>JANFCV010000002.1:12740000-13998552 GCA_024500475.1 Phthorimaea operculella
TACCTGACAACATTACGTTGGCCGATCCCACATTCTATGAAAGCCGAAAAGTAGATATTCTTATCGGCGTTGATAGATTTTGGGACTTGGTAGTTGCGGGAAAAATACGCTTACCCAATGGGCCCTATCTAATCAACACAAAGTTAGGGTGGATCATTGGAGGCTCAGTATCAGCATATACTAAACAAAGTTCAAAATATGTCAATTGTAACTTCACGCAAACATTAGACATACAAGAATCGATAGATATGCCGTCTTTAGACAAACAAGTCCGCAGCTTTTGGGAGCTCGAAGAGCTACCTATTAGCGCCAAACCAGTTGATTCACGCAGTGACGATGAGCGTGCATGCGAAGAACTTTTCCTTCATACTATGAAACGCACATCTGAGGGCAGGTTTTGTGTACGCATACCGTTCAAATATGAACCTGATTTGTTGGGTGATTCATTTGCACAAGCCGAACGACGTTTTTATGCTTTGGAGAAACGGCTAGACCGATATCCAGAGTATAAGAAGTTGTATTCGGAATTCTTAAATGAGTATGAAACCTTAAGTCACATGAGTCGTGTCACATCATACGGGTCCCCAAATTATTTTTTCCCCCATCACGGTGTATTTCGGCCACTTGCTACGACTACAAAACTACGTGTCGTGTACAATGGAAGCGCAGCCTCTAGTACGGGAAAGTCATTAAATGACTTACAGTACGTTGGACCGGCTATACAGGGTGATTTAATTTCGATTCTGTTGCGTTTTCGAGAGAACAAGTATGTAGCTTGCGCAGACATAGAAAAAATGTATAGACAGGTTTTGATAGATAAAGATCAGCGCGACTTGCAATTGATTTTATGGCGCAATGATAAATCCGATCCCTTAGGTATCTACCAGTTAAACACAGTGACTTATGGTACCGCGTCTGCGCCGTTTCTCAGTTGCAGGTGTCTGAAACAATTAGCACAAGAATGTGAGGACCCTGAAGTAGCACGCACGATTCACGAAGATTTTTACGTTGACGATCTGATTTGTGGCAATAATGATAAAAATAAGCTAATTCAGATCTGCAATGACACTGCAAAAGTTTTGCAGTCTGGGTGTTTTCCTCTACGTAAATGGATTTATAATTTCGATGTAGACTCAGACGTAGATATGCCTACTGACGCAAAGGATTTTTCGTTAGGTGAGCATGTTCACAGCAAAACCTTAGGTTTAGGGTGGTACCCACATCCTGACGAATTGTATTTTCATACTCAATTTGACCCTGAAACACAACCCATTACGAAACGTACAATACTATCGGGTGCATCACAAATTTACGATCCACTCGGGTTATTGAGTCCAGTCATAACACAAGCGAAGATGTTGTTTCAGAAATGTTGGCTTTTAGATCTCGGCTGGGATCAACCAGTACCCGATGAAATCTCGCAAATTTGGAAGCGTTTTGTAAACAATTTGTCGTTGCTCAATAAGATTCGAGTGCCTCGATTTGTGATGTGTGAACACCCTGTAGTTACTGAATTACACATGTTCGTAGACGCGTCCCTGGCGGCTTATGGTGCTTGCGCCTATGTGCGTACAATTGACAACGTAGGAAATGTTACCGTGCGGCTACTTTGTTCAAACGGTAGGGTAGCATCTATAAAGCCCGTTTTGACTATACCTAGGCTCGAACTGTGCGGGGCGGTAGTGGGAGCGCGTTTATATGACAAAATTTCACGCTCACTGAGATCTACTTTTGATAGAGTTGTATTCTGGTCAGATTCGACTATCGTGCTAGGTTGGTTACGTACTCCGTCTAACATGTTAAAAACTTACGTCCAGAATAGGGCCGGGAGATACATGAATTGACTAAAGGCCATTCATGGCGTCATGTTAGTGGCGTAGATAATCCAGCCGACTTAGTATCGAGGGGACAAAGTGTAGATGCATTAAATGAAAATAATTTGTGGTTCACTGGGCCATATTTCTTGCATGAACCGACATTTGATAGTTCGGAAGACGACCAGATTGAGGTTTTACCGGAGAACTTGCCTGAGCTAAAAACTCATGAGACACACACATTGCTCATTAACACGCAAAATGAAGAAAATTTATTTCCGTTTTCGAGGTTTTCTCAGTATAACCGCATGCAACGTGCCGCCGCTTATGTGCTTCGCTTTATACATAACGCACGTTATAAAGATGATAAGTGGAAGGGTGTGTTAACTGTGACTGAACTAAACCAAGCTACGATAACGCTCGCTAGACTTTCGCAACGCGAATCATTTTCCGATGTGCGCGATTCACTCGTTTTAACGGGTCAAGTAAGTAAGAAACAAACTCACTTATCAAAGTTGGATTTGTTTATTGATAAAGATCAGTTAGTGCGCGTCGGTGGTCGAATTCAAGATAGCCCTAACTTCGATTTTGACAAGAAACATCCCATACTTATTTCAAGTAAACATCACTTTTCAATTTTGCTTTTTCGATTTGAGCATAAACGGTTAATGCACGCATCGCCGCAGTTACTGTTGTGTACTATCAGGGAGTCATGGTGGCCACTTGGTGGTAGGAATCTTGCACGCCAGACCTGTCATGCATGCGTAAAGTGTGTACGTATGCGAGGTAAAATTATTGCACCAAAATGGGTAACTTAATGAAAGAGATTAGAACCCGGGTATCCTTTCATGTATTGTGGTGTAGATAATGCGGGACCTCTGATTATGTTAAACCGGCGAGGCAGAGGTGCTCAAACTGTTAAAGCATACATTTGTTTATTTATATGTTTTACTACGCGCGCAGTTCATTTACAGTTAGTTAGTGATCTCACTTCTGAAGCGTATTTATTAGCTTTGAAGCGATTTATTTCACGCCGTGGCAAACCGGCTGAAATATTTTCAGACAATGGGAAGAACTTTGTTGGTTTGATGAATGACTTCGGCAAATTTCTTTCCACTTGTTCTGGTGATATCAAACAATACGCTGCATCACAGAATATTAAATTTAAAATGATACCTCCTTATGCCAGTCATTTTGGAGGGCTGTGGGAGGCCGCGGTTAAGAGTTGTAAGTATCACTTGCGACGTGTGGTAGGTAACGCACGTTTAACGTTTGAGGAGCTCAGCACTGTATTGGCGCAAATTGAAGCCATACTGAACTCCCGTCCTTTGACTCCAATGTCAACAGATCCTCATGATTACCTCCCTCTTACCCCTGGTCATTTTCTGGTTGGCCGTCCTCTGACAGCGCCTGTCTGTGACGAAGACATCAGCACCGTTCCTGCCAACCGCCTGACACGCTTCCAAAGGGTCGAACAAATCCGGCAGCATTTTTGGAACCGCTGGTCGAAAGAATATGTCTCGGAGCTGCAGACCAGAACCAAATGGCGAGAGAATCAAGATGGTTTACAAAAGGACACGCTAGTTCTTATGAAAGACGACAACCAACCTCCCTTGAAATGGAGTTTAGGCCGCATTGTCGAAGTCTATCCAGGCAAGGATGGAGTGGCTCGAGTGGCTGATATCCGGACTGCTTCTGGTATCGTACGGCGAGCATTTTCGAAGATCTGCCCACTGCCACTGGACGAATAGCTGCTAGCTGGGGATCTTGCTCATCCTGCTGCAGTCTTTGGAACCTGCTGCTTCCAAGGCCGGGGAGCATGTTCGGGCACAAGAACTCTTTGGACGCTGACCTGGCTGGTTTTCTTTATTATGTCGTTTTGACGTGACTTCAATTTCTGCACTCATTTTGTTAATTCTTGAAAAAATGGTATTATAATAATATATTTATAAATTATTACGCAATCCAGACTTTATGTGTAGTTAGACACACAAAAAACTACAACATTAATTAAATCAGTGCCGTCTCAAAAGGCCAGGTCAAGAGTACCCTTAACCGACGAGTGTGCATGAAAAGACTGATGAATGTTGAAGAAGCGAAATAGGTGTGTCAGGATCGTAGCAAGTGAAAGGATGTAATCTCTGCCCACTCCTCCGAGAAAGAGGAGTGATGTATGTACTCTAAAAATCACTTGATCATCTTCTTATTTATTACATTTTAAGCTGCTAGTGTATAAAAGAAAGACAAGTAAATTCAGAAAACGTTGTTGAATTGCAACACACCGCACACGTCATAGCATTTAATAAGTCATTAATGCTGCTAAGTGGAGCCGCGCTGGGCATTATTATAAAATGTCAGCGTGGTATTAATTTGTTAGCGACACGCTTATTTAAGCCACGCCTTGTATGTTGACGACAGCTTGCGGTAATCACACACGTATTGAACAATATTGCGGTTTGTGATAACCTTGTGATAGCTGCAATTTGATGCGCGCCGCCATGCCATGATATCCGTATTTTGCATGGGATTTTGTAAACTCTTTACGAAACTCTTGACTGCCGTGCCCCAAGATCATTAACAGGCCACTGCAGGACCTGGGTCGCTCGCACTGTTCGGGGGTATTGTCATACTCACTACGCTTGACAAGCAGGAAACGTTTTTCATTTAGCAGACTTGCTGCCAAGGTTGGCGATTGCAGTGCAATAAGTGACATTCACAGGATACTCTACTTTCAATTCTCTAGATATTTTTACCCATAGTCGCCACCCACAGGTAGAAAACATGTAAACATTTTTCGTAAACACAAAAAACTGAATGCGGCAAATCGTCGGAAAATCATACAGTGCGTGTGAAAAGTTCTCAAACTCACTGAGAACCGCATTAAATGATTTGCTCGCGCTTTTGTGCACAAAACACACAGATCCGCCCTTTTGTTTGAACATAGGGATTGTTGATTTACTAAAGCCATGTAGACTATACAAGGTGTTAGGTAGGGCGCTGTCTTCACACATGAGACGTGCGATGCGAGACGAAAGATGACTTCTGTCATACAAGTGATCGTCGGCCGTCATCGACGCGATGCGTCTCGAGATTGTAGTCGGCGTCTCTTCTGTTTCATACATTTTAATGGAAACGGTTCCTCTGGCTCATTCCTCATGTCTCATGTTTGGATATAGGCCCAAAAGTTCTTTTAAGGGATAACCCAGCACGTAACACTGCAGCTCTCTTTCTAAGGAACAAAGTCGAAGTCCGAGCACAGATAACTTAATACTTACTATGTATTTAGTATAGTCCGAGGTCAAAATATGGGAAAATATTGGACCTTCGCACATGTCATAAGGTATGTTTCCTAGCGCCCTGTTTACCCGGTGTTTCATTGTGCAATACGATCAGGATTGAAAATTGTACAAGACTGAAAGCGACCGATCTATTAAACTCATACCTACAAGAGTTGAGGTGTTGGTGGGTGATATAATGACTCGTAAAACCGACGCTCAATGGGTGGGAATGTTCTAAAGTGGCGGTCAAACATTGGAAAACGCAGCTTGGGAGGATCTTCTACCAGGTGGACCGACGATATCATAAAGTTTGCTAGTGGCCGTAAGATGCATTCCAACCAAAAAAACGGTTTATGTGGGCACTACGTTTTGGTTATCGTCATTAAAACTAAGGCGGCATGTTTCATCATGACTTTATAACTGCTTACCGTTTGAAAAGTTGTAGCTAAGATGGAATCAGACTCAGTTTTCTGGCGAGCAAAATGTTTTATATAAATAATATACAAAACAAAAAATTCACTCCAAGCATTACCATAAAATCTTCCATTCCATACTAGACCTTACAAAAGTTTCTTAATGGTATTCAATAAAACCACCAAGAAATAACATTTCTTGTCCACCAAGGCGGGCTGATATAACCAAGAACCGAGTTGACAATAAATGGTGACAGTTTGGCATCACTCCAAGATCTTACTGGAATACCATAACATGGCTGATACCTACTTGAACATGTAGATAGATAGGTATGTATGAAATCCATAAGTGAATATCTAGAATCAAGTCACGAAAAAACTCAAAAAGTGTAAGAATAATCTTGATAACGCCTATCTTGATTCTATTACGCCTTTTATTCTCAAGGGTGTCGTAAAAGTCTACTAAATAATTAATCCAGGGACTGCTTTTTCCTTATAAAATGTACCAGCTTAGCTCACGAAATTTATAAACAATACGCTATTTAAATCTTATCGCCCTCATGATAAAGATCTTTGTATTCAAAATCGAAGTTTATTTCTACGTTGCGCTTTCTCAGGCATAAAAAACAACGGTCCTTGCCAATCTTTTTCAAGCTCGAATATGATTATGAACTTTAATAAACATAACCTACAAACTATAGTGTCATGGTAAAGCAACATGGCGTTCTTCGGTAAAATAAATCCGATTGAGCTTGGATCTAGGCTTCAACTCATAACAATGGATTATCACGCGATATGCGCGGCTATTTTAGAATGGTTTTCATTTTACAAGGTTTACTTAGTACCTACGCAAACTTCAGTATGATTCTACGCTATTTATCTATAGTTACATACCACAGATCATTCTACATCTCAATGAATGTGGTTAAATCTCTCTATGTGTGAGCTTAACCGAATTCACGAAAAACGTTTGCACACCATATAAAACCCAGTTCTATCTGTCTACGTCCTTGACTAAAATAAAACAAGACGGCATTTTTTTGCGCTTTTGCTCAATAATAAAAGCAGTTCTTATTCATGGCATAGGCACGGAACATAAAAAAGAAGATATAGACTAGGGTACAAACATTACTTCTTTTCAAAAGCTCTTTTTAGAGTTGCCGTATGATATGCCGGCTTGGAATAGCAACATCCCATATCATTCCTGTGGGTGTCGTAGGAAGCGAATATGGGACTCGAGCCGAGCGTTACATGTGTATTGCAATTTCAGGCGACAGGTTGACAACCTGTCACTATAGTACACGACAAAAACTAAAACGGCCCTCAAATATTTATCAGACATGGCGATAACGATCGTATTTTTACGGCCGTTGACGCTCTGCCTACCCCGCAAGGGATTGAGACGTGATTTATGTATGAATGTATGTCTATTTTTAGACCCCATTCTTCATACTTCAAACAAAAGTGAACAACGAACCCGTACTATTAGATCTATTATTAATCATACCTGATCATACTAGCACTAACAATAGACTGGATTTCTAGAGCACTATTCTATCACTATCACTACCCGCCCAGTGGACAAAGAGGTGTCACTCAAAGCAATAAGAATAATAGTCCAATACAAGACTCGAGTACACACAGAGTATAATGGACTATGCCGTCTGTGGACCAGAATGCACTTTACGAGATGGCTGTACCTATGTGTTTTCTTTGAAAGGAAAATAATTTAATGAAACTCATGATAGTATTTTATATTTACTTTCAGTCAAGGTATTAGGTGTAAAATTTTGGTTTAGGCAAATTGATGCGGAAAACCATACAGAAATAATTCAATGCTGAATATGAGGGATTATTACTAAACTCACAACGCTTGGCAGGTGTATTGGCGAGGGCAAAACATAACATTCAAAAGGACGTTGCTGCCCATTCCCCGGATGAAATTGTACCATAGTCTTTTATTATGACACCCACGACTAGATTTGAGGTGATTTGGTATACACCAAACGGCTCTTTGTGGCTTGCAGACAGATATTTCTTTGAAATCTCACTTATTCAAATAACATGCAGCAGGCTAGCATTGTCGCCAACTTCTACCGGGAGTAACGGAAAGGGTATAACAAGCCAAAATGAGGTCAAGGTACTCATGAAAATGAAAAACTTTCCCCATGGAACATGGGCCGAAATATGAAAAAAAAAATTGTACCTCCCATAGCAAATCAATTAGCTAATCGGCGATTTTGTATGGGAGGTCCAATTGTTTTTTTTTTCGACCCATGTTCCATGGGGAAAGTTGTTCAGTTTCATGAGTACCTTGACCTCCTTTCGCCTTGTTATACCCTTTCTATTACTACCTCTATAATGTATTTCTGTTAAATGTCGGTTTTGTTACGAACTCGCATAGCGGCAAGCAGTAATGGATTCGAAATTGAGCACTATAACGTAAGTAATTCTAGACTACCTTAGCAGACAATGGAATAAATAAATGTGTATGAAATATGTAAAGACAGCTGCAAATAGACGGTTGCACTGTATTAAAATTTGTATAGTATTTTTAACTTCAAATGTGTTTCTGTCTTCCAATAATAGACAAAAATATCTACGAATTTCTTGTAAGTGTTCTTTTATAAATGGTTTATTTACAGACCTTTTAGTCACAAAACTTCCAATTTATGTAATACCTATAAGGTTTTTACTTAAATGACTATGCATGCTTGGACACCTTAATTATTACGTCAACATAAGTTTTTTATAAGATTAACCAGTCTTGGTTGATTCCATAAAGGCGTAACAGTTTTATATATACTTCTCATCAAAAAAATCGAGACACTTTCGTTTTCTATGAAATTAAAAGTTGAAATTTAGAACACTGACATTAGGATTTAGAAACCTCGTAATACACACTATTGAACGATATTAAACATTTATTCCCAAATAAACTTGTTTCTTAGATAATGTGACTCGTACAAAACGTAAACTTGCTAAGTGTCTCGATTTTTCTGATGGGAAGTGTATTTAAAAACCTTTCCCAGAAATGAGATTCCAACCTTTCAAGGTCCCATTTTCCTCGGAGAAGTCCAATATCCGCTAAAAGTCCAAGAAACCTACAACAAAGTCGGCCTAAGCTGAATTTCGGATACCCATAACAATAGGCTGAAACGAAACACTGAAATGTGTTGGGTCGGTAGCTTTCTAACGACTGCTATACCTACTTTCTATAATACACACAACATGGCTTTATTTCTGTCTTATAGAATATTCGTGGCGAAAAAGAAATGTTATTGTGATGTAATAATTTTGTGATATTTTTTATCATTATGATGTTCCGATAGAAAAAAGTAAACTTCGGCAAGAAAAAGCTGTAAGTCACGTTGTAATACAAAGGAAATAATTTGGAAACCATAACTCGTAGCAACATGCTACGCGCGTACCACCCTGCTACAAGATGTTACCTAAGTTTTGCACTTGATAAAAAATATTACTTGTTAGTAATGCATTTAAAGAATACAACCTTAGTCTAGTTTTGTGAGTTCCATCGATGCAACGCACTTACTGGTGGGACTCCTAATCTCTATAAAACCCCTCCCTACCAAGTTATGACAAGAGTGATCGTTAAAAACAAAAATCAGAACTTGCAGTTCCCAAAAATCCGCAACATGGCGTAGGTACACGGAATGGAGCATAACTCGGCTATATCCGTTATTGCTGGCAGCCGGCCATTAGCTGCCAATAGGGATGGCAACACCGCCCGCGAAACTCGATTTCGGAACAAAATCCTGTAATCGTGAGGCGTAGGGTTGGCACCGCGTTTATGTTACGTTGTCGACGACTAATTAACCGACTCACTTAACTCATCGACAAAATCATATAAAACTGTTGCCATTTCCATGCACGGATGTAAAAATACATGGAGTAAAGGGTCATCGAATGAATTCAGTAAGCGTAGCGCTAAAAACAGGAGATCGTGACTTATGGCGTACCCGTGAGGAGGCTTATGTCTAGCAGATAGGCTGATTAATAATGATGTAATAGATAAGTTAATAAGTTGAAGAGCCTAAACAGTTGAGATGTATAAAACTTAAATTTGTTTCTCCCTTCCTTCCTGAAGTCGGTCATTCTGTCCCACCTTATATACTGATGCTTAATTACTGCTCTAGTATAAACTTAAAAGTAAATAAAGTAAAACATACTTGCTTCACGATAGGTGAACAAAATAGTGAGATTGTTAATACTGAACAAGCCGCTATTTTCCATTAATATTGGTTAAACCCCGAGCCTGCCCATTCATAACGCCCGCGAAGTTATCAAAAAACTTTTTCAGCTAACTCGATACTTTGTCACAGTCACTAGCATCTGCCCGCTCTACTCGCATCGCAAACATTTGTGCAACATTAGACTCTTCTCCTATTAGCTTAAGGCTGAATTTGCTTTGAGGTGGAGCCCAATTTCGCATTAATGGTACATCGTCGGTTTTTGTACGTTTTCCTTTCTGCATTCACACTTCGTACGCGGCCGGTGGAGGGTTGCATCTAAAAATAGTTCTTTGTGTAGCGCTGGCCAATCAAGGGCTAAGTAATGGTATTGGTTTTTTTTCTACTGGTGATGAGTACTGAGGTAGGGAAATATTTTTTATTTTTGAACTGGAAGGGACGAAGTCGTTGTGTAGATAATAGATTTGCACTTAATTGTCGGGACAGATGATCATACTATATCTATATCTGAGGTTGTATTTTTGGGTTATGTTTGCAATTGTCTAGTCAGTTTGGCAGAGAGGATTCGTGACATTTACTGTATTTATTACACATGTACAGTTACTCCGGTCTTGCCAAAAAAGCTTGGCATCAAACTTAATCAGTAGAGTCATTAGTAGAGTTGTTCATCATCTCGGTACACCAAGTCCCACACGATAGAAAACAAAATATATACTCTCAGGAAATGTAATTAATCTTGTGCCCAAGTTACTGTAAACTCAAGTACTACATACCAGTTAGATACACTAACATCAAGTCCACTACAGAAGTTAATTAAAGTTGAGAAGAGCTCCCGAGAAAGCGAAATCCTGAGTATTCCTAAGTTGGGTTTTAATTTTAAGTTACTCACGGAATGAGGAAATAAAGCTTATACATGTATGGTTGTCAAATGATAAGTAGGTAGCGGTACACTTAGCACATTAAAACCAATGTCTAATATGGTCAAAAAGCGCTAGACATCCACGCTTTAAAAATCGCATCCGAGATGGCCACCTACCCAGATCGATAGCTTTGAGAATTAACCTTTTATCTTATATCATGTGGACCAATACCTAACCTGCAAGAGTTGCCAGCAGGGTTTGGATGTAGCCGCCTCGTGCAAGGCAGATTCAAAAGTGCGCGTACTCTACCTCTACACGTGTAGGGTGCGAGCTCTACGCGTTGTGCGTATCTTCTATGGATAAGTTTGTTCAGTCCAGAAGTTGACGTCTCACTGTTTTTAATGGTGATGATGATGGATGATAATCTGCATCATCACTTACCAACAGGTGAGATAGCAGACAAGGCCTATCTTACTTTAAAAAATATTATACCAATTACATAAATACATGAATAATAAAAATGGCGGATAGACAACTGGATATTGAATTACATAATTAAGCGAGGTCCCCTCATTTCTAAGCCTCTTATACTTATCAAATTGGAATTAATTAATAATGCTATTAGTATACGCTCAAGATACGTCTCTGAATAATCCTCAGATCAAGTAATAAGAAAGATGGTGAAGCCAAAGTTTCACTGCCAATAACATCCCTCAACTGGGTCCCTTGTTCTTAATTTTGTTGGCGCAGTGGTTAGTATGACTGCCTGCCACGCAGAAGGTTCCGGGTTCAATTGTCGGTGGGGTCACTCACAAAGTTGATATTTATCACTCTGTGAATTTGTTCCCAGTCTGGTACATTGCAGGTTGAACCACCTAATCAGGAGTCTGAAAAGCAAGATGGTTCCGTCTGTCCCGGTTGCTGTCTATGATAGCGGTCGTTACAAAACCATGTCAGAGACCTGCTACTTGCAGTAGGCGGTTGAAAAACTCTGACACCAGGTTTCATCGGGTCGTTGAACGACTCGTTGTCCCACATGTACGTGCATGGCAAGATCAATCTTTTCATGCACGCTCGTCGGTTAAGGGTACTCTTGACCTAGCCTTTTGATTGCTTCCCCATACCACGCCGGACGCATATTACACCTTATCTGAATAAGAATGGTCTGATGAACATGGCCGCACGAAGACACCTACATTTTTCTACTTTACTTTTTGGTATAATTATAAACAAACAGCCACAATATCTCTATGATAAACTTTTGTTTTCTAACCGACACGTTAGATCCGCAATACGTTTGATTTGCCCCAGACACCGTACAACCACATTTCGTGGCAGCTTTCGTTATGCTGCCACGAAATGTTGGAATAATCTCCCGCCACCAATTAGGAATTCCGTGTCGGTTAGTACCTTTAGAACTAAATTAAAATTACATTTACTTGATGTTCAACTGGTTGTTCCACAAGCGGTTGCACTGGGACAAACTATAACTATGTACCTCTAGGTGTATTTTTCTGTTTTCTAGGATGTATAAAATGAGCCACAAAAATGACTGTTTATCAAAATGTAAGCATTTATCCTTCTATAATATACATATTCTATGTAAAATATAATAAAAGTCTCAAATATTTATATCTAATGTTGTTGTATAGTTTTAAGATACTTATATTACCCATACATTTAGAAATAATTTAAGTATGTGTTTTCCGTCCACTGTTACCCTAAGATGGTCTCACAGAATACCAGCGCTGTAGATAGCTACTGCTATCTGCCGCACATGCTGAGTGAGGTCCATTTTCGGCACATATGCGCAATAACATGTAGTTATTTTAAGTAGTTTTTAATGTATTTGTTGATTGTTCAATGTTTGATTGTTGTTGTGCTGTGACCGAAATAAATTTATTTTCTTTCTTTCTTTCTTTTCTTTCTTGAGACGGCACTGATTTAATTACTGAAGAAGTAAACGAGATTCAAGTTTCAGTGAACGTGTATTTTTAACTCAGAGAGAGTTCTGTTTATAGCCGCGAGGGCCATAAATAATAGGATTAACTTCAATGGATGATCTTTATTCAAAGATATGGACCCTGCAGACGTAACAAACATTAACACACTGTGATGTTGGGTATGGAGGTGAGCAGATGGTTGTCGGGAATGATTTGAGGCTTACCTTGGGTGGGTCCATTAATGTATCACAAAATATATAAGATAGACAAAATGTTCACTTTCACTTTTTGGACTGTTTCGGGAACTTTACTTGGTTAAATACAGTTGCAAAAATATGCGAGAGTACAAATTAACAAGGATAGGTGTTGACTTCACCGTCAGTTAGAGAGGAGTGCGTCAAAAAAGCCAAGAACGGTGACGTTTCGGTGCCGTGTTCCAAATTTAAGTTATAAAATGATTCGAAAAAGGGAGATGTGAGGGTGGCTTAGGGAGGATGTCCATGCAGAGTTTGCACTCTGCTACAGTACCCGGGGGGGCCGGAGAAAAAAAAAAAATTGATTGCCCTGTAATCGATTTTTTTTTTTTTTTTTTTTTTAAATGTAGAAATATTACAATATGTATAGGATGCTGGTAAAATTTTGGTGTGTGTTCCGAAATATTGTGTGTTAATTAGTGAGTGTGATGTAAGTGTAAATAAATTAATTGAAAGTGTTTTAAAGTTAATTAAAAATCAATATTAAATGTAAGTATGGGTCGTGAGTGATCAAAGATTTTGAGTGTATGTGGTATCTACAGTGAGTATGTACATGGTGGAAATTCTAAGTCAATCATACGTCATATCATGCATTCGTCGTCAATCTAGGTGTCTGATTCCTATTACACGAAATCAGGCCCTTACAAATTGGAGAACAGTTTTGCTTATATTAACTGTTCTCGAAGAGTTTCCACCAGGGTTGTGTCGGCTTGTAAGTCACAACCGACTCTATAATCCTTAGCTTTTGGCTTGTTTATCGTGTCGCTAGACCCGCACGGTGATGTAGTATTTACAAGTTTGAGAGAAAGTATTAAATTATTACGAGAATTGTAATTGAAAAAAAATTGTATACGAGAAATAGTTGGCGTATACGTTAAGTTCAAATTGTGGAAATCAAAAGGTAGGCTAAGTTAATATAAACTTGGTTAGCAGCAAGTTTAATTAAAATTGAAGTATAAATTTATTAGAAATTGTTATTATTGAGAAGTGGATAATTACGACATTATCTTTGTCGATAAGGTGTACCTAATTTTTTTAATTAGATAATTAATTGTAACAAGTGAAGAAGAAAAATAGTTAAATATAAAATGATTTATCATAAGTTGTGTTTGACATCCGTCAATGTTTGATGGTAAAGCCGAAAAGCGTGATGAGGTGAAAAGGTTTACAAAAATAAAATGTGTGCGTGACTACTTTCTAGTGTAGTACGCTTTATCCAATTATGGATAATTATAGGTTGAATAAATTTTAGTTTAGTTAGGTTGTTTTGCGGTTTTGGTTGGTTTTAGATCTTTGATATGCCAACGTCCTAAGTTGTTGTTGTTCGTATCGGTTAGGTTATATACTAAAGGAGAAATCTTTTGGGATACGATGCATTTAATGTATTTTGGTGCTAATTTAGCTGAGAAGTTTTTGTCGGAAGAGCTTATGGGATAATTGCGTTTCCAAACTATATCGCCAGGTTCAAACTCTAAGTTTTGACGATGTTTGTTGTAGTGGGATGCGTTGTTTTGGTGAATGGAGTGTAGTCGTGATTGTACTTTATCGAAAATGGGGATAAGCTGGCCGAGATTTTCTGCATATATATCTCTTGGAGCGAAAATGAGGTCGTCCGTGGTGTCCTTTTGGGAGTAGATAGAACCACACGGTACTAGTTCGCGACCGAATACTAGGAAAGCTGGGGTAAACTTGGTTGATTCGTTAACAGACGAGTTGATAGCGAATTGTATTTTATGGAGGTGTTTGTCCCAGGTTCTGTGGTCGTCATTAACAAATGATGCCACTGCCGTAATAATGGTTCTGTTGTATCTTTCAACAGTATTTACCTGAGGGCAATGAAGGGGTATAAAGTGTATGTGTGGTATTTTGTATGAGTGAAACATGTCCGTTAATTCTGAGCTTGTCATTTGGGGACCGTTGTCTAAAATGACTGTTTCTGGAATACCGTAGTTCATGAATACTAAGTCTTCTAGGACATGTTTGATGACCGAGGAAGTTGCGCGTTTAATTAGGAATAATAGGCAGTATTTAGAAAAGCAGCAGGTTATTACTAGTATGTATCTGTTTAGTTTACGCGATATGGGTAGTGGTCCAATAAAATCGATTGAAAGGCACTGAAATGGTCGTGAGCATTGTTTAGGTTCGCCCATTAGACCGATAGCATTTTGGTTACGATGTTTATATGCGAGACATGTGTCGCAGCGTGAGATAAATGTTGCCACATCTTTGTACATGCCAGGCCAGAAATAGTTTAGCTTAATACGATGGTAGGTTTTGAAGGTACCGAAATGAGCTGCGGTTGGTGTGCAATGATTTTGTGCAATTATGGAGTTTCGGTGTTCTGAGGACGACCAATTTCCAGCTGTATTGTGAGTTGAATGGGGTTAGCGAATTAGTGTATTTATAAAGTTTGTTATCTTTAATTGTGTAGTCGGGAGTAGATGAGGGATTATTTTTACATTTATTAAAAATGGAGATGTACCATTCGTCCTTGGTACTACTGGAATTGATAATATTAACATTGGGGATGTTTCGTGAAAGCAGGTCGGGTACTAGATTTTCGGAGCCTTTTTATGTTTTATTTCGAAATTAAACATAGATAGGCGTATGCACCAACGTGCCAGTCTACCTGTGGGGTTGTCTAGGCGGAGGAACCATTGTAGTGCTGAGTGGTCGGTGTAGATGGTGAATTTGTGGCCATTATCTAGATAGCAGCGCCAGTGCTCTAGTGCTGTTATGACACTTAGAAGTTCTCGTTCTGTGATCGAGTAATTTCGCTGGGGTGGGTGAGCGATTTGCTCATATAAGCAATTGGCTTTTCTATGCCGTCAAATTCTTGTGTGAGCATCGCTCCGATTCCGAAGGACGAGGCATCGCAATGGACGGCGAAAGGCTTCGTGAAATCAGGGCAGGCGAGGATGGGGTGCTAACTAAGGCTTGTTTAATGGAGTTGAATGCTGATTCAGCTTCTGGTGTCCATTTGAAGGGTGGTGCTTTTTGTGGGTGGAGGTTAGTTTGTTTAAAGGTGTAGCTAGTGTGCTTAGGTTTGGGACGAAACGTCTGTACCAGCTTACGGTGCCAAGGAATTTCTTGACATCCTTTGCTGTTTTAGGTACCGGAATGTCCAGGATAGCTTTGACTTTGTCCGGGTCTGTTTGGAGACCTTGACTGTTGACGATGAAACCGAGATACTTTAATTCGTTACGGAAGAATGAGCATTTTGGGAAGTTGATGGTTATGTTGGCATCTGTTAATTTAGTGAGAAGTTTGTTGAGTATTTCAACATGACGTTCGAAGGTTGAGGTGGCTATGACTATATCGTCGAGGTAGCAGAATACTGAGTTGTCGCACATGAGATCTGATAGTAAGCTATCCAGAAATCTTTGTTGGGTAGCGGGGCGTTGGTGAGACCGAAAGGCATCACTTTAAATTGATACATTCCGCGACCGGGTACGTGAAAAGCGGTTTTGGGTCTATCCTCAACTCGCAAAGGATTTCCCAAAGGCTTTGGCGATGTCTATGGATGAAAGGTATTTGGAATCGCGTAGGTTATCTATGATATCAGAAATGAGTGGTAGTTTGTAGGCATCTTTTTTTGTTATTGCGTTGAGCTTACGGCTGTCGACGCAAAATCTCCAGGTATTGTCCTTCTTAGGGGTAATCAATACTGGGTTAAGCCATGGGCTTTCACAAGGTTCAATTACGTCTAGGCGTACCATGTCATCAACTTCCTTGTGAAGGGCCTTTTGTTTTCAGGGGATAAACGATAGCATCGCTGCTTTATTGGTGGGTGATCACCAGTGTCGATGCGGTGTTCTACCAGGTGTGTCCTACCTAGTGGTTTTGTGTCCGTAGAAATATTTTTGAATTTTTCTATTATTAGGTTTGCTGTAATTTGTTGGGATTCAGTAAGGTTTTTGAAGGAGTTGACAATTTTTGATTCTTGGGTTTTATTTATTAGGAAGGTAGTGGTTTTAGGAAATTGGAAGGAGGCTATTTTGTGTAAGACATTTGGGGCAATGTTGAATGCTTTCCAAAAGTCGATTCCTAAAATTAAATTTTGTGATACCTCAGGTATAACGTGAGCTGATATTAGTGAAAATTTATTGTTATAGGTTACGGGAAGAGTGATTAGTCCGATGGAGTTTATTTTTTGGTTATTGGCTACTGTACCTGTTATCCGTATGTTTTGTTTAATTTGAGGCCTTGTTTTAGTAGTATTTTGTAAGAATCCTTACCTAATATTGTAATAGTACTGCCGCTGTCGAGGAGGCCGTTCAGATGTAAGTTATTAATTTTTATTGTGACAAATGGTCGCTCGTGATCGTTATCATCGAATAAGAGAAGGTTTACGTGGTAAGACTTGAAAAATATCGAAAGTGAGTTTAACCAATTTGTCCAATCTTGTTTATCGAATTTAGAATTGTCATGTTGAACGGGCTCCTCCTTATTTAGTTTTTGGTTTTAGTACATTTAGGGCAGTTGAGGGCTGTGTAACCCTTGTTGCCACAACGAAAGCAGATTTTCTGGGGTTAGTACAATTCTGTAAAGTATGCGAATTGTTTCTACAGCGGGGCATGAAAATTGGGATTGGCTGCTGGTTGGGGATGGTTTATTAGTATTTACGGCATTAATGGCGTAAGGGAAAGGGGATATATGGTTGATAGTTAGGATTGGTAGTGTTTTTATTTGGGTTAGACGGAGAAGGAGTAGTATTGAAGTAATCTTGGGAGTGATTGTTGACGTGAAGTAACTTTTCAGTGAATTTGCATGATTCTAGGAGGGTAGGAATGGAAAGAAGGTCTGGTTGGGTTACTCGCAAACTATATTGGGGTTGTAGGTTGCGTAATAGAATATCGATTTTTCGTTTTCGGACAATTGATTATGAAGTTTATTGAAAAGGATTCCATAGTGGAAGTAGATTATGACGCGTTCGTTAGGGTGTTGTTTTCTATTTTCTATTAGCTTTTTAGATTATAATCATGATTTCCAATTTCAAAATCGTTTATGATTGCTGATTTGAATGTTTGCCAGTTTGTGAGTGTGTCTTTGTGTGTTCTGAACCAGTCTAGTGCCGGTCCAGAGAGAATGTCGTAGATGTGGTTGTATAGAGTGTGTTCAGTTAGTCCTCTAACTTGGGCGTATTCTTCCACACGGACTATGAAGTCTCGTGGGCAGCCTTGACCCTTAAAGATGAATCTTTAAGGGTCTGTTTGGTATTTATTATTGTTGTTTGCTATTGTGTTCAATTTTTCGGTAAGTGTCTCGAAATAGGTGTTTGCGGGGTTAAGATTTACGCTGCTGGTTTGTGCCGAGCAGTATGTGGAGGAAGGTGGGTTAATCAAGTTGTTGTATTGTGTTTCTAGCTCTCTTAATCGTTTGAATAAGTCGTTATGAGTAGTTAGTTGTTCGTTTGTAATGTCTTCAGATTCAAGGTTAATAAGGTTGAATCTGAGCTTAGTGTGTGTAATGTAAGGTGGTATTTTATTTTTCCTATTAGGAAAACTTAGTAGGCTAGCTTCTATTAGGTTAAGGCATTTAGTTATATCTCGGATATCGGTATCGAGATTGTTTGGGCTAGTTTGGTTTATTGGTTGATTGGAAGTTATTGCTTGGGCTAATAATTGTTGGAGAGTTTCTACAGTTTGGTTCTGGTTGATTTCAACGTTTCTTATTTTTAATTCGTATTGGAGTTCAGGTTTATTTAGGTAATTATAGTTTTCCATTGTAGTGTTCTATTATGAAGGAAAAGAAACAAAGTTTGTATTTAAAAACTTTGAAGTAAATTTTAAAATAAAATTGACACTAGCTGAATTGCTCGTGGGCAAAAGTCGAAGTTATTAACTAATACTTGACGTTGGCAAAATCCGTTTGGTCGGAGCCAAAAATTAAAAGAAGTCCAATGACTATCTTTGGTTACTGACACTGGCTAAGTTCTGTTAGCAGATGCCAAAAAAAATAAAATAGGGGAGAAATGAAATGACAACCTTGGTGTCAACTGAGTGGCAATGACAATGAGTGTTTGACTTGACACTTGTTTGTTTGATCGTATCTCTGGGCAGTGTCAAGCGTGTCAAATTTGTCAATCTAATTTATTCTACGTTTATTTATTTTGTAAAATGTAAATTATTTTGCTATGATTGGAAAATTTCGGTTTCGAAATTACTTTATACGGATTATTTATGAGCGGTGTAAAAAAATAAATGGAAGATATAATGAGTAGGTATAGTAATCAAATTGAAATTGGTATTAGCTTTTAATATTTATCGCGTTATTTAGTGGACGTATTGTCCACTGTCGGACATTCAGTTTTATGAAATAAGGGTCGCTCTGTACAGCTAAGGAAAACAGAGTGGGTTGCGACTTATCAAGGATAGTGTGTGTAGTGTTTGATGTGTAATTTAGATTTTGGGGTGTGGGAAAGGGTGAAAGTTTTATGCCGAATTACTTTGCCGAAATTAGGTCAGGGGTGCCGATGCCCGTTTTAGAATTTTGAAAAATAAGCTAGTTGATGGGGTATGAGATGGGGTATGTATTGAGTTGTGGAGTTGGGGTCTGGCTGTCGGTCTCGAAGACCTGCAGAACCCCGCTAACTACTCGTATGTCCAATTCCTAGGATATTGTCCTAGGTATTGGTGTGAATTATATCTCCGAGTGAAAGATGACTTTCGTCTAAATCCTACACTCGAAAGATATTGTTAGCTACCAATGGGTAGCCGTGATAGTGTCTATTGTCTGTATTATGGGGTGTAACGATTTGATTTGTGTACTGTAGGTGTACTGTAGTTAATGATGATGATGATAATGGGAATTTATTTACAGATTTATTTATTTATTTACAGAGTTGGACGTCGCGGTTCTGGGTGGCTGACGCTTATTATTATAAAATTGCAATTGGAATTGGAGGACTGCAGAGTTTTACTATCTTGTACTATTTTGCCTATTAAATTATCTAATAAATGAATGTGATTATTTGAGTTCTTTTTTATTTGCCAAATGGGTCCGAAAATAAGATAGGATAATTTTTGAATTTTTTGGTAGTGTATGAATTTGATGATGATGATGATGAACACAAAAAAAGGTAACACAATTAATTGAAACAAAATAAATAAAATATCTTGATGTTGAGGTGGTCTTGAGGAGGGTATCTTCTGTCTTGAGTTGTTCTTGTTGGGTAGAGGATCTCAGGGTGGCAGTGGGTCTTGAAGTAACCGGGGCTTCTACCGCGTTGGCGCCAATATAGCCGCGAGGGCCATAAATAATAGGATTAACTTCAATGGATGATCTTTATTCAAAGATATGGACCCTGCAGACGTAACAAACATTAACACACTGTGATGTTGGGTATGGAGGTGAGCAGATGGTTGTCGGGAATGATTTGAGGCTTACCTTGGGTGGGTCCATTAATGTATCACAAAATATATAAGATAGACAAAATGTTCACTTTCACTTTTTGGACTGTTTCGGGAACTTTACTTGGTTAAATACAGTTGCAAAAATATGCGAGAGTACAAATTAACAAGGATAGGTGTTGACTTCACCGTCAGTTAGAGAGGAGTGCGTCAAAAAAGCCAAGAACGGTGACGTTTCGGTGCCGTGTTCCAAATTTAAGTTATAAAATGATTCGAAAAAGGGAGATGTGAGGGTGGCTTAGGGAGGATGTCCATGCAGAGTTTGCACTCTGCTACATGTTGGAGAGTGAGTGAGTGCCATAGCCACCGTATTGACGACAGAAAGATAGACGAGCATTAACGATACCCCATACATCATATTGAGTAGGTTATGTTTCTTGCCAGTTCTGTTGCCCATTTCCTGGATTCGGCCCTTGGCTAACTTTATATTCGTATAGTAATTAAATCTATCTGCCCTTATTTCTTGATCTAAGATTGATAAATAATCCCCCACGAAGTTGTTTTTTGTGTTGACCTTGACATTAAATGGTCACGTTTTACGTAAGCTGTTACATAAATAATAATACACATTATAAAGTTATACAGTCTGCGAAACGTAAAATAATTTTAGTACCTATACAAATTTTATCCAAATTATAAACTAATCTTTCGACACCCGCATATTTCACGAATCGAGCATCAACTCAAGGGTCCTTATTAACGATGTTATTTAGAAGATTCACCCTTGAGAACCAAAAGACATCATCTTAGTAGTCCTTGGACTTTTTTTATGAAGTAGTACATCTTTTTTTACTTCTTCAATAGCAAGATAAAAAACAATATTCTTTTTAGACCTTCTTACTTCAAATAAACAACTTTTAGGAAAAACAAGAAAAAATTCACAGGTAACATTGTAAGTAACTCGCCAATCCGCTACTTGACAGACAGGTCAAATGAACTACTTTTTAAGACGACCAAAAACGATATTTTGTATGAGATTATTGAAATATGACGTCATATTTCAATATTTTGGATGGAGTCAAAACAATAACTTTTAAATGTTTTTTGTGTTAAATAATTCTAACTATTAATATTTTGAAAAACGATGAATGAAGTCTATGGTATTTTTGGACAATTGTTGTAAGCATATAACTTTTGTATTTTATTTATGACCCTGTCAAGTAGCGAATTTCAAAACTCCACTTAATGAAGGTGGTTCTAAAAATATTAAAATGGAAAGTTGATGCTATTAAGACACATCCGGTGGCATTATCATAACCGGAAAGGGCGGGTTGTTCTTAGGCTGGGCCCTTCCGGTCTTCAAGGCCAAAGTTACGCAATAGGTAGAGACACTAAACCTTTATAGCTCCTTGGTCATTTCATAATATTTACCAAAGCTATATACGGTTACATTTAATTAAGTACAAAACTCTTGAGGGTGTGATATACTCGCAAAACTGAACAACTTTTGTTTGCAACTTTTCTTCGAAATATGAAAAAAAGATGTTGGCCCTACCATACAAAAATGCTGAAAAAGTGTGTCATTTAGTATAGGAGGACCAAATTTTTTTTTCATATTTCGAAGATTAATTTCTAACCAACGTTGTTCAGTTCTATGAGTAGATTACACCCTCAAGAGATTTGTACTTAATTAAATGTAACCGTATATACTGCAATTTCTAACCATGAAATGAGGAAAAGACACAAAGTCGATCAATTTTACGATAGATTACCTAATTTAATCTAACTGCCCATTAAGTAATCATAATCATAGACATCAACTGGGACCGATCGCTCATCGGGCCCTACAAAAATGGAGCCATCTTTTTTAAGGACAATCTGGTGGTTCAGCCTGCAATGTCCTAACCAAACTAGGAACAAATACAAAAGTGTTAGTTCTCCGATAATCAAACCACGAACCTCCGGATCAGGATGAAAACGCTCACACCACTACACCACGGAAGCAGTTACTAAACGACTTGTATCATCAACAGTCACTCGAACAAGTAATTGATTAATTAAAAGTTACAACATAAAACTTTGAGACGGTGACAAAACGATTTTCTGGAGTAGATCAGCTCACTTCATTTAAGTGATGAAGCTTTTGTGCTTATATTTAAAACGAAAAAGTATAAGTTGAGTAATTAATTTACCGCGTAATGTTGGTTTAGATTAGCATCACCCCAATTCTAGCCGTGAGTGTCGTAAAAGCGACTAAGGGATTATAGCAGCGTTCCCTGTTACATAAAAAAATTAGTGTCTTTCACTGCCCTCACCAATACTGGTGTGCCAGTGTCTTGCGTGAGTATGGCGGTACCCCCTGATATGGGGAGGCCCATGTCCAGCAGTGTATTGTTGTGACTGTTAGGATTAAAGTAAAGTATTAAGAAATATGACTGTCTTCATATAAAGCTTTTTTTAAGCGGTAGGTAAATGTTTGCCGTGTGATGCCAAATGAGAATAGAACCATATCATTTCCTTCGTGGTGTTGCGAAAAGCGATATAGGGACTTGATGGTTCTATATGTATTGCAATTTAAGACGACATGCTGACAAACTGTCACTATAATGATACGTGATTTTGTGAAACGGCGCTTAAATATTTTTCTGACGACGTGATAACGAGCGCATTTTTACGACCGTTGATGCTAAGTCTACCCCACAATCTAAATACGTGATAATCATGTGTGTGTGTGTGTGTGTGTGTGTGTGTGTGTGTGTGTATGTGTGTGGGTGTGTATGAAGGTACGGTATTCTAAGCCGACACCTAATATGGCGAAAATAAAATGCTACACAATAAATATAGCTCAAACAAGGTTTTGCCAAATTAGCAAGTTAACATTTAGATTTATCTGAATCTGGTTTCAACACGCAAAATTTTGTCTAAAAATAAACTTTTTACCGTCACCGAGAACCAGTCACGACTAGAAAAAGAAAAAATGCTTGCGGCAATGTTGTAATGAGTACGCAATGTGGCCTTGCCCCTGAGAGGGGGTTGTTTTGCCCCCCTCTCCCCCTGCCCGGACTCCCCTCGCCGGCGCTTCAGGGCTGGCCTATATTTTAATCCTCGATGACGCCTACATAGCGCGTGTATGAGCAATTATGACATTATATTGTGTTCAATGCATAGAAATCTCATGAGCTGCGCCTTATTTTGATAGGTCAATGTCGCTATTAACCTCTCCTCTGTGGCGCCATTTTTTATAGGTAGACGAGCGATTAACTGAATATATTGTTAGTACACCTTCATTTTGGTTTATTCCTAGCAAATGTAAAGTTAGCTTTGGTATTAATTATTTTGTACGTAAATAGTCGATACAATTAAATATTATGATCGATCATATTACTAATACTTATTATAAAATTCAAAATTCAATTATTTATTTCTTCGTAGGAATTTACAAGATTCTCTTAAAGAAAGTCACATTCTAATACAATCTTAAAAAAGAGAAAATTTCTAAAGCAAAATTTCCTCTTTTTTATAACAATTTGAGTTCCTACTCTAAACGCGGCTCAGGCGGGATAAAAAAATAAAAATAAAGGCACTGCCTCGGGGCTGGCCAGGCTAACCACACAGCATGAAACCAGCAACATGGATCAAAAGGACAGGTGTTTGAAAATAGATAAGGCACAATTATACATTGCGACAGCCCTAATTCTCGCACGTTTGACCCTCCCAAATATGCGTCAAGGCATATTTCAAAGGATTGTTCCTGTAACCAAGCCCAGGTAAATATTTCGGACTCCACAAATAACACTAGGCAGATAATATCTGGGTTTGCGTATAGGCTTGTACTGTAGTTCCAGGGTTCCCTGACTCTAGAGTTCATCAGGTCGTTGGACGAGTTGGTGTCCCACTCGAAGATGAAAAGGGTTTTCGCGTAATGCATATCATGACAGAGTTTCTAAAGATGTTTTAAACATTCTTTACTAGTTGGAGTACTTCTCCATTGGTCTTTCTCTCCGTTACTTACTCACTCAACAATGCTTAGTTTTCACTTCGTAGGGTCCATGTCGGCTGTTGTAGGGACAATTTGTGCCGATGGGGATACAGCTCGAACAACGAGTGTACATGTGGCGCCTATCCTCAAACTATGGCACATCTTTTGAACTGCCCTGCGTGCCCTTCATCCTGCACGCTAGACGACCTATACAACGCCTCTGGCGACGCTGTGCGTCTGGCTGAGTCCTGGTCCGAATTTATTTAATATCGCCAAAGCCGATCGATACGACAAAAAAAAACTTCGTTGAAAACAAGTAAACACATCGATCTAATGCAAATCCTCTTTCCCAAGAAGAGAGCGATACGTGTTCTAATCACAGCCCGTAGGTAGGTGTACGTAAGTAACGTACGCGGTCGGAATAATACACGTAAGCAACACTTATTGAGAACAGGGATCAACATAAATCGTGGCTGGGTTTTGTTTGTGTGCGTGAAATACAAAGCAAATAATCACATGTATTTTATCTTATCTTACATCCTGCATCATCCCACTGTTGGGCAAATAATCACACACAATGTGTTTTGTGAAAAGTTGCCAACAAATTGTAATTGTGATTCATGAAATTATAGTGCCCCGAATTTTCTAAGTTCATATTATTTAAATCCATAAATACCTGCAAGGTTGTTATATTGAACCCATAGTAAACGGCTTTCTTCTTTTCGTTAGGATACGTATCTAGTCGACAAAAGACCTAATAAATAGTAGGCAAGATCGCTTAAGTGAGAGTTCCCGCGCGTGTAAAAGTTTGGCCCCGCCTTGGAAACGAATCTTTAGGCTATTCTTTAGCTATTTCAAGCCGGGGCCTTGCTAGCATACTTACAAAAAAAAAATGGCAGCCATTTCAAACTTTTTTTATTGGCCAAAATTTTGTTATTTTGTAATAACTCAAAACTGGTAAGTGCTATAAATGAACATTGTATAGAAGAAATGTTACGCGTAAATTTCTGCACAACCTTGCTTTAATAACTTTTTTGATAATCTAATAGTTTGCAAAAAAACGCTTTAATACATGGCAGTTTTTTCTAAAAACTCACCAAATCTAAAATATGAATTAAGTAGTGAAGTTGGGGATTAAGAATTACTTACTGTGTGGGTAGACCTTGCTACGGTATCCTGACTGATACTTAGTAACAAGCTTTCTGCCCAGAGGTTTTACCCGCTAATATATTTTCAAGTAAACAAGCAAATTTTTTGCCAATTTACACCCTGAGTTTTACCACCTTATGAAATGATTTTTTTAAATTCCTTTCCTGGTGTTAATTCACCCAACCAAAATAACCTCTGCGCAAAATATTAAGAACCTAGGTCCAGTGGTATTGCCTGTGCATAGATTTACAATTTGTAAAAAAAATATTAAATTTGTTCGTAGTTGCCACATTTTTATTTTTTTGCAATCCCTTGAGGCTGTTCTTTAATAGTTCTGACCCAAGGTCCTGTTAGGATAGCAAAAAAGAACAAAATGTGGCAACAACGAACAAACTCTACTTTTTTCATACAAATTGTATGCCACGCACAGGCAATACTACTAGACCTAGGACCCTGAAATTTTGCACAGAGGTTATTTGAATAATCTTAATTAATATCAAGAGAGGATTCCAAAAAATTCATCACCTAAAGTGGTAAAACAGAGGACGAAAATTTGTATAAAATTAACTTGTTTACTTCAAAATATATCAGCGGGTAAAACCGCTGGGCAGAAAGCTTGTTACTAAATATCAGGCAGGATATTGTAGCATGGTCTACCTACACAGCGAGTGACTCTTAATCCCCAACTTCACTACTTACTTTATACTTTCGAATTTGTGAGTTTTCAGCAAAATCTGCCATGTTGTGCTACGTTTTTCTCGCAAACTATTGGATTATGAAAAAGTTATTGATAACATTCATATGCAGAAATTTACGCTTAACATATCTTCCATACAATAGTTATTTGTAGCTCTTACCATTTTTGAATTATTACAAAATAACAAAATTTTGCCCAGTGAAAAAATTTTGAAACGGTTGCCATTTTTTTTTTGTAAGTAGGCCAGCAAAGCCCTGGCCCGGCATAGGTAAAGAAAAGCCTAAAGATTAGTTTCCAAAGCGGAACCGACCTGAAACACGCACGGGAAATCCCAAAATTTTTTTGTATAGAAATTCTAACCTACTAAAACCTTTTAAAGTGTCAGAGTTTACCTAAACACTGATGATTAGATGACAAAGGCTTAAAAAAAGAAATTATTACAAGTAATGTGAACTAAGGGTGTTTAATTTACCTAAAATAATGTGAACTAGTTACTAAAAAGCTAAAAGCTAAAAAAATATTTTCATAATTTTTCTTTGTTCCGTAACCTACATGAATTTGGGCAGAAAAAGAACACACATTTAGCAAATAGGACAAAGTTATAGAGACGTATTATTATAATTTTTGTATGGACATTATGAGACATTTCAAAGGTTAAAGTTGAGCAGATGCTAAAAGGAAAGACTATTACTGCTATTACTCTGCCAAAGGGCAGGAAGAGTCAGCCAAGGGTGGCCATACATTATGTAGAGCTTGTGTAAACATTTCATCAATCAATCATCTTCCTGCCCTTATCTTATCACAATTACTTGGGGGCCGGCGCAACACGTTTTGTTGAACACAAAATCGTGTTGCAAAGGATTTGGCTTATTTTTACGACCGGCCGCCTACCAGGCGTCAACCTTCCTTGGAAATGCTTTTGTGGTGGATTAACCGCCACCATACGGTTGGCCCTGGCTGTTTGGGACGGGTTTATCCCTCGGTCACCTCTTACGACCCCCACGAGAAGAGAGGGGATGGTGCTATTCTACTCTGCCGGCACCACACGGCATAGCTTGTGTAAACATATACCTTGAATTTACTTATAAGTTTAAGACAGCAATATAATCTGAAATTTCGGAATACAAACGGCCTTTTAGTAGCTACCCGTTCTTTAATACGAGCACTTACTTACAAAAAGGTGCCGTCTTCGTCTCCATAATTTTAGTTCAAGCCACGAACGTAAAGAAATTCAACTTGTTCAGGAGATTTCAGGAATAAAGAAGTGGCTCCCACATATACACTTTATCTCACAATAATATTTTTGAATTTATTTACACTGTATTATTTCAACTCTTTTACTTACCTCCCTTAGCTCTCAACAGTAAAACACAGTTAAATAAAAATAATAGAAACATTTCAAGTTCTTGTTTTTGTGGTACGGTACGTGCTATCATTTTTACATTTCATAGAGGAAACAAATACTTATTGGCGTTTTCATTACGATTTTACCGAGATTTTGCCAGTATCAAGTTTTGTTTTTAACTTTTTAACGAAGGATATGTTTTAATTTTAACGATGACTTTACTGTCATTCTGTGGATCCATCTTACAAAGTGCACGCACCTCATTAAGCTACTCATTCAAGGGACCAACTTACACTAGTAAGTTGGTTCCTTAAATGGTTGAATGATTTGCTTTCGATATGATAGCAACGAGAGTTCATCTCTTTACTCATCTTTCAATTCTTTCCCGGGATGAAGCAAGAAGGGAGATTTTCCATCATATTTCAAGAGCA
This sequence comes from Phthorimaea operculella, assembly GCA_024500475.1. Taxonomy (NCBI): domain Eukaryota; kingdom Metazoa; phylum Arthropoda; class Insecta; order Lepidoptera; family Gelechiidae; genus Phthorimaea; species Phthorimaea operculella. Next base: position 12,767,727 of record JANFCV010000002.1, read on the forward strand.
GTCCATAAGAATAGAATTAATGTGATTCTAAATTAAATTCGCAGCCAGCGATTGCTCTCATCCCAGAAGGAGGGGGAAATTAATATAATGTCAGGGCAGATGTCGGCTGCAAACTATGGCCTGACGGGCTGCGGCGGAAAATATAAGAGTGAGCGGGTTATTTATTTACTTAGACGAATGATTGCCTCGCTGCTCTCGGTAGATTTAGTCAGCTTATTCGTAAAATGAAGCAATCAAATATGAGTTAGAATAAGCTCAACCCAATTATGTTAAAAATGCGTTTTTGGCTTCATTTTTATTGACGGTGCCTTTGGGTAGTGCTCAATCAATCGAGCGCAGCAAGGCTATCATTTATCCAAGTTTATTTAATTGTGTTTTTGTTAACAATCGCCATGGGCACGATCATCGCTATAAACTGCTATAGATGTAATGAAAGCATGGTATCTATTCTGCGTAATGCAAGCTTAGAATAGCATCGCCCCTTTTCATTCAAACGGGTAGGTGTTCGAGGGTTTCATGTGTACCTATTAACATTTATTTCATTATAGTAGTAGGTACGTAAGCCCTCAAAGTCAGACTTGGTCATAATTTTTACGGCCTTTAGCACTCTATCTTCACTGCAAGGGATAAAGTCGTGAGGAGTCAAGTCAAGAGTCGAGACAAGAGTCAGACACACTCGACAAAAAACATTTCTTGCAACATCATCTTCCTGTCCTTATCTCAATTACTAGGGGTCGGCGCAACACGTTTTGTTGAACACAAAATCGTGTTGCAAAAGGATTTTGCTTAATTTTACGACCGGCATGCTTTTGTGGTGGATTAACCGCCACCATACGGTTGACCTTGGCTGTTTGGGTCGGGTTTATCCCTCGGTCGCCTCTTACGACCCCCACGGGAAGAGAGGGGGTGGTGCTATTCTATTCTAAAAGACATTCGTTGAATAAGGTTTCGAAATGGCGTAGGTAATCCAACTGTGCGAGCATTACCAATCGCGTATCGTTTACATTTTGCGCCGCTTGCGCTACAAAGACTGAGAGAGCCATCGCAAGGTCGTACACGCGCGTTTCAAGCGCCGCCACTTCTACTGCATTTACATGCAGATTTATTTATTACTGCACATATTACGCTGGTGACCTAACATTACAGTTATAATAACGATAAATTATAATGCAAGTGCATGCTAGTTAGTTTGCAAGCTGTAATTACATATCTGCCATAATTCACGCTTATCTTGTTGCCTTGTTGGTAACTTTAAACCTCATAAATGAGTTTTTGGAAAACTTGTAAAATTTTCTACCGCAGGCAGAATTTAAAACTGTACTACCGACGCAATTAACGACTGAGCTACCGTGGATACCTTAGAAAATTGCAAAAATTATAGCATCGGCCAGGGCTTGAACAAAGGACTGAGGGTTGCTGTCCCACTGCTTTGCCAACTACGGTCCCGAGTTCAAGCCCCGAGCGACGCTAACATTTTTCAATTATTTATTGTTTTCGTTTATCTTATATCTTTCAATCGGGAACGGCTCCAACGATTTTCTTTAGATTTGAAACGTATCTTACACGTATTTTAATGCTTTCTAGTGGTCAATCTAGATGCAACATCCGACCAAACTGGGAATAGTATCACTAAGTAAAAATAAGTAATTAAGCTGTACGATTCTAATACTTATCATGCATACCGTATGAATTAAGGCAGGCCATTAGCACTGAAGTGGTACCTACCTAAAAGGGAGAGCCAGAGCTTTGTTCTTTTCTTCTAAGAACACGCTAATGACACAAATGACCTTTGGAAGTAAGACAAAGGGTACATACATACCTACGTACAAACATAACTCATCTATTTATGAATGGGCTTTTGTTTTAAGTTGCATGGAACAAAATAAGTTTGAAGAGTACCGGGAGTACCAACTAAGAAATAAAAATGAAGCATTCGATGAGATCATGTTTTTTTAGAATGTCTGAAGTATAAGAAGTAAACTTCTATTAAAAAATATTTAGGGAGTAAAAAATCGATTTTTCGAATGATAATGATTTTGTTTGAGAGTTCAAAATTTATGCACCTCTATTCGGAGAGCTGTCCTATACATCCCGTATTTTTTTGCCTAGGAAACTACAGACTTGTACCTCAATTGAATAACATTGCCTATTCTTGTATCACATTTAGCGAATAACTGCCTACAAGGACGTTAATGTGTTTTAAATTGATGCCACACACGCGAACGTATCGCAAAATCAGTGGAAAAACTTGAAAAACTGAACTACGCAGGGCAGGATCGAAAATAGGGCGTTCTGCACATTAGTACATTATACAGGTATGTAATGATTGATGGATCATGCATGTTATTTGGGGACCGTAAAACGAACGCGATTACCCAGACTGAAATCAGGGTCGAGAATAAAAACGCCAAGCTTGTTTTGTATGGAAATCGAGATGGAAATCAAATCCGCAAGCGTTTCACCCCAATTCCTGGCGATATGTCAAATAGATTGTGACAAGTGACAGACAAGTAATTTCTATAGAAAGCTCATAGAAAACTTATCTCGTCATTGGATTTTTTTCCTTTCTACGATTATTTTGACATTTTGTCTACGATCATCGAGCTATGACAACCGTGTTTGTTATTAGTATTACGAGTTATAGCCTACTTTGCTATCACTGTCGCTATGAGGTCTTACCAAGGGGCTCCTATTCTTCTAGGTAGACTGGGCTATTCCGGTAGATGGAGCCATAATGCGAGTTATAACATTATGATACTTTTTCATCGTCACCTGGTTTCGTTCTTCAGGCGTCATTAGTTCTGATTGATAACGGTAGGAACTTCCCAACACCTAGCATTGCTTTAAAAATGTGGTATACAGCTAAGTTCATATCAGCCCGCCTTCGCGTTACAAAGGTATTATTTAAAAAGTCTGCTTTCTCAGTTAATTTAGCTCGACAAAAACATTTGATAACGGTTCATGTTTCCGTCTCATAAATCTTCAAGAATCGGGTTAATTAATTTAGAAAATGCTGAACGAGTTAGGACAAAATTCGTCCTTAAATTACTGCAGGAATGATAAATAAGGACCCCACTCAACGTTAGGTATATATATCTTATTTTGTTTCGGATATTTAATTAATGAAGTTAAGTACAACTTATTATACTAAATAATATACTCCCCATCAAAAAAATCGAGACACTTTCATTTTCATTGTCAAACAAAATATGAAATCTGTGAAATAAAAAGTTGAATGTAGAGAATCGACATTAGGATTTTGAAACCTCATAATACTCACTATTGAACGACATTAGACATTCATTCCAAAATTAACACATGTCTCAGATATTGGGATCCGTACAAAATGTAAAGTTGCAAAGCGTCTCGATTTTTCTGATGGGAAGTGTAGTAGGTACCTACTATCGCCAAAAAAGCCAGCTACCCAAGGCTAAGCTAGCTAAGGGATCAACTTATACTAGTTTTGCTTAGTGTTTGTATTAAAAACCAATATAAGTTGGTCCCTTCAATAGGTAGGTGGATTTTCTGGCGATAGTACCTCTACATGCACTCGCACTGACTATCGGTATGTAGTGACTAGTGACCAAAACTAGCTGATACGATTTCTATGCACCTACCACACGTGGAAATCTTCATTATATAGGGTGAAATTTTACTAGAGACCGATAGCAAAAACCCAGAACCGGCAAGTGATAAGGAACAACATTCCCTAAGGAACATAGGTCGAAAGACGAAAAAAATTGACCTCCCATAGTAACTCAAATCAGCTTATCGGCAATTTTGTATGGGAGGTCCAAATATTTTTTTCATATTTCGACCTATGTTTCTTGGGGAATGTTGTTCCTTATCACCAGCCGGTTCGGTGTTCTCGCTATCGGTCACTAGTAAAATTTCACCCAGTACATACTACCTGGCAGTTATGAAACCATGCTACCAACACCATTTTTTAGTTTCATAATACCAAACCCCACATTTGTTAAAGACTTTTTTCATAGTTTCAAGAACACCAACAACTATACTCATACCACAACCGTACTAAACTACTAGGAGTACATAATAAAGAAGGTGTTGACTCAGCATTTCAGATTCAGGTGGTTAGAAACCTCCACAGTAGGCCTAAGCATTACAGTAGATTGTTTTCAAAGAGATTCAGAGCGCAGGTTCTGTGACCTGAGATATGAAACTGTTTTAGTTTTGGGTCTCTTATGCCCAAAACTTCAGGTAGGTGAATTGCACTCGCGCTGGGTCAAAATCTGAGTCACGGTTGTCAAGTCGTTAGACGACTTGGTGTCATCATCTTCTTATGACCTTAACCTAATCAGTTGGGGTCGCCGCAACATGTTTTGTTAGACACACAAAATCAGTAGCAAAAGGTTTAGCTATGTTTTATGGCCGATAGCCTGCCTGACGTCAACCTTCTTTGGGAATCACCGCCACCATGTTCTTGGCCGCTATCATACAGACTAGTTAGACTATTGGGTGCCTCACACGAAAAGAAGAAAAGCAGCGGTCAAACAGCCACAATTTGATGCTATGACATAGGTATTCAGTTTTTGTATGAGATTTCATAATAAGTATAGTGAACAGCGGATACGTAATGTAGCCTACTCAGCGGATCAGCTAATTTCGGTCACTTCGCAATAAAAATACTGTTCCTTTCATCTACTGTGGCAGCGACAACCCCACTCGCCTGCAAAGAAAGCTTCCCGTCTGCTATTCTTGGCTGCTAACGGATCCAGGCCAAATAGGTCAGTGGATTTGTAGAAAAAAAGGCATCTCATTGTTGAATTCTTTATTTTTGAGACTTGACTATTCGAGTGTAGTTGGTACAGGTCCAGATTTGGTCTGTAGTGAAGAGAAGCTGTATTTTTTTAAATTAAAGAGGTACCTTTCGACCTTAGCTTTCGACCTAATTATAAGTATGGTTTATGTGAAATTGTTTGACCAACGCTTCCGTCAACGCAGCGTTGTGCGCCTTTTTTGCGCTAACGGATGCGTCTGTCAAACCGTTTTACATAAACCGTATTTGTAAGAAAATAAGGTGGTAAATCGTGTTTTTTAAAACGCAACGTATAGCGTTGCGCAAAAATCGCGCACCAATGGATAGCATTCCAATAATGGTATGGTAGCTTGTAATTGGCATTTAGTATTATATTTTGTCATTTGTTTTGTAAAGAAGGCTGTAAGCTTCCCAAATAAAATAAAATAAATAATGAACAACTAAACTTTCATTTCATCCCAGTGCCATATGGATTATATTGTATACAGACAATATTTTCTGCGTGTGTGCGACATAGCTACCGTCATTATTAAACCCTTGGAACGAGCAATTCCCTTAAAGTAACTCGTTCTATACCTTGGTATACGTACTATCAATAACTGACCCTCGAGTTGGGAGCGCCTTATTAGTCTTTTCTTTTCCGTGTGGGACACCGAGTAGTCCAACGAACCGATTCCATTTTCATAGTCAGAAATCAGTAGGTACATACTCGTATTCGGAGTGCTGTCCCTTACACGTTGTACGTATCTATATTACCTCGGTGATAGAAAGTACATCGTGAGTAAAGCAACCCTTCCCCTGCGGCAGTTGCGAATAAACCATTTAAATTCAAGCTGTTCATGAATGTTGAAAAATCAAAGCTTTATTACTCGTCGGGAAAAACCTCAAACTGCTCAAAGTATGTTTCTCAAGTACATAATAAAGAAAGTGTTGACTCAGCCTTTTGCCTGCCTATTCGTGTATTACACAAGCGCCATATCATATTGCGTTTTGTGACAGCTGGCATATGCGGCAAGTGTGCCATAAATCTGGGATTAGTCAGTTGTCAAATAAGCTTCTTTATTATATCCGTCTAATATTTAATTAAATATGACGGATGTGTATATTACGATGATTGTGTTAAAACCATGACATAACATTTATATTTTGGTATTAATATAGGCTTAAAAACCAAGCGACAGCTTGTATGGGTTTGTATGGGGAACCAGAAAGACCAAGCGTTGCGGCGCGCCACGACGCCGTCACGTTGACAGCGCGCTGAAAAGCGTAGAGTTTGTATGGGATGCGGTCGGGTTTTTCTACAAGACCGCAGCGACAATGACGCCGTCAAAATTTTACGGCGTCGTTGTCGCGACGCTTGGAAAATAAGGGTAAGTACCATTACTTTTTAAAATACCTAGTTATGAATTATAGTTTCTTTTGTAAAAACTTGATTTTAGAATTATTTTTTAAGGAAGCCCAGGTCTGGTTACCGGTTTTTGTCTGATATATCGCTAGTTATTTTTTGTCAATAAACAGGATACGAAAAAACACCGTAAAATCGTGCGATATGTATGAAAACCGCCAAGTCGCGATGTATTCTCAGCCAAATGGGTCAGGTCAGTGGATTTGCGAGTACAATGCTCTTTGTGAAATTGTTGTTTGTGGATAGTTTGCTGGCGGGATTTTGAATTACTTTCGGTATTTCCTTTCTTTCTCTTTTATTTTCAGTAGATGCTTTGTAGCAGTTTGCTACGACCGCTACGACGTAGTAATTACTACGGTACGCTGCTTACTTTTCTGTTTGTGATACGTAGTTTAGAATTGTTTGTTTTCTTTTAGTCTATTGCTCTAAGGATATTACTCAAGAAGAAATTAGCAGATAAAAGTTATGTACGAGAGACCCAGCGTGCTTAGCAAATTTTTCAAATTATAATTATTAATATTTTCGCTACTGATGTTTTAAAATTGAGTTGTAGTATAATCAAATTAATTTATGATTTGACTAGCCGGAAGAAGCAATCAAGCCAAGAAAGCGCTATTTACTCTTCCGTACTCTATACTCAACCTTTACTCCTCAAAGAACCGCGCGCCCTATACGTACTGCGAAACAAGAATAACTTAGCTCAAATAAGTCGCTCCAAAATGGGAAGTTCCGCCCATTTACTAAACTAAGTGAGTGAAATTGCTTGACCCAAGTTTAATATTATGAAATTTATTATAACAACCGTTTCTTTATAGTATATTACGCAAATATAAAATTGGTACTTATAGCAAAAACTTGTTCAAGTACAAAAGCGGTAAAATATTAAAAAATTCTTAAATCTTTGGAGTAGTCATAAATTAATGGCTACGCTTTTACATAACGCGCTACGTAAGTAAGTAACTCAAAAAAAGAAGCTGCAGACTAAATTGGAGTGATTTAAATTGTTCGATAATTGACAAGGATCAGTCTGGACAAAAGTGCATTTTATACATAACTTTTTCCTTGCCCATTAACGTACCGTATAGTTAAGGCACACATGCGCCGCATTATTTTGGATTAGGTTTATTTAGGGCCTTTTTCCTGTCATGCGTGTTTTCGCACGCGCGCGGTTATGGCCCGCATGAGGGCCGCACGCATCTTATCTTTTGATACATGTTTTCCCTATCATGCGGCTAGCACGCGCGCGGAACGCGGATTGGCTGCGGGGGCGCAGCCCGCGTGCGTGCTACCCGGATGCGGGGGGTGATCTTCTGCCTCCAGTGTTGTTTTTAGTGTGAAGCGGGTCGCACGCATGGTCACAGTCCGCATATAATCGCAAACAAAAATGAAAATTGATACAGAGAGAGTCATATTTGAAGTACACCTTTGCCCTTTGTCGTGGGACAAGCAGAATGAACTTTGTTCAATCCTTCCCAGCAACTCATCAAAAGATCGAAGGGACATTCGGAAGTAGTTCTTAAATTTTCGATGGTTATCTCGGAGACGTTGAAAATTTAAATTAAACATTCCAGTGAGTGATCTAGTTTCAAGATATGGATCTACTCTGAATTGTTTATTATATTTTTTACGTTTGAAAATGATATAAGCGATAATTATTTTTTTAACGTTCATTTTTCGCGTGTTGTAAAGTTCACGTTTGTGCACGAGTGTAGTCACTGGCGACACGCACGAAACTGCAGCAGCAAACGAAATCCCTGTCCTGCGTGTGACCAGGAGCGTGCTATCATCCGCATGCGGACCAGATCCGCGTGCGTGCGCAAATACGCATGACAGGAAAAGGGCCCTGACGAATGGAGTATATAAAATTCCATATAAAACCGGAAATCGTGGCCGTCGCTTATGTCACTGTATCAAATTGCGACGGTGAACGGTTGTCATTCGGGATGATGTAGTGGCTGTCTCGAACCGCAATATCTTGCGATGCGTGATCATGTACTTGATCTGCTATACTTTTTATCAAACTAAAGTACGGCCGCTAGAATAAGTCCTATTCGACAGCTGTCAAAATCATGATAATGCCACAAAATGCACCCCGCGTGCCGTTTCCCTAATTTGTGATAATGCAATGACATAAGGAATTTCTTTGTTGACATGTCTTCTAGTAAGGTGTTGACAGCTGTTAAATAGAACTTATTCGAGAGGCCGCACTATACAGAGAAATATCAAATCAAAACAAAGTAGGTAGATATAAAGAAAGCAATGGAAATGATCAATCCTTTGCTCTCTTACTAAAGTGAACGCCGACTGATATAGAACTGGAAATGGAACGGAGTTACGGAGCGTTAAAACGTGAGTAAAATAAATCTAATAAACGAGTGTTCTCTCACATAAAATAACGTATCATTGATTTCAATTTATCTACTTAACGATGTTCCTTGCTACACTGAGTTCTACTCGGTGTCCCATAATATATGACAGTAGATAGGTTACGAAATGGCAAGTGTTGAAATTCAAAATGGAAAGTTATGATTCTCCTAGAAGACTCTAATTATGATGCTCCTAAACTGACGAGTTCAACGGGTTCAATGGGTCGCTCATCGACTTTGTGTCCCACACTGCAGAAGAAGACTGCGAGATGGCTTCTATGGAAAATCTTTCAAATATAACTTTGAGGCGCTTTACACACATAACGTCCGTTTCGACGTAATTTTTGCGCTGCACTATCGCAGCGTTAGGAAAATGCGAATTTCCGCCTTAATCCCATATAAATACAGCTACAGATGCCTAACGGTGTGATGACGGATGCTTCTGTCAAACTGGTTATTCCGGTAAAACTGGTTTGACAGATGCATCCGTCAATACAAGAGGTAAAACAGACCTTGAAATTGAATAAGTACCTATGTTTGCCCAAAAACATGGATCATTATTTAATAAAAAAAACAGGCTAGTGTCACGCAATACAAATATCGTTATTGATATCAATTTTTTCATATATATGACATATCATATCACATAACTTTAGTAAATATCGCATTTTCATTCTTTCCGCCCGGCACGACGCACTGATATTTATTTATTTATATTTATTAGGACAACCAATATATTGCAGTTCCCGTACAATAGTGGAACCATTCCCGTTATGAGCGAATTTATGAGGGACGCTATTCCGTAGAGTCACTTTACTTCATTAAAAGTTAGTTGAAGACAAAGGACACTAGTGTTTCCCTCATTTTTGATTTTAATTCTGGCTTACACCCCATTATGTCATATCACATAACTTTAGTAAATACCGCATTTTCATTCTTTCCGCGCGGCACAGCGGACTGATATAATGCAGTTCCCGTACGATAGTGGAACCATTCCCCTTCTGAGCTAATTTATGAGGAACGCTATTCCATAAGTCACTTCACTTGAATGTAAGTTGAAGTTAGCTGAAGACAAGGGACAGTGGTGTTTCGCTCATTCTTAATTTTATTTCTGTTATACTGGCTTACAATAGCATCACCCTATATCACATATCTTTAGTAAATATCGTATTTTCATTCTTTCCGCGCGTCACATCGGACTGATATATGGCAGTTCCCGTACGATAGTGGAACCATTCCCGTTCTGAGCGAATTTATGAGGGACGCCATTCCGTAAGTCACTTCACTTCAGTAAAAGTTAGTTGAAGACTGGGGACAGTGGTGTTTCCCTCGTTATTGATTTTAATTCTGCCATACTGGTTACCATTCCGTTCCATAAAGTAACTTCACTTCAGAGGAAGATAGCTAAAGACACTGGTTTACCCTCGTTTTTGATGTTGATTATCTACGTTAGAATTAGAACTAAGTAGTGCGACGTTATTGTAGTCTTGACGAACTACCCGTTTTTATTTGATAGTGAAACCGAATCATACATAGAAACACCCACATATTCAGACTCATATATAAACAGCCACAGCAATCTTTTGCTGGATCAGCCCACATCATCCACTGCAGGGTATATCATGAGCGCAATGCAAGGTATTATATTTTAAAGGGAACACTGCTGCCCATTCCCTGGATCGCCTTAGTTGCCTTTTACGACACCCACGATAAATAGCATGCTATTTTATGCATCACAGTCCTTAAACACACACAAAAATGTTCAACTTTCAAAGCGTTATAGTTATATCAGTTATACTGAAAACTGTTATAAATTTAAACATGCAATATCGTCCACACAGTGATTTATCGCGGCAAAATATAAAATATTTTTATGGCCACGTGGCGGAAAATTAACTTTGCCCCTGGGGATATGGATGTGTGCAAGAGTGCAACATTTAGCTAGGATATATTATAGAGGTTAAATTAAGTAGAAGTGTAATCTCTTTGTCTTTGTGTGGGACACCGAGTCGTTCAACGACCCGATGAACCCTGGTGTCAGAGTTTTTCAACCGCCTTACCGCTAGTAGCAGGCCTCTGACATGGTTGTGTAACGACCGCCATCATAGACAGCAACCGGGACCGACGGTTCAACGTGCCCATCCGAAGCACGGAACCATCATGCTTTTCAGACAATCAGGTAGTTCAGCCTGCAATGTCCTAACCAGACTGGGAACAAATTCACAAAGTGATAAATATTAACTTTGTGAGCGACCCCACCGGGAATTGAACCCGGGACCTTCTGCGCGGCAGTCATACTAACCACTGCACCACATCGGCTGTCGGCTGGCTGATGTGTAATAAAAATAAGGCTCTGTTCTAACCTGAGCAATATCCACACGATAGATGGGTAGCGGAACTCAATAGCTTGACAATTTGTACCAAACAAGATACCGCTACCCACGTACTACTTCTCAGGTTTGAATAGGACTAAAAGCGAACAGAATGTACAGCCGTTCGAATAGTCCATATATGACAGCTTTCAAAGTCTTGTTAATGCTATGACAAAAGGTCTATTTTTCTTTGTTGACCTGTCTTCTAGTATGGGTTTGACAGCTGTCAAATATGGCCTATTTAAACGGTCGTACATCAGAAAATTATTTCAATGCTCTATCTATCATCACATGTATACTTTATACTTCGGCATAATAAATAATAAGGTTTAATTAAAAGATATTCAGTCTATTTCACAAATCGAGAAATAGCCGTATGGCAATTAATTGCATAGCAGATAACCGTTTTACGAGTAAACCCTCGATATACCTACCTACGTACATTCTCTGATAAGCAATACCAGATAAAACAAATATCAGTCGCATTATTTTATCCATATACACAGATGTGTGGTGCCGGCTTAGAATAGCATCACCCCATAACTTTCTCGTGGGTGTCGCAAGAAGCGACCAGGGGATTTGAGAGTTCATGTGTATTGCACTTTTAGGCGGCAGGCTGACAACCTGTCACTACGATGATACACAGTCATGAATGACTCTCAAACTTTTGTCAGACGTGGTGTGAATGGCCGTTTTTACAGCCGTTTACACTATGCCTACCCCGCAATTGATATAGGCGTGATGTGAGTATGTATGTAGAAAGTGTATCAAAAAGAAGCCTGACCGTAATCGTTCATTACCACCACTGCACGAGGTTTTAACCTAGAACTAGGATTCACGTAAGTTCACATGGACTTAGTAACTAACGACCACACTAGGCCACAGCGAAGCATTGTAAGCCAAAACAGTGTAATCTTATCTTATCGCCGTGAAAAATATAATAATAATATCTTCTGAACGGACTTTGTGCGGTTTTTTATTATCTATAAACAGAGGGGGACGATTTTTAACCTTAATCCAACAGTTGCAGCAATGCCGGAATGTGGTCGGATTTGGTTTTAAACGAAAGAAATTTTTGAATTCAAATAAAAAAAGGTTTTTTAAAAATACACTTCCCATCAGAAAAATCGAGACGCTTTGCAACTTTACGTTTTGTACGGATAACATTATCTGAGACACATGTTTATTTTGAAATGGATGTCTAATGTCGTTTAATAGTGAGTATTACGAGGTTTCTAAATCATAATATCTATGTTCTTCATTCAACTTTTAGTTTCATATATTTAATATTTTGTTTAACTATGAAAACGAAAGTGTCTCGATTTTTTTGATGAGGAGTATATATTTAAAGTATTTTTTAAATTCCCACATAAAAAATGAATTTTTAGATTCGCATATATAAACCGGAAACAATGGCATATGCCGCCGCATTTCAGCTGAGATGGAAAGTGCAACTGTCACAGATTGTCATTTGTATGGTGACTGTCACGAACCACAATTTCATCCGTTGAGTGTGCGATTCGCGACGCCTATGCATGGGATGACATCTGTCAAACATCGTTGATCATCGGCCGTTATCGATAGGAAGCATCTGACGGCTGGGTGGCTTTGTTTCTTCTGTTTCATACATTTCATATGGAAACGGTTTTAAGTATCACGATGTCGCACGTCTCACGTGTCCGACGATAACTTATTTATCAGATGCCATCTTACGTCTCACGTCTACTCTGTAGAGCTTGCACCCTAAAAGAATGGTCTTATCTGTATTCTCTATCACTGAATTATATCCACCGATTCATAATGTAGCACACGGAATTTGCACACATCGTGGTATAAATTGTCACTGCTTCAGCTTCACATTCCTTCTCCATCTTTTTTTGTTAGAATCGTTCTCAACGGTAATCCTTTGAAGAATCTTATAGCTCTAAATATACAGGAGGTGTCAAAGTATTTTGTTCAATTGTTTAAACATAATTGTACTCGCCGCTGATACAACTAATTTGGGATAAGGGCAGGAAGATGATGATGATGTTTAAGTAATTACCTCTATAGTACTCGGCAAATGTAGCTTAGGACGCCTCGGGCCAGATGGACCAATGTCAAATGATGACTGGTACATATTTTACGTTTTTATTTACGTTTGGATAGCAAACATGGGGGATCGTGCTTTATGGTGTACCATGGGGGAGGCCTTCTTCCAGCAGTGGACTGCTACAGGCTTCGGCTACAATAACCACCTACAGGCGCATCAGCGCCGACTTGATTAAGAGTAGAAGTGGTCGCCGTGGCCGAAATCGGTCGGAGAGATCATTCATCCATAATTTTCATGTGACGATATGATATTTATTTCTGCCGTATATACTCAGAGTCAGAAAGAGTTTCCGACTGCACTGTTTGTTACTCATGTGAAACCGAACCCCCTTAAGGCTTCACGTCAACTACACTTGTGAAAAAAGTTCACTCAATTAATCAAACCTTGGGAAAACTGGGCGAAATTGCTAAAAGTGGATTCCATATATCTATTTTATGAAATTTAAATAACCTTTGTGGTTTTTTCAAGCATTAGTTTATAGATGACTAGCGTGTTCAGCCAGGGATTTTTTCCTGTTTGGGGGCACCACTAGTCTAAAGTTTAGCCTGATCATCCAGTATTGTGTTAATTAGATATACATACCGTAACTCAAAACTCTATACTAAGTAATTCCAAGTTTAGTGTAGGAGCCCACAACTAAATTAGGCCATTGTGATAATTTTAATAAGATTCTGTCTCAGAGTTATGCAGACTAGACTTGATACACACACACACACACACACACACATCATCATCATCTTCCTGTCCTTATTCCCAATTACTTGGGGTCGGCGCAACACGTTTCGTTAAACCCAAAATCGTGTTGCAAAAGGATTTGGCTGAATTTTACGACCGGCCGCCTACCAGACGTCAACCCTCCTTGGGAATGCTTTTGTGGTGGATAAACCGCCACCATACGGTTGGCCCTGGCCGTTTGGGTCGGGTTTATCCCTCGGTCACCTCTTACGACCTCCACGGGAAGAAAGCGGGTGGTGCTATTCTACTCTGCCGGCACCACACGGCACACACGTATACACACATATCATGCCTATATCATTGCTGGGTACCACGTTTACTTCAAATATTAGAATTGCAGTAATCAACATACCTATCTACTGTTTACAATCATCTGAATGTGATGTGAAGCAACAGTAAGATTTAACTGTAGAAAAACGGCGGTTTAATACTTTGACAGGGTTCATCGGGTCGTTGGTTGACTCAGTGTCCCACATTAAGGCGATAAACACACGCAACGTCCGTTGGTGCTTTATTTTTGCAACATCCGTTGTGTTTGAAAAATACGATTTTCCGCCTTATTCTCATACAAATACGGTTTGTGTGAATCGGTTTGACAGACTCATCCGCCAGCGCAAAAATATCGCACAACGCTGCGTTGACGGAAGCATTTGTCAAACAATTTGACAAAAACCATATTTGTATTTGTATGTATGAAAGGTTGAAATTAGTATTGTCCCAATGCAAGCGTTACTCAGCGCAAAATTAACGTCGAAACTGCCGTTACGTGTGTAAAGCGCCTTCTTCTTCTTCAAGTTTAAGTAAAAATAACATTGATACGATGAAAAAACAGTACAAAACTGTAAAAATTATTGTAATTTTTTTTGTTAAGCGCCTAAAAAGGAGAAAAGTGTTTTTCCATTTGAAACAATCATAACAGCCACAACAGTCCACAGCTGGACATGGACCTCCCCCTATCGGGGGGGTATTGCCATCACGCTTGGCAGGCGGATTGGCGAGCGCAGTGCTGCTGAACGCTGAACGCTGCTGCCCATTCCCTGGATCAATATCCCTTAGTCGCTTTTTACGACACCCACGGGTAGAATTGGAGTGATGCTATTCTAAGCCGGCATCACACGGCATTTGAAACAACACAAACAAACATTTTTAGTAAATTATTTTCCCGTTTTAAACACCCTGTATACGGGACGTGGCGCAGGGAACGCCTCGGCACACGCGATTTATGCTCGACGCCCATTCTATCTTTTTGCAGATAACAGAATTGAAGCTAACATTTTATTGTTCTTTTTCACCAAGTTTGGTTTTAAATTGCTCGATGGTTAGCTACCTACACACAATAACGTAGTTTTCTACTTTTGGTCTTAAAAATGTTATATTCCGGATTGTTTGAATAAGACACAAAATATAGATTTGTTATATAATATATCATGCAAGTTCTAAACTATACGCATAGGAGTTCAGTCATACAAAATTATAAATTGATAACCTTAAACACTATTTAATGTGATGGATGACTTATGCCATATTTCTTTTATATCTATTCATCTTCGGTTTATAATTTCGTAAACAAAACACCTTTCATTCGCCAAAAAACTGGATCCGCATAAATACCGGAAAATCATAGATTACACGTGAGAATCGTCTCACAAACCGCGGCTAATATGTTACCTGACTCCCATAATCGGGGACAAGGTATCAGGCAATTCTGCAGGTGACTGTATAAATGATGTGCTTAGTGTAAAATAGTCGACGACTGCATATTGGACGAGCAATATGTATGACGACAATAATTTACTATTATGGTACCCTTATTTTCCAAGCGTCGCGACAACGACGCGCGTCAACGACGCCGTCAAATTTTGCCGGCGTCGTTGTCGCTGCGGTCTTGTAGAAAAACCCGACCGCATCCCATACAAACTCTAAGCTTCTCAGCGCGCTGTCAACGTGACGGCGTCGTGGCGCGCCGCAACGACGCCGACGCTCGGTCTTTCTGGTTACCCATACAAGCCCATACAAACCAGTCATTTGGTTTTTAAGCCTACCATTATTTTAAAAGTTAGAATATATATCCTAACCTTTCCTCGTACCGAACAAAGTTTCCAGTGCAATCATAATTTGCAGAAGAGTTGTGAAAAACTCGCGGCTACGATAAATTGACTCTCGAGGTGCTACAGTGCTACGCCGTAGCAGCCGGAGCTCGTAGCAATTATAACTTTTGCCTCTCACGCCAAATCGCAGCGCAACGTTCTTTTTTAAATTTATTTATTTTGCCGTGTGGTGCCGGCTTAGAAGAGTATCACCTCATATCTTTCCCGTGGGTATCGCAAGAAGTGACAGACAGGCTGACAACCTGTCACTGTAGTGATACACAGACTTCTGAATGCATCTCGAACTATTGTCAGACGTGGTGCACCTATATGGCCGTTTTACGGCCGATCACGCTCTGCCTACTCCGCAAGGGATATGGGCGTGATAAATGTATGTATGTTTATTTTATTTTCAAGCCTGTTTGATTTAATTCATTTCTGTTTTCAATAGAATGATACTAATAGCGGCACGTGTAAAGACAACCTTGGAAGAGCTTAGAAGGTTTTGAAGTATTTGTTTTCGTAACAAAATTCTTTTCGATAGCAAACTTTTTGGAATGATTGTTTTCAAATGATTTACATCAAGCAATCTATTGCTTTAGTCTAGTTTCCGGCGATTGGATCGTCCATTTGTGCGTTATATTTGCGCTGCGTAACGCAAGCGTTAGGACAACATGAATTTCGACCTTATTTGCATACGAATATGGTTTATCTCAAATTGTTTGACAAATGCTTCCGTCAACGCAGCGTTGTGCGATAATTTTGCGCTAACGGATGCGTCTGTCTAACCGTTTGACACAGCGTTGTGTGATGCTGATGGTAGCAATTCCCTTGTTTTAGGTCATTTGTCATATTTTTCAATGAATTTAACCCCTCCGATTTGGACATAATGTCAAGAGAGAGTAAGAAAATGAATTCAAGAAGATGATGTAGAAGAGAAGATGGCGACAATGATGTAATAATAAATAATAGTCAATACCTATTAGGTTAGTGCAAAAATATCGCACAAAGCTGCGTTGACGGAAGCATTTGTCAAACAATTTAACATAAACCATATTCGTATGACAATTAGGTTGAATAACAAAAATATATCATCCGTTGACCACGGATACTGGAAAGTGTCCGAAACGGATGATATATTGGATAGATGAAATACACAACTTAAATTCGTTATTTTATTTTCATTGTAATGTTGATAGATAGTTATGCAAACAAAATAAAATATAAGTTATCATAAGTGTTCCTATATTTATAATTGCGCATAAATATATTTGTTTAATTGTTGTGTTTTTCTATTGCCTTCCATAACCACAACTTGCCAGCCAAACAAACCACACGTAGTTAGAAATTCCAATTGCTTGAATATTCAAGGAAAAAATTAAATCAAAACAAAAAACACAAGAAATAGCAGAAATGGTAGGACTATTCAGCCTTGGAAGTTGAGCAAAATTGAACTCTGCAGCATAGAGGTTAAGCTCGTTTATTGGTTGTCGGGTTTATGGCTGCAGAAATTCGCGGAATAGCATAATAACAACACAAATAAACAAGCAGAGTTTTGCAGGGGTTATTCAACCTAGGCTAGGTAGGCCTAAGTGTTGCCATACTAAGCGTGAACAAGCTTTAAATTTAAAGTAAGAGAAAGGCATTTACAGAAAGATATAAAGAGGATATGAATAACGAATGGTGTTTAAACGAAACATGTTGCGCCGATCCCAAGTAAGTAATCGGGATTAGGGCAGGAAGATGATGATGATGAATAACAACCGATTATATTAGTTATCAATTATCTATCATACATGATTTTGATCTCGTGAGGTGTATGTAAGTGACAAAAACAGATGAGAAAGAATGAGTAGAAACACAAAATAGAGAGTAGCACAGAATAACAAGAGAACCTTATATCAATTCGAAAGGTTAATAAAGATTTCAGCATCAAATCTATTTTTAGAAACCGAATGTTGATTGCTAACCTGGCAACACAGTATATAGGTAGTTATAATATGACAAAGGTGAACGACACAAAATTACGGGCCAGCTCAGCCTAGCTTTTATGCCGCCTTATTGTGTTATATATCGAATTACTGGCGATAAGATCACACTGAAAATTGCTATAATTATAACCTCCTTAAGACTGGAAAGATAAATAAAGTTCTAGGAAAATAAAATTTGAACTACATACTCGTATGATTCATTTACATTAAGTAACGTGTTTCACACAATCAGTGAAGAAGATTTGCCACCCAAATTATTATAGTCTGATTTTTATTCAGATGGACTGAACTGACAGCTGAGATCGGCCTTTTGTTTTTAAAATGTTGCAAGCATCAGGCTAGTGTTGTGGTTTGACTCATTCATTTTATTCATTGAACTGTTGTCCCATGATTCCTCGATGTATTTGTTTTTGTAAATATGCCCAATAAATAATTTCGTATTTATTACGTACCTACATACTTTACGCAAAGTTTTCGTTCAGTTTATAGAATTCAAAAATGAATAATATTGAAATTTAAAATGTAGGTACTGTTCAATAAATTCACATTAATGATATCAGACTGTTACTAGTTATGTTCTCATTAGCTTTCAAATAAAAATTTCGTCAGACAGGAAATAAATGTGAAGTTAGTTTGTTATACACATAGTAGTATGTTCGACTTATAGGCCAATTTAATATTGAAAATTGAAATAAACTAAATTTATTTTCATAAAGAATCAATCACAATCTTTGAATCACATAACTTGATCATTTGGGTACAACACTATTTTTTTAATATTTTAAAATAAAAAAACGTGGCAACCCACCAAACGTCAGTTCAGTCCATCTGAATAAAAATCAGACTATAATATATTGAAACATGCTACTTTGAAAGCTCATAGCAGTGGGTATATCACATTGGACGAAAATAAAACTGTCACTATTGTATCCACAAATGGGAGGGTGTTTATCATAATAAGAGCCACACATGACAGGTGGGTTGGCAAGAATAATGCAAGATGCAAGATGTTGCATTCTCAGAAATCGCTGGTTATTCGTCCCTTAGTCACTTTTTGAGACACCCACGGGTAGAAATAGGGTGGTTCTACCCACTGATTTTACAATATTAAAAGATAATAAGCACCCACTCGGTAGAACGCAAAGTCACGCCTAAACCCTTTAACAAGCATCACAAACAACGATAGCGAATACACAAACTTGCATATTCACAGTTTATAATAAGGTGGAAGTTAGTCAAAGACACCATAATACCCGCGACCTACATCCGCGCTAAATGGGGCGGGAGACACCTGTGCGATATAGCTAGACAGAGCGCCGGCAGGGTGCTTCCCGGTGACGGTGGGGCTAGCACCGGTAGAGCTAAATGTAGGTAACAGTTAATCATTTGATACTTAGGTGCATGGTGGAATATATACGGGGTGTAAGGGACGGTGTAACGAAAACTTTGTAGGTGTGCTCAGACCATCAAACTGAACAACTTTTCCCATACAACGTATGGTGGTAAAAGAAAAAAAAATTTGTCTTTCCTTACAAACTCAGTCAGCTGATCGTGAATTTTGTATGGGAGGTCGAAAATTTTTTCTCGTTTCCCACCATTGGCTCCATAGTAAAAGTTGTTCAGTTTCATGGTCTGATCATGCCTGCAAAGTTTTCGGTAAACCGGCCCTTACACCCTGTATAATTTCGTATTGCATAGTTGGGCGAGAAACACACATTAACGTCCGTTTGTGCGTTGCCTTGGGATAATACGAATCTCTACCTTATTTTCATAGAAATATGGTTTATGTGAAACTGTTTGACAGACGCCTCCGTCAATGCAACGTTGTGATGCGTCTATCAAACGGTTTGACATAAACCCCATAAACCGTGTTTGTATAAAAATAAGGTGGAAAATAGTAGGTATTTCTCAAACGCAATGAATAGATCCAGTTTTTGTTGAAAGGTAATTTATATGTGTATTTCACACATTGCCGCGCCAAATTGCCTATTTGTATAATATTAAAGTATGAAAGGTGTCACGAACAACAATATCATCCGGTATTGTAGATTAGACTTGAAACTTGAAGTGTATGAATATGACATCATCGAACTTCCGCGGAAGTTGTCATATCGACACATTCATTACAACCTAGAATTGTGCAAAATTGAAAAACAAAATGCATTTTCACGTTCCGTTCCGTCTCAGTGTGAAGTGACTTTTACATAATAATATACGAACACGAGGTAGCGCGGGTATTAGGCAATATTGAGAAGCCGGCTGGTTGGTTGCTAAAGTTGGGCCGTTTTGACATTTATGATTTAGGTTATGTTACACAGGGGGTATAGAATAACCACCTAACAATGCGGCATAGTAAGTAATGATCATCCTTCGTGATTGTTTGAGAATCAAGGTTTGGAAAGTAGAATAAAAATGTAATCGAGAAAACATACCTATTTTTAAAAAAGTAACACCGAAAGTTTGATCAGTTCATCACACACCCGAGAAATGCTTTCGTGAAATAAAATGCCTATTTTTTAAAAGGAAACACCAAAAATTTCTTCACCTACTGTAATAGAGCTCCTATAATATGGAATAATTACAGTTCTAGTCTTTCATCATTATGAAGCAAAGTGTTCAGAAAGAAATATACTTACCTACTTATAACTAAATACTGCGTATTGTAGGTATTTGTACTACTACGACTGAAGCTGTTTATTTATCGATAGTAAGAAGCGTACTACCAGTGAGGTTTTATTTGATACCGTGTTTGAAAAGTGTTTCTAAGAACAATCGTAAAAGAAATTCATTTTCCCTGAAATCTTTTATCCAAGTTATAAAACGGACTGCTTTTAAGCCTCGAATTAATGATAATCTGTACATGTCAAGTCAAGTCAATTTTCCGCCCATCCCCTTAATCTCCTTTCTTAAGCGAAACGTTACGTGACATTTAAGAAATCTCGTCTGTCCTAGTGAAATTCTATAGGGATGATATTTTCCGTGACCTTTATACAAATGCCAATAAAGTGAGTTTTTAGATAACCCACGCGTGTAACCTGAGTTATCAAATCGGCGATCAAACTTTACTTATCTGATAGCGTTCTGTTGGCGAATAACATTCCTGCATTGAAGCTAGCATTATGACCTAAAAACATTGGCACGTTGTTTTCGTGCCGAATTTGAGGATCGCTCAAACGCCTTACCACAACCTTAGCGTGCGTCCATAACGACCACTGCGTCTCACACAAAGGCACACAGCACTATTCACCTGTGACGCTTAGTAAGGACATGTTGGCTCGCGTCGGGCCCGCTTGGCCCGTCGACCCACGGCGGTCGGCGGGCACGGGCCTCACCGGCCGCCGGTGGTCGCCATAGCTCGAGACGCGTCCGTCCGCGGACCGGGGGCCGGCGACCGACTGTAGCCCGCGGCTGGGGGCTCCCAACTGCCGCACGACGCCGCCGGCCCGCCGGCCCGCCGTAAGGAGGGGAAAACATACAGCCGGCGAGAACGCGCGGATGTTGCTGAAGGAATTGGACGAATGTGAGTGAATCAAAAAACTGCCTGAAAGTGAAAGAAAATTACAGTACAATTATGTTATCACATCGCAATCGACAACGTTTTTCAGAAAGTTCAATGCAAACACATTCTTAATTAGCCGTATAACATTTTATACATTAGTAACCTATTTGTAATGTAACACATTTAAAACCCGTACATAGCCAGCCAGCCTTAATCCGAATTTTGGAAATAAAAACTTTTGACTTTTTAATTGAAGCTGTAGAGTCGACAAAATTAACACCTTATTTCGAGTCTAGCAAAGGCTATAGAGGTTTTGTACAGTGTCCTGGCAACCCCAGCCGGCGCTCGGCGCGCTCGCTCGGCGCATGCGCGTCGCACGAGCCTCTGACATCACTGGCACCCAGATTATTTTCGCCCGGCGAGGTAAATACCCCCGCATCGATCGAGCCCGGTTAAACTTGATGCAATTATTGCACTGCCCCACTCAACAGATGCAGTTTTTATAGACTTTCTATTGATAGACTAGTGGGTCATACGTTTACTTTGCAGACTGTACGATAATCCGTTTATAGACATATGCTTAGCCCGCAGAATTATGTAGACCGTAGGCTACCTACTGGCTTTGCGCGCCGTTTCGAACGACGACCAGAGCGAGGTATAAAGGAAACCGAAGTCTTAGCTACGTCAAGCGGGAAAATTATTCATTTTCCTTGAGTAGCTTAAGACGAAACTCATCAGTCGTAAACCCCTTATTTCAGACGTCTGGCTTCATACAAAAATAGATTACTATTTACTACGTATCGCTGGTTGAATCTTTACGGATAGTTATCAACGTTGTCCTGACGCAAAGTTTCTGAAACTTGGTCGGATGTGAACGATCAGTCAACACGCACGGGGGAGCTCTTTGCCACGCAAAAATGTAATTTATAACCCGGCGAAATAAAATATCACAGTAGATCTTCATCTTGTTGGAAGTTTGACAGGAAAATGGGTCCACAGTATTATACTATGTATACCCTACATGCAGAATTTTCTCTCCTCTAAGTTTGTATTATGACCTGGTGCAGTAGTAAGTTACCACTCTCCAGCTTTTATTTTTCGATAAGCGGTCCGAATAGCGGTTTCGCCTGCTATTTTGCAGTGAAACAAGGCATATTTACGCAATGAAAAGTAGCCTATTATGTAACCCGGGAATAACGTAACTTTCTAGCAAAAAAGTGGTACGTAAACCACGAAAAAATGTTATATGTAATGTAGCGAAACAAAATATCAGAGTATAATTTCATCTCATTGTGAAGTTTGTCAAGGAAAAGGGTTGTGTTAATCTTTTAAGTTTCTAGGTCTACCTACATGCAATATTCTCTCGGCCACTGGCTTTATTATCTTTTAATAAGTTTGTATTACGGCTGGTTGCGGTAGCGGGTAACCGATCTCCTGCTTTTATTCTAAACTAATTTCCCGGTCTATTGTTTCATTTTCAAGTGTATATTTCTTGCAGCTAGATATATTTTCCTGCAAACTAACAGTCTTTTATTAAGGTCAACTAACGTAAACGCTTCTGACCCTATGTGTGACCTTCACTATTCAAAAAAGGGCGTAAGATAGTCATCGCAAAACGCCTCACAAAATAGTTATATTTTAGTCGCACGTTTAAATACGTAGGTATAACTAAAAATTAGAGTCGCATTTTGGGTTATATACCATATAGGTATAGGTACTAACGTATGACATCATTATTTTTCCGCAAATTAACATTATCTCCTACAATACTAAAATCCGCCGCACCTAAGTTTTAGTGGATATCTTTGTAATAGATAAATGACACCGGCCCAAGTAAATCCTCTTCCATATTTAATGGTGAAGGATCCAACTTATTTGATGAATATTTCTACTGCATATTCAAATCCGTAGATTCAGGTAAGTTGAGCTACCGAGCTGCAACTTCAAAATGCAAAACCTCAGTTTGCATCCTATCAACTCTACCCAGTCTACGAGCCTTCTCGAAAATTGGGTGAAAAGAAGACTTTTAAGGAAATTCATCATAGTGTAAAATGAAGTCGCTTTTTACGTTTCTCTATCTGAATCTTGTATCACTACTTTTATACAAAAAAACTGCATCAAAATCCATTACCTGGTTTAGAAGAAGTTAGCCAATTCCACAACAGACTAACGCTATGCATATTAATATTGGAAACGTTAAGTAATTCAATTCGGTGCTTTGAATTGAGTGAGGCACCTTTTTTTAGCATCCGGTATAAAAGTTTATATTTGGAAAAGCACTCGAGCATCTATGATTGCCGGATAGTATACTCGATGCTCAAAAACCCACATTTAGATCGGGCTTTTACCACAAAATAGAGAGTTTACAGAAGGTTCACTCGACTCTACGAGTATTTAGAATTTTTTCGATTGTCACTTGTTACTCAGCCAGGGTTGCTACTATCAAAAACCTCAAAGTATAAGAATATCAAAACAGAAAAATCTGATACAAGAACGTCATATGATTCTGAGCCAATTTTAATCAACAATCTTATTAGTTACCTTGGGTTCCCTTGAGATTCCAGTTAAAGTCAGTAAGCGTCTAAAACATC
This sequence comes from Phthorimaea operculella, assembly GCA_024500475.1. Taxonomy (NCBI): domain Eukaryota; kingdom Metazoa; phylum Arthropoda; class Insecta; order Lepidoptera; family Gelechiidae; genus Phthorimaea; species Phthorimaea operculella. The sequence continues at coordinate 12,791,645 of JANFCV010000002.1, forward strand.
GCTAGTACTGAGTGAGCCTTCTGTTAAGGCGCCCCACGTGCCGTTTCTCTAATTTGTGCTTTTACGGTCACTGAAATTGATTTCCTCGAAATATTCCCGGAAACATGCTCGGTGATAATTGTCCTATGAATAGAGCTATCTATTCGCTAATTAACGATTTGGACTGTTAACTGTTTACGCCTTTAGTTATTTGGTGTGTATTCAGCATTTGGTCTAATAACATTAATAGTGGATCAAAGTTTTGAAACGCCCATTCACAGTATTTAGGTAAACGTAGAGGTGAATATCACATTATATTCTATCTCAAACAATACGATTGACCACACTTGGAATAATTAAAATAGGTGAAATTGTGGCTAGGCACCTGCACTTTTTCTGTAGTATTTTGACGTAGCAATCGGACAAAAATTCAACATCAACATCAAGAACATCAAATGTATGAGTAAGTATAGCAGTCGACATGATTTTATCTACTTAATAAACCGGATTAAAACCCGTTGCGTGGTTTAGAACGAGTTAGCGGTGTCTCAGACAAAGAAACACAAAAAGCGACTTTATTTTATAACATGAATAATGAAACAGTAGTTTTAAAACGTAAATTGGCACCATTCTTAACTTTTCCCTTATTCAATGTGCAGTGTGCTACGGCGTAGCATTTGTAGCAAAGCAAAATTCACTAGGTGTAAAATCCCGTAAGAAACCATTTTATCTAAAAGGCAGGAATTTAATCTAGTAGGTACCATACGTGTGGGTGACTCCAGTCGAGGGAGGTTTGAAAAATGCACAGCACGTGTCGGTAATGCCTGAGGCACGTATGGTACATACTCACCCAATTCTTTCCAACGTTACGTAGAGCCGAAGTGTGGAAATAAGATTTTTATACAAAGATCTGTTCTGAATATTCATGTTATTTATATCGTGCTAATAATTCTTATGTTAATTCAATAAGTCATTATCTTGAAAATTGACATATTTCTTATTACATAGGTATTTATTTACATACCAATAATTATCTTACTTAATCTTTTTAATTTTGACTCCTTAATTCATGTCAATCTAAAATCTCCTCTACGAAACATTTCAATATAACATACTTAAGTGAGTTTAATTAACACATTTGTATACATATGACATGTCGAAACCCACAAATTTGAAATAAGATAATCTACGCGGAAAATCGAAGTCATATTCAAACAATCCGAAATTCCACCTGGGAAGTAATACGCCTCGCAGATGAGCCCAGCAAACAATGGGTAATATTTAAATAGGTGTCCACATGACAAATGATGAATTGTTATCTGGAGGAGCCTTTAGATTAGAGATGGGCTAAGCATAGGTTTTACCGAATACAAATTTTAGGCCGAATAATTCTATAATTAGAAAACAATTAGAAGCCCTACGAAATACTCGCTGATTCGCAACGGACCACTCTACTTGCTCCGCTCTAACTTTTTACATTACAAACTATTACAATAAATTAAATAGAAACTTACTTACTTCTCTATCTTAGCCTTGACATAACCTTAACAGTCACAATAGTTCACTGCTGGACATGGGCCTCCCCCTATCGGGGGGTATTGCCATACTCACCACGCTTGACAAGCGGATTGGCGAGCGCATTGCAAGATCTGCTGCCCATTCCCTGGATCTTCTTACGACACCCACGGGTAAAATTGGAGTGATGCTATTCTAAGCCGGCATCACACGGCAACTCAGGCCCATCTCTACTTTAGATTAATCACAAAAAGATACGGCGGAACCCTCCTCGTGACAAGGCTTTATCAAAGGAACTTATGTCAAAAGGAAACCTTTTAAATTATTCGAGTTAAGAATCCGACCACGGTTCTCTATTTTGGTCCTTCGAGCAACTCATCTTCCGTCCCGTTCCGGTTTTGGTCGGATTAAAAGCGTGTTATTTATAGACTCGACGAAAACTTAGAGGTTTTTAAATCAGGTACCTATCCACATTAAAAATAAATTTACTTGGCAGTTTGCACCATTTAGCCTAACCAGTAGGTAAGTAGGCATTTGAGATAAGTACTTACTTACACACAAACATATCGTGCTCTATAATAATTAAAACTGCTTAAGATATTCTCTGATCTGGAAAACATGTGAAATAAATTAAAATTAGATAGCGAAATATTCAAAAGGACTGAATCCAAAACACCAATATCTTCAGTAAATGCCTAGACTACTGAACCATAACCACAGAAAACTATCAGACTATTTAACCCCAGCCCATTCCTGTTTATTGAGGTACCTACTTACCGTTAGCCAAATTACTTAGAGCTTTCGAAGCTTTAAGATCGAAATAATACCTCTCAGCCGAGTTCAAAGTGCCACACACATTAACCACAACTCTGACGATCAAAGGGCCGAAAGGTTTCATATAATGGACATGGCGATTTCGAGTATAATGTGAATGGGGCAGCATTCCCCAAACCGTCACTCGTAGCCTTAGGATTTAATGTGAATCGGACTTTATGTGGGTCTTGTCTGGGGCCATAAAAAATCAATAATCACACCAAGTAAAGCAAACCTAAGTAGGTAGAAGTAAAACTCTGACAGCTGGATTCGCAAAGAAGACCCGAATCACGGAGTCAAAAAACGTTGAATCACTTCAAAAAACGTTGATAATGTGAGAAAGTGAATATATTTTGTCTGTACACTGCTGTGGTCCATCAACTTTGGAAACCACTGTGATAAGGTTGTGATATCTGAGGATTCACTGACTGGTTTCATTTTCACAAAACTTAATAAGCTATATCTTGGCTCAGTAAATTAGGTCGAAACAACTACTGTTTTTTTTAATAAATAAATCGTTTATTCACAAAACATCTCTGTACCTCTCAGCTACCAGACTACAAATTAGGAAGACGGCGCGCCTTTACGGATGGCTCACTCAGTACTAGCGACGATTTTGACGCTTACTGACGATTACTGGAATGAACTGGAATCTCAGAGGAACTCAAGGTACTTAACTAAGAAGATGCGTGCCTCGAACGTCATATTTGTTTGATTGAAGTCGGCTCAGAAATACGTTCTTGTACTCATTATATTTAACTGTATTTTGTCCTCGTATTGAATCTAGCAACCCTGACTGTGTTCCAAGTGACAAAGGCGAAAATCCTTAATAGGATCGAATGATAAGTGTTAGTGGTTTTCAACTTCAGAACGTAGCTTTTATGTGTTGGTATAAATAATTTTATAGCTCACAACCATAGAAAAGTAATTAATTTGTTCTTATAAATTATTAATTGCAATTCTTACAGTAGATAGAAGAGTTTGAGCCAAGAGTTTCAGCGTGCAGTGCATTCGCAATGTTCTAACGTGCCTGACGGTTTTTCTAATAAGCTAAGGCAAGAAACACAGGTAACTTCCTTTTGTGCGTTATTTTTGGGCTGCGTATCGCATGCGTTAGGAAAATACGAGATCTCATACAAATACGATTAAGAAAAACGGTTTTACAGATGCATACGTTAGCGCTGCGCATCGCACTACGCTGCAACGCAACGTCGACAGCTACGTCATTCAAACCGTTCGACATAAACAGTATTTGTGTGAAAATAAGGTGGAAATCGCATTTTCTTAATACATGCGATAGCGCTGCACAAATGGACGTAACGTGTGTTTCTCACCTAACAAGAAACTCGAAAAAAGTAAAGATTTCTAATTTGCTGTTCTTTTCTAATTTGATGTTCTTTAAGGCAAAGTTTTCTTTTGAAACTACTTGCAAATCACAGTACACAAATAGCTGCTAATTGATGGATGAAAACCATGACGGTGAAAACTTCAAACTCATAAAAAACTTTCTTGATCTACTATTAGATAGGTACTTACATATAATTAAATCTTACTAACTTGATCAATTAGAATATGTTCTTATGATATTCTGAAAAGGTTAATTAACACAAATTACTGCTGAATCCCAATTCGGTCGTTAAATGCAGACGGGGTAGGTAAATTCGACAGTTAAGCAGTTACAGTCATTAAGTAGTTTCTTGCATGAATTATTTTACCCGACTTATCAAGTTTAGACAAAATATCTTAATATTCAGTTTTATTGCCTACCTAGAGATTATTATTTCTGGAGGTAAGTAATTCTAATAACATATTTCTTACGGTATTTACTACGTTTCAAAGAAATATAATTTAATGATGAGGGGGAACTCATAGTTTGTATTGTATCTTACTTTGTACAATAAAATTTACATCCATTTACAGACACAGGTATTTAATTAGTATATATCTTACTTGCGTGGTATACCTAAAATGAATTTATGAGTATAAGTAGGTACCTAGTTTTTATATCCTTCGAAATTTTGAAAGGTTTTAGTGTCTTGAATAGGTATTTATTCCAGATTTATCTCGTAATCTAAGTACTTGGTTAAAACATCTAAGTCACTTATTTTGCGCTATTATTCCAATTAGTTACTATGCTACCATTTTCAGTATTAACTTCATTATTTTCTGCAACTCATCTTATTAAATTAGGTTAAAAACCTTTACTACTCTACATCACTCGTACGCCGTACCTTACGGAGAACAGACATACAGACGATTAACCTAATTTATATCCCCGTGTGTTCGTTTCCCAGCCTTTCTTCCTCAGAAGCTTTTAAACAAAACGAACATAAAATCACACCTAAACTCCGTACAGGTGAGGCAGAGCGCCATCGGGCTGTTAAAGCCCATTCTCATCACGATTTCCTTACGGCAACTACGGTACCTAGTTAAAAAAAATTAAGTATCAGTTTAATGACAAGTAACAAGTATTTTGTTCGATATTATGGGTACCTACCTAGTGTTCTGAATGATTCTCAAACTACATACTTTTGTCAGACGCGGTGTAAATTGCTGTTTTCTACAGCTGTTAACGCTCTGCATACCCCACAAGGGATATATTAGGTGTGTTATATGTATGTATGTATTTTACCTGCCTACTACCGCCACATTAAATATGCCGCAGATTGCTGGAGCTCCACAAAATACCTACTTAACTCTTGAATGAAGTTTACAAATGTAATGTAAGCGGTAAACCAAGCAGTTCGTAAACTCCACGTCCTATTGTCACTCCTCGAAATAAAAACATTCGTTTAATTAAAGTTTCCAAATTTAAGTTGAGTTAAGCCCGCTACAGGTGCGGCTTAAGTCACCTAAAGGCTGGAACGGAACAAATTGTGTCGAATCGAGCATTCTCGAGGTTTAAGCCTTCCACTGTCAATGAGTTGTATCCATCAGTGTTACGGCGTTACGTAATAGCACGTGGCTGCGTTCGGGCGGGCCGAGATTTGCCGAAAATTTACGAATGGTGGCTTGAATCGATCGAACGAGCTCGCGAGCGCGCGGCTGGAGTGACGTCACTAGAGTATCCCACTTCTGAAACGACTGGAGCGACTTGCAGCCATCGCGCTGACTTTGACCCTTCCGTAAATGCTTTAGGGTCGAATTTCGCGTGGTTTTGATACATGGTGTGTCGTTTCGCGTAGTGTGGGGAGGTGCCCACCCCCCCTCGGCGTGTACCTCGTGACCCACATCGGTGTGGGCAGCCCGATGCGTACTGTCGCTGCGTATGCACCGTACACATACAAATACACTACGACGGTTCACAGAGGTTCATGTAGTGCCCGGGCCCAATGCTGGCGTGCTATTTTCGTGCGTACTGCAATCGGGTCAGCTATTTATAGATCAAACTTATATACAGCCAGAAAATACCTAAGTACGTTTATGTGGAATTACTTGAGAGCGTTTCTTTTAAAGGCATAAAAAACCTCTTGAAAGAATATGAGACCAAAAATCCTAATTATGGTTTTTAAAATAGGTTTTTTACCCAAGAATTGTAGGACGTTGAATTACATTATAGTGATACTTAGTTAGTTAAAAGAAAATAACTGACCCTCTCGGCCTATTTATCTTCTTCTTGTATTTAAAAGCTTATTGCTCTAGTTAGTGGATTAATCGGCAGCCAGTTCCATCTACTTCCTGCTTTTTTCTGGACTTCCTTTTCCTTATTTATCAAGATAAGTAAATTGAAATCTTTTGAAAGCGGAAAACGTTTAATCTTTCACCTGACCCAACCTAAGCTAAAACGGCTTATGGTTTCAAATATTCTGTATTATGTAGTGAAATATAAAACTTTTGGTTCGTATACTAAGTAGGTAGCTAGGTAAAAATATGTGTATTTACCTACCTACCTACTTACGTACAACGTCGCAAAGATCAATTTCATTTAAATACCTATAAGTATGCAAAATAGTCAAAAGAAAAACTGCTAAAAATACTACGTAGCAAGCATACCGCCATTTTCGTAAAGACAATAGGCGCGTAGCATATTGCTACGGGCTACGAGCTACGGGATTACGTAAAGCTACGCGGTTGCTATTTCGCGGCGCGTAGCCGAATTTCCCATTCAGCAATAAACGGTTTAGTGCAAATCGGTTGCTGCGTACTTGAAGAAAAAATAAACAGTAATGGGGCGCGTGGCATTAAAATGAAAGTTATTTTAGCACATAGATACGTTATTTACTTAAAAATACGATTTCAACGCGATTACATCAATGTATTGGGATTGTTAATGGACTCAGACACTGTGCTATATTATTCTCAATAATGAAAATAAGAGAATTAAAAAAAAATTTCGTCGACCGGACAAAATATTAATAATAATATATCGATCGAGAATTCGTATTAGCGTGACTTTGGCGTGTCATGTCGGTTAGAATTGCCGTGTGGTGCCGGCTTAGAATAGCATCACCCCATTTCTTTCCCGCGGGTGTCATATGAGGCGATTCAGGGACTCGAGGGTTTCATATGTTTTTCAATTTTAGGCAACCTGTCAGTATAGTGATGATAAGTACATGTCATGTGTCAGACGAGGCAATAGCAACCGTATTTTTACGGCAGGTTACGCTCTGCCTACCCCGCAAGGGATAAAGGCGTCATACGTATGTATTGTTTGTGTTTCATGCTTATGGGAAGCCCGGCAGCGTCTAGGGATGTGACTTGAGTAGTAGAAAATCGATTTTTTTATAATCGATTATTTCTAGTCGCAAAAAAATCGATTAAAAACATCGATTTTTAATAAAAATCGATTTTTTTCGTTTTGCACCTTTATTTTTACCAAAAAATGTTAGTGCCATTCACTTTTTGATTATTTGCAAGACATTTTGCATGATTTTACTAAATCTCAAGTTACACGCAATACAATTTTTTTTATGCATCTAATTACTATAAGTAAAATAAACTTCATACAAATTTCGGCCGGTTGTTACATTTTGTATGGGAGGTCCGTTTTATTTATTATTTTGTTTTGTATCATTTAGTATAGTCATAATCTAGTATTATCATAGTCATCCCTTTGGGTAAGACGTCGCGTCGCCAAACGACCCTATGAACTCTGGTGTCAGAGTTTTACAACCGCCTACTAAAAGTACCTACCGCTACTACACACAGTATTAGAACGGTTCCTTCCTTTTCATGCCGGCAAAACAGTATTTTCAGACCTAAAATTTACAGCTTGGATGCAAAAATAGCAGAAAGTTACTATACCGAAAAGAGCCGAATTCTTACATTTAAGACCGAGAAAATTGAGTATGGTGTGTTATTATTCATGCATAATCAAGACGTTTGGTAAAAGAAAAATGGAGGAAAAAAAAACGATTTCTGTATTTCGGAAATTTTGAAAATATAATCGATTTAAAATTAATCGATTAATTCTACTCTTCAAAAAAATCGATTAATCGAATCTTTTTTCAAAGAAAAATCGATTTAAAAAAAAACTATTATTTTTTCACATCCCTGGCAGCGTCGGAAGAGATAATCTGTTAGAGATAACAGTGCAAAGGTTCTCAAATAGATACCAGTGCAAAGGTTCTCAAATTCGCTTACACTAGAACACCCGAGTGGAGGCTATCACTATCAGACAGACGATCTGCAAACGTGAGCCACGACTATGAAAAAATAGAGTGAAAGATTAAGTACCTATCAGTATTTTAAGAGCGTGATCTACTCTCACAGCTGAACAACTTTTATTAGAAACATTTTATAGTAATGTAAAAAAAAATTACCTTCCAGTGCTAAGAGACGAACTTTTTCAAAATAATTATTCGTTAAGTTTTTTTTCATATTTCTAAGACAAGGTTTATTTAAAACTTGTTGAATTTTGTAAGTACTGAGTAGAACACGCCCTTTTAATATTTTAATTTATATCAATTTCTCGTAAAAATGAGTGTCCAATCCTGATGAATATTTTAGACTTTCAGGGCCTTACCACTTGCCCACAACAAAAACGTGGAACGCGTATTTAAAAAGAATTTAAACAAAACATTGATAGTCATTATGTTTAACTAGCTACCTCTAAAGCTAACTATTTGCAATTGGTACAAATTGTCAAAAGCCTGGGTTACTTTTAGGCCCTTAACCTACTCATGGATCTAGCTATTTAGGTAGTACATACAGTTTTTCTGGATTACCTGCAGGCCAATAAAAAGTTTTCAAAATAATATTCTTTCTATACGTGAGTCTGAAATAGTAAGACAATTTTGTGATTAATATTTTTTAATAAAAGATTGAATAGGTTTCATAATTAGGAATATATTATTATTGTGATCAAACATTACAAAATTGTGATTTGAAATCATTAATTAAAATTATATCACATTACATTATTAAGACTTAGGGCAAATTTTAGATAGTTCTCATGTCTATCTGCATAATTATCATTGTCATTTCTTCTTTCCTCAATGAATTTCATCTCATGAGTGATGAGTGCTTTGAATAAAACACTAGAATATGCACGGTCACCATCATACCTCCCTATCTTAGCTTGCTTTTGGCATAGTTCATTATTATTGCATATTTTACATACATTCTTCACCAATACTCCATTTTGTCTGACCAATCCATAGTATTCATACATTATCGCGATGATTTCATGGATTACAAATCTTCTATGGTACCACAATGTTTCATGGTATTTGTAAAACCGTAACAGTTCATCATTCAGAACTAATTCATGGAACAATACTTCTAGTTTTCGACAGACTAGGACATTATTTGTGATGCATTTGCAAGATTTTATGGCATAGGAAAGGAGCAAAGAAACTAAGTTGTCTTCTGAATAAGATATCAGATTCTCTTCTGATGTTTGAATAGTAGAATCTTGAGGGAAATTTGAGGCTAAGACTCTAACAAATGTCTTTCTTAAATTGCTGTTTATAGTATTCTCAAAGGCTTTCCAACTTTCGTTGTTGATTGCGAATATATTTTTGATGCAAAATTGTCGGTAGTGGAAACAACTGAAGTCTGAAACATGTTTCGAGGACCAGCGCTCAGAGAAGTCATATTCCTTGATGTAAAGGAAGTTAAGATCAAATTGTTTCTCCTTGTGTTTGAGCTGGTTCAATAGCCACATGCGATGGTTCCAACTGTGGTAGTTATTTGGGCTTTTGTCTGATGCCAGTTCACAAATGCTTAGCTCCTCGTTTGCTAAATTCTCAATGTAGTTACTCTGCAGAGTGTCATCTGAAACAAACAATAATACAACATGGTGTGAATGCATTTTCAATTCATATCTGGAGAAGACCTTGGTAAGTACTCATCAATGACATTATTTATTTACATTCTGCCAACCCAGCAAGGGATATTGGTGTGCTATTTGTATGTATTATTTATTTATTTCATAAATTTTAGTAAGCAAATGCTTCTCTTATATTCGCAATCAAAGAAAAATATGGTTTGAAGTAAAGTATTTGAAAATTATTATTACCTTGTAAGATGCCTTGCAGAAGCCATCTGCGATAGGCAAATGCATCATTACATTTGGGCTTCCTGGATAATACAATTTTAGTAAACTGCAGTTCGGATGACTTATCTAATAGATGCCTGATCATCAATTCTCTTCTTTTATTCCAGAAGGAACTCAATTCGGGGTTCAAAAGTAAGGTTACATTGAGCAACTTAGTCAATCTATCAGAGACCACAGAAGAGACCTTGGAGGCTCTACGCTTCGGCTTGGAAAAATATTTGTCCATGAGCTCAGTATAACAACACATGTAGACGTGCTTCACACACCAAGACTCCAAACCTAGGCAATTCTCCAAATGTAGCACAGGCGATTTATTCTGAAAATTCGCCTCTGTAGGAACTATCTCGAAGGAAGATCTGAAATGTTACACGTGTTTGAATGTTCTTTGTTACAAAATGACGAGAAAATTGCTGAAATTTTGCCAGAATAATAAATACTCACAACTCAGCGTTTTTGGACATAACAATGTCGATATCTTTGATTATTTTCTCAACCAAAGCAAACTTATCTTCATCCATTATTCGAGACCCAATAATCCTTGCATGTGATCAAAACTAAGGCTCAAAATGAGCGAGAGACGCAAATTTTAGATGAAATTCCAATTTTGCCAAGTAAACACAGATTTTGCAGAGCGTCGTGTCGTCGTCTCACGCTTTTTAGAACATCAATAAATAAATATGTCAAAAATCAAAGACAAACAATGCATCGTGATTGGTTGTAAAGCTAAAATTTATAAATTGGACCTCTGGATTGGCTACGTATTCTTCAATGACATGAGATCAACCAATGGCGAAGACTGTAACCATAGACTAAAATTTCAGAACGAATGCTGAGTTGTCACAAGACAGCTATCATTACAAGTGACGTCACCGCTTTTTGGCGCGTAGTTTAAATGTTTATAACTTTCTAACAATCCTGATATTTTACACAATGGAGTTGCGGTCCCATATCAATAGTCAATACAGAGTGATCCATCAGGCTGAAACTTGCCTACAACAAGTTTTTTAAAACTGAACAAATAGCCTAAACACAAAACGAATAGGTGCGTCCGTAGTGCGTCCACACTGAGCGAGGCTGCTCGGGTACTCGTTGCCTCGCGTGTTTGCCTATTAATTTATTTAGGCGTCCAAATTGGGCCGAACTAGGCTCGCCTGCGCACGCGAGCGTATGCCGCGCGAGGCACCAAGCACCCCAGCAGCCTCGCTTAATGTGGACGCACCTAATGAAGCTTCTTAGTCTCAGCGCGTTATATAGGGTGTAATTTTACTAGTGACCGATAGCGAAAACTCAGAACCGGCTAGTGATAAGGAACAACTTTCCCCAAGAAACATAGTTCGAAATACGAAAAAAAAATTAGCACCTCCCATAGTAACTGAAAACAGCTGATCGGCAAGTTTGGGAGTTACTCCCATATTTCGACCTATGTTCCTTGGGGAAATTTGTTCCTTATCTATCACTAGGCGATGATAATAATGAGTAGTTACTTTTTTTTTTTCTACGTTATTTTTACTTTATTGACTTTATTCTTTTTATTTTAATGTTAATTTTAAATGCCTAATTGTTATTTTCCCTACTTTGTTAATTTTATTATATTTCAAACACAAATGTATTTTGTTATTGAATAAACGATTGAACTACACTAGCCGGTTCTGAGTTTTCGCTATCGGTCACTAGTAAAATTTCACACTTTACCAATACCATTCTCAAATGTCTGATTCGAGAAATGACCATTTTGCAAATATAGTAACACTGCTGCTTGCAATTGATGCTATAAGATAAAAAAATTGGTCTTATGAGGGTTTGGGCATGGAAACCCCCCTTATAATGAGGGTAATCCTCCATACTTAAAGAAAATATTCATACAAAAATGTTCTAATTGATTGATGATGATTTGATCAACATCGTCAGAGGTCTATGTTACCAAAAGCGGACATTTTGCAAATTGGACATTTTACAAATCGGACATTTTTCGATTTGGACACTGAGATTAGACATTTTGAGAACGGGTCATAACACGTCTAGACTCAAGTGCAAAGGTGCGACAGAAGCGCGTTCAGTGGCGTAACTAAGTAACCAAAGGCCCCTGGGCAAAACTTGACCAGGGCCCCATGCCTAGAATGATACATCGCGTGCCGCTAGGGAATCCCCGAACCGCCGGGCCCGAACCCGGTGACCGCTGAGTGAATTCCCGTGCCTAAACATTTTGATATCGATCGACAGATGGCACTGGCAAACAAACCTATAGTAGGTACAAGACTTGTAGGGAATCCCCTGAATATATCAAATAAGTAGCCGAATGAAGGTCGGATTTCGGGTTTACTTATATTTGAATTTGGAAGAAATTTTTCCTAGTTTAATATTAGTGCTTCAATCAGGGCCCAAGGGCCTAGAGGGCCCCCAAGGCTCAAAGGCCCCGGGGCACTGCCCCGGTTTGCCCCTTTGTAGTTACGCCACTGAGCGCGTTTCTATTTATTTAGATTTAGAATCAAACACTTCATAATCGAGTTAACCTTTATTTAAATTGCTTTCAATATAAATAAAACAAAAAATAAGCATTATAAATGAACAACGTTCACAAAATTTAATTATCTTTAAACATAAGTGCAGTGTGTAATTTCGTAATTTCTATTGAATAATAAATATTTTGTGTTTTTGGGAATTAATTGACAGGGTTTAAAGTTGGCTGATTGTACGTTTTGATACTGTGCTGCTTATATATGCATAATTAGGTCGGGTGCATATGGTGCAAATTATATACATACTTGACGATTATATTTTAAGTAAAATTCTGGTCCTTATAAGGACTAGTTCATAACATAGAACAACGACGATAGGCTGATTTAATAGTCACGCGTGAAATCAGCTCCGGCGACTGGACATGAATTAGGATCAGCACCGTAATCAGCACTATTAGCACAAACTTGACACAAACCTAGTTTGTGCTATTAGCGTCTTTTAGGGCCTTCGCTGCTTGTAACCGTACTGTCTGTGCGTACTCGCATCGCAATGCGAGGACTCGTGCGAAGTTGACTTTATTTCTAGCGGTGAAGATGAAGTGAGTGAACTTCGCACGAGTCCTCGCATTGCGAGTACGCACGGACAGTAATTTCAAAAGCTAAATAGAAACGAATGAATGTTTATTCATTTTCTACCTTTGGTCGCGAGTGTCGCGACACGCGCCTAAAATGACGATAAAATAGATGAGGTGCATTCTTTTTTTTTTACGTTTCCCCGGTGTATTTTCAAACCAACGCGAGTTCTCAACATCAACCGCGCGCGTAGCAATCAAATCAGCCCTTAAATCACAGCGTACCCACCATAAACACCAAATATTGCTACAACTGATACCAATATCTTACACGTACATCACAGTTATCTACGAAAGTATAAGATCCGTAATGTGGCAAAGTAAAAGAACTACACAGTTCAACGTAATAGTTTAATATCTTGGAACACTAATTAATTGCACACTACTAGAATACAATCAAGAATACATAACATAATTGGAAATATTTTACAACATTCATTCATGACTTGTGATTTGAAAAAAAAAGGAACTTTTGTCAACAGATTTCATTTTGATTTCTGTTCAAAAATCTGTTTTAAGAGTTGTGCGAATATTATCTATACAGCCTAAAATAAACTGGTAACTAATTTAGAACATAATTTACAAGATCAACGCGACGAAACACGTCTTGATATGATGTTAGAACTTTGGTGATATTGATAACACGTAATAATAACCTTAAATAAGGGAACACTATAAATAGTTAACCAGATATAACAAAACCAATGTCTTTTAACAGCACTTCCTGTGAGGGTATAAGCATGCCAAATAACCCTTTTTAAAACTAACACCAACTTTGATATAAATGCTATAATATTGTTATTACAAGTGCTTGTTAAAATATGAAGTTTAGTTTGAAAATCATGCAGAAAACATTTAGTATATCAGATGAAATTAAATCGAAGACATGATTTATTTTATTAGAGTTGAAATCTTTATACAATGAACCGAAGGAATATGTATAGAATAAAAATGCCGAACAAATAATCTTCCAGTTAATATCGCAAACACCCAAGATACATTATTATTCTGATATTTTTAACATAATTCACAAATTTTGAAGCCTTGATAGTAATCCATTGCATTTAAATTGTAATTAATACTGTCTGGCAAAGCATAGAAAATAATGTTTGAATAAATATGTTTTACAATTTATTGCTTCAAAAAATGCTTTAGAAAAAATATTGCTTCTTAACAAAAAGTGGACGAGTAATTTGGAATACATCACATATAGATAAGTAACGAGAGAAAGCTTACGACTAATGGGATGTGTGATAGGATTAAGTATAAAGGTGAGGGAATAACGCAAAACTTCTCTTGAAAGTTCATGAAAGTGACCATTTTTTTTCTATCAGTTTTGGTACATCACAAAGCTTTAAATCACATCAGAATAGTGATTCCCTAGGATACGTTACAAGTATACAGGAAGTAACAAACCGAAAGGCGGCAAGGCGCTCAAAAAATTGAACATCTTTCCCCATTGAACATACCTCTAATTCGATCAATGAAAAATATGTTGGACCTCCCATACAAAATCACCTTATGTTGACCCATAAATTTTTTCTTCTTTCCACCCATGTCGGAAAGTTGTCCCACGGGGAAAGTTGTTGTGGAGTTTCATGAGTAATTTGACCTCATTTTTGATAAACCCTTTTTGTTACTCCCGCATAAAGTGCTCTGTGGTCACACTGGTCACAAGGCACAATCTTCCGTTTTCGCCATCGAATATCGCGAGGAGTTGTGCGTTATTTCCTTAACACCTTTTAAGTGTTACGATGAGGGTAAAGCTTCAGTTCGGTTGTGTTCAGAACTTAGTAAGACCATAAGCACTTTTTGTAAGATAAATATAATTTCTAATCGATCATGAGAAACTCATAATTTTAGATTTAACTGGCAGTCTCGGTTGTGAGCCAGAACAGAACGTTTTGTCTGACACACAGATTCAGTCATATTATGGTGGACAAACCAAAGACCTGGACAAACAAACAAATTAGTCTTGTATTTTCTTGATTTTGAAAAAAGAGAGAAAGGTTCCGAACACAGCCTTACATTAGCTTCTAACATGACAGGGGTTACATTAAAGTTATTATTTATTATTATAAACGTTACACGTAACAAAGCCAACGAAGACAATTTACACACTGTATAGTAATTGAAATATATTTTGATAAATTATATTATGCGTCAACAAGTTACACAAGATATATGCACTCACGTAGTAAGCTAAACATCCAAGGGTTAGCCCTTATTACGCTACTTTATTTATTAAGCCTCAATCGGCATGTACTATGCTGGTTAAGGCGGGTATTCACTGGGAACTAAGTTCCGAAACATTGTATAAAATACTAAATTTCCCCACTTATTGGTTCTCAATGAAGACGGATTTTGAACAATGTTTCGAAACAAAGTTCCCAGCGAGGGTGCGTCTTCATTGGGAACTATTCGGGCCCATTGTCCCGGAACATTGTATCATATACTGCCTGAGATTTTGTCTCCATTGAATAAGCGCCTTTATTGTATGTGTTTCATTACAATATACACGGAAAAACCAGCAGTGTACGTCGAATTGGGACCGATAAATAAATAAGCGTAATCTGGGTATAACTGTTATCTAGAAAGGCTTCGACGATATATGTCGGATTCATAAGTTAGCAATCGTATTAGTTATTGCATTTTAATACTTAAATACACTTCACGTCTCTTTCGCTCCAATAGAGAAAGAATCAGAACCGAACGTTCCCTTTCGGTGCATAATGTCTATTTTGCAAAATGTCCAGTGGTGTAAACATGTCCAGTTTGTTGAATGTCCAGTTTGCAAAGTGTCCAATTCGCAATAAGGCCAGTTTTTATGAAATACTAGGTTACTGATCCATGTGTTTTGGGGAAAGTTGTTCGGTGTCATGATTTGACTCACCCCTTAATTTCGCAAATTGTATATTTGCAAACTGGACATTTTCAAATAAGGTCATCTTTAAACTGGACATTTCGCAATTGGACACTTAGCAAACTGGACATTTTACAAACTGGACATTTTGCAAATTGGCCATTATGCAAACTGGACATTTTTTCACCACTGGACATTTTGCAAAATCGACATTATGCACCTAAAGGGATTGTTCATTCCGTCTTTTTCATTCACACCGAGTGTGAATGAAGTTACCGTTCGACAGATTCTTTCATATAGCATCATGGACTACTAACAGTATTTATATAGTAACACGACTTAGGCCGGGGCAATCTAACAGCGAGTGCGAATAAATAAATAATATTCTCATCTAAGATATTTATTACGATAAAAATAGCGAATATTTCACACTAGAAATAACTAAAGATTCATTTAACATTATATTTTAAATACATTAGATACAACATCGCCTATTCATTGACTAGTCTAACGGCGTATATCATTGTATGGGAAACTTAGAGTATATATAAGGAAGCTATAGAGTGCGCGTAAAAAGTTAGAACGGTTGGCAGTAGTCTGCACACAGCCTCTCTGTCTGTCAGTAGCAAAACGCCAGTGACAACACTATTGAACCTCTATAACTTCGCATACATTTGACGTCTGTATCTAGGGAGCAACTGCATACGCTTTGACCGTACGCCGCGGGGCCTTATGCACGCTCTATAGCTTGCTTATATATACTCTAAGATGGGAACATAAGTTAGCTACAACGATAAGTAAGATAAATACATCACAAGGGGACATCACAGGCCACGCAAGCCCGGCCACTGCTGCTCAAATACCATCCATCCATCACTCCATTTGGTTTACCTATGAAATAAAATATTACATCAAAGGTTATATTTCTTTATGACGTGCCTTTGAAGGCACGGCTTTATGTGGCAGCTAGGGTTTCTATATGTATCCGCCATTTTCAATTTATGCAATTTCAATATAGCCCGTGTCACTCGTGCTGCTGAGACAAATCTAACGATACCTCATAAGTCAACAGTACACATACATACATACCCACATAAATACTCTCGAAAAACATAACCCTCCGTCTGAGGCAGTTGGGTAAAAATAAAATAAAAATAGTAGCATGAACTAACTTTCCCGATGGCGTATTGGATAGTACCCCTGCTTTCTACGCCGACGGTCGTGACCAAAACACCGGACACAAATAATTATCATATGTCCTGTTTTCATAGTACAAGCTTTGCTTAGTTTGTGGCTAGATTGCGCTGTGTGTCTCGTCCAGGAATATTTATTTATTTATTTATTATAACTTACCCTAACTCAATAATGCGTGTGGTGTATTGGCGCGTCTCGTTCTGGCAGCTTGCGCACTTTCATAGTGCCATCGGCACCGCACGAAAACAGGCGACCCGCATTGTCTGCAAACACAATTTACAAGAGTCGTAAGAAGTTGCAACAAAAAGAAAAATTTCTATACGTGGATGTAGTAAAAAGCGGCTAAGGAATAACCATCCAGGGAATGGGCAGCAGCGCTCCCTGTAAATGTCACTTGCATCAATCGGAGCTGCAATCTTGCACTGCGCTTGTCAATCCACCTGCCAAGCATGGTGAATATGGCAATAGCCGACAATAAGGGGAGGCCTATGTCCAGCAGTGGACTTTTGTGGCTGTTGAGGAGGTTGAGGATGTAAGAAGATTATCGTGTGTTAATATGCCTGTTTCTTTGATTAGCAGGCAAAAACTACCTCCTTTCACTTAAACGACCCTTGCACGCTTCCTCCTTCCTCTACATTCATTAATCTTTTGAGGATGGGGCATTGTAAATATCAAGTCTATAGAGTGCGTACGTGCAATTTCAATCCATTTTTTCAAAAAATAATAAAAGCATAAAACAGATTCTCCACTGTAAATTTTCTCCAAGCGTTGTTTTCGAAAATCTACAAATACTTTAGTTTACTTGGCATAAATAAGAATGCAGTGCACTCACTTGCCGTGTGATGCAGGCTCGACTTAGAATCTCATCACCTCATATCTTTCCAGTGGACGTGTCGTAAGAGGCGACTAAGGGATAAGTTAAGTTCATCCAGAAGTTCAATCTCTGGATGAATTTCGCAATCGCATTGCAACATCTTGCATTGCGTTCACCAATCCGCCTGCCAAGCGTGGTAAGTATGGCAAATATCCCCCTACAAGAGGGAGGCCCATGTTCAGTAGTGGACTTTATTGTGGCTATTATAATAGTAGTAGTAGCACTCACCTATCTTGATCTGCGTGACGCCCTGTCCGATGTGTTTGAAGAAGGAGCTGCGCGCGTGCTCGCCAGTGAACGTGTGCAGGATCTGGTGGGAACCCATTGAGAACACCTGGAAATACAAATGACAAGGTATACTAGATTGGTACAAAAATGGTTGGGTTTGTATTGTAAAATAAAATATTCTTTCAGTGTGGTTGCTGGCTGGAACATTAATCATCGTTGATCAAGAAATAATTAAGATTAAATAAATTATAAGTAAAAACCATTTTTAAAACAAGCTTTTATTTGGATGGGCTAAAAAGCATAAAATAATCTATTTACCACAGAATACATAATAGTACAGGTACAGAAGACGCACTCCGCCATAGCGATTCAACAAATATAAATCTTTACGCGCGATAATAAAGTACAATTTCCTTCGCGCCGGCTTTGGATACCTACTTTTATTTTAGCCTACTCATCGCGCGCGCAAGCAAAAATGAGCCGAATGGCTGCGCGCGGAAGTTCTTCTGCCGCTGGCGCGTCCTGAAGGTCACAGTCAGCGCGCTCAGTGGGGATGTCACTTTCGAATTCTAAAGGAGGCAGATAGGTTCAAAAACTCTGACATCAGGGTTCATCAGGTCGTTGTAGTAGTAGGTACCTAGATAATAAATAATAATTTTATTACATAGCTAGAATCTATGTAGGTACCTATTTTCTTACCTTTCGATGTCACGCGGTAACTTGTGGAACTTGAGGCTTTTATCACTAGAATTATTCAAGCAATTATAAGCAATGCAGTATTTTCTTATTCTCATTTTCGCGTAATTTACGTAAATTTAGTACAAAGAAAGAATTAAGAGCGGCAACGTGGGAGCGCGTGCGTAACGAGCGGCGTGCGGCAACCCACTGATTAACCTCCCCGCGGGTGTCGCCGCACGTACTTGTAAATCTATACCTACGCAGCGGAGTGCGCCAGGCCTGTATTTACTAAAACTTTTACTTGTTACTTATAATGGCATTAAATCTACGTCTTCATAATTTATACGATAGGTATAAAAGCTTGTCGCGAGATTTAAGTAGGCACTCGTGTGGTGTTAGGTTAAAAGTTTGTTCAAGATCATTTACACTGGTTACCTAATTTATTTATTAATATATACACAGTTTAAATCTCGCGACAAGCTTTTATACCTATCGTATAAATTATGAAGACGTAGATTTAATGCCATTATAAGTAACAAGTAAAAGTTTTAGTAAATAGATTATTTTATGCTTTTTAGCCCATCCAAATAAAAGCTTGTTTTAAAAATGGTTTTTACTTATAATTTATTTTTTACTTTTTAGTAATCTCTGGAAAACAAATCTGTTATGCCATAGTTGATTATGTACGTTGTGCGATAGAACCTACCTACTTATTGCATTTAGGTAAATTCTTCATTGACAGTGCCATGAACAGATGACTAAAAACCCCAACACAATAACCACTCAAATCTAAAAATCTTGCAAAGCGACGTCATTTAGCTCACACTAGTATTTACCTGTAATTTTTCTGTATTTGTCACCCACTTAGTAAGAAAACATAATAAACTTAATACGCCATCTAATCTTTAGTTCGCCATATCAGGTTTTGTTATGATTATGAGTGACGTAAACGTCACTTTATTTTTCGAGTTATTCTGAAAAATTCCTTTCATTTGACACCCATATTGTAAAAAAAGCATAAAAATGATATTCTGCCATCTTAAGAAGTCAACAATAGTTAATTTAGAATGACGTCAACTTATAATTCGAATAGGTAATTCTCAGCAATACCTTTCATCTGACACTCTTATTGTAAATTATCTTAAAAGGCCATCTTTAGATGTCCGCCATATTATTTTATGAATTGTACTCAGCAAGACCTTTCATTTGACACCCATATTGTAGGAGTGCGTCAAAAATTACTTGAAGGCCATCTTGGATATTCCGCCATGATAGATTTAGAATGACGTCATATAACTAGCCATGCATTGTCATCCGAACTAAACGTGTATACAAAATTTCAGCTCAATCGGTTGAAGATATCTGCTTCTAAATTGAGTTGCAAGATTTGCCCCGAACAAACATTTTTACTTACATACTTACATACATACACTGCAAGTTAAATAAAAGCTTTTAAAATGAGGAAAAATCCATACACATTTTGAAAAATACTTCCTATAATAATCACATGGTCTACGTGCGAGGGAAATAGCGCTAATGACACTCTGAAGTGACTCATGAAACAACTTTAGTTCAATAACCTTTGAAAATAGTGGTCAATTATAAAAATACTAATATTTATTAAGTAATAAATATTTTCACATGAAATACGACATAATAGTGCGGTAGTGGACCCCGCACTAGGCATGCTTGTATCGCGGTAGACCGAAACGTTTATAAAATCTTTCTTATCAAGGTTTTGAAGAAAGAAACGCAAAATGTATTTTTTTTTCTATGTCACCTTGATATACCCATCCGAAGCACCGATAGCATAGATATCCTCTCTCGGCGACAGAGCGATGCACTTTATCGGCGCGTGATGGGCTGGGATCTTGTTTCTCGGCGCGCGAGCCTTCAAATCCTACACTAACACGTATACAACACGACATTGTAGTAACCCAAGATAGTAATTTACCTTGATATCTCAATCTGAAGCACCGATGGCATAGATATCCTCTCTCGGCGACAGAGCGATGCACTTTATCGGCGCGTGATGGGCTGGGATCTTGTTTCTCGGCGCGCGAGCCTTCAAATCCCATTCTAGCACTGGATATTAAAGTAATTTACCTTGATATCTCCATCTGAAGCACCGATGGCATAGATATCCTCTCTCGGCGACAGAGCGATGCACTTTATCGGCGCGTGATGGGCTGGAATCTTGTTTCTCGGCGCGCGAGCCTTCAAATCCCATACTAAAACGTCACTGCGTCTACCGCACGATATTATAGTAGGCGAAGATAGTAATTTACCTTGATATCTCCATCTGAAGCACCGATCGCATAGATATCCTCTCTCGGCGACAGAGCGATGCACTTTATCGGCGCGTGATGGGCTGGAATCTTGTTTCTCAGCGCGCGAGCCTTCAAATTCCACACTAGCACGTCACTACGTCTGCTACAGGATATTATAGTAAGCCAAGATAGTAATTTACCTTGATATCTCCATCTGAAGCACCGATAGCATAGATATCCTCTCTCGGCGACAGAGCGATGCACTTTATCGGCGCATGATGGGCTGGAATCTTGTTTCTCGGCGCGCGAGCCTTCAGATCCCACACTAGCACGGAATATTATAGTAATTTACCTTGATATCTCCATCTGAAGCACCGATAGCATAGATATCCTCTCTCGGCGACAGAGCGATGCACTTTATCGGCGCGTGATGGGCTGGGATCTTGTTTCTCGGCGCGCGAGCCTTCAAGTCCCACACTAGAACGTCACCACGTCTGCCACAGGATATTAAAGCGCCAGTAGTACCGGCCCAAGCTAGGCACGACGCGCCGCCTTCGTGGCAGGTCCAGGCTGAAAAAAATGTGAGTATTTAACAAGTACACTGATGAACGTAGGATTCTACCAGGCTACGCCATGAGGCACAATTTCTCGTTTTCGCCATCCAATCACTGCCTGTTGCTTTCTTTAAGAATAACAAGTTAACAGAGAATGTGGCCTTTAGGTGCATAATGTCCAGTGTTTTGCAAAATGTTCAGTGGTGAAAAAAGCGGAACATACGTGGGGTATTTTCAAATGCCCCAAAATGTGAGGAATCTATTTTTTTTATTGATGTCACTCTCTCTATAGTCCACCCTGTATAAACTGGACATTATGCAAACTGGTATTTATTTCACTACTGGACATTTAGCAAAATGGACATTACGCACCTAAAGGGAACATCACGCTTTTAAAACAAAAATAAAAATTTGTATATTTTTGATTGTTTTGTTAATCGGTAATCTCTGAAGACACGATACAGATTATTCATCCAAGAGGCTTTTGTAATTTAGCTACATATCTTTTAGTAAATCGATCAGATACTTACAAACAACTAAAGCTTTCTTGATCGGCATCAATGTGTCCCACACTGCTACGTTTTTGCTCTCAGAACTATGCCCGGCTGAAATAAAACGAAGTAAGTCAGTTTTGGTCAAAATGCAAACAAGTAAACCGAAAGATTGTATAATGTCATTTTACTTACCAGTAGCAACTAAACTGCATGAACCAAGGAAAACGAAATCACTAATTCCTTTACTATGGCATTGGTGGGTCTGGAAAATAAAGTAGAAATAATTATTAAACATGCACAATATGGCAAATAGGCAGCCTTTTTACGCTACTGAAAAACACTTCCAGACAAGGCATTGATCTAGGGAAAAGATACACAATCACGCCTTTGTCTGTTGCAGGGTAGGGTAGGCAGACCGTCAACAACCATAACGTACTCACCTGTTGGTAAGTAAGGAACATGCTTGCCTACGTAATGTGTACTTACGAAGAAAGGTCTCGGCGAGGCATGCGGCTGGCCCGGCTGCGACGGTGTGTTACTCGGGTGCAGTTGTAACAACTTGTTATAGTCCGGGGATCGAGCCCGAATCATTTTTGGTAGGAAGAACCATGGCAAGGAGGAGTACTTACGAAGAAAGGTCTCGGCGAGGCATGCGGCTGCCCCGGCTGCGACGGTGTGTTACTCGGGTGCAGTTGTAACAACTTGTTATAGTCCGGGGATCGAGCCCGAATCATTTTTGGTAGGAAGAACCATGGCAAGGAGGAGTACTTACGAAGAAAGGTCTCGGCGAGGCATGCGGCTGGCCCGGCTGCGACGGCGTGTTACTCGGGTGCAGCTGCCACATCGCCAGGTTGCCGTCCGCGTCGGCCGCCGCGAACTTGTTGCCGTAGTCCGAGAACCGAACCCGGGTCACTTTACCCGAACAATCTATGGTACTCATACGGTACGATGGCGGTCGTTACACAACCATGTTAGAGGCCTGCTACTTGCAGTAGGCGGTTGACAAACTCTGACACCAGGGTTCACCGGGTTGTTGAACGACTCGGCCCCACACGAAGAGAGAGAGACAGAGAATAAGGGAGGGCCGTGACGTAAAGAACTTGTAGGGAGCCTGCAAAGATGCTTAGTAGGAAAGAGCCCCCGGCAAGTATCACTTTGCATCTCTCGAGATTCGGTTTGTGTATTCGGTTTGTTTGTAAGGAGGAGTTTTTTTCAATGTGACATAGGCCCGCATTTGTCTGCTATTTCACCCGTTGGTAAGTGAGGAACCTGCTTGCCTAAGTAATAATGAGTACTTACGAAGAAGGGTCTCGGCGAGGCATGCGGCTGGCCCGGCTGCGACGGTGTGTTACTGGGATGCAGCTGCCACATCGCCAGGTTCCCGTCCGCGTCGGCCGCCGCGAACTTGTTGCCGTAGTCCGAGAACCGAACCCAGGTCACTTGTGTTACTCGGTTGCATTGCAACTTTGTTATCCGGGGATCGAACCCAGATCGCTTTGTAACAGTATCTACAGTCTATTGGGATTTTAATGCAATCACAGTGCTATATAATACTCATATTTTTATAAATAAAAAAAAAGAAATTGAAAAAACACTTGGAGACAAAACATCAAGAGATTGAAATTAGGCAGGCATCGATCGGTGCGTCTATAAAATTAAATGGTAGAAAGGTGGAATTATATTTTTTCAATTCCTTATTTTAATTTATGAGTCTCTACAGTACTCAAGAAGAGAGGGCCGGGACGAAAATAGCTTGTAGGGAATCTGCAAAGAGCCCCCGGCAAGTACCACTTTGCATCTCCTGAGATTCGGTCCGTATACCTGGAAGAACCATGGGAAGGAGGAATACTCACGAAGAAGGGTCTCGGCGATGCGTGCGGCTGCCCCGGCTGCGACGGTGTGTTACTGGGATGCAGCTGCCACATCGCCAGGTTGCCGTCCGCGTCGGCCGCCGCGAACTTGTTGCCGTAGTCCGAGAACCGAACCCGGGTCACTTTACCCGAACAATCTACGGTACTCATAAGGTACGATGGTGGTCGTTACACAACCATGTCAGAAGCCTGCTACTTGCAGTAGGCGGTTGACAAACTCTGGCACCAGGTTTCACCAGGTTGTTGAACGACTCGGTCCCACACGAAGAGAGAGAGACAGAGAATAAGGGAGGGCCGTGACGTAAAGAACTTGTAGGGAGCCTGCAAATATGCTTAGTGGGAAAGAGCCCTCAGCAAGTATCACTTTGCATTTCCCAAGATTCGGTTTGTTTGCAAGGAGTTTTTTTTTTAAATATGAGATAGGCCTGCATTTGTCTGCTATTTCACCTGTTGGTAAGTGAGAAACATGCTTGCCTAGGTAATGAGTACTTACGAAGAAGGGTCTCGGCGAGGCATGCGGCTGCCCCGGTTGCGACGGTGTGTTACTCGGGTGCAGCTGCCACATCGCCAGGTTGCCGTCCGCGTCGGCCGCCGCGAACTTGTTGTCGTAGTCCGAGAACCGAACCCGGGTCACTTCACCCGAACAATCTATAGTACTCATACGGTACGATGGCGGTCGTTACACAACCATGTCAGAGGCCTGCTACTTACAGTAGGCGGTAGAAAAACTCTGACACCAGGGTTCACCGGGATGTTGAACGACTCGGTCCCACACGAAGAGAGAGAGACAGAGAATAAGGGAGGGCCGTGACGTAAAGAACTTGTAGGGAGCCTGCAAAAATGCAGTAGGAAAGAGCCCCCGGCAAGTATAACTTTGCATCTCCCGAGATCCGGTTTGTGTATTCGGTTTGTTTGTAAGGAGGAGTTTCCTTTTTATGTGAGATAGGCCTGCATGTGTCTGCTGTTTCACCTGTCGGTAGATAAGAAACCTGCTTGCCTAGGTAATAAGTACTTACGAAGAAAGGTCTCGGCGAGGCATGCGGCTGCCCCGGCTGCGACGGCGTGTTACTCGGATGCAGCTGCCACATCGCCAGGTTGCCGTCCGCGTCGGCCGCCGCGAACTTGTTGCCGTAGTCCGAGAACCGAACCCGGGTGCATTGTAACAACTTGTTGTAGTTCGGGGATCGAACCCGGATCATTTTTGGTAGGAAGAACCATGGGAAGGAGGAGTACTCACAAAGAAAGGCCTCGGCGAGGCATGCGGCTGCCCCGGCTGCGACGGTGTGTTACTGGGGTGCAGTTGCCACATCGCCAGGTTGCCGTCCGCGTCGGCCGCCGCGAACTTGTTGCCGTAGTCCGAGAACCGAACCCGGGTCACTTCACCCGAACAATCTATGGTACTCATACGGTACGATGGCGGTCGTTACACTACCATGTCAGAGGCCTGCTACTTGCAGTAGGCGGTTGAAAAACTCTGACACCAGGGTTCACCGGTTTGTTGAACGACTCGGCCCCACACGAAGAGAGAGAGACAGAGAATAAGGGAGGGCCGTGACGTAAAGAACTTGTAGGGAGCCTGCAAAAATGCTTAGTAGGAAAGAGTCCCCGGCAAGTATCACTTTGCATCTCCCAAGATTCGGTTTATATATTCGGTTTGTTTGTAAGGAGGAGTTTCCTTTTTATGTGAGATAGGCTTGCATTTGTCTGCTATTTCACCTGTTGGTAAGTAAGGAACATGCTTGCCTAGGTATTAAGTACTCACGAAGAAAGGTCTCGGCGAGGCATGCGGCTGCCCCGGCTGCGACGGTGTGTTACTGGGATGCAGTTGCCACATCGCCAGGTTGCCATCCGCGTCGGCCGCCGCGAACTTGTTGCCGTAGTCCGAGAACCGAACCCGGGTCACTTTGGCGAACGCGCCGGGCGCGCGCGGCGACCACACGCACGACGGGTGGCCCCACTCCCACAGCTGGACTGAGCCGTCCGCTCCTCCGGTTAGGTCTAAAAAGTAGTCATTTATTTAAATTCATTAACCTTTCTTCTGTGGCGCCACCTATTTAAGAAAAGCCTACCCTGTGGCGTCCTATATAGGACTCCGCCACAGACAGGGAGAAAAATGGGGGTGGTTTAGTTTTCCCTCTATTTCTCTGATTATGGCCAGAAAATGTCATATACATTACTTTTATTTTAATCCTAACTAAATTACGTACCTCTTTCTAAAATACAGTATTTTAGCAAAATTAAACTTTTCTCAGCAAAAGAAAAACAACCCCACCAACCCTCTACAACCTTTTTGTATGAAGGTTGTATGGGCGGCGGAAGTACCTCTACGATAAAGGCGTTTTTCTTGAAAAAAATCTTTTACAGTGTGCTACAAGTGGTATTTGAATAGTAACGGCATTTGTGGTTAACAAGAATAAATACCCGCTTTAAATGTACCAAAATAGGACACTCCACAGTTAAGGAAATTCCGCGGCAATTCCGCAGAGTCCTATATAGGACCCTCCACAGACAGGAAAATTGTGACAGCGTCCTATATAGGACTCGCCACAGACGAGGGGTTAACTGAATTTATGGATACTACCATAACTTGGGAAATTCTGCCAGAGTGAGTTAGGTATTCCAGCACAATGATAATTGCAGATACTAAAATGGCAATAAAGCGGGTCCAGTTGTCTGTATTAATCAAGAAAAGGACCATCTTTGAAATATTGTTTTATTGCAAAGTAGATAAATGTTTCTGTCTGCCAGTAGCCCAGTAACTTTCGTCTAGAGTTTTTGTTTTTGTTATCTCGATTCTGAATCAGCTGCCACAGACCTGAATAATGCTTTAGACTCAGCCAGAGTTTAGACAGAACTACATTACACGCAAAACAACTTATTTTATACTTACAAAGAGGCTGGGTGGGATGCGCTGCCATTCGTTTGATGTTGTCAATTTTGTGTTTCAGGACCTAAACACAAAACCGTAATTACTTTTTGAGTTTCTTTAAAAATGCATAAAAACAGAGGGTGCAAGAAAAGAAAATCGTGTCGGACATAACAGTGGAGAAAATGACGTCACATTCTACATTTTAAAATAAAATAATAACCATAAATTATACCGACCCACCAAAAAGTATGTATAACATAGAATAGTTAGAACATAAAATTAAACCTTACAATGAACAGATCATGCTATAAATCGACGGACAAACAAAAACACAGTAGCGTACAACAATGACGATTAGGCTGAAATAAAAACCTAGAAAACTCAAAATCTTAATAAGCAATAAAACCTACCACATTGGTGATTAAATACTACCACCTACAAATTCACAAGTTATGATTGGCAACACTGCGAACTGATCAAACAACGTAAATCGCTGTTAAGTCAGTGTTGCCTCATTGCGCTTGTAAATTCTTACTATTTCGTAATTTTATGGCGAAATTAAAATAAATGAGAAACCAAAAATGGTAAAACGAAGAAACATCGAAACTGAGAAAAAGATGTTCGAAATGAAAAGATGCGTACAACTCGAGCTAAAACAAAAGATCAGGGGTGCAGGATCACTATAGGAAGTGATAAAAATACGAGTGTCCGACCGAAGCATTTTGATAGAATTCTTTTTTAATCTGCTAGGTGGCGTTAGAAATTACCGCTGATGTAAACCATGGTCTTACATTCCCAGAGAAACACAAGCCTACGTCACTAGTATTGCCACTTTATTTCAATAAAATACGTTATGGGGTAAATTCAATCTCAGAAAAATGAGTTAGAATATTTCTGAATAATTTTATAATTTAGATTAACGTGTGTATTAACTTGAACTTTACAACAACACTTAAATTGTATTTATTAGTTAACAGTATCTTATATGACTTACAAAAATAATCATAAGAGTGGGTAATTTTGGTAACCCACAAGCATGATGACGTAGGCTTGTGTTAGTCACGTGGTTCACGAGTCTCGGAATGGAATACCAGGCGGAGTATCTTATTATACCATGATGTAAACCGCTTTTTTACGTTTTAAACGCTGCCAATTTCGTGTCTCCCTTTTTGATAAATTAGTCAATGGAAGACTTTCGGTCGAACACTGTTCGGGGGACGCTAGGGTTGTCACTGACCGGTTTCATGAGAAGCTTGGAGCGGTGCAGCACCAGCCGACAGTACTTGGGGTCGTGGCAACCCGGGAACTGCAAGCCCTTCACCTGCGGTCACGCATACACTCATACACGCATTCTTACACTTACATACATTTTAGTCGCTATGAAATTTTGCAAGTTTTCCTAAAATGCCTGAATAGATCAATCAAGTATACAACGTATTATAAAACAACAAATAAAGCCGAAGAGAGAGCAAGGTATCCCTGAAACTGAACAACTTTCCCCATGGAACATGGGTCGAAATATGAAAAAAATATTTGGACCTCTCATAGTAATTGAAATCAGCTGTTCGGCAATTTTGTATGGGACGTCCAAATATTTTTTTTTCATATTTCGACCTATGTTCCATGGAGATAGTTGTTAAGTTTCATGTGTACCTTCTCCTTTCAGCTTTATTTGTCGTTTTGTAACACGTTGTACATACATTATAGTTATCTTTAAACCCGTTCCTAATACTAATCCAAATTTAGACTCAATACTTGAATAACGAATTCTTTCTCACCTCACGACTCTTTCAAGAAAGCGAGGATTAAGGTTATGTTAGAAAGAGATAGAAGCGCGAGCGAAGCGCTAAGGCGGAAACACGCCACGGACAGTTTACATTCACAAAACCCACACCAGTTTGTTTGGCCTATAGCTTACTACACGAATAACTGTTTTTTTTATTTGTCAATCAAAATGGATAGTGCAAATAGTAATACCACAAAATAGAGAGTTTAGAGAAGGTTCACTCGACCCTATTTAGGATTTTCAAGGATTTTAGCCAGGGTTGCTACTGCCTAAAATCTCAAAGTATAAGAATATCAAAACAGCTAATTCTGATACAAGAACGCCATTATGATTCTGAGCCAATTTTAATTCAAGAAATATGATTTTCGTGGCAACCCTTTCTTTAGTTACCTTGAGTTCATCTGAGATTCGTCGCTAGTACAGACAGACAGACAGACAGAAACACTTTATTGCTCATATTAAAACATAGATACAAATGCAAAAAAAAAGTACTGAGTGAGCCATCTGTAAAGGCGCTCCGCGCGCTGTTTATCTAATTTGTGGTAATACTTACAATTCTACCAAAGTACTGCCATTAAATAAACTAAAATGTTAGTTATCCTACAGACTTTTGCATATTTTGTCGCCATTATTTCGTGTAGTAAACTCAATCTATGCACTAGTCAACCGTTAGACGTACTGTGACAATATACGCTTCGAGGCCAGTTGGTTTTACTCTTCCATTCCGCTCGAGCTGTGGATGCCATTATTCACAATATCAATCATATTCCCGCACCCAGGCGGTGTTTTCACGGCTTTTTACATAATGCCAATCATCCAATTAAGACATGTAAGGATTTTTCATAAGGCAACATGCCATGGACCGACATAAAAACGAACACAATACCACAAACATATGAGTCCATAAACCTTCGATCGATTGAAACATTGCGCATGCATATCGATGCTGCTTTATGAAAAATCCTGCCCATGTCTTTCTTGTTAATAAAATACGCCTGTGTTAAACCTTTTTACACGTTATTATAAGGTTAGATTTATGTTATTGTTCATGCTACAGACTGTGACATTGTATTAGATTTTCTCAAGTTAGATGCTTATTATTTTTTTAATTTAATAATGATAATCTTCAGTAATTTGTGTTAAATTATTATTTATTATAGCTAAATGAAGACTTCGATTTCATTAGTAAGTTATTCGTTGCTCGCTTTACCTGTATTCATGCTACACTCTATCCGCGATAACAAACTAGTACCAAATTATAATTTGTCTCTTTTATTCACATGCAAAAACGAGATGGCGCTATACTAGTTCGTTATTGTGATTAGAGTGTAACTGCAGTACAATTCTTGACTGCTAGTTGTATTTTTCTTCTCGTGTGGGACACAAAGTCGTCCAATGATACAACTAGATATTGTATCCTCTTAAATAAAATACTAACTCAATAATGGCATGTAAAAGAAATTACTAAGATTTACAAGACCACGAGATAACATGTAGAAAAATTAACTGCAAATATTTTAAGGGGTAAACCTGTGCATGAAACTGAACTGAACGACTTTCCCAAGGAATACAGAAAAAATTTGACCTCCCAGTCGGTTGGTACATTTTGTATGGGAGGACCAGTTCTTTATTTTTGTTTTTCGACCTTTGTTCCTTGGAGAAAGTTGATCAGTTTCATGGACTGGTTCACTCCTTAAAATACACGAAGTTATTTTTTTACATCCTGTATCTTTTTCCTAACTACATATATTTTAATACAAAAGTTACTCAATTTTTTCTCTGATTCCAGCATTTCTTTTTCCAGCCTATGCATATTGTATATTTTGGACAAGTCGCGCTCTACCTTCTCTTGGCGAGGTATGAAAGATGTCAGCGGGTAGCGGCAGGGACACGCGTGCATCCGCCATCCCCCCACTGTCTGTACCCCGCAGGAAGGTCGCCCACGAACTTGTCTTACGAGATAGTGTTACTTACGACGCTAGCGCCGCGGCCGGTCTGGCTGGCCATGCCGACGGGCAGTTGCGGCGCGTTGGGCTGCATAGGAGAACTGTTGCCGGTGCCGGGAACACTGTTGGTCCTGAAATAACGAAAGATTTTATAATAATACTACACTCTAGGGTTGCTACTTTCTTGTTCTGAATTTTTAATATGCTGGTTCGACATTGCGCATAAACGAATAGTCGGGGAATTCTGGAAATTCAATGTATGGCGCCAGTTGAAGCACGCCTTTACAGCAATTTTTTTTTGCAATTAGATACCTTTAAGCATGTTCTTTGAAACCTTAAAAGCGGAGACCCCATCACCCCCATTTTCTTTGAAATGTTTCAAAAATTATAAACTTTACGGATTTATGAGTTAACTATAATAGTTACAAAAAAAGAATCAAAGGACAAAATATTCCGTATTAAATTTGCTACTTAAATGTTATACATTTTTTTATTGTAACTATTATAGTTAACTCATAAATCCGTAAACTAATCGTAAAAAAAAATTGCTGTAAAGGCGTGCTTCAACTGGCGCCATTCATAGATTTTCCAGGAAAAGGTTTTTTTTTATATAAATCGTTTTATCTTGAAAACCGTAAGAGTTACAATAAAAAAATGTATTACATTTAAGTAGCAAATTAAATACGGAATATTTTGTCCTTTGACACTTTTTTTGTAACTATTATAGTTAACTCATAAATCCGGAAAGTTTATAATTTTTGACACATTTCAAAGAAAATGGGGGTGATGCGGACGGGCGGAGGGTCTCCGCTTTTAAGGTTTCAAACAACATGCTTATAGGTATCAAATCGCAAAAAAAAATTGCTGTTAAGGCGTGCTTCAACTGGCGCCATACATTGAATTTCCAGAATTCCGCGACTAGAAGGCGTGTGGATGTCTGTGTCAGTATAGTGATGTTTCCTAGAAGCCGGCTCTAGGAATATGGGATACGGGCAGGTAGATGATGAATAGTCAAAAATAAAAAGGCAAGGAATTACAACAAACAAATAACTTACAAACCCCAAACATGACCCCAAACATAAAATGCATGCATTCACTGTCACACAGGAGCTGTTACAAAACTCTGATAGCATAAACCGTTCCATTCCATCAATGGAGTTCATCTACAAGTGGAGGCCACGCGTCGGCAGCGGCGAGTCTTGCGGTGGACAACCTTCAGCTAAATGGACCGATGGCTTACCGCGAGTTTACACCGAGAAGACTTTGGCCGGCGATTTATCGCAAGTCCTTTTCACACTCACTTAAAAGTACGAGAGATCCGAATGAAACGAGAGTTTGGTAGTGACAGGATGACTAAAAACAATAAACTTGCTCAGAGCTCTAAAAGCCATACTTACTTGTCCTGGTGTTGAATAAGCAGGAACCCGGAGTCAGGTAGCGTGTTGGGGTCGGAGTTGAGCCCCAGAAGGTCCACCTCGCACTCGTTCTCTGCCCAGCAAGCGCCGCCTCGTAGTAGTAGCGATACGTCCATTTCTTGCACCTCCCGCGCCGTGGCCACTGCTAGCAAACCGCCGCCGACCTAAGAAAATAAACGTTTTGGATATAAATCATTGATTGTTTTTATACCCCTACTGCTATTGAAACCATAAGCCTGATTATTTAGTGGAACGAAAGTTAGTGGAGTAACATAGATTATCATCTGTGGTAAGTAGCCCACACGTAGGTACGTCATTAGCGTAGCTACCGCCGATGTGCAACTATTATGTTACTCGCGACCAGCTTGCTGCAACTATTATATGCCGGCGTAGCCGGCCTTGGGTTACTCGCGACCAGCTTGCTGTAACTATTATATGCCGGCGTAGCCGGCCTTGGGTTACTCGCGACCAGCTTGCTGTAACTATTATATGCCGGCGTAGCCGGCCTTGGGTTACTCGCGACCAGCTTGCTGTAACTATTATATGCCGGCGTAGCCGGCCTTGGGTTACTCGCGACCAGCTTGCTGTAACTATTATATGCCGGCGTAGCCGGCCTTGGGTTACTCGCGACCAGCTTGCTGTAACTATTATATGCCGGCGTAGCCGGCCATGGGTTACTCGCGACCAGCTTGCTGTAACTATTATATGCCGGCGTAGCCGGCCTTGGGTTACTCGCGACCAGCTTGCTGTAACTTTTATATGCCAGCGTAGCCGGCCTTGGGTTACTCGCGACCAGCTTGCTGTAACTATTATATGCCGGCGTAGCCGGCCTTGGGTTACTCGCGACCAGCTTGCTGTAACTATTATATGCCGGCGTAGCCGGCCTTGGGTTACTCGCGACCAGCTTGCTGTAACTATTATATGCCGGCGTAGCCGGCCTTGGGTTACTCGCGACCAGCTTGCTGTAACTTTTATATGCCAGCGTAGCCGGCCTTGGGTTACTCGCGACCAGCTTGCTGTAACTATTATATGCCGGCGTAGCCGGCCTGGGTTACTCGCGACCAGCTTGCTGTAACTATTATATGCCGGCGTAGCCGGCCTTGGGTTACTCGCGACCAGCTTGCTGTAACTTTTATATGCCAGCGTAGCCGGCCTTGGGTTACTCGCGACCAGCTTGCTGTAACTTTTATATGCCAGCGTAGCCGGCCTTGGGTTACTCGCGACCAGCTTGCTGTAACTTTTATATGCCAGCGTAGCCGGCCTTGGGTTACTCGCGACCAGCTTGCTGTAACTTTTATATGCCAGCGTAGCCGGCCTTGGGTTACTCGCGACCAGCTTGCTGTAACTTTTATATGCCAGCGTAGCCGGCCTTGGGTTACTCGCGACCAGCTTGCTGTAACTTTTATATGCCAGCGTAGCCGGCCTTGGGTTACTCGCGACCAGCTTGCTGTAACTATTATATGCCGGCGTAGCCGGCTTTGGGTTACCTTGCGCCAAGCTAGTTTCTGGCCCCAGTTTTGCCCACTCCCACACTTAGTACTCCATCATTTAGCATGTTTGTTTTGTTTTTTAAAGAATCTAGCTAGCTAACTAGTAAAACCAGCTTTCTGACATAATAGATAGATAATAGATACCAAACACTTAGTGAGGTTTCTTCTAAAACTTTGGTAGAATGATGTACTAAGTTATTTTCTGTTCTGTTACCTTGTTGAGACAGAAGGCGGCGATGGAGTCCTGCTCCTTGTGTATGATGCGCACGGGGCTGACGGTGTCGTCGTCGCGTCGCTGGTGCGGGATGCAGCCCGCGCGGGGCTCCCCGCACGACGCTTCCATGCACATGGACTGTGTGCGTCGCCGGGAGAATACTGCTCGGATGAATAGATCCTGTAGGGAAACAAGTATAAGTCAAAAAGTTGTCTTGTCAATGGCAAGCGGTTTGACAAGCAAATTTAAGTAAACTGTGTGGTGTTACCTGGACCGCCTCTTGCCGCACGAGGTAGCCCCACAGTCGCCTAGCGGGCGCTGCGCTCCATAAAGTTGGGAATGGTGTATTGTGCTTCTCTAACAAACATCTGTGAACACAAAAGCTCTGATTTATTTAAACTGCGAAATTCTAAATTATCACTGGCATACAGCGATGGTGTCGTCTTATGAGTTGATAGTTTGCTACTTTGACTTTAAGGATTCATAATAATGCAACCATTTGCTTACTTATCTTGATTAAATGTTTTTCGAAAAACTTCCTATTTTTTAGACTACGCAGGGTGATTCTAGTCCTTTTACAATGGGGTTAAGTGCTTTTAGGGTGATTTCCCAAAAACAAAAACATGCTGCTGACATACTTTGGACGATTAGTTATTTCCGATCTGGCTACATAAAAAAATTTTTACATACTTAAGTAGGTACAATTAGCCTGCAAGGTTTACATAAAAGAATTCCCAATGCATAGTCATTACTTGTATTTGTTGATGGGCGCTCCGGTGGTGGCCTGGTCGGGGAAGCAGCCCGGGATGTAGTCCTGCGGCGGAGCCCTGGACTCTAATATCTCGGTGAGCTGTTGTTGTAGATAGATTCAATTACTTGTATTTGTTGATGGGCGCTCCGGTGGTGGCCTGGTCGGGGAAGCAGCCCGGTATGTAGTCCTGCGGCGGAGCCCTGGACTCTAATATCTCGGTCAGCTGTTGCTGCCACTGGTCCACGCGACGGAGACCCGCGTGGATTGTAGGACTTGTGGTCGCCAGTTCTGTTGAGTACATTTTGCTTTAGAGAAATTTGTATTAAATTAATGTAATTGTATAGTTATTTCCGAGGTTGATATTACTATAGTCAGACTCATGAGACCAATGCCTCGCAGATTCGCACCAGTAGTCCGTATGGAGGCAGTTTCAAATTACTATAGAGGATGATATTACCGTCTCACTCTACTATAGATAGTAACCCAAAGGCGCAAGTAACCCAAGGCCGGCTACGCCGGCATATAATAGTTGCAACAAGCTGGGTGCAAGTACCCCAGGGCCGGCTACGCCGGCATATAATAGTTGCAACAAGCTGGGTGCAAGTACCCCAGGGCCGGCTACGCCGGCATATAATAGTTGCAACAAGCTGGGTGCAAGTACCCCAGGGCCGGCTACGCCGGCATATAATAGTTGCAACAAGCTGGTGCAAGTACCCAGGGCCGGCTACGCCGGCATATAATAGTTGCAACAAGCTGGGTGCAAGTACCCCAGGGCCGGCTACGCCGGCATATAATAGTTGCAACAAGCTGGGTGCAAGTACCCCAGGGCCGGCTACGCCGGCATATAATAGTTGCAACAAGCTGGGCAAGTACCCCAGGGCCGGCTACGCCGGCATATAATAGTTGCAACAAGCTGCGCAAGTACCCCAGGGCCGGCTACGCCGGCATATAATAGTTGCAACAAGCTGGGTGCAAGTACCCCAGGGCCGGCTACGCCGGCATATAATAGTTGCAACAAGCTGGGTGCAAGTACCCCAGGGCCGGCTACGCCGGCATATAATAGTTGCAACAAGCTGGGTGCAAGTACCCCAGGGCCGGCTACGCCGGCATATAATAGTTGCAACAAGCTGGGTGCAAGTACCCCAGGGCCGGCTACGCCGGCATATAATAGTTGCAACAAGCTGGGTGCAAGTACCCCAGGGCCGGCTACGCCGGCATATAATAGTTGCAACAAGCTGGGTGCAAGTACCCCAGGGCCGGCTACGCCGGCATATAATAGTTGCTACAAGCTGGGCCCAATTAAGACTTCAGTGATCATATAAACCAACCTGTCATCTCTATGCCGCACACCTGCAGGAAGTGCTGCAGCTTGGTCTGCACGAGCCGCAGCACGGCGACGCGCATCACGTACCACGAATACGAGTCAGGGTCTGAATGTTCCGTGTTCACGAACTTGCGGCTCTTCTCTTTCCTACAAAACAGTTATACAAATGTATCTTATTAAATTATTAAACAAACAAGGATAAGTCATATTTTATGTACTAATACGACTGACCTTGTTGTTTTCGTGATCTGTCGGACGCAAGATGATGGTGCACTTATTGCTTCGAAACGTCGAGACTTTTAAGCCTCGACTTAGAACAACAAGGTCAGTCGTTTTACTACTTAGAATATGTCTTTTGTTTGTTACTGAAATGTCGAACAAAAGACATTTAGAAAAGAAAGATTTGGCGACAGACTTTCAGCAACTATTATAGTAACATAAGGAAACACCGATCGCTAATTAATAATTATTTTCGAAATGGGCCAAATGCGCTCTTACATTGTCATTTGTCATGTCACTTACCACTTAAAAGATAAAAAAGAAAAATTAAGTAGCACGTCCATTACAATGCCATTTTATGAACGGTATTATTTTTACTTTGATTATTTGTTCATTCGAAATGAGTGATAAAAAGTACATAGTTATTTTCAGCCATGCTAGCCATGCATAACTAAGATGACCGATAATTTGTACAGGTTGTAAGTAAAATAATACTGATAACCGTGCATGCAGACCATGACACTGAACAACTTCCCATAATAAAATATTTCAGAACACGTAAAAAAATTGTTGACTACCCATAGTTAACGTCATTTTTGACGTCTCCTGAAATATTTTTTTACTGAAAGTTGTTCAGTTTCATGCTCTAAATGCGCTCTATCAGTATTCGGAGGGCTGTCCCTTGCATCCCGTACAACATGCATATAAACAGCTAAATATAATTTTCAATTCATTTTCACTAGATTATATTATCGTGCAAAATCTTCACACTAGTATATGAGGTATGGTAGATAACATACAAAACACAAGCGTGAACTTACGAAAGTTTTCTGGCCTTGAACGCTTGGCTATACGATAACAAACAGTCAGTCAACACACAAACACACATATACAAAAAACCATATCACAATCAGTAGCAACTTACTTGTACTGCCGTGTGGTGCTGGCTTAGAATAGCATCACCCCATATCCTTCCCGTGGGTGTCGTAAAAAGCGACTAAGGGATTTGAGAGTTGATGTGCATTGCAATATTAGGCGACAGGCTGACAACCTGCCACTACGGTGATGCACAGTCTTCTGAATGACTTTCAAACTTTTGTCAGACGTGGTGCAAAGGGCCGTTTTTACGGTCGTTTAAACTTTGCCGCAAGGGATATAGACGTGATATATGTACGTATGCACTTACTTGTTAGAGGTGTCAAATATGTCATCATCATCCTCTTCCTCTTCCTCGTCATTTCCTTCATCCTCAGCGCCGGAATCCGCGGAATCGTAGTCGCAGTTGTCCGGATCTTGCTCTATGGTCGGCTTTGTTAGCAGGAACGTCAGTATACTGTGTAGAGAGAGAATAAAGATTCATTTAATTTTACACAAAGTTCAAGATACTTAAATAACTTCTTGACGGTTGCCCCATCACATCAGCCTAAATAAGTCCACTGTTGGACCTAAACGTCCCCAAGGTACGTCATAAGGCACGGTATTACCTCATTCATAGAAGAAAGGACTCGAAATGGCAATAGTATTGCTTGCATCTTTTCTATATTACACGACATTTGAGCAAGACGTCAACAATGTTGCCATTTCGGGTTCTATGAATCGGGTAGTAATTTTAACAACAAAAAATATGAAAAGTCATAATCTAATCTGTAACTTTTCTACTAGATATAAGAAAAATAAGATAAGATACGTAATATGGATCTTCTTATATTGTACGGATGCCATTAATAAAGTCGACGATATGATCTACTAGATATAAGAAAATTAAGATAAGATACGTAATATGGCTCTTCTAATATTGTACGGACTACGGATGTCATTAATAAAGTAAGTAGGATAGATAGAGTACCCGATTTTATCAAACTACGGGTTACAATTCTACATGATGTACATTGCGTAGCCGGTTCGCCATTATGATCCGATAGTTAAACCAGCTACGCAAAGTATAGCCTGTAAATTCGTTGCATAGGCCACAGGTGGTTGAAGTATGGCTACTTCCTCACTTTCGTCAGTACTTTCCGATACAACAAATTAATAAAACAAACGTTACCTGCAAATAGGCGACACGAATTGCTCTCTATACGTCGGCCTCCCCTCTTGAATATTTTTATGAGGTTGTGTGGGCCCCAAGCCAAGTAGACGCATGTTGAGTAGCGCACGCTTCTCCCGTAGTGAAGACCAAACTGACGTGCCTTCCGGACGCTCAACTAGTTTCGGCTGTAGAGGAAATAGTAGTTTATCTACACTCATTTCGTAATATTCGTTTTACAGAATCGAAAGTACGAACGTAATGAACTGCATTACGAATATACAGCCTTTTCATACTAGCTACTGGCAGCTACATAAAGTAACTCGATTTCTAGTATTTGAAAAAAAATTAAACGAATTGACCCGCGTACCAAATTGTAATCTGTTCCAATTTGACACTGGCCAACAGTAAGTCAAATGAAAAAAAAAACAAGTGTCACCCGGGCGGGACGATACTTGAAATTATGAGGACTTATTTATTATTAAATCTTTGCTTCAAATGATTTTTCGAATTAAAACTCACCGATAAATGCCTTTTAATTTTAAAAGTTGTTCAGTTTTTATGACCCTCCATTTTAACGTTTAGTTAAAAAGTTACTTATGTACAAAAGTCGTTCAGTTGGTGGTTCAGTAGATAGGCTTGCAATCGCCATAGTGCAGTGCGGAGGTTAAACTACTATTATGCAACTGCCTAATAATGAAAGGCTTTAGGCTTTAGGTTTTAGAATGATAATAGTTTGACACGAGCATTCTAAAGCCTAATTATATGCAGTTGCATGCATACACTATTTTATCTACACTCTACACGAAAAGCTATGAAAAATAATTCAAACCGCCGCACTGCACTATGGCGATTGCAAGCCTATCTACTGAACCACCAACTGAACGACTTTTGTACATAAGTAACTTTTTAACTAAACGTTAAAATGGAGGCTCAAAAAAACTGAACAACTTTTAAAATTAAAAAGCATTTATCGGTAAATTTTAATTCGTAAAATGATTTGAAGCAAAGATTTAATTAATAAATAAGTCCTCATAATTTCAGGTGTCGTCACGCCCGGGTGACACTTGTTTTTTTTTTCATTTGAATTACTGTTGGCCAGTGTCAAATTGGAACAGATTACAATTTGGTACGCGGGTCAATTCGTTTTTTTTTTTTTTTCAAATACTAGAAATCGAGTTACTTGTAGCTGCCAGTAGTATGAAAGTTTTTTTTAAAGGCTGTATATTCGTAATGCAGTTCATTACGTTCGTACTTTCGATTCTGTAAAACGAATATTACGTAATGAGTGTAGATAAAAGTTGTTAAGTATTTAACATGTGTAGGAAAACTTGAATAGTTACTTTATGTTACAAGATTTTACACGTTCTCATTCTTTAGGAAAAGACCTTACGTAGGTACTTACTAAAAGTCTTTGGGAAAGAGGTACCACATTTTTGAACTATTAATGCCATTCGTGAGTTTATTTTATAAGCACGAAAATTTTAAAAATAAAGTAATTAAATGGAAAAATAAAAATAAAGTAGAGTAAAAGAAGAGGAAATGAAAGAAAACAAAAGAGAGTAACAGAAGAGAAAATGAAAGAAAAGAACAGTAAAGATAAGAGTGGAAAAAAGGCAAAATACCTGCGGGTTGGCAGGGGCAGTAGTGAGCAGTCGCCTGACACCGCCCCCGAACAGTTTCGCATGAGACTTGGCGTCAGCTACTTGCGCCGCCAGACGGTACAGTAGGTGCGCGTCGCGAGCAGCCAATGCCCAACCTGGTAAATCGGAAAATTGGTAAAAATGTGTCCAGGAAATGAATATTCCATGTTTATACTTATTACATTAAATAATACAGTATACAAATAAAAATCTCTGAATTGTGATACAGTGATAAGTATGGAATAAATCGTTTTTACCAATACTACAAACAGTGTTCTATGATACATATTCGAAAACT
Source organism: Phthorimaea operculella (assembly GCA_024500475.1). Classification (NCBI taxonomy): domain Eukaryota; kingdom Metazoa; phylum Arthropoda; class Insecta; order Lepidoptera; family Gelechiidae; genus Phthorimaea; species Phthorimaea operculella. Next base: position 12,831,548 of record JANFCV010000002.1, read on the forward strand.
GCTCTCAATAATGTTCGTTACAGAAGTAAAATGTTTGGGAAATAATCTTGAAACTTCAATTACAAGCTTACTCACCTAAAAGTGCTAAATATACGGCGCAGAATGCCTCGGCAAGTAGCACAGGGAGGCGAGGCGCGTCTTCTTCTTCGGCCGCGCGTAACGCCAAGCCTCGGAGGGCAGATACACCTAAAAAACACAGAGTTTAGTAAAGACCAACGGTACCTCAGTGGATAAAAATTTAGTAGCAAGTTAGGCAAATGTCTTTATCACGTGAACAATAGATCAATAATCATAATGGTCGAATTTCAGATCTGTCGTAAATCGAAATAAAATCGAGCATTCAACTTTTATGATACCTACCACAAATTGCTAATAGAATGATAGTGATGCAAATGCACTACACTTCCGATCAGAAAAATTGAGACGCTTTTAAAGTTTAGGTTTTGTAGGGATCACATTATCTGAGACATATGTTAATTTTGGAATAAATGTCTAGTATAGTTAGTTCAATAGTGAAATCTAAATGTATGAAAACAAAAAGGTTTCGATTTTTTGATCAGGAGTATTGCTTTTCGCACTCTCAAATTGTAGAGTATTAAATTCAAGGACTCATAACAGGTTTTTCCCTTACCAGGCCATTTGTTAGGCGGAGTGGTGACTTCTAATCCGTCAACCGACATTCTTCTCTGTCTTACAATGAGATGGGTGGTAGTACCAGGCGTCCCAGCGATGATGCTGTCAAAACAGAGTATTATTAGATTATATAAAAAATGGAAGCTTGAAATTATTGTTTAACGCTGGACTTTATGCTCAAGATTATAAATGCATAGTATAAATAAAATAAAGTCGCTTTTTGTGTTTCTCTGTCATCAAAATCGCGAACTCCTTAATCACCGCTTCACGCGATTTTGATGCGGTTTTTTATTATAGATTCAAGAGGAGGATTTATACAGGGTGTTAGGGACGGTGTACCGAAAACTTTGCAGGCATGATCAGACCATCAAACTGAACAACTTTTACTATGGAGCCAATAGTGGTAAACGCAAAAAAAATTCCGACCTTCCATACAAAATTCACGATCAGCTGACTGACTTTGTATGGGAGGCCTGAAAATTTTTTTCGTTTCCCACCATTGGCTCCATAGTAAAAGTTGTTCAGTTTCATGGTCTGAGCACGCCTGCAAAGTTTTCGTTACACCGTCCCTAACACCCCGTATAAGGTCCTATTAAATTCACTGCAAACATTTTAAGGGCATGCGTAAATATGTATAAGAAAAACATCTAAGGCATTTAAAAAAATCTACACGCTAGATTTTTTTTTCATTTTCAAACAAACTTTTTAATTAATTATGTGAACATCCTTTGACTGACCCGACTGATGTTCCGCCACGTAGACAGGATTCACTTACACGGCACGCACACTAACAACCAACCAATCACAGTACCTTTTTTTGGCGCGTAATTAAAATTCATCGAAGTGTGTGTTTCTAAGACAAACAGGGTGCACTTTTTTTGTTTTTTTTTGTTATATGCAATTTTCTTGAGAACTAGCGTGTAGATTTCTTTAAAAATTTGCTTAGAACATGCTTATATTTTATTTGATCTGTCCCTAAAATATTTGCACTGAATTTAATATGACCTTATACGTACAAAACATGCCGGGAAAATGAGTTGCAGCTGCTAACGGGCGGCTAGTAATAGTAGTTTTCATCCCCTCTATTCAAAAAACTACGCTTTAGTCGCACTTAAGTAGGATTAAAATAGGTCTTTTAATCCCAAGGGATTAAAATTCATTTGAATTTGGAACACAAATATTTTCAGCCAATCAATCGAAAATTTACTACAGATAGGTATTTTCTCTGCAACAGTACCTGTTATCTGTTATTTTATTGAGTATTTTACACCTAGTATGTAGCTCATAAAAGACCTAATTCCTAGCAAAATTTGAAATTAAAAAGTTATGTGTCAAAGTTTATTTTTCTTTTGGCGCGATAACTGGCCGGCAAAGGGCAACAACAATATAACCTCCCAATTATATTGCAATAATATGAAATGAAATGAGTGATAATGTTTTTGTAAGTATTGGATGTTTATAACGCAATTTATATGATGTATTGTAAAATAATGGACAAAAGCAAGCAAAATTCGTAGATTAAGTAAGTATTTATTGTTTTTCTCATAGAGGGGGATGAAAAGTAGTATGTATCACTCGGGTATAAAGTTATTTATTCTCGGGCGACTTACATTGAATCCCTCGCTTCACTCACGATTCTACTTTAAAATCCCTCGCTATGCTCGGGATTTTACTCTAGAATCCCTCGTTCCGCTCATGATTCAAAATAGCGCCCTCGCCCTAAATATATCACTTTAGTTTTTATAACAAGGGAATAAAGTGATATATTTAGGCGAGGGCGCTATTTTGAATCATGAGCGAACGAGGGATTCTAGAGTAAAATCCCGAGCGTAGCGAGGGATTTTAAAGTAGAATCGTGAGTGAAGCGAGGGATTCAATTTAAGTCGCCCGAGAATAAATAACTTTATACCCGAGTTACACATACTACTTTTCATCCCCCTCTATGAGAAAAACAACAAATACTTACTTAATCTACGAAGTTCTTTAAATATTGCTTGCTATTATCCATTATTTTACAATACATCCTATAAATTGCGTTATAAATATCCAATATTTACAAAATCATTATCACACATTTCATTTCATATTATTGCAATATAATTTAAGTTATATTGTTGTTGCCCATTGCCGGCCAGTTATCGCGCCAAAAGAAAAATAAAATTTGACACATTACTTTTTAATTTCAAATTTTGTTAGGAATTAGGTCTTTTATAAGCTACGTACTAGGTGTAAAATACTCAATAAAATAGCAGATATCAGGTAGTGTTGCAGAGAAAAAACCCATCTGTAGTAAATTTTCGATTGATTGGCTGCAAATATTTGTGTTCCAAATTCAAATGAATTTTAATCCCTTGGGATTAAATGACCTATTTTAGTCCCACTTATGTGCGACCAAAGTGTAGTTTTTTGAATAGAGGGGATGAAAAACATAATTCCCGTTGCAAGTATATAAAGCTGAAACAAAGTAAGCATTTTTTGAGAAACTAATCCTAAAGATGGCGTTCTACGAATCCATAGACTTTGCTGATTGTCAAATTTTGAGCTCCGGCTCCTAAGTCTTTCGCAACACTTTCGGTTCTTTTTTGTCGAAAAACCCCTCTCCTATTTTTGTATTGTTACCCGTTTCTTACCCGTCATGATGATGCGTGTGCTTCACCGTGAAGGTATCCGAATCGCACAGACTCTGGTAGATGCAGGCCGACAAAGCTACGGCCAGTTCTCGTAACGTGTGCAATATAAGTATTTTGGTTCGTCAGAAAACACCTGTCCAGTATAGCATTTCTTACCCGTCATGATGATGCGTATGCTTCACCGTGAAGGTATCCGAATCTCACAGACTCTGGTAGATACAGGCCGACAAAGCCACAGCCAGTTCTCATAACGTGTGCAATATAAGTATATTAGTTCGTCAGAAACCACTTGTCGAATAGTCTAATAAAACATGGTCTTACATTCCCAGAGAAACACAAGCCTACGTCACTAGTATTGCCACTTTATTTCAATAAAATACGTTATGGGGTAAATTCAATCAAGATCAAATCAAGAGCTAAAATATTTCTTAATAATCTATTTAAATTTACGTGTGTATTAACTTGAACTGTATTTATTAGTTAACAGTGTCTTATATGATTTACTAAAACAATCATAAGAGTGGGTAATTCTGGTAACCCACAAGCATGATGACGTAGGCAAGTGTCAGTCACGTGATTCACGAGTTTCGGAATGGAATACCAGGCGGAGTATCTTATTATACCATGAGTTCACGTAACGTGTGCAATATAAATATTTTGGTTCGTCAGAAAACACCTGTCTAATGTATAGTATTTCTTACCCGTCATGATGATGCGTATGCTTCACCGTGAAGGTGTCCGAATCGCACAGACTCTGGTAGATGCAGGCCGACAAAGCTACGGCCAGTTCTCGTAACGTGTGCAATATAAGTATTTTGGTTCGTCAGAAACAACTTGTCCAATTTTTTTTTTACCATATATGATTGCTTATTACGCTTCAACATATACGATGGCAAGGAAATAGACCGGCTCCCTGCCAACACCGGCCCACGTAGTAGCTACGGACCTCCCAAAAGTTAGGAGATTTCTATTCGGATTCGAACGCAAGTCGCCTTGCTTAGTAGGCAAGCGCACTATCGCCACGCCACCGTGATTTTATTTCTTACCCGTCATGATGATGCGTATGCTTCACCGTGAAGGTATCCGAATCGCACAGACTCTGGTAGATGCAGGCCGACAACGCCACGGCTAGTTCTCGTAACGTGTGCAATATAAGTATTTTGGTTCGTCAGAAAACTCCTGTCCAACCAATTGTATTTCTTACCCGTCATGATGATGCGTATGCTTCACCGTGAAGGTATCCGAATCGCACAGACTCTGGTAGATGCAGGCCGACAAAGCCACAGCTAGTTCTCGTAACGTGTGCAATATAAGTATTTTGGTTCGTCAGAAAACTCCTGTCCAACCAATTGTATTTCTTACCCGTCATGATGATGCGTATGCTTCACCGTGAAGGTATCCGAATCGCACAGACTCTGGTAGATGCAGGCCGACAAAGCCACAGCTAGTTCTCGTAACGTGTGCAATATAAGTATTTTGGTTCGTCAGCAAAACCACCTGATCAGTTTAATGTATTACTTACCCGTCATGATGATGCGTGTGCTTCACCTGATCAGTTTAATGTATTACTTACCCGTCATGATGATGCGTGTGCTTCACCTGATCAGTTTAATGTATTTCTTACCCGTCATGATGATGCGTATGCTTCACCGTGAAGGTATCCGAATCGCACAGACTCTGGTAGATGCAGGCCGACAAAGCTACAGCCAGTTCTCGTAACGTGTGCAATATAATTCTTTCGGTTCTTCATTAATTAGTGGCGGATCCGTTAAGGGTGTCTTCTGTCAATTATTTCGACCTATGTTCCTTGGGGAAAGTTGTTCAGTTTCATTGACAGAACACACCCTTAACGGATCCGCCACTAATGAAATTACACCCTATATAGTACTACTTACCCGTCATGATGAAGCGTATGCTTCACAGTGAAGGTATCCGAGTCGCACAGACTCTGGTAGATGCAGGCCGACAAAGCCACGGCCAATTCTCGTAACGTGTGCAATATAAGTATTTTGGTTCGTCAAAAAACCACTTGTCCAATATATTGTGTTTCTTACCCGTCATGATGATGCGTATACTTCACCGTGAAGGTATCCGAATCGCACAGACTCTGGTAGATGCAGGCCGACAAAGCCACGGCCAGTTCTCGGAACGTGTGCAATATAAGTATTTTGGTTCGTCAGAAACACCTGTCCTATTTATTGTACAGGGAGTAACAGAAAGGGTATAACAAGCCGAAAGGAGGTCAAGGTACTCATGAAACTGAACAACTTTCCCCATGGAACATGGGTCGAAATATGAAAAAGAAATTTCGACCTCCCATAGTAAATCAATTAAGTATAACATAAAATGTATTTAATTATTAGTATGTTTAAGTAGCGAGTATTGCTTGATCCTACAGTCAAACTGTTTGTGCAGTTTTGTGGGACACTGTTTTAGTTTATAAGTGTAACACTGTTTTGTACATTAAAAAAAAAATTGGCTGATCGGCGATTTTGTATGGGAGGTCCAAATTTTTTTTCATATTTCGACCCATGTTTCATGGGGAAAGTTGTTCAGTTTCATGAGTACCTTGACCTCCTTTCGGCTTGTTAATACCCTTTCCGTTACTCCCGGTATTTCTTACCCGTCATGATGATGCGTATGCTTCACCGTGAAGGTATCCGAGTCGCACAGACTCTGGTAGATGCAGGCCGACAAAGCTACGGCCAGTTCTCGTAACGTGTGCAATATAAGTATTTTGGTTCGTCAGAAAACCCCTGTCCAATTTATAGTACTACTTACCCATCCTACTGAGAAATAAATGCTTTGACTTTGACTTTGTGTGATATAAGTATTTTGGTTCGTCAGAAAACACCTGCCCAATCAATTGTATTTCTTACCCGTCATGATGATGCGTATGCTTCACCGTGAATGTATCCGAATCGCACAGACTCTGGTAGATGCAGGCGGACAAAGCCACAGCCAGTTCTCGTAACGTGTGCAATATAAGTATTTTGGTTCGTCAGAAACCACTTGTCCTATTTATTGTCCTTCTTACCCGTCATGATGATGTGTATGCTTCACAGTGAAGGTATCCGAGTCGCACAGGCTCTGGTAGATGCAGGCGGACAAAGCCACAGCCAGTTCTCGTAACGTGTGCAATATCCGCGTCGCCGAACTGCCGGGGATGCCAAGCTCTCCTATCGTGCCTAGCATGTCGTGCGCCACGCTCTGAAATGATTAAATGACATGAGTAAGTATATTCGTAAAGGTAAGTATTTAGATTTATCAAGACGTAAATACAATGTAAAAGGGAAAGGAAATATTTATACGACGGTTCTACTACAAACCAAATAATTCACACGAGAATGTTAAGGTATCCATAGGAAGGTCTCGCAAATGAATAAAAAAAATTGGAAAACTGTTAGAATTGGTCGGGGCTTGAATCCGGGACCGTGGGGTATCACCCCACTGCTCTGCCAACTGAGCTATCACTGAGTTCGGAGTCAATCACTGAGTTCGGAGCACTTTTATATGTACTCGTGCCTGTAAATGCCTGACCGGATCAGCGACCACAGTGTTATTAGCTGCGACCGCCGCAGCCAGTAATGGTAGCGTCGTCGGGAACGGCAGAGGCGATAGTAACTGCTGGTGTTATCTTGTCCTAGTTCTTGTAGTAGTAAGACCAGCTCCATTTAAACTAACTAGAGAAATGTGCTATAGAATAGTAAGGTTTGAAGCACTTTCTATGACTATATGTATGTCCTAGTTCTTGTAGTAATAAGACAAGCTCTATCCGAACTGAGGCTAAAGGAATTTGCTATAGGATAGTAAGGTTTGAAGCCCTTCCTATGACTATATGTACCTGTAAATGCCTGACCGGATCAGCAACCACAGTGTTATTAGCTGCGACCGCCGCAGCCAATAACGGTAGCGTTGTCGGGAACGGCAGAGGCGATAGTAACTGCTGATGCTGCTTATCTTGTCCTAGTTCTTGTAGTAGTAAGACCAGCTCCATCCGAACTGAGGCTAAGCCACCGCCGGCCCCGTGATGTGAGCAATAGGATACAACTTGCACAGACAAAGAATGGACCCGAATTGGCAACATATTGTTGACATCCTACTTATATGTCACATAATATGATAGAGAGGCAGATAACAGTGTTGTCAATTCGAGATCCATTCTTTATCTGCGCAAGCCTTTAAAAGCCTTTAAATGTCCGACCGGATCGGTAACTTCTGTATTATTAGCTGCAACAGCGGCAGCATCGTCGGGAAACGGCAATGGCGACAGTAACTAATCAGTAGTTATATTGTGCTAGTTCTTGTAGTAGTAAGATTAGCTCCATTCGAACTGAGGCTAGAGGAATGTTCTATAGGATAGTAAGGTTTGAAGCACTTTCTATGACTATATGTACCTGTAAATGCCTGACGGGATCAGCAACCACAGTATTATTAGCCGCGACCGCCGCAGCCAGTAATGGTAGCGTCGTCGGGAACGGCAGAGGCGACAGTAACTGCTGATGCTGCTTATCTTGTCCTAGTTCTTGTAGTAGTAACACCAGCTCCATCCGAACTAAGGCTCAAGGCAGGTATTTCAGCAACATTGACCCGCAACTTTGTATATCAACAACTTCACATTGCGGCAACTTCACGTGTGTTGCCGGCGGAGATTTTGTTGTTTATACACATTGTATATGCCACATTTGAAAGGTGTTTGTTTAGCAACATTGTTGAGTAACTTAGTCCCACGGCAACCAAAGTTGCTAAGCATAAATTGTATGTATAAAAAGTTGATAAACAATGCCGCTAAACAATGTCGATAAATGAATACGCACCTTGAAGCGCCGCCGCCCGCGCCATAGAGTGCGCAATGGGATAGTAAGGTTTTTAGCATTTTCTATGACATTCTTATAAGTACCTGTAAATGCCTGACCGGGTCGGCGACCACAGTATTATTAGCTGCGACCGCCGCAGCCAGTAATGGTAGCGTCGTCGGGAACGGCAGAGGCGATAGTAACTGCTGGTGTTATCTTGTCCTAGTTCTTGTAGTAGTAAGACCAGCTCCATCCGAACTGAGGCTAAGCCACCGCCGGCCCCGTGATGTGAGCAATAGGATACAACTTGCACAGACAAAGAATGGACCCGAATTGGCAACATATTGTTGACATCCTACTTATATGTCACATAATATGATAGAGAGGCAGATAACAGTGTTGTCAATTCGAGATCCATTCTTTATCTGCGCAAGCCTTTAAAAGCCTTTAAATGTCCGACCGGATCGGTAACTTCTGTATTATTAGCTGCAACAGCGGCAGCATCGTCGGGAAACGGCAATGGCGACAGTAACTAATCAGTAGTTATATTGTGCTAGTTCTTGTAGTAGTAAGATTAGCTCCATTCGAACTGAGGCTAGAGGAATGTTCTATAGGATAGTAAGGTTTGAAGCACTTTCTATGACTATATGTACCTGTAAATGCCTGACGGGATCAGCAACCACAGTATTATTAGCCGCGACCGCCGCAGCCAGTAATGGTAGCGTCGTCGGGAACGGCAGAGGCGATAGTAGCTGTTGATGCTGTTTATCTTGTCCCAGTTCTTGTAGTAGTAACACCAGCTCCATTCGAACTGAGGCTAAGCCGCCGCCGCCGGCGCCGTGAAGCGAGCAGTACGATAGTAATGTTCGCAGGAGAGTTTCATTGGCTGCAAAAAGAAACAACATAATATAATATTTTCTTTTGTTTGCACAACTATCACTCATTATAATGATACAACTTGAAAAGGGTTAATTAAAAACCTAAATATACAACTAAAATCCGTTCAAGTTGTTTCATTGTAATGAGAAAAAACATTTCAGGGTCTTCAGTCTGTCAGTCTGTCAGGTCTTTCCAGTAAAACGAAATCATTACCGGAACATAAAATTTACTTACAGGAACTGCTTGTTAATAATAATAAAACAACAAATCTAGTTACCCAGCTACAAGTATTATTAGCAACTAAAGGAATATCTTTTTTCTTATTTAATTTTATTTAAAGAACCTACCCTTGAGCCACTGTTTTCTTCTAACAGCCCTCTGCACTTTGGCTTCAAAGTCTGCTTTTTCTCTTATCAACAGCTGATGTAACGTCGGTCTCTCCGGTAGTGGCGGTAATTCACTATCCGCACATATCAGTGCCCCGCCAGAAACGAATCTGACACCCAATTTATATCTATAGAAGTATAGAAATAGTGACCTACCTTTTAGCCATTGTTTTCTTCTAACAGCCCTCTGCACTTTGGCTTCAAAGTCTGCCTTTTCCCTTATCAACAGCTGATGCAAAGTCGGTCTTTCCGGTAGTGGCAGACACAAAGTATAGTAATAATAAGCTAGAAATAGTAGCCTACCTTTGAGCCACTGTTTTCTTCTAACAGCCCTCTGCACTTTGGCTTCGAAGTCTGCCTTTTCCCTTATCAACAGCTGATGCAACGTTGGTCTCTCCGGTAGTGGCGGTAATTCACTATCCACACATATCAGTGCCCCGCCAGAGCCACATCTAAGATGTTACCTTATATCTTTAGGAAAGGAACAAAATATAGAAATAGTGGCCTACCTTTTAGCCACTGTTTTCTCCTAACAGCTCTCTGCACTTTCGCTTCGAAGTCTGCCTTTTCCCTTATCAACAGCTGATGCAACGTCGGTCTCTCCGGTAGCGGCGTAATTCACTATCCGCACATATCAGTGCCTCGCCAGAAACAAATCTAACACCCAACTTATTTCTATAGGAAGAGCACAGAGTATAGTAATAAATAGAAATAGTGGCCTACCTTTGAGCCACTGTTTTCTTCTAACAGCTCTCTGCACTTTGGCTTCGAAGTCAGCCTTTTCCCTTATCAACAGCTGATGCAACGTCGGTCTTTCCGGTAGCGGCGGTAATTCACTATCCGCACATATCAGTGCCTCACCAGAAACAAATCTAACACCAACTTATATCTATAGGAAGGGCACAAAGATAGAAATAGTGACCTACCTTTTAGCCACTGTTTTCTTCTAACAGCCCTCTGCACTTTGGCTTCGAAGTCTGCTTTTTCCCTTATCAACAGCTGATGCAATGTTGGTCTTTCCGGTAGCGGCGGTAATTCACTGTCCGCACAAATCAATTCCCCGCCAGGGCCAGCGGTGGACGCGTAGCCGCAGAGTCGGCGTAAAGCCTCCACTTCGCGTTCTAGCCAGATGTATAACTGGTAGCGGAGGTGGCCACCTGGTGGACAAAATAAAAGTTGTGAATGAAAAATACGTCTTTTAAAGAAATCTTTTCAGTATTCACCGCTGTCGCAGAGGAACTTCAAACGGACTTCATTTAGGGCGCTTACATGATTTCTCTCTATGCATGGTAAGTACAGTGACGCACGTAGCACAAGAATAAAAAAGTTTGACGACGGCAGAGTTTGGGGAATAAAGCCAAGCCAACTTTTTTTTAAATTAGCATAGCATCAACCCATATCTTTACCGTGAAGCGAACTAAGGGATTTGAGAGTTGATGTTGCAATTTCAGGCGACAGGCTGATAACCTGTCACTACGGTGTCACAGGCGTGGTGTAAATGACTGTTTTTACAGTCGTTTACGCTCTGCCTAGGAATACAAGCGTGATGTATGCATGATTTCACATACCATCCACTTCAAACCCAGTGGCCAGGGTACTGAGTTCCTCCATTAAGATCTTCAAGCAGGCGACGAACTTGAGCTGCTGCGCCATTATGTCCACTCCCGGCGGTTCTTCCTCTCTCTCCTTCTCTGCAGCTGGTTCTGTAGGTTTGTCTTCTTCTTTCTTGTCCATCTTCATTTCTAGAGGCGGCGTAGACGCGCCTGATGCGTCAGAGCTGTATCAAAGGAAACAATCATATTTTATGACAATGTAATACAATTAAAAAATTTGCGATTTCGTCCCCAGTTTGGTTAGGGTTTTGCAGGCTTAACCTCCTGATTTTACGTAAGACTGGATCGTGTATCAGAAGCATCAATGAAGCATCTTAAACAATCGGTTTCACCATCGTTACCCGGTCACTGTTACTGTTGTTATAGTAGTTTATGCAACTGCCTAATAATGAGAGGCTTTAGTATGTGAGTGTCTGTTTATCACACGAGGCGCATTTGACACGAGCATTCTAAAGCCTAATTATATGCAGTTGCATACACTATTTTATCTACACTCTACAAGAAAAATAATTCAAGCCTCCGCACTGCACTATGGCGATTGCAAGCCTATCTACTGAACCACCAACTGAACGACTTTTGTACATAAGTAACTTTTTAACTAAACGTTAAAATGGAGGCTCATAAAAACTGAACAACTTTTAAAATTAAAAAGCATCTCATAATTTCAAATGTCGTCCCGCCCGGGTGACACTTGTTTTTTTTTTTCATTGACTTACTGTTGGCCAGTGTCAAATTGGAACAGATTACAATTTGGTACGCGGGTCAATTCGTTTAATTTTTTTTCAAATACTAGAAATCGAGTTACTTTATGTAGCTGCCAGTAGTATAAAAGTATTTTTTAAAGGCTGTATATTCGTAATGCAGTTCATTACGTTCGTACTTTCGATTCTGTAAAACGAATATTACGAAATGAGTGTAGATAAAATTACTTAGAAGACGGCGGTTGCGCCGTGTGGTAGCGGCTAAGAATAGTACACTCAGGGTGTTTCGTAAAAGGCGATGTAGGGTTTTTGACCTCGGCTGAATTTCTGTCGATTATGATTATGGCGGTGATACCACCTATTATAGCATTCCAAAAGAGGGTTGACGTCAGGCTGGCGGCCGGACATAAAACGTTGCCAAATCCTTTTGCTACATGATTTTGTCCTCTAACAAAACATGTTGCGCCGACCCCAACTGAGGGCAGGAAGATGATGATGGTTACACAAATAGCCACATAAGGCATAGATCTATTAGTTACCTATTTCGACGGTAAAAAGACGTTTCTATATGAAAAGAAAAATAAATAGCTCACCTTATTTATGAAATCTTGCATATTTACCACAGGCTGGATTTGAACCAGCTACTTTCGCCATCTGTCCTGGCGACGCCTCTACCTACTGGTCTACAGCGGCTCTCTCTCCAAGCCCGCGAAGTAAGCAAGTGTATCTTGACCACTAACGCGTAGTAGGGCTCCATCTACCTACATCGCCAGTACAGATGGCGAAAGTCGCTAGTTCAAATCCAGCCTGCGCAGAAAAATTTGCAAGTTTTCCTAGACTGTATACAAAGAAAATTTGGTATTCAAATCACTCACCCTTTATCTTCGTCGTCATCATCCCACTTGAGTTGCAGCTCGTCATCCTTTATAGTAGATACAGGAGCACTCCAATCCAAGGCCGATGCGCCCCAGTCCAAAGCATCCGCCTTTTCAACCGGCTTCTCTTCGGGAGAGATTGTCTCTTGTTCTGTGTAAAAGGAAAGTGGTATTGAGAATAAGGCAAAGGCCCACTGCAGTCTTTCCGAGCGTTTATTTGATTTTGATTTTTTCATCAGGTTGCCATAAAGAAATCGAAACTGGTATGAAAAAGAAAAATCGTATACGTCTGACACCTGCCGAAAAGCAAATAAAAGCTTGGAAAGATTATAGTTAACCATGCTGAGGCATAGTAGTAGTAATAGTAGGCGAAAAGCTCTGGCACTAGGACACATCGGGTCGTTAGTCGAATAAGGATGACTGTCTTTTCTGTCACTCGAAAAGAAGATCATCCCGAATAACTTGCGGTTAAACAGTCATAAAAAATAGCAATAGAATAAGCGACATGATTGAATCTTTAAAGCAAATAAAGTAACAATAGTAATGTCAGGCGACTAACTAAAGGCGAGAAACTAAACTAAATTTTGTTTTTTTTTTCAGTACCTGATTATCAAAAACATTCGTCTGATCTAATGTAACGTCAAAGGGAAATCATCGAGTACTACTTAAAATTAACAAATAAATAAATAAACACAAAACGCAAACCCAAAAACAAAACATAAAAGCACAGTGGACGTACAAACGTATGTGAAAAGTCGTACTTTTGACTGTCTTATCTTCCAATATCCCTGTGTGTATAACGGTTTCATCCACGGAGGCGGCAGACACAGGCTGTCTCGGTTTCTCATCGCGCACTCTAGCAGGCAACTTGGATAGGACTTCTAGTGCGAGAGCAGGACAGCCAGCTTTGAAGTGTCCGTGCGCGGTTTGGAAGTACAGGCGGCGCTCGAGGCGGGTTATTCCTTCGTCGGATTCGTTCTGGAGAAGGGCTAAGTGGCCACCCTGAAAGGAAAATACTGGATTAAAAAACTAGTTTAAAAATTGAGGACGATCCAAAGATTCCTTTACAATCTTATCAGTAGATTATTGGGGACCCTGGTGTGAAGAATACATAGTTAGATCACTAACTAAATAACAATTCGGGTGAACGCATCGTCGCGCGTTTTGCGAGCATCTTAGAGGTTGCGATACATATTGTGGTCGGGTAATATGAGTGAATCATGCTTAAAGCGCGATACAACGTTGCCACTTTCGGTTATGTAACGACCGCTATTTCAACCGATACTGATACAACAAGATATCCACCGATACCGCTAGCTAAACGTGCCTTTCGAAGCACGAATCGTACCTCTCTAGGCAGGTTGTGTCTGAAGAGTCATAGGTTGTGTCTCAAGAGTCATAGGTTGTGTCTCAAGAGTCATAGGTTGTGTCTCAAGAGTCATAGGTTGTGTCTCAAGAGTCATACCTCTCTAGGCAGAACGTGTCTCAAGAGTCATAGGTTGTGTCTCAAGAGTCATACCTCTCTAGGCAGGTTGTGTCTCAAGAGTAATAGGTTGTGTCTCAAGAGTCATAGGTTGTGCCTCAAGAGTCATAGGTTGTGTCTCAAGAGTCATAGGTTGTGTCTCAAGAGTCATAGGTTGTGTCTCAAGAGTCATACCTCTCTAGGCAGGTTGTGTCTCAAGAGTCATAGGTTGTGTCTCAAGAGTCATACCTCTCTAGGCAGAACGTGTCTCAAGAGTCATAGGTTGTGTCTCAAGAGTCATACCTCTCTAGGCAGAACGTGTCTCAAGAGTCATAGGTTGTGTCTCAAGAGTCATACCTCTCTAGGCAGGTTGTGTCTCAAGAGTCATAGGTTGTGTCTCAAGAGTCATACCTCTCTAGGCAGGTTGTGTCTCAAGAGTCATAGGTTGTGTCTCAAGAGTCATACCTCTCTAGGCAGGTTGTGTCTCAAGAGTCATAGGTTGTGTCTCAAGAGTCATACCTCTCTAGGCAGAACGTGTCTCAAGAGTCATAGGTTGTGTCTCAAGAGTCATACCTCTCTAGGCAGGTTGTGTCTCAAGAGTCATAGGTTGTGTCTCAAGAGTCATACCTCTCTAGGCAGGTTGTGTCTCAAGAGTCATAGGTTGTGTCTCAAGAGTCATACCTCTCTAGGCAGGTTGTGTCTCAAGAGTCATAAGTTGTGTCTCAAGAGTCATAGGTTGTGTCTCAAGAGTCATACCTCTCTAGGCAGGTTGTGTCTCAAGAGTCATAGGTTGTGTCTCAAGAGTCATAGGTTGTGTCTCAAGAGTCATACCTCTCTAGGCAGGTTGTGTCTCAAGAGTCATAGGTTGTGTCTCAAGAGTCATACCTCTCTAGGCAGGTTGTGTCTCAAGAGTCATAGGTTGTGTCTCAAGAGTCATACCTCTCTAGGCAGAACGTGTCTCAAGAGTCATAGGTTGTGTCTCAAGAGTCATACCTCTCTAGGCAGAACGTGTCTCAAGAGTCATAGGTTGTGTCTCAAGAGTCATACCTCTCTAGGCAGGTTGTGTCTCAAGAGTCATAGGTTGTGTCTCAAGAGTCATAGGTTGTGTCTCAAGAGTCATACCTCTCTAGGCAGGTTGTGTCTCTTGAGTCTCGGATGCGTGCGCAGGTACACGTAGAAGTTGAACACGCTGGGCATGGGCTCGTTGTCCTTGGCTTCATGGAGCCTCCCTGCAGGGCTGAGTAAAGTGTCCAGGGCTTGCCTATTGACGCGTGTCATACCTCTCTAGGCAGAACGTGTCTCAAGAGTCATAGGTTGTGTCTCAAGAGTCATACCTCTCTAGGCAGGTTGTGTCTCTTGAGTCTCGGATGCGTGCGCAGGTACACGTAGAAGTTGAACACGCTGGGCATGGGCTCGTTGTCCTTGGCTTCATGGAGCCTCCCTGCAGGGCTGAGTAAAGTGTCCAGGGCTTGCCTATTGACGCGTGTCATACCTCTCTAGGCAGAACGTGTCTCAAGAGTCATAGGTTGTGTCTCAAGAGTCATACCTCTCTAGGCAGAACGTGTCTCAAGAGTCATAGGTTG
Organism: Phthorimaea operculella; assembly: GCA_024500475.1. Lineage (NCBI taxonomy): Eukaryota > Metazoa > Arthropoda > Insecta > Lepidoptera > Gelechiidae > Phthorimaea > Phthorimaea operculella. The sequence continues at coordinate 12,847,106 of JANFCV010000002.1, forward strand.
TGTCTCAAGAGTCATACCTCTCTAGGCAGGTTGTGTCTCAAGAGTCATAGGTTGTGTCTCAAGAGTCATACCTCTCTAGGCAGGTTGTGTCTCAAGAGTCATAGGTTGTGTCTCAAGAGTCATACCTCTCTAGGCAGGTTGTGTCTCTTGAGTCTCGGATGCGTGCGCAGGTACACGTAGAAGTTGAACACGCTGGGCATGGGCTCGTTGTCCTTGGCTTCATGGAGCCTGCAGGGCTGAGTAAAGTGTCCAGGGCTTGCCTATTGACGCGTGTCATACCTCTCTAGGCAGAACGTGTCTCAAGAGTCATAGGTTGTGTCTCAAGAGTCATACCTCTCTAGGCAGGTTGTGTCTCTTGAGTCTCGGATGCGTGCGCAGGTACACGTAGAAGTTGAACACGCTGGGCATGGGCTCGTTGTCCTTGGCTTCATGGAGCCTCCCTGCAGGGCTGAGTAAAGTGTCCAGGGCTTGCCTATTGACGCGTGTCATACCTCTCTAGGCAGGTTGTGTCTCAAGAGTCATAGGTTGTGTCTCAAGAGTCATACCTCTCTAGGCAGGTTGTGTCTCTTGAGTCTCGGATGCGTGCGCAGGTACACGTAGAAGTTGAACACGCTGGGCATGGGCTCGTTGTCCTTGGCTTCATGGAGCCTCCCTGCAGGGCTGAGTAAAGTGTCCAGGGCTTGCCTATTGACGCGTGTCATACCTCTCTAGGCAGGTTGTGTCTCAAGAGTCATAGGTTGTGTCTCAAGAGTCATACCTCTCCAGGCAGGTTGTGTCTCAAGAGTCATAGGTTGTGTCTCAAGAGTCATACCTCTCTAGGCAGAACGTGTCTCAAGAGTCATAGGTTGTGTCTTAAGAGTCATACCTCTCTAGGCAGGTTGTGTCTCAAGAGTCATAGGTTGTGTCTCAAGAGTCATACCTCTCTAGGCAGGTTGTGTCTCAAGAGTCATAGGTTGTGTCTCAAGAGTCATACCTCTCTAGGCAGAACGTGTCTCAAGAGTCATAGGTTGTGTCTCAAGAGTCATACCTCTCTAGGCAGGTTGTGTCTCTTGAGTCTCGGATGCGTGCGCAGGTACACGTAGAAGTTGAACACGCTGGGCATGGGCTCGTTGTCCTTGGCTTCATGGAGCCTCCCTGCAGGGCTGAGTAAAGTGTCCAGGGCTTGCCTATTGACGCGTGTCATACCTCTCTAGGCAGAACGTGTCTCAAGAGTCATAGGTTGTGTCTCAAGAGTCATACCTCTCTAGGCAGGTTGTGTCTCAAGAGTCATAGGTTGTGTCTCAAGAGTCATACCTCTCTAGGCAGGTTGTGTCTCAAGAGTCATAGGTTGTGTCTCAAGAGTCATACCTCTCTAGGCAGGTTGTGTCTCAAGAGTCATAGGTTGTGTCTCAAGAGTCATACCTCTCTAGGCAGGTTGTGTCTCAAGAGTCATAGGTTGTGTCTCAAGAGTCATACCTCTCTAGGCAGGTTGTGTCTCAAGAGTCATAGGTTGTGTCTCAAGAGTCATACCTCTCTAGGCAGGTTGTGTCTCTTGAGTCATAGGTTGTGTCTCAAGAGTCATACCTCTCTAGGCAGGTTGTGTCTCAAGAGTCATAGGTTGTGTCTCAAGAGTCATACCTCTCTAGGCAGGTTGTGTCTCAAGAGTCATAGGTTGTGTCTCAAGAGTCATACCTCTCTAGGCAGGTTGTGTCTCTTGAGTCTCGGATGCGTGCGCAGGTACACGTAGAAGTTGAACACGCTGGGCATGGGCTCGTTGTCCTTGGCTTCATGGAGCCTCTGCAGGGCTGAGTAAAGTGTCCAGGGCTTGCCTATTGACGCGTGTCATACCTCTCTAGGCAGAACGTGTCTCAAGAGTCATAGGTTGTGTCTCAAGAGTCATACCTCTCTAGGCAGAACGTGTCTCAAGAGTCATAGGTTGTGTCTCAAGAGTCATACCTCTCTAGGCAGGTTGTGTCTCAAGAGTCATAGGTTGTGTCTCAAGAGTCATACCTCTCTAGGCAGAACGTGTCTCAAGAGTCATAGGTTGTGTCTCAAGAGTCATACCTCTCTAGGCAGGTTGTGTCTCTTGAGTCTCGGATGCGTGCGCAGGTACACGTAGAAGTTGAACACGCTGGGCATGGGCTCGTTGTCCTTGGCTTCATGGAGCCTCCTGCAGGGCTGAGTAAAGTGTCCAGGGCTTGCCTATTGACGCGTGTCATACCTCTCTAGGCAGAACGTGTCTCAAGAGTCATAGGTTGTGTCTCAAGAGTCATACCTCTCTAGGCAGGTTGTGTCTCAAGAGTCATAGGTTGTGTCTCAAGAGTCATACCTCTCTAGGCAGGTTGTGTCTCTTGAGTCTCGGATGCGTGCGCAGGTACACGTAGAAGTTGAACACGCTGGGCATGGGCTCGTTGTCCTTGGCTTCATGGAGCCTGCAGGGCTGAGTAAAGTGTCCAGGGCTTGCCTATTGACGCGTGTCATACCTCTCTAGGCAGAACGTGTCTCAAGAGTCATAGGTTGTGTCTCAAGAGTCATACCTCTCTAGTCAGGTTGTGTCTCTTGAGTCTCGTATGCGTGCAGGTACACGTAGAAGTTGAACACGCTGGGCATGGGCTCGTTGTCCTTGGCTTCATGGAGCCTCCCTGCAGGGCTGAGTAAAGTGTCCAGGGCTTGCCTATTGACGCGTGTCATACCTCTCTAGGCAGAACGTGTCTCAAGAGTCATAGGTTGTGTCTCAAGAGTCATACCTCTCTAGGCAGGTTGTGTCTCAAGAGTCATAGGTTGTGTCTCAAGAGTCATACCTCTCTAGGCAGGTTGTGTCTCAAGAGTCATAGGTTGTGTCTCAAGAGTCATACCTCTCTAGGCAGGTTGTGTCTCTTGAGTCTCGGATGCGTGCGCAGGTACACGTAGAAGTTGAACACGCTGGGCATGGGCTCGTTGTCCTTGGCTTCATGGAGCCTCCCTGCAGGGCTGAGTAAAGTGTCCAGGGCTTGCCTATTGACGCGTGTCATACCTCTCTAGGCAGAACGTGTCTCAAGAGTCATAGGTTGTGTCTCAAGAGTCATACCTCTCTAGGCAGGTTGTGTCTCTTGAGTCTCGGATGCGTGCGCAGGTACACTTAGAAGTTGAACACGCTGGGCATGGGCTCGTTGTCCTTGGCTTCATGGAGCAACCCTGCAGGGCTGAGTAAAGTGTCCAGGGCTTGCCTATTGACGCGTGTCATACCTCTCTAGGCAGAACGTGTCTCAAGAGTCATAGGTTGTGTCTCAAGAGTCATACCTCTCTAGGCAGAACGTGTCTCAAGAGTCATAGGTTGTGTCTCAAGAGTCATACCTCTCTAGGCAGGTTGTGTCTCAAGAGTCATAGGTTGTGTCTCAAGAGTCATACCTCTCTAGGCAGGTTGTGTCTCTTGAGTCTCGGATGCGTGCGCAGGTACACGTAGAAGTTGAACACGCTGGGCATGGGCTCGTTGTCCTTGGCTTCATGGAGCCTGCAGGGCTGAGTAAAGTGTCCAGGGCTTGCCTATTGACGCGTGTCATACCTCTCTAGGCAGAACGTGTCTCAAGAGTCATAGGTTGTGTCTCAAGAGTCATAGGTTGTGTCTCAAGATTCATACCTCTCTAGGCAGAACGTGTCTCAAGAGTCATAGGTTGTGTCTCAAGAGTCATACCTCTCTAGGCAGGTTGTGTCTTTTGAGTCTCGGATGCGTGCGCAGGTACACGTAGAAGTTGAACACGCTGGGCATGGGCTCGTTGTCCTTGGCTTCATGGAGCCTGCAGGGCTGAGTAAAGTGTCCAGGGCTTGCCTATTGACGCGTGTCATACCTCTCTAGGCAGAACGTGTCTCAAGAGTCATAGGTTGTGTCTCAAGAGTCATACCTCTCTAGGCAGGTTGTGTCTCTTGAGTCTCGGATGCGTGCGCAGGTACACGTAGAAGTTGAACACGCTGGGCATGGGCTCGTTGTCCTTGGCTTCATGGAGCCTCCCTGCAGGGCTGAGTAAAGTGTCCAGGGCTTGCCTATTGACGCGTGTCATACCTCTCTAGGCAGGTTGTGTCTCAAGAGTCATAGGTTGTGTCTCAAGAGTCATACCTCTCTAGGCAGGTTGTGTCTCTTGAGTCTCGGATGCGTGCGCAGGTACACGTAGAAGTTGAACACGCTGGGCATGGGCTCGTTGTCCTTGGCTTCATGGAGCCTCCCTGCAGGGCTGAGTAAAGTGTCCAGGGCTTGCCTATTGACGCGTGTCATACCTCTCTAGGCAGAACGTGTCTCAAGAGTCATAGGTTGTGTCTCAAGAGTCATACCTCTCTAGGCAGGTTGTGTCTCTTGAGTCTCGGATGCGTGCGCAGGTACACGTAGAAGTTGAACACGCTGGGCATGGGCTCGTTGTCCTTGGCTTCATGGAGCCTGCAGGGCTGCGTAAAGTGTCCAGGGCTTGCCTATTGACGCGTGTCATACCTCTCTAGGCAGAACGTGTCTCAAGAGTCATAGGTTGTGTCTCAAGAGTCATACCTCTCTAGGCAGGTTGTGTCTCAAGAGTCATAGGTTGTGTCTCAAGAGTCATACCTCTCTAGGCAGGTTGTGTCTCAAGAGTCATAGGTTGTGTCTCAAGAGTCATACCTCTCTAGGCAGGTTGTGTCTCAAGAGTCATAGGTTGTGTCTCAAGAGTCATACCTCTCTAGGCAGGTTGTGTCTCAAGAGTCATAGGTTGTGTCTCAAGAGTCATACCTCTCTAGGCAGGTTGTGTCTCAAGAGTCATAGGTTGTGTCTCAAGAGTCATACCTCTCTAGGCAGGTTGTGTCTCTTGAGTCATAGGTTGTGTCTCAAGAGTCATACCTCTCTAGGCAGGTTGTGTCTCAAGAGTCATAGGTTGTGTCTCAAGAGTCATACCTCTCTAGGCAGGTTGTGTCTCAAGAGTCATAGGTTGTGTCTCAAGAGTCATACCTCTCTAGGCAGGTTGTGTCTCTTGAGTCTCGGATGCGTGCGCAGGTACACGTAGAAGTTGAACACGCTGGGCATGGGCTCGTTGTCCTTGGCTTCATGGAGCCTCTGCTGGGCTGAGTAAAGTGTCCAGGGCTTGCCTATTGACGCGTGTCATACCTCTCTAGGCAGAACGTGCCTCAAGAGTCATAGGTTGTGTCTCAAGAGTCATACCTCTCTAGGCAGAACGTGTCTCAAGAGTCATAGGTTGTGTCTCAAGAGTCATACCTCTCTAGGCAGGTTGTGTCTCAAGAGTCATAGGTTGTGTCTCAAGAGTCATACCTCTCTAGGCAGAACGTGTCTCAAGAGTCATAGGTTGTGTCTCAAGAGTCATACCTCTCTAGGCAGGTTGTGTCTCTTGAGTCTCGGATGCGTGCGCAGGTACACGTAGAAGTTGAACACGCTGGGCATGGGCTCGTTGTCCTTGGCTTCATGGAGCCTCCCTGCAGGGCTGAGTAAAGTGTCCAGGGCTTGCCTATTGACGCGTGTCATACCTCTCTAGGCAGAACGTGTCTCAAGAGTCATAGGTTGTGTCTCAAGAGTCATACCTCTCTAGGCAGAACGTGTCTCAAGAGTCATAGGTTGTGTCTCAAGAGTCATAGGTTGTGTCTCAAGAGTCATACCTCTCTAGGCAGGTTGTGTCTCAAGAGTCATAGGTTGTGTCTCAAGAGTCATACCTCTCTAGGCAGGTTGTGTCTCTTGAGTCTCGGATGCGTGCGCAGGTACCCGTAGAAGTTGAACACGCTGGGCATGGGCTCGTTGTCCTTGGCTTCATGGAGCCTGCAGGGCTGAGTAAAGTGTCCAGGGCTTGCCTATTGACGCGTGTCATACCTCTCTAGGCAGAACGTGTCTCAAGAGTCATAGGTTGTGTCTCAAGAGTCATACCTCTCTAGGCAGGTTGTGTCTCAAGAGTCATAGGTTGTGTCTCAAGAGTCATACCTCTTTAGGCAGAACGTGTCTCAAGAGTCATAGGTTGTGTCTCAAGAGTCATACCTCTCTAGGCAGGTTGTGTCTCAAGAGTCATAGGTTGTGTCTCAAGAGTCATTCCTCTCTAGGCAGAACGTGTCTCAAGAGTCATAGGTTGTGTCTCAAGAGTCATACCTCTCTAGGCAGGTTGTGTCTCAAGAGTCATAGGTTGTGTCTCAAGAGTCATACCTCTCTAGGCAGAACGTGTCTCAAGAGTCATAGGTTGTGTCTCAAGAGTCATACCTCTCTAGGCAGGTTGTGTCTCTTGAGTCTCGGATGCGTGCGCAGGTACACGTAGAAGTTGAACACGCTGGGCATGGGCTCGTTGTCCTTGGCTTCATGGAGCCTCCCTGCAGGGCTGAGTAAAGTGTCCAGGGCTTGCCTATTGACGCGTGTCATACCTCTCTAGGCAGGTTGTGTCTCAAGAGTCATAGGTTGTGTCTCAAGAGTCATACCTCTCTAGGCAGAACGTGTCTCAAGAGTCATAGGTTGTGTCTCAAGAGTCATACCTCTCTAGGCAGGTTGTGTCTCTTGAGTCTCGGATGCGTGCGCAGGTACACGTAGAAGTTGAACACGCTGGGCATGGGCTCGTTGTCCTTGGCTTCATGGAGCCTCCCTGCAGGGCTGAGTAAAGTGTCCAGGGCTTGCCTATTGACGCGTGTCATACCTCTCTAGGCAGAACGTGTCTCAAGAGTCATAGGTTGTGTCTCAAGAGTCATAGGTTGTGTCTCAAGAGTCATAGGTTGTGTCTCAAGAGTCATACCTCTCTAGGCAGGTTGTGTCTCAAGAGTCATAGGTTGTGTCTCAAGAGTCATACCTCTCTAGGCAGGTTGTGTCTCTTGAGTCTCGGATGCGTGCGCAGGTACACGTAGAAGTTGAACACGCTGGGCATGGGCTCGTTGTCCTTGGCTTCATGGAGCCTCCCTGCAGGGCTGAGTAAAGTGTCCAGGGCTTGCCTATTGACGCGTGTCATACCTCTCTAGGCAGAACGTGTCTCAAGAGTCATAGGTTGTGTCTCAAGAGTCATACCTCTCTAGGCAGGTTGTGTCTCAAGAGTCATAGGTTGTGTCTCAAGAGTCATACCTCTCTAGGCAGGTTGTGTCTCTTGAGTCTCGGATGCGTGCAGGTACACGTAGAAGTTGAACACGCTGGGCATGGGCTCGTTGTCCTTGGCTTCATGGAGCCTCTGCAGGGCTGAGTAAAGTGTCCAGGGCTTGCCTATTGACGCGTGTCATACCTCTCTAGGCAGAACGTGTCTCAAGAGTCATAGGTTGTGTCTCAAGAGTCATACCTCTCTAGGCAGAACGTGTCTCAAGAGTCATACCTCTCTAGGCAGAACGTGTCTCAAGAGTCATAGGTTGTGTCTCAAGAGTCATACCTCTCTAGGCAGGTTGTGTCTCAAGAGTCATAGGTTGTGTCTCAAGAGTCATACCTCTCTAGGCAGGTTGTGTCTCTTGAGTCTCGGATGCGTGCGCAGGTACACGTAGAAGTTGAACACGCTGGGCATGGGCTCGTTGTCCTTGGCTTCATGGAGCCTCCCTGCAGGGCTGAGTAAAGTGTCCAGGGCTTGCCTATTGACGCGTGTCATACCTCTCTAGGCAGAACGTGTCTCAAGAGTCATAGGTTGTGTCTCAAGAGTCATACCTCTCTAGGCAGGTTGTGTCTCAAGAGTCATAGGTTGTGTCTCAAGAGTCATACCTCTCTAGGCAGGTTGTGTCTCAAGAGTCATACCTCTCTAGGCAGGTTGTGTCTCAAGAGCCATAGGTTGTGTCTCAAGAGTCATACCTCTCTAGGCAGAACGTGTCTCAAGAGTCATAGGTTGTGTCTCAAGAGTCATACCTCTCTAGGCAGAACGTGTCTCAAGAGTCATAGGTTGTGTCTCAAGAGTCATACCTCTCTAGGCAGAACGTGTCTCAAGAGTCATAGGTTGTGTCTCAAGAGTCATACCTCTCTAGGCAGGTTGTGTCTCAAGAGTCATAGGTTGTGTCTCAAGAGTCATACCTCTCTAGGCAGGTTGTGTCTCAAGAGCCATAGGTTGTGTCTCAAGAGTCATACCTCTCTAGGCAGAACGTGTCTCAAGAGTCATAGGTTGTGTCTCAAGAGTCATACCTCTCTAGGCAGAACGTGTCTCAAGAGTCATAGGTTGTGTCTCAAGAGTCATACCTCTCTAGGCAGGTTGTGTCTCAAGAGTCATAGGTTGTGTCTCAAGAGTCATACCTCTCTAGGCAGGTTGTGTCTCTTGAGTCTCGGATGCGTGCGCAGGTACACGTAGAAGTTGAACACGCTGGGCATGGGCTCGTTGTCCTTGGCTTCATGGAGCCTCCCTGCAGGGCTGAGTAAAGTGTCCAGGGCTTGCCTATTGACGCGTGTCATACCTCTCTAGGCAGAACGTGTCTCAAGAGTCATAGGTTGTGTCTCAAGAGTCATACCTCTCTAGGCAGGTTGTGTCTCTTGAGTCTCGGATGCGTGCGCAGGTACACGTAGAAGTTGAACACGCTGGGCATGGGCTCGTTGTCCTTGGCTTCATGGAGCCTCTGCAGGGCTGAGTAAAGTGTCCAGGGCTTGCCTATTGACGCGTGTCATACCTCTCTAGGCAGAACGTGTCTCAAGAGTCATAGGTTGTGTCTCAAGAGTCATACCTCTCTAGGCAGGTTGTGTCTCTTGAGTCTCGGATGCGTGCGCAGGTACACGTAGAAGTTGAACACGCTGGGCATGGGCTCGTTGTCCTTGGCTTCATGGAGCCTGCAGGGCTGAGTAAAGTGTCCAGGGCTTGCCTATTGACGCGTGTCATACCTCTCTAGGCAGAACGTGTCTCAAGAGTCATAGGTTGTGTCTCAAGAGTCATACCTCTCTAGGCAGGTTGTGTCTCTTGAGTCATAGGTTGTGTCACAAGAGTCATACCTCTCTAGGCAGGTTGTGTCTCAAGAGTCATAGGTTGTGTCTCAAGAGTCATACCTCTCTAGGCAGGTTGTGTCTCAAAAGTCATAGGTTGTGTCTCAAGAGTCATACCTCTCTAGGCAGGTTGTGTCTCAAGAGTCATAGGTTGTGTCTCAAGAGTCATACCTCTCTAGGCAGGTTGTGTCTCAAGAGTCATAGGTTGTGTCTCAAGAGTCATACCTCTCTAGGCAGGTTGTGTCTCTTGAGTCTCGGATGCGTGCGCAGGTACACGTAGAAGTTGAACACGCTGGGCATGGGCTCGTTGTCCTTGGCTTCATGGAGCCTCCCTGCAGGGCTGAGTAAAGTGTCCAGGGCTTGCCTATTGACGCGTGTCATACCTCTCTAGGCAGAACGTGTCTCAAGAGTCATAGGTTGTGTCTCAAGAGTCATACCTCTCTAGGCAGAACGTGTCTCAAGAGTCATAGGTTGTGTCTCAAGAGTCATACCTCTCTAGGCAGGTTGTGTCTCAAGAGTCATAGGTTGTGTCTCAAGAGTCATAGGTTGTGTCTCAAGAGTCATACCTCTCTAGGCAGAACGTGTCTCAAGAGTCATAGGTTGTGTCTCAAGAGTCATAGGTTGTGTCTCAAGAGTCATACCTCTCTAGGCAGGTTGTGTCTCAAGAGTCATAGGTTGTGTCTCAAGAGTCATACCTCTCTAGGCAGGTTGTGTCTCAAGAGTCATACCTCTCTAGGCAGGTTGTGTCTCAAGAGTCATAGGTTGTGTCTCAAGAGTCATAGGTTGTGTCTCAAGAGTCATACCTCTCTAGGCAGGTTGTGTCTCAAGAGTCATAGGTTGTGTCTCAAGAGTCATACCTCTCTAGGCAGGTTGTGTCTCAAGAGTCATAGGTTGTGTCTCAAGAGTCATACCTCTCTAGGCAGAACGTGTCTCAAGAGTCATAGGTTGTGTCTCAAGAGTCATAGGTTGTGTCTCAAGAGTCATACCTCTCTAGGCAGAACGTGTCTCAAGAGTCATAGGTTGTGTCTCAAGAGTCATACCTCTCTAGGCAGGTTGTCTCAAGAGTCATAGGTTGTGTCTCAAGAGTCATACCTCTCTAGGCAGAACGTGTCTCAAGAGTCATAGGTTGTGTCTCAAGAGTCATAGGTTGTGTCTCAAGAGTCATACCTCTCTAGGCAGGTTGTGTCTCAAGAGTCAAAGGTTGTGTCTCAAGAGTCATAGGTTGTGTCTCAAGAGTCATACCTCTCTAGGCAGGTTGTGTCTCAAGAGTCATAGGTTGTGTCTCAAGAGTCATACCTCTCTAGGCAGGTTGTGTCTCTTGAGTCTCGGATGCGTGCGCAGGTACACGTAGAAGTTGAACACGCTGGGCATGGGCTCGTTGTCCTTGGCTTCATGGAGCCTCCCTGCAGGGCTGAGTAAAGTGTCCAGGGCTTGCCTATTGACGCGTGTCATACCTCTCTAGGCAGAACGTGTCTCAAGAGTCATAGGTTGTGTCTCAAGAGTCATAGGTTGTGTCTCAAGAGTCATAGGTTGTGTCTCAAGAGTCATACCTCTCTAGGCAGGTTGTGTCTCTTGAGTCTCGGATGCGTGCGCAGGTACACGTAGAAGTTGAACACGCTGGGCATGGGCTCGTTGTCCTTGGCTTCATGGAGCCTGCAGGGCTGAGTAAAGTGTCCAGGGCTTGCCTATTGACGCGTGTCATACCTCTCTAGGCAGAACGTGTCTCAAGAGTCATAGGTTGTGTCTCAAGAGTCAATCCTCTCTAGGCAGGTTGTGTCTCAAGAGTCATACCTCTCTAGGCAGGTTGTGTCTCAAGAGTCATAGGTTGTGTCTCAAGAGTCATACCTCTCTAGGCAGGTTGTGTCTCAAGAGTCATAGGTTGTGTCTCAAGAGTCATACCTCTAGGCAGGTTGTGTCTCTTGAGTCTCGGATGCGTGCGCAGGTACACGTAGAAGTTGAACACGCTGGGCATGGGCTCGTTGTCCTTGGCTACATGGAGCCTCCCTGCAGGCCTGAGTAAACCGCCCCGGGCTTGCCTATTGACGCGTGTCATACCTCTCTAGGCAGTACGTGTCTCAAGAGTCATAGGTTGTGTCTCAAGAGTCATACCTCTCTAGGCAGGTTGTGTCTCTTGAGTCTCGGATGCGTGCGCAGGTACACGTAGAAGTTGAACACGCTGGGCATGGGCTCGTTGTCCTTGGCTTCATGGAGCCTCCCTGCAGGGCTGAGTAAAGTGTCCAGGGCTTGCCTATTGACGCGTGTCATACCTCTCTAGGCAGAACGTGTCTCAAGAGTCATAGGTTGTGTCTCAAGAGTCATACCTCTCTAGGCAGAACGTGTCTCAAGAGTCATAGGTTGTGTCTCAAGAGTCATACCTCTCTAGGCAGGTTGTGTCTCTTGAGTCTCGGATGCGTGCGCAGGTACACGTAGAAGTTGAACACGCTGGGCATGGGCTCGTTGTCCTTGGCTTCATGGAGCCTCTGCAGGGCTGAGTAAAGTGTCCAGGGCTTGCCTATTGACGCGTGTCATACCTCTCTAGGCAGAACGTGTCTCAAGAGTCATAGGTTGTGTCTCAAGAGTCATACCTCTCTAGGCAGGTTGTGTCTCAAGAGTCATAGGTTGTGTCTCAAGAGTCATACCTCTCTAGGCAGAACGTGTCTCAAGAGTCATAGGTTGTGTCTCAAGAGTCATACCTCTCTAGGCAGGTTGTGTCTCTTGAGTCTCGGATGCGTGCGCAGGTACACGTAGAAGTTGAACACGCTGGGCATGGGCTCGTTGTCCTTGGCTTCATGGAGCCCTGCAGGGCTGAGTAAAGTGTCCAGGGCTTGCCTATTGACGCGTGTCATACCTCTCTAGGCAGGTTGTGTCTCAAGAGTCATAGGTTGTGTCTCAAGAGTCATACCTCTCTAGGCAGGTTGTGTCTCAAGAGTCATAGGTTGTGTCTCAAGAGTCATACCTCTCTAGGCAGAACGTGTCTCAAGAGTCATAGGTTGTGTCTCAAGAGTCATACCTCTCTAGGCAGAACGTGTCTCAAGAGTCATAGGTTGTGTCTCAAGAGTCATACCTCTCTAGGCAGGTTGTGTCTCTTGAGTCTCGGATGCGTGCGCAGGTACACGTAGAAGTTGAACACGCTGGGCATGGGCTCGTTGTCCTTGGCTTCATGGAGCCTGCAGGGCTGAGTAAAGTGTCCAGGGCTTGCCTATTGACGCGTGTCATACCTCTCTAGGCAGAACGTGTCTCAAGAGTCATAGGTTGTGTCTCAAGAGTCATACCTCTCTAGGCAGGTTGTGTCTCAAGAGTCATAGGTTGTGTCTCAAGAGTCATACCTCTCTAGGCAGAACGTGTCTCAAGAGTCATAGGTTGTGTCTCAAGAGTCATACCTCTCTAGGCAGGTTGTGTCTCTTGAGTCTCGGATGCGTGCGCAGGTACACGTAGAAGTTGAACACGCTGGGCATGGGCTCGTTGTCCTTGGCTTCATGGAGCCTGCAGGGCTGAGTAAAGTGTCCAGGGCTTGCCTATTGACGCGTGTCATACCTCTCTAGGCAGAACGTGTCTCAAGAGTCATAGGTTGTGTCTCAAGAGTCATACCTCTCTAGGCAGGTTGTGTCTCTTGAGTCTCGGATGCGTGCGCAGGTACACGTAGAAGTTGAACACGCTGGGCATGGGCTCGTTGTCCTTGGCTTCATGGAGCCTCTGCAGGGCTGAGTAAAGTGTCCAGGGCTTGCCTATTGACGCGTGTCATACCTCTCTAGGCAGGTTGTGTCTCAAGAGTCATAGGTTGTGTCTCAAGAGTCATACCTCTCTAGGCAGGTTGTGTCTCTTGAGTCTCGGATGCGTGCGCAGGTACACGTAGAAGTTGAACACGCTGGGCATGGGCTCGTTGTCCTTGGCTTCATGGAGCCTCTGCAGGGCTGAGTAAAGTGTCCAGGGCTTGCCTATTGACGCGTGTCATACCTCTCTAGGCAGAACGTGTCTCAAGAGTCATAGGTTGTGTCTCAAGAGTCATACCTCTCTAGGCAGAACGTGTCTCAAGAGTCATAGGTTGTGTCTCAAGAGTCATACCTCTCTAGGCAGGTTGTGTCTCAAGAGTCATAGGTTGTGTCTCAAGAGTCATACCTCTCTAGGCAGGTTGTGTCTCTTGAGTCTCGGATGCGTGCGCAGGTACACGTAGAAGTTGAACACGCTGGGCATGGGCTCGTTGTCCTTGGCTTCATGGAGCCTGCCTTCAGGGCTGAGTAAAGTGTCCAGGGCTTGCCTATTGACGCGTGTCATACCTCTCTAGGCAGAACGTGTCTCAAGAGTCATAGGTTGTGTCTCAAGAGTCATACCTCTCTAGGCAGAACGTGTCTCAAGAGTCATAGGTTGTGTCTCAAGAGTCATACCTCTCTAGGCAGAACGTGTCTCAAGAGTCATAGGTTGTGTCTCAAGAGTCATAGGTTGTGTCTCAAGAGTCATACCTCTCTAGGCAGAACGTGTCTCAAGAGTCATAGGTTGTGTCTCAAGAGTCATAGGTTGTGTCTCAAGAGTCATACCTCTCTAGGCAGAACGTGTCTCAAGAGTCATAGGTTGTGTCTCAAGAGTCATAGGTTGTGTCTCAAGAGTCATAGGTTGTGTCTCAAGAGTCATAGGTTGTGTCTCAAGAGTCATACCTCTCTAGGCAGAACGTGTCTCAAGAGTCATAGGTTGTGTCTCAAGAGTCATAGGTTGTGTCTCAAGAGTCATACCTCTCTAGGCAGGTTGTGTCTCAAGAGTCATAGGTTGTGTCTCAAGAGTCATAGGTTGTGTCTCAAGAGTCATACCTCTCTAGGCAGGTTGTGTCTCTTGAGTCTCGGATGCGTGCGCAGGTACACGTAGAAGTTGAACACGCTGGGCATGGGCTCGTTGTCCTTGGCTTCATGGAGCCTCCCTGCAGGGCTGAGTAAAGTGTCCAGGGCTTGCCTATTGACGCGTGTCATACCTCTCTAGGCAGAACGTGTCTCAAGAGTCATAGGTTGTGTCTCAAGAGTCATACCTCTCTAGGCAGGTTGTGTCTCAAGAGTCATAGGTTGTGTCTCAAGAGTCATACCTCTCTAGGCAGAACGTGTCTCAAGAGTCATAGGTTGTGTCTCAAGAGTCATACCTCTCTAGGCAGGTTGTGTCTCAAGAGTCATAGGTTGTGTCTCAAGAGTCATACCTCTCTAGGCAGGTTGTGTCTCTTGAGTCTCGGATGCGTGCGCAGGTACACGTAGAAGTTGAACACGCTGGGCATGGGCTCGTTGTCCTTGGCTTCATGGAGCCTGCAGGGCTGAGTAAAGTGTCCAGGGCTTGCCTATTGACGCGTGTCATACCTCTCTAGGCAGAACGTGTCTCAAGAGTCATAGGTTGTGTCTCAAGAGTCATACCTCTCTAGGCAGGTTGTGTCTCAAGAGTCATAGGTTGTGTCTCAAGAGTCATACCTCTCTAGGCAGAACGTGTCTCAAGAGTCATAGGTTGTGTCTCAAGAGTCATACCTCTCTAGGCAGGTTGTGTCTCAAGAGTCATAGGTTGTGTCTCAAGAGTCATACCTCTCTAGGCAGGTTGTGTCTCTTGAGTCTCGGATGCGTGCGCAGGTACACGTAGAAGTTGAACACGCTGGGCATGGGCTCGTTGTCCTTGGCTTCATGGAGCCTCCCTGCAGGGCTGAGTAAAGTGTCCAGGGCTTGCCTATTGACGCGTGTCATACCTCTCTAGGCAGAACGTGTCTCAAGAGTCATAGGTTGTGTCTCAAGAGTCATACCTCTCTAGGCAGAACGTGTCTCAAGAGTCATAGGTTGTGTCTCAAGAGTCATACCTCTCTAGGCAGGTTGTGTCTCAAGAGTCATAGGTTGTGTCTCAAGAGTCATACCTCTCTAGGCAGGTTGTGTCTCTTGAGTCTCGGATGCGTGCGCAGGTACACGTAGAAGTTGAACACGCTGGGCATGGGCTCGTTGTCCTTGGCTTCATGGAGCCTGCAGGGCTGAGTAAAGTGTCCAGGGCTTGCCTATTGACGCGTGTCATACCTCTCTAGGCAGAACGTGTCTCAAGAGTCATAGGTTGTGTCTCAAGAGTCATACCTCTCTAGGCAGAACGTGTCTCAAGAGTCATACCTCTCTAGGCAGGTTGTGTCTCAAGAGTCATAGGTTGTGTCTCAAGAGTCATACCTCTCTAGGCAGAACGTGTCTCAAGAGTCATAGGTTGTGTCTCAAGAGTCATACCTCTCTAGGCAGAACGTGTCTCAAGAGTCATAGGTTGTGTCTCAAGAGTCATACCTCTCTAGGCAGGTTGTGTCTCTTGAGTCTCGGATGCGTGCGCAGGTACACGTAGAAGTTGAACACGCTGGGCATGGGCTCGTTGTCCTTGGCTTCATGGAGCCTGCAGCAGGGCTGAGTAAAGTGTCCAGGGCTTGCCTATTGACGCGTGTCATACCTCTCTAGGCAGAACGTGTCTCAAGAGTCATAGGTTGTGTCTCAAGAGTCATACCTCTCTAGGCAGGTTGTGTCTCTTGAGTCTCGGATGCGTGCGCAGGTACACGTAGAAGTTGAACACGCTGGGCATGGGCTCGTTGTCCTTGGCTTCATGGAGCCTCCCTGCAGGGCTGAGTAAAGTGTCCAGGGCTTGCCTATTGACGCGTGTCATACCTCTCTAGGCAGAACGTGTCTCAAGAGTCATAGGTTGTGTCTCAAGAGTCATAGGTTGTGTCTCAAGAGTCAAACCTCTCTAGGCAGGTTGTGTCTCAAGAGTCATACCTCTCCAGGCAGAATGTGTCTCAAGAGTCATAGGTTGTGTCTCAAGAGTCATAGGTTGTGTCTCAAGAGTCATACCTCTCTAGGCAGGTTGTGTCTCTTGAGTCTCGGATGCGTGCGCAGGTACACGTAGAAGTTGAACACGCTGGGCATGGGCTCGTTGTCCTTGGCTTCATGGAGCCTGCAGCAGGCTGAGTAAAGTGTCCAGGGCTTGCCTATTGACGCGTGTCATACCTCTCTAGGCAGAACGTGTCTCAAGAGTCATAGGTTGTGTCTCAAGAGTCATACCTCTCTAGGCAGGTTGTGTCTCAAGAGTCATAGGTTGTGTCTCAAGAGTCATACCTCTCTAGGCAGGTTGTGTCTCTTGAGTCTCGGATGCGCAGGAGCACGAAGAAGTTGTACACGCTGGGGATGGGCTCGTTGTCCTTGGCTTCATGGAGCCTCTGCAGGGCTGAGTAAAGTGTCCAGGGCTTGCCTATTGACGCGTGTCATACCTCTCTAGGCAGGTTGTGTCTCAAGAGTCATAGGTTGTGTCTCAAGAGTCATACCTCTAGGCAGGTTGTGTCTCTTGAGTCTCGGATGCGTGCGCAGGTACACGTAGAAGTTGAACACGCTGGGCATGGGCTCGTTGTCCTTGGCTTCATGGAGCCTCTGCAGGGCTGAGTAAAGTGTCCAGGGCTTGCCTATTGACGCGTGTCATACCTCTCTAGGCAGGTTGTGTCTCAAGAGTCATAGGTTGTGTCTCAAGAGTCATACCTCTCTAGGCAGGTTGTGTCTCTTGAGTCTCGGATGCGTGCGCAGGTACACGTAGAAGTTGAACACGCTGGGCATGGGCTCGTTGTCCTTGGCTTCATGGAGCCTCCTGCAGGGCTGAGTAAAGTGTCCAGGGCTTGCCTATTGACGCGTGTCATACCTCTCTAGGCAGAACGTGTCTCAAGAGTCATAGGTTGTGTCTCAAGAGTCATACCTCTAGGCAGGTTGTGTCTCTTGAGTCTCGGATGCGTGCGCAGGTACACGTAGAAGTTGAACACGCTGGGCATGGGCTCGTTGTCCTTGGCTTCATGGAGCCTGCAGGCAGGGCTGAGTAAAGTGTCCAGGGCTTGCCTATTGACGCGTGTCATACCTCTCTAGGCAGAACGTGTCTCAAGAGTCATAGGTTGTGTCTCAAGAGTCATACCTCTCTAGGCAGGTTGTGTCTCTTGAGTCTCGGATGCGTGCGCAGGTACACGTAGAAGTTGAACACGCTGGGCATGGGCTCGTTGTCCTTGGCTTCATGGAGCCTCTGCAGGGCTGAGTAAAGTGTCCAGGGCTTGCCTATTGACGCGTGTCATACCTCTCTAGGCAGAACGTGTCTCAAGAGTCATAGGTTGTGTCTCAAGAGTCATACCTCTCTAGGCAGAACGTGTCTCAAGAGTCATAGGTTGTGTCTCAAGAGTCATACCTCTCTAGGCAGAACGTGTCTCAAGAGTCATAGGTTGTGTCTCAAGAGTCATACCTCTCTAGGCAGAACGTGTCTCAAGAGTCATAGGTTGTGTCTCAAGAGTCATACCTCTCTAGGCAGAACGTGTCTCAAGAGTCATAGGTTGTGTCTCAAGAGTCATACCTCTCTAGGCAGAACGTGTCTCAAGAGTCATAGGTTGTGTCTCAAGAGTCATACCTCTCTAGGCAGAACGTGTCTCAAGAGTCATAGGTTGTGTCTCAAGAGTCATACCTCTCTAGGCAGAACGTGTCTCAAGAGTCATAGGTTGTGTCTCAAGAGTCATACCTCTCTAGGCAGGTTGTGTCTCTTGAGTCTCGGATGCGTGCGCAGGTACACGTAGAAGTTGAACACGCTGGGCATGGGCTCGTTGTCCTTGGCTACATGGAGCCTGCAGGGCTGAGTAAAGTGTCCAGGGCTTGCCTATTGACGCGTGTCATACCTCTCTAGGCAGAACGTGTCTCAAGAGTCATAGGTTGTGTCTCAAGAGTCATAGGTTGTGTCTCAAGAGTCATACCTCTCTAGGCAGGTTGTGTCTCAAGAGTCATAGGTTGTGTCTCAAGAGTCATACCTCTCTAGGCAGGTTGTGTCTCAAGAGTCATAGGTTGTGTCTCAAGAGTCATACCTCTCTAGGCAGGTTGTGTCTCTTGAGTCTCGGATGCGTGCGCAGGTACACGTAGAAGTTGAACACGCTGGGCATGGGCTCGTTGTCCTTGGCTTCATGGAGCCTGCAGGGCTGAGTAAAGTGTCCAGGGCTTGCCTATTGACGCGTGTCATACCTCTCTAGGCAGAACGTGTCTCAAGAGTCATAGGTTGTGTCTCAAGAGTCATACCTCTCTAGGCAGGTTGTGTCTCTTGAGTCTCGGATGCGTGCGCAGGTACACGTAGAAGTTGAACACGCTGGGCATGGGCTCGTTGTCCTTGGCTTCATGGAGCCTCCCTGCAGGGCTGAGTAAAGTGTCCAGGGCTTGCCTATTGACGCGTGTCATACCTCTCTAGGCAGAACGTGTCTCAAGAGTCATAGGTTGTGTCTCAAGAGTCATACCTCTCTAGGCAGAACGTGTCTCAAGAGTCATAGGTTGTGTCTCAAGAGTCATACCTCTCTAGGCAGAACGTGTCTCAAGAGTCATAGGTTGTGTCTCAAGAGTCATACCTCTCTAGGCAGAACGTGTCTCAAGAGTCATAGGTTGTGTCTCAAGAGTCATACCTCTCTAGGCAGAACGTGTCTCAAGAGTCATAGGTTGTGTCTCAAGAGTCATACCTCTCTAGGCAGAACGTGTCTCAAGAGTCATAGGTTGTGTCTCAAGAGTCATACCTCTCTAGGCAGAACGTGTCTCAAGAGTCATAGGTTGTGTCTCAAGAGTCATACCTCTCTAGGCAGAACGTGTCTCAAGAGTCATAGGTTGTGTCTCAAGAGTCATACCTCTCTAGGCAGGTTGTGTCTCTTGAGTCTCGGATGCGTGCGCAGGTACACGTAGAAGTTGAACACGCTGGGCATGGGCTCGTTGTCCTTGGCTTCATGGAGCCTCCCTGAAGGGCTGAGTAAAGTGTCCAGGGCTTGCCTATTGACGCGTGTCATACCTCTCTAGGCAGAACGTGTCTCAAGAGTCATAGGTTGTGTCTCAAGAGTCATAGGTTGTGTCTCAAGAGTCATACCTCTCTAGGCAGGTTGTGTCTCAAGAGTCATAGGTTGTGTCTCAAGAGTCATACCTCTCTAGGCAGGTTGTGTCTCAAGAGTCATAGGTTGTGTCTCAAGAGTCATACCTCTCTAGGCAGGTTGTGTCTCTTGAGTCTCGGATGCGTGCGCAGGTACACGTAGAAGTTGAACACGCTGGGCATGGGCTCGTTGTCCTTGGCTTCATGGAGCCTCTGCAGGGCTGAGTAAAGTGTCCAGGGCTTGCCTATTGACGCGTGTCATACCTCTCTAGGCAGAACGTGTCTCAAGAGTCATAGGTTGTGTCTCAAGAGTCATACCTCTCTAGGCAGGTTGTGTCTCTTGAGTCTCGGATGCGTGCGCAGGTACACGTAGAAGTTGAACACGCTGGGCATGGGCTCGTTGTCCTTGGCTTCATGGAGCCTCTGCAGGGCTGAGTAAAGTGTCCAGGGCTTGCCTATTGACGCGTGTCATACCTCTCTAGGCAGAACGTGTCTCAAGAGTCATAGGTTGTGTCTCAAGAGTCATACCTCTCTAGGCAGAACGTGTCTCAAGAGTCATAGGTTGTGTCTCAAGAGTCATACCTCTCTAGGCAGGTTGTGTCTCTTGAGTCATAGGTTGTGTCTCAAGAGTCATAGGTTGTGTCTCAAGAGTCATACCTCTCTAGGCAGGTTGTGTCTCAAGAGTCATAGGTTGTGTCTCAAGAGTCATACCTCTCTAGGCAGGTTGTGTCTCTTGAGTCTCGGATGCGTGCGCAGGTACACGTAGAAGTTGAACACGCTGGGCATGGGCTCGTTGTCCTTGGCTTCATGGAGCCTCCCTGCAGGGCTGAGTAAAGTGTCCAGGGCTTGCCTATTGACGCGTGTCATACCTCTCTAGGCAGGTTGTGTCTCAAGAGTCATAGGTTGTGTCTCAAGAGTCATACCTCTCTAGGCAGGTTGTGTCTCTTGAGTCTCGGATGCGTGCGCAGGTACACGTAGAAGTTGAACACGCTGGGCATGGGCTCGTTGTCCTTGGCTTCATGGAGCCTGCAGGGCTGAGTAAAGTGTCCAGGGCTTGCCTATTGACGCGTGTCATACCTCTCTAGGCAGAACGTGTCTCAAGAGTCATAGGTTGTGTCTCAAGAGTCATACCTCTCTAGGCAGAACGTGTCTCAAGAGTCATAGGTTGTGTCTCAAGAGTCATACCTCTCTAGGCAGGTTGTGTCTCTTGAGTCATAGGTTGTGTCTCAAGAGTCATAGGTTGTGTCTCAAGAGTCATACCTCTCTAGGCAGGTTGTGTCTCAAGAGTCAAAGGATGTGTCTCAACAGTAATACCTCTAGGCAGGTTGTGTCTCTTGAGTCTCGGATGCGTGCGCAGGTACACGTAGAAGTTGAACACGCTGGGCATGGGCTCGTTGTCCTTGGCTTCATGGAGCCTCCCTGCAGGGCTGAGTAAAGTGTCCAGGGCTTGCCTATTGACGCGTGTCATACCTCTCTAGGCAGAACGTGTCTCAAGAGTCATAGGTTGTGTCTCAAGAGTCATACCTCTCTAGGCAGGTTGTGTCTCTTGAGTCTCGGATGCGTGCGCAGGTACACGTAGAAGTTGAACACGCTGGGCATGGGCTCGTTGTCCTTGGCTTCATGGAGCCTCCCTGCAGGGCTGAGTAAAGTGTCCAGGGCTTGCCTATTGACGCGTGTCATACCTCTCTAGGCAGAACGTGTCTCAAGAGTCATAGGTTATGTCTCAAGAGTCATACCTCTAGGCAGGTTGTGTCTCTTGAGTCTCGGATGCGTGCGCAGGTACACGTAGAAGTTGAACACGCTGGGCATGGGCTCGTTGTCCTTGGCTTCATGGAGCCTCTGCAGGGCTGAGTAAAGTGTCCAGGGCTTGCCTATTGACGCGTGTCATACCTCTCTAGGCAGAACGTGTCTCAAGAGTCATAGGTTGTGTCTCAAGAGTCATACCTCTCTAGGCAGGTTGTGTCTCAAGAGTCATAGGTTGTGTCTCAAGAGTCATAGGTTGTGTCTCAAGAGTCATACCTCTCTAGGCAGAACGTGTCTCAAGAGTCATAGGTTGTGTCTCAAGAGTCATACCTCTCTAGGCAGGTTGTGTCTCAAGAGTCATAGGTTGTGTCTCAAGAGTCATAGGTTGTGTCTCAAGAGTCATACCTCTCTAGGCAGGTTGTGTCTCAAGAGTCATAGGTTGTGTCTCAAGAGTCATACCTCTCTAGGCAGAACGTGTCTCAAGAGTCATAGGTTGTGTCTCAAGAGTCATACCTCTCTAGGCAGGTTGTGTCTCTTGAGTCTCGGATGCGTGCGCAGGTACACGTAGAAGTTGAACACGCTGGGCATGGGCTCGTTGTCCTTGGCTTCATGGAGCCTCCCTGCAGGGCTGAGTAAAGTGTCCAGGGCTTGCCTATTGACGCGTGTCATACCTCTCTAGGCAGAACGTGTCTCAAGAGTCATAGGTTGTGTCTCAAGAGTCATACCTCTCTAGGCAGAACGTGTCTCAAGAGTCATAGGTTGTGTCTCAAGAGTCATAGGTTGTGTCTCAAGAGTCATAGGTTGTGTCTCAAGAGTCATAGGTTGTGTCTCAAGAGTCATAGGTTGTGTCTCAAGAGTCATACCTCTCTAGGCAGAACGTGTCTCAAGAGTCATAGGTTGTGTCTCAAGAGTCATACCTCTCTAGGCAGGTTGTGTCTCAAGAGTCATAGGTTGTGTCTCAAGAGTCATACCTCTCTAGGCAGGTTGTGTCTCAAGAGTCATAGGTTGTGTCTCAAGAGTCATAGGTTGTGTCTCAAGAGTCATACCTCTCTAGGCAGAACGTGTCTCAAGAGTCATAGGTTGTGTCTCAAGAGTCATACCTCTCTAGGCAGGTTGTGTCTCAAGAGTCATAGGTTGTGTCTCAAGAGTCATACCTCTCTAGGCAGGTTGTGTCTCAAGAGTCATAGGTTGTGTCTCAAGAGTCATAGGTTGTGTCTCAAGAGTCATACCTCTCTAGGCAGAACGTGTCTCAAGAGTCATAGGTTGTGTCTCAAGAGTCATACCTCTCTAGGCAGAACGTGTCTCAAGAGTCATAGGTTGTGTCTCAAGAGTCATACCTCTCTAGGCAGGTTGTGTCTCAAGAGTCATAGGTTGTGTCTCAAGAGTCATACCTCTCTAGGCAGGTTGTGTCTCAAGAGTCATAGGTTGTGTCTCAAGAGTCATACCTCTCTAGGCAGGTTGTGTCTCAAGAGTCATAGGTTGTGTCTCAAGAGTCATACCTCTCTAGGCAGGTTGTGTCTTAAGAGTCATAGGTTGTGTCTCAAGAGTCATACCTCTCTAGGCAGAACGTGTCTCAAGAGTCATAGGTTGTGTCTCAAGAGTCATACCTCTCTAGGCAGGTTGTGTCTCTTGAGTCTCGGATGCGTGCGCAGGTACACGTAGAAGTTGAACACGCTGGGCATGGGCTCGTTGTCCTTGGCTTCATGGAGCCTCTGCAGGGCTGAGTAAAGTGTCCAGGGCTTGCCTATTGACGCGTGTCATACCTCTCTAGGCAGAACGTGTCTCAAGAGTCATAGGTTGTGTCTCAAGAGTCATACCTCTCTAGGCAGGTTGTGTCTCTTGAGTCTCGGATGCGTGCGCAGGTACACGTAGAAGTTGAACACGCTGGGCATGGGCTCGTTGTCCTTGGCTTCATGGAGCCTGCAGGGCTGAGTAAAGTGTCCAGGGCTTGCCTATTGACGCGTGTCATACCTCTCTAGGCAGAACGTGTCTCAAGAGTCATAGGTTGTGTCTCAAGAGTCATAGGTTGTGTCTCAAGAGTCATACCTCTCTAGGCAGGTTGTGTCTCAAGAGTCATAGGTTGTGTCTCAAGAGTCATACCTCTCTAGGCAGGTTGTGTCTCAAGAGTCATAGGTTGTGTCTCAAGAGTCATACCTCTCTAGGCAGGTTGTGTCTCTTGAGTCTCGGATGGGTGCGCAGGTACACGTAGAAGTTGAACACGCTGGGCATGGGCTCGTTGTCCTTGGCTTCATGGAGCCTCCCTGCAGGGCTGAGTAAAGTGTCCAGGGCTTGCCTATTGACGCGTGTCATACCTCTCTAGGCAGAACGTGTCTCAAGAGTCATAGGTTGTGTCTCAAGAGTCATACCTCTCTAGGCAGGTTGTGTCTCTTGAGTCTCGGATGCGTGCGCAGGTACACGTAGAAGTTGAACACGCTGGGCATGGGCTCGTTGTCCTTGGCTTCATGGAGCCTCTGCAGGGCTGAGTAAAGTGTCCAGGGCTTGCCTATTGACGCGTGTCAAACCTCTCTAGGCAGAACGTGTCTCAAGAGTCATAGGTTGTGTCTCAAGAGTCATACCTCTCTAGGCAGAACGTGTCTCAAGAGTCATAGGTTGTGTCTCAAGAGTCATACCTCTCTAGGCAGAACGTGTCTCAAGAGTCATAGGTTGTGTCTCAAGAGTCATACCTCTCTAGGCAGGTTGTGTCTCTTGAGTCTCGGATGCGTGCGCAGGTACACGTAGAAGTTGAACACGCTGGGCATGGGCTCGTTGTCCTTGGCTTCATGGAGCCTCTGCAGGGCTGAGTAAAGTGTCCAGGGCTTGCCTATTGACGCGTGTCATACCTCTCTAGGCAGAACGTGTCTCAAGAGTCATAGGTTGTGTCTCAAGAGTCATACCTCTCTAGGCAGAACGTGTCTCAAGAGTCATAGGTTGTGTCTCAAGAGTCATACCTCTCTAGGCAGGTTGTGTCTCTTGAGTCTCGGATGCGTGCGCAGGTACACGTAGAAGTTGAACACGCTGGGCATGGGCTCGTTGTCCTTGGCTTCATGGAGCCTCCCTGCAGGGCTGAGTAAAGTGTCCAGGGCTTGCCTATTGACGCGTGTCATACCTCTCTAGGCAGAACGTGTCTCAAGAGTCATAGGTTGTGTCTCAAGAGTCATACCTCTCTAGGCAGAACGTGTCTCAAGAGTCATAGGTTGTGTCTCAAGAGTCATACCTCTCTAGGCAGGTTGTGTCTCTTGAGTCTCGGATGCGTGCGCAGGTACACGTAGAAGTTGAACACGCTGGGCATGGGCTCGTTGTCCTTGGCTTCATGGAGCCTCCCTGCAGGGCTGAGTAAAGTGTCCAGGGCTTGCCTATTGACGCGTGTCATACCTCTCTAGGTAGAACGTGTCTCAAGAGTCATAGGTTGTGTCTCAAGAGTCATACCTCTCTAGGCAGGTTGTGTCTCAAGAGTCATAGGTTGTGTCTCAAGAGTCATACCTCTCTAGGCAGGTTGTGTCTCAAGAGTCATAGGTTGTGTCTCAAGAGTCATACCTCTCTAGGCAGGTTGTGTCTCAAGAGTCATAGGTTGTGTCTCAAGAGTCATACCTCTCTAGGCAGGTTGTGTCTCAAGAGTCATAGGTTGTGTCTCAAGAGTCATACCTCTCTAGGCAGAACGTGTCTCAAGAGTCATAGGTTGTGTCTCAAGAGTCATACCTCTCTAGGCAGGTTGTGTCTCTTGAGTCTCGGATGCGTGCGCAGGTACACGTAGAAGTTGAACACGCTGGGCATGGGCTCGTTGTCCTTGGCTTCATGGAGCCTCTGCAGGGCTGAGTAAAGTGTCCAGGGCTTGCCTATTGACGCGTGTCATACCTCTCTAGGCAGGTTGTGTCTCAAGAGTCATAGGTTGTGTCTCAAGAGTCATACCTCTCTAGGCAGGTTGTGTCTCTTGAGTCTCGGATGCGTGCGCAGGTACACGTAGAAGTTGAACACGCTGGGCATGGGCTCGTTGTCCTTGGCTTCATGGAGCCTCTGCAGGGCTGAGTAAAGTGTCCAGGGCTTGCCTATTGACGCGTGTCATACCTCTCTAGGCAGAACGTGTCTCAAGAGTCATAGGTTGTGTCTCAAGAGTCATACCTCTCTAGGCAGGTTGTGTCTCTTGAGTCTCGGATGCGTGCGCAGGTACACGTAGAAGTTGAACACGCTGGGCATGGGCTCGTTGTCCTTGGCTTCATGGAGCCTCCCTGCAGGGCTGAGTAAAGTGTCCAGGGCTTGCCTATTGACGCGTGTCATACCTCTCTAGGCAGAACGTGTCTCAAGAGTCATAGGTTGTGTCTCAAGAGTCATACCTCTCTAGGCAGGTTGTGTCTCTTGAGTCTCGGATGCGTGCGCAGGTACACGTAGAAGTTGAACACGCTGGGCATGGGCTCGTTGTCCTTGGCTTCATGGAGCCTCCCTGCAGGGCTGAGTAAAGTGTCCAGGGCTTGCCTATTGACGCGTGTCATACCTCTCTAGGCAGAACGTGTCTCAAGAGTCATAGGTTGTGTCTCAAGAGTCATACCTCTCTAGGCAGAACGTGTCTCAAGAGTCATACCTCTCTAGGCAGGTTGTGTCTCAAGAGTCATAGGTTGTGTCTCAAGAGTCATACCTCTCTAGGCAGAACGTGTCTCAAGAGTCATAGGTTGTGTCTCAAGAGTCATACCTCTCTAGGCAGAACGTGTCTCAAGAGTCATAGGTTGTGTCTCAAGAGTCATACCTCTCTAGGCAGGTTGTGTCTCTTGAGTCTCGGATGCGTGCGCAGGTACACGTAGAAGTTGAACACGCTGGGCATGGGCTCGTTGTCCTTGGCTTCATGGGAGTCCCTGCAGGGCTGAGCAAAGTGTCCTGGGCTTGCCTATTGACGCGTGTCATACCTCTCTAGGCAGAACGTGTCTCAAGAGTCATAGGTTGTGTCTCAAGAGTCATAGGTTGTGTCTCAAGAGTCAAACCTCTCTAGGCAGGTTGTGTCTCAAGAGTCATACCTCTCCAGGCAGAATGTGTCTCAAGAGTCATAGGTTGTGTCTCAAGAGTCATAGGTTGTGTCTCAAGAGTCATACCTCTCTAGGCAGGTTGTGTCTCTTGAGTCTCGGATGCGTGCGCAGGTACACGTAGAAGTTGAACACGCTGGGCATGGGCTCGTTGTCCTTGGCTTCATGGAGCCTCCCTGCAGGGCTGAGTAAAGTGTCCAGGGCTTGCCTATTGACGCGTGTCATACCTCTCTAGGCAGAACGTGTCTCAAGAGTCATAGGTTGTGTCTCAAGAGTCATACCTCTCTAGGCAGGTTGTGTCTCAAGAGTCATAGGTTGTGTCTCAAGAGTCATACCTCTCTAGGCAGGTTGTGTCTCTTGAGTCTCGGATGCGTGCGCAGGTACACGTAGAAGTTGAACACGCTGGGCATGGGCTCGTTGTCCTTGGCTTCATGGAGCCTGCAGGGCTGAGTAAAGTGTCCAGGGCTTGCCTATTGACGCGTGTCATACCTCTCTAGGCAGAACGTGTCTCAAGAGTCATAGGTTGTGTCTCAAGAGTCATAGGTTGTGTCTCAAGAGTCATACCTCTCTAGGCAGAACGTGTCTCAAGAGTCATAGGTTGTGTCTCAAGAGTCATACCTCTCTAGGCAGGTTGTGTCTCTTGAGTCTCGGATGCGTGCGCAGGTACACGTAGAAGTTGAACACGCTGGGCATGGGCTCGTTGTCCTTGGCTTCATGGAGCCTCCCTGCAGGGCTGAGTAAAGTGTCCAGGGCTTCTCCGTAGCGTTTGAGCTCCCATAACGCCATGGAGCGGACGAACGGGTCGGGGTGGGCGCGCTCCAGGTCTAGTTGGCCGTCTTCTGTTTCGCCACTGGAAAATTAAAATACATACATTTATACATCACGCCTATATCCACTGCAGGAAAGGTAAGCGTAAAAGGCTGTAAAAACGGTCATTTACACCACGTCTGACAAAAGTTTGAGAGTCATTCGTTTAACTGTGTATCACCATAGTGTCAGGTTGTCAGCCAGTTGCAATACGAATCAACTCTCAAATCCATTAGTCGCTTCTTACGACACCCACGGGAAAGATAGGGGATGATGCTATTTCAAGCCAGCACCACACAGTCAAAATTATAATGATGTTATTTATACGTCCCACAAGGAAAAGTGATAATTTAAACAATCATCATTTTAGACGTTTCGGGTCGTTGGTTACTCGTCTAAAAGAATGAAGTTTTTAATCAGACATAAGCGATTTGCTTCTTTTTCTCTCTGTTTTCCCTCTCGTTGCCCAGTAGAGAATATTCTCATCTAGTAAATTAAATAAAGGGATCCAAAGTAGCATTAATTGTTAGTAAACCGCTATGTTATAAAATGGATGCAAAGAAACCAATCTATTAAGCTTTTTAAATAATAGTTTTCATGACGAAACTTACCCCAATATCTCATCCATAAGAAGCTTTCTCAAGCTGTCAGGTATCTGAGTTTCAGATTCATACAGCCTGGCCACGATCATTGCCAGTTGTAGGTCTCCCAATCGTGTGATAAGCACCTGTAAACATTCGTTTTTTTACTATCAACTTTTTTGGTTACAAACGAAACAAGTGGAAAAAATTCACTCCACTGAAGGGACTCAAAAACACGTCTGAGCCGAGTCAGACGTGTTAACCGCTACACTACGGTAGGCTCTACCTGACGCGGCGAAATTGTGTAACACGTTTTTTTTACATTTACAGCCACAACAGTCTTTTTTACATTTACAGCCACTACTGGACAGAAGCGTCTATTGGGGCTTATTGCCATAATCATCACGCTTGGCATGCAGATTAGCGAGCGCAGTGAAGGTTTAGTATTCATATTTTACTAGGTCAAAGTGAATTAGTTGAACAATTCATTATCTGTATAATATGCATTTTCAATTAATGTCCTTTTAAAATTATAAATTTAATTATCGGAGATTTTAATTCCAATAGAAATAGCGTTTTTAATTTTTGGAACCATCGCATGGTTTTTTTTGTTGACTTGGCAAGTTTGCATTTGACATTTGCTAAGTTGTTTTTGCTTCTGAGATTGTGGTGGTTGTTTGTGTTTTTGCTTGCACATTTCTATGTTTTTGTAAGTATATATTGTGTTAATCAGTAGCTAGTTTACCTCTAAAGCGTCCTTCAAGGCGCCACCCAGCAGGAAGAAAGCTGCGGCGTGTTCAAATCTCTGCTTCCCGAGGAGCACGAAAGCGTTTTTGAGCGCAGCTTTGCGCCAGCGATCAACGGTGAAGTTGTTTGAGAAGAACTGTAAAGAAATTAGTCATTTATATTGTGTGAAACAAAAGGTCAACAAAGATCCGATTAGCGTTGGTGTATGAATGTGGTAACTTTTCGTAAAATATGTGTTACCAAAACTGATTTACAGAGTATAAAATAAACACTTTTGGGCATATTTTACCAATCACAATTACACTCACGATTAATTTTTATTCTTATTTAGCTATATCATACTATTATCCAAGGAAAACTAAAAACTCTAAATCAAAAACATTATTCAAATACAAAACGAATTTAGAACTCTCTATGCGCAAAAGATCCAGTTATATGGCGAATAGGAGTCAATCAAACATTACCAGGTTTCCCGTAGGAATAAGACAATTTCCCGACATATATTACCTTATGCACATAAAGGTTTCTCTTAAAAAAACCGCATCAAAATTTTAGTTTAGGTGAAGTTAGCGGTGTCCATGACATGCAGACAAAGAAACGCAACAACCGATGACGATTACGAAAAAAAATCATTAAACGTTTTGAGAATTCAACAATACTCAACATATTAGGAAATTCACAGTTTGTTCCTAAAATAATATGTCCTGCCCAAACGTACCGCAGTCATCTTATCATTGTGGTTGGAGCGGAACAGTCCCCATAGCAGCTGTTTCTTCTTCATAGCGAGGTAGTACAAAGCTGCGTCCATGGGGTCTGATTTCGCCATGTATGAGGCGCGCGCGAGCTTTTCCACGCAAACGCGGAGGAGGTCGCCTTTGATCCACCAGCCGACACCTGCGAAAGAGAAATGGAATATAGTTTTTTGCGGAGGTTTATTGCGGGTACAACATGTTGCCGACCCCAACTGATTTGGGATAAGGGCAGGAAGATGAGTATCCGAATACATTTCAGTGATAAAATAAATAAATGAACGTGGAAATGACATACAGACTTCAATGTCGATTTCGCGGTTTCTTCTTCTTCTGCGTCATTTCCTCAAGGCTGAAGTTCGTGACCACCAAAAGAAGCTACAGAGATGGTTTGTCTCCCGGCCACTCTATCCTGCGCCTGATGCATTGCCTGTTGTGTGTTGCAGCCGATTGCTTGCTTCCAGTATGGCATCTGTCCAGCGGGAAGGCGCTCTGCATTTCGCGGATTAGAGGTGCTCAAACAAGCGTGAATTTAGCAACAAACAGGTACGCAACGGTTGCCACTGATCTGAACATTAAAATTAGCGGGCGGTCTTATATGAAACTTTTAACTTTCAATATGACCCTTTCCTTTTTATAAACTTTACACTCACCTAGTTCCCTCATGGTGCTCCACTTCGGTGTTCCTTTAGTATACCCAGGTATCAGCGCTAGCAACTGTTCGTGCGTTTCAGAATGGAAGGCCCACACCAAGTTGCAAGTGCCTACGCCGGTTCTTTGTAAACTGGCTCGTTGGGCGAGCGGCAGACAGCGAATTAGGTAGCCGTAGTGTTTCATATGAAACTTTTAACCTATCCTCAAAATTACCCTTTTCACAAAACTCTCTGTATAACTGGCGCAGATAAAGAACTTATCCCAAATTGGAAAATATATTGCCTCTTTATCATATTACATGAAAGAGCAGGATGTCAACAATAATGTTGCCAATTCGGGATTTGTTCTTGATCTACACCATTTATTTTAACTTTACACTTACCTAGTTCCTTCATAGTGCTCCATTTGGGTGTTCCTTTAGTATACCCAGGTATCAGCGCTAGCAA
Organism: Phthorimaea operculella; assembly: GCA_024500475.1. Classification (NCBI taxonomy): domain Eukaryota; kingdom Metazoa; phylum Arthropoda; class Insecta; order Lepidoptera; family Gelechiidae; genus Phthorimaea; species Phthorimaea operculella. Next base: position 12,876,527 of record JANFCV010000002.1, read on the forward strand.
CTGCTCATGCGTTTCAGAATGGAAGGCCCAGACCAAGTTGCAAGTGCCTACGCCGGTTCTTTGTAAACTGTAGTTAGCCGTAAAGTTTCATAAGAAACTTTTAACCTATCCTCAAAATGACTTTCTTTTTCAAAAGCCTCTGTAAGCTTACACTTACCTAGTTCCCTCATAGTGCTCCATTTGGGTGTTCCTTTAGTATACCCAGGTATCAGCGCTAGCAACTGTTCGTGCGTTTCAGAATGGAAGGCCCACACCAAGTTGCAAGTGCCTACGCCGGTTCTTTGTAAACTGGCTCGTTGGGCGAGCGGCAGACAGCGCAGTAGGTAGCCATAGAGTATCATAAGAAACTTTTAATCAGTCCTCAAATTGACCCTCTTTTTCAAAAGCCTCTGTAAGCTTACACTTACCTAGTTCCCTCATAGTGCTCCATTTGGGTGTTCCTTTAGTATACCCAGGTATCAGCGCTAGCAACTGTTCGTGCGTTTCAGAATGGAAGGCCCACACCAAGTTGCAAGTGCCTACGCCGGTTCTTTGTAAACTGGCTCGTTGGGCGAGCGGCAGACAGCGCAGTAGGTAGCCATAGAGTATCATAAGAAACTTTTAATCAGTCCTCAAATTGACCCTCTTTTTCAAAAGCCTCTGTAAGCTTACACTTACCTAGTTCCCTCATAGTACTCCATTTCGGTGTTCCTTTAGTATACCCAGGTATCAGCGCTAGCAACTGTTCATTAAGTAGGTAGTTGAGGTGTTTCATCTACTTTTAACCTAAAATGACCCTTTTATCAAAAGTCTCTGTAAACTTTACACTGACCTAGTTCCCTCATAGTGCTCCATTTGGGTGTTCCTTTAGTATACCCAGGTATCAGCGCTAGCAACTGTTCGTGCGTTTCAGAATGGAAGGCCCACACTAAGTTGCAAGTGCCTACTCCGGTTCTTTGTAAACTGTAGAGTAGATAGCCGTAGTGTTTCATATGAAACTTTTTACCTATCCTCAAAATGACCCTTTTCTTTAAAACCCTCTGTAAGCGTACACTTACCTAGTTCCCTCATAGTGCTCCATTTCGGTGTTCCTTTAGTATACCCAGGTATCAGCGCTAGCAACTGTTCGTGCGTTTCAGAATGGAAGGCCCACACAAGTTACAAGTGCCCATGCCGGTTCTTTGTAAGTAGGTAGGTAGCCGTAGTGTTTCATATGAAACTTTTAACCTATCCTCAAAATTACCCTTTTCACAAAACTCTCTGGAGCAGATAAAGAAAATATCTGGAATTGGCAACATTATTGTTTGCCTCTATACCATATTATATGACATTTGAGCAGGATATAATAATTTTGCCAATTCGGGATTTGTTCTTTATCTGCGCCAGTTATATAAACTTTACACTTACCTAGTTCCCTCATAGTGCTCCATTTCGGTGTTCCTTTAGTATACCCAGGTATCAGCGCTAGCAACTGCTCGTGCGTTTCAGAATGGAAGGCCCACACCAAGTCGCAAGTGCCTACTCCGGTTCTTTGTAAACTGGCTCGTTGTGCGAGCGGCAGACAGCGCAGTAGGCAGCCGTAGTGTTTCATATGTAACTTTTAACCTATTCCCAAAATTACTCTTCCCTTTCTGTAAACTTTTTACTTACCTAGTGTTTCATATGAAACCCCCTTTTTCAAAAGCTTCTGTATAACTGGCGCAGATAAAGAACTTATCCCGAATTGGCAAAATGATTGTTTGCCTCTCTATCATATTGTATGACATTTGAGCAGGATGTCAACAATAATGTTGCCAATTCGGGATTTGTTCTTGATCTACACCATTTATTTTAACTTTACACTTACCTAGTTCCCTCATAGTGCTCCATTTGGGTGTTCCTTTAGTGTACCCAGGTATCAGCGCTAGCAGCTGTTCGTGCGTTTCAGAATGGAAGGCCCACACTAAGTTGCAAGTGCCCACTCCTGTTCTTTGTAAACTGGCTCGTTGGGCGAGCGGTAGACAGCGCAGTAGGTAGCCGTAGCTTTTCATAAGAAACTTTTAACCTATCCTCAAAATGACCCTTTTCTTTCTGTAAACTTTGTAACACTTACCTAGTGTTTCATATGAAACCCCCTTTTTCAAAAGCCTCTGTATAACTGGCGCAGACAAAGAACTTATCCCGAATTGGCAATATTATTGTTTGCCTCTCTATCATATTGTATGACATTTGAGCAGGATGTCAACAATAATGTTGCCAATTCGGGATTTGTTCTTGATCTACACCATTTATTTTAACTTTACACTTACCTAGTTCCTTCATAGTGCTCCATTTGGGTGTTCCTTTAGTATACCCAGGTATCAGCGCTAGCAACTGTTCATGCGTTTCAGAATGGAAGGCCCACACTAAGTTGCAAGTGCCTACTCCGGTTCTTTGTAAACTCGCTCGTTGGGCGAGCGGTAGACAGCGCAGTAGGCAGCCGTAGTGTTTCATATGTAACTTTTAACCTATTCCCAAAATTACTCTTCCCTTTCTGTAAACTTTTCACTTACCTAATGTTTCATATGAAACCCCCTTTTTCAAAAGCCTCTGTATAACTGGCGCAGACAAAGAACTTATCCCGAATTGGCAATATTATTGTTTGCCTCTCTGTCATATTATATGACATATGATACACCATATTATGTGATATCACCAATCAAAGTGCACCTCACGAACATCCGAGGTCTACACACAAACCTAGACCCGGTCCATCACCACCTGGAGACCGAGAAGCCGCACTTATTCTTCTTAACGGAGACGCAGATAGCAACACCGTTGGACGTGGCATACCTCAACTACCCTGGTTACACTCTTGAGCACAAGTTTAAGAAGCGTGCAGGGGTCTGTGTGTATGTTCGCGATGACGTTTGCTGTAAGCGTCTCCGTGGCTTTGAGAATTCAGGGTTTCCCGTGCTGTGGCTTTTGGTTGACACTGGAGCAGAGAAAACTCTCTATGTCAGTGTTTATCGTTCGCACAGCGGAGATCAGGAGACGACTAGACTCATGGAGTACCTCTCTGAGACGGCAGATACAGCAATTCAGCGATATCCAACAGCAGAGCTTGTTTTTCTGGGGACTTCAATGCTCACCATAAAGAGTGGCTGTTCCCATACCAGAAAACTGACCATGCTGGGCGAGAGGCGCGTAAACTAGCATTGGCGCTAGATCTCACCCAGCTGGTGGAACAAGCGACGCGAATACCAGATATCTCAGACCACACACCCAATTGCCTGGACCTTCTGCTGACAACTGATCCGCACAGACATTCGGTTTCGGTCTCGGCTCCGCTGGGATCATCCGACCACTGTGTGGTGAAATCCGTGTCCATCTGCTCTCCTCCGGATTACACCCCTAGGGGCACGAGGAGAGTATGGCGATACGAGTCAGCAGACTGGGACGAGATGCGTGCTTTCTTTGCTTCATACCCGTGGCGGCAAATGTGTTTCTCTTCGGAAGACCCCTCATACGTCGCTGTTGCGATCACAGCTGTAATCCGGCAGGGAATGGAATATTTCATTCCTTTCTCCGATATCCCGCTCGGTTATAAAGCCCAACCTTGGTTCAATGCGGACTGTGCTCGAGCTGAGGCTCGTAAACAGTCCGCTTACCAAGCTTGGGTAAAAGCTCGTGATCGAAAAGTGCGAGCGAGAAGAGTGCGAGCAAAGAAGAGAGCATATAATGCCGCCGCCAGGTATTGCAAACGGGTGCTACGAAAAGCTAGGTTCGACCATATTAGCCGTATTGGGGCAAAGCTTGCATCATACCCACCGGGTAGTAAGCAGTTCTGGTCCCTTTCGAAATCAGTCGAATCCAACTTCTGCCGTCCCTCACTACCTCCAATGCAGAAACCTGATGGGTCGCTTGCCCACACCGCGGCAGAGAAAGCAAATTTATTTGCCGATCTGTTTGCGAACAACTCTCGTATAGACGCTGGCTCGAAATATCCACCCACCTTACCTCACTGTGATTCTTTGATGTCTGAGATCACAGTGCACAATAAAGAGGTCCGTAGAGCCCTTCGGAGTCTGGACGTGAACAAGGCCAGTGGTCCTGATGGCATACCAGCAAGATTGTTGAGGTATTGTGCGCCTGAGTTGTCTCCTGTACTGACACGCTTGTACCGCCTCTCTCTCGTGTCAAAAATTGTACCAAAATCTTGGAAGCTTGCCGACCCTAGCAACTATCGACCGATCGCCATCACTTCCATACTCTGTAAGGTTATGGAAAGAGTTCTGAACTGCAAACTGCTTTCGTACCTCGAAGACAATGATCTTCTCAGTGATTGTCAATATGGCTTCCGCCGAGGGCGTTCCACGGGAGATCTTCTAGTGTACGTAACGCATTGCTGGGGCGAGGCCATTGAACACCACGGCGAAGCAATAGCAGTGTCGCTGGACATTTCAAAGGCCTTCGATAGGGTGTGGCATGCGAGTCTGTTGAGCAAGCTTCCAGCGTACGGCATACCCACTGGCTTCTGTAGCTGGGTGGCTGACTTCCTGAGTGAACGGTCGATCCGAGTGGTCATAGACGGCTGCTCCTCTGACCTCAAGGCTATTGACGCCGGAGTTCCTCAGGGGTCTGTACTCTCCGCGACGCTTTTCCTGCTGCACATCAATGACCTTCTATCTTCAGGAATTGTTGGGTACGCAGATGACAGTACTGTCACCGAGAAATATCTGTCCGGCGCAGGAGCCAGTGGTGATGAAATCCAAAGATTGAGAAAGGCTATGATTGAGCGTACGAGCCTGACGTTAAGTAACGTCTCCCAGTGGGGCGAAGACAATCTCGTCAGCTTCAATGCTTCAAAAACGCAGGCGTGTCTTTTCTCCGCAAAAAGGAGTCCTTTCACCTTTTCTCCTACTTTTCGGGGTACATCTGTTCCAGTGACCAACACTCTTCAACTCCTTGGCATGGAGTTGTCCTCTGACCTCAACTTCGGCACCACCATCGAGTCCAAGGCTCAAATTGCAGCTAGAAAGTTGGGCGTCCTGAATAAAGTCAAGCGGTACTTCACGCCTGAACAGCTTTTAACTCTTTATAAAGCTCAAGTCCGATCCTGCATGGAGTACTGCTGTCACCTTTGGGATGGCTCGGCTAAATACCAACTTGCTGCACTGGATTCGGTGGAACGCAGAGCCAAGAGATTAATAGGCGATAAAAAACTGGTGGCGACCAAGCTTCACAGCCTGGCTCACCGCCGCAAGGTTGCTTGCCTATCGGTCTTCTACAGATTGTACTTCGGAGAGTGTGCGCGTGAGCTGCATGAGCTCATACCACCGTCTCCTTTATTCCATCGGACATCCAGACGCACGGCCGGCTACCATCCGTTCTTGGTTGATATGCCCACATTACGCACTAAGCGCTTCAAATCATCTTTCATTATGCGCACGGCTAAAGAATGGAATTCCCTGCCTGCGTCTGTATTTCCGAGTGCATATAACCTGAATCTCTTAAAAGTCTAGAGTGAATAGGCATCTTCTGGGCAAGCTCGCTCCACCGTAGATCCCATCTCTGCTCTAGGGTAAGATTGGGGTCAAGAGTAAGCCCATCATAGATAAAAAAAAAAAAAAAAAAATGAGCAGGATGTCAACAATAATGTTACCAATTCGGGATTTGTTCTTGATCTACACCATTTATTTTTACCCTTACCTAGTTCCCTCATAGTGCTCCATTTCGGTGTTCCTTTAGTATACCCAGGTATCAGCGCTAGCAACTGTTCGTGCGTTTCAGAATGGAAGGCCCACAGTAGACATCGCAGTAGGTAGCCGTAGGTAGTGTTTCATATGAAACTTTTAACCTATCCTCAAGATGACCCTTTCCTTTCTGTAAACTTTACACTCACCTAGTTCCCTCATAGTGCTCCACTTCGGTGTTCCTTTAGTATACCCAGGTATCAGCGCTAGCAACTGTTCGTGCGTTTCAGAATGGAAGGCCCACACTAAGTTGCAAGTGCCTACGCCGGTTCTTTGTAAACTGGCTCGGCAGACAGCGCAGTAGGTAGCCGTAGCTTTTCATAAGAAACTTTTGGCCTAGCCTCAAAATGTCCCTTTTCACAAAACTTTCTGTATAACTGGCGTAGATAAAGAACTTATCCCAAATGGGAAAATATATTGCCTCTCTATCATATAATGTTGTCAATTCAATAACAATAATGGTGCCAATACGGAATATGCTCTTTGTCTGTGCCAGTTATATAAACTTTACACTTACCTAGTTCCCTCATAGTGCTCCATTTGGGTGTTCCTTTAGTATACCCAGGTATCAGCGCCAGCAGCTGTTCATGCGTTTCAGAATGGAAGGCCCACACCAAGTTGCAAGTGCCTACTCCGGTTCTTTGCAAACTGGCTCGTTGCGCGAGCGGCAGACAGCGAATTAGGTAGCCGTAGTGTTTCATATGAAACTTTTAACCTATCCTCAAAATTACCCTTTTTTACAAAACTCTCTGGAGCAGATAAAGAAAATATCTGGAATTGGCAATATTATTGTTTGCCTCTCTATCATGACATTTGAGCAGGATGTCAACAATAATGTTGTCAATACGGAATATGCTCTTTGTCTGTGCCAGTTATATGTATAAACTTTATTTGGGATTTGTTCTTGATCTACACCATTCATTTTAACTTTAACCTTACCTAGTTCCCTCATAGTGCTCCATTTCGGTGTTCCTTTAGTATACCCAGGTATCAGCGCTAGCAACTGTTCATTAAGTAGGTAGTTGAGGTGTTTCATCTACTTTTAACCTAAAATGACCCTTTTATCAAAAGTCTCTGTAAACTTTACACTGACCTAGTTCCCTCATAGTGCTCCATTTGGGTGTTCCTTTAGTATACCCAGGTATCAGCGCTAGCAACTGTTCGTGCGTTTCAGAATGGAAGGCCCACACTAAGTTGCAAGTGCCTACGCCGGTTCTTTGTAAACTGGCTCGTTGGGCTAATGGTAAACAGCGCAGTAGGTAGCCGTAGTGTTTCATATGAAACTTTTAACCTACCCTCAAAATGACTCTTATCAAAACCCTCTGTAAATTTTATACTCACCTAGTTCTCTCATAGTGCTCCACTTCGGTGTTCCTTTAGTATACCCAGGTATCAGCGCTAGCAACTGCTCATGCGTTTCAGAATGGAAGGCCCACACTAAGTTGCAAGTGCCTACGCCGGTTCTTTGTAAACTGGCTCGTTGGGCTAATGGTAAACAGCGCAGTAGGTAGCCGTAGTGTTTCATAAGAAACTCTTAACCTATCCTCAAGATTATCATCTTTTAAAAACTCTCTGTAAACTTGACACTCACCTAGTTCCCTCATAGTGCTCCACTTCGGTGTTCTTTTAGTATACCCAGGTATCAGCGCTAGCAGCTGTTCGTGCGTTTCAGAATGGAAGGCCCACACTAAGTTGCAAGTGCCTACTCCGGTTCTTTGTAAACTTGCTCGGCAGACAGCGAAGTAAGTAGCCGTAGTGTTTTATATGAAACTTTTAACCTATCCTCAAATTGACCCTCTTTTTTCAAAAGCCTCTGTAAGCTTACACTTACCTAGTTCCCTCATAGTGCTCCATTTCGGTGTTCCTTTAGTATACCCAGGTATCAGCGCTAGCAACTGTTCGTGCGTTTCAGAATGGAAGGCCCACACTAAGTTGCAAGTGCCTACTCCGGTTCTTTATAACTCGCGGCAGACATCGAAGTAGGTAGCCTTATAGTTTCATATGAAACTTTTAACCTATCCTCAAATTGACCCTCTTTTTCAAAAGCCTCTGTAAGCGTACACTTACCTAGTTCCCTCATAGTGCTCCATTTCGGTGTTCCTTTAGTATACCCAGGTATCAGCGCTAGCAACTGTTCGTGAGTTTCAGAATGGAAGGCCCACACTAAGTTGCAAGTGCCTACTCCGGTTCTTTGCAAACTGGCTCGTTGGGCGAGCGGTAAACAGCGCAGTAGGTAGCCATAGTGTTTCATTGCTAGCAGGAAACGAAGACCGCAGTCGTCGAGGGAGTCTAGAAAGGTGATAGTATATTAGAAACAGGATAACCCGTTGCTAAACGTATTTTGAAGTAATGAGATATAGTATAAAGTAGACTACTTTACTCAAAGATTATAGCTTTGCCAATAGTTTTAAAGTCATTGCTTACAAAAAAAACAATAATCCATTTTTTAGTAATGTTTGTGAAAAAAACCTTTGATACTTCAATTAAAATGCTGGAAAAATTCTACGGTTATGATGACGTGCGGAGACATTTTTTTTTAAACATCCATAAGAGTGGCATAAACATTTTAAATATCATAAACAAATGTTATTCTACAATAAGATCATAACCATTCATTCGTATCGTGTTTGTCGTATTCACCGAATCAACGAAAGTCCAATGAGTCATATTTATGAATCGTTTTAAGCAAAAACCTAGACCATAGCGCGAAATAGCTTACCAGGCATAACAGCTTCCGTTCCAGAAGCACTAGGATCATTGACGCGTGCGTTGGCTGCGAATCTCTCTTGGAAATCCGCGTCGCAGGTAGAAACTGTGTCCGCTAGAGCCAGCAGATGCATTTGATCCAACGAACTCAGGCCGGGCAGGTGTGTGTGGGTTAGCAGACGGGAGAGTATGCGACCTGTGGAAAAAGGTAAACAAATACTACCTGATTCATAGAATAAATGAAAGGGCAACAGTATTGTTTGTGTCTCTCTCATATTACATGACAGTTGAGCAAGATGTCCACAATAATGTTGCCATTTCGAGTCCCCTTCTTCCATGAACCAGGTAGTATCTCCCTACCAAAATCCATTTTATTGTGCACTAAATATTGCTTTCCATATTACAGCTCTAAGGGAAACTTCGGTTCTGACGTCTTTAAGGTGAAAATACAGGTTCAATCCTACTAATATTATAAATTCGGATGTTTGTGTGTGTGTTTGTTACGACATCACGCAAACACGGCTGATTAGATTGACATGAAACTTTGCAGAAATATAAAAGGGCATCTGGAATAACACATAGGATACTTTTTACCACGGAAAAATGTCTCATTCCCACGGGATCACGCATATTCCAATATTTTTGAAATAGGTGGCGTGACTGAGCCGATTCGCGTTTTAAACGTTTTCGCCGAAAACTAACAGCGACATCTCTTGGCGAATAATGCTTTTTTCCCGCGGAATAATAGGTTGCAGCGGGTGACACCGCTGACGGGCAGCTAGTAGACTCATAAAAAACAGAGGAGACAAGAAAATAATACATATTTATGCAGGCCTCCACTGCGTGAGGCGTATTCGCTACTGGACAGGGTCATAAATAAAAATATACAAAAGTTTTATGCAAAAACACTACAGACAGACTTCATTCATCGTTTGCCAAATTATTAAAAGTAAGAATTCATAAACACCAAAATTATATAAAAGTTACTGTTTTGTCTCCGTCCAAAATATTGAATTATGACGTCATATTTCTATAATTTCATACAAAATATAGTTTTCAGTCAATGCGAGGACTCGTACCAAGCTCACTCACTTCATCTGCACCGCTTACAGTAAAGTGAACTTCGCACGCAGACCGGTACGTGCGTACGGTCTGCCTGACGCAGCGGAGGCACAAAATAGAGAAGAGGTGCCCGCCAGCCAATACTTAGTTTGTGGCGGAGGGTCGAAATCAACTGTGTTCTTATTGTTGTAAGTTATTTTTGAGTTAAATTAAATAATATTAATTCATTTCAATTTTACAAATACAATAAAAACCATGTCACCTAAGAAAAAAATACAAGTTGTAAGAATTAATTTTTGGACGGATGAAAAGTTACTGTGAATATTTTTATAATACGATTCGATTTCTGTTGATTACCTTGCCGAGGCCCGAAGTGCGAAAGCGGCTGTCGTTCAGGCATAGACGGTCTACGATCAACACCTTCCTCCTCGCCCAGTAATAGTTTGTCCAGATCTTCGTCCGTGTCCATAGTGCCGTCGAACAGCTCGTTATAGTCCTACGAAACAGATACAAAGTGTTATTTAAAGGAAAAAAGCAAAATGAATAGATGCCCACAAAAATTTTATCGACTTCTAATAATTCGGCAAAGTACACAAAGATTTCGTAAATGCAGTATTCATGTTCAAATTAGATTCTACATTCACATCCATTAGCTTTGTATCATACGCATAAGTAGGTGCTACCATAGTGCCACTTAAGCGATAAAAAAAATATGGTTTTCGTGGAGTGCCCCACTAATAACACAATTTTGTAAACAGTGCTTTGGTTATCGCACTCTGCACTGTTTGCTTTCGCAAGAAAAAGGACAGGCAGAAATTAAATGAGGGTAAAAACATGCCTTCCACTTTTCTTAGTTCATTTCGAAGCTAGGAAAAAACTCGGAATGAAAAGACGTACTTACCAAATTTTCTTACAACTTGCGAAGTTAACTTGTAGAATAACTCTTTGTTTGAAAAGAAAAAGAGAGATAAGATGTTTATTTAAGCTTGTAACACACCGCCTCTGTATGCAGGATGTATACGTGCGTGTGATCACGCGCGTACCGGTTGTAATGTATAAGATTGTATGAGAGGCCGCATACTGCCTGCGTATGCGTGCGCGTAATCAAGAGCGTAGCGCGGTGTGCTCTGTCTCTACGGTCCCGTACAATACTCGTACAACATCATTGCTACGCGAGTTATGGCCTGCACACCACGCATACGGAGGCGGTGTGTGACGCCCTTAAAGTCACAACTAACCTTAGCTTCCTGTATAGTGGACGGATGATGCGGGGACTCCTTATCGGCAACAGCATAGCCCACAAAGGCAGTGGCGGCACAGAGGTCAGTTCTTCGTAGTCCAGTTGGACGACCTCGGTTATATATGTCTCATTGTTTGAAATTGAAGTCACAACTAACCTTAGCTTCCTGTATAGTGCACGGATGATGCGGGGACTCCTTATCGGCGACCAGCAGAGTCCACAAAGGCAGTGGCGGCACAGAAGTCAGTTCCGCGTAGTCCAGTTGTATCTATGTCTCTTTGTTTGAAAGGAAAGAGAGATAAGACGTGCATTGAAGTCACAACTAACCTTAGCTTCCTGTATAGTGGACGGATGATGCGGGGACTCCTTATCGGCGACCAGCAGAGTCCACAAAGGCAGTGGCGGCACAGAGGTCAGTTCTGCGTACTCCAGTTGTACATCGGTTATCTATGTCTTTTTGATTGAAAGGAAAGAGAGATTAGATACGTGTACCTATTTGAGCCACAACTAACCTTAGCTTCCTGTATAGTGGACGGATGATGCGGGGACTCCTTATCGGCGACCAGCAGAGTCCACAAAGGCAGTGGCGGCACAGAAGTCAATTCTGCGTACTCCAGTTGGACGTCCTCGGTTATCTATGTCTCTTTGTTTGTAAGGAAAGAGAGATAATACGTTTATTTGAGTCGCTACTAACCTTAGCTTCCTGTATAGTGGACGGATGATGCGGGGACTCCTTATCGGCGACCAGCAGAGTCCACAAAGGCAGTGGCGGCACAGAGGTCAGTTCCACGTAGTCCAGTTGTACATTCTCAGTTATATATTTCTCTTTGTATGAAAGGAAAGAGAGATAAGACGTTTATATAAGTCCCAACTAACCTTAGCTTCCTGTATAGTGGACGGATGATGCGGGGACTCCTTATCGGCGACCAGCAGAGTCCACAAAGGCAGTGGCGGCACAGAAGTCAGCTCCGCGTAGTCCAGTTGTACATCGGTTATCTATGTCTCTTTGTTTAAAGGGAAATAGAGATAAGTCGTTTATTTAAGCCACAACTAACCTTAGCTTCCTGTATAGTGGACGGATGATGTGGGGACTCCTTATCGGCGACCAGCAGAGTCCATAAAGGCAGTGGAGGCACAGAGGTCAGTTCCGCGTAGTCCAGTTTACTTGTCCACATACATACATACTCTCGAAAAACGTAACCCTCCATTTGAGTAAGTCGGGTAAAAACATGTGTTTCACTTCTCTTAGTTTGTCCAAATCCTTCACTCGCAGATTCGCATTCATAGCCTATCTGGACTATACCTATCCTAAAAGGTTGTCGCATGGACCAGGACCTTTCGCCATCGGTACTTCGGCAACGTGCTTGTAAGTATCAAGAAACCATGGTTGCTAGAGCCTATGAAAAGACGTACTTACCAAATATTCCTACAACTTTCTAAGTTAACTTGTAGAATAACTCTTTGTTTGAAAGGAAAAGAGACATAAGACGTTTATTTAAGCCACAACTAACCTTAGCTTCCTGTATAGTGGACGGATGATGCGGGGACTCCTTATCGGCGACCAGCAGAGTCCACAAAGGCAGTGGCGGCACAGAAGTCAGTTCCGCGTAGTCCAGTTGGACGTCCTCGGTTATCTATATCACACGCACATTCATTTATTATTATTTAGAACAAACTTCTTTGCGACTAAAAACGTCCTTGTTTCAATCACACATGAACAGCCATAACAATCCACTGTTAGACATGGGTCTCCCCCATTCAATGCGTATTTGCCATACACGCGTGACAGCATTGGCTAGATTTTGCTGTGAAATTGTCTGACAATCGTTTTTTACGACGACAAAAATCGCGTGATGGTATTCTAATCCGGCAAACGGCTAAGTAATATAATTTTGAAAAACATTTTAGTCAATTTAGTTTGCAGTGACATTGAATTAGTTATTGTGAATTGAATAGTGCAGATAGTATTTGAAGAAAATTGCTCTAATAGTACGACTATTATTTTACTGCTGCTAGATGACGTAAATTGCAGTCAATATTAATTAATTATAATACAGGGTGTAAGAGAGACGGTGTAACAAAATCTGAACACGCCTGCAAAGTTTTCGTTACACCGTCCCTTACACCCCGTATAACATAACAGAGAACGTTTCAACTTTCTATAATACCAGTGAATTTCTGATAGTAACCCAAATTTTATTTTCATTTTTCTTCGAGAAAATTATAAAAAGGCAATCTTGAGAATGTCCCGTTATTTTTTAAATTGTAACTATTACAATCAATATCTAGTCATTCTACCAGAACACTCTCTGCTATGTTGCAAGTTGCTATAAAGTGGCTAAGATAAGATTTACACAAAGGTAAATATACCGGGAGTAACAGAAAGTTTATAACGAGCCGAAAGGAGGTTAAGGTACTCATGAAACCGAACAACGTTCCCTATGGAACATGGGTCGAAATGTAAAAAATAATAATTCGGACCTCTCATACAAAATCGCCGATGAGCTGATTGATTTACTATGAGAAGTCCAAATTTCTTTTTCATATTTCGGCCCATGTTCCATGGGAAAAGTTGTTCAGTTTCATGAGAACCTGAAAGGAGGTCATCTTTTCGGCTTGTTATACCCTTTCTGTTACTCCCTGTATATTTAGGTACAAACCTGCCCAACGCCATCTAGCGGCGATGCGGCGCCGGCTGCGAACGAGACGGAGAGCGTGCGCGACCGCGACCAGCCGCGCTGCAACACGCACATGCGCACAACTCATGCTACATACATCGCTACTTCAGATCATATAGCATTTCATGAGAAATCAGCTGCCCTGACATGCGGGTTTTGATACAGGTGCCCTTTTTAAGTGGCCTTAAGAAAAAAAAACTAGATTCTGAACATCCTAACCTAGAAACATCGCAGAAAATATGTTTAACATTTGAAGAAACAATTGGTTCCCCTATAAGAATTATGCTGAATGAGAATAATTTCGATGGGATATCAAATTTTCTTATATATTAAACGACTAACATTGTTGTTTTAACAACAATAAAAGTAACAAAATATGAAAATAAATATGAGTTGTACGTTTAATAGTCAATTTTATTTCCTCAAATATATTTCTTGTAAGATTGGGAAAGCTTAGCGTGCCCAGAATCTAGCTAGATCTTACTTTGGACCACTTAAACAGGACACACTATATAAATTTATGCTATATAAAATGAGGTAGAACAAAGAATTTCGTGAATATGTGCAAATGATTTCATGATCGACTTAACGTGGTTATACGTGGTAAACTTTACATTATTTTCTTGCATTTTAAGAAATGGGTACTACTTTTTTAAACGTGTCTATCTAGAACTAAATATTATGAATGATTTTATTAAGATTTACGACGTAACAAACTGAAAATGGAACAATATGTAATATATGTATGGTTGTTGCACTAAATGTAATTGTGGCTCTATCATTTACCTTTGAGCTTTTTGAGTTTATAGTTTGCTATAAACAAAAATAGAGAAGTAAGGAACCACGATTATGTATAACACAGCACAAAAACATGATATAATCAGAACACTGTTTGAAAAATAGTATAAAAGATAATGTTTGGGCGCTATGCATGCTTGCTTACATAAAGTTACAGGTATTTACAAAAGAAACATCAAAAGGTTTGAAAATATTGCCAATTTTTGCACCACTCCTACCAAATGCAACCTTATTTTTAATCAATAACAATCAAAATGCTAATGAATGGATGTCAAGACACTTAAATTGCATTTTGTGCATGTGCCTGAGTTTATTAACACAAAGTGCGTTGTTAATTCTAAACTGAGTTAGATATTTTGCACATAAGTTGACACATAATATTCGTTTCGTTCTGGTCTTGTTTTAGTTAGAGAGAGACATCAATATGCTTTATTCAAGTGAAGGAAAGAGAGGATGCGAAGTATTCATACCTGTCTGGATAAGCTGTCTTCGTCGCCAGTTGAACTTCGGCCGGTATAACTACCACCGATACACCTGCACAAATAAATGAGATAATTATAATAGTAGTTTATGCAATTGCCTTATAATAAGAGGCTTTAGGATGTGAGTGTCTGTGTGAGCGCAGCCGAGTGTGATAATAGTTTGACACGAGCATTCTAAAGCCTAATTATATTGCAATTGCATACACTATTTTATCTACACTTTACAAGAAAAACTATGAAAAATAATTCATACCTCCGCACTTCACTATGGCGATTGCAAGCATATCTACTGAACCAACAACTGAACGACTTTTATACATAAGTAACTTTTTAACTAAACGTTAAAATGGAAGCTCATAAAATCGGAACAACTTTTAAAATTAAAAAGCATTAATCGGTAAATTTTAATTCGGAAAATGATTTGAAGCAAAGATTTAATAATAAATAAGTCCTCATAATTTCAAGTGTCTTCACAATCTTTGATTGTGTCGTGACATTTGTTTTTTTTATTATCTTACTGCTAAATGTCGATATCATAAAGTCAGAAAAAAGTACTTTATGAAATCGACATTTTACTTTATGATATCGACATTTTTTTTTTAAAGGCTGTATGGCTGTAAAGCAGTTGCTTATACATTTGCTTTCAAATTTGTAATAGGAACATTATGTATGAAGTGTAGATAAAATATGTAATAAATTGCGTATAACATTCGAAACGAAAGGCACCTTGCCCTCATGAAACTGAAATAAGGAAGATAGTTAAAAATATTGCCGTTTGATGCCGGCTTAGAATAGCATCAACCCATTTCTTTCCTGTGGGTGTCGTAAGAGGCGACTAAAGGACTCGAGGGTTTCATGTGTATTGCAATTTTAGGCGACTGGCTGACAACCTGTCACTATAGCGATACACGACAATAGCTAAAACGGCCCTCAAAGATTTGTCAGACGTGGCGATAACGACCGTATTTTTACGGCCGTTGACGCTCTGCCTACCCCGCAAGGGATAAAGGCGTGATTTATGTATGTATGTATGTATGTTAAAAATAAAAACGCAAACATTTAAAGCTATTGGGTTTTTAATGCACTCCGTGCTATATTAATCTCATAATGAAATGAAAATAAGAAATTTAAATTTGGATTCGTCGCTTGGAGACGAGCATCAAGAGATTGAAATTTGGCAAACATCGATATAGTCCTAGCGGTAGTTCCAAACGTGCTGCACCTGAGAGAAGAGTTCTGAAATTTGGTACACTTAATCTTTAGGGTAAAGGAATTGATTTGACCCGTAGTACACAATTTTAAAAACATCTTGCGAGGAATTATGACGTCATCATTTTTTTGTATGGGAAAAAAAAACTTTTTGTTTTAAAACCTATTGTGTGTGGTATCAAATGAAAGGTCTTGCTAATCCGATTTAAAAAATATATCACATTATTATATTTAAGTCATTTGTTTCAAATTAAAAAGGAAATAATTTTCGAATCATGCCAAGTTTGGGCTCCTCCAGATATGATACGGCTGAATCATTGTTAATGAAATATACCTAATATGATGTGCAATATCCTCATTTCCAACCTCAAGAAAAGATACCTCGGATTTTCTTTCATTTAGTATTTCTTTTTGAATTTTTAAAGTTACGTACGTAGTGTTTAGTTTCGTACCATACGTTTTGTTGTTTCGCGCCATTTCGCCTGACAGACCGCGACCTGTGACGTTGACGTCGGCCGACGCCATTTTTTTCCTTTGTTCGTTCAGTCCGTTCGATAATCACGCGGCCGCCGGCAATATAACCTCACTTTTTGTCGCTCGCGTCGCGGCTGCCGATAGCCACATATTTTTTAATTGTTTTCTTGATTGGGGGCCAACGGGGCTGATTTCTCATGCGGGGAGAAATCTTTTAGTTTTTGCGTTTTGTACAGCGAACTCTTTGCTGTCGCAACCATAGTGAATAGTGGAGAAATCCTTTGTTATTTGTGTGTTAAAAACATTATTTGATGTCGAACTGTGAACTATAGTGAATATTGGAGTAAAGGATTTCGAGATCAAGCGGATGTTCCAGTGCCGTGAGTTTAGGTTATTCTCTATTCCTGTGCTCCTCAAATATCCTGATACCTGGTTCCTGTCATACCTAGACTCACAAAGAAACGGCGTCATAATTCGCACGGTAAGCAATTCGCTGCTAGGTTCTGTATAAGTACGTTAATTGCAGTGATTTAGCAACATTACGTGGAGGTCACCACCCTGATGACCTTTATTACATCCGGAACTTGGTACATATACTTTAGACATGAGCTGCGATAGTGCGGTAGAATATTAGTCATATTGTAGGAAATTAAGGGCCGTTGCAGACGGATCCCAGAATTTCTCGGCCGGAAATTTTCCGGAACGAAAATTTTCTCATTAAATTTATTTTATTTAGCTATAGTAAAGAGCACTACGAATCGTAGTCAAATGTTGTTCCGAGGCTGATCGACCATTTAGTTTTAGATTTTAAGATAACTTTAATTTGCTTCCACTGCGCTAAGATCAGCTTCGGAATCAAACATTTTTTGGTAGCAGAGCGTGGTTGCTTTATTGCAACATAGTTAACCGTGATTTAGTATTAAGCGTGTTTTTTATACTACCCACATATTTTATTAATTTTGGAAAATATTTTTTCGTTTTTTTTTTGTGACTATATTGTTTGTCTAGTGAACGGTACCTTATCGGTAAGGTCTAGGCCAGTCAACTAACATTTATTTTGTGGTATTTGTTTATTGGTTTTTCGTTTTTATTAAGTCGAGTGTGTAAAAGTTGGTACCATGGCTCCCTCGATCGCCAGGTATAAGGCTGCTATAAAGACAGTGTGGCCGTGTGATGCCGGCTTAGAATAGCATCACCCCATTTCTTTCCTGTGGGTGTCGTAAGAAGCGACTAAAGGACTCGAGGGTATCATGTGTATTGCAATTTTAGGCGACAGGCTGACAACCTGTCACTATAGCAATACACGACAATAGCTAAAACGGCCCTCAAATATGTGTCAGACGTGGCGATAACGACCGTACTTTTACGGTCGTTGACGCTCTGCCTACCCCGCAAGGGATAAAGGCGTGATGTATGTATGTATGTATGTATGTATGTATAAAGACAGAATTAAGGTGGTTTACTACCACAGCGGCAATGATCGGCCGCGAGGACCGGGAGGATGCGCTCTTGAAAAGTGCACTACAGGCAGATGAACGGGTTCGGGTTGTGTCGGAACACCTCACAGAGTGCCTCATGCTCCTTGAGGAAACTCCTAACCCTGAAGATCAGGTGCTGGTCGAGGGCGATGTAAGCCAGTGCTTGGAGCTGGCACAGGACATTGAGCAGGCAGCTGCGGACATATCTAGGCGACGTGACGGAAAGGAAAAGCCATTCCGTGGTAAAGTGGGACAAGGATTACAGGTGCCTCTTCCGCCTGTTACGGTTCCAGTATTTGCAGGCGATTACGCCGACTGGCCGGCGTTTGAGGACCTGTATAGCAGCGTGGTCCACACACGGACGGACATAATGCCAGCGTACAAGATGGCTCAGCTGATGTCCAGGCTACAAGGAGAGCCTCATGAATTGCTGACGCATTTGGCGGTCTCGGATAGCAATTATGAGGTGGCGTGGAAGATCCTTACCGACCGGTATCGGAACAAGCGCCTGATTGTAGACAGGCTGTTAGACCAGTGGCTGTCAATACCAACCATAACGCGAGGTACGGACCTCCGCGAGAAAATCTTCCACCCAGTCAGCGTCGCGGTCAGCGCACTGGAGCGACAGGGTTTGCCAGTGGCGGGCTACGGTTATATCTTGGTCCACACAGTGCTTCGCCGCCTGCCGAGCGAAATGGTCGCTCGATTCGAGCAGCTCCATGGGGCAAGTCCTCGGACCACCTCCCGACCTACGAGGATCTGAAGTCGTTCCTCGAGGCCGAAAGCAGGCGAGTGGACGTCCAGGCTGGTGAAGCCCCACGCAAGGAGACCTCTGCCCTCGCCACCCGGAACGGCCGGGTGCACCGGCGCGAGGAGGCAACAGTAGGCAACCCAGGCGGTACAACACCGCATTGGAATCAGGGTGTGCCTACTGCAGGAGACAGGCCACAGGGTAACAGCGTGTCAGGAGTTTGCTGCGCAGCGGGTTCAGAGGAGACGGGGTGTGGCACAGCAGAGGAGTTGGTGTTATCGGTGCCTGGGGCCGCATCAGGTGCGAGTGCCCTTCAAACACCAACTGTAGGTACTGCCAGGGTGCACACCATCCGCTGCTCTGCATGAATCGCTCCGGAGACGCCGGGGCAGCGCTGGATCGGATCAGCGAAGGAGCCTGCCCACCAAGGGAGGGAGCAACGCTCCCACCTCCAAGGAGGAGCCCACCTCCGCATCGGTCACAGGGACAGGCAGGGGACGTCAACAGACGGAGCCCACTTACCCAAGGACGTGGGGACGATCCCCACCACGGCAGCAGGTGCCGGATTGGGGAAGAACGGCACAGGAACGTGGCCAGGACACCCATCCCAGGTACGGGATCCAACGGGCGGGTGTCAGGAGAGCACTAGGCAGCCACCAGGGTACATGCAGTATTCTGCGGGCTTGAGCCACCTGGTTGGGTCTCAAGACCCACGCATGCCTCCGCCTATGCCTGAGTACCCGCGGCTACAGGCGCAACCTCGGTACGGACGTTTGCCGTTGGGGTACTATAGAGCTCCAGCCATGGCCTTTATGGGCAGACCTCCCTACCAGCAGGAGTGGGACCCATACACAGGTTTGGGTAGCGAGGATACCCCGCGGGACGCGGCCTCACCGCGTTTAGATTCCCGCTAGGTAATCGCCGCCTACTCATCAGCTTCGGCTCCCGTCCAATCACGGTACTTTTGCCAACGGCTAAGATTTGGGTATGGGGATACGGTGGCCGGACCATTCAAGTAAGAGCCCTACTGGATACAGGGCTCAGGGATGTATTGTATCGAGTAAGCTGGTGAGTAGGCTAGGCCTAAATGTACAGCCAAGTGAGGATGAAGCTGTAGGCATCGGGGCCTAAATGTGCCTGACATTCGGGGTCAGACGAACTTTGAGTTCGCATTAGGTAGCACATGTACAGGGGTCAGCTATCAAGTCTCAGCCGTGGTGCTGGATGAAGTGGTTGGGAAACTCCTCAGGTTAGGTTACCACCAACGGTACGAGGGTTAACCACAGGGTTGGAGTTAGCTGATCCTGATTTTGATACTCCTGGTACGGTGGACGTACTTCTCGGGTCAGACGTCCTCGGAGATTATGGTGCGGTAGGAAGAAGGTACTCCAGGAAGCTGGTTTGGTGGCCGTAGATACCACAGGGGTATGCGGGAATATATTCAATTGGGCCACATGTCGGTGTCCAGCCTGGATTGGAGGTGTGTCGAGCATTATTACATTCCACACCTGGCTGTCTTGAAGTCACCTGAGGCGAAAATACGGGTGGTGTTTGACGGTTCTGCTCCTATCTCGAATGGTGTGTCTGTGAACCAATGTTTGCACGCGGGTCCTAAATTGAACCGGGACATTGTGGACATTCTCACAGACTTTCGTTTGCACCAGGTAGCGTTCGTCGCAGACGTCAAAATGATGTTTCGCCAAACCATGATACATCCGGATGACCGTCGGTATCAGCTGATTTTGTGGCGTGAGAGCCCAGATGAGCCGATGGTCACATACGAACTTAACACGGTGACGTATGGACTTAAGCCAAGTCCGTATTTGGCAGTACGTACGCTGCGAGAGTTGGCCGCACAGGAAAGGGTAAGATATGCTCGAGCCGCAGCAGTACTGGATCGCGACGTCTACGTGGACGATATCTGCACGGGTGCTGATAGCGTGGAGCAGGCGCTAATTCTACGAGACGAGCTGATCGCGATCATGGGTTCAGGAGGTTACGAGTTGCGGAAATGGTTGTCCAGTTGCCCAGAGCTCCTGGCTGGTTTGCCAGGCGAGTTCCATCAGGACCCGCACCTCTTTGAGAACCCGGACAATCCTGTTTGGATCTGTCCGTTGGGCATCCTCGGGGTGCAATATAGGCCAACGCATGACGTATTCACGTACAAGATTGAGCCCGACCTTTTGGAGAAAACTTGGACTAAGCGGTCGGTACTGTCGACAATCGCTAGAACGTTTGATCCTAACGGATGGATCGCCCCGGTTACGTTCATGGCGAAGTGCTTTTTACAAAGGTTGTGGCTAGCCAACTTAGGATGGGACGACCAACTCTCCGGAGAGTTGTTGAAGGATTGGCTCAAGTTTGTGACCACCTTACCAGGGATTGTGCACATCGCGATACCCCGCAAGTTAGTCCCATCGGTGGGATGTAAGGCTACCCTACATGGGTTTTGTGACGCCTCGGAGCGAGGGTACGCGGCAGCTGTATACCTTCGGACAGCAAGTTCAACGGGAACTGTGCACGTGCGTCTCGTTATGGCCAAAAGTAAGGTGGCACCAGTCAGAACTAGATGGACCATCCCCAAATTGGAATTGGCAGGGGCAGCTCTTCCAGCGCGCTTGCTAAATCATGTAACCTGCAATCTGCGTGGTACCATCAACTTGGATGAAACGGTGTACGCGTGGACTGACAGTCGGATAGTTCTGTGCTGGTTGCAGACGTCGGTACATACACTTGAGGTTTTCGTGGCAAATCGGGTGTCACAGATTACGGGGTCGGAAACTCCGTTAGTGTGGAGGCACGTACCGGGAGAATGGAACCCAGCGGACTGCGCTTCGCGCGGGTGCAGGGCACCTGATTTGGTGAGTCACCCACTGTGGTGGGGACCTTAATGGCTGACTGAGTCGCCGCAGGAATGGCCATTCAACGAGTGCAGGGCGCCGCTTGGGCCACCTGATCGAGGTTTGCGAGTGAACGTCCCAGCTTTCTTGCTGGAACGGTATAGCTCCCTCGACAAACTTCTTGGGGTGACAGGTTGGATCAAACGGTTCGTGAACAACTGCAGGAAGCCTCAAGCAAAACGGAACTTTACACCTGTCCTCTCGTCTGCGGAACGGAATGCGGCTCTATGCTCATTAGTTAGAGTCGTCCAGGCGGAACATTTTGAAGAGGAGGTCAGGCTGCTCAGGGATGGACGTGGAAAGCTGAAGGGAGGAATTGTGCGCCTCAACCCATTCCTGGATGAGCAAGGTATGCTCAGGGTTGGAGGCAGACTTCGGAACGCTAGCCTGCCCTTTTCGGCTCGGCATCCACTGTTACTTCCAAAAAGGGGACCCTTAGTTGAGCTCTTAGTCAGGGATCGTCATGAGAAAAACTCGCACGCGGGCTGTAATGCGCTATTGGCCATCCTACAGCGCGAGTTCTGGATCTTATCGGGACGACGAACGGTACGTAGCGTTGTGTTTAGGTGCTTGCCTTGTTACCGCTTGAAGGCAGCCACAATGCAGCCACAGATGGGAGATCTTCCACCGGACCGGGTGACGGAGGCCTGGACGTTTGCAGGTGTGGGAACGGATTTCGCAGGCCCTTTCATGGTAAAGGCATCACGCCTACGGAACGCAAAGTCTATCAAGGCGTACTTGTGCGTGTTCGTGTGCCTAGCCACCAAGGCCGTCCACTTGGAGCTCGTAGCCGACCTTTCTACGGAGGCCTTTTTGGCAGCGCTGGAGAGATTTACGTCGCGACGAGGGCGACCAGCGCTGATCAGGTCAGATTGTGGTACCAACTTTAAGGGTGCTGATCGGTGTATGAAAGAAATTGTAACGTTCTTAAGGGAGAACGAAGAAGCCATCAGCACGGGCCTCTCCCGTCAGGGCATTACCTGGGTGTTCGATCCACCAGCGTGCCCTCACTGGGGTGGTATTTTTGAAGCGGTTGTAAAGTCCGCTAAGACGCATTTGTTGCGCGTCGTAGGGTTAACAATTTTGACTTTCGAGGAACTGGCAACCGTGTTTTGTAAAATTGAGGCTGTACTCAATTCGCGTCCTTTGTGTCCGCTCAGCTCAGACCCAAATGATTTAGAGGCCCTGACGCCAGGGCATTTCTTAATTGGCCGCCCACTTAACGCCTTGCCGGAATATCCCTATACGGAGGTGAATAGCAATCGTTTGTCGCGTTATCAGTTGTTGCAGCAAATGACTCAAAACTTTTGGAAGCGTTGGTCGCTTGAGTACTTGCACATTCTGCAGCAACGCCTTAAGTGGACGGACAGGACTGAACCCCCCTGCATTGGGGATCTCGTTCTGGTTAAGGATGCCAACCTACCGCCACTGCGTTGGCGCCGGGGGCGCATTCTCAACCTGTTTCCGGGTAGTGATGGCACTCCTCGAGTTGCACAAGTTCAGGTGGGGGATTCAGTTCTTAAGCGAGCAGTAGCTACATTATCACGCCTGCCATGCATAGAGCGGACCGATGGGTCGGTCCGGGGCGGGTGAATGTTTAGTTTCGTACCATACGTTTTGTTGTTTCGCGCCATTTCGCCTGACAGACCGCGACCTGTGACGTTGACGTCGGCCGACGCCATTTTTTTCCTTTGTTCGTTCAGTCCGTTCGATAATCACGCGGCCGCCGGCAATATAACCTTACTTTTTGTCGCTCGCGTCGCGGCTGCCGATAGCCACATATTTTTTAATTGTTTTCTTGATTGGGGGCCAACGGGGCTGATTTCTCATGCGGGGAGAAATCTTTTAGTTTTGCGTTTTGTACAGCGAACTCTTTGCTGTCGCAACCATAGTGAATAGTGGAGAAATCCTTTGTTATTTGTGTGTTAAAACATTATTTGATGTCGAACTGTGAACTATAGTGAATATTGGAGTAAAGGATTTCGAGATCAAGCGGATGTTCCAGTGCCGTGAGTTTAGGTTATTCTCTATTCCTGTGCTCCTCAAATATCCTGATACCTGATTCCTGTCATACCTAGACTCACAAAGAAACGGCGTCATAATTCGCACGGTAAGCAATTCGCTGCTAGGTTCTGTATAAGTACGTTAATTGCAGTGATTTAGCAACATTACGTGGAGGTCACCACCCTGATGACCTTTATTACATCCGGAACTTGGTACATATACTTTAGACATGAGCTGCGATAGTGCGGTAGAATATTAGTCATATTGTAGGAAATTAAGGGCCGTTGCAGACGGATCCCAGAATTTCTCGGCCGGAAATTTTCCGGAACGAAAATTTTCTCATTAAATTTCTTTTATTTAGCTATAGTAAAGAGCACTACGAATCGTAGTCAAATGTTGTTCCGAGGCTGATCGACCATTTAGTTTTAGATTTTAAGATAACTTTAATTTGCTTCCACTGCGCTAAGATCAGCTTCGGAATCAAACATTTTTCATCCTATATTATTAATTAATCTTGTTCTGTCATGTGGGACACAGAGTCCAAAAACGACCTGATGAACCATGGTTGCTATTCCGCCTTTGAGTGACATGGTTGTGTAACGACCCCCGCCGTCTAATTATTCATAGAGAGCAACTGCGACGGGGCCGACGGTTGACCGTGCTCTCCGAAGCACATACCATTGTTTTTTGTGAACGAATATAAATATCATTTTCGGTGTCCAATATTAAACTTTCGATGCCATATCTCAACTAAATGTGTTTTCATAAATTACTGTAACTTTAAAATTCGAAAAAAAATACTAAAAGAAAGAAAATCCGTAGTACCTTTTCTTAAGGTTGGAAATGAGGATATTGCACATCATATTAGGTATATTTCATTATCAATTATTTAGCCGTATCATATCTGGAGGAGCCCAAACTTGGCATGTTTCGAAAATTATTTCCTATTTAATTTGAAACAAATGACTTAAATATAATAATGTGATATATTTTTAGAATCGGGTTAGCAAAACCTTTCATTTGATACCACACACGATAGGTTTTAAAACAAAAAGTTTTTTTTCCCATACAAAAAAAAGATAACGTCATAACTCCACGCAGGATTTTTTTTTAATTGTGTACTACGGGTCAAATCGATTTCTTTACCCTAAAGATTAAGTGTACCAAATTTCATAACTCTTCTCTCAGGCGCAGCATGTTTCATACATTTGACTTTCGAGCCAGTAGGACTAATAGCTTAGAGGCAGAGCGGTGGAGCATTTGACGCATGCGGCCTGGGTTCGAACCCCAGTGTTGCATGATGTTTTTTCAATTTCTTATTATCATTTATGGTATCACAATTTAAACGACACAGTACCTGACAAGATGCGCTAGAATAGCCTTCACCCATCGTATTTTCCCACTATTGAGGAGCTCCATAAGTTGTTTGGGATGATATTGCGGTAGAACAGGACACGCCATCTGCGACGCCTCGAACAGACCGTAGTCTGGCATGTAGCTTACCAATGGGTCAACATATACTGGTCATTCTTACTAACTGTATGAGAAGCCAGCTTATGTTGATCCCTGGTGGATTTAGTTATAAAGCTCACCTGACAAGATGTGCTAGAATGGCTTTCACCCATCGTATTTTCCCACTATTGAGCAGCTCCATGAGTTGTTTGGGATGATATTGCGGTAGAACAGGACACGCCATCTGCGACGCCTCGAACAGACCGTAGTCTGGCATGTAGCTTAGGTTAATGGGTCTACATATACTGGGCATTCTTACTAACTGTATGAGAAGCCAGCTTATGTTGATCCCTGGTGGATTTAGTTATAAAGCTCACCTGACAAGATGTGCTAGAATGGCTTTCACCCATCGTATTTTCCCACTATTGAGCAGCTCCATGAGTTGTTTGGGATGATATTGCGGTAGAACAGGACACGCCATCTGCGACGCCTCGAACAAACCGTAGTCTGGCATATAGCTTAGGTCAATGGGTCAACGTATACTGGGCATTCCTACTAGCTGTATGAGAAGCCAGCTTATGTTGATCCCTGGTGGTTGTAACTATGTAACTTACCTGACAAGATGTGCTAGAATGGCTTTCACCCAACGTATCTTCTCATTATTGAGCAGCTCCTTAAGTTACTGCGATAGATCAACCTATACTGATAAATCTTACTAACTGTATGAGAAGCCAGCTTATGTTGATCCCTGGTGGTTGTAGCTATGTCACTGACCTTACAAGATGCGCTAGAATGGCTTTCACCCATCGTATTTTCCCACTATTGAGCAGCTCCATGAGTTGTTTGGGATGATATTGCGGTAGAACAGGACAAGCCATCTGCGACGCCTCGAACAGACCGTAGTCTGGCATATAGTCGAGTAGAGGCTGAAATAATAAAGATAATATTCAATGTGTACTTTTTTGTGGTGCAGTGACCTGAATAATTAAAGGACGCTACACACCGGACCCGTATGCGTGACTTGCACGTAGTCACGACGTCATTACGCGCGTAGAGGTGACGTTGCATCGTGTGGGATTGTATGAGACACCGCACACCGCGCTACGCATGAATGCGCGTAATCAGGCGCGTAGCAAGGTGTCCGGCCTCTCATAAAATCGCTTATTACGATACAACGTCATCTCTACGCGCGTGATCACACCGTCACTACGCCGTGTAACCCGGTGTGAAGCGCAATTCAGTTCCAAGCAAAACAAAGTTTTCTGATAAGCATCTTATAACGACCACATAATATAGACTGTGTCTGTCAGTAGTTGATTTTATATAACTACAGGCTTCAATTTTACAGCTGAAATTCGATATACATTGCGTAGCCGATTTAAGAAAGAAATCATAATGGCAAATGTAAATAAAAATTCTTCACATGGTATTGTTGTATTTATTCTCGAAGCTGCTCCGTAGTAAAAGTTATTCATAATCAAGAGTAGAATCAGCCTGGTAAAAATAACATAAAACTTGAGTGTCAACTTGATTGATATAGTACTAACAAAAAGAAATCCTGTAGATATCTAAATTACCTGTGGTTGGTCAGGCTGTGCCTTATTCCGTCTCCTTGCGTCTCGCTCTAATAATTGCAGGTTGATAGATGAAACCCTTTGCAAATGCGGCGCCGACACTCGTAGGTCTGCGTCGCGAAGGGCTCTCGATTCACCGCCTTCTTCGATATCCTGTGAAGATAAATACGTTTTCATATTTGATCACCATCTGCCTGCCCTTGTTCTAAATCAGTTGCGACCGGAGTTATATGTTTTGTTGGAGCACAAAATCATGTAGCAAAAAGATTTGGCAATGTTTTATGACGGGCCACCTGCCTACCGTCTTTGGGAATGCTATTGTAGGTGGTAGGACCGCTACTATGCGGTTCACCATAGTCGACAGATAGTCTTCTACTTCTTTTCCGTCGATTTTTTTTTTTTTGCTCTGGCAACCCCGAGCTGAGCGGTCGTCAAAATCAGCTGTTAATCAAATTTTATTTTAATTAGTGTTTTTATACGTTTTCTTGTTTATAAAACCCTGTGAAGTAGTGAAAGTGATAAGTTTATAATATATCGGATGCTGTCCGATACAAATTTGAGTGGAAATACTTGGATTTTCGACTGTCTGTCATAACAGACAAAGGATTTGAATCAAGATTTGAACGAGCAACGGATTATCCCCTGGGAGTATCGTTTCTTTGATAACTTTTATACGATTCACAATCAATTACCACATTAGTATCATATAATACCATAATACACGACAGCACAACTCACTTATTGTGGGAATTTACCTCCTATACATAACACAGCCGCGTGAACTTGCCTCAGGTTACTTTTAACGAAGTATACTTGACGGGAAGGTCAACTGCCGCTCAGACAAGTTATTCAACAAACACTTTATACCTATAGGAACTCAAAATCTTACTTCTCCTGCTAGTTTCGTTTTAGTCTAGTCTAGTTCTTTCAGTGTCTCAGATCGCTTGTCAATTTGGGAAGGGAAACTGATGACACTTGACCAGGTTATTTTACCTACATAAACATATCACATTGCTTAATTAGTTACAGTACCTACTCACTAGCTTGTGAGCAAGTGTATATTGTGTATTAAGTAGTGTTTTATATATTTCAGCTGAAGCAGCAGCATCAAAATGCCTACTGAAACACGTTCTATGGCTAAAGAACAAAAGTTACAAAGACTAATGATAGAAGTAAAGGACTATGAAGCTCAGGTTGACCGGCTGGTCGATGAAAGGAATAACTTAGAGTGTGACATGCGAATGTTAAAGTCGAGCAAGGATACGATTAACCTGAAACTCACAAATGCCTACTGTTTACTTGAGGAATCTAAGGCAGATATTGATCACAAACAAGCTCTCATTGACATCCTGCGAGCAGAGATCTCTAAGCTACAAGTTACTTCAGACCGGGTTGAACTTTTAGAACAACAGCTTCGTGAGGCACTAAGCAGCCTAAATATCTTACAAAATGAGAAGCAAAATACAGCTATAATTCAGTCACAATCACTCCACAATGAACTGTCATTTGCCCTACAAGAGGAGCTTTCTTTGCAAATGTGACAAGTGATCAACGATTTACTCAATGGACTGCACAAACATCTACTATAAATGTACATAATCATCCAAGACCAAAGAGATCTCAGCAGATTAAGGCAAAATTACTAAGAGCTTTGAATGCAAATAGATTATTAAGGAGACAACACAAAAATAAATATAAGAAACAAAATAGTCAATTGAAACGAGTAGTATTATATCAGGAGATTGACTCACTCAAGGCAGCTTATTCAGCTTTATCTGAGCAGCATGAAGAAGCAATGACCAAGCTAAGCCAACAATCTTCTACATTTGCACCGCCAACAAATAAAAATTTAATCAAACAAAATGCAATGAAATCATGGCCTTGCTACAAGATGATACAGACAAGAAACATTTGTCATTGCTAAGTGACACAGGAGACCCGTCTGAATTTTCATCAAATGACAGCGGGTCACCCAAGACTAAAAAGAAGAGAAACCGTCATTCATCAATGAAAAGAAAACAGTGAAGGAGCACCAAGCTGTTTTAATACCACAACACTGCTCTCACCAATCTGCACGGTGCCCCCCCACCCCGCAGGAGGTTGACCCTCAGTGGGGCTGTGGCACTGTGTATTGTCAGCAGTCACAGCGAGGTCAGCATGCTACGATGGATTTGGAGCCCAGTACTCCTAAATCACGAGTCGAGCAGTCTGGTAGCGCCGCGCAGGGACTACATAGCTTGGACGCGAGTGCACTCACCACGCCACCGCGCGCTCCACTGGACGTCCCGAGCGCCTCGCAGCCGTGCGCCCCGCGGCCCCGCCGTGCGCATCGCAGCCATGCGCTCCGCACGCCCCGCTGTGCGCCCTCGCCTCTCGCTGTGCGCCCCACGCCCCACCCTGTGCGCTCCGCACGCCCCGCCCCGCGCCCCGCACGCCTCGCCATGCGCCCAGCCGCCTTCGTGTGCGTGGTCAGGTCTGCTCACGCCGCGCGTCGCCGGGCAAGGAGCCCAGGGTGCGCCGCTGGCGTTGCACACTAGCACGCCTACGCCCAGTACTCGTACCCAGCACGTTCAGCAGCTGCCCAAACCCGTGGACACTAATCTCGCTAAGACGGTCATCTTTAGTGACAGAATAGGAAAAGGTTTAGGTTACTTACTGCACAATCAACTTAATCAGGTTGTTGAAAATGTTTGTTTACCCCAGGCCTCGTTTGAACAAATTACTAATAGAATGTTAAACTATAACTTCTCTGAAAACACTACAGTGGTGCTATTATTAAGTCACAGTAGCGGTGTCGACAAGCGAGCCTTGACTAATTTTATTAATTCTTGTGCCACCCTAAATGTCCGTAACTGTATTATAGGCACATTACCTTATATTAAGGGACAAGTTGAATATAATAGTAGAATATTTAATTTTAATACTATGTTATATAAATTGACATGTAGTCATAGTGACAACTTATATACAGTTGACATTAATCTATTTGATAATTTTATATTGACAAACAGTACAATGTACTTATCTCTTTATTACCGCAAACTTTTAGCTAATTTGTTAGCTATGAACATTTCTGACCCGGTTACACATTGTACACCAGATCATTCTAGACTTAGGCCTCTTGCATCCAGGAACAATAAATCTCAACATTTAAACTAAACAATGAGACAAAGGAAAGCCGCTTAGTATTATTCATCAGAATATTCAGGGCTTTCCTGGCAAGGAGCTTGAGATTGAGTTGTTCCTGGAGTCAAGAAAATGTGATATTTTATGCGTTTCGGAACACTGGTTGAAGGACTATGAGATGCTCATAAATTACGAAAATTATGAAATAGTCAGTGCCTTCAATCGAAAGTCCACTATTCGCGGAGGCACTTTTATTCTTGTTAATAAAAATATCAAAGCTAAAGAGCGAAAAGATATTGTTGGACTTTCGGTTGAATGTGTGTGTGAACTGTCATGCATTGAGTTGGAGAAACATATTATAGTGTGCGTATACAGACCCCCTAAAAATAGTAACTATGAGAGTTTTGAACTAATTATGGAAGATGTTTTAAAGATATTATTAAAATCAAAGAATAAATTTCATATTGTGTGTGGAGATTTCAATATAAATTTATTAGAAAATGTTGCTTTTAGAAGTCGATTTATCAGTTTGTTTAAGTCATTTAACCTAAACAACATATTTAAAGAACCTACTCGAATAACTGCAACCACAGCATCTTGTTTAGACAATATCTACTGTGATTGTGACTATTCAGACCAAGAAATAGTAAATTGTTGTAAATCAGACCACAATGGACAATCTGTGCTTTTTCCATGTCGTCCTAAAGTTGAAAAGATTGTTATTAGTAAAAGAATTATAAGCTCCAACCAAGTAGACAAACTCCATACTGCACTATCAGAAAAACTACCAGTTCTAGACTATGATACTAACAATCCAAATAACTTTTATTCAAAGCTTTTTATAACGATACGTGATGAATTTGAAGACAAATTCAAGGTAAAGAAATTAACAATTAATCCTAAATTTAAATTCAGCGACTGGGCAACTGTAGGGATTCGAACAAGTAGGAATAAGTTATTTGAGCTGTATGACGAAAAGTCTTATAATCATAGTGTAACTTTTGTTGAACATGTTAAAAATATTCTAAGATATTCAAAAATGTTTGCATACAAGCTAAAGCAATTTTCACCAAAAATAAAATATACTCTGCTGAAAATGTTATTAAAACTGTTTGGAAAGTTGTCAATTCAGAGACTGGTCGAAACAAACCAATTGAAAAATCTCATTCTTTGATGACTGGTCAGGGCATTGTTACTGCAGACGCTGATGTAGCTAATGAGTTTGAAACTTTTTTCAGTAACATCCCATTCAAAACTACTGAGTCACTTAACTCTTCGCCAATCATCGCGTCAAATCTTCTTAAAAACAATGTTCAGACTTGTGTTAATATATTTGAGTTTAGGCACATTAATGCGAACGTAATATTAAAAACTTTTAAAGATATAAAAGTAAAAACTACAGAGGATTTATGGGGCATGTCAGTAAGACTATGTAGTTCTTTAATTGATACATTAGCACCATACTTAGCCTGTATATTTAATGCTTGCATTGATCATGGCGTATTTCCTGATCTCATGAAGCACAGTAAAGTAATACCTCTTTTAAAGCAGGAGATAAAACGGATCCCAGTAACTTTAGGCCAGTATCTGTACTACCAGTTTTGAGTAAAGTTTTGAGAAAATTGTACTTAATCAAATGCTCCTACATTTCAACTTAAATAAATTACTACATGATCAACAATTCGGTTTTACGAAAGGGCGCTCGACAACCGACGCTGCTGTTAACCTCCTACAACTTATTTACGGTGCTTGGGAGGAGTCGCAGGATGTCATAGGGGTGTTCTGCGATTTGTCCAAGGCATTTGATTGCGTTGATCATGAGACACTGTTGCTGAAACTGGACCATTATGGTATAAGAGGAAAAGCGCTTGATTTAGTTCAATCTTATCTCGGAGATAGGACGCAGACAGTGCAGATAAATGGTGTGAAGTCGATAGGATCTGCCGTCAGAATTGGTGTACCGCAAGGATCAATTTTGGGGCCGTTTCTATTTTTAGTATACATAAACGACTTGCCGTTCATGGTACAGAATCTAGCCAAGATAGTGCTTTTGCTGATGATACTTCTTTAATATTTAAAGTGGATAGAAAAGCTGTAAATATTGACGAAGTAAATGGCGCACTTGATCAGGTTCATAAATGGTTTACGTCAAACAATTTAGTGCTGAATTCTAAAAAACTAAATGTATTAAATTCTCTTTGCCTAATGTAAAAGTATTAAACACGATGTTGTTCTAAATAATGAAAAGCTTAATTATGTAACTGAAACAGTTTTCTTAGGGATTACACTCGACGCAACCGTTCAATGGGATCCACATATACTAGCACTGGCTAGTAAACTTAGCTCAGCGGCATACGCTGTT
This sequence comes from Phthorimaea operculella, assembly GCA_024500475.1. Lineage (NCBI taxonomy): Eukaryota > Metazoa > Arthropoda > Insecta > Lepidoptera > Gelechiidae > Phthorimaea > Phthorimaea operculella. The sequence continues at coordinate 12,908,516 of JANFCV010000002.1, forward strand.
CGAAAAATTCGACAATTGACCGATGTTGCTACAGCCAGGCTTGTGTATTTTAGTTACTTTCACAGCATAATGTCCTACGGATTATTGTTATGGGGCAAGCCGCTAACATTGAAACTATCTTTGTGTTACAAAAAAGGGCTATAAGAGCAATATATAAACTGCGAAGTCATGAATCCCTACGAGAATTGTTTAAGGAAATTGGCATTCTTACGCTTCCTTCGCAGTACATATTTGACAATATAATGTATGTACGTAAGAATTCCAGTTCCTATTTAAGAAACTCTGATATTCATTGTCGTAATACAAGAAATAAAAATAAAATTGTACCGCCACAAACTAGATTAAGTAAGATCAGTAAATCATATATGGGTAACTGTGTACGCTACTATAATAAAATTCCAGAGGAAATTTTAAAGTTAAATGATAGGCAATTTAAAATTAAAATAAAGAATACTTTATGTTTGAAAGCGTATTACAAGACTGAACATTATCTGAAAGACAAAGATGTCTGGTTAGTAGCAACAGTTGCTCCAACACAATGCAAGAGATAGGCATTATTTAAAAATAAACATGACATTATATTTTAGTGGTTAAACTTTTATGATATGTAAATTGACATGTATAGTGGTTAAATTTGACATTTCATACTTATTATTCTTAAATTTTTGACATGTATTTTTACATTTACTGTAAATTTACTTTTTGTTATGTTATTTTATTGCTCGTATATTTAAAGTACCTTTATTTTAAAGACGAAACAGTTAGAATAATCTACTGTAATATTATTTTTATTTTGTTGAGCCGTTTTTGGCTATTACTATTATACTATTAATTTATTTTCTAGCTTAGATAGGGTAGCATAGGGCCTAAAATATTGTCAACTTTAGAATAGGTGCACTTCTGGGCAGGTTTTTGGGGGGTTTTCCTGTCCAGGGGGTCCGGCTAACTATACGTATGGAACACCTTTTTAAAATATTGACAGAATGTAATTCCATTTACTTGTCAATCACTGAGGCATAAAGTTACATGCTGTGTGGTTAGCCTGGCCAGCCCCGAGGCAGTGCCTTTATTTTTATTTTTTTTATCCCGCCCGTGCCGCGTTTAGAGTAGGAACACAAATTGTTATAAAAAATAGAAAATTTTGCATTAGAAATTTTCTCTTTTTTAAGTTTGAATTAGAATGTGACTTTCTTAAAGAGAATCTTGTAAATTCCTACTAAGAAATAAATTATTGAATTTGAATTTGAATTTGAATTCCTCATGACTGAGGGTCGTGACTAGCGTAAGTCGCACTATTCTGAAGGGTTCTCCATGTTAGCCGATCTTCTGCTAGGTGTATAGAGCCTTGGAGATTAAGGCGGGTAACTGCTACTATAGCGTCGGACATATATTCAGCCGAGGTCAATAAACTCTATGTCGCCTTTTACTAACTACTCTGTGGATTAGGGGTGGCAGTATTCTTAGCCACCACACGTCATTTTCAGTACATTTTGGTGAGTGTCAATTTTATAAGACTTCAATATGCTACGCTTGTGGCATTGACCAACCCAAGAAATAAGTATGCCATGAACAATTCTTATGCCACTTACATGCCCACCGAAACCGGACGACGACTGCGGATGTTCAGGCTTCCATTGCGAGTACACGTGCATCTCTGAGTCCATCCCGACCACTAGTATCCCATCTCGCACCCACGATATCTGCATAGGTAATGGAAAGTATCTAGAAATTACAGCACACTTACATGTCCGCCGAAACCGGACGAAGACTGCGGATGCTCAGGCTTCCATTGCGAATAAACGTGCATCTCAGAGTCCATGCCGACCACTAGTATACCGTCCCGCACCCACGATATTTGCATAGGCAGGGGTGGTAAACCATCAGCTGTTTTCAGTTCGATGCGTCTCAGTTGCATCCAGCGGATCTCTTCGACGAAGAGCGGCGCGGCCAGCGATGAAGCCTTGCGCAGGATTGGACGGTTGTTGTTTATTGACTCTTTCATTGCCTGAAACAAGGAAAATAATGTTATACATCTTTTTTTTACTTTATGCAAATTTACATGAGCGGACTTAATGCCAAGGGCATTATCTACCAGTCTACCTTAGGGCATTATGTTGCCATACAGTTTCTTTGAAAGAAAATCACCAGAAAAACGAAAGTTTTAAATCTTATTTAAACCATAGATACAGACTTTCCACCTGCACTAAGATAGAAGAAAGCTAAAGAGTGAATTTTATTTATCAGCCAACTTCAAATTAGGGTGACCGGGATGGCCCAAAATTTAATAGTAACTGTAGCATAAAGTGTCACTCACCTTCAAATTAGCCTGCGCTAAGTCACTAGACACTGGCGTGAAAAGCAGCACTCTTGACCCAACGGCAACTGTCAGTATATGGCTTCCATCTTCCTTTGAAACCCAATCTAGCTGCACCAGATGTTTCTGAGTAAGCGGACAGGTGTTGCCGTTTTCCATGATGCTTCTGCGTAGAGATTGCAGCGTTCCAAAGAGTGTTAGTTTTCCTTACCTCACAAAATATCGTAAAAAGGACCACAATGACACATAATTTTATGGTAACTATAGAAGTGTCACTCACCTTCAAATTAGCCTGCGCTAAGTCGCTAGACACAGGTGTAAATAGCAACACTCTGGACCCAACAGCAACCGTCAATATATGACTTCCATCCTCCTTCGACACCCAATCCAGTTGCACCAGATGTTTCTGAGTATGCGGACAAGTGTTGCCATTCTCCATAATGCTTATAATATGTAGAGATTGTAGCGTCCTATAGTGTCATACTTCCTTACCTAAGGTTGACCTCAAATAGATTCTAGAATAAAAAGTCGCACGCACCTTTAAATTAGCCTGTGCTAAGTCGCTAGAAACCGGTGTAAATAGCAGCACTCTAGATCCAACCGCCACTGTCAGTATATGGCTTCCATCTTCCTTTGAAACCCAATCCAGTTGGACCAGATGTTTCTGAGTAAGCGGACAAGTGTTGCCATTCTCAATAATGCTTATAATATGTAGAGATTGTAGCGTCCTATAGTGTCATACTTCCTTACCTAAGGTTGACCTTAAATACATTCCAGAATAAAAAGTCGCACGCACCTTTAAATTAGCCTGCGCTAAGTCACTAGACACCGGTGTAAATAGCAACACTCTTGACCCAACGGCCACTGTCAGTATATGGCTTCCATCTTCCTTTGAAACCCAATCCAATTGCACCAAATGCTTCTGAGTAAGTGGGCAAGTGTTGCCGTTTTCCATCATGCTTTTGCGTAGATATTGCAGCGTGCTAAAGAGTGTTACACTTTTCCTTACCTCACGATGAAATAAATATAGTATAAAGGCTAAAAAGACACCTACCTTTAAATAACCTATGGTGCCGTGACCAGGATGACTCAAAATTTTATGGTAACTATAAAAATGTCACTCACCTTCAAATTAGCCTGCGCTAAGTCACTAGAAACCGGTGTGAAAAGCAGCACTCTAGATCCAACCGCCACTGTCAGTATATGGCTTCCATCCTCCTTTGACATCCAATCCAGTTGCACCAAATGTTTCTGAGTAAGCGGGCAGGTGTTTCCATTTTCCATGATGCTTCTGCGTAGAGATTGCAGCGTCCTATAGTGTCATACTTCCTTACCTAAGGTTGACCTTAAATAGATTCTAGAATAAAAAGTCGCACGCACCTTCAAATTAGCCTGCGTTAAGTCACTAGAAACCGGCGTGAAAAGCAGCACTCTTGACCCAACAGCAACCGTTAGTATATGGCTTCCATCCTCCTTTGAAACCCAATCCAGTTGCACCAAATGTTTCTGAGTAAGGGGGCAAGTGTTGCCGTTTTCCATGATGCTTCTGCGTAGAGATTGCAGCATACTAAGGAGTGTTACACTTTTCCTGACCTCACGAAGAACTAAATTTAATATCGTATAAAGGATAAACAGTTACACCTACCTTTAAATCGCCTTAGGTGCCGTGACCAGGATGACTCATAATTTTATGGCAACTATACAGGGAGTAACAGATAGGGTATTACAATCCGAAAGGAGGTGAACGTACTCATGAAACTGAACAACTTTCCCCATGGAACATGTGTCGAAATATGAAAAAAAATTTGAGCCTCCCATACTAAATCCGTCAAGTAATCGGCGATTTTGTATGGGAGGTCCAAATTTTTTTTTTTCATTTTTCTACCCAAGTTCCATAGGGAGAGTTGTTCAGTTTCATGAGTACCTTTACCTCCTTTCGGCTTGTAATACCCTTTCCGTTACTCCCGGTAGAAGTGTCACTCACCTTCAAATTAGCCTGCGCTAAGTCACTAGACACTGGTGTAAATAGCAGCACTCTGGACCCAACCGCCACCGTGAGTATATGACTTCCATCTTCCTTTGAAACCCAATCCAGTTGCACCAAATGTTTCTGAATAAGCGGACAAGTGTTGCCATTTTCCATGATGCTTCTGCGTAGAGATTGCAGTGTGCTAAAGAGTCTTATATTTTTCCTTACCTCACGATGAACTAAATATCGTATAAAGGATAAAAAGCGACACCTACCTTAAAATCACCTTTGGTGCCGTGACCAGGATGACTCTTTAGGGTGACTATATAAGTGTCACTCACCTTTAAATTAGCCTGCGCTAAATCACTAGAAACCGGCGTGAAAAGCAGCACTCTTGACCCAACAGCAACCGTCAGTATATGGCTCCCATCCTCCTTTGAAACCCAATCCAGCTGGACCAGATGTTTCTGAGTAAGCGGACAAGTGTTGCCATTCTCCATAATGCTTATAATATGTAGAGATTGTAGCGTCCTATAGTGTCATACTTCCTTACCTAAGGTTGACCTCAAATAGATTCTAGAATAAAAAGTCGCACGCACCTTTAAATTAGCCTGTGCTAAGTCGCTAGAAACCGGTGTAAATAGCAGCACTCTAGATCCAACCGCCACTGTCAGTATATGACTTCCATCTTCCTTTGACACCCAATCCAGTTGCACCAAATGTTTCTGTGTAAGCGGGCAGGTGTTGCCATTTTCCATAATGCTTCTCCGTAGAGATTGCAGCGTCCTATAGTGTCATATTTCCTTACCTAAGGTTGACCATAAATAGATTCTAGAATAAAAAGTCGCACGCACCTTTAAATTAGCCTGCGCTAAGTCACTAGACACAGGCGTGAAAAGCAGCACTCTTGACCCAACGGCAACTGTCAGTATATGGCTTCCATCTTCCTTTGACACCCAATCCAATTGCACCAGATGTTTCTGAGTTAGCGGGCAAGTGTTGCCATTCTCCATAATGCTTATAATATGTAGAGATTGTAGCGTCCTATAGTGTCATACTTCCTTACCTAAGGTTTACCGTAGATAGATTCTAGAATATAGAATCACACTTACCTTCAAATTAGCCTGCGCTAAATCACTGGAAACCGGTGTGAAAAGCAGCACTCTTGACCCAACAGCCACTGTCAGTATATGACTCCCATCTTCTTTTGACACCCAATCTAGCTAGACCAGATGTTTTTGAGTAAGCGGACAGGTGTTGCCATTTTCCATGATACTTCTGCGTAGAGATTTCAGCGTGCTAAAGAGTGTTACACTTTTCTCGTATAAAGGATAAAAAGTGACACCTACCTTTGAATCACCTTTGGTGCCGTGACCAGGATGACTCATAATTTTATGGTAACTATAGAAGTGTCACTCACCTTCAAATTAGCCTGTGCTAAATCACTGGAAACCGGTGTGAAAAGCAGCACTCTTGACCCAACGGCAACTGTCAGTATATGGCTTCCATCTTCCTTTGACACCCAATCCAATTGCACCAGATGTTTCTGAGTTAGCGGGCAAGTGTTGCCATTCTCCATAATGCTTATAATATGTAGAGATTGTAGCGTCCTATAGTGTCATACTTCCTTACCTAAGGTTTACCGTAGATAGATTCTAGAATATAGAATCACACTTACCTTCAAATTAGCCTGCGCTAAATCACTGGAAACCGGTGTGAAAAGCAGCACTCTTGACCCAACAGCCACTGTCAGTATATGACTCCCATCTTCTTTTGACACCCAATCTAGCTAGACCAGATGTTTTTGAGTAAGCGGACAGGTGTTGCCATTTTCCATGATACTTCTGCGTAGAGATTTCAGCGTGCTAAAGAGTGTTACACTTTTCTCGTATAAAGGATAAAAAGTGACACCTACCTTTGAATCACCTTTGGTGCCGTGACCAGGATGACTCATAATTTTATGGTAACTATAGAAGTGTCACTCACCTTCAAATTAGCCTGTGCTAAATCACTGGAAACCGGTGTGAAAAGCAGCACTCGGGACCCAACTGCAACTGTCAGTATATGGCTTCCATCTTCCTTTGACACCCAATCCAATTGCACTAAATGCTTCTGGGTAAGTGGACAAGTGTTGCCATTTTCCATGATGCTTCTGCGTAGAGATTGTAGCGTGCTAAAAGACGGGACGGCCAATAGGCCGGCCGACTTGCCCGTGTCGCCCTCGCCGTTGCGAGTGTTGCGCCCGTCTTCCGATGAGAATGTTTGGAGGACCTGCGAAGATGAAAAAAAAAACATTTGGATTTGGGTTGGTAATGTGGTTAGTAATGGGACATGCACATGCAGAAAAATAAATTAAAAAACGTTTATTTCAAAATCTTATTATAGATTTGGTGCCGGGTCTTTCAAGTAAGTTATCCGTAGATACGTGTAGTGGGAATGACCCGCTACTTCCCCTCATTTCCTATAATTAAGATTTAAGATTATGAAGTAATGTAAAAAGTAAGTAGAATAGTTACTATCCGGGCTCGGATGGTATACCCTGATGATGATGAATAAAAAAAAACTAACAACTTGATATACAAAGCGAAGTGTAGCAGGCCGCCTACGCAAAGAGCTTATGTATAAATTAAAGGAAAGAAAAGCTTTAATTAACACAAGTAGCTTTTGCATTCACATAAATAACAATCTTTCTCTATAAAATCTAACAAGCTGTATTAATTGTAGTTTTAAGAAACAGCTTCTGTACCTACTAGAGCTCTAGCACTGTTTATGTATTGGAAAGTTATATTTTACTCCTGTTACTAATATAAAAATGGAAGATTCCAAACTGCTTTCGGTCAATAAACATTTTTGAATTTTAAGTCAATTTACCTGAGTGATCCTCTGTTTTTTCTGCATGAAAGACGTGTCGTGTAAGTAGGACAAATCGATCTGCGTATCGGCGCAGACCCCCACCCTTGGCAGGCTGACGTTTCTCAACGGTATCGTGTCTTCCAACAACCTGAAAAAAAGAAGAATAAGTTACTATTTTTACAATGACTGATCAAAACATTGTGCCGTGTAATGCCGGCTTAGAATAGCATCACCCCAATTCCACCCGTGGATGTCCTAAAAACCGAATGGGTAGCCACGTTCCCTGTAAATGCAACATCTTACACTGCGCTCGCCAATCCGCCTGCCAAGCGTGGTGAGTATGGCAATACCCCCCGATAGGGGGTGCCCATTTTCAGCAGTAGACTGTTATGGTTGGTTGATCAAAACATGATGTCAGTACATACGCAAATCAAGTATTAATCCCATGCGGGGTAGACAAAGCGTTAACGGCCGGTAAAATACGGTCGCTATATTAGCGACTGACAAAAATTTGCGTAATTTTTCAGAAAAATCAATTGTAACTATTTACTACGTGTCTTATAAACTATTGCCGTGAACATAGTCATACCGCGTTCTAAAACGGCGCTAGCGACATCTGTTGTTGGCGCGACGTTAATACTAACCATTCCGCTCCTCCAGTACTTTCGCATTTTTTTCGCAAGTTTATAAGTCATTCAAAAGACTGTACCAAGACAGTGACAGTTTGTCAACCTACAGGATGTAAAAAAATTAACTGCAAATATTTTAAGGGTGAGAATCCACCAGAGCTGTGCGAGGTAGCTAAGCGGTGTGCGAGGAAAAAATCCACCAATAGAATCACTTCATTTTCCTAGCCTCGCTCAGCTCAGCTCTGGTGGAATCGGGTTTAGCGAAGCGAGGCCATTCTACATACAAAATAAGCGAGAAATGTGTGCGAAGGATGTGCTGCGAGGAATGTGTTGCGAGGAATGCGTTGCGAGAAATGTGCTGCGAGGAATATGTTGCGAGGTTTCCACTACATCGCATTCCCCCCCCTCACACATTTCACAGCTTCGCAACGCATCCTCGTGCGCATTTTGACAGCTCCGCTACGCATCCTCGTACGGCACATTTTACTCGCACAGCTCTGGTGGAAACCCCTACACATTTCCACAGCACAGCTACACATCCTCGTACGACACATTTTACTCGCACAGCTCTGGTGGATTCTCACCCTATGAGGTGAACCAGCCCATGAAACTGAACAACTTTCCCTAAGGAACATAGGTCGAAATATGAAAAAAAAATTTGCACCTCCCATACAAAATATACCAGCCGACTGAGTCAATTTGTATGGACGGCCCAATTTTTTTTCATATTTCGGCCTATGTTCCTTGGGGAAAGTTGTTCAGTTTCATGGGCTGGTTCATCTCTTAAAATATTTGCAGTTGATTTTTTTACACCTTATATATAGGACCGACCGCATTTATACACGCACATTACCATACATCCAAAATATCTGGAGAGGCTTGCTAAAGATATGGTGAAAGCGTGTGTTTAATGGGCGTAAACTCAAGATGATGAATGGTTCTCTGGTCTCGTCGTTGGGTCTCGTTAACAAAAGGCATACATGTGCCAGCCTCTAATTCTACCGTCACTTATAGAGCGTGCGGAAAGTTATGCCGCTCCCGCATTAGCCATGAAAAGCCTTGCCTCAGACACTGAATAAACCGTCTGTCACAGATGTATGAAACCAATGATGACGATTACCCTACATTGGATAAAGATATTTGACAGTGACGGCCCCCCGCGAGATGGACAGACGATCTGGGCAAGTCCGCGAAGAAATGCTGGATGCAGGCTGCTTCTAGTCGGACAAGGTGGAAATATTTAGGGGAGGCCTATGTTCAGCAGTGGACGTCCTATGGCTGATATGATGATGATGATGATGATGATGATGATGACTTACCATTCCGCTCCCCCGGTGCTCTCGCACTCGTACACACACACGCAGAGGTTGACGAAGCGCGCGTCTGTGGGGTTGTTGGTAGGGTTGCTGCCGCCCTTCGGCCGGGTGAATGACCGACCGCACTTGTACGCGCACGCTATACGCCCGGAGTACGCCGCGCTTATGTGTAGAGGTTGGCCTGGGGAAACAAGTAAATATTGTTACAAAATTGTAGTATTGAAGGTGAAACAACCTGGACCTTTCGTTATCGCTACTTCGACACTCATCGCTGCAGCTTAAATGATAATCATGATGATCTCTCCAACCGATTTCGGCAACAGCGACCACTTCTACTCCTAATCAAGTCGGCGCTGATGCGCCCGTAGGTGGCTATTGTAATGACTAAATAAATTGTAGTATCATACCTCACTCATGAGCGACATATTATTCCTCAAAATCGCTTATAGCTCATAGCGGGGACGTTAGCATCTTCAACTATGCGAATCGAGTTAGATGCTGAAATTTGGCATGAAGGTACTTCTTGATTTACTGACCAAACCGCTTCTTTAATTTTCACCGCTTTGCACCATCCTCAGTTTTGATCGGATGTTTCGATATGCAAAGTTCTTGCTCTTCTATGATCTTTTGACCTCCCCGCTATTAGTAAAAATTACAAGGTCGAACGTAAAAGTTTTCAGAACTACCGGCGTAAAAGCTTTCGAATATTATTGTAATGGAGGATGTGTAACTATCATAGGGAGCAATACTACCTGGTTCACAAAAGCACCAAAAGCACAAAAGGACCCGAAAAGACAACATTATTATTGACATCTTGCTCAAATATCATGTAATATGAAAAGGACACAAACAATAATGTTGCCATTTCGGATCCCCTTCTTTTGTGGACCATGTTATACTCACCTGGAATGTCTATAGCTGACTCTTGATCTTTGTTCATCATTTCCCATTCTTTCCACGTGTACTCGAATTCACAGTCATCCTTTTTCTTTACGTCACATTTCCAGAACCTGATAAATAAAACAATGAAGAAGCTTGGTAATTAATAACATGTACCTTCGTCAATCAAACGGTATTTTTTTAAAAGGACATTTATATCGCAATACAGTGAATTTTGCAATATAGTAAATTGGATAACCTGTACAATTTTATTGATACTTTGAAAAACTTCTTCTTTATAGATATTGTCCAGGTTTACAAACATTTGAATACTTCAAAACTGGTAATTCAATATCGTTTTAAAATGACATACCTCAACGTACTATCCGTGCATGCTGTTGCGAGAATATAAGGCGCTAAACAAGCTGGGTATATAGACGCCGAGCTGAGGTGACCCGCGGCTGGTGTTGCATGGATCACGTCTACACCATCAGGCAACGCTAGTGGACTGCACACCTAGCATAGAGTACATACCTCAATGTGCTATCCGTACATGCTGTAGCTAGGATGTAAGGCGCTAAACAAGCTGGGTATATAGACGCCGAGCTGAGGTGACCCGCGGCTGGTGTTGCATGGATCACGTCTACACCATCAGGCAACGCTAGTGGACTGCACACCTAGCATAGAGTACATACCTCAATGTGCTATCCGTACATGCTGTAGCTAGGATGTAAGGCGCTAAACAAGCTGGGTATATAGACGCCGAGCTGAGGTGACCCGCGGCTGGTGTTGCATGGATCACGTCTACACCATCAGGCAACGCTAGTGGACTGCACACCTAGCATAGAGTACATACCTCAATGTGCTATCCGTACATGCTGTAGCTAGGATGTAAGGCGCTAAACAAGCTGGGTATATAGACGCCGAGCTGAGGTGACCCGCGGCTGGTGTTGCATGGATCACGTCTACACCATCAGGTAGCGCTAGTGGGCACTCGCACACCTAGAAAACACATTAGAATAAGATTTTTTTGTTTATAAAACACTACAGTTTAAGTTTCACCAAACGGCAACAATCTCAACGTTAGAATTTTTCATCTCGTACGCGCGCAATTAGTTACAGTGAAGTAAGTGACAACATTTTATCGTATCGTTCATTTTTAGTCTGGCTATTTTACTCATATCGCCAAAGAAATTAAGCTGAGAGCAAAATCAATAGTTATGTTGCAAGTTTTGTAGCTTTATACAAATCTTTGCCTCAAAATTATGCACCTTTTTTAGGCACCTAGTTATTTCAAATTAACTAGTCCAAGAAATTAACCAATCGTAGGTAAAGCTAAGACTCATCAATTTTTTATGAATATGAATTCAAACTATCTTGGTTACCTTCTTAGTAGCAATGGAGATATGCGAATGCTGCGGCGGCTGCGGCGCGGGACGCTCGGTGTCCATGGAAACGGAGTTCTTCCTCGACTCGCCTTCCTCCTCTTGCACTAGAGCGCTGTCAGGGACGTACATCATACTGTTTGTGAGATTGATTACCTTCTTAGTAGCAATGGAGATATGAGAATGCTGCGGCGGCTGCGGCGCGGGACGCTCGGTATCCATGGAAACGGAGTTCTTCCTCGACTCGCCTTCCTCCTCTTGCACTAGAGCGCTGTCGGGGACGTACATCATACTGTTTGTGAGATCATCTGGAAGGGAAAAGCAGCGATAAGTTTCATGTTATATATAAGTAAGAAGAAAAAAGATATGTCGTAAAGGCAGGCAGCTGGCCCGGAATGCTATAGGTAAAATATATCACTCTGAATAATATAGGAACATGAAATGTCTTGCCAAACAGACCACCCTGTTACTTTTTCTTTCAATTGCAACATTGAAATACCAAATCTATAGGTACCAGGTAAGGATAGCGCTACCTTATAATTTACTACCAGCGCGTGTCATAATGTAATCTACTAAGAGAAGAACGGGGATGCGATAAATAAGGCTGGTTTTACAGCAACGCTGCCCGGCGGCGCCGCTCGGCTGCGGTCTGCTCGCGGGCCGCGCGCCCGGTGTAAAACGACATTCAACCGCGCGCTGCTCGTTTTGGTGTACAGTCCGATACAAGAATTGTTGTACTTACTAGTACCTACCACCTATCTACTTATTTTAAATTTCATGGCAACTACAGATACACGCACACTCATATAACGCCTTTATCCCTTGCGGGGTAGGCAGAGCGTTAACGATTGTAAAATTACGGTCATATCAAATAGTTCTAACCCAATTTCTTCCCATGCTTTATTTTTTGCGTCCCGATTTTTATAGATCTCGTCGGCAGCGTCCCATAAACATGCGCGGAAGCGCACTTCATCTATCAGTCTCCCCGTATCGATAAAGTCATCCATATTGGACTGTACGCAGCCGCGCGTCCGCACCGTGTCGCTCTATAATGATACTGGCGGTGCGAAGGGATCGAGACGCGGCGGTGTATAACGCTTCATACAAGCCCATCGTATTCGAGCTGCGCGTAAAACGTTTTAAAACCAGCCTTAATCCAGGAAATAGGCAGCAGCGTTCCCGCCAATGAATGTACGTACCTGCAGGGTCAGCCTGCGAAGAAACGGTGAGCCTCCACATATGCACAGTGGAGCCACCGTCAGTCCGCTCCAGCACCACTGTAAATAAATAAAAAAATAAAGTCTCATAACAATTTTCTTTTTCATAACAACTTCACACTATAAATAATTAGGTAGCACAGGTCTGCCGTGCTAACTAAAACCGCAGTATGTCAAAAGATCGAGGTTTACGCGCCTAAAGTTTGTATTTTTATTTTGGCGTTTTAGGTACTTTTCTAAGATATTTTTGTTGTCATATCTATTGATCCTTTCGTATCGTATCGTCGTAAGATAATTTGATTGCAAAAAAGTACTCAGAAACGTCAAAATATTATTACGAACTTTAGGCGCGTAAACCTCGATCTTTTGACTTACTGCGGTTTTAGTTAGCACGGCAGAGGTATGAACACCGCCGACCATTAGTCTTACTGTCGATCCAAATCGCGAAAATAAAATCGAAGTTCCATATTCGAATTAAGTATTTATGTAGCTTTCACTTACGCTGGGGAGAACTGACCGGCGTGATACAGCTCATACAGCTTATATTTTAAGCCAAACACTTAGTCTATGTATTCTATATGCTTTACAAATGCGTACAGGGTGTTAGGACGGTGTACCGAAAACTTTGCAGGCATGATCAGACCACCAAACTGAAAAACTTTTACTATGGAGCCAATGGTGGGAAACGAAAAAAAAATTTCCGTTACACCGCCCCTAACACCCCGTATAAAACTTTACCTATGTAGAAGGGCTCGTTGAACACGGCTGCTTTTCGTAAATCCACTATAGCTTCGAGGCCGGTTTCCGTGATGGTGTTGAGGTGGTGGTCGGAGCCTTCCACGCCGGAGTCCGCACCGTCCGAGTCGGCGGTTGTTCTTTCACCTGAAACATAGATTTGTTTAAGTCTTCTACACGTTAACGTTTGGCAGTGCCAGGACCGGAAAATTAAATCAAGAGGAGTAGATTATCAATCATACAATTTAATTAAAATTACTCCAATATCTTTATTTTGTGTGGGGTTTCAGCAACGATTTGACAGTTTATTTAGAAATCTATGTCGAATTCGGCATTTACTAAAAATTGAAACTCTCTTTGCCGTGTCAAAGAATACTAACTATAGCTAACCCGTGTGGTGCCGTGGTGGGTGAAGTGACCAAGGGGTTCGAGAGTGATGTGTATTGCAATTTCAGGTAACAGGCTGTCAACCTGTCACTATGGTGTTACACAGTCTTCAGAATGACTCTTAAACTGTTTACACTCTGCCTACCCCAAAAGGCATAGAGGCGAGATATATGTATGTATGTATGTTCTAGCCGTTAAAATGGACTACTTCAGTAACGACAAAATTACTTTTCAAACATATCTTGTTGCATGTCTGAAATACGCTTTGAAAGTTTGTAGAAACACACTGTATTGTTGAGGAATGTAAGTGTCACTTATAAGTTTTTAACAGCAAATTAAAGTAAACATATTTTTTTGTGTATTAAGTGTGCATCAATGTCATATAATCATAAAAAAATGCGGTGTAAACGAGTATGTTTTGTATGACTGAATGTTCTTTCTTATTCTTAAAAAGTGACCAAATGTTTTTGTCACGGAGGGGACATACCCGTAATAAGCTGTTGTTGGAACACATGCAACAACTGCGTGTTATGCCAATCGTGGGTCGCATCAGCTATTGCATGTAGTTGTATTATAGCGCCGGGTCTGGCCGTGGATTGTTGAGAGACTATCTTGATCCGGTCGTGTAATGGTACGCCGCCGCCTTCTTCTAACGTAGAGTCGGATGACATTGACATTGTATCGTGTTGCTGCAAAATAAAGATTTAGGTACAAAATACAGTCTACACAGAAACGTGTGGTGCTGGCTTAGACCATTTATATATATCATTCCATTTCTATCTATTGGTGCCGTAAAATCTAGGGATTAGACAGCGGCGACTCTTGTCTAAATAGATGTTACAAAGTATTGTCACAGATAACATAATAGTATTGTCAACACAACCCCATTTACTGGACTCACCAATTTACCTGCAAAGCGAAGTGAGGCCCTTGTTCCGCAGTGAACTGTTTGTATCTGTTAATGTTAAAAGAAGGAGATAAGAAAAACTTACGAAAACATCTTTATGCCGTCTCTCTGAGGTAGCGATTTCTGCTAACAATGTTCTAGCGTCGATAACCGCTTGGAACACTCGCAAGCTTTCACCGTCGCTTGCAACGAAGCACGCCGACGGGGAATTTGATAAGTTTCCGAGAGTAGTACTGTAAAAACCACATAATCCTAATTAATATTTTAACCAAACTACGTTATAAGTTTATAACTGGCAGCTATTTTTAGCAGAGCCATTTAGAAAAGTATAAAAAGGCATTACACTCTTTACTTAGAAAGAAAAGAAAGATAGAAAGATTAAACGTTTATTTCGGGTAACAGTACATTAGTAAGGCTTGATAACAAAACAATCATAAAGTGACAAAGGAAAGCTAGTGTACCGCACCCGTAAAAGGCCCTAACTCAGCATTATGCCGCGACCCGCCAGGAGGCGCGCCACGACGCTGTTATTCTGTTAGTACCTAGTGTGTGTGTGTACGCGCCCAAGCAGATGTGATTCAATACCTACCGATTACTTATGATGAATATAGTAGTAGGTAAATAACAATCTAGAATCGCTTTTTATACTAAATTAATGAATGAAGTTGGTAATATATATTTATAATAGATACATACCTACTTAAATACATATAGATAGATATACTAGTCCGTGATATAATTTATACAATTAAACAAATACTTTACATAGACATAATAATAATATAAGGTGTATTTCTGTCTGCCCACAAAGTAAAACTTATTCCTGTTTGCGGGTAACATTTGTTTTTACGTAGGTAATAGAAGAAAAGCCAGGACGACGACGCGCACCGAGTTGCTAAAACATTTTACTCAGCCTTCTGCAGACACAACAGATATGTTCGTAGGCAAATTTCAAATTCAAATTCAATAATTTATTTCTTAGTAGGAATTTACAAGATTCTCTTTAAGAAAGTCACATTCTAATTCAAACTTAAAAAAGAGAAAATTTCTAATGCAAAATTTTCTATTTTTTATAACAATTTGTGTTCCTACTCTAAACGCGGCACGGGCGGGATAAAAAAAATAAAAATAAAGGCACTGCCTCGGGGCTGGCCAGGCTAACCACACAGCATGTAACTTTATGCCTCAGTGATTGACAAGTAAATGGAATTACATTCTGTCAATATTTTAAAAAGGTGTTCCATACGTATAGTTAGCCGGACCCCCTGGACAGGAAAACCCCCCAAAAACCTGCCCAGAAGTGCACCTATTCTAAAGTTGACAATATTTTAGGCCCTATGCTACCCTATCTAAGCTAGAAAATAAATTAATAGTATAATAGTAATAGCCAAAAACGGCTCAACAAAATAAAAATAATATTACAGTAGATTATTCTAACTGTTTCGTCTTTAAAATAAAGGTACTTTAAATATACGAGCAATAAAATAACATAACAAAAAGTAAATTTACAGTAAATGTAAAAATACATGTCAAAAATTTAAGAATAATAAGTATGAAATGTCAAATTTAACCACTATACATGTCAATTTACATATCATAAAAGTTTAACCACTAAAATATAATGTCATGTTTATTTTTAAATAATGCCTATCTCTTGCATTGTGTTGGAGCAACTGTTGCTACTAACCAGACATCTTTGTCTTTCAGATAATGTTCAGTCTTGTAATACGCTTTCAAACATAAAGTATTCTTTATTTTAATTTTAAATTGCCTATCATTTAACTTTAAAATTTCCTCTGGAATTTTATTATAGTAGCGTACACAGTTACCCATATATGATTTACTGATCTTACTTAATCTAGTTTGTGGCGGTACAATTTTATTTTTATTTCTTGTATTACGACAATGAATATCAGAGTTTCTTAAATAGGAACTGGAATTCTTACGTACATACATTATATTGTCAAATATGTACTGCGAAGGAAGCGTAAGAATGCCAATTTCCTTAAACAATTCTCGTAGGGATTCATGACTTCGCAGTTTATATATTGCTCTTATAGCCCTTTTTTGTAACACAAAGATAGTTTCAATGTTAGCGGCTTGCCCCCATAACAATAATCCGTAGGACATTATGCTGTGAAAGTAACTAAAATACACAAGCCTGGCTGTAGCAACATCGGTCAATTGTCGAATTTTCGAACAGCGTATGCCGCTGAGCTAAGTTTACTAGCCAGTGCTAGTATATGTGGATCCCATTGAACGGTTGCGTCGAGTGTAATCCCTAAGAAAACTGTTTCAGTTACATAATTAAGCTTTTCATTATTTAGAACAACATCGTGTTTAATACTTTTACATTAGGCAAAGAGAATTTAATACATTTAGTTTTTAGAATTCAGCACTAAATTGTTTGACGTAAACCATTTATGAACCTGATCAAGTGCGCCATTTACTTCGTCAATATTTACAGCTTTTCTATCCACTTTAAATATTAAAGAAGTATCATCAGCAAAAGCACTATCTTGGCTAGATTCTGTACCATGAACGGCAAGTCGTTTATGTATACTAAAAATAGAAACGGCCCCAAAATTGATCCTTGCGGTACACCAATTCTGACGGCAGATCCTATCGACTTCACACCATTTATCTGCACTGTCTGCGTCCTATCTCCGAGATAAGATTGAACTAAATCAAGCGCTTTTCCTCTTATACCATAATGGTCCAGTTTCAGCAACAGTGTCTCATGATCAACGCAATCAAATGCCTTGGACAAATCGCAGAACACCCTATGACATCCTGCGACTCCTCCCAAGCACCGTAAATAAGTTGTAGGAGGTTAACAGCAGCGTCGGTTGTCGAGCGCCCTTTCGTAAAACCGAATTGTTGATCATGTAGTAATTTATTTAAGTTGAAATGTAGGAGCATTTGATTAAGTACAATTTTCTCAAAACTTTACTCAAAACTGGTAGTACAGATACTGGCCTAAAGTTACTGGGATCCGTTTTATCTCCTGCTTTAAAAAGGTATTACTTTACTGTGCTTCATGAGATCAGGAAATACGCCATGATCAATGCAAGCATTAAATATACAGGCTAAGTATGGTGCTAATGTATCAATTAAAGAACTACATAGTCTTACTGACATGCCCCATAAATCCTCTGTAGTTTTTACTTTTATATCTTTAAAAGTTTTTAATATTACGTTCGCATTAATGTGCCTAAACTCAAATATATTAACACAAGTCTGAACATTGTTTTTAAGAAGATTTGACGCGATGATTGGCGAAGAGTTAAGTGACTCAGTAGTTTTGAATGGGATGTTACTGAAAAAAGTTTCAAACTCATTAGCTACATCAGCGTCTGCAGTAACAATGCCCTGACCAGTCATCAAAGAATGAGATTTTTCAATTGGTTTGTTTCGACCAGTCTCTGAATTGACAACTTTCCAAACAGTTTTAATAACATTTTCAGCAGAGTATATTTTATTTTTGGTGAAAATTGCTTTAGCTTGTATGCAAACATTTTGAATATCTTAGAATATTTTTAACATGTTCAACAAAAGTTACACTATGATTATAAGACTTTTCGTCATACAGCTCAAATAACTTATTCCTACTTGTTCGAATCCCTACAGTTGCCCAGTCGCTGAATTTAAATTTAGGATTAATTGTTAATTTCTTTACCTTGAATTTGTCTTCAAATTCATCACGTATCGTTATAAAAAGCTTTGAATAAAAGTTATTTGGATTGTTAGTATCATAGTCTAGAACTGGTAGTTTTTCTGATAGTGCAGTATGGAGTTTGTCTACTTGGTTGGAGCTTATAATTCTTTTACTAATAACAATCTTTTCAACTTTAGGACGACATGGAAAAAGCACAGATTGTCCATTGTGGTCTGATTTACAACAATTTACTATTTCTTGGTCTGAATAGTCACAATCACAGTAGATATTGTCTAAACAAGATGCTGTGGTTGCAGTTATTCAGTAGGTTCTTTAAATATGTTGTTTAGGTTAAATGACTTAAACAAACTGATAAATCGACTTCTAAAAGCAACATTTTCTAATAAATTTATATTGAAATCTCCACACACAATATGAAATTTATTCTTTGATTTTAATAATATCTTTAAAACATCTTCCATAATTAGTTCAAAACTCTCATAGTTACTATTTTTAGGGGGTCTGTATACGCACACTATAATATGTTTCTCCAACTCAATGCATGACAGTTCACACACACATTCAACCGAAAGTCCAACAATATCTTTTCGCTCTTTAGCTTTGATATTTTTATTAACAAGAATAAAAGTGCCTCCGCGAATAGTGGACTTTCGATTGAAGGCACTGACTATTTCATAATTTTCGTAA
This sequence comes from Phthorimaea operculella, assembly GCA_024500475.1. Classification (NCBI taxonomy): domain Eukaryota; kingdom Metazoa; phylum Arthropoda; class Insecta; order Lepidoptera; family Gelechiidae; genus Phthorimaea; species Phthorimaea operculella. The sequence continues at coordinate 12,927,473 of JANFCV010000002.1, forward strand.
TTTATGAGCATCTCATAGTCCTTCAACCAGTGTTCCGAAACGCATAAAATATCACATTTTCTTGACTCCAGGAACAACTCAATCTCAAGCTCCTTGCCAGGAAAGCCCTGAATATTCTGATGAATAATACTAAGCGGCTTCCCTTTGTCTCATTGTTTAGTTTAAATGTTGAGATTTATTGTTCCTGGATGCAAGAGGCCTAAGTCTAGAATGATCTGGTGTACAATGTGTAACCGGGTCAGAAACGTTCATAGCTAACAAATTAGCTAAAAGTTTGCGGTAATAAAGAGATAAGTACATTGTACTGTTTGTCAATATAAAATTATCAAATAGATTAATGTCAACTGTATATAAGTTGTCAATATGACTACATGTCAATTTATATAACATAGTATTAAAATTAAATATTCTACTATTATATTCAACTTGTCCCTTAATATAAGGTAATGTGCCTATAATACAGTTACGGACATTTAGGGTGGCACAAGAATTAATAAAATTAGTCAAGGCTCGCTTGTCGACACCGCTACTGTGACTTAATAATAGCACCACTGTAGTGTTTTCAGAGAAGTTATAGTTTAACATTCTATTAGTAATTTGTTCAAACGAGGCCTGGGGTAAACAAACATTTTCAACAACCTGATTAAGTTGATTGTGCAGTAAGTAACCTAAACCTTTTCCTATTCTGTCACTAAAGATGACCGTCTTAGCGAGATTAGTGTCCACGGGTTTGGGCAGCTGCTGAACGTGCTGGGTACGAGTACTGGGCGTAGGCGTGCTAGTGTGCAACGCCAGCGGCGCACCCTGGGCTCCTTGCCCGGCGACGCGCGGCGTGAGCAGACCTGACCACGCACACGAAGGCGGCTGGGCGCATGGCGAGGCGTGCGGGGCGCGGGGCGGGGCGTGCGGAGCGCACAGGGTGGGGCGTGGGGCGCACAGCGAGAGGCGAGGGCGCACAGCGGGGCGTGCGGAGCGCATGGCTGCGATGCGCACGGCGGGGGCCGCGGGCGCACGGCTGCGAGGCGCTCGGGACGTCCAGTGGAGCGCGCGGTGGCGTGGTGAGTGCACTCGCGTCCAAGCTATGTAGTCCCTGCGCGGCGCTACCAGACTGCTCGACTCGTGATTTAGGAGTACTGGGCTCCAAATCCATCGTAGCATGCTGACCTCGCTGTGACTGCTGACAATACACAGTGCCACAGCCCCACTGAGGGTCAACCTCCTGCGGGGTGGGGGGGCACCGTGCAGATTGGTGAGAGCAGTGTTGTGGTATTAAAACAGCTTGGTGCTCCTTCACTGTTTTCTTTTTCATTGATGAATGACGGTTTCTCTTCTTTTTAGTCTTGGGTGACCCGCTGTCATTTGATGAAAATTCAGACGGGTCTCCTGTGTCACTTAGCAATGACAAATGTTTCTTGTCTGTATCATCTTGTAGCAAGGCCATGATTTCATTGCATTTTTGTTTGATTAAATTTTTATTTGTTGGCGGTGCAAATGTAGAAGATTGTTGGCTTAGCTTGGTCATTGCTTCTTCATGCTGCTCAGATAAAGCTGAATAAGCTGCCTTGAGTGAGTCAATCTCCTGATATAATACTACTCGTTTCAATTGACTATTTTGTTTCTTATATTTATTTTTGTGTTGTCTCCTTAATAATCTATTTGCATTCAAAGCTCTTAGTAATTTTGCCTTAATCTGCTGAGATCTCTTTGGTCTTGGATGATTATGTACATTTATAGTAGATGTTTGTGCAGTCCATTGAGTAAATCGTTGATCACTTGTCACATTTGCAAAAGAAAGCTCCTCTTGTAGGGCAAATGACAGTTCATTGTGGAGGCCTTTTTTGAAACTGCGCTTTATTGTGATAGAACGTAGTGGTGGTGGAATGTCGTTCCAGCACTTTGAAGCCTGGAATTTAAAACTTCCGCGGAAAGCTGCTGTTCTATGATGCGGGACTGCGAGTTGATTAGACATCAGTCTAGGTGTGTACCTGTGGTGTGAGTATCTCCATGACAACTTACGATACAAGTATTCTGGTTTACCTGTCTTGATAGTATCAAACAAAAGGTTCGTGAGGTGATATTTAATTCGGCCGTCTATTTTTAAAAAGTTTGCTTTATTTAAATATGGTGTAATGTGCGTTCGAGGAGGTATGTTAAAGCAATAGCGGGCGCATGCATTTTGCACTCGCTGTAATAGATGCAGATTTTTCTTATAAAGACAGCTACCATACACTGATATACAATGATTAAATTTTGACAGAATTAATGATTCACATAGGTTGATGCGTAACTCAGTGCTAATATATGGTCTTATTTTATATAATATCTTGAGTCTATAAAAACAGTTACGCACCAGCTCCATACAGTGATTTTCAAATCTAAGATGACTGTCCATTAATAGCCCCAGATTCCTAGCAGTCTGCACCTGTTCGACCCTATTTCCCATAATATGTATGTCTGGATTACAATCTTGTATCTTTTGTTTTTGCAGTTTTGTGCCAGTAATAATAAATTTAGATTTTGTTGGGTTTAATACTAGAGAGTTTCTTTCTGACCAACTAGCAATGTGATTTAGGTCAGAATTTATGCAGGCTAATGATGAACTAGGGTTATTAGGATTAATAGGAAGGTACAGTTGTACATCGTCAGCATAGAGATGGAAACCGCAATGTTTTATGTGCTTGGTAATGTCAGCTGAGTATATAATAAAGAGCAGGGGACCCAATATTGACCCTTGAGGTACTCCTCGTAAAATCGGTTCAGTAGTAGATGAGATCTGAGTTCCATCCGTTTTTGAAATAACGACCTGCTGCGATCGGTGACTGAGGTAACTATCAAACCATTTTAATGCTGCATTGTCAAAGCCGTAGTACGATAGTTTAGATAACAAAAGAGATAAATTAATCGAGTCAAATGCCCGTGAAAAGTTATGACTTATGTTTTGTGTAAGGCAAATGAGGAAGTCAATAAATGGAAGTGATGAAAAACTGTCCAACTTGAAAAGAAATACTGCTTCTGCCGCTATCTTTCATGCTACCAATGAATCTATAGTTGTCTTAGCTGAGTAACATGGATAGGGTAGCAATGACTTACCTAGGAAGTAGCGTAGGTAACCAAGCAACGTTGCTGAAGGCAGATAAATGTGGCGAGTTGACCCTGGCGAGTTCTGACACACCGCCAGACTTGCCAAGGGGCCCCACACACTCCACTCGCCACATTATAAGTTCCGAACATAACCCGCCAACTGTCACTTACCTAGCGTCGCAAGGTCCTGGATGGTATGGAGTAGCAGTGCGCTCGAAAGGGCGCCTGCGGCCGCGACTCGTCAAAGGTGACCGGAGAAATCTGGTCGACACGAGGTACCAAGGGCGGGGTGGGAGTCCCACCGGGTATCGCATGCGACGGTGCCCCCCGGCAAGGCGTAGGCTTCTTGGGGGTTGTGGGATTACCTAGATGGTTAACGTCTGTATACACAAAGTGTAGGTCAGTCGGGAGAGGTTCTGTCACTTACCTAGGAAGTAGCGTAGGTAACCAGGCGACGTTGCTGAAGGCAGATAAATATGGCGAGTTGACCCTGGCGAGTTCTGACACGCCACCGGACTTGCCAAGGGGTCCCACGCACTCCACTCGCCACATTATAAGTTCCGAACATAACTCGCCAACTGTGACTTACCTAGGCAGTAGCGTAGGTAACCAGGCGACGTTGCTGAAGGCAGATAAATGTGGCGAGTTGACCCTGGCGAGTTCTGACACACCGCCAGACTTGCCAAGCGGCCCCACGCACTCCACTCGCCACATTATAAGTTCCGAACATAACCCGCCAACTGTGACTTACCTAGGAAGTAGCGTAGGTAACCAGGCGACGTTGCTGAAGGCAGATAAATGTGGCGAGTTCACCCTGGCGAGTTTTGACACGCCACCGGACTTGCCAAGCGGCCCGACACACTCCACTCGCCACATTATAAGTTCCGAACATAACCCGCCAACTGTGACTTACCTAGGAAGTAGCGTAGGTAACCAGGCGACGTTGCTGAAGGCAGATAAATGTGGCGAGTTCACCCTGGCGAGTTCTGACACACCGCCAGACTTGCCAAGCGGCCCCACACACTCCACTCGCCACATTATAAGTTCCGAACATAACCCGCCAACTGTGACTTACCTAGGAAGTAGCGTAGGTAACCAGGCGACGTTGCTGAAGGCAGATAAATGTGGCGAGTTCACCCTGGCGAGTTCTGACACACCGCCAGACTTGCCAAGCGGCCCCACACACTCCACTCGCCACATTATAAGTTCCGAACATAACCCGCCAACTGCAGACTCATACGGTTCCGGTTCATGTGTGTTTCTTTCATTATCTGCAATGACATGGGACATCATTAGGACACCCAATAATAACAAGACATTAAAAGGTAAGTGTAAGGGAAATTCGTCTAAGGAAGCAAGTTATTGGCAGCAGCGATCCCTGTCAATGCAACATCTTGCACATACTCGCCAATCAACCTGTTAATAAATAGAGGGAAGCCTATGTCCACGTCTTTATTATTATATAATGAACCTGTGTTGCCCCACTGCAGGGCAAAAGCCTCTCTCCGCAATGAGTAGCAGCGGGTGAAACCGCTAACGGGCCGCTAGCGTTTCATAAGCGTAAAAAGTACAAAATTATCTCATTCACGCAGCTACTACACGTATCTTCATACCTATACAGCTTTCATTTTATTCACTTACAATAATTACTTGATAAACAGAACAAGATAAACACCAGAAAACAAAAAGAATCAAGAAATATTAAACATGTACTTACCAGATATATTGTGGTGACTTGTAGTTAGAAGTAAAGGTAATACTGGATGGCATGTGATGTCGTTTACCCTAAACCTATGTCCGGACGCTCGCGAAGCGTGTCCGATTGATAGCACCTAAAACAAAACATAATATTAACAATTTGGTAGTTATTTTAATGCAATATCACCCTATTTTACCCAAGCATATCCTAAAAGGCGTCTTAATAATGGAGAGATACAACAAATAGACCGCATAGTTATTTGTGAAGATAACATCTTGCACTGCACTCGCCAATCTGCTAAGAAGCGTCGCTCGCGAGTATGGCAAACACCCTTCAATGGAGTGGCCTATGTTCAGTAGTAGACTGTAATCGCTATTGAAGTCAAAAGCAAATCTTTTGAAAATCTACTAATTAGGAAAAGATTCTACCAAAATGGTTTAAGGTTAGCTAGCACAGATTTAGCGTTCCTTCGGTGTGGTTGGTGACCATTGAAATGACAGGCGCCGTGTCTAACACATCGCCTTCTTGGCATTTTCCATGCATGTCATTTCATTGTCACCAGCATTTTCTATGCATGTCATTTCAAAATCTACCAATCAGAAAGAATTCTACCAAAAAGGTAACTTCTCGTTAACTTTGGAAAACTTGGGACAAGCTTGGGACATAACACTGAAGGCCGCAAAATAATCTCAGTAAACAAAATCTATGTATAATCTACCAATAACTAAAATTTCTACCGAAATGGTAGTTTTGTTACCTGAGAAAACTTGGACTTGTCGTCGAAGGTGAGCTGCCACAGATTTAGCGTTCCGTTGGTATGGTTGGTGACCATGGAAATGACGGGTGCCGTATCTAATACGTCACCCTCTTGGTTGTCATTCGGGTCTGTCTTCTGCCGCCACGCTCGCCTTTCTTTGCACCCATAACACAAATGCCTACCAAAATGGTAGTTTTATTACCTGAGAAAACTTGGACTTGTCGTCGAAGGTAAGCTGCCACAGATTGAGCGTTCCATTCGTGTGGTTGGTGACCATGGAAATGACAGGCGCCGTGTCTAACACATGATTGTCACCAGCATTTTCTATGCATGTAACTTCAAAATCTACCAGTCACAAAGAATTCTACAAATCATAAAAAATTCTACCAAAAAGGTAGCTCCTTTGGAAAATTTGGACATAACACTGAAGGCCGCAAAATAATTTCAGGAAACAAAATCTATGTAAATTCTACCAATAACTAAAATTTCTACCATAAGCTTGTCGCTTACCTGAGAAAACTTGGACTTGTCGTCGAAAGTAAGCTGCCATAGATTGAGCGTGCCATTAGTGTGGTTGGTGACCATGGAAATGACGGGTGCCGTATCTAAAACGTCACCCTCTTGGTTGTCATTGGGGTCTTCTGCCGCCACACTCGCCTTTATTTGCATGTAATTTTATAGTCTACCAATAACATAAAATTCTACCAAAATGGTAGCTTCATTACCTGAGAAAACTTGGACTTATCGTCGAAAGTAAGCTGCCACAGATTGAGCGTTCCGTTGGTGTGGTTGGTGACCATGGAAATGACGGGTGCCGTATCTAAAACGTCACCCTCTTGATTGTCATTAGGATCTTCTGCCGCCACACTCACCTTCCTTTGCATGTCATTTTCAAATCTACTAATAATAAAAATGTATACCAAAATGGTGGTTTTATTACCTGAGAAAACTTGGACTTATCGTCGAAGGTGAGCTGCCACAGATTAAGAGTCCCGTTAGTGTGGTTGGTGACCATGGAAATGACTGGCGCAGTGTCTAATACGTCCCCCTCTTGGTTGTCATTCGGATCTTCTGCCGCCACACTCGCCTTTCTTTGCATGTCATTGTAAAATGTACCAATAACTAAAATTTCTACCAAAATGGTAGTTTTTACCTGAGAAAACTTAGACTTGTCGTCGAACGTTAGCTGCCACAGATTGAGCGTTCCGTTCGTGTGGTTGGTGACCATAGAAATGACAGGCGCCGTATCTAAAACGTCACCTTCTTGGTTGTCATTAGGGTCTTCGGCAACACTCACCTATCTTTGTACCGATAACACAAATGTCTACCAAAATGGTAGTTTTATTACCTGAGAAAATTTCGACTTGTCGTCGAAGGTTAGCTGCCACAGATTTAGCATTCCGTTTCAAAATCAACCAATCACAAAGTTTACCTTGACAAACTTGGACATAACACTGAAGGCCGCAAAATAATCTCAGGACACAAAACCTAAAATCTATCAATAAAAAAAAAACTACCAATAACTAAAATTTCTACCAAATTGGTAGTTTTATTACCTGGGAAAACTTGGACTTATCGTCGAAGGTAAGCTGCCACAGATTGAGCATGCCGTTGGTGTGGTTGGAGACCATTGAAATGACAGGCGTAGTGTCTAACACGTCACCCTCTTGATTGTCACCAGTATTTACTATGCATGTCATTTCAAAATCTACCAATCAGAAAAAATTCTACCAAAAGGGTAACTCCTCGTTTACTTTGGAAAACTTTGGACATAACACCGAAGACCGCAAAATAAGCTCAGGAACCAAACCTATGAAAAATCTAACAATATCTAAAATTTCTACCACAATGGTAGTTTTTACCTGAGAAAACTTGGACTTGTCGTCGAAGGTGAGCTGCCACAGATTGAGCGTTCCGTTGGTATGGTTGGTGACCATGGATATGACAGGCGCTGTATCTAACACATCGCCTTCTTGGTTGTCGTTCGGATCTTCTGCCGCCACGCTCGCCTTTTTTTACATGTCATTTTAAAATGTACCAATAATAAAAATGTCTACCAAAATGGTAGTTTTATTACCTGAGAAAACTTGGACTTATCGTCGAAGGTAAGCTGCCACAGATCGAGCGTTCCGTTGAAGTGGTTGGTGACCATGGAAATGACTGGCGCCGTGTCTAACACATCGCCTTCTTGGTTGTCATTAGGGTCTTCCGCCGCTACACTCGCCTTTCTTTGTATGTCCTCTTAAAATCTACCAATAAAGTTCTACCGAAATGGTAGGTTTTCGTTTACCTGAGAAAACTTGGACTTGTCGTCCAAGGTGAGCTGCCACAGATTAAGCGTTCCATTGGTGTGGTTGGTGACCATTGAAATGACAGGTGCCGGGTCTAAAACATAGGCTTCTTGGTTGTCATTCGCATCTGCCGCCACACTCGCCTTTCTTTGCACCCATAACACAAATGTCTACTAAAATAGTAGTTTTTACCTGAGAAAACTTAGACTTGTCGTCGAAAGTGAGCTGCCACAAATTTAGCGTTCTATTGGTGTGTTGGTGACCATTAAAATGACAGGCTAGAAAGAAATTCTATCAACAAAGAATTCTACCAATAAGGCAGCTCCTCGTTTACCTTAGAAAACTTGAACATAACATTGAAGACCGCAAAATAGTTTCAAGAAACAAAACCTAAGGAAAATCTACTAGTAACTAAAACTTCTACCATAATGGTAGCTTTTCTTTTACCTGAGAAAACTTAGACTTGTCGTCGAAGGTTAGCTGCCACAGATTGAGCGTTCCGTTGGTGTGGTTGGTGACCATGGAAATGACAGGCGCCGTGTCTAACACATCGCCTTCTTGATTGTCATCGGTATTTTCTATGCATGTCATTTCAAAATCTACCAATCATAAATAATTCTACCAAAAAGGTAGCTCCTCGTTTACCTAGGAAAACTTGAATATAACACTGTAGACCGCAAAATAGTTTCAGGAAACAAAACCTATGTAAAATCTACCAATAACTAAAATTTCTACCATAATGGTAGCTTTTCGTTTACCTGAGAAAACTTGGACTTGTCGTCGAAGGTGAGCTGCCACAGATTGAGCGTTCCGTTCGTGTGGTTGGTGACCATGGAAATGACAGGCGCCGTATCTAAAACGTCACCCTCTTGGTTGTCATTTGGGTCTTCTGCTGCCACGCTTGCTTTTCTTTGCATGTCGTTGTTGTTCTCTTCTTGACCTGCCGAGTGAAGAATATCTTAGAACATTTTAGACAGCTTTTGGAGTCTACAAAAGCTGAAACAGTTACTTTTTGAGTAGTTATAGCAGGTCAAATTACTGAAATACACGAAAACATGGGCTAACTCTAATGAAAGTAGTACACAGTGAGTGATAGACGGATTATTATTTTAAGGGCGCGTCTTCATTCTTGGAAACTTGTTGCGCGGTGTTGTTTCGAATCAACTTCGCGCGTGCTTCTAGTTCACGCATTCAGTTGTTTTAAAACAAGTCGCGATACAATTTTTCCAAATGATTACGTACGTACTCCAAAGTAAAAACAATTACTACTTATACTCCTAGTCGATGAGGCCACTGGCTGCAATTGCGGCCATATGGCGCTACTTTTTTCATTTTAGGTTCCCACAATTTCCACCAAGAGGGAAAAGCAGCGCTATGCCACCTATGGTCTTCTCAAATATTAGCGGGCGATATAGTCTTACCGTTTTCCTGTTGTTCACCATTTTGTTCGCCCTCGTTCTGCGGCCACTCGTTCTCCTCTTTCTCTTCCTGAACACTGGCTAAAGGCGTGGTCACCGTTTCCGGTTGAGGTGTTTGACCTGAAAAGATTTCATCATGAAATAAATAAGTACGCTATACATAAAATCGCATGTCAGTCACAATTTGAATTTGAAACACACTTAAAAAACAGCACAGCGGGGCGTACACATGGCGGTCGCGACTCCGAGCGGGAATAACACCTTGTCAATGACTTATGGTGACAAGAGGTTAGGCGAATAGGCAGAAGGAAGGAATCCAGGTGGTGTCGGGAAAAGGGTAGCTACCCGCCTGGCCGACCGACTGGGGACCGACTGGTTCACCTGGATTTGGAAGCTGTATATATGTGGTTCGCGGTGAACACTTTGATACCGCGTTTTAGGCCTATTGTTCTGTCACGTGGCGCCATCTTGCGGAATGTTGATTCTTGCTCTCTTGTGAACCACTTTGAATGAGTTTCATGTTGTAGCTCCCGGAGGTGGCTACAGAACAGACTACCACATAACGTGATACGTACCTGGTATAACAGGCTTGGTTCTATGGCGCACGTACAAAGGTTGTGCGGCCGCGTGGTACAATGCGGCTGGCGTACACATGGTGGTCGCGTCTCCGAGCGGGAACGCGGATGGGATGCGCGCAGAGAACGACACTTGCGCTTGGCGTATCGCGCCCGCTTGCAGCTCGTCTAACCATTCGCACACCCTGCAAAAAATTGTGTAAATTAGAATTACAGTAACTTAATAACTTGTCAAATAATCTTTAGATTTTTCTTTATCATCATCTTCCTGCCTTCATCTCAATTACTTGTTTAAACACAAAACATGTTGCAAAAGGTTTCAGCTTAATTTTACGACCGGCCGCCTGCCTGCCGTCAACCCTCTTTGGGAATGCTATCGAAGGTTGTATTACCGCCACCTTACGATTGACCATTGGTCGGCAGATATTGTAGTCTAGGTAAAGAAAATAGGTAAAAGATAATAACGTCGCCTTTTACGAAACACCCAGAGTAGAATAGGGGTGGTAGAATTCTCAACCACTACTTATTAGATTCTTCTGTATATGCACCTATAAAATACGAAAATTCTAATCAATGCATATAGCGATTACACCATAAATAGTTCAGCTCGGTATAACTTAGCTTAAAGGGCAAAACGTATTATGTTAGGGAGACGCAGTGTAGACCTATCTCACTTATTTGAACGTGAGTTGACAATACCCAATACGCGTCGCGTTGTATGTCGCAGTCTTGCACTCCTCTCTTATTTCAATGGCACTTCGCTCGTGCTAGGTAGTGAGCAAGATTCACTCACCATATAAGGAACCTGCCGTCGACAGGATGTATTGAGAACAGCAAATCGGGGCTCTGATGCCAGTCTCGCAATAGCGACTCTATCTTCGCGTCCAAAGAGTCAGGCAAGTGCGTGCACGTCACGTCCGTCGCTATAGAGTTTATGTACCATCTGTTTATCGGGTCGTTGGACAACTTGGTGTCCCATACCAAAAGAAAAACACCAAGATGCTCTCACTTTAGAGCAACAAACCTCAGGGCATTTAACATTGATAACCGGGGAAACTTCGCAGAATGACAACTGGCTAATCGTGCTGGGTAGTGAGCAAGATTCACTCACCATATAAGGAAGCTGCCGTCAACAGGATGTATGGAGAATAGTAAGTCGGGGCTCTGATGCCAGTCCCGCAATAGCGACTCTATCTTCGCGTCCAACGAATCGGGCAAGTGCGTGCACGTCACGTCCGTCGCTATAGAGTTTATTGACGTAGTGTTGGAGAGACTGGGGTGACTGTGGTTGCCGCTGCCTAGAAGCCGATAAACAAGTGTGAATGAGGAGTTCAGAACTGCTTAGAGATTGTTATAAGTTGCTTTTGAGTCGAAGATTGCTTACAAATTGTTATGATCTAGTTTCTTTTGAGTCAAATATTGCTTACAAATTGTTATGGTTAAGTTTCTTCTGAGTCTTTTCAATAGTGCCGTGTTATGTATGACAAACTGTCCGATGATAGACAAAGAATAACTCATAGACAATAGGTCAAAACACAAGGCAGACATTGCGTTTCATGCTTCCTTACTCGAATAATTCCTTGCCCATCACTAGTGGATAGATTACCTCAGGCACTTATGATCGACTCTTTTTAGATATTTTAGTAGAAGTTTAGGTAACATTAAGTAAACAACAATTATTTTTGTTGTTTAAACAACAAAGCCTTTCGTTCTAAACAGAAAGTAAAATGTTAACACTTTTAACAAGATTAAAACTGTTTCAAACCTTATGCAATATACAAAGTTATGTGTACCTACCAGTACGTTAGTAATGTTAGTATTATCATCGTACGTTATGTATCATGTTCATGACCACTAGTCATTCTAAAAAGTCCTGCCAATAAATGAGGGCGCCACTTTGTATGAAATTACACGAATAAATGGCAACATTGACTATAAATGGCAACAATTTTGAATGAAAATGTTTTAGTTTCGTTTCATTTAATGTCAGGACTTTTAAGACACACTGCATCTCACCATCTTTCCCCTCATCGCTGTTACTGTTATCCTCGGACTGCGTTTTGGTGAGATGGCTGCTCGGCCGCCTAACTCCTGGTGGCTCTATGCAGCGTGAAAGAGCAATAAGCGTTACGAAGCGACGCCTAGTTAGGTATGTAGGCTTGCTATACGGCTGTAGCTTGGGTTGACCAGTTAACAGAGAATGTTGAGTTTTTATTTACCATCACCATCATACATACATTACATATATCACGCCTAAATCACTTATGGTAATTTTTTGAAATGATCGTAAATTTGCTGTGTGGTGGCGGCTTAGAAAAGCACCACTCCATATATTTCCTGTGGATGTCGTAAGAAACGACACAGGGATTTAAGAGTTGATGTCTATTATAATTTTAGGCGACAGGCTGACAACTTGTCGCTATGGTGATACAAAGTCTTCTGAATGACTCTCAAACTTTTGTCAGACGTGGTGTAAATGTCCGTTTTTTACAGCTGTTTACGCTCTGCCTATCCCGCTAGGAATATAGGCGTGATATATGTGTGTATGTTTTACTATGACGGATTTTCAAGGTCAATGTCAAAAACACTCTGTTATCTGGTCAAAGCTAACAATTACATAATGGTTATACAGTTGGTTAATATAATGATATGTATTATTAATGTTAATATATGAGTTTTGCACATCGATTACCAAGTATATCCAACTACCGCTCAAAATTTACTGTAAAGCAGTATACAGGACGTAAACAATTTACTGCAAATATTTTAAGGGGTGAATCAGTCTATGAAAATGAACAACTTTCCCCAAGGAACATAGGCCGGAATATGTAAAATATTTTTGGATCTCCCATTCAAATGCACCAGCCGAGCGAGTCAGTTTGTAAGGGAGGTCCAAATTTCTTTTCATATTTCGATCTATGTTCCTTGGGGAAAGTTGTCCAGTTTCATATACTGGTTGACACCTTAAAATATTTCCAGTAAACTTTTTACACATTATATTATTAGCTAATATTATCAGACAACTGTTAGTATGTAAGCAGGTAATATGAGATAGACATAATTATTATGTACGACTTACTTCCGTCATTCTCTCCGTCCGGATGTGCGGTGTGATCTGAACCGGCCTCGTCCGTTTCTTCTTTATCTAAAATCTGTAAACACAAGTTTTGAATTAAAAAAAGGAATCGTGTTGAATTATAGGAAACTTGCAAAATTTAAGTATCTCATTATTGTTTGCGGCTTTTTCATATTACATGAGATTTGAGCAAGATGTCAAGAATAATGTTGCAATTTCTTCTATGAATCAGGTAGTAGGTTGGAGAATCAAATCCATCGGCATCCATTTTAAAAGTTTTCTTTTAATCAAATTGTGTTAAAAATGAAAGTGTAGTCAAAAGTATCTGAGGCGAGAGAACACCGCCTAAAGGGCAAGAAAATTAATTCACCTATAATATCATATAATTAAAATTACTCCTATTAACCTAAAAGTTTTGTGTAATAAAGTGTTCTTACTAACTAACTTAATTTTGAATGAGGTTTCAGCAGCGATTTACTGTTTTTCAATTATTTCAAAATCTTTGCGAAATTCAGCATTTACTAAAATTAGGAACTCACTTTCTTAGTAAGATCGTGTAGTATAGCTTCGGCTTGGCTGGTGAAGTGCATCTCCTTGTTATGCAGCCAGTGCAGGATGAAGCGACCGCCGCCAGAAAGAGACAGCAATATTGGAATATCCGTTTATAACTCACTTTCTTAGTAAGATCGTGTAGTATAGCTTCGGCTTGGCTGGTGAAGTGCATCTCCTTGTTATGCAGCCAGTGCAGGATGAAGCGACCGCCGCCAGAAAGAGACAGCAATATTGGAATATCCGTTTATAACTCACTTTCTTAGTAAGATCGTGTAGTATAGCTTCGGCTTGGCTGGTGAAGTGCATCTCCTTGTTATGCAGCCAGTGCAGGATGAAGCGACCGCCGCCAGAAAGAGACAGCAATATTGGAATATCCGTTTATAACTCACTTTCTTAGTAAGATCGTGTAGTATAGCTTCGGCTTGGCTGGTGAAGTGCATCTCCTTGTTATGCAGCCAGTGCAGGATGAAGCGACCGCCGCCAGAAAGAGACGGCACTAGCGGAATGTCCGTTTCCGCGTTTATTGAGGCCGCTAGGTGGAAATGGAGGCCTGCGAAACATTAATAATATTCGTTAGAAAGACAAAAAATATAATGAAAAGAAAAGAGAAGTAAATTTGGAATGCGGAAGTCCAGTATAGAACTGGGTGGAACGAAAAGGCCTTTGCCCAGCAGTGGGATAACATAAGCTAAACAAGACAAGAAATAATTCTAGAGTGGTAAGATAAAGACTGAAAAACCCTATGTTTGTTTCTATTTTCCGGGTTCGGTGAGATAATCATTCGAGCAACACGGCCTGCCATAATGCCATATGTTGTTCGAAGAGCTCATCTGACAACACCACACAACTATGTTACAAGTTTTAGTAGACTTGGTAGGTGTACGATCCACAGGGATCGTATTGATGATTGACTTGACAGAAGTTGGTTCGACAGCGTACCACCGCTCATGGACACGGTCGGGCATAGACTGCCTAGGCAGACATTGTCCCCACCCCACCGCAGCGACGTATGCGCACGAAACACTGACAGTCAATACACTTACTCAGTGTACTACAATAGTCAATAGACTTACTCAATACGTTACAGTAGGTGATGTAAACTAGGCCACCAGGGTTTATCACACCAACTTGACAACTCAATCTTTAGATCTAGATCTCTAGGCGTAAGAAGCAAACTATTTATAACTAACACAGAAAAAGAATTGATCCCGAATTAGCAACATTCTTGTTTGCTTCTGTGTGAGTAGGATGTCAACAATAATGTTGTCAATTCCAGTCTTTACACAATTCCAGTCGTTTTAAATATGTAGTACTTTGAACGACAGATGACAAAATTCGTACCTACAGTACAGAAAGTGGCGTAAAGTTGTGTGGTGACGGCAGAGTAGAATAGCACCACCTCCTCTCTTCCCGTGGGGGTCGTAAGAGGCGACCGAGGGATAAACCCGACCCAAACAGCCAGGGCTAACCGTATGGTGGCGGTTAATCCACCACAAAAGCATTCTCAAGGAGGGTTGACGTCTGGTAGGCGGCCGGTCGTAAAATCCAGCCAAATCCTTTTGCAACACGATTTTGTGTTCAACGAAATGTGTTGCGCCGACCCCAAGTGATTGGGATAAGGGCAGGAAGATGATGATGATGAGTACAGTAAAGAAAGTGGCGTGGTACCGTGGGGTACCGTATCACTGTTCTGCCAGCTGAACTACCGCGCCTAGTCGACCCCCATCACCTCTTGATGCTCGTCTCGAAGCGACGATTTAAGCAACATCTTCTAATCATTTTTTTTTTAAATCTTCCAAAATTTCACCGCAGGCAGGATTTGAACCTGCGACCTTCGGCATCAGTACTGCCGACGCCCTAACCAACTGGGCTACTGCGGTTCTAATCGAGCCCGCGAAATTAAGGAAGTATATCTTGTCCACTATCGCGTGGATGGGCTCCATCTACCGGGATAGTTATGCAACTAATTCGTTTCAAAACTATCCCGGTTCAAATCCTGCCTGCGGTGAAATTTTGGAAGTTTTCCAAAAATTGTTTACCTAACACGAGAAGTGTTTTAAAAATTTGGTATTCAATCTTCTAATCCCGTTACGTTATCTTTTAGACGTTTCAAGTTCTCACCTCCAGTGTAGGAAGTGGTGTGGTAGGGGTTGTGGAAGTCGTGCGCGCTGTAGGTGGAAGGCAGGGTCGGTATCGGCGCGCCGGGCTGCTTGGAGGACTGTTGTCTCTGACATGTGTCACATGTGTTGTAACTCACCCCCAGTGTAGGAAGTGGTGTGGTAGGGGTTGTGGAGTCGTGCGCGCTGTAGGTGGAAGGCAGGGTCGGTATCGGCGCGCCGGGCTGCTTGGAGGACTGTTGTCTCTGACATGTGTCACATGTGTTGTAACTCACCCCCAGTGTAGGAAGTGGTGTGGTAGGGGTTGTGGAAGTCGTGCGCGCTGTAGGTGGAAGGCAGGGTCGGTATCGGCGCGCCGGGCTGCTTGGAGGACTGTTGTCTCTGACATGTGTCACATGTGTTGTAACTCACCCCCAGTGTAGGAAGTGGTGTGGTAGGGGTTGTGGAAGTCGTGCGCTGTAGGTGGAGGGCAGGGTCGGTATCGGCGCGCCGGGCTGCTTGGAGGACTGTTGTCTCTGACATGTGTCACATGTGTTGTAACTCACCCCAGTGTAGGAAGTGGTGTGGTAGGGGTTGTGGAAGTCGTGCGCGTAGGTGGAAGGCAGGGTCGGTATCGGCGCGCCGGGCTGCTTGGAGGACTGTTGTCTCTGACATGTGTCACATGTGTTGTAACTCACCCCCAGTGTAGGAAGTGGTGTGGTAGGGGTTGTGGAAGTCGTGCGCGCTGTAGGTGGAAGGCAGGGTCGGTATCGGCGCGCCGGGCTGCTTGGAGGACTGTTGTCTCTGACATGTGTCACATGTGTTGTAACTCACCCCCAGTGTAGGAAGTGGTGTGGTAGGGGTTGTGGAAGTCGTGCGCGCTGTAGGTGGAAGGCAGGGTCGGTATCGGCGCGCCGGGCTGCTTGGAGGACTGTTGTCTCTGACATGTGTCACATGTGTTGTAACTCACCTCCAGTGTAGGAAGTGGTGTGGTAGGGGTTGTGGAAGTCGTGCGCGCTGTAGGTGGAAGGCAGGGTCGGTATCGGCGCGCCGGGCTGCTTGGAGGACTGTTGTCTCTGACATGTGTCACATGTGTTGTAACTCACCCCCAGTGTAGGAAGTGGTGTGGTAGGGGTTGTGGAAGTCGTGCGCGCTGTAGGTAGAGGGCAGGGTCGGTATCGGCGCGCCGGGCTGCTTGGAGGACTGTTGTCTCTGACATGTGTCACATGTGTTGTAACTCACCCCCAGTGTAGGAAGTGGTGTGGTAGGGGTTGTGGAAGTCGTGCGCGCTGTAGGTGGAAGGCAGGGTCGGTATCGGCGCGCCGGGCTGCTTGGAGGACTGTTGTCTCTGACATGTGTCACATGTGTTGTAACTCACCCCCAGTGTAGGAAGTGGTGTGGTAGGGGTTGTGGAAGTCGTGCGCGCTGTAGGTGGAAGGCAGGGTCGGTATCGGCGCGCCGGGCTGCTTGGAGGACTGCGCGTTCCTTCTGATGTGGAAACATGTCCTGTAACGAAACAGGTTCGTAATAAATTTGACGTTTATTTACTAAAATCCTCGATGAATTCAAGTCACGACAGCTGTGTCCGATGTTAATAAACTACAGGCTACAACTGTACAGATGAAAGTCGATGTACATTGTGTAACCGGGTTAATGATGGGAAAATAATGGCTAACGGACTATGCAGTGTACATCGAATTTCACCTGTAGAATTGTAGCCTGTAGTTTCGTTGCATAGGCCACGGGCTGCAGTGCTCATTGTACATAGATTTTGAAATCAAAGTATAATTTGATTTAATTATTTCATGAAGATTAGGTTGTTAGTTCACATACTTTTATTTATGTTTATAAAATAATAAATTATCTTATCTTATCGTAAATACTAGTGATAGGCCAAATATAGGTTTCACCGAATACGAATATTCGGCCGAATATTCGGTAAAAAGTTTGCCGAACCGAATATTAGGCCGAATAATTCGGCAGGAATCGATGTCAATATAAAAAAATAAGAAGCATCATTTTTTTACGAATTACTCGCTGATTTGCATCAAACTACTCCGCTCTTTACTACTCTAACTTTTTACATTGAAAATATTGACAACAAATTAAAATAAAACTGCTTGTCTGCTTGGCTTGACATAACAATTTACAATGCAATACATATAAAAAGGATACATTGTACTAGGCCAAATATTCGGAACATGCCGAATACCGAACATTGACCGAATATTCGGCCCATCTCTAGTAAATACATCCCAGTTTACCGAAAACAATCATACTCCACTTGATTTTGCGTATTCTGAATGACTCCTTGATCTGGCAAAGCTTACCAGGCGCATTGGCCAACAAAGTGCAAAATGGCAATGCATGCTTCTACTCATTTCCTGGATTTATACAGATATATAGATAGATAAAACGTTTATTGCATAGTATTACACCCGCATAGGTACATTTAACAAAAAACATTATTGATAAGAATAAGAAATAAACACTCGTACACAGTTAAACGCACATGTGTGCTGCAACGATTCAAAGGGCCAAGGCTCAATGCATAAACGACCCTAAAGAGGGCAGCACTGGTTTTCAGACACAAACACTTACTTCATGTGCTTGAGCCGCTGCATGAACCGGTGCTTGTGTCGGTGCGTGGCGCGCTGCCGGCGGGGGGGGGAGCGCGCGTGTGACGTCACCACCCCTCCCCCCCACTCGTCCTCCGGTAGGAGGGTCTCTGCCCACACCCGGCAGATGTTGTCACACACACACACACACTTATTACACAAACTAGAGAGTTTACAGAAGGTTCACTCGATCATATTCAGGATGTTTGCGATTGTCATTTGTTACATAGCCAGGGTTGCTACTGTCAACAATCTCGAAGTATATAAATATCTATCTACTAAAGAACGTATTATGATTATGAGCTAATTTTATAACCAAGAAATATGCCTTTGTGGCAACCAACTTTCTTAGTTACCTTGACGTTATTTAAGTTAGTTAGCCTCAATTTTGTCGCTAATACTGAGTGAGCCATCTGTATAGCCGCCCCGCGCACCGTTTCCCTAATTTGTGCGTACTTACTCAGATTCTTCAAGCTAGATTCCATGATGACAATTTTTGTTTTTAGTCATCTTCATTCTTCATGTACTATTTATCTTCTGCATTCGCCTTAGGCTTGCCCTGTATGTATTATTGGTTATATAAATGTATTTAATACATAATAATACTACTTACTTCATGTGCTTGAGCCGCTGCATGAACCGGTGCTTGTGTCGGTGCGTGGCGCGCTGCCGGCGGGGGGGGAGCGCGCGTGTGACGTCACCACCCCTCCCCCCCACTCGTCCTCCGGTAGGAGGGTTTCAGCCCACACCCGGCAGATGTTGTCGCACACACTTACTTATTATACAGGGAGTAACAGAAAGTCAGCTGATCGGCGATTTTGTATGGGAGGTCTAAATTCTTTTTTTCATATTTCGACCCATGTTCCATGGGGAAAGTTGTTCTGTTTCATGAGTACCTTTCAGATTGTTATACTCTTTCTGTTACTCCCGGTACATGATGCAAATTGCCTATTCACAATAAATACTACCTTATGTTATGTTGCTGTAGTATATTCTAGGCTAAGAAACTCTATTGCTACTCTGTTGCCATGTTCTTGGTTTCACGGAAGACCAGCGCTTTGGGAGTGTATTCTTTTTAAGCATTTGCTGAGTGGACACCTTTTTGTTACCTATGTGTTGTATCTGTTCTAAGTTTATTGTGATGGAATATTTGGTAACAAATTATCATTTTTCTTTGTTTCTTTCTTACTTACTTCATATGCTTCAGCCGCTGCATGAACCGGTGCTTGTGTCGGTGCGTGGCGCGCTGCCGGCGGGGGCGCGTGTGACGTCACCACCCCTCCCCCCCACTCGTCCTCCGGTAGGAGGGTTTCAGCCCAAACGCGGCAGATGTTGTCTCACACACACACACACACACACACACACACACACGCACACACACATACACACACACACTTTAAGGACAAAAACCCAGATACTTTGTATATGTCACCGTGAAATTACAAACACCGCTAGATTGTAATATTTCTCGCTCAATTACTACAATTCAACATATCATTTTACAGTAGATTAGTTTAAAACTGTGATACGATACGCAGCTGGCGTTCTGATTGGTCATGTCAACCATCATGTTGCCAGCGACGCCATGTTTGTTTCACAGCTGAACGCCATTCGTTGGTTATCAAACGTAAACAGACAGTTGTTGACATTGTTTTCTTTTAAATAATTTCGTGTTAAAATTGCGCAAATAACTTACGAAATAGAGTGAATTCTTTTAAAGCATTTGCTGAGTGGACAGCTTTTTGTTACCTATGTGTGTCGTATTTATGTTCTAAGTTTATTGTGATGGAATATTTGGTAACAAATAAACATTTTATCTTCTATCTTTCTTACTTCATGTGCTTCAGCCGCTGCATGAACCGGTGCTTGTGTCGGTGCGTGGCGCGCTGCCGGCGGGGGGGGAGCGCGCGTCTGACGTCACCACCCCACCCCCCCACTCGTCCTCCGGTAGGAGGGTTTCAGCCCACACCCGGCAGATGTTGTTTTACACACACACCACACACTTGTATAGTGCGGTCATTCGAATAGGGCATATTTGTCAGCTGTTAAACCCATACTAGGAAACTTGTCAACAAAGAAAAACAGCATTAACATCATTATGACAGCTGTCAAATATGGCCTACTCAATGACGGTACTATAGTGGTCGCATTAGGCGCACGAAGCGTATAGCTTGTTTCAGCAGTAATTTAGTATTAGGGAATCGAGCGTTCGAGATCTAGATACCTAATTATTAAAATATAGTATGCAGATATAGTTTGACCACCAACGAAGACTCTTAAGGGTGTGATCTTCTCACAAAACTAACCAACTTGTTAGAAACTTTTCTTCCAAATAAAAAGAAAAATTTGGACCTCTCATACCAAGTGACACACTTTTTCAACATTTTTGTATGGGAGGTCCAACTTTTGTTTTCTACATATATTTCTTCTATATATATTTGACACTTACTTCATGTGCTTCAGCCGCTGCATGAACCGGTGCTTGTGTCGGTGCGTGGCGCGCTGCCGGCGGGGGGGGGAGCGCGCGTGTGACGTCACCACCCCTCCCCCCCACTCGTCCTCCGGTAGTAAGGTTTCAGCCCAAACCCGGCAGATGTTGTCCCACACACACACACACACACACACACACACACTTTCTTACAGCTTCTCTGTAACGCCATCTATATTTCATACTCTTTGTACCGCCATCTATCGGCGACGACTGTCTGAACTAGCAGGATAGGTTAGTAGACAAGAGACTTGTATAAGATCGATTCGCACACCTAACACAGTTTGTATTGTAAGTAGTTCTTTCTAAATCTGCTAGATGTCGCTACTGTATAGTAACCTAGATCCTAAAAAAAAATATTTTTCAGATTTTTCTTGCCTTCACTTCCTCCGAGCCGATTAAACGTCTCCACCTCTCTACCTACAGTCTTTTTATTTTCACTACTTAAGTACTAGAACCTGCTTACTTCATGTGCTTCAGCCGCTGCATGAACCGGTGCTTGTGTCGGTGCGTGGCGCGCTGCCGGCGGGGGGGGGAGCGCGCGTGTGACGTCACCACCCCTCCCCCCCACTCGTCCTCCGGTAGGAGGGTCTCTGCCCACACCCGGCAGATGTTGTCACACACACTTACAAATTATACAGGGAGTAACAGAAAGTCAGCTGATCGGCAATTTTGTATGGGAGGTCCAAATTCTTTTTTCACATTTTGACCCATGTTCCATAGGGATAGTTGTTCTGTTTCATGAGTTTCATGAGCCTTTCGGCTTGTTATACCCTTTCTGTTACTCCCGATATATGATGCAAATTGCCTATTCACAGTAAATACAGTAATACTACCTTATGTTGCTGTAGTATATTCTAGGCTAAGAAATTCTATTGTTACTCTGTTGCCATGTTCCTAGTTCCACGGAAGACCAGCGTTTTGAGAGTGTATTCTTTTAAAGCATTTGCTAAGTGGACCTTTGCACCTTTTTGTTACTTATGTGTTGTATTTGTGTTGTAAGTTTATTATTGTGATGGAATATTTGGTAATAAATAAACATTTTATCTTCCTTCTTACTTCATGTGCTTGAGCCGCTGCATGAACCGGTGCTTGTGTCGGTGCGTGGCGCGCTGCCGGCGGGGGGGGGAGCGCGCGTGTGACGTCACCACCCCTCCCCCCCACTCGTCCTCCGGTAGGAGGGTTTCAGCCCACACCCGGCAGATGTTGCCACACACACAACAACACTTACCTTGTCAATGTATATACGAAAATATCATGTACGATACTTTCACTACAAATTATGACAGGCTTCAATACAAGAAGTGAAAATGAAGTACATCAATCTAAGCATAGACTAGCTACTAAAGTTAGGACTTCATTTTAATATGAAAATTGGCATTGGTACTCTCAAGTTGATCTGATGATGGAGCCGGAAGATATGAACTAGAATTTAATGATAAATCATCGTATCATAGCCGTGTTTGGACTTGTTAGAAAGGTCTTGTAATGAATGTTGACCATTATTAGGTTTTAAGGTCGGATCATGAAACCAAAGATAGATACTAATTTTCCATGATGAAATATCGTATCATAGGCCGTGTTTCGACTCACGTGCACCTATAATTGGTTTATAGTGTCTTTTAAACTATTAATTTTATATGTTTTTAAAACTTACTTCATGTGCTTCAGCCGCTGCATGAACCGGTGCTTGTGTCGGTGCGTGGCGCGCTGCCGGCGGGGGGGGGAGCGCGCGTGTGACGTCACCACCCCTCCCCCCCACTCGTCCTCCGGTAGGAGGGTCTCAGCCCACACCCGGCAGATGTTGTCACACACACACACACTTACTTCATGTGCTTGAGCCGCTGCATGAACCGGTGCTTGTGTCGGTGCGTGGCGCGCTGCCGGCGGGGGGGGGAGCGCGCGTGTGACGTCACCACCCCACCCCCCCAATCGTCCTCCGGTAGGCGGGTGTCAGCCCACACCCGGCAGATGTTGTCACACACACACACACTTACTTCATGTGCTTGAGCCGCTGCATGAACCGGTGCTTGTGTCGGTGCGTGGCGCGCTGCCGGCGGGGGGGGGAGCGCGCGTGTGACGTCACCACCCCTCCCCCCCACTCGTCCTCCGGTAGGAGGGTCTCAGCCCACACCCGGCAGATGTTGTCACACACACACAACAACACTTACCTTGTCAATGTATTTACGAAAATATCATGTACGATACTTTCACTACAAATTATGACAGGCTTCAATACAAGAAGTGAAAATGAACTACATCAATCTAAGTATAGACTATCTACTAAAGTTAGGACTTCATTTTAATATGAAAATTGGCATTGGTACTCTCAAGCTGATCTGATGATGGAGCCGGAAGATATGAACTAGAACTTCATGATGAATCATCGTATCATAGCCGTGTTTGGACTTGTTAGAAAGGTCTTGTAATGAATGTTGACCATGAATAGGTTTGATATGATCATGAAACCAAAAAATAGATACTACCGAGATGAAATTTCGTAGGTATCATAGGCCGTTTTTGTACTTACGTGCACCTATAAATCGTATTTATAGTGCCTTTTAAACTACTAATTTATTTATTTTTAAATCTTACTTCATGTGCTTCAGCCGCTGCATGAACCGGTGCTTGTGTCGGTGCGTGGCGCGCTGCCGGCGGGGGGGGGAGCGCGCGTGTGACGTCACCACCCCTCCCCCCCACTCGTCCTCCGGTAGGAGGGTCTCTGCCCACACCCGGCAGATGTTGTCACACACACACACACACTTATTACACAAACTAGAGAGTTTACAGAAGGTTCACTCGATCATATTCAGGATGTTTGCGATTGTCATTTGTTACATAGCCAGGGTTGCTACTGTCAACAATCTCGAAGTATATAAATATCTATCTACTAAAGAACGTATTATGATTATGAGCTAAT
The DNA here is from genome assembly GCA_024500475.1 of Phthorimaea operculella. Classification (NCBI taxonomy): domain Eukaryota; kingdom Metazoa; phylum Arthropoda; class Insecta; order Lepidoptera; family Gelechiidae; genus Phthorimaea; species Phthorimaea operculella. Next base: position 12,951,044 of record JANFCV010000002.1, read on the forward strand.
TTTATAACCAAGAAATATGCCTTTGTGGCAACCAACTTTCTTAGTTACCTTGACGTTATTTAAGTTAGTTAGCCTCAATTTTGTCGCTAATACTGAGTGAGCCATCTGTATAGCCGCCCCGCGCACCGTTTCCCTAATTTGTGCGTACTTACTCAGATTCTTCAAGCTAGATTCCATGATGACAATTTTTGTTTTTAGTCATCTTCATTCTTCATGTACTATTTATCTTCTGCATTCGCCTTAGGCTTGCCCTGTATGTATTATTGGTTATATAAATGTATTTAATACATAATAATACTACTTACTTCATGTGCTTCAGCCGCTGCATGAACCGGTGCTTGTGTCGGTGCGTGGCGCGCTGCCGGCGGGGGGGGGGGGAGCGCGCGTGTGACGTCACCACCCCTCCCCCCCACTCGTCCTCAGGTAGGAGGGTTTCGGCCCACACCCGGCAGATGTTGTCCACACACTTACTTATTATACAGGGAGTAATAGAAAGTCAGCTGATCGGCGATTTTGTATGGGAGGTCTAAATTCTTTTTTGTCACATTTCAACCCGTGTTCCATGGGGAAAGTTGTTCTGTTTCATGAGTACCTTAACCTCCTTTTGGCTTCTAATACCCTTTTTGTTACTCCCAGTATATGATGCAAATTGCCTATTCACAGTAAATACAGTAATACTACCTTATGTTGCTGTAGTATATTCTAGGCTAAGAAATTCTATTGTTACTCTGTTGCCATGTTCCTAGTTCCACGGAAGACCAGCGTTTTGAGAGTGTATTCTTTTAAAGCATTTGCTAAGTGGACCTTTGCACCTTTTTGTTACTTATGTGTTGTATTTGTGTTGTAAGTTTATTATTGTGATGGAATATTTGGTAATAAATAAACATTTTATCTTCCTTCTTACTTCATGTGCTTGAGCCGCTGCATGAACCGGTGCTTGTGTCGGTGCGTGGCGCGCTGCCGGCGGGGGGGGGAGCGCGCGTGTGACGTCACCACCCCTCCCCCCCACTCGTCCTCCGGTAGGAGGGTTTCAGCCCACACCCGGCAGATGTTGTCCACGCATGATGTCACTAGCACGTTGCCGACGCTGCCTCTGTGGAAGGAATACTTTAGTTACAATAAATTTCGTAGGATTGGTATAGGTAAACGGCTGAATAAGGCCAGGTACAAACAGAGGCCATTTTTTTAATGACGCTTTTACTTAGCTGTTCTACTATACATTCTGCTTGAGTAGGCATGATTTGCTATGGAACAGCTGTTTGTTTTCGTGAGTTCGCTGATAAAAGATAAATGTTGTTCACCTCACATAGATGCTTATAATCACCAGTTTGAAAACCTTCCGACTTACACTCTGTACATCTGTATCCAACTTGGGCAAATAACTGTATCTTGTTTAGGTATATATCTTTTAGTTACTTGGGCATATATTTGCTGGTCTTCCTCCAAGATACATGCGTGACTGCCCGCGGGGACCCACGTATATAAACGTGTAGTTCAACTCAGACGGGGCATATATCTATATCTTACTTTGGCATATATCTGTATCTTACTATTGAGTATATGGCATATAACTGTATCTTGGTTGGGCATATATATTTTACTTACTTGGGCATATATTTGCTGGTCTTCCTCCACGATACATGCGTGACAGCCCGCGGGTGAGCCACGTATATAAACGTGTAGTTTAACTCACACGGGGCATATACCTATATCTTACTTTGGCATATATCTGTATCTTACTATTGAGTATATGGCATATAACCGTATCTTGTTGGGGCATATATCTTTTACTTACTTGGGCATATATTTGCTGGTCTTCCTCCACGATACATGCGTGACAGCCCGCGGGTGAGCCACGTATATAAACGTGTAGTTCAACTCAGACGGGATATGCTCGCCGTGCGCTTGCATTAGCACTGAAACGAATAATAAATATTTCATTCATCGTCGTCATTAACAGTCGGAAGATATCTATAATCTAACTCGGATAAAAGGTCATTGCCCCCCAAACAAACTAACTAAATTACTATTTGTTTGCGTTAGTATGTATGTCGCAGCCAACTGGTTAAAAACGCTGTGTAATTAAACAACTAGTTCTTTAATCAAACGCCGCCATCTAACCAAACAACTAGTTTACTGGCCGAATTTTGAAGCATTCCAAACGTTCAACACAGCGGCGGACCGAAAACCCGCTGTTTAATTGAATAAGTACGTTTTTACGCCACTGCGGCGCTAGAGTCGGTTTGTTTACAAGATGGCGTCAGCGGCACAAAAATCAAGACCGTATTTTGTTATTTTATGTTAAATAATCAGTAATTAGCGTAATCAGTGCAGTTTCATGGTTATAATTATAAGTGATGGAGGCGCCTACGGGGGAAACGCCTGAACAAAAATTTAAACAGTTGTTTGAAATCCAACATCAAGGTAATTTTGTTGTTATTACACGAATATTAAGCCATTAAATGTTTATTAAACTGTCACAAACCTAATAAAACATGGGTAATTCGTTACGTAATCATTCGATTTGCAGTATCTACTAATTTTCGATGAAAATTAGAGTGATGTGAACGTAGGTACTTACAAAGTAAAAAGCCCTATACAAACTACAGCGGGATTCGGATGGGTACTTGGGTAGCGTAGTGGAACTCAATCGCTTGACAATATGTACCAGTCACAATACCGCGTACCCACGTACAGAGCCGGTTCCGCTCCGGTTTGCATAGCTCATGCTCGGGGCTAGACTGTAGGGGAGACTGGGGTTGCTTGCACTAGGGGGGCGGCCATACAAATTAAACTTTTTCAAATTTTCTTAGTTAGGGTGGTTTCACTGGTTGAGGTGTATGAAAGGGGGCTGCCTGTAAAAAGAGCCCCCTTTTCCCCTCCACAACAAGCTCCCTTGGGGTCATATTGACCCCCCTGTTTTTTGACGGGAATGTGCAGGGTTGCTCATCCATCAGTAACAACGTTTGCGTAGCGGCCTCAAAAACAGGCAGTAGTCACTAGGGCCATTAAAGGCCCCCAGATGAAAACTAGCTATCTCCGTCAAAAAATCGAGGGGTCCATGGGATCCTTTAACGGGGCCCTGGGGGCCTCTGACCGATTTTGGGCCTCCAGAGAAAAGTGTTTAAGGTAAACATTGTTGCTGATGAGCAACCCTGTACGTTCCCGTCATAAAAAAGGGGTGTCAATATGACCCCAAGGGGGCCTATTGTGGAGGGGGAAAGGAGACGGTATTTTTTTTTATTTACAGGCAGCCCTCTTTCATACACCTCAACCAGTGAGAAACACTAAGAAAATTTTGAAAAAGTTTTATTTGTGAGGCCGCCCCCCTAGTGCACTCCAACCCCAGTCTACCCTAAAGTCTAGCCCTGAGCATGAGCTATGCAAACCTGAGCGGAACCGGCTCTGTACGTGGGTACGCGGTATTCTGACTAGTACAAATATCAAGTAATTGAGTTCCAATTCCGCTATATTTTGAATAGGCTTACTTTCAGATCACAGAATCAGATTTACGCGGGCTCCGCGCGTGTTGACAGTTTGGTACGCACCCACTGGGCAAACCACGCGCTGCCCTTGCGTTTGCGACTCGCAACACGTAAGCTGTGCGTGTGACATTATAATAACGCGCGTGAACCCGCGTATGTGTGAATATGCCCTAACACACATAGCTACCCTACCCCTAGCAAATTGAACGTAAGCCAGTTGGCTAACCGTCATACAGCTGTAGTGTAGAATGTTATCTTCAACCACTTAGCTGATGAATGTTAAGTTGTTTGGTTAGATGGCGACGTTTGATTAAAGAACTAGTTGTTTAATTAGACAGCGTTTTCAACCAGTTGGCTGCGACATGTACGCGAGGTCATTGAAAGCACCACACCAACCATACATATACTGCACATAAAACACTATATCTTACAACACGAATTAAAAAAAAACTCGGGAAAAAAGTATCTATTCCTTCTCATTATAAGGTTTTGAGTCAGACAAGCGTGAAAACTGTATCAAAGTTCGCTGCATACTCGGTTTAGAGGGAATTAATGTTGAGAGTAAAACTCCAAGCTTATTGCAGATGGCAGCAGCTCTAATAAGAAGTACCTAAACTTTGATTTTGACACATTTTCGACCATTCACACAAAAAAGGCACAGTCGATAGTGGCGCCATTCTTTCCTTATTTTGCTTCCAAGTTTGATTGGTAGAAGGACATTGATATGCAAAATGCAATTTATTTTTATTAGATTTACTCATTTACCTTTGTTCTGATACCAGATCTTGACCAGTCGGTCGTTGATGCCGGACGTAGCGAACAGCACGCCATCTGGGGAGAATGCTAGGTGGTGCGTCGGAGTCGCCGTTTGACATTGCCACACGCATATCCAACCCTGGAAAAACACATTTTAACAGATTAGTGAAGACATATTTTGTCGTTCGATGCAGGCGTAAAATGGCATAACCCTATTACTACCAGTGGACGTCGTAAAATCGTCTGAAAGGATAAATTAATTCAGGATATGGGCAGCAGCGTCTTCTATTAATGCAACACTTGCCTAACAGGTGAGATAGCAGACAATTGCGGGCCTATCCTACTTAAAAATAAATGAAACACCTACCCTCGTCAATCCGCGGGAGCTCATTATGGACCATTGTCGCTCATCATCACCTGCCTGCTCATAGCCCAATAATTTGGGGTACGCGCAACATGTTTTCTTAGAGAACAAAATCATTTTGCAAAAAGATTTGACTATGTTTCATGACCAGCCGTCTGCCTCACGTCAACCCTGTTTGGGGATGCTATTGTAGGTGGTATCACCGCCACGCCAAAGATAAAATTGATAATCTAAAACCAGACGTATTTCATACATGATGCAAAAGTCATGGTCTTATAATCATGTCCGATAATAGATGAGATTAGATTCTTTATAACTTTCGTAAAGATGAAATTACTACGAAGAAGAATGATAAACAAACATACATACACTCATCACGCCTTATTCCTTTGCAAGGTAGGCAGAGCGTTCACCATAATCACCATGTATTAACAAAATATTTGAGGGCAGTTCCAGAAAATAGTGTATTACTATCGTCACAAGTTGTCAGCCTATCGCCTAAGATTGTGAATACACATGAAGCCCTCGAGTCCTTCAGTCACCTTTTAAGACACCCGCGGGGAAGAAATAGGGTGATGCTATTCTACGCCGGCACAACACGGTATAAAATAATGTTACGTAGTAAGATAAGTAGAAAAAGTTAAAATAGTAAGAAGATGTTTGATATATTATACAACTTCGATTTGCAAATAATCTCAGTATAACAAGTTACGCGTAGATAATTAATGAAATCACTTAAAGATAAAGATTAAAATCCATTAGAAACAAGATAATTTGATCGCATTTGATCGTCTGTGTATCTGAATCTGAAGTATAGTTTTCTGTTACATTCGATTTTACTTTAAATATCAATAAAAATATTAGATGGTTGCCTGGAGGGTTATGTTATGCCAAATAGCATTATTTATTACTATAAAGTATACTGTAACATTTTGATTGTGTTAAACGAATTATTTTACGGATAATTAAAAATAACGCTGTGATTTACCGTTACATTGGTTTACAAAAGGATAGGCGACTGAATCACTGAATCGACTTAAACAGCGATTTAAGACGGCAACGTCTAATTTTTACTGCAAAATCTATAGACAAGACACTACATAATTTGTATATTTACCTACATACATACACATCGCATATAATTTTACCGTACCTATACGTATGTTTTGCGGTCATTTACCAACTCATTCATTGCTGTCTAGTCTCTACCTACAGGCAGATAGTACATGCGGTTACAAGATTTATACATCTCTTTATTATCACGAGAAGATTGATGTTCAAAGGAATTTTACATTCAAATGCAGAGTTGCAAGACCGCCAGACGCACAGAACGTATTAACAGACTAGTGTTACTTTGATATAAAGATTTTGCTCCTCATCGATGTGTTGAGAAAACGTAACATACATACATATATCAAGCTTATATCCCTTGCAGGGGACGCAAAGTTTGAGAGTCATCAGGAGACTGTGTATCACCATAGTGACAGGTTGTCAGCCTGTCGCCTAAAATTGCAAAACGCATCAACTCTCACTCCATTAGTCGCTTCTTACGACACCCACGGGAAAAATTTGGGGTGATGCTATTCTACGCCGACGCCACACGGCTAAAAAACGTAACTACGTATGAAATCGATGATGAAATCGAAAGTACATGATCCGAATCTTCAAGTTCACGCGCGAGTTTATTTCATCTTTGAACTATGCGCCTTCTTGTCGCAAATTTTGTGAGAGGGGATATGACAAGGAAGCGCATAGGCTTTTTTGTCTTTTATTCTATTCGTGACCGTGGAGCGTGAAACCGCTCCGAAATATCGAGGTAATCAAAAACTTTACCGCGGTAAAAACCCCGTTCAATAAAAGTGTTGTAAACAACCGCGAAAATGTAAAAACATATAGCGAATAGGTACGGTACTTTAAGATAAACATACTCTAGCGCGCGAACTGTACCTATGTTTCAGATTTACTTTTCAAGTATTGATTGATTATCATTGACCCAAATTATTACCAAAATCAATCGCTATTTAATTATTAATTTGCCTAAGCATGGCAGTTCGAAAATAGCGGGCAATAGCGCCCGCAACAACCTTGAACACTCCAAATTAGGTTCAATTAAAGCAAACGGCAGATACGTCACCGTGTAAATGTGTACACGCGCCAAACAATGATATCAGAGATATTGTTTTGCTACTTCTTAGGTATATCTTATCTTTTACATTTGTGGTGACAAAGCCCTTATGCAACCGAAATACTGTTTACTGTGGGGTTTACTGTCAGGCGTTGCATGTTTTTGGCCATTTTTTATTTCTTGGTCATGAAATGAGGTCTGTTTTTATCGACATATCGCTGGCTAGGATTAGGGGCTGTCCAGCAGCGATTAGATAAAATATGTCCACTGATGTACAAGTTGTAACGGTTCAAATCTACGCCCTAATATAACACAACAAACTGAAATCCTCTCTAACAAAATCTGGGTCTAGTGTTTTGGTAACGGTCGCTAGGTAGAACGTTGACGACATAACAAAATGCGTTTCGCTACATCAGGCAATACTTATTGGTGAGCCGAAATTAAGTAAATTATTAAGAGTTTACTGTACCGAGCTGGAAGTTCGTGAGCTGTCAGTTGATAAAAATATTTCTCTTTCATTTATGCATCCCACCCGTCCCGCAGCAATGAAAGAGACAGTTGTAGCTAGCCAATACTTACTTTGTGGTTGTAGCTCGCTACCGGAAAAATTGCGTTCTGGGTGCACTAAGTTGCATCATTTTGCTGCCAATAAAATATTCTATGTCCGTATCATCTGTTTTGCTGAAATTTTTGTCACATTTAGAAGATACCAGGGCGTAAACTTGCTGATAATTTTTAAGCACTTTGCGATGGTCATAAATGCATTATTCTAGTCAAGAAGAGTTATCGTGCCAAAAATTGTTTCGATCGGTTGCAAATTGGCAGTGGGATACGTTGAAAGAGTTTGTATGAAAACAAATCACTTCAGATCTCTCTTAAGTAAGTTAATGTAGACACATTAAACTTTCAAAAAGCTAACCAACCGTAGTCATCTTTACCAGACTCACTGGTAGACATGTGCTGATGCTATTCCCAGCATCACTAGGCAAAATGGAGGTATATTCAACTCACCGGTTCATCTTCCTCGAGCTGTTTCGGCTTGTCATCCTTGTCGCCGCCGATTTGGAATGTCACGCCCGAACTCGCTGTAATGGAAATTTGAATTATTAGAATTCAGTCCTGTTACTGATTAATAAGGATTATAGTTGGGTAGCGGGATTCTGTAGCTAATCTACTATCGTTATTGTGAGAAAATTGGACGATAGAATAATTAATAAACTCATGACATGACCTGATTATCTTTTCCGTAGAATTAGAAAGGAGGTCAAGGGTACTCATGAAACTGAACAGTTTTCCGCATGGAACAAGTATGAAGAAGGTTGATTCATTATTTATTAAAAAAAATGCTAGTTTTCAGAAAATTAATATCTAAAACGGAAAGTGTTTTAAAATTTGATATTTAGATTGATTTACCTTTACTATAGTCCATTTTTTCAGTACTATGTTCATGGGGAAAATTGACGAAATTCATGAGTACATTGACCTCCTCTCGGATTTTTATACCTTTTTCGTTACATTATTGAATAGAATGCCCCATTTTCCTTACAACCTGTATCCTACCATCAATGGCGACGATATAATTGGGCCAATCCTCGTTCCGGGGTTGTATGCTTACAATTGTATAGCTGATTGGCTGTTAAGCCGATTAATATGTATCAGGCGGATTGAGGCGTATAATAAAACAGGTATGAGTGTGTATGTATAGCCCCATTTTAAGGAAGCGTACTATACAGCTAAAGGCTTTTTACACATCGATGAGTTAGAAAATTTACTCTACTACTACTCCACACTGTCTGTACTTATTGATTTTTTGACTGTAGCTTTGGTAAGAACATAATAAAAAGCACATCGATGCTCAAAAATCGAATTAGGTTGTTCTCGTGTAAAATATTTCTTGAAAGTTTACTCGAATTAGGTCAACAGGTCAGCACCAAACGCCATAAACCTTAGTAAAACTAGAACGCCTTACATTGTAAGTCAGTACCTTCATGTTGTAAATAATTTGTTTTTATATTTCTAAGTATAATAGTATTATACAGCGGTTTAGATATAGTAAAGTACTAGAACCTTTTGTGGTGCATTATTATTATTAGGTACATAAGTACATTTAATACTTCAGACATACTTTATATTTTACTTGCTCTTGGTTTTACCTACATCATTAAGGTTTACTTCAAATGCATTACGGTCGCGTGCATAATTTACTAGCCATAAGGACACGCGGGCAAAGGCGTTGAAAATTACTCATGCAATTAGATAAGGTGTAGACTAACTTTCAGAAAGTATTTATTACAAGAACTGACAAATTACGAAACAAATAAATAAACAAAACGGTCGCCATAATATATTCTGATGCCCAATTGTCCACTTACCGTCCACTAGTGGTCCATTTGCTTGTTAATGAACAGAAAAATAATCTTATAAGTAACTTTATTTATATTAAGAACTAACAGCCAATAAGGGTGCACTTCTATAGATATATCCACCAAAGAACTGATGAAGTAAACTCGAATGCATCAATCACAATGTTAGACATAACAACTTAGTAAAAACTTGTTAAATACGGCTGCGCTCATCTTCAGCTTGGTGGAAACGCAGCATTATTATTTGCCGCAGGGCAAGGGTATTTCCCAGTCATTGCAGATACAGTACTTACTATAGGATCATGTTACTTTAGATTATTTAATCGTAAAAATAAAAACAATATGTCGATATAAGAATGATTAACGATGTATGTAACAGTTGATGTATGTGTTGGAAATGAAAGAAGTGTTTAAAGATCTAAATGGAAGTTACACTCGCCGGGAAAAATGTGTTATTTCATCTATTCAGGTTTGTATGTACTCGTAATCGTAGAAAATTCTCAAACACAATACATCACATCAGCCCATAGTCCACTGCTGGACATAGGCCTTACTTCAGGGTACGCTACAAGGCACGATCTCCCGGTTTCGCCATCCAGTCGCTACCAGCCGCTCTTTAAAGCATCGGGGCATCGGTCCATCTGGCTGGAGGGCGTCCAACGCTAAGCTTGCTGAGCCGTGGTGGCCTCCACTCGAGAACGCGCTTACTCCACCGTCCATCGGTTCGACGACACCATGACCAGCCCACTGCCACTTCAGCTTGCTAAACTACCAACTAAACGCAATACGCCACAAACTAAATAAATACATACTGTCATCCTGGTCGAGCGAAGCCTGGTGCCACAACTGCAGGATCCTGCCACCAGTGAGCAGTCGCGTGCCTTCGAGGTTCCAGGAGAGCGCTGTGATTGGTCCGTCTGCACATAGCTTGAAGATACAGGTAAAACGCAATACGCCACAAACAAAATGAACACTTACGTTGGCTGTCATCCTGGTAGAGCGAAGCCTGGTGCCACAACTGCAGGATCCTGCCACCAGTGAGCAGTCGCGTGCCTTCGAGGTTCCAAGAGAGCGCTGTGATTGGTCCGTCTGCACATAGCTTGCCGGTCTGCACCCATCGGTACTCCAGGCCCTGGGAATAAGGATATCACTGATGAGTAAATCTAACCGCAAAACTTTATAAGCTGTTGAACTAGAGAATGTCGAAAAAGGGTACTTATAGTTCCAGTTCGAGTTCCGAGTTTCGAGTGAAAGTTAACCCTTTATTTACCAAGCTTGGTAGGCTTAATCAGTCCACGAAACTGATAACTTTCCCTTTGGTTGGAGCATTGTTGGGAAATAAAAATGTGAAAATACTTTTCGAGTCATTGTGTCAACTGATCGGGTATGAGAAGTTGAAAAAAGAAACTAGTTTCCCCAAATATGCTTCATTCTCAAGTTCTTCAGTTTCATGATCTGATCATGCCTGCAAAGTTTACGTTACGCTGCCCCTTACACCTCATATATTGCTTATTTTATTATTTACTGCTAGGTATATCAAATACTTTTTTATCGTAAACGCACATCTAGTACGTATTCTATTTCCGCGTATAAACGAGCGAATATGACGCGCAATAACTCACTCTTGATGTCGTCATAGATGACCTATAATCTATAATTTACATGTCACTCTCCTCCGTATGGTCCGCAAAGCAATTAACTAGAGCGTCCTGCGTCTGATGCAATACAAAATAAAAAATATCACACAGATTGAGTCGTTAGAAAGGAAGGGGACTAAGGGATGAATCCAGGGAATGGGCAATTTTGCTCCCTGTGAATATGACATTTTGCACTGCGCTCAACAATACGCCTGCCAAGCGTAGTGAATATAGCAAAAATTCCCAGTAGTGGGAGGCGTCTATGTCCAGCAATTTTAGAATATTATTAAACAAGCGCCTGAACTAGCAAATCAGATCAAAAGTGTCCGGTTAAATAGAGCACGGTGTGATCGCGCCATTGTAGGTACTTGAACTTGGCCTTATTTCTCTCGTGCGCTTTTTGCACGTTTATTGTACGTAGTGGTTTGAATCAGATTGAATTCAAATGAATTCTTTTGTGAGTGTGCGTTTAGATAATGCCAGTGTCATCATCATCACATCGGCACTATATTCAAAGAATATTAGGTAGCCGTATGCACCCTGAGCGATGGGCACATCTTGTCACCCAATGGGTCCCCCCTGACAGACAACGTCGATGGGAAAGAACTCGCAAAAGATGGCGAGATGACCTGGATGCCTACGACAAGAACTGGTGGGAGCTTGCTAAGGATCGAGATAAGTGGAAGAAGGAGACCTTTCCCGATCAGTGGAACAATATAGGCTAAATAATAAAGAAATAGTGTGATTGATGTGACTCTAAGCTAGTTTATGTAATTTAGGCCATACACTGTCTAATTGTTTTGCCGTCTTTTAGACCTGTAGGAACAACTATCTATTTCTAATTGATAACGGTTACGTGAGTAGGTAGCCGTTATCAACCAACCGGTAGTTTACTGACCGAAGTGGCCACAGTCCGAGAGGGGCATGTCCCGATCAAAACATTCCTATTTATCAGATTTATGATGCGTATTTATTGACGTAATAACTGCGGGCGGGGGTATTCCATCAGAGTACAGTGGCTTATGCATCGAAACTACAAGCTACAATTCTACAGGTGAAATTCGATGTACATTGCGTAGTCGATTAGCCATTATTATCTCATTATTCAACTGGCTACGCAATGTACACCGAATTCGCCTGTAGGATTGTAGCCTGTAGTTTCGAAAAACCGGGCACAGCTCGCTGCAACTCGAATTACACATTTAAGGATCCAAAATAAAACAACAATGTAGTTCCTAGAAATAGACATGGTATCGCCAATGGCCTATTTTATTGTGATATCTATCTGTTATGTGATTATGTAGATTAAGATGAGCAACGGACCATATTACCTATTTACACTACAGAGGTATTTATTTTTTCTACAATCATGGAAACGATTACATAATAAAACATACAAAAATACAAAAAACATACATACATAATTCCATACATAAAACATACAAATATCCTCTTCTTCTTTGAGTGAGAAACCAAGTCATCCAACGACCCGATGAACCCTGTGTCAGAGTTTTTCAACCGCCTACTGCAAGTAGCAGGCCTCTAACGTGGTTGTGTAACGACCACCGTCTATGTAGTCATAGACAGCAACAGGGACCGACGGCTTAACGTGCCCACCGAAGCACGTAACCATCTTGCTTTTCGGACAATCAAGTGGTTCAGCCTGCAATGCCCTGACCAGACTGGAAACAAATTCACAAAGTGATAAATATCAACTTTGTTAGTGACCCCACCGGGACTTGATCCCGGAATCTTCTGCGTCGCAGGTAGTCGTACTAACCACTGCACCTCATCGGCTAACAAAAAATATCCGAATCAGTATCTTTACAATCCAACCAGATCATCGATCTCAGCAAAAGAGAAAGTTTTACTCATTCGTCGATTACATTTGTTTTGAGTAAACAGTTCGATTAAAATCGTTCGTTTCGGTTTGTCTTGTCATGCAGAGTTGCCAGTCTATCAACATTCCTTTAACGTTTGAGCATAATATTTACAATATACCGGTTTTATAATGTTCATAATAACATGACGCATACACGAGATGCTAAACTTTGTAATAGATATCGAGCAAAATCAATAAAGATTTTAATTTGGTAGCAAATAAATTGTGTTATTAAATTATTGTGTCAGCTGATTGATAGGTATGTATCAAGATATGTATCCAGGACTTTCCTTCCTACATTATTAATTGGCCCAATAAGTGATTATCAAATAGTGTTGATTCCAAAGCAGTACCTTCAAATGGCGAAAGTCGCAAGTTAATCCTGCTTGAGGTGGTAAACATTGCACGTTTTCCAAAAAAAGCAATTTTTTTATTCTAAGTTCATCCTTTCTCGAAAAGAGAGAAGTACATTCAAGTATTCTATAATTTGCCTGACTGCATGTAGACCAAGTAACTTTACTATTTAGCTCATTTAAATAAATCTTGCCAGTCATGGATCTGGGTGAAGCAAACATACAAACCTACATTGCACGGAAAATGTTACGCAATCTCATACCGATACGGATTCGAGTATTTAGTTAGAGTCCTGCTTATTTATAAGTTTGAGCAAGCAAGATATGGAATGCCATGTGAAAACATATTTATAAAGCTTTACAGGGAATAACAAAAAAGGTATAACAAGCCGAAAGGAATAGTAAATCAATCTGTATTTAAATGAATTTTGTACGGGAGGTACACATTTTTTTTTCTTTTTTCGATCTATGCTTCAAGAGGAAAGATGTTCAGTTTCATAAGTACCTTAACTGTTAGTGTTAATTCATTATTATATTATGTCTAAATAAGGACACACGCCATGTGGTTAAAAGGCGCTGTTTCAGGACATCACGTTCAGAAACTGCATTAAGCTGAAAATGTCCCTCTTGCCACAATACACACTCAGTTTAATGTTTATAGTGACTAAGTATGTAAGAAACTGTATGTAAATGATTGTGTTTGTGTCAATAAATGATTTATCTATCTATCTATCGTAACCTCCTTACGGTTATAGCCTTTAGTAACTCCTTGTATAAGCTTTTGAAGCTGTAAATACAAATAAACCAATCCAAAACAAAAGTTCGCACCGAGTTGAGAACCTCCTCCGTTTCTTTTCGACGGTTTATATTATAAGGAAGCGCTATCAATACATAGTATAATAATACACTTCCCATCAGAAAAATCGAGACGCTTTGCAACTTTACGTTTTGTACGGATCACAGTATCCGAGACATATGTTTATTTTAGAATGAATATCTAATGTCGTTTAATAGTGAATATTACGAGGTTTCTAAATCATAATATCAACGTTCTATATTCTACTTTTAGTTTCATATATTTAAGATTTTGTTCAACCATGAAAACGAAAGTGTCTCGATTTTTTTGATGGGGAGTATAGTATGAAGTCGTTTTTTTGCGTTACTCTGTCTGTCTGTCGTGAAACTCGCTAACTCCTCCCAAACTACGCAACGGATTTTGATGCGATTTTTTTGTAAATAGAGTGATTGAAGAAGAAGGTTAATTATCGAACCCATACCGGTAAAATGCCTCTTTCCCGCGGGTAAATGAGTTGCAGCTGGTAAAATCGCTAACGGGCCGCTGGATTCAAAATATTAATACGTATATTTTTGTCAAAGATGCAACGAATGCTGTTATCTACAGTGCAGCAAAAAAGAGTAGACAAAAAATGAGGGCGCCACTTTGTATGAAATTTCAAAATTAAATGGCAACATTGGCTATGAATGGCAACAATTTAGTATGATTTTTTTTAGTTCCATTTTATTTAATTTCTACTCTTTTTTGCTGGACTGTAGATTGCTCTTGTTTCTTTCTTCCTTTCAAATTGAGTTTCTTGAAATATACCCAAGCACGTAAAACGCAGACGCTCGATAAGAATTGGGTTATTCGTGGAACAAAGTCGTCGCAGAATCGCTTTTTACCTAATATAGGAACAAACAATTTGAAAGATCTCATTCCTGCTTTTACATAACAGTTTTGTTGGCATCTGCACAAGATCAATACGAGACGAGATGATGGACTCGAAATGCAAACATCAATGTTTTGATGACGGTGTCTGATCCGATAGATGTGTAAAAATTATACATGCAAGAAATTATAAACTTAATAACCCGTTTAATTCATGTAATAGCCGTTTTGCACTTACTATTATACTGTGACTGACTACCTACATCTACATAAATTAAAATAACGCGATCATTCTGGTCATGATCATGACGTTAGTTGATAGAGCTATGCATAGAATAATATTCGGACTCAAATGAACTATTTTCCGTGGTAGCGGCTAAGAATACTGCCACCCCTACCCTAGTCCACTTATGGTGTTTTCTAAAAGGCGACGTAGAGTTTTTGACCTCTGCTGAATAACTGTCGACTATGGTCAACTGCGTGGTGGCGGTGATACCACCTTGACGTCAGGCAGGCGGCCGGTCATAAAACATTGCCAAATCTTTTTGCTATATGATTTTGTGCTTTAACAAAACATGTTGCGCCGACCCCAACATGATGAGGGCAGGCAGATGATGATGGACTGTATTCCGTGGTCCCGAATTAAGGTACCAGCCGTAGGCGGATTTAGATGGATTTTTCGACTTCTTATGTCTATCTAGGCTATTAATAGTGACAAACTAGCAGAGTTATACAAAAAATAGTGACTCTCCATCCGATCTCTACTGTACTTCTAAATTAAAATTCCGAGATAAAAATTAGCGTATGTTAAGTCTGGTTTGGGTAATAATCCCGTCGTTTCAAAGTTTATCGATACAAACAAATCTTTTCCTTTGATTTGATAGATAGATTTTGTAAGAAAAACGTAGTGCCGTGAGATGCCAGCTTAGAATAGCATCACCACATATCTTTCCCGTGGTGTCTTAAGATTTGAGAATTGATGTGTATTGCAATTTTAGGCGACAGGCTGAAAACCTGTCACTATGGCGATACAGTCTTCTGAATTACTCTTGTCAATCAAACTTTTGACAGACGTGGTGTAAATGGCCGTTTTTACAGCCGTTTAGGATATAGGGATATAGAAGTGATATATGTATGTAAAAAGTAGCGTAACACGATTACGACTGGTCTGGAGAATGGTCCAGTCGTTTTAGAGTTTATCGATACAAACAAATCTTTTGCTTTGATTTGATTATTTTAGATTTCGTATGGTACTATAAATAGTTACTGCAACTGGTTTAAAGATCTATGAGCCCAAACAAGTTCGAGGCCGAATAAATAAGGCTGTTGACACGAAACGAATCTATTTAAAATATTTACGTCCATTTTAAATAACCTCATTGAAGCTTGAGCCAACCAGCATTGGTGAATAAATATTACCAATTAAATGGCAACTGAGCTAATTGTGTACCACAAACATTAATAAGAGGTATGTATACAGGACATTAAAAAAATTAGCGAGTGTGTGAAGACCGATGTCGCGCAGTGGCAGTATGCCTGCCTGCTACGCAAAATTCCCTGGTTCGCTTCTCGATCGTGACAGATATTTGGATAATGAATTTCAATATTTGTTCTCCAGTCTGATGGTTAATTGTTTGAGCTTCTGTGTATGTCCAGTCCATACAGGGACTCCTAGTTTGTAGTGTTTTTAGCATGATCTTTTAAATTAAATAGAATCATTCTAGAGAATCACCCACAGAACATACATAGATTAGAATCAGTTATCCTTACACCCTGTGTATTACATAATACGCGCATCTTTTACATTATGCATAGGTTTGTGTGTGCTCTAAAAATAGTGATTGACAATCTCGAGATAACGGTTAAATTCTAGAATGGAAATTGGCATTACTAAAGCACAAATGAAGATTTTGAGAATTTATTTTATTTTACGTACGTAATCTTTGTCTCCTTCGCCAATAAGTTGCGGTGTGGTTACGGCTATGAGCAAGGGCTGACGAACGGATTCGGTTACGTCATTCTGGCTGCCCTTATCCCAAATCAGTTTGGGTCAGCGCAACATGTTTTGTTAGAACACAAAATCGTGTAGCAAAATTAAGGATTTGGCAATCTCTTTGGGAAAGCTGTTGTTGTAGGTGGTATCACCGCCACCATGCTTTTGACCATAGTTGACAGGTATTCAGCCGAGGTCAAAACTCTATGTCACCTTTTACGAAAGTCCCTAAGTGAAATAGGGGTGTCAGTATTTTCAGCTGCTACCACAAGGTAACTATTCAAACTTCTAAGCTTAAACTGGAAGTAAAACTGAATATTTTATAAGATAACACTACCTAACAACATTTAGCTTCTTGATTACCAAATGTAGGGTTTTGGGCCTTCAAAAATCCCGCCAACAAACCGCGCAGGCGCGCCACACTGAACAAGAGAACTTAGTTCGCATCACTGCCGTTGGTGGCGCTAATTTTCTTCTTCCGTCTGTCAAAATCGGAGCGTGCGCCTAAATAAAAGTTTGTCTGCTCTCCGTGAAAATTGAAAATATAAAAAATATCTGCGCTGGTCGAGGAGGCGGTAAGTGAGGCCCAAAGCTAGTTTGAAGGGAATTAAAAAATTAAATCTGAGCTACAGAAGAAAACACCAACTACTTAGTGGTAAAGATAAGGCAGATTAAAGATAAAATAACATAATTTTCAGGAAATTTATAAATAGATGAATTTATTATGATTCCCATAGTGATTTTTCAAAAAGATTAACTAAATATATGAATACCTTTACCTCTAAAGCCACAACAGTCCACTGCTGAACATGGGCCTCCCCTGTATGGGGGTATTCCTATGCTACTGCATACTATATACAGTAATGTTGTGGTGGACTGGAAGCGTAGTAACGCTTGGCAGGCGGATTGGCGAGAACAGTGCAAGATGTTTAATTGACAGGGAATGCTGCTGCCTATTCCCTGGAAAATTATACCTTAGTCGATTTTTACGACACCTATGGATAGAATTGGGGTGGTGCTATTCTAACCCAGGCATCACACGGCAATCTAGGGAGGCATCACAGGGCAAGAAGGTAAATAAAAAATTTAAAACCAGCAACTAAATGACCATCCGATAGGCAAGTTTTGAGGAATAATATATTGAAACTATATTAAAAGGTTTATCTATAAGATAGTATAGCTACTTGTGTACCCTCAATCAATCATTTTGTGTATGACACTCCTTGCAAAATTGCTAGTGAATTTCTTAATTCATCAGCTATCTAATCATTGTCATTTTGATTTATAATTATATTTTTGTTGATATAAATAGCATTCTGGAAGTTGCTTTTTGGGTCTCTGAGTCAGTTCAGTTGAAATCAGATTGTCAATATCTCTGACAAAAATTATTAAGCTTTCTAATCATTGAAATTAATTTTACTTCCATTTAATGTAATAAAATGTATTGGGATAAGGGCAGGAAATTGTTGATAATGTATTAGAAAATATTCAACAAATTAAATTGTACCTAAATAGTCTGCACTGCACCTTTACCTTACCTATTAATATTGGTAGAAGGGAAATCTACTTATGAAAATTAAATGCTTATTAAAATTACAGCTCGCATAGTTTAGTTTTATATCTTTTTCCCACACAATGCACAACTCAAAATACCATAATTCACACTTACAAGAGATAAAGACAAATGGAAAAGTCTGGGGAGGCATATGCGTCTCCAGAATGCGTTCATGTTTCGCAGAATAATTGCAATTAATATAATGGCTATATAACAAAATGTATCATCTAATATAGGTTAATAAATACTTACATGAGTAGTGGCCGCTGAGTGTATCAAAGGTGTTGGCTCAAATATGCACACTTCTGCCCCGTAAGCTGCAGCAATCTTTCCGGTATCTGTGCTGCAGTCCAACGAGCCGATCCGCACATACCCATGGATAGCACCGGGTATGATCTGGACACGCTCGAAGTTTGACGCTAGTATCACTATGTTGCATCCTGCTGCGTAGGCCTGGAATAGATGAATGAAGTAAGTACTAAGTTCATCAGAACATTTCTTGAATCTGCATCAGTAATAAAGTTATCCTGGATATTTCACACAGTGCCATCTAGCCCCAAACTAAGCAAAGCTTGTACTATTGGAACTAAATATCTGATATTAATACTTGAAACATGATTTTCATCATAGCTTTTGTCTTAACTCTGTTCTGTACCAGATAAGGCTAAAACAGACTTATTAAACATTCATTTTGTTGCAAAACAAAAGTGGGAGGCAATAATAAAACACTGAGATAGAATGGGTGTTTGTTCTAACTTTAAGAGTGAAATTAATATGGGAATAATACAGCTCAGAAACTAGCAGAAAAAACTTTACAATCTTTTCTATCTTAAGTGTTGTTACCTTGTTTGTTTTTATAGACTGAAAACCTAAATAAAATATTAGGATTTGAAAGTTTGTAGGAACCAAATTAACATGTGTCTATGTCTAATACTTATCAAGTGAACTGATCTACAAGGAAACAAACTGACACCGCAAGATATGTTAGATCACAGTTCCTTCATATCAGTTAGTTAAGATAATCAAGTGTGGAGACTGATAACGTGTTGAGGAGACAATGATGCATTACGACCAAGATAAACAATGTCTTCTACACTTGTATTGTTATTTAAATAGTCGTGGACAACCCATACAAATTAGCCTTCAAGGAAAATTCCTTCAGTACTTCATGACGAATGAGAAGAACGAGGCTGCGCTCAGGCCTCAGACAAACAATAAAACACAGATAATACTGCATAACACTCAAACTAAAACGATTTTGCTTATCAAAGTGGGCTAAATTAGATTTTCCTGTAGTGATCATTATTCCACGATTACTTCACCCTACTTGAGATGCCTGGTCACGAGACCGTCCGCAAGACTGTTCTAGGTCATCATACTCACGGTAAATGGTATTCCCTCCACGGAACCAACAGCAAAACATTGATCTCCTGAATTACAGGCACCACTTAGCACTTGGTGACAGTTCATATTGAACTAATAACTAGATTTCTTCGCTATACACCACACAGCCAACGTAACGTCACTGGCGCACTTTTACTAAACGAATACATTATTCACTACACAAATAAAAACTAAGAACATTGCAAGATTTAATTATTTCTGTAATAAAATAAAATTATGAATATTTCCCTGACACCACACATCGAACGTGAGAGAATGACGTAGAGGGAGAAAGAGACAGATTTTTTTTTTTTTTTTTTGTTATTTATTGAAGCTTTGGTTACAAGACCATCAGCTTAAAAAGAAACTTACAAAACATTCACACTAGACTAAAACTTAATACTAAAACTAAAATTTTATAACAAACAAACTAAAAATTATAATTAAATGTAAACTAGATATTAACTTAAATTTTTTATAAAATATTTACAATTTCCCTGTTGTATTTTCTACAAAATCAAAAATGAAACTGTACACTTTCGGATGTTTTAAAAGGTCTTGTAAGTTATCAGGCATAGGATTAACAATTTCTTGACATAAACCAATTAGCAACAAGCGTTGCAAAGAAAAGTGAGGACAAACAAAGAACAAATGATTTAAGTCACAAATGTCACTACTACAATAGATACAACAGGGACTATCACTCAACTTAAGGCGATGAAGATGAGCAGGAAATCTACAATGACCAATGCGTAGCCTACAAATGGTGGTTATAAAATTCCTGCCCATATATACATTGGGTTTTTCATACCAAGCTTTAGTTGATGGTATTGGGGCAATACTGGCAAGCCATCTACCCTTAACATTTCTAGATGATTCCAAAGAAATGGTCCAACGTTTTAACATATTTTGTTTGAGAAACACAACTAAGTCAGAATGAGGTACTTTAAAATCACAACTTAAAACATTCTCTGTTGACTTGGCAAGAGCATCAACCAGCTCATTGCCTAATATACCAGAGTGACCCGGTACCCAACAGAACTCAACTAAAACGCCCTTTGAAAGTAAGATGGAAACATAATCTCTTACAGTATAAATCAGGTAATTTACAGAGCTACTTATTTTTTTGTTCTGTAGAGCCAAGAGGACACTCATTGAGTCAGACAGTAATATAAATTTCTTAGAACTAGAATATGAGATATTAGATATATAATCAAGAGCATGGATAATAGCTAAGGCCTCAGCTGAGAAAATTGAAAATAAAGTATTACAATTAAAAACTTTTCCGACATTACAAAGAGAATCATAAAAAGCAAAACTCGTCCTATCACTGGTTTTAGAACCATCGGTATAAATTTTAACATACTCTTGTTTAGACTCTAGAAATTCCAAAAAATCAAACTTTGTTTCGAATTTATTTACATAAACAATCATATCCATAATCATGGTGTGGAAGTTGAAATTATAACATGGTAATTTTGTAGACCAATATACAACATCTTGAAACTCAAAATTTAGATAAGCTATTGACTCACTCATAGATGTGGTTACTGTAAGAGGTGTAACATTAAAATTTGGGATATTATAATTTTCTAAGAATCGCTGAATAATCACATTATCCCGACTAACTAACTGAAGACAGAACTTATCAATAATATAACTCCTTCTGACAAATAAGGAACTATGCCGGCTTCTACTTCTAGAGAATTTATGGGCGATGACATCATTGCACCAGTTATAACACGTAAGGCTTTATTTTGAAGAACATCCAATTTTCTTAGAAGATGATTTGCAGCATCAGCATAAAGCATACAACCATAATCAAAATGACTACGAATCGTGGCAATATATATTGTTTTAAGAATTTTGGGATCGGAACCCCATTTTAAGCCAGCCAATGATTTGAGTATATTAAGACCTAATTCAGCTTTCTTACATATATGTCTAATATGTGGTTCCCAAGAAAGTCCAGTATCTAGTATTACTCCAAGATATTTCTCTTTTAATTTAACCGGTAACAAATTATTATTATAGGTAATTTTGGATTATAATTAGAATTTCCTGAAAATAATACCACAGAACTTTTTCAATATTAACCTCCAGCTTCAAATTATTTAATAAAATGCTGCTGACAACCCGAAGACAATCATTCATTTCAGTTTCCCCTTGCGATATGTCATCACAGTTTAAATATATTACAAGATCGTCAGCAAAAAAAGAATATTTAGCATTCGCAGGTATCTGCTTCATAAATTCAACTAAACTCAAAATAAATATTAAAGGAGATAAGACAGAGCCTTGAGGAGTGCCCTTGTTAGTTAATCTCGGACCGTAAAGTTTATTTTTAATTTTAAGGAAAACCTGCCGCTCATTAAGAAAATTAAAAATCCAACACAAAACAGAGCCAGGTATTCCCAAAGCAGCTAAACTTTTAACTAAATACTCATGATTTATATTGTCAAAAGCTCCTTTAATATCTAAAAAAACTGCTAAAGTAAATTTGTTATTTCGAATGCTGTTTCGTATGTCACCAATGAGACAGGAAAGATTATACATTGTACTTTTACCTTTGCGAAACCCATTTTGAAAATCAGGAATATGCATTTCGTTTTCAATAAACCATTCGATACGATTTTTAAGCATAGTTTCAAAACACTTAGCAAAACACGAAGTTAAGGAAATAGGTCTATAAGCGTCTAAACTATTAGCATCTTTATAAGGTTTAAGAATAGGTACAGCATATTGCATTTTCCAGCTGATAGGGACACACCTTTTGTGCCACATTTGATTAAAAATATCTAACAAAATAGACAAAACACTGTCCGGTAAACTTTTAATAACTATATAGGGAATAAAGTCTGGACCAGGTGAAGTATTCTTTTTTGTAATAAGAGCAGCACGAAGCTCATGCATGGCAAATGAATCCTTTATCCAATGAGCTGAATCTGAACCAGGGGATAAAAAATAAGGCTGAAGATCCAACGAAGTCAAATTATTACTAGACGAAGCTATCTTATCCAAGTAAGCTAACGCATTACTAGGATTGTCTAGAAAATGAGTTTTTATAGAAGTATTTAGTCGCGAGAATTTAAACTTTTGTATATAATCCCAAATAATTTTGAAGAAGTCATACGATTGAAACTTTCACACAGTTTGACCCAACTTAAAAGTTTTGCTCAGAGAGAACTCTTTTCTTTTTAGCATCAAAACGCTTATATAAAATATAATTTTCTAATGTAGGATACCCTTTATATGACTCAAATGCTAGTTTAGCCGATCTAACAGCTTGACTACAAAGATCATTCCACCAAATTAAAGCTTTACGTTTTTCGTATGGCAACTGTATGATTTCCTTGGAAATGTCAATAAAATGTCAGACAGTTTTTGAATGAAATCGTCGTATGATAACAATGGATCTTCTGAATTTACATTGAAATCAGAAAATCTTTCTGTGCATAAGTCATGAAATTCTTTCCAATTAATCTTATTAAAATTTACATCAGCTAAAGTGTGAATAATTGGTTCAGAGGAACAACTACACTCCTATCTGAGGATGAAGCTGCACCATTATAAATAACGTTTATATGAATGGGAAAGTGATTACTGCTTAGTGGATCATCCGCAACAGAAAAACTACAACTAGAACTTAATGACGACGAAGAGAAAGCTAAATCTAAGACATTACCTTCCTGGCCAAAAGGAGGAATGGTTGTGACAGTATGATCATTCAGGCATACCAAATTGTGGTTATCTGCAAAATTATTAACTATATTGCCTCGTCTATTGCTGTCTCTACAGCCCCATGAAGTACTATGCGCATTAAAATCACCAACAATTAAGAAGTCTCTGCTTGAAATTTTGGAGAAAGCCTCATTGAGATATTGTACTCTGAATTTACCGTTTGGAGGGGAAATATAAACACTAAGAATATCTATAGTTATGGAACATAATTTAACTGAAATCAACAAGTTTTGGAAATCATAGCAGGAAGAAGTTGGAATAATGGAACAGCAATACTTACTTTTGATGGCAACTGCAACACCACCATGAGGCCGGTCTGAATCCTGTCTAAAAATTTGAAAACCTGGTAATTTTATACTTGTACCATGACCTAGCCATGTCTCATTAAGTAAAATAATATCAATTTCCACACCACATGAACTAATATAATGTTTGAGCTGATCTAACTTACTAATAATACTTCTGGAATTCCAGTGCAAAATTCTGAAGTGCTCAATGCCAACTCCATCACTATCCATTAGGAGTGGTGAAGTTAGCAATAAGCAACTCCTTGATTATCTGAGAAGTTAGAGGTTTACCCTTGCCCTTTGACTTTTCTCTTTCACTTAAATAGTCCATCACAGTTTTAATAATACTGGCTAAAACAGTGTCAGAGTTTAGGATGTCTGACATCATTGCTCTTCTCTGTGGAGTTTGTAATGGAGTTTGTTGGGCTCCGCTGACAGGGGCTGAGGTTCTTGTTTTGGATACAGCTGAAGCATACAAAACCTTTCCATTGATTTGCTGTTTAATGTTTGCTATTTTTGCAGCCTTCTGCGGGCACTGCACTGACACTGCGGAATGAGGACCTTGGCAGTTTACACACTTGATACTGTCTTGATTGTCACACTCCTTGAAGAAATGAGGTCCAGCACATAATGAACAAACCTGCTTACTGCGGCATGATCCACGACCATGATCAAACTTGTAGCATGTGTAGCACTGGCGCAGCGGCTTTATATAAGGTTTGGTGTCAAACCAGATATGGTCATAGGTAACATGATCAGGCAGAATTGATCCAAGCATTGTTACCAACACAGTCTGGGTCGGAATGAGGATCCATCTGGGGCTTTGCGCATGAAACGTTTCACACCGATGACCTCAGCAGAAGACTTCAGTTCTTGCAGCAGTTCTTCCTCAGTTATTTCAATTGGGACCCGTATAATGCCTTGAACCTCCAAATTATCATATGGCACTCTCGCAATCCATCCATTTTGGTGAAGTAAATTCTGATTAAGTAAAAATTTATTGGCATTTTCTTTGTCTTTAAAAAACACCTTTATTAATGACATTCCAACTGCTTTCACATGATCCACTCCTAACACAGATCGTAGGATGCCATTAGTTTTTAAAATGTCCATTTTTGTCTCGGTAGATGCTGATGACAGTAATATAGGGTACTCCTTCTTGCCATTTTCAACATAAATGTGGTTGTAGTCTTTAAAAAGGCCTCTGCGGCTTCTGTTAAAACTGGCCGACATTTTCGCAGGTTTTTCAGGGCCTGTTTGCTCACCTTCAAATTTCCGTTTTATTTTCTCAAACATGTGGGCATCTTCATGCCCACCGCTCTCGGCACCCATTGCCGCCCCAATAAACACAAAATATCTTTTCAGCAAGGGCTTTAAACAATTTTATTAACAATTTTATAAAATTTCCGCCTAGTCGCTTCGAAGTTGGCGCCCTTTTCCGAAAGAGACAGAGAATAACGCGCGTTTTGAAATTTAATTTTATTTTACTATTTTTGCTAATTAACTAATTGAAAATAATACTAACTAACTACAAATCTTTAAAAAAGCATGACGTATGAAATAATGAACAGAAAACTACGACGAAAATAAAACAAAATAAATAAAAATGTCGGGTACTGAAATACATTCGTAGAACTTTTTTTCGTATTTTATATTTGGAACGTTACCAGGTCAACATGGTGTTGCCATTGTAAAACAAAATTTTCCCTTGACTATCAATGGTAATTTTTCGCATTGTGGATTTTCTCGGGCTGCAGTTGAAGATGATTTTTTTATATACCTTGTGTTGGTCAAACTGAGTATAGTATATTTTGTAAAGATATAACCTATTAACAAAACTCCCTCTTCTTCTTTAAAAATAATATAATTTATCATTACCGTGTGATGCCGGCTTAGAATAGCATCCCCCCCAATTCTACCCGTGGGTGTCGTAAAAAGCGACTAAGGGATAATTATCCAGGGAATGGGCAGCAGCGTTCCCTGTCAGTGCAACATCTTGCACTGCGCTCGCCAATCCGCCTGCCAAGCGTGGTGAGTATGGCAATACCCCCGACAGGGGGAGGCCCATGTCCAGCAGTGGACTGTTGTGGCTGTTATGGTATGAAAAACAAACCATAAATTATAAAACTTCTTATTTTTTGTACCGCATATCGAGGATATACGCCAAAACTATACTTACAATATTAATAAAGGACTTACAATAGTATGTCCCGGGAAGTGTCTAGTATGCCGCTATTGGTGCTTTTTAAAAGCGGACTAAATAACCGCTATCGGTAAAATAACACTTGTTTTTTTTGCTATTCTACCGCTGCTAGTGACAAGACTACGTATAGTCCTAGCGGTAGTTCAAAACATGCTGCACCTGAGAGAAGAGTTCTGAAATTTGGTACACTTAATCTTTAGGGTAAATGAATCGATTTGACCCGTAGTACACAATTTTAAAAAAATCCTATGAGGAGTAATGACGTTATCTTTTTTTTGTATGGGAAAAAAAAATTTTTGTTCCGAAACCTATCGTGTGTGGTATCAAATGAAAGGCCTTGCTAAGCTGATTCTTAAAATATATCACATTATCATATTTAAGTCACTCGTATAAAATTAAATAGGAAATAATTCTCGAAACATGCCACGTTTGGGCTTCTCCAGGTATGATACAGTTGAATCATTACTTATGAAATATACGTAATATAATGTGTAATATCCTCATCTCTAACCTCAAGAAAGGTACTACGGATTTTTTGTCTTAAAGTATTTTTTTTTTAATTTTAAAGTTACAGAAATTTATGTAAACACACTTAGTTGAAATTTGGCATCGAAAGTTCAATTTTGGACACCGAGAATGATAAAAATAAAGCCAGATGAGATTTTAATTATATGTACATCATATTCGTTTTGCAAAAATAACATGTTATGTGCTTCGGAGGGCACGGTTAACCCTCGGCCCCATCGCAGTCGCTCTCTATGAGTAATTAGACGGCGGCGGTCGGTCAGGGTCGATAGATAGGGGCCGAATAGTAACCATGGTTCATCGGGTCGTTCGTAGACTCTTTATTTTCCAATATCTTTTATGTACAGGCTTTCGACCCTCTACAACTTTATTATTATGTATAGATTCCGTTAATTTTGCCGGTGTGTATAGAGAAATGATCACTTTAACCATCAATCGAAAACTTCTCTCGCATTTGTATTTATCATCCTATTATAAATAAATCTTGTTCTGAAAAGTGGGACACCGAGTCTACGAACGACCCGATGAACCATGGTTACTATTCAGCCCCTAACTGACGACCCTGACGGACCGCCGCCGTCTTATTATTCATAGAGAGCGACTGCTATGGGGCCGAGGGTTAACCGTGCCCTCCGAAGCACATAACATTATTTTTGCAAAACGAATATGATGTGATGTACATAATAATATGATTGTAATCTCAACTGGCTTTATTTTTATCATTCTCGGTAACCAAAATTGAACTTTCGATGCCAAATTTCAACTGAGTGTGTTTTCATAAATTTCTGTAACTTTAAAATTCAAAAAAAATTACTTAAAGACAAAAAATCCGTAGTACCTTTCTTGAGGTTAGAGATGAGGATATTACACATTATATTACGTATATTTCATAAGTAATGATTCAACCGTATCATACCTGGAGAAGCCCAAACGTGGCATGTTTCGAGAATTATTTCCTATTTAATTTTATACGAGTGACTTAAATATGATAATGTGATATATTTTAAGAATCGGCTTAGCAAGGCCTTTCATTTGATACCACACACAATAGGTTTTGGAACAAAAATGTTTTTTTTCCCATACAAAAAAAAGATGACGTCATTACTCCTCATAGGATTTTTTTAAAATTGTGTACTACGGGTCAAATCGATTCATTGACCCTAATGATTAAGTGTACCAAATTTAAGAACTCTTCTCTCAGGTGCAGCATGTTCCATACATTCGGCCAGCGAGCCGCTAAGGCTAGTATGGAATACAGCTATTTTACCGACACCGGATTCGTAGTGAATACAGGGTGTTAATTTAAATGCGTGCCATAGCTTCAGGGAGGTTAAGTATCGATTACGGATGCCGTAAAAAATATTGAAGAAAAACCCAGTCAAAAACAAGTACTTTTGTCTAGACAACTTTGAGGTGGAACGAATTTCGGCTGAGCTATAGGCATTTGAATCAAAATAAATGACAGCTGAGTAAAAAAAGAAATTCATGAGCGTTCATGTGGGATTCGTGGGAAAAAACTTCTAAACATCTCCTCGTTCACCCTATCAATAAAACAAACATCAAACAAACGCTATGCTTGCCGCGCAGTACCTACTCCGACTACTCGGTGTCGGTATTATAGCTATACAGAGTGTTAATTTAAATGCGTGCCATAGCTTCAGGGTAGGTTTAGTATCGATAAAGGACGCCGTAAAAAATAGTGAAAAAAATCCCAGTTTTTTTTTTCATCTGATGAGAAGTACAGTCCAGCAAAAAAGAGTAGACAATAAATGAGGGCGCCACTTTGTATGAAATTTCAAAATTAAGTTGCAACATTGACTATGAATGGCAACAATTTAGTATGAAAAAATGTTCCATTTTATTAAATTTCTACTCTTTTTTGCTGGATTGTATAGTTCGGATCGGACTCGTCTAGCTAACAGCCAAAAAAATCCTCATTTTGTAAGGAAGTGTCTATATAGCGGGGCGCCCCGCTCGATAGTCATTTAGGCTATTCACCGGGGCGCCCTGCTGAATAGCGCTTTGTCTATGGATAGGCTATTGAGCGGGGCGCCCTGCTAAATAGCGCTTTGTCTGTAGTTTGGCTATTGACCGGGGCGCCGCTCCGCCGTTATTTCGACTCGTATGTAAGTATCATGACAGCCGATGTGGCGCAGTGGTTAGTATGCCTGCCTGCCACGCAAAGGTTTCGGGTTCAATTCCCGGTGGGTTCACTCACAAAGTTGATATTTATCACTTTGTGAATTTGTTCCCAGTCTGGTAAGACATTGCAGGCTGAACCACCTGATTGTCCGCATTCCGCAAGTAAGATGGTTTGGATAGGCACGTTAAGCCGTCGGTCCCAGTTGCTGTGATGCTATGATGGCGGTCGTTACACAACCATGAGGCCTGCTATTTGCAGTAGGCGGTTGAAAAACTCTGACACCAGGGTTCATCGGGTCGTTGAACGACTCGGCGTCCCACACGAAAAGAAGAAGAAGAAGGTAGGTATAAGTACAGGGCAAGTGAACCCACATTGATTGGATTTAGTAAATCTATGTTTGTTTAACCTCGCCAATACCTACTGTCGACAGTAGGTATTGTCTAACTAGAAAAAACAGACGCCAGTAGTCCACTAATCCTTTCTCACCCATCCCCATCACTTAATCATCACATCCTCACCCATCTTCATCACATCATCACCCAACCTCATCACTGCTCCATACTTATACTTATACCTACCATGATACCTAAATAACGGCGGAGCGGCGCCCCGGTCTATAACCAAACCACAGACAAAGCGCTATTTAGCAGGGCGCCCCGCTCAATAGCCTATACATAGACAAAGCGCTATTCAGCAGGGCGCCCCGGTGAATAGCCTAAATGACTATCCAGCGGGGCGCCCCGCTATATAGACACTTCCATTTTGTAAGCCTATAGGGAAACGTTTTACGGTAGCAACACCTACGCCTCTAGAACGTAAATGAACCGTAATAAATAAATACTTAACTTAAAAATAGACAAAAAAAACAGGAATCATAATATGTATCAAAACGACAAATGATAAATGTACACGAACAAATACAATTTATTATTTTCTAAAAATCTAATAATAACAATCATTCAATCTAGAACTTAGTTTCTCAAAAAAAGTTTCGCGCAACCACTAATCGCGCAATTTGACAGTTCAAGACGTGCTAGTTTACATTCTATGGTTATTCATCGACGACCGCCGACGTTTGACCGTTCGTTGAATAAGCTGTTTTTGTGTATTGATCTCTAAAATCGGGAAGTCGGATTATAATTACAATCAGGAACGCTACTTCGTTTCACCAGTGATTCTGTGAACTGACTGTTTTGTGTCTGTGACCTGCGTGCGGTGCGGAAACTGCGAGAGATCTCCTGCAAAGGTGAGTTTTGCATTTCACTATCGTCGTTGCAAATCGTTTTCTAATTTTTGAATGAGCGCATAATTACATCAAAGCATGTGAATTATGTCGATTAGGCATTTGCCTATCCATCTGTACAAACATATGTGTATAGGTATTGCTACAGTATTTGACCTAGTACATGTTTTCTTGTACTTATAGGTGAATCACCAAAACATTTGTGTATCCCCTGTTTTTTACATGTGAATAGGGTCAGTAAAAGAAAGCGAACCTTTTCACACCCCAACACTTCATAAAATACATGTTTAGTACCTCATAGGGTTCAGAAAAAAAAGAATATTCAAGAACATAGGTACCTTATGAAATCTTTATAATCACTTGATATGAGGTCAAAAACCTTTATGTCTCATTGTTACAGGTAGGTGTAATTATCAACAATTCATAATCTAACTTTCTTCATGTTATCCACATTACCAGACATTTTGTAGCAGATAAAATAGCAGAGCAGAGTTACATTGTACGAGTCATTGAAATTATTCTCACATTATTTTTAGTGTGTTATAATATATGATCAAACGAACTTACCAAGTGAAGTTCGATCGATATTATATGAGTCGCTCTGTTCGAAGATATAATTCTAGTTAACCATGTAGTTTCTTCAAGCTACTGGCATTCATCGCACTTTTAGAGAAAATCGATTAAATCGATCGATTTCACTCTTTTTTTTTTTTTGTCTATGGCCACCCTTTCCTGTCGCCTGACAGATGGCCAAGTACTCATTCTTTAGAGATAGCAGTAGATCTAATCTTTTTCTATTATACAACTGGGTTTGGGTGGGAGGGACCTTATATCTTGAACAGAGCGACTCATATAATATCGATCGAACTTCACTTGGTAAGTTCGTTTGATCATATATTATATTTTGTCGCTCTGTTCTTCAGATATAATTCTAGTTAACCATGTAGATGTTCAGAGATATTGTGTTGTATTTCACAACACATTATAATAGAAAAGATTAGTCAGTTGTACAGACAGCCCTTAAACATAAGTTGGATTATGTGTAGGGATTAGGTACATTCACTTTAAATTATTTTATTCTAAACATATCTTTAAGTTAACTACTAAAAATAGGTTCACCACAAACCCGATTAAGATAAAAGTTCTGATTATCGTTGTTTTGTACTTATGTCAAAAATTATACGAGCGTTACACATTAGCAAGCAATTTCTAAGGCGTTGAAATAAAAACGTGGTGAAAACATAGTTTTCTTTCTATTTCTGGTAATTAAATATTAACCATAATCTTTACATTATCATCGAGCGCTGTGAGCCAGCAGTGATGATGATGATGTTGACTCAACTAAATATAAAGTTATCAAAGATTATAAACACACCTGAAAAATGTTTTGCTTCAAAAGCTTTTTCAGGCTAAACTACATCAAGTTCGGTTTGAATGGTACATTATAGTATACCTGTAAACTCGAATACGTGTAGGATAATTTTGAGCTACACAAATATTTGATTATTGATATAGTTCACTTTATAGTTAATTAAGGCGTAAATTATTAAATTTTTATAGGAACTTAATTAACTGTGCTTACTTCGTGTATACTCACACAGCAACGAAATTTTATAATTTGATTATTTAAACAGGAATTATAATTATTAAATTGTAATCCATGTACATAAGATTAAATAAATAGTCTTTGAATAAGCATTTAAATTATTAATGCTATTTTTCCCAAAGAACTTTAAAATAAATGAACTTTAAAAGAATTAATGATGCAGGATTTTGGTTATAAAATAATAAAACACTAAAACAGTCATAAGTCAGACATCTAGAATTAATGTCCTAAAGAATTAATGTCTGCTTTCAAATAATAACAACACTTTGGATAAAACGGTAATATAATTACGTTTATGTGTTTACACTTGATTTAATTATTTTTTAATAATAAAACGGTAAAAAATTTACGTTTATGTGGTTACACTTAATTTTATATTATTATAATAATCAATAAATAAATTTAATATTATTATTGATGTCTTATATTTTTCTCATTGCTTTTATTAATAAAAAGCAATTCAAAATACTCAGAATGTTAATAGGTTGTTAATAAATTTTATTATTTTAAAGTTTTGTGTACCTGCAGAACGAGGGAAGACAGATTTTCTTCCTAACAATATTGTTATTGGTTCTAAAACTCAATATTATTTCTGTATGTCATAATAATAATATTGAACTAAGTTTTTACATTTTATTTTGATGTAAAATATTTATGGTAATTTAAAATTTTTGTAAATTGCAAGGATACTCTTGTGGTGAACGAGGTGAACATGTTTCGATTAGGTTACTGCATGTAACCTTCTAATCATGACACAATAATATTGAATAATATGATTTCCTTGTTAAATATTAAACCATGTCTAGTCTACTAGAATAGGACCAAATTTATTTATCACTTAACAACTTGTACTTGGTTGAAAAGCGGAAGTACAAGATTTAACTATTTTCAGGACTACCTATTTATTTTAAAACAATGTTATCAAACATTGCGAAAAAAGATTTACTCGTTTTCATTTTTTACACGAAGTCAAGTAAAATGAAACATTTGGTTAGGAGATTATTGATTTCATAAGTAATTTCATTGAAATTGGAACGAAATACAATATTTATAATAAAACGCTTTGTCTACTGTGGTGCATAATGTATGGATCTACGTAGAACGAATTAATTGAGAATTCCTTACAATACTGTAAATAATTAACAACTTTTTTTTACCCACATAAAATCTAACAGCAACCTTGTTAGGTCCTGAGATAATTCAATAGTATTTGTAAAATACGTAACAAACGAGATAGGAATAAGATATAACATTTTTGATCCCACCTTATATTTAAATAGGTTTGATCACAAAAGAAGTAAATAGTTCACCAATTAGGTAAGATAATTTTATTATCTTCTATTGTTTAGTATAGAAAAATATAAAAGTTACTCGTTTTCACTCTTCATTTATACCGACAGGGTAGCAAATATTCATGATATTACCTATATGACATAAGTCATTTAAGTTATTCTGTCTGAAGAATATGTTTATCCAACTACCAAAATATTTTGG
This sequence comes from Phthorimaea operculella, assembly GCA_024500475.1. Classification (NCBI taxonomy): domain Eukaryota; kingdom Metazoa; phylum Arthropoda; class Insecta; order Lepidoptera; family Gelechiidae; genus Phthorimaea; species Phthorimaea operculella. The sequence goes on from JANFCV010000002.1 coordinate 12,983,848, forward strand.
TAATTTTATCCTCGCAATACGTGTTCGTAACATAACATTCCAATTGAATTGAAATTAAATAACCTTAGGACAGAGGTTACATATTTTTACAAATAAAAAAATCATAATATTCAATTCCTAATAAGGAATAGTTGAATACTTAATGTATGTGCTTTGGTTAAATGTATGTATTTGGGTAAATAAGTGTGAATCCCAAAATAGGTTTATTTATTAGTGTTCAAAATATAATGTTTTATATTTCTTGTCGTAATGTGGTAATTTATGAAATGAAATAATCAAAGTATCACATTGTAAGTAATAATTAATTTATATTAATTATACTTAATAATAATAATATAGCGAGTAGGAAAATACTTGTATTTTCAATAATAGGATATTATTTATTATCTACTTATTTCGTTTCTTTCTGAATGATGGACTTTCATAGACCAGTCGCAATATGTGCACGAATCTGGCCTGTATAGACCTACCTACATAGGTACACATCTATTCCTGCAGGAAGTACACACTCCTCCCCCCCCCTTTTTATGGGAGGTGGGGTGGGCAACCAATGGTTGGGTAAGTTATGTATTGTAAAGTCGACTAATCATTCTATCCTTTGTTTTATTTAATGAAAATCAAAAACTGTAAAAGATTTTTTTAAGGTAAGACCATAAGCGTATTGAAGTAAGCTTTGGCGAGCAGGTGTCTATCATTATATGATATAATATAATATAAATCTACTAGAAAGAAGTAAACAAAATCTTGTCTTGAATCTTTTCTTTCTATAAAGAACTTACGTCCTAAAATCTTGCTGAATAACGGGAAACTTGCATACAACACAACCAGTTAATTGGTTTATCAAAAGTATAATAAATACAGGGTATCCAAAGTAGGATAAATACAGGGTACAAACATTTATGTTTGTACAATAAAAAACATTTTTCCATATGTTAAGAAAGCACAATGCGTTGGTTTGGTTGTATTTAATACGGTATTTGTATACCAATATATTTTTCTTATTCACCTGTAGGCAAATAGGTACGTGAAATTTAATTGACATTTCACTACTCAATTGCACCATGGTTCGATAAAACGTAAATCGAAAAGAAGGTAGATTTAAAAAAATATTTGTAAATCTAATATTGGTGCGTTCTTTTAACAGAATGTAACTTATATTGCGGTTTTCGCGTGTAATATTATGCATTTGGCATTATTAATTACTTGTATTTTTGAAGGGTATATTTTGAGCTAGGGTATTCCCATGGTATAAAAAAACTGCGCACAATGTCGCGATTAGTTGCAAGTTTCGCAATGACTTCAATAGTGTTATTCACAAATAGATACGTTTTGTATAAAATACAAAATTTACGTAATTAATGAAATATTCCATGGTGATGTGATATGATATATAGAATCTTAGCCATGTTTTAGTAAGTACATCATTATCTCGTGGCATTGCCTTCGAGTTAATTCTTTTTCGTAGGAATAAGGGGCGCGTACCGTATATAAGAGGAAAAATAAATGTATTCCTTATCAGTAACCTTATGCGAATAAATTGAATCGCATAGGTGAAAATGTTGACGCTCTCGCGTAATAACTTGACACAAATCAACAGTTGTTTTTCTGCTAGCAAGCTTATATGTGTGACATAGCCTAGTGGTTCGAGTAACGACCAAATAACAGTTAACATATCTATTTCTAAGTAGAAATTTTATATATACTTTTAGGAATACATTGGGTATGACACGATCGTGTGAAAAACAGATCATAAGACAAAGAGAGGTCTATGTCAAGCTGTGTACTGTTGTGTCCAATAATTGCTTGATTATTTAAATCGGTAGCGGGTACTTATAAGATATTCTTATAAAATTTTGTCAAGGTATAAACTCGAGACGTTACTGATGACTTTTGGGCATCGTTTAGGCTAAGATGTATTTCGTGGAAGACTGGGGTCGATTACCAACGAAATAAAGATTGACAGCAACCATTTGTATTATATAACATTTGCCTTCGTGTTAGCTCGCGGCATAACCTCCAGACGTTATATATCGCTTGGGCAAGCCCTATGCGAATATATTGCACACTTATAACATAGATCCAGTTTGAACCGTATGTTTTGCTATGCAAAATGCCATCGTGATGACTCGCGGTCAACCTCCAGGCTTTCCAGTGGTTCGAGACCATCTAGGAAAAATGGTGTGGTTTTCCAGCGAATTGAGTCGTAGACCCACCGTCAAGGAAAAATGGTGCATCAGGTGAAAAACACCTCAGTCAATCAATCACATCAAGACACATAAAAATACCAAAAAATCACTCACCCGGTGTATCACTGAGTTTAAATAGGGAAATAATTAGTTTTCCCAACAATTAACACTGAATTTATTAATTATTTTACGTTTTTTGTAAAAAAACGTGCGAATCATGCCGCGCAAGTTAAAGAATGAGTACTTGGCCATCTGTCAGGCGACAGGAAAGGGTGGCCATAGACAAAAAAAAAAAGAGTGAAATCGATCGATTTAATCGATTTTCTCTAAAAGTGCGATGAATGCCAGTAGCTTGAAGAAACTACATGGTTAACTAGAATTATATCTGAAGAACAGAGCGACGAAATATAATTACTACTTCTCTACTCTTTATAATAATTATTCAAAGAAGAATGAGCATAGAAAAGTGAAAGAATAAATAGTAGTAAGATCTCGAAATGTTTTAAAGGGATAATTTACTGAATGCATAATAAAGTTATTTAATTTTAATGTTTCATATCATTGATTAATATTTTGTTTGCAATGTTCGCTGCAATGTCCATTATAAAAACAGCACTACTCATCGGTATGATAAGATGTCTGCCCGTCTGGAGTTGCTTCCGGCCATACAGATGAATTAACTTTTATCTCGACCATGCTTGCTCTAATTGAGTCTAATAAGAAGTAACTCCCTTTGCTGCAATCTTCAAAGAATACTTCTTTGGTTGCTAATTGTTTTAGTATAACGAACACTATTCCTAGTTGTTAAAGCTCAAAATTAAATTTCTTCACTTGATTGACCTCTTTTTATATGGCACTATGGGGCCGAAAATCTCCATATGAATTTGAACTCTATGTCCTTGAATTAGAATGAAGGAGAATATCTGTTCCATATGTATGGTATGTTTTTTCATGATGTCATGCATGATTGTACCATCTGCCGAGGTTACATTGATAACACAAGCCGGGGGATATTATTGTGTTGTCTCTGGGATTACATTATTTTACATAATAGAGTTTCGTTAGCATATCCAGTGTCTAGTTTTTTGTTCTTGCTGACTTTAGACAGAAGTTGATATTAGGTTTCCTCCATTTTGTTGACTTTCAAGGTAATCTAATCTTTTTTATTATCATCAATCATTGATATGGCTGTTTAGTATAAATACATGGTAAATATAAAAGTATTGTTAATTAGTAACTTCACTACATAAAGGCTTTTTATTTATTTGTGTAGTAAAGGAAATGATGAAGTAAATAAAAGAATTTACATTCATGTTCTTGTGACAACAGCAAGGAATTTTATGATTGAATATCAATTTAATTAACAGTAACAGCTATTTGTATTCAGAACCATAAGCTATAAAACTTTGCTTCCGAAATACCTCTATAATCATCATAATGTAAGCAAAACAAAATCTGAGTGAAAGTGTATCTCTCTAGACCAGAAAATAAGTATTTTCACTTTCAACACAACTAGCTGGCAATTTGTGGCACTTATAAATAAATTAAGGTGTGTTTTAGTAACCATACATAGACAAATATTTGCATATCTGTATTTATATAGGTAGTAAATAGTTGTTAGACTAATAAACCTACCTACATTCATTCATTTTTCTTTGTGCATACACTGTTGTTATAAAAATTTACTGCAGTGTGATAGATTTTGATAAGTTAATTAATTTATTTATAGAGGTATCTGATTTATAAAAATAAGTTCATTATTAGTTATTACAATTTGAATTCATGTAAATGGCAATGTTATTATGAATAATAGAGCAATTATAAAATTAGAAATTTATTTATCTGTATCGAAATACGCGAGTTAGGTAAATGACTGTGATTTGTTTGGCCAAAACATTTATTGAATTTTTCGAGTATTTAACACTTATAATGAGTCATCTGGTCATTGATTGATAACATATTCTAACAAATAATGTACAATGGTTGTCTGCTATACCTAGTACTTAAATATGAGCATTGACCACAGTGAAATATATTTATTAATGGTTTCGGCTTATCTTCATCCGATCTGACTGAAAATCAATAACTAGGTATGCCCTTGAAATAGTATTCCAATGGGAGTATTTGTGCATCGGGGCAGTCGTAAACTAAAAGACCAGTTAACTGTGGACAAATTAACACATTTGAGGCCCAAAACAAGAGCAATCTTTCTATGTTTGAAATAATGAACTATACAATTTTATCAGTGTTCTCGCCGATGACAGGTGTGGTTGTGGCGCCGCGCCGTCCAAACCCTGGACCACCTGCTGTGTTGCCCTAACTGTCCCAACCCATGCTCACTCCAAGACCTAAAAGAGGCGAACCCAACAGCCATCGCCGTGGCCAAGCATTGGTCCAAAGTTTTATAGGTAGTTAGTTACCATTATCGGTTAGATGAAGAAGAAGTGTTCTCGCGGTAGTTATTCACGGTTCAAAATCTATTTGCATGAATGAATCTTTTTCGGACCACTTTCAACGGTAGGTATGTTTGTTGTATACTTACCTAAATGTAAAACATTTAGTGTAAATGATGCAGCATACGAAATTATTTCAGTCAAACTGTGTTGATAAGTTATCAAATAATTTGTTACATTTTACGGCTCGCTGTAATTTCAAATAGGTTTGTTTAATTTGAATAACACGTTAGGTCTTATTCTAACTGCTTACCAAAAAAGCATGATGTGAAAATATCTAATAAATAACTAAGTACTAGCGTTCGAAAAGTAGGTCTAACAGAGACTCTTCTCTAACAGAAAATGTAGCTATAAAACAAAGGTATACTGTGCGTTACCGGCAAACGGATATTTATTCAAACTGGTGTATTTTATGACTATAATATATGAACAACTTTTACTATGGGGTCATCTACGGAATCACGAAAGAAAATCAGCTGTTCCATAGAAAAAAATGATACCTACTCAAGCAATATGTATGTCGCAGTACGATGGCAGAATTAGGTTTTTGGCCAAAAACCTAGGTTTTTGGCCAAAAGCCGGCATATGGCAAAATCGTAGACTTCTTTCGGCCATCGTCCTAAGCTGATCCAGGTTTTTGGCCAAAATCCTAGGTTTTTGGCCAAAAAACTAGGATTTTGGCTTAAATCCTAGATTTGTTTAGTATTATGGCTCTTTTTGCATTTCGGGGGAACTTCTTCTTCTTCGAGTGGTACACTAAGTCACCCAACGACCCGATGAACCCTGGTGTTAGAGTTTTTAAACCGGCAACTGCAAGGAGCAGGCCCCTGACAAGGTTGTGTAATGACTGCCGTCTAAGTGATCATAAAGAGCAATCGGGACTGACGACTTAACGTGCCCGTGTAGTTCGGGCATACACCTCGAAAGGCAGGAGGTAGCATTGGACGTTCTGGAGGGTGGGAGGTAGCGTCAGACGCTCTGGAGGGCGTGGTTAGCGTCGGACACTCTGAAGGATGTAAGATGACGGGCGTTGGATTTTCTGGGGGTCCGACGCTACCTCCTGGTCTCCAGGGCGTCCAACACTACCACCAATCCTCTAGAGCGTTCATTGGTACGTCCTGCTCTTATGGTGTCTGATGCTCTCCCCTGCCCTTCAGGGAATCCGAGGCAATCGTGCTGTTTAGACTGTCTGATGCTACCCCCCGTCCTTCAGGGTGTCCATTTACGGTGTCCAAGTCTACCCTCAAAAGATCAGAGGGAGGTGCATAAAGTACCTCTCCACTCCTCGTTCCCCCGAACCACACGGGCACGGTAAGCCGTCGGTCCCGATTGCTCTCTATGATCACTTAGACGGGGGTCGTTACACAACCATGTTAGAGGCCTGCTACTTGCAGTAGGCGGTTGAAAACTCTGGTACCAGGGTCCATCGGCTCGTTGGGTGACTTGTTGTACCACTCGAAGACGAAGAAGTTCCCCCGATATGCAAAAAAAGCCATAATACTAAACAAATCTAGGATTTCGGCCAAAATCCTAGGTTTTTGGCCAAAAACCTGGATCAGCTTAGGGCGATGGCGAAGGAAGTCTACGATTCTGCCATATGCCGGCTTTTGGCCAAAAACCTAGGTTTTTGGCCAAAAACCTAATTCTGCCATCGTACCACAGAATATATAATAGTACTAGGGTACAGAAAATTCACTCCCTAACAAAAGGCATGGTTAGGTATAAAAAGATACCTACTCTCGGCTTAGCCGACCGCCCGCGAGCGAAATTGAAACTTATTACTGCGCCGAACGGCTCAATCTCCACTGGACACCGCCGGACAATGACCCGGCCGCGCGCGCTCTCAAAGGGTTGTCACAATAATCGAGTAGGTATTTAATTTATCTGTTCAGTACATAGGTATTCTAAGTAACTATAAGATAAGTATTGCAAGTGTTTTTAAATCTAATTTGAAATAAGCTAGCGTAACATTAACAATAGTAAGTAGCTACCTACCTACCTACTGATTTTATGAGACGATAGAAAGTGAAGCTCACACAAACTTGATACCTACCATTAAATTTTGTTCAAAGTCTGGTTAGGTTAGGACTCGAACGACCTGAAGCAAAATGGTTCCGTACTTTGGAAGGCACGTTAAGCTGTCGCTCCCAGTTGTTGTCTATTACTTACCTACCTACTTAGACACGCACAACCAACTCGCAATGCGGGGGCGCAGCGGCGGCGAGCGGCGATGCGCGAGCGCGAGCGCGCTGCTTATTTCCATCGCACTCGCAAGTGAGCGCAGCATCAAGGGTTAGAATGAGACACCGCTGTCGTTGGTATGAAATATCTTCGTAACAAATATATGCGTATTTCGGCTGTAATGTATTTACCGTGTGATGCCGGTTTAGAATAGCATCACCCCAATTCTACCCGTGGGTGTCGTAAAAAAAAAGCGACTAAGGGATACTTATCCAGGGAATGGGCAGCAGCGTTCCCTGTCAATGCAACATCATGCACTGCGCTCGCCAATCCGCCTGCCAAGCGTGGTGAGTATGGCAATACCCCCCGATAGGGGGAGGCCCATGTCCAGCAGTGGACTGTTGTGGCTGTTATGGTTATGGTATTTACCTTGGTGTATTGCAAGTGTTTTTAACAGTACTAGAGTAGTGTTTCTTACTTACTGAAGTTTTGTAAACAGTGCCTAAGTAAGTAGGTAGGTACCTACTAAGAATGTAGGTACATCATCAGGCATCTACGTTGTTTGTTTAAATAGAACCCAGAAGAAGGTACCTATACTCTGACCAAAGTTTATAAATAGCAACAAGTAGGTGAAAAACTTATATCCGGGATATTGTTCTTACACATATCTACATTGCAGTATTTGCGAGGTCCATGGCTAGCCATTTTTTAGTTTTTAATCCACTTTCGAAACACAAAACAACACTTCCGAAAATTTTGAAATACCTACCTAATCCGAATACGAACAAACGCGCGGTGAATCTCGCGCGCGGCAGCCCGCTGAGATTAGCCCCTTCAAGGGGCACCCGGGCGGGTAATACCTAATCCGCGGAGTGAAACCCCCCTGATCGTACTGCGACATGTATATTGTATAGAACAATTGCTTTTTTCATGATTTCACAGATGGCCCCATAGTAAAAGTTGTTCATTTAGATGCCCCAATTCACCAGTTTGAATAAATGCCGGCTTGCCGGTAACACACGTATATAATGTTTGTAGACGATTGTACCTCATAATATTCCGTCTGTGAGTCCACACTTTGCTGGGGGTTTGTCTATTTTTAGTCCTCCTCAATCCTCCCCAGCCCTCAACAAAAATAGCGTCTGCTGTATCTTTTTGACCGACATCAAAAAGGGAGGTCAATAAGACCAATTATCATACATACAAACATATATCCCGCTTATATCCCTTGCGGGGTAGGTAGAGCGTAAATGGCTGTAAAAACGGCCATTTACACCACATCTGACAAGATTGAGACCCATTCAGAAGATTGTTATGTGTTGTCAGCCTGTATATCAGCTCTCAAATCCCTTAGTCGCTTCTTACGACACCCACGAGAAAGATATGGGGTGATGCTGGTCTACGTCCGCATCACACGGCGATTTTAAAATATGTCTTTCTTTATTAGTTTAGACATGGTCAAACTTACTTTACAGGAGTCATCAAAATCAGTTCTAATGTTTTCTACATCTTATCTTATGGTCGGTTATTTTTTGAACATATAACAGCTTGTTATAGAGTTAGTTTTTATGACTATTTCACCAGTATTTCACCCACCTGTTTTTAAATTTAGTTTGGTTTAAGTGTAAATATTTTTAAAGATAAGATAAAATGACTTCATTTTATTTTTTATCACTTACCTATCTAGTCGTCTGCGTGTGGGGCTCACGATATAGATGCAGACCTTGAACCATGTAGTCACTACAATAAGACATTGCCGTGCGATGCCGGCTTAGGATAGCATCACCCCATATCTTTCCAGCATGCACCGGCCGAGCAAGTCAGTTTGTGTGGGAGAACCAAATATTTTTTGATACTTCGCCATATGTTTCTTGGGGAAACTTGTTCAGTTTCATGGGCTGGTTCACCCCTTAAAATATTTGCAGTTGATTTTTTACATCTTATTAATGACGGCTAAAGATATCCCTTGCGAGGTAGGCAAAGCGTAAACGACTGTAAAAAACGGCCATTTACACCACGTCTGATTAAAGTTTGAGAGTCATTCAGAAGACAGTATACCTATCACCATAGTGACAGGTTATTAGCCTGCCGCCTAAAATTGCAATACATACCAACTCTCAAATCCATGCTTCTTACGATACGAGAAATGTATGGGGTGATGCTATTCTAAGCCGGCTCCACACGGCACTAGGAGTAATATCTCGGATAATAAAGTGCTGACGTAATTTGCAAGGCAATTTATCCAGGGTTATGGCCGCCCTTGGAGGCGTAGTGTCTCCGCCATCTTTACGCGTGCACAATCTGTGTAATTACGACTTTTTATTTTAATTGGAAAAGTCGCGTGCAGTGTCCGTAGTCAGTACAGTAGCAATGCCCTTCGTACTGTCTGCGGCGAAATTAATTACCTCCCACCCACTAAACTAGCGTAACGGCACGTAGGTTTAGGTAGTTTAGTAGAAATTAAACTGACTTTATATTGCTAATATTAAAAGGCGACGTGGACGGCCCCGAAAAAGGTGGAGCTATAGGTCATGTATCTAAAGGATTGGCTTAACCTGGCACTAGACCGAGAGGCGTGGAAAAAAGGAAGAGAGGCCTTTGCCCTGAAGTGGGACAGTACAAACTCTTAAATAATAATAAAAAATAAATAATACATTGATAACAAATAGCTAATTATCTTGCCATCGACACACAAGTGAAACGATATTCATTTTGCAGACTGCGGCCCCTGATCGAAGCCGTTGATTCGATTGAACACAGTAGTATTAACTGACCAAATCCAAACAGTGTTCACTGGCAATCGAAACCCAATTTCCTATTGTGTCATTGGTGATAGTTAATCCTATGCTATCCTTCCTACTTCCAGTCCACAATTCTAGTTTCTACTCTAATAATTACCCGATTGCCTCAGAAGGAGGGTTATGTTTTTCGAGAGTATGTATGTATGTATGTGGACAAGAAAATTCTTTTTCACGGGCTACAGCCCAAACGGATAGTTGGATTTTGACATATGAGGTGTCGTTAGATTCGTCTCAGCAGCGCGAGTGACACTGGCTATATAAAAAAATATAAATTCAAGATGGCGGATTTTTACAGCAAAACACTTTAAAATTACTGCATTCGGGTTTTTTGTCTTATATCACATCTACTTGTAACATGAATACAAATACGAGATACGAAAACGTACCGTGACACTTCACTACCTCTTTACAGGCGCGTATTCGCTTGGCAACATTGTTTGTCAACATTGTATACATACAAAAGCAGCGCAGGATAATGTTTATAAAGTAACACCGTCCACTTTTTTCGGATGTTGCAGATACAATGTTTTTAAAGATAGTAATCGTCGCCGGAAACACGTATGAAGTTGCTACGGGTGCTGCTATACAATGCTGCACGTCAATGTTGCATACCTGCCTTTAACTGTAGCTTATCACGTCTGTAGAAAGAAAAGTGGTAGTAGACTGAACACAGGTTTTAGAGTAGAGGCCACGCATCGGCAAACGTAACGTTAGGCGCTCTCCTGTCAGATGGACCGATGAATTTTTTTAAGAGGTTGATTGGTCGGCAAAAAGAGAAAATGGTGCCTTATGGTATTACCCTGGAGGGAAAGGCTACGTCCAGCAGTGGAGTTAAATAGGCTTTTAACGTACTTAATTTATGTTACTAATGTAACGGAACAGAATTGTATTATTGTAAAGATAGCTAAAAAGACGCGAAGGGTTGTACAAGTACGGCAACAAAACGTATAGCTTGTACTGTCTGGTGTATATGTATGATGAAGTACTGATTACAACCAGACAAATGACAAAGTAACCCGAAAACAAATTGAATAAGGGACGTAGTATACATAGTAGTAAAGTTGCGACAGTAGCTCTATTTGTGCACACATTAACACTGAGTGCACTCTGCAGCGTAATCGTATTAAGTGCTAAAAGCGACGGCTGAAGGCCCAAGGATATAGTTTATATGTGTTTTATGCCATTTCCGTCCTATTTTCCAGCGCACTTGTTCTAGTTTTTACTGCAAGCTTCTAGCTTGCTACTGCATTTGCCTGATCCACTTTTCTGGTAGTACTGGTACCTCATAGTTATACCTAACTAGCGGTCATACGTCTTACATTATGACTAGCGAACCGAAACGCTACTTCATTTTATACCATGTATTGATGGAATATCTGCTGTAACACTAACTTACTGCTTTGGTCTTCTTTACCTAAGGTATTAAGGGTCATCCTGGAAAACGCAATTAGTTTTGCGGATAAGTTCGGCTGAACGAGGCGAGTGGTACCGCACGTCACAAAGCAAGAGCTACTTAACCCAAATGCAAAAAGTCCATCAGATTGTCTGCAGCACCTATAACGTCAACTTGTATTTTATTCCTTGTAGGTATATTTCTTACTCTACCAAAGATTGTATTTAGCGTTTAACCCCAGCTAGGCCGTACTTATGGGTTTTATAGCCCACACAATTTAAGGGCTTCCCGGAAAGTCGGAAGGTCAGCTAAATCCCGGCTTATTTCCTACGAGTTTCAAGATGGCAGTGACTCAAATAAAAATCACAAAAATGATTGTTTTATAGCTACAGGGTTTTTGATACATAATTCGTTACGAATCTAAGATTCTGATCGGTTATCCATATAAATATAATGAGGTTATAGTCGGTAAAACACTAAATTATTTGATTTTTAGTGTGTGTTTTTTATTACTTCTAATTATTTTAAGCATAATTTAAATAGGTGTAATTAAACTAACTAATTAATATACTCTTATTAATCACCAATGTTAATAACATTAGTTTAATATTATCCAGCAATTTAAGTGAAATTCAAAGCAACTTTTGGTCAAAACTTGAGTGTGAGTAAGTCAAATATAATGATTCAGCCTATTCATACTAATTGTTATATTAAACACTTTATATTTTTGTCACACTGTTTTGTAACACTTTGGTAAGTGTTAATAAATACCATTACAAGCTATGTACAACGAAGCATAAACAGCCAACAACACTTTAACAAGGGTCTTCCCATGGGAAAGGGGCATTTGGGGTACTTGCCATTCTCAACACGCTTACCAGGTGGGTTGGAGCCAAAACCTGGTTTCTGGTTTCATCGCCTTTTACCGACACCCACGTTTAGAAATGGTATGATTTTATTCTAAGCCTACCTCACTCGGTACGTTGAGACATACTTTTATCAAACTACGTACCTACATAGTGAATAAATGATAGGAATCTTTTAGCATATCTTTGTTCTCAAGTCTTCACTTCAAAGATGAACGTCGAAAAAGCCTATTCAAGTAAAAATGCTAAAGTTCATTCATATCGGTGAGGACATTCATTATCCGACTGCTAAGGGAAGGTTATGATTTTCTAGAGTATTATATGTATGTCTCCAGAAATTCTGTTTTATGGGCTACAGCCCAAACGGCTGGGCGGATCTTGACATGTGAGTGAGGTTCCGTTAGATTCGTCTCAGCAGTGCTTGTGCCACTGACTATATCAAAAATTCATAAATTCAAGATGGCGGATTTTTATCGCGAAATATAACTTTGAAATTACCGCAGTCGGGTTTTTGTTTCTGATACATCTGCTTGTTTTATATCGCTTTTATTGGTCATTACTTCAGATTCCCTCCAAAAAGGCTCTTAACTGGTTTTCAATTGTGTGGTTTATTTTCGTCCTAGGGTAATTTTCGGAACAATAAAATTTTAATTCTACTCAGCGAAATTCAAATCGATCGCTTCAGGACTGAAGAACTATCGCGAACGCTTGTTTTTATTGGGAAACTTGCATATTTTTACACCGCTGGCAGGAATTTAAACCGCGTGATACATACATATATCACGCCTTTATCCCTTGCGGGGCAGGCAGAGCGTAGAAGGCTGTTAAAAACGACCGTTTACACCACGTGTGAAAAAAAGTTTGAAAGTCATTTGAACCTTGGATTTGAACTTGTGGTGGTAAATGCAAGTTTCCTTAAACTGTATGTACGAGGAAAGTATTTTAAAAATTTGGTTTTGTTTTCACTTGTGAATTTATCATAAAGGGTAGTACCCTGATATAGCACTTACCATAAACTGTTTTACTTGTAAAGGTCAGAGTTCTGACCACTGAATATTTGATAAGCGTCTGCAAAACTTTCTTATGGCCCTCGGGGAACATTTCTAGACATTAATTAAGAAACTTGTATAAGAACCCAAACTAGTTATCTCAAACTTTGTTCTGATGTATGTTCTGTTGATATGAAAAAGTTCAAAGTTTCAAATGTGAACATAAAAGCTTCCCAACGATTTTACTTGCTGTTGCTCCTTGCCCTTTTTTCGATAATAATGAGCTATTTTTAGAACAACGCAAATGACTATTAAAACGAAAGTCGTTAAGTGTATCGACAGCTTTTTACGTAATTTTACTAACAATTAACTTTATCAAAGAAGAAGTGCTTCAGATTTATGAGCAGGAACAAAGCATTGGTACCACGTAATTTACCAGTGTATTTACTGTTTGACGTTAAACCACATCTATATCTTCTATCAGATATGTGAATAGCTAGCAGTGAATAAGAGTCCTTACATGCCGATAACCATCGGCTTACCTTTCAGAAATTTACAAATCCATACAGGCGCCCCGCGCGCCGTTTCACTAATTTGTGTCCATACTCTCGCATTAAAGCATTGCAAAGTCTTTCCGCCACAAAACTTACTAGTGGCAAAATTAACCCTTTGACCTTCTATCGGATATATGAATAGGATGATTGATGGATGGTTCATCAGTCATCACAGTCCAGATCAATATGGGCCAGAGTCGCCAGAGAGATCTTTCCAGCGCTGATCGTTACTTTGTGAAGAATACCGCAATGCGGAGAGCCAGGCGTAAATCCAGCCGTCCAAAGCGTGGAGTGGAATAGCTTTATTATAATGTGAACTGCTACGACGATTCTGGTGGTTGGTTTCACAATTTTTACTTTTACAGCCACATCAGTCAACTGATGGACATGGGCCTCCCCTTTTAGGGGAGTTTGCCATACACACCGCGCTTGGCAGACGGATTGGCGAGCGCATTAAAAGATGTTTTGTTCACAAGAAACGCGGCTGCCCATTCCCTATGTAATTTACCCTTAATCGCTTTTTACGACACCCTACGATTGGATTTATTTTACCTTAATAATATCATTTAAATATCCACGTATTCAGGTTCGTAAATATGAGTTTTGTCCGACCGCTTGAAAACGATAATTGTATTAAATCCAAAAGTACATAGAGAGGTAATGTTTTGCCAGAAATGGGTTTATTTTTTAGTGCGGAGTAACAGCTTTTCACTTCATCGGGTCGTTGAACAACTCGGTGTCCTACACGAAAAGAAGAAGAAGACTTCACATTTTTGCAAATTCGGTTGTAATTTAATTAAAAACACCACTTGGTAAACATCCCTTTATCTGACGACCACGTAATAAAATGTTACATAAAAATTAACCCGTAGCTTAACCAAATAGCCCAGCGGTTTTTCATATTTATTCCATACTAAAAGCTTTAAAATAAACAAAAATAAATGTGTAATTTGGTTGGGCCGCAGAGAAACCGAGATGAAAATCTTGCGTCAGTACGCTTGCCCATTAAAATGTTCAATGCAGGTGGACGGCTCAGTGCAAAGATGTGATTCAAAGGGAACAGGGAAGAGACGCCATGAAAACTCGTCTCGATTAGATTTGACACGTTGGTTAAGACTAGCATTACCACTTTATCTGAAATACCACGTTAGTCAAGCAAATTGTACATACTTTTACGCCAAGAACGTGAGCGAGGGCTTATGGAATCGTTTATCGGTTGTGTTGTGATCTACCTTCCCAGTAGGTATTTGGTGTTTCATACATTTAGACACAGAATTTATAGGTGCGTTCGTGGGCACGTCAAATCTTCTTCAGAGTGTTTACGGCTTCACTCTGATTGTAAGTAGGGTTCCTTCTATTCGTTTCCCTTCCCTCAGGCAGACGATGGACGCTGGAGATGTGCCAAGATGAAAAAGCCGGATTTTCCCCCCCTTGACCTTGTTCAGCACAATCGAAATCGATAATGCAGATATAGGTTTTCTGCTGATGAGTAGAGGTCGTAACTAGAGTAGTTGTTTTTTTGTTCACAAAGGTAGCGGCTAAGAAGTCTGCCACACCTTAATCCACTCAGGGTGTTTCGTAAAAGGCGACGTAGAGTTGTTGACCTCGGTGGAATATCTGTCGACTATGGTCAACCGCATGGTGGCGGTGATCTAACCAACTACAATAGCATTCCCAAAGAGGGTTGACGTCAAGCAGGTGGCCGATCATTAAAAATGCCAAATTCTTTTAATAGATCATTTTGAGTTTTAACAAATCATGTTTCGCCGACTCCAACTCGTTGGCAAACGGGGTGACAAATTCAGTTTAAAATCTAATATTCATAGCGAACGCTGCTGAATCTTTTCTGGATTTATCCCGCCATTTACGACGCTTACGTGAATTTATGTAATGACTAGGAAAATACGAGAACATACGGGGTGTAAGGGACGTCTCTACGAATACTGGTAGGGTGCATTCAGACCATGAAACTGAACAACTTCCCATAAGAACAAATTTCAGGAGACGCAAAAATCATGATCTCGGTCAGCTGACTGCATTTACCTACTAATACGAGCGAGTAGGTACACATTTTTTTACGTCTCCTGAATTTTCTTCTTAGGTATTTGAAGTTTTTCAGTCCCATGGTCTGAATGCATCTTATCAGTATTCGGAGAGCTGTCCCTTACACCCTGTAAAGTGTGTCGCATTTTCAAATTTCTGTAAGTATTTGCAATATCGGCCGAGTTTTGCTATCCTCGATTGGATATCAATGATTGATCATTTGCAGTTTAGTGTATTTACAGATAAAAAGATAGCATTAGCAGCACTTTTGTAACACTTAGTCAAGTTTATTGGATTTTTCAATGCACTTACAGCGCTATATTATTCTCATAAATTGAAAATCTCTCAGTTTCTGTGAATTTTTCAATTTTCTCATTTTAACTTAGTCTATAGTTACCACATGTTATGGTAACGATCCGGTTATGTTTTTGTGCTAATTACTTGTAGGGAAAAGCAGGCACCTACCTGTAACCTATCTATTACTACCTATGAACCGCGCAAGAAGGCAGAACGGCCCCCGTTAAGCTTGTAATTAGAAGGTATTACCTGCTTAGAAACTCGACGATGCCAAACCAGTATTTTACAACTTGTCAACGCGAGTAAATGCCACAGTAAAAGTAAATATAGGTGCAGATAGCATAGTATTCAACTTCTTGGTTTACGCGGCGACAGTGAGGTAGTCTCACCGGTGGTAATCTAGGTACATTGGATACCAAATTCCACATGAACTTAAAAAAAACATATCATAATTGTAAATAGATAAAGTACGCGACCTGTCGGACTCCCGATGGTGGTGCACTTATTTCATCGAAACGTTGAGACTCTACAAACCTTAATACAACAAGGTCAGTCGTTTTACTACATAAAATATGAGTTATCCTTGTTCGTTTAATAATTTAAAAGTACTAAAGAATATAAATAGTGGTAGTAGGCGGCTGTTTGTAACCGCAACATAAATCTTTACTACCACATCCTATTTTCAATATAGAGCAGGCCAATAGCGCCCCGCTTTTACGATATGCCAAATATCTGGCAGGCTCTATCAGAGGCCAGACCTTGACGGCAGGCAGACAGACTAGCGCCAGGAGTCGCTGTCTGATGGCCCCACGCGTTTAATATAATCCTTATGAAGGCTGGGATGACTGGAGCTCGCGGCCTAAATCAGTTTGTCCCCTTTTCTTAAATACTGCGTAGTTTTAGTGGTCCCATTTCTGCATGTATAGGTAGCACGTTTACAAGTCGAATTCTGATGTCGATGGCGTTTACTACCATGTCCTATTTACAATATAGAGCAGACCAATAGCGCCCCGCTTTTACGATATGCCAAATATTTGGCAGGCTCTATTGGAGGCAAGACCTTGGCGGCAGGCAGACAGACTGGCGCCAGGAGTCGCCGTCTGATGAGTCCCACGCGTTTAATATAATCCTTATGAAGGCTAGGATGGCTGGAGCTCTCGGCCTAAATCACTTTGTCCCCTTTTCTTAGATACTGCGTAGTGCTAGTGGTCCCATTATTGCACTCTGTGTAGGCACGTTTACCAGTCAAATCCAGATTTTGCAATGGCGTTTACTACTATGTCCTATTTTCAATATAGAGCAGGCCAATAACGCCCTGCTTTTACAATATGCCAAATATTTGGCAGGCTCTAGCGGAGGCTTGACCTTGACGGCAGACAGACAGACTGGCGCCAGGAGTCGCCGTCTGATGGCTCCACGCGTTTAATATAACCCTTATGAAGGCTAGGATGTCTGGAGCTCTCGGCCTAAATCACTTTGTCCCCTTTTCTTAGATACTGCGTAGTTTTAGTGGTCCCATTGCTGCATTCTGTGTAGGCACGTTTACCAGTCAAATCCTGATTTTGCAATGGCGTTTACTACCATGTCCTATTTTCAATAAAGAGCAGGCCAATAGCGCCCTGCTTTTACGATATGCCAAATATTTGGCAGGCTCTATCGGAGGCTGGACCTTGACGGCAGGCAGACAGACTGGCGCCAGGAGTCGCCGTCTGATGGCTCCACGTGTTTAATATAATCCTTATAAAGGCTAGGATGTCTGGAGCTCTCGGCCTAAATCACTTTGTCCCCTTTTCTTAGATACTGCGTGGTAGCTTGTTTTTTAACGGGAAAAGGTACTTTTTTTTGCGTAGAGCAAAGCCCTATACATAGGGGTATTCTATACATCTACCTGAGCCAAAAACGCCCGGTAGCCGGATTCAACACCGTGCAGGGAGGGGGAGGGGGTTAAAGTACAGTCCTCCCGGCGCTCAGAAAAAAAAATCTGTTGGATTATTTTGGACCTTTGAGACAAGTTTGGTGTCATTTTCAGGTAACTAGATGATGCCCGATTCATTCCCCATACCAGTTTTTTAGGGTTCCGTAGCAAAATAAGTCGCAATACTTAAAATAATAAATTTTTAGTAGTTACAAAATGTAAGCAAACCAGCATATTTTCATATTTTTGTATGCAACTTGCTTTATAAAAAATACTGTCTGAAAGCCCATTTAATGCAGATTATTTGAACATTAACATTATTTATATTTTCAATTATTTTCTGCGTTAAAAAAAATAATCCTACACGTACCTAACTGATTCCTGCGGGCGGGGCGCAGGTTTCGCTCGGTTTTCTGTTGGGAAATAGTATAAGATTTTGAAGTAAATCAACACTATTTAGTATGAATGGTTAAAACAGGTCAATTTGAGTCGAAATCGACTGATAGGAAGCTTCAAAACTGTGACAGGTAGGAGTAGGAGGGTTTCAAAGTACCGAGGCCTCGGCGCTCAGAAATAAAAATGTGCTGGTATCGTTTAACCTTTGAGACAAGTTTGGTATCGTTTTCAGGTTACTAGATGACGTCCAATTAATTCCCCATACTTACCAGATTTGTAGGGTTCAGTAAAAAAATAGGACGCAATACTAAAAATATTATACTTTAGTAATATACAAAGCAAAGAAACCCTCATACTTTCATACGTTTGTATCAATCTTAGATAAAATTTATAAATACACAGTGTATTTAATAAATTTGACTACTATTGTCACTCAATATTTCGTCACTCACTATTTCGTCACTCACAATAGTAGTGGTTCGAGTAACCGAGTAGAACGCAGTCGACGAATCCGAAAGAGGGTAGACAGATATGTTTGTCCATAGAAAGATGACATCACTCGCCGAGCCAGTCTACTCGTGACCATGGAGCGTGCAACCGCTCCGAAATATCGAGGTAAACAAAAACCTTATCACGGTAATAATCCCGTTTTAAACTATAATTTAAGTGTTATGTTTTTTTCGTTTATTGATTAAAAAATATAAAAAATTAATTTATGTTTATATCTTTTGACAATCTCTCCTTTCAGAGGTATTCCCTCATCCCTTATTATTATTATTATTAATAGCCTATAGTGTCCCACTGCTGGGCAAAGGCCTCCCCTTCCTTCTTCCACTTATCTCTGTCTTGTGCAAGCACCCACCAGTCTTTGTGGTAGGCATTGAGATCGTCACACCATCGTTTGCGGGGTCGACCTCGTCGACGATTCCCATCATGGGGTCTCCACTCTGTAACGATCCTAGCCCACCGTTCTGGGTGCATCCGGCTGACGTGTCCTGACCAGTCCCATTTAAGTTTAGCTGATTTGCGCCCTACGTCAGCTATACCTGTTTTGGAACGCAGGGTGGTGTTTCTAACGCGTTCGCTTGACACCTAGAATGCTGCGTTCCATGGCTCTCTGACAAACCTTGACACCTGTTTTCGACACGGCGATCGATTTCCTTCTCTTGCCTGTTCTCGAAGGAGACTATCTGGCCCAAATACGTGTATTCATCGACATAGTGTATATCTTGTCCGTCAACCTCGACCCTACGTTTCGTGCTGTTTGTCATCACTTGTGTCTTCGACATATTCACCCTAAGTCCAACCTCAAGGCTTGCCGTGCTCAGTTCTTGGAGCATTAGTTGGAGCTCAGCCGCATTGGACGCAAACAAGACTATATCGTCGGCAAATCTTAAATTGGTGAGTCTACTTTCGCCCACAACGATTCCTTTTGACTGCCAAGATAAGGACAGTTTTCTAAAACTTCCTCCAGTGTACATGTGAATAGGTTTGGGGAGAGGGGTCGCCCTGTTTGAGGCCTTTCTATTCTGAATTCAGGACCTGGAGTGGAAAGTTTGATGGAGGCTGTACTGGTTTCGTAGATCAACTCCAATAGATTTATGTATGTCTCGTTTATTTCTTGCTTGCGCAAGGATGTAAATATGGCAGAGTGTTTGAGACTATCAAATGCCTTGGAGTAATCCACGAAAGCCAGATACAGTGGTTTGTGGAATTCGTTGTGTTTTTCTATGATTTGGTTAACTGTATGGAGGTGATCTGTAGTAGAGAAGGAAGGTCGAAATCCGGCTTGTTCGGGTGGCTGGTTTTTATCCAGCTAACCTTTGGTGCGATTCTGGATGACTTTACTGAATAGCTTGTAAACGTGCGACATCAAACTTATGGTAATATAATAGGTATTAAGACGGCGAAAATTAGTGACTGTTAGCATAACTGGGCCCTACCAGTTGTAGTATAACTCTGTTAAAACCTACAGCGGTTTCGGAACTCAATCGCCTGACAATTTTTACTAATCGGAATACCGCGTATTCAGTAGATACGCGCCGGTTTCGCTCAGGTTCGAATAGGGCCTTAATGGGATGGGCTAAGAAAACGAACGGGGCGCTCGTTCATGGCGTCTTTTTTTGTTAATAGTGCTTGTTTTTCAGGTTTTTTGTTGTCTCCCACGCTGCACTGCCGACAGTTGAAGTAACTTTCAATGTTTCATTCTACAATGATTGTCAAATTTATATCTCCTGTAGATTTTTAGAATCTACATTATGTGTGCTGTCAGACAGTGTATTTAATAAATTTTATCTACGATTGATACAAACGTATGAACGTATGAGGGTTTCTTTGCTTTGTACATTACTAAAGTATAATATTTTTAGTATTGCGTCCTATTTTTTTACTGAACCCTACAAATTTGGTAGGTATGCGGAATTAATTGGACGTCATCTAGTAACCTGAAAACGATACCAAACTTGTCTCAAAGGTTAAACGATACCAGCACATTTTTATTTCTGAACGCCGAGGCCTCGGTACTTTGAGACCCTCCTACTCCTACCTGTCACAGTTTTGAAGCTTCCTATCAGTCGATTTCGACTCAAATTGACCTGTTTTAACCATTCATCATCTTAAATAGTGTTGATTTACTTCAAAATCTTATACTATTTCCCAACAGAAAACCGAGCGAAACCTGCGCCCCGCCCGCAGGAATCAGTTAGGTACGTGTAGGATTATTTTTTTTAACGCAGAAAATAATTGAAAATATATATAATGTTAATGTTCAAATAATCTGCATTAAATGGGCTTTCAGACAGTATTTTTTATAAAGCAAGTTGCATACAAAAATATGAAAATATGCTGGTTTGCTTACATTTTGTAACTACTAAAAATTTATTATTTTAAGTATTGCGACTTATTTTGCTACGGAACCCTAAAAAACTGGTATGGGGAATGAATCGGGCATCATCTAGTTACCTGAAAATGACACCAAACTTGTCTCAAAGGTCCAAAATAATCCAACAGATTTTTTTTTGAGCGCCGGGAGGACTGTACTTTAACCCCCCCCCCGTCCCTGCACGGTTTTGAATCCGGCTACCGGGCGTTTTTGGCTCAAGTAGATGTATAGAATACCCGTACCTATAGGGCTTTGCTCTACGCAAAAAAATATACGTTCCCATACAAGCCTTCCCTATAAAAAACTAGCTATTTCAATATAGAGCAGGCCTAAATCACTTTGTCCCCTATTTAGATACTGCGCAGTTTTAGTGGCCCCATTATTGCATTCTGTGTAGGCACGATTACCAATCAAATTCTGATGTCGATGGCTATTACTACCATGTATTATTTTCAATATAGAGTAGGCCAATAGCGCCCTGCTTTTACGATATGCCAAATATTTGGCAGGCTCTAGCGGAGACCAGACCTTGACGGCAGGCAGACAGGCTGGCGCCAGGAGTCGCCGTCTGATGGCTCCACGGGTTTAATATAATCCTTCTGAAGGCTAGGCTGTCTGGAGCTCTCGGCCTAAATCACTTTGTCCCATTTTCTTAGATAATACGTAGTTTTAGTGGCCCCATTGCTACATTCGGTGATTCTGTGTACGTTTACCAGTCAAATCCTGATTTTCCAATGGCGTTTACTACCATGTCCTATTTACAATATAGAGCAGCCCACTAGCGCCCTGCTTTTACAAAATGCCAAATATCTGGCAGGCTCTATCGGAGGCCAGACCTTGACGGCAGGCAGACAGACTGGCGCCAGGAGTCGCCGTCTGATGGCTCCACGCGTTTAATATAATCCTTATGAAGGCTAGGATGTCTGGAGCTCTCGGCCTAAATCACTTTGTCCACTTTTCTTAGATACTGCGCAGTTTTAGTGGCCCCATTGCTGCATTCTGTGTAAGCACGTTTACCAGTCAAAACCTGATTCTCCGTTGGAATGGCGTAAACTTGACTGTCCTAAGAAATACCATCATCATCAACAACCGCATTAGCCTAATGCCGGGCATGTGCCACTCTTGCTATACGCACAAAATAGTGTTGAAAATACACAAAGATCACTCGACCGTATTTAGAATTTTCGGGATTGTCACTTGTTACTTAGATAGGGTTGCTATAGTCAAAAATCACAAGGTTAAGAATATCCTAACAGCAAAATCTGATACCAGAACATCATATGATTCTGAGCCAATTTTAATACAAGAAATATGACGTGCGTGGCAACCTCTTCTTGGTTACCTTAAGTTCCTCTGAGATAAAGTCAAAATCGTCGCTAATACTGAGTAAGCCATCTGTAAAGGCACATCTGATACACACATCCTCATTCGAATTTCCAATTTCACAGCTTAATAAATAACATTGTCAAAACCTTTCAAAGAAAGCCAAGATTCAAGTTAATCAGAATATCGAATTGGTTTTCTAATCTGATATTAATGGGCTGAAATCGGATCGTATCTTGGACGGTTACACCGAGGGTCGGGGGTCGAGGGGAGAGAAAGATTCATCGCTAGGGTTGCCAGGGCCCGAATACCACCGCTATTTAGAAAGTGGCTCAGGTGTGTGTCAGTGTAAGTGCCATGTGTCAGCAGGTACATACATTGTTTTGAATAATTTATACCGGGAGTTACGGAAAGGGTATAAGTATAACAAGCCGAAAGGAGGTCAAGGTACTCATGAAACTGAACAACTTTCCCCATGGAACATGAATCGAAATAAAAAAAAAATAGTAAATCAATTAGATGATCGGCGATTTTGTATGGGAGGTCCAAATTTTTTTTTCATATTTCGACCTGTGTTCCATGTGGAAAATTGTTCAGTTTCATGAGTACATTGACCTCCTTTCGGCTTGTTGTACCCTTTCTGTTACTCCCCGTATACCACTTTATCATCTGTCGTGTGGGACACCCCAGTCGACGAACGTATTCGGCTTAAAAGAACCATAATGGATGATAGAAGGAATAGAATGAAATTTGAGTGATTCTGAAACTGAAATTGCCAAGAAACAAGAGAATCAGAGTCGAGGTCTATAAAGAAACAAGACGGGCTGAGATTAGACAAGTTTTAAGACTGGTTTTAATATGAATATGGCAATGGAACCCTTTTTTTGACCTTTGAATTTTCCCGACATATACTTAGAAAGCCGGACACCGCACATTTTGACTGACTCTGCCAGAGGTGGAAAATTTAAGAAGTTTTTCAAAATTGTAACAGTTGGTATTCAATTGACTCATATAATAGTTACTTTAACGGGTCTTATCGCGATAGTTTTTTTAGGTAAATAATTTACCTGGAATCCCAACGTTTCAATTGACCCTGTCGACATAAGCTAGAGGTCTGGCACCCCTACTCATGACCTATTTTTGTCGTCGTGATTCGTGCCCCTGACCTAGCACCCGATTCCACCGAGTCGATTCTCGCGGGAACTGCCATTGAGTCCTCCGTTTCGCTTATCCAACGGCACTCGACCGTAAGTGTAAAAGGGACGGGGCAGTAAGTCACATGTGATTTGTTAAGTCTGCGAATTGTGAGTCATCCCCGGGTAACGATGCGGACAATTACGTTAATTTGAACTGGCTTCGTCGGGGACTTCTCATTTTTGTATGATCGAGTCGAGTTGTAAAGTTCTATTTTTGCTTTGACTTTTTGCTTTACTCTCCCCATGGTCCATTACAACCAGGTCAGGATCTGAAGATATGATATTGGAGTAATTGAAGGAACTCTAACAAATTCCTTGCAGTTGAAGTTGGTTTACCTAGTGAAGGAATCCTAATGCTTTTGTTATGAAAAGTCTTAGCTACCATTATCAGTGTAGGTGCTTACTGTTATCACACCAGTATCTGAAAATCGGAAGTTCCGATATGAAACTTCCGATTTTCAGATGCTGATGTGATACAGTAAGCACCTACAATATCCCCAATTTCAGAATTCCGGTTCCCATTCGCTAGTTGCAACAATCGAGTTCTCTCTCTCTTCGTGTGGGACACCGCGTCATTCAACGACCCGATGAACCATGGTGTCAGAGTTTTGCAACCGCCTACTGCAAGTAGCCGGCCTCTGACATGGTTGTGTAACGACCGCCATCATAGACAGCAACCGGGACCGACGGTTTAACGTGCCCATCCGAAGCACGGAACCATCTTACTTGCGGACAATCAGATGGTTCAGCCTGCAATGTCCTAACCAGACTGGGAGCAAATTCACAAAGTGATAAATATCAACTTTGTGAGTAACCCCACCGGAAATTGAACCCGGAACCTTCTGCGTGGCAGGCAGTCATACTAACCACAATCGGGTTGACACACTGGCTTACATTGCAACCGCCGGTGTATACGAATAGTTCCCGCCTTACGGCTTCACGCCTTGATCTTTATGGCCTATGGCTTTGTTACATAAACTAGTGGTGAAATTCAGCGTTTGCTGTTTACTGCCTCAGGGGCCTCAGGAGCGTTATGTTTTTCGAGAGTAGGTAGGTATGTATGTATGTAGGTAAATGTTTAAGACTAAATCACATCTATATACATAAGGCTAGGTATGTACAGGGTGTTAGGGCCGGTGTAACGAAAACTTTGCAGGCGTGCTCAGACCATGAAACTGAACAACTTTTACTATGGAGCCAACCGCGGAAAACGAAAAAAAAATTTCGACCTCCCATACAAAGTCAGTCAGCTGATCGTGAATTTTGTATGGGAGGTCGGAATTTTTTTTCGTTTCCCTCCATTGGCTCCATAGTAAAAGTTGTTCAGTTTGATGGTCTGATCATGGCCGCAAAGTTTTCGGTACACCGTCCCTAACATCCTGTATACTTATTAATAATAAATTCGCTGATATTAAAAGTTTAAGTAATTACTTTATTCACATAATGGTCTGAGAAGAAATAAAACAAAAATGGAATCGTTCTGAATGAGACAACGAGATCCCAAAGTTCTGAGTCTTTCGGAACTTTTAATCTCATTTTGTCGCCTCTGGTGAAAATTTATGGCTCTTTATTTTAGAGGCACTGCTAAAATGTGAAAATAAATGTCCTAATAATAGTAAAATTACAAGTAGATATCCAATACGTTGCAAAACAGTAAAACATATATGAAAATGTAGGCATTTACGGCAAATTCTCCGACAACAAGTAGATGTGATTAAAAATAAAAAACCCGACTGCGGTAATTTTAAAGTAGTATTTTGCTGTAAAAATCCGCCATCTTGAATCTTTATTTTTTTAATATAGCCAGTGTCACTCGCGCTACTGAGACGAATCTAACGACATCTCATATGTCAAAATCCAACAATCCGTTTGGGCTGTAGCCCGTGAAAAAGAATTTTCTTATCCACATACATACATACATACATACTCTCTAAAAACATAACCCTCCTCCTGCGGCAGTCGGGTAAAAAGGCGTGCTTTTGACTTGTAAGTAGGAACCAATGAGGAAACCAAGACGCTCGCATCGCATGAAATGAACAAATCTAATTTGTAATAAGCTCGTAGCATCTAGCAACAGTATTCGCAATAAACAAACAAATATGTACGTTGTGTTCACAGGGTCAAATTTAAATAAGTAGAAATATTTTCAGGACATGTTCTACTCACAAAACTGAATAACTTTTATTAGAAACTTTTCTTTAAAATAGGAAACAAAAGCAGCAGGAAGAGGCTCCTAAAAATGTTGAAAAAGTGTGTCACCTACCTACACTTAGTATACCTAGGAGGTCCAAATTTTATCATATGTCAAAGTTTTTAATTATTGTAGTCAGTTATGACAACGTGCTCCTGGTGGTTTTTGCAATAAAAATATCAAGAAGTGTGGTAAACACTGATTGATGAGTAAGTACAGAAAAATCACGCACTTTAATTTCTTTTTGGTGATTAAATGGCTTTGCCGACTCATTCAATAAATCGTTTATAACGTCCACCGACTTGCTACATCATTCACATTATCTGCGAACATGAAATAAATACACAATAGACATAACTCCATTCCGAAGATATTTTCCGTCTCTTGATATAAATATAATATTTCGTTGTCGTCGGTTTGTACGTGATGCAATAATGTTGCCGAGCAATTTGTGTCCTCGCCTCTGTGACGGTTGTTCGTATGATACGTGCTAAGGCCACCGTCTTAGATAAACCTTATTGATCTAGACACAGGCAGTAGTATGTAAAAAATAGTACTATGCTGTAAGCTGTAGTAAACCGCCAGTCTACACTAATATAATAAAGAGGAAACCTTTGTTTGTTTTTTTGTTTGTTTGTTTGTTTGTTTTTTTGTATGTATGTAATCGATAAACTCCGAAACTACTGGACCGATTTCCAAAATTCTTTCACCATTAGAAAGTTACAACATTCCTGAGTAACATAGGCTACTTTTTATCACGGGAAAATTCCTCATTCCCACGGGAAAACGGTTATCAGCAGGAAAAGCGGGAAATACAGCGGATATTACCCAAATTAGCCAAATCTCTTTACTGATCTTCGCGAAATTTGGCACTAATATTACTAGCATATTAAAGATGGACATGGACTACTTTTTGATAGCCCTCGAGGATCTGGAAAACCTGATGAAGACCACCAGCATCCCATCTAAACTATAGGAGATACGGTCATGGCTTCATACAAAAAGTTGTTTACCATGACGGGCCGCTTCTGCTGGCACATGGTCATCGAGGATCTGGAGTACCTGATGAAGACCACCAGCATCCCATCTAAACTATAAGAGATACGGTCATGGCTTCATAGAAAAAGTTGTTCACCATGACGGGCCGCTACTGCTGGCACATGGTCATCGAGGATCTGGAGTACCTGATGAAGACCACCAGCATCCCATCTAAACTATAAGAGATACGGTCATGGCTTCATAGAAAAAGTTGTTCACCATGACGGGTCGCTTCTGCTGGCACATGGTCATCGAGGATCTGAGTACCTGATGAAGACCACCAGCATCCCATCTAAACTAAAAGTGATACGGTCATGGCTTCATAGAAAAAGTTGTTCACAATGACGGGCCGTTTCTGCTTGCACATGGTCATCGAGAATCTGGAGTACCTGATGAAGACCACCAGCATCCCATCTAAACTATAAGTGATACGGTCATGGCTTCATAGAAAAAGTTTTTCAGCATGACGGGCCACTTCTGCTGGCACATAGTAATCGAGGATCTGGAGTACCTGATGCAGACCACCATCATCTGATAAGTGATAGGGTAATGGTTTCAAAGTATAAGTTATTCAGCATGACGGGCCACTTCTGCTGGTCATGGTCACGAGGGTCTGGAGTACCTGATGTAGACCATCAGCATCTCATCTAAACTATAATAGATTCGGTAATGGCTTCAAAGTTAAAGTTATTCAGCATGACGGGCCGCTTCTGCTGGCACATGGTCACGAGGGTCTGGAGTACCCGATGTATACCCCCAGCATCCCATCTAAACTATAAGAGATACGGTAATGGCAAAGATCCAATTTCTACGGGGAAACAGGTAAGTAGCAGCGGGTGAAACCGCTGGGCGGGCCGCTAGTATTATATACAGGGTTTCCCTGTTTAAGTGGTCCGCAGAAAAAAAAACTAGATTCTGGATCATGTCTGGATCTCATTCTGCAAACCGATATCCAAATCTGGAATATTGTTCTTTAATAATCGAAGGAAACAGTGTTGACACTCTATATTTTTTTTAGATTTAGAGCTTGAAACCGTTTCGAAATATCGAGGTAAACAAAAACCTTACCGCGGTAATAATCCCGTTCAAAACAATAGCGATTTTTGATTTTCCATACAAAATATTCTATCAGTCAGCGTTAATAGTATGGGAAGTAAATTGTTTTCTATAGATATTAAAAACAATATTCCAGACTGGGAGCATAGAATCTAGATTTATTCTTATGACCACTTAAACCGGGTCACTCTCTGCGTAAGTAAAATTACATACACCTTTGTAACCACAGTTACTGCCAAGTTTCAGCTCGTCCTAGTTTCGAAAATGATCTGTCCTTCAAACAGCAACTTTAGCAGTAAGGGCAAAGATTTGACAGATGAATTAACTTTACCTATCAGCTCATCTGAACAATCGTATCACACCATCCTTGAACAACTTTATTCTAAGGGCCGCCGCCGACAGAGTGGCCACTTTTCCGCGCGCCGTCGCGCGACTCTAACAAAGAAATCGGAAAATGAACCGTACGCAACTGACGTAACGGCGATAATGGCCTGCGGCGGAAAAAGTCCGAGCGCCATTTGTTCGCGCGGCGCCTCTTGAGTGCGCTTGCGTCCGCCGGGCGGCCCAAGGCCGCAAGCGGACATTCTCCCGGTGTTGCCATCACAATAGAAATAATAAAGAACATCTCAAAGAAAAGTGTCGATTACTAAAATAAATCAAAATAAAAAATATCTAAACATTGTTTTGAATAAATATTAGAATTTGTTTTGAATACATGGTTCTTGGATCTAAATCACAAATAAAGAAAATAATTTCAAAGTCGCCAGTCGTCAGTATACTTGGTCAGAATGTTGAACGTGTAGATAAAGCGAAAAACCTAGGTGTTATGCTCGATAGTGAATTGCGTTTTGAGAGTCATGTTGAGAATCTTGTAAGTAATTGTTTCTATAGACTTAAAATTCTTTATAAAATTCGTAACTTACTCAGTAAAGAGGCTAGAATGATGGTTTGTGAGTCGTTGGTTCTGTCGAGATTAAATTATGCAGATCTTGTATATGGACCACGCCTTTTATACAAATCACAGCGTTTGATACAGCGCGTTCAAAACGCGTGCTGTCGCTTTTGCTTTAATATTCCTCCCCGTAGTCATATTACACCATTTCTTAATAATGCGTCTATATTAAATATGGAATCACGGCGACAATTGCACCTTGCGTCTTTAATGTTCGATGTTTATAATTTCAAGAATCCTGACTATCTTTTTTCTAAATTGAAATTCCCCACATCCTCGCATGATAAGTGCAACCATGGTCGTCGGTTTTGTCGTGCTCCACTTCAGATTCACAGACATAAAACAGCGGCATTCACTGGCAGTTTCCGCTACCACGCAACTAAGTGCTGGAATAATATTCCACCCCCAATAAGATCTCTTAAGTCAAAGGTAACATTTAAGTTAAGTATGAAAAAGCTTCTTTTGGACAAGCAAATTATTGGAATCCCTAAGCGCTTTGCGTAGGTAGCGGCAACAGTCATGCATAGATTGCATAGCCATATCAAACTACATCACTGTATGTTTTCTGCGTACACGACCTATTTATTATTATTTATTACTTATTCTAGTAACTAACTACGTATTAACTAATTATGTTTACTATATTATTCTTTTTTACCTATGTATGTATTTCATTCATCATTTATCTATCATTCATGATTGTAATAGCACTAAAATTATTATTAGATTGTGACAGATTCTTAAATACCTATTCAATTTTGAATAACGCGTCAACTGTTTTAGTCGGTTACCGTCACCGCGTTATCTCTAGGTGATAGCTGAAAATCAGCGATTTGCCCACAAAGCAAATATAGACGCTGAGCTATGGCCTTTTGCATTGCTGCGGCACACATGCATGCCCTTATCAGGGTCCTCACAAGTAATATGTATATTTGATCTATTGTTACTACATGAATTGTAATTTAGATCTTGATTTAAGAGTTTATGTATGTGTGACTGTGGCAAAGAAATAAACTTTTTATCTATCTATCTATCTATCTATATTTATAATATAAGTACCTACAACCTTGGTGTTTGTTGGGTCGTTAGGGTTTATTACGTGGGTCGTTGGTGTTTGTTGGGTCGTAAGGGTTTATTACGTGGGTCGTTCATGTTTGATGGGTCGTCAGGGTTTATTACGTGGGTCGTTTGTGTTTAATGGGGCGAAAGGGTTTATTACGTAGATCGTTGATGTTTGATGGGTCGTAATGGTTATTTATGTGGGTCGTTGGTGTTTGTTGGGTCGTTAGGGTTTATTACGTGGGTCGTTGATGTTTGATGGGTCGTAAGGGTTTATTACGTGGGTCGTTGGCGTTTGTTAGGTCGTAAGGGTTTATTACGTGGGTCGTTGATGTTTGTTGGGTCGTAAGGGTTTCTTACGTGGGTCGTTGGTGTTTGATGGGTCGTATGAGTTTATTTTGTGGGTCGTTGATGTTTATTGGGTTGTAAGGGTTTATTACGTGGGTCGTTGGTGTATTTTGGGTTGTAAGGGTTTATAACGTGGGTCGTTGGTGTTTGATGGGTCGTAAGGGTTTATTACGTAGGTCGTTGGTGTTTGTTGGGTTGTAAGGGTTTATTACGTGGGTCGTTGGTGTATTTTGGGTCGTAAGGGTTTATTACGTGGGTCGTTGGTGTATTTTGGGTTGTAAGGGTTTTTAACGTGGGTCGTTGGTGTTTGTTGGGTCGTAAGGGTTATTTACGTAGGTCGTTGGTGTTTGTTGGGTTGTAAGGGTTTATTACGTGGGTCGTTGGTGTATTTTGGGTTGTAAGAGTTTATTACGTGGGTCGTTGGTATTTGTTGGGTCATAAGGGCTTATTACGTGGGTCGTTGGTGTTTGATGGGTCGTAAGGGCTTATTACGTGGGTCGTTGATGTTTGATAGGTCGTAAGGGTTACTTACATGGGTCGTTGGTGTTTGATGGGTCGTAAGGGTTAATTACGTGGGTCGTTGGTGTATTTTGGGTCGTAAAGGTTTATAACGTGGGTCGTTGGTGTTTGATGGGTCGTATGGGTTTATTACGTGGGTCGTTGATGTTTGATGGGTCGTAAGCGTATCTTATGTGGGTCGTTGATGTTTGATGGGTCGTAAGGGCTTATTACGTGGGTCGTTCATGTTTGACGGGTCGTAAGGGCTAATTACGTGGGTCGTTGGTGTTTGTTGGGTCGTAAGGGTTTATCAACGACCCACGTAATAAGCACTTACGACCCATCAAACACCAACGACCCACGTTATAAACCCTTACAACCCAAAATGCACCAACGACCCACGTAATAAACCCTTACAACCCAATAAACATCAACCACCCACAAAATAAACTCATACGACCCATCAAACACCAACGACCCACGTAATAAGCCCTTACGACCCGTCAAACATCAACGACCCACGTAATAAGCCCTTACGACCCGTCAAACATCAACGACCCACGTAATAAACCCTTACGACCCAACAAACACCAACGACCCACATAATTAGCCCTTACGACCCGTCAAACATGAACGACCCACGTAATAAGCCCTTACGACCCATCAAACATCAACGACCCACGTAATAAACCCTTACGACCTAACAAATACCAACGACCCATACAAATAACCCATACGATCCATCAAACACCAACGAGCCACACAAATGACCATTTTTTTTTCAAACTTGGCAAAAATTAGTTCAGCGACAATCGTAACGTAATGTTCTTAAATTTTTAATAGGTTGGATTCATCTGAACCACCCAATTTATTTTTAATAAGATTAGCGGGCAACACTGTCTAGCGAACCGGCGGACGCACGCGCCACGTGGCGACGCCGCACGGAAGAATGCCGCTTGGTGTGCTCCGCGACCAAGAGGCGTCGCGCGAAAAGTGTCGCCGGCGTCCGGTCTATGTGCGCCGGCCCTAAGACGTTCTACATTCGAAAAGGATTTTCTAAATAAATAGTCCGAGTTCTTAATTGGCAGTTTGTATGGAGGTATGGTCCCATCTGGCAGAAATCATGACACTTGGCATGTGTGTAGCTTACATGTGTGTGTAAGCTTCAGGAAAAGAAGGTAAGCAAGTTGGACCCCCCCTGCTTCCCCCCTTTACCCCCCCTTTTATGTCCCAAATTTCAGTTATCTTTATTTTTCTCGGAAACGATTAAAGATAGGAGAAATTTGTCAAGGTAAGAAATATTTCTTATAAAATTGTCTACATAATTGTTTTTGGTAGATGTTGATCAAACTTATATTTTTCGAGTTATGCTTCTGGGAAACCCATAATTTTTTTGAAGGTGTCTTCCAGCTCTGAATTAGCCATAACTACCATGTGATAGAATATTTTTTCAAACTTGCTATTGGCTGTTGTTAGTTAGGTAGTCTTCAAAGGAAACCCGCAGAGACAACACTTTAATCACGCTTGTGGGGATGGGGGGAGGGGGGCAAAGTTTATTTTTTCCGAGCTGAACTTGAGGACTTCTGACTCCTTAAGTAAATGTGACACGAGAAATTGAGTATCATTTTCGAATATATCAAAGACGGAGTATTCATTTCTGGAACGCTCTTTGGTACATTTCATACAAAAATATAAAAATATTAAGTGAAATAAGAAAAAATATGTTTCGTTCTCATTCAAACGCTGTTTTCTTCATGACCTTGAGACATATTTACTAGATAATAACACATACTCAAAGACATACTCACCCGAATTATAAAGCCATATTTTATTTTCGAAAGTATTAGAAAACTAGCTGCATGTCAGCGGTTTCACCCGCTGCAACCTATTACTCGCCAAGAGATGTCGCTGTTAGTTTTCAGCGAAAACGTTTAAAACGCGAATCGGCTCAGTCACGCCACCTTTGCAAAAATATTGGAATATGCGTGATCCCGTAGGAATAAGACATTTTCCCGTGGTAAAAAGTAGCCTATGTGTTATTCTAGATACTCTTCTATATTTGTGCAAAATTTCATGTCAATCTAATCAGCCGTTTTAGCGTGATGTCGTAACAAAACACACACACAAACATCCGCCTTTATAATATTAGTAGGATACCTAGCCTACAGAAGCCTAAATATTTTTACAAAGTTATGTTTGTAGCTGGAAAAATTTCAAATTCATAGATTTGGTATGCAAAAATAAGTTTACCAACCGCAAACGCATATTTCTCAATTGTCGCTAAACCATTCCAGATAGGGAAATGCCCTCATAGGAAATGTTGTTTATACTGAAGAGTTGTTTATGCTGATATATAGAAATTGAAGATCTGGAGTACTTGATGTGGAACGTCAACAGCCCAGCTAAACTATTCGAGATACTGTAATGTCTTCTTAAACATCAAGTACTCCAGATCCTCAATTTCTTTATTCCAACAAAAACTACCCTTCAGTATAAACAACAATTCCTATGAGAGCATTTCCCTATCTGGAATGGTTTAGCGACAATTGAGAAATATACGTTTGCGGTTGGTAATCTTATTTTTGCATACAAAATCTATGAACTTAAAATTTTTCCAGTTACAAACATAACTTTGTAAAAATATTTAGGCTTCCGTAGGCTAGGTATTTTCTAATATTTTCGAAAATAAAATATGGTTTTATAATTAGGGTGAGTATGTCTTCGAGTATGTGTTATTATCTAATAAATATGTCTCAAGGTCATGAACAAAACAGCGTTTGAATGAGAACGAAACATACTTTTTTCTTATTTCACTTAATATTTTTATATTTTTGTATGAAATGTACCAAAGAGCGTTCCAGAAATGAATACTCCGTCTTCGATATATTCGAAAATGATACTCAATTTCTCGTGTCACATTTACTTAAGGAGTCAGAAGTCCTCAAGTTCAGCTCAGAAAAAATAAACTTTGCCCCCCTCCCCCCATCCCCACAGGCGTGATAGAAGTGTTGTCTCTGCGGGTTTCCTTTGAAGACTACCTAACTAACAACAGCCAATAGCAAGTTTGAAAAAATATTCTATCACATGGTAGTTATGGCTAATTCAGAGCTGGAAGTAACCTTCAAAAAAATGATGGGTTTCCCAGAAGCAAAGCTCGAAAAGTATAAGTCCTATCAACATCTACCCAAGAACAATTATGTAGACAATTTTATAAGGAATATTTCGTACCTTGACAAATTTCTCCTATCTTTAATCGTTTCCGAGAAAAATAAAGATAACTGAAATTTGGGACATAAAAGGGGGGAAGCAGGGGGGTCCAACTTGCTTCCCTTCTTTTCCTGAAGCTTACACATGTAAGCTACACACATGCCAAGTTTCATGATTTTTGCCAGATGGGACCATACTTCCAGCTGAGGACCCGTACTAAAAAGCAAGCTATAGAATAGAGTGTCCCTAAAAAGTTAGAACGGCTAGCAGTAGTAAGCACACAACCGCTCTGTCTATCAGTAGCAAAACGCCAGTGGCAACAACACTATTGAACCTCTATTACTTCTCATACATCTGACGTTGATATCTATGGAACAACTGCTTACGTTTTGGCAGTACGGTGCGGGGCGATACGCGTACTCTATAGCTTGCTACATATTCTAAGGATGTGCCTTTTAGCCTTCAGGCAGGCTTCCTTCAGGCTCTAGGCGCTAAACATTTGACGTAGGTGTCTATGGAACAACTGCTAACATTTTGGCAGTACGGTGCGAGGCCATACGCGTACTCTACAGCTTGCTAATACATACTCTAAGGATGTGCCTTTTAGCCTTCAGGCAGCCTTCCTTCAGGCGGTATGCGCGCGCAGCCGGCTTCGATCCGCTCCGCTCTCAATGGAGGCGAAACGTTCACTCACGAATTCGGCGGTTGTTCCAGCGCGGCAAGCATGGCGACACGTCGCCGCGCTGGAATAACTCACTCAATGCATCTACACTTATATCGGATGAAATTTAACTAGTGACCGATAGCGAAACCACAGAACCGGCTGGTGATAAGGAACAACGTTCCCTAAGGAACATAGGTCGAAATACGAAAAATTTTTTTTTGCCTCCCATAGTAACTCAAATCAGCTGATCGGCAATTTTGTATGGGAGGTCCATAATTATTTTTCATATTTCGACCTATGTTCCTTGGGGAAAGTTGTTCCTTATCACCAGCCGGTTCTGAGATTTCGCTATCGGTCACTAGTAAAATTTCACCGAATATAATAAAGAGCAAAATTTGTTTTTTGTATGTATTTACATATGTAATCGATAAAGTCCGAAACTACTGATCCGATTTCAAAAATTCTTTCACCATTAGAAAGCTACAACATCCCTGACCTGAGTAACATAGGCTACTTTTTACTACGGGAAAATATCTTATTTCCACGGGAAAACAGTTAGAAGCGGGAAAACCGGGAAATTTAGCTGATATTTATTACCCGAAGCGTGTTGCGCCGACCCCAAGTAATTGGGATAAGGGCAGGAAGATGATGATGATTACCCATATTATCCAAACCGTTCAACCGATCTTCGCGAATTTTAGCACTGATATTGCTAGCATATCGAAGACGGACATGGACTAGGTACTTATCGTCAGCACTCGAGGACCTGATGGAGGGCACCAGGAGATGGCTTCATAGCAAAAGTTTGTAGCAGAGTGCAAACTCTGCATGGACATCCTCCCTAAGCCACCCTCACATCTCCCTTTTTCGAATCATTTTATAACTTAAATTTGGAACACGGCACCGAAACGTCGCCGTTCTTGGCCTTTTTGACGCACTCCTCTCTAACTGACGGTGAAGTCAACACCTATCCTTGTTAATTTTTACTCTCGCATATTTTTGCAACTGTATTTAACCAAGTGAAGTTCCCGGAACAGTTCAAAAAGCTTTATTATCTATCACAGTAAAAGTGAACATTTTGCCTATCTTGTATATTTTTGTGATACATTAACGGACCCACCCAAGGTAAGCCTCAAATCATTCCCGACAACCATCTGCTCACCTCCATACTCAACATCACAGTGTGTTAATGTTTGTTACGTCTGCAGGGTCCGTATCTTTGAATAAAGATCATCCAAGCAATATCTATCATCTATTATTTGTGGCCATCACGGCTATACTGGCGCCCAACGTGGGGCTTATATGAGCAAATCGCTCACCCACCCCCAGCGGAATTACTCGATCACAGAACGAGAACTTCTAAGTGTCATTACAGCACTAGAGCACTGGCGCTGCTATCTAGATAATGGCCACAAATTCACCATCTACACCGACCACTCAGCACTACAATGGTTTCTCCGCCTAGATAACCCCACAGGTAGACTAGCACGTTGGTGCATACGCCTATCTATGTTTAATTTCGAAATAAAACATAAAAAAGGCTCCGAAAATCTAGTACCCGACCTGCTTTCACGAAACATCCCCAATGTCAATATTATCAATCCCAGTAGTACTACAGACGAATGGTACAACTCCATTTTTAATAAATGTAAAAATAATCCCTCATCTACTCCCGACTACACAATTAAAGATAACAAACTTTATAAATACACTAATTCGCTAACCCCATTCAACTCACAATACAGCTGGAAATTGGTCGTCCCCTCAGAACACGGAAACTCCATAATTGCACAAAATCATTGCACACCAACCGCAGCTCATTTCGGTACCTTCAAAACCTACCATCGTATTAAACTAAACTATTTCTGGCCTGGCATGTACAAAGATGTGGCAACATTTATCTCACGCTGCGACACATGTCTCGCATATAAACATCGTAACCAAAACGCTATCGGTTTAATGGGCGAACCTAAACAATGCTCACGACCATTTCAGTGCCTTTCAATCGATTTTATTGGCCCACTACCCATATCGCGTAAACTAAACAGATACATACTAGTAATAACCTGCTGCTTTTCTAAATACTGCCTATTATTCCCAATTAAACGCGCAACTTCCTCGGTCATCAAACATGTCCTAGAAGACTTAGTATTCATGAACTACGGCATTCCAGAAACAGTCATTTTAGACAACGGTCCCCAAATGACAAGCCCAGAATTAACAAACATGTTTCACTCATACAAAATACCACACATACACTTCATACCCCTTCATTGCCCTCAAGTAAATACTGTTGAAAGATACAACAGAACCATTATTACGGCAGTGGCATCATTTGTTAATGACGACCACAGAACCTGGGACAAACACCTCCATAAAATACAATTCGCTATCAACTCGTCTGTTAACGAATCAACCAAGTTTACCCCAGCTTTCCTAGTATTCGGTCGCGAACTAGTACCGTGTGGTTCTACCTATTCCCAAAAGGACACCACGGACGACCTCATTTTTGCTCCAAGAGATATATATGCAGAAAATCTCGGCCAGCTTATCCCCATTTTTGATAAAGTACAATCACGACTACACTCCATTCACCAAAACAACGCATCCCACTACAACAAACATCGTCAAAACTTAGAGTTTGAACCTGGCGATATAGTTTGGAAACGCAATTATCCCATAAGCTCTTCCGACAAAAACTTCTCAGCTAAATTAGCACCAAAATACATTAAATGCATCGTATCCCAAAAGATTTCTCCTTTAGTATATAACCTAACCGATACGAACAACAACAACTTAGGACGTTGGCATATCAAAGATCTAAAACCAACCAAAACCGCAAAACAACCTAACTAAACTAAAATTTATTCAACCTATAATTATCCATATTTGGATAAAGCGTACTACACTAGAAAGTAGTCACGCACACATTTTATTTTTTTGTAAACCTTTTTCACCTCATCACGCTTTTCGGCTTTACCATCAAACATTGACGTATGTCAAACACAACTTATGATAAATCATTTTATATTTAACTATTTTTCTTCTTCACTTGTTACAATTAATCATCTAATTAAAAAAATTAGATACACCTTATCGACGAAGATAACGTCGTAATTACCCACTTTTCAATAATAACAATGTCTAATAAATTTATACTTCAATTTTAATTAAACTTGCTGCTAACCAAGTTTATATTAACTTAGCCTACCTTACGATTTCCACAATTTGAACTTAACGTATACGCCAACTATTTCCCGTATACAATTTTTTTTTTTCAATTACGATTCTCGTAATAATTTAATACTTTCTCTCAAACTTGAAAATACTACATCACCGTGCGGGTCTAGCGACACGATAAATAAGCCAAAAGCTAAGGATTATAGAGTCGGTTGTGACTTACAAGCCGACACAACCCTGGTGGAAACTCTTCGAGAACAGTTAACATAAACAAAACTGTTCTCCAATTTGTAAGGGCCTGATTTCGTGTAATAGGAATCAGACACCTAGATTGACGACGAATGCATGATATGACGTATGATTGACTTAGAATTTCCACCATGTACATACTCACTGTAGATATCACATACACTCAAAATCTTTGATCACTCACGACCCATACTTACATTTAATATTGATTTTTAATTAACTTTAAAACACTTTGAATTAATTTATTTACACTAACATTACACTCACTAATTAACACACAATATTTCGGAACACACACCAAAATTTTACCAGCATCCTATACATACTGAAATACTTCTACATTAAAAAAAAAAAATGATTATAGGGCAATCAATTTTTTTTTTCTCCGGCCCCCCCGGGTACTGTAGCAGAGTGCAAACTCTGCATGGACATCCTCCCTAAGCCACCCTCACATCTCCCTTTTTCGAATCATTTTATAACTTACACGGCACCGAAACGTCGCCGTTCTTGGCCTTTTTGACGCACTCCTCTCTAACTGACGGTGAAGTCAACACCTATCCTTGTTAATTTTTACTCTCGCATATTTTTGCAACTGTATTTAACCAAGTGAAGTTCCCGGAACAGTTCAAAAAGCTTTATTATCTATCACAGTGAAAGTGAACATTTTGCCTATCTTGTATATTTTTGTGATACATTAACGGACCCACCCAAGGTAAGCCTCAAATCATTCCCGACAACCATCTGCTCACCTCCATACTCAACATCACAGTGTGTTAATGTTTGTTACGTCTGCAGGGTCCGTATCTTTGAATAAAGATCATCCAAGCAATATCTATCATCTATTATTTGTGGCCATCACGGCTATAAGTTGTTCAGCATGACAGGCCGCTTCTGCTGGTACATGGTCATCGAGAGTCTGGAGTACCTGATGTAGATGACCAGCATCCCATAAAAACTATAAGAAATACGGTATTGGCTTCAAAGTAAAAGTTGTTCAACATGACGTGTCGCTACTGGTGGCACATGGTAATCGAGGGTCTGAAGTACCTGATGTAGACCACCAGCATCCTATCTAAACTATAAGAAATATGGTAATAGCTTCAAAGTAAAAGTTGTTCAGCATGGCGGGCCGCTTCTGCTGGCATATGCTCATCGAGGGTCTGGAGTACCTGATGTAGACCTCCAGCGTCCTATCTGAACTATAAGAAATATGGCTTCAAAGTAAAAGTTGTTCAGCATGACAGGCCGCTCCTGCTGGTACATGGTCATCGAGGGTCTGGATGTGGATCACCAGCATCCTATCAAAACAATAAGAAATACGGTAATGGCTTCAAAGTAAAAGTTGTTTAACATGACGTGTCGCTTTTGCTGGCATATGGACATCGAGGATCTGGAGTACCTGATGTAGATCACCGGCATCCCATCTAAGTTATTAGAGATACGGTAATGACTTCAAAGTAAAAGTTGTTTAGCGTGATATGGCGTTCTTGCTGGCACTTAGATATCGAGTATGTGGGTACATAGAGTAGAACACTTATACACTTCCCATCAAAAAAATCGAAACAGCTCGGTTTTTCTTGTTTTTGGCCAAATTAAAGACCAAAAAGTATTGTTTGCATTAAAAAAATTATATGACTGTGTAGCTGGCAGTTTTGTCTATTCAGTGTTTATAAAAAAAAATCCAAATTCAAAATTGGAACCCCACCTGTTTGTTCCGTTAATGAGATGAATGACTGAGACACGTTTGCAGTTTGCGCCTTTTTACGATTCATAACATTTTCAACATTAAAATTTAGAGCTCGTCTTAGCTTATCTTAAAACTTTTGCTTTTTAATTGTTTACTGTGACTTTGTATCGCCTGAAAAAAGTTAGATTTTATCTGAATCATGGGTATTTTGCCCGTAGAAGCCGCCCAAGTGGTGATATTGCCAAATTTTGGATTTGGTCATCGTTTTGTGGCTGAATGTTTGCATTTAAGCCTGACCTCTGTTCATAGAGCTTACAAACGCTATCAGAAGACTGGTCTGTTTACGCGACGTT
Organism: Phthorimaea operculella; assembly: GCA_024500475.1. Lineage (NCBI taxonomy): Eukaryota > Metazoa > Arthropoda > Insecta > Lepidoptera > Gelechiidae > Phthorimaea > Phthorimaea operculella. Next base: position 13,023,804 of record JANFCV010000002.1, read on the forward strand.
CAGAATCTGTCGGAAATCGGGTCAGTTCTGACCGACATGATCGAATTAATGTCATGAATTCTTTGCAAAATCGACGCCTTAGTGCTTTTTAACTGCGGCAAAAGCTATCAAATGTACAAAAGGTGGCTGAAAGCGGTTCTACAATCAGAAGAAGGTTAAAGGAACGTAGACTGGTACCGCAATAGCCAGGAAACGGGCTCAAATCAACTGAAGACAATTAAATAGCGCGCCTTAACTTTGCAAGTGAGCACCTAAACTGGTCGTATACCCAATGGATCAAATTCCTCTTTTCTGCTGAGTGTAGAATTACGCTGAATGGTAACCACGAAGCACTATGGTTTACAGAAGGGATTAAAAATGCTTTACATAATGCTGCATTGATAAAAAGGTCAGTTATGGTGACAGTTCGTGAACTGTTTGGGAAGGAACCAGCGCCGACGGTATGACAGATTTTGTCGTCGTATCTGCAGATGATTTGGGCCCGTTTCCTGGCTATTGCGGTACAAGTCTACGTTCCTTTAACCTTCTTCTGATTGTAGAGCCACTTTCAGCCACCTTTTGTACATTTGATAGCTTTTGCCGCAGTAAAAAAGCGCTAAGGCGTCGATTTTGCAAAGAATTCATAACATTAATTCGATCATGTCGGTCAGAACTGACCCGATTTCCGACAGATTCTGAACGTCGCGTAAACAGACCAGTCTTCTGATAGCGTTTGTAAGCTCTATGAACAGAGGTCAGGCTTAAATGCAAACATTCAGCCACAAAACGATGACCAAATCCAAAATTTGGCAATATCACCACTTGGGCGGCTTCTACGGGCAAAATACCCATGATTCAGATAAAATCTAACTTTTTTCAGGCGATCCAAAGTCACAGAAAACAATTAAAAAGCAAAAGTTTTAAGATAAGCTAAGACAAGCTCTAAATTTTAATGTTGAAAATGTTATGAATCGTTAAAAGGCGCAAACTGCAAACGTGTCTCAGTCATTCATCTCATTTACAGAACAAACAGGTGGGGTTCCAATTTTGAATTTTGAATTTTTTTATACACACTGAAAAGACAAAACTGCCAGCTACACAGTTATATAATTTTTTTTAATACAAGCAATACTTTTTTGGTGCTAAATTTGGCCGAAAACAAGAAAAACCGAGGTGTTTCGATTTTTTTGATGGGAAGTGTAGTTCTAGCAGAAATAAAACGGGTAAGTAGCAGCGGGTGAAACCGCTGGGCGGGCTGCTGCTAGCGAGTTTATTTTATGCTATGTATTGAAGATTTATATTTAAGGAAGCCTACCCTTTGTGCCTGTTTTCCCGTGGGAATAAGATGACCGCCATTTCCCGAGCGCCATGAATTTTGTGATAAGGGTGTAAAAAAGATCATTTTCGCTTTGGAAATTTTAAGGGTCGCGTTTGTATCGGAAATGTTGTATCATTGTGTAATGAAATGATTCACGAAATCCGCGGAACAGAGACGGAGTGATGTAATTCTACATCTCACGCCTCATTATCCAAAATCACATTTTCTCTCAATTCGTTTAAGAATACGCCCCCAAAGAATATGATATATCTGGCATTTTTAGGGTTTCGTTGTCTACCAGAAACCCTTATCATTTCGTCAAGTCTGTCTGTCTGTCTGTATGCCGCGCCCTCATAACTTCGTCAGATTTGGAGCTATCGACATCAAATTTGGTGTGGAGATAGATCGTGTTGACCCAAATTTAGAAATGTTTTTAATTGTTTTTTGGACCCCCGTCCCATACATGTGAAAGGGGGGCAAAAAATATATTTTTCTCCTATAATATTGAATAGGGTATCGTTGAATAGGTCTTTTAAAACTAAGGGGAGGTTTCTTTGAAACAAAGTCTCTAAAATGTTTCTGTCTCGAGATATCTGCTTTTAAAAGGGGCGTTTTTGAGCCATAATTTGTTCCAGCTGTAACTTCTAAAGTACGCATGCTAAAAATTTGAAAAAAATATGGAATATAGTTCTTAATATAAAGTTACCATGAAAACTACCTATAACTTATAATATTTCTTTAATCTTAAGTGGTACACTATTACCACTTAAGATTAAAGAAATATTAAAGTTTATCAATTTGCGGTTGGTAACCATACAGCTGCAAACAAACCAGCAACAAAATTAACTTTGTAACGCTGAAAGACCTGATATTTAAACGTTGACTACGAAACCCTATTTGTGAGCATGTCTGACACGTTCTTGGCCGCTTTTTTTATCATGCCGTTACCGGCTTAGAGAATCTGATACTCGTTGCCCACGTTGAAGGGAGGAGAAGCAGAGGTAGAATACCGTCCCCCTGGACCGACGCTATAGTAGCAGTTACCCGCCTAAATCTCGAAGGTTCTATACACATGGCAGAAGATCGGATAACATGAAGAGCTTTTCAGAGTCTTACGTTTTTCACGACCCCCAAACACGAGGAGTCAACAGAAAAGAAGCAGTCGACGGCCGGTGTGCCGCATTGGTATTGTACTTCGGAGGGCACGTCAAGCCGCCGTTCCCGGTCGCTGTTTATAATTACTTAGACGACGGTCGTTACACAACCATGTCAGAGGCCTGCTACTTGTAGCAGGCGGTTGAATAACTCTGACACGAGATCGTTGTACGACTCGCTGTCCCACAAGAAGAGAGATTTCGCAGTTCATAATTCTATGTTATTATGTACCCTGTGGTATCGGATAAGAGTACTGCCATCCCTTGTCTACTCAGGGTGTTTCGTAAAAAGCGACGTAGAGTTTTTGACCTCGGCTGAATAAATGTCGAATATGGTCAACCGCATGGTGGGGGTGATACCACCTACAATAGCATTCCCTCCCAAAGAGGGTTTACGTCAGGCAGACGGCCGGACAGAAATCCTTTTGCTACATGATTTTGTGCTCTAACAAAACATGTTGCGCCGACTCCAACTGATTTTGGATAAGAGCAGGTAGATGATTCTGGTTCGTTTTCATGTTTACATTGTCTGAGACACCTGACGCACCTTTTGCGGGTAAAAGGAAGGCATTTTATCTTTGCCCTAAGCCGCTCCTTTGACCTCAAGGGCGAACGTTTATCCTTACACTCCGTTTAAGACTTTCAAAGTAAATAAGGTAGACCTGAGGCTTTCTTTTCTTCGTTACGTAGTATTTTGAAACACTTCCCGTGTCAGGTATCCAATTTTTGGTAAAGTTGCAAATTTTTCTACCTTAGGCAGTAATGCTGTGTGGTTAGCCTGGCCAGCCCCGAGGCAGTGCCTTTATTTTTATTTTTTTATCCCGCCCGAACCGCGTTTAGAGTAGGAACACAAATTGTTATAAAAAAGAGAAAATTTTGCACTACAAATTTTCCCTTTTTTAAGTTTGATTTAGAATGTGACTTTCTTAAAGTGAATCTTGTAATTCCTACTGAGAAATAAATGCTTTGAGTTTGAGTTTAAGCCTGCAATCTTCGGCATCCGTTCTGCCAACGCCACTACCAACTGGGCTACCGCAGTTATATCCTAACCTGCGACCTACCTTACACAAGTAAGTACCTATATCTTGGCCATTACGTAGTATTTTTACAGAGTCTTAAGAAAATAACGCAAAATGTCTCGTAAACAAAATAATAGCCAGTAAGTCCACTGCTAAAGATGAACCTCATCCACTTGGGGTACTTACTATTTATCAGTGAGTCAGCAAGCACAGTGAATTTACAGGGAATGCAGTTGTCTATTCCTTATAAGAGTAACGCTTTTTACGATAAATACGGGCAGAAACAGAAAGCTTTTAGGTAATGTAGCTCCTACGCTTATAATTAGCTTGATTACATTTGGACGACTAATGTATATTAATTTATTTTTACCCTTCGTAACCTACATTCATTTATATTGAACAATTAATTTAATAATAGAGGGCAGTCCGAAAATAACTCTTTTATACAGGCATTACAGGCTTAAAATTAATGTAATGTACCTAATTACCTATGTATCTAACTGGGTAATTAGTTGATTGAAAGTAAAATTACAGTAGACATAACAATGATATCGTAAGATATTATAAATTCATACCCTTTGCCTTTAAACTGAATAAAATTATTAGTATCTTTTTATTTTACTCGTACCTAATATTCCATTCTAATGCAAATATTGTTTTACACTTATTTCACGGCATAACAGCCGAATCGGTAAGTAATTTCGTACACAAAAACTGTGACAAAATATACTTTCTTTGCCGTGGGAATGTAGTGTACCTCATTCTCATTGGAAACAATGGGGATAGGTACAGCGCGTACCAACGTAAGAAACCTACCTATCTAGGCATAAAAGGTGTAAAAAGTAAATACCAAATTTTAAAACACTTCTCGTGTTAGGTAAACAATTTTGGAAAACTTGCAATAACAATTTTGGAAAACTTGCAAAATTTTTCTGCCTGCGGTGAAAATTTTGCAAGTTTTCCAAAATTGTTTACCTAACACGAGAAGTGTTTTAAAGTTTGGTATTCAATTTATCGCGGGTTTTCATCGCTTTGACTACATTCAATCTGTAAAGAATGAATTAGTCGCTGGGAATTAGTTGCAAAACTATCCGGTAGATGGAGCCCACCCACGCGATAGTGGACAAGATATACTTGCTTAATTCGCGGGCTCGATTAGAACCGCGGTAGCCCAGTTGGTTAGGGCGTCGGCAGTACTGGTGTAAAAAGTAGCTTAAAATGTTTGAAGTACTGAATGAACCAGGCGAAATTTGAAAAAAATAATTAACCACCAGTAAAAAACAGTATAAGTTGGTCCCGGTTGGGCGATAATACTCAGTCAGCACAGATTCTCACTTGCAATGATGATGATAGTACTGCTGAGGTTGTTTCGCCCTATTCCGATGCATTAGAGACGAAAGTGTATGCAGGCGGAATGTGCGACTTGTTACGATAGAGTCCAAACGGACGGTCTTCACGGCAAATCGTATGTGTTTCGACGATTTCGACGAATTTCTGTAATAGAACAACAGCATTACAAATTCATTTTTTTATCAGCCGCGTTTGAAAATGAAACTGGATTGCGTGTATGATAAATTCAGGTCCTGATTGAACAACGGGCATGTTTCGCTGGGAGCCGGCACACAAACGTTTTTGTTTGAACCATCAGTGTCTCTGTCGCACATACAAGAATATCGTTCCAACACAGGAAAGCCTCATATTACGATGATGTCCTCATCCTAAAATGCCCTCACCTTACATTGTCCTCCCCTTAGCGCAACGACACCTATCATTTATCTAAGACATCATCGTAATCATCAGAAGATCATCCTATGTCATTCTCAAGCCATATAATGACATTGAATAACAGATTTTCAAACTCAATTTTTTATCAAATCTGGATTGCGTGTATGATAAATTCAGGGCCTGATTGTACAACGGGCATGTTTCGCTGGGAGCCGGCACACCGCGGAATTTAATAACACGGTATTCTGAAAGAATGTGCGCTCGTTCCAGCCGAATCGAGCCTCGACACTTTTTACCCGACTGCCTCAAAAGAAGGATTATGTTTTTCGAGAGTATGTATGTATGTCAGTATGTTTGTATGTATGTAAGAATGTATTTTCACGGGCTACAGTCAAAACGGATAGTTGGATTTTGACATATGAGGTGTCGTTAGATTCGTCTCAGCAGCGCGAGTGACACTGGCTATACTAAAAAATTATAGATTAAACATGGCGGATTTTTAGAGCAGAATACTACTTTAAAATTACCGCAGTCGGGTTTTTTGTTTTTTAACACATCTACTTGTTACAAGTCGTTTTCATATAATATGCACGCACAAATTAAAACAAAAACAGGAAAAATTGAACTTTCGTACCAAGGGTCCCGTCCGAGCCGTTATCATTTAAAAATGCGTCTGTTATAAAGTTTTAAAATAACTATAATTTAACTCAATAAATTAGTAAATATTGCAATTCCAAATGTTTCCCTACCTGTTGCCATTGCCGATCAAAACATTGAATCAGTGTGCAGGGTTATAAAATGTTAACCTTATTGAAAAATTCACTCCATTTTGTATTATTTTATGGGCCCGCAAACATTGTAATCCATAAATTGGTTAGTTTTTTAGGGCAAAATAAACAGGTTATAAGGTCCAAATATGTCCTGTTACATAAGCCAGAGTAATAGGTAAGATCCTAAGTAAACTTGACGATACTTATGGTATGGTACCTACCTACCACTAGGCTGTACATACATATATCACACTCATATCCCTTGCGGGGTAGACAGAGCGTAAACGGCTGTAAAACGGCCATTTACACCACGTCTGACAAAATTTTGATTGTCATACAGAAGACTGTGTATCACTATATAGGCAGGTTGTCACCCTGTAGCTTGAAATTACAATACACATCAATTCTCAAAATCGTTAGTCGCTTCTTACACCCACGAAAAAGATATGGAGTGATGCTGTTCTAAGTTGGAACCACACAGAAAATTATTTTTTATTAGGTATTCAAATTCGTGTGGTGCCGGCAGAGTAGAATAGCACCTCCGCCACAAAAGCATTCCCAAGGAGGGTTGACGTCTTGTAGGCGGCCGGTCGTAAAATTGAGCCAAATCCTTTGCAACACGATTTTGTGTTCAACAAAGCGTGTTGCGTCGCAACAAGTAATTGGGATAAGGGCAGGAAGATGATGATGAGGTATTCAAATTAGGATATAAAATATTCATTGTCGCAAATTCATGCGAAGAATTTAGCATTCTCTTCAAAGACAAGGATTTTTTAATAAAGACCAAGCACGCTACCGGCTTAAATTACTCTGTAATTTACAAAACAATAACTTGTTTTTGTACGAGTTTCTGCAATTATTTCGTATAATAGTTTGCATGTGATTATGGACTGCTGATAATTTATGTTATTGCTGACAGAAAATAGCGAGTGTAAGGAATTTTAGCATATAAATAAAACTCAATAAATTTCCTATGGACTATGGAGCATTATTTTAAAAAACGAAAGAAAATATAGGTACTGTATTACTTGTTATAAATTCTTTAAATTTGTTCTAGTTTCCTAATTATACTCCAAAGAATAGAAAAGGTTTTTAAGTTTCATTGTTTGATCATGCCTGGAAAATCATTGGCACACTGTCAAAATTTTCTGTAGACCATCCCATCTTTACACCCTGACCCCGTATGTTGGGTAAGGTTGTAAGAAATTTAAACCTCTCGTATCTCTAGTAGTTCTAGAGTTCTGGAAAAAATATATATACCTGCTTTAGAATATTTGAAATGAATTCAATTGTTATTGCATTTTCCTTGTACTAAAACATATGACGTTCAGTTCAAAAAGACCAAAACCCATCGAAATTTTGCATAGTTTCCATAACATCTTGTGTACGCAATCAGACAAAGAACACACTGAAATACAGACTCATGTTTTTTTTTTGTTTCAGGTAAAATACTGGCTATTAGAGATTTTGGCTGAGATACCTACAGTATGCGCAAGAGTACATGGCTTTTCTGAAATTTGTGCCTCTTTGTCGCACATGTCAGTACAAACAACGGAGATTACGACAACTCGCGCGCGAAGTGTAGGTAAGTACTTTCATACCTAAGTATACCTATTAATAAGTTACTTATATTAATGGTTTATTCAAGAAACAGCTTATTACGCCTAAACAAGTGTAAATCCTATTAGCTTGTAGGATTGTATTTCTTTGGAGGTACGTTCTTAGTTAATCGAGAAAGCCCTTTTCATCGATCGTATTACGAAGGTTGTAATGTCAATGGACTTGTCTGAAAAGACACCGAAGGGACTAAATTAGTATAATGTTGTTCCGAGGCTGATCGACCATTTAGTTTTAGATTTTAAGATAACTTTAATTTGCTTCCACTGCGCTAAGATCAGCTTCGGAATCAAACAGGATATAATATTGCTGTGAAATTTGCCGCAAACTGAAAGCGCGATCAGACCATGAAACTAATATTTTTCTTATATGTCATGTTTAATGCGATGATGCCGGTTTTGTCGTGTGGTTTAGGAGTTAGCGAATTCCACGACAGACAGACAACGCAAAAAGCGACTTCATTTTATAGTATGTATTAAAAACTTAAAAAGTGAGTTCATTTTATATTATGTATTGATGTTGCTATGGTCAAAATAGTCGTGTTTTCCCATCTACCCACCTGCCTATCAAACAAACTTCTCAAATTACAAACACCATCGCGAGTTGGGAAAGCCGTTCAACCACAAATAAAGTCGAAACAACTTCACTGTGAAATTGCCTAATTGACTTTTGGAACTGTTTCCCCTGTGATGAAATAAATGCCTCGCGTAGGTTTAATGCCATCTAAACATAACTTGAGCCCAAGTCTTGCAACTCGGTCCTGCTACCGTAAATGGATTTTTGATCCAGGCAAAATGCCAATTCAGTATACCATAACCATAACAGCCACAACAGTCCACTACTGGACATGGGCCTCCCCCTGTCAGAGGGTATTGCCATACTCGTCGCGCTTGTCAGGCGGATTGGCGAGCGCAGTGTAAGATGTTGCATTTACAGTATAAGGTACTATATAAAATTCAGTGCAAATATTTTCAGGATGTGTTCTACTCGTAAAACTGAATAACTTTCCCCAAGGATTATGTTCCATGGTCGAAATGTGAAAAAAAATTGGACCTCCCATAGAAATTGACTCGGTCGACTGGTACTTATTAAATGGGAGGTCCAAATAATTTTTCACATTTTTTCCTATGTTCCTTTTGGGAAAGTAAAAAACACCTTAATAGGACCTTATATACAGGATGGTCCAAAGACAAAATATAAATCCATTATACTGACAGGTATCCGAATCACCCCCTTGTTTCCAAGTTATTAAGTTTTAAAGTTGTATGGAAACCTGGTTGGTTGTACCTGGTGAGATTTTAAAAATATGTTTACTTATCAAAGCGTATCTATTTCTGTTTAAACATAATCTTTAGTTGAGCGTTTTGCCCCGAGCGACAGGTCGTGACTCGCAGGTGAAGACTTTGTAGGTGGATGAGATACGCCCACTCGTATACAATTACTGCCTTAGGATATTAGAGGTACCTGAATTGAATAGGTTTACTCACCTGGAATAAGATATGTGGCAGCGTAGACAACGTGGCTTTAGTATAACTTATTTTCTTATATGATCTCTGATATGATACAAACATCATCATCTTCCTGCCCTTATCCCAATACTTGGGGTCGGCGCTACACGTTTTGTTGAACACAAAATCGTGTTGCAAAGGATTTGGCTTAATTTTACGACCGGCCGCCTACCAGTGGTCTATGCAACGAAGCTAGAGGCTACAATTCTACAGGTGAAATTAGATGCACATTGCGTAGATGGTTAGCCATTATTATCCCACAATTAAACCGGCTACGCAATGTACATCGAATTTCACCTGTAAAATTGTAGCCTGTAGTTTTGTAACATCGGGCACAGACGTCAACCCTCCTTGGGAATGCTTTTGTGGTGAATCAAGCGCCACTAATCACCATGCGGTTGGCCTTGGCTGTTTGGGTCGGGTCTGGTCTGATATGGTAGTGGTTTGGTCTGATATGATACAAACAAAGGCAGTTATTTTAAATCTGCCTTATAACTTCTGAGTGTTAGTACGAGACAGAACTAATAACGTATTTGATGATTCTCCTAAAATCTTCTAATTCCTCTTACAAGTTAATATTTACTCCTACTGAAAGGTGACTAACCCTATAGGATAATAACCCTGTAGCTAATCTTCGTTGAATTCTCTAGCTGGGATTATTTTAATCATACCTATAGCTGATTTTCTAATCCGAAGCGCAAAGTTGGAATTAATCCAATATTCATTTAATATTTTGACTTCTACATGACTACATGAGAAACACACATGAAATAGAGAAAGTTTTGGAACAGATACTTTTTTTATAGAAACAAGTATTATTGCGGCCGTCTGCGGTAATTTCTATGTTATATTTTGCGTTTAAAATCCGCCATTTTGAAGTTATGAAATTTTAACATAGCCAGAGTCACTCGCGCTGCTGAAACGAATCTCACGACATCTCATTTGTAGAAATGTGACTAGCCGTTTTGAATTTTCGTGTCCACTTACATATCGAAAAACATAACCCTCCTTCTGAGGCACGTTTCTAGGTAAGAAGTTCTCCATGAAATGATCTATCAGCGGATGCAGCCATACAAATACAAATTTATTTCTTTGAAAGTTTTTCGAAAGTTGTTAAAACTGTTTATCGGTAAAAACAATTATTTTCTCTTGTCGTCAAGAAGTAACTACCGAACTCTGAAATTAGCTAAAATCTTTTAAAATTTCGAAAACTCTTGAAAACTTTATAATCGGAACTTGTACGGCTTTAATAACTTTTCTCGTGGATTGCGAATAACCTTTATTTTATCAGAAACATATACAGGGTGTAAGGGACAGCTTTCGGGATAAGGTACATTCAGTTCATGAAACTGAACAAGTTCCCATAAGAAAATATTTCAGGAGACGTAAAAAATTTGAGTGCCCATACTAAATGCAGTCAGCTGATCATAATTTTGTGTGGCAGGTAAATTTTTTTGACGTTCCTTGAAATATTTTCTTTTGGGAAGATGTTCAGTTTTATGGTCCAAATGCACCCTATCAAGTATCGGTATTCGAAGAGCTGACACTACACCTCGTATATAAAAATACGAAAAATATTTATAACCTACTACAGGCTGTTCTTGATGTGGAATGTCTACTGAAAAAAAAAACTTTGTTTATAATTAAAAATATAAGACTATGGAGAGGTAAGAGGAAATTATAAGGGAAGCTAAAAATAATAATTAAGCTAAAGGCATTCAGGTCCTCAAGCGGGGCGCTAATTAATAAAACAACATATTTCATTAAGAAAAACAAGGTCTTCGCTGTATCCTCTAAAGTATAATTTAAATTGCTTCCTTCTCGTGATAAAAATACTCCTAAATATCCACAGTAACAACATACAGTCTACCTACATTTGGACACGGTCCTCTCTCTTTTGGGGGCACTACTCCTTGAATGATGATGCCGTGGGCTTGGAATAGAAATACCCCATATCTTCCCCGTGGGTGTCGTAAGAAGTGACTAAGCGGTTTGAGAGTTGGCGTCTAGCAATTTTAAGTGACAGGCTGACAACCTCGCTTCTTACGACCCCCACGCAAAAGTCATGGGGTGATGCTGTTCTAAGCCGGCACCGCACCAGTAGTATACCTAACCACAAACTAGGGTGACGGCGCGACTTTCTCTCAGTAAACTTGCGATTAATAAGCCCCAACTGTTGTCATGGCAACTAATGAAGGTTTCATTATGTGAAAATGTGCGGAAAGGATAATGACTTGCAACTTTTTAACCCCGCACAACAACCTAGAACCTACATACAGGGTGGACCAGAGAGTGACGTCAATAAAAAGAAAATAGATTCCTCACATCCTGGGGTATTAGAAAATACCCCATGTATGTTCCGCGATTATTTTTAGTTTCCGAGTAATTCAAATTGGAAAATCTCGACTGACAGTAATTTTTCCTTTCCATTTTTTGCTTCCGTATAAGGGCTTTTCGCGCGGTTGATTTCAAAGCACAATCTTTATAATTTGTACTTTTTAGCGAACAAAAAAAAGAAAAAATGTCTGCCATTCGAGTTATTCCCATACAACTTTAAAAGTTGAATAACTCGGAAACTAAAAATAATCGCGGAACATACATGGGGTATTTTCGAATACCGCAAGATGTGAGGAATCTAATTTCTTTTTATTGACGTCACTCTACGGTCCACCCTGTATAATATCATTGCCGCACAAAGAACGAGGAGAAATGTCGGGTCCGTCAAGTTTCTATTGTGACAACAAAGTTAGGTACGCACAGGCGAAACATTTTTCGACTGTCCCGGAGGTATCAATTTTTTGTAGGCTGGCAATATTGAATTCAGAGGTTTCAAAATGTATGAGTATGATAGAAAATCTTGTGGTCGCAAAGAAAATTTTAAACAGGAAAATTATCTACAAAGCGTGTCTTGTCATAGGCTTCAACTATTTTAAGAAGTAAATCAACCCATGAAACTTAAAAACGTGCCCAAAAAAGTTTTGGGCTTCCCATTGAAATTGATTCGGTCGGCTGGTACATTTTGTATGGAAGGACCAAACTATTTTTTCATGGGGAATGGTGTTCAGTTTCGCGTGCTGGTTCACCCCCTAAAATATATGCAGTAACTTTTATCCCTTATAGCTAGTACTAGTTAGATTGGAAACGTGGAAACATTTTACGTTACATAAACAAACAACATACCTACGTACTCGGCGTCGTTCATCACAAATTCACAATGCATTTGTATGGGCGTAGGATTATCTTCTACGTACACTCTCTCACGCATATTCATGAACAATCCTTTTTTTACCCAACTGCCTCAGAAGGAAGCAAGTGTTATGTTTTTCGAGAGTATGTATGTATGTATGTGGGTAAAAAAATTCTTTTTCACGGGCTACAGCCGAAACAGATAGTTGGATTTTGACAAATGAAGTGTCGTTAGATTCGTCTCAGATGTCGATAGATTCAAGATGGCGAAGTTTAACAGCAAAATACTACTTCATAATTACCATAGTCGGGTTTTTTGGTTTTTAACACATCTACTTGTTAAGGTTTTGATTTGCTTGCGAATGATACCGACAAGCCGGACCGAACTAAAACTGTGTTGTATGATTCAGTAAATGTTGCTGGGTCTACAAAAGTAACAATTTATGCTGTAAAATGAGACATTCTGAAAAAAAAAACGGAGCCTTATTGTTCACAAGTTAGCGGGAGAGACTGTACCTGCCTGTGTAGGTAGATCCGTCTATCCGGCTAGGATTATGCAAGCTTTTAAGGAATTCTTAATGAAATTTTATTCCATGTACCTACCTACGTACATACATATATATCACGTCTATGTCCCTTGCGGGGTAGGCAGAGCGTAAACTGCTGTAAAAACGACCATTTGCACCACATCTGGCAAAAGTTTGAGCGTCATTTAGAAGACTGTGTATCACTATAGTGGCAGGTTGTCAGCCTGTCGCCTAAAATTGCAATACAGATCAATTCTCAAATCCCAGTCGCTACTTACGACACCCAAGGAAAAGACATGTGATTTCGGAGAGAGAAATACTCAAGAATGTTATAAATGGAAATGCTATTTAAGGAACAATAAGCAACCTTACGGACAAATCCCTTAAATAGATCGAAATTACGAAGCCAACGGAAAATATCGCACTGAAATAGCACAGACAGATTGAATGTAGTCTAAGCTATTTTACTCGCGATATGGTGTGATGCCGTGTGATTCCGGCTTAGAAAAGCATCACCCTATATTTTCCCGTGGGTAGCGACTAAGGGATTTGAGAGTTGATGTGTATTGCAAATTAGGCGACAGGCTGACAACCTGTCACTATAGTGATACACAGTCTTCTGAATGACTCTCAAACTTTTGTCAGTCGTGGTGTAAATGTTTTTACCCCGCAAGGGATATAAAGACGTGATTTATGTATGTATGAAATCACATGTCGCTATGTCTATTTTCATAGCAGCGTGTGTACTACAGATCTGCTACGACGTAGCATGAAAGCTACGATACAGTAGACTTTGTAGTACTTAATAACTGACTGTTCCATCAAAAAGGCAATTAAACAACCACAACAGTCCACTGCTGGACGTGGGCTACCTCCTAAAAGAAGGTGTATACTGTACCACACTCAGCAAGCGGGTTGATGAGCGCAGTGCAAAGTATTGCAAATGGTATGCTGTTGCCTAATCCTTGAATTTATCTCAAAGTTGCTTTATACGTCGCAATCCTCGGGTAGAAAGGGGATTACGATGGTGATGCTATTCTAAGACCGCATTACTATGCAAATACACCCTTCATAAGACTTGACATGTTTTGATTGACAGCTACTTTGATAACGTAAGCTCGATAGCCCAGTAACAGTATAAGTAAAATAAGCAGTAAGATGTGAATGCAATAGGCCAGCGCTATTCCAGAGTTTTTTTACTATTACACTGGCTTGCTTAAACTAATTCATTTCCAATCGAAAATATAAAGCCCATAGAATATAGGAATCTCTTGGATATATGCATGCAAGTATAAATAGTTTACCTCTTTGGTCTAGTTTTTGCATATTATTATACAATATTGCGGGTCAATGCTGCTAAACAATGCTGCTTAACTTTACTGCTAAATGAATACTCAACTCACCTAACACGCTCCGCCGAGAAATAACTCGCAAAAATTGTTTGTGTGAAATGGCTCTATCCAAGTAATCAATCAGAGACAGCCGCGTGTTTTACTTACTGCTACTTTTAGATCTACTATTGCTTCAAATAACCTCAACGGGCGCCGTGACCTTTGCAGTAAAACCTCGAGGACTTCTCTCTCGTTATTCTAAATTGCTTTTTATTGTCTTAGCTGCAGAGACTGGTGTCTCAGATGTAGTTTGATTCAATTTATATTAGGTTTCTTCAACCAATTAGGATTCTGAAACGCTTTTTACCCGATTGCCTCAGAAGGAGGGTTATGTTTTTCGAGTGAAATCTGGGTAGATATGTGTGTGCGTATGTATGTGGACAAAAAGTTATTTTTCACGGGCTTACAGCCCAAACAGCTCGGCGGATTCTGACATGTGAGGTGTCGTTAGATTCGTCTCAGTAGCGTAAGTTACTCTCAAGATGACGTATTTTAAACGCAAAATACAACTTAGAAATAACCGCTGCCGGGTTTTTATTTTTAATACTTCTTTGTTAATGCTCACCGCGATGAACCCTGGAGGTACTTATTGGTAGGCTTTGTATCAACCTGAAATCAAAACCTTGCGATAATATAGCCTTTAAGAATTCTGTAATTGAATTGTTACTAAGGTCTCGTATTTTATTTACTTTGTAATATTTATGAAGTCTTTCTATAAACGCAGAAATTAGATTTCGCAGAACTACGCCAATTTGCGATAAGTGATCTAACCACGTGATATGCACAGAGTGGCTGTCTCAACTATAGAACGTGTAATAGCAGTAATTAGGACACTCGTTGTGTGATGCCGGCTTAGAATGTCATCATGCCATATCTTTCCCGTGGGTGTCGTACGAGGCGACTAAGGAATAAATTCATCCAGGGGTTCAATCCCTGGATGAATTTCGCAATAGCATTTCAACATCATGCATTGCGCTCACCAACCCGCCTGTCAAGCGTGGTTGGTGAGTATAGCAAATACCTCCCTACTAAGGGGAGGCCCATGTTCAGCAGTGGACTTTATTGTGACTGTTATAGTAGGACACTCGTTGCTGTCCAGTGGGTGCGAAAGTAAATTTCAAAAATAAGCCTCCTGACTGTTCGACAGAGTCCATTCAAAACAGAGGCTTAAAATAGATAGTGGCAGTGGGGTAATCAACGTAAAAGGACGCTGGGAAAATAGCCTCGACAACAGAACACTGCGAGCGCGTCAGCTAACAAGGGGAATTTGTGATTGTATTTCAGTACATACTAACTACTTATTGTAATAACTTTGCGTAGATAGATACTGTTTATTGAGGAAGTTTTAACACGAGTTGAGGCTCTTCGAATACCATTATCAGACATTTATAGACTCAGCTGTCATTGACAAAGTCTTACCTCCCAGAGCTACCGAACGGACTTATAGATATTGTTTGGAAAGGGAAGTTGTTCAGTGTCAAGGTCTGCTAACACCCATCAGTATTCGGAGGCCTGTCTTTTACACTCCATAGATGTTAATTATATTTTCTGCTGTATGTTATTTATTTTTATCTTAAATATTTGCATTTTTTTACCTTCTCGGCTTTTGTTCCTAACTCGATTTTCCGATTTCCCCGGTACACCCACAGGGATTGTTTCTGGTAACGTATGTATTTCTCAACGCTCGAGAATAATTTATTGAGATACAAAGGCTCTTGCGGCACAAAGGATGTTGCCATGGAGGAAATATACTAAAGGAGAGACAATCTAGAACAAAACATCTTAATTCAAACATTTGTAACAAAATCCAGATGGCGCTATCAATAAATGTTGCAGTGGAGTCAAACAAACTAGCTTATCTTCATAAGTTGTAACTAAATGTAAATATTTATTACCAACCAAAATTTATCAACTTCCTTAGTTTCATAACACGGAACAGGAGTAACAATCCTAAAATAAAAAAACTTAAATCTGATTTAAGTTGTTATTCATCAAATGATGGTTTCAACTTATGAATTTAAGCTAGTTGGTCTCCAATGCAACTTTTATTTACAGCGCCATCTGGACTTAATCAGAAATATTTGAATTACGTTTTTTTTGTTGTAGATTGACTCTCCTAGTATACTTTCCTCCATGATGTTGCTTTATAAACCAGAATGAATCCAAGCCCTGTATGAGTCCTTTTGACTTTGTATAAAAACGTACTCGAGTTTAGTGAATGGTTTGATTACATGCATAATGCATATTGTTATTTCCACTAAAAGGTAAACTTATTAAGAATGTAAAACATGCCGAAAATATTTCAGGGGATAAAGAGAGGTTTTATAATTTGGTTTACCCTCTTAAAGTACAAGTAGGTAGGATATTTTGGAAAACTGGTCGTAATTTGCCTTGGGAGCGGTCATTGTAAGTTAAGGAGGTAATAGGAGACATTGGCTCAGCACAGCTTCATCAATACATAGTATAAAATGAAGTCGCTTTTAGAGTTTCTCTGTCTGTCTGTCTGTCGTGGACAGATTATAATAAGATTTTTGTATGAGATGGAGTGATTCAAGAGGAAGGTATTGCACATGTCGAGATAATGCCTTTTTCACACCACACACACACACACACACACACACACACACACACACACCACATTTGACATTAGCCTGTAGCAATAACCGCAGGCCACCCCCAGAGTGCGCTTTTATAAGGCACTATCTTCCACACTCCATCTTACCACAAAAAAAAGTTAGAGGAGCGCAGAATGCGTGAAGTTTTATTTTAAATGCGTTAACTTTTTTGTAGTAAGGCCCTATATGTATATATATTCCTTTTTACTGTACGCCGCAAAACCAATATCTGCACTTCTGCAGTGCATGTGACAGAAGCTGAAACTTTGTAGTTCCACGGAGCAGACGCTCCTGCAGCAAAGTTGCACGAAATTTCCCAGGCGTTACGTCCAACGACCATACAACCTACGAGACAGCATGATATACACTTTGTGTTGTGACTTCTTGATGGAACTCCATAGTATGTTAGTAAATAAAACACTTTTGACACTAGTACCACTGTTTATAATTAAAATACTATTAAAGCGACCGTTCCCTTTACGACATCGACAGGCAACGATGTCTGACGATGATGTACCTATTCCTTTTTACTGTACTCCGCAAATCCAATATCTGCACTTCTGCAGTGCATGTGACAGAAGCTGAAACTTTGTAGTTCCTCGGAGCAGACGCTCCTGCAGTAAAGTTGCACGAAATTTCCCAGGCGTTACGTGCAACGACCATACGACCTCCTAGACAGCACCGTAAGGGCAGAATCAGTCAGACGTATTCGTGTACCGCGTATTAGTAGTACTAGAGTCAAATCAACCTAAGCGTAGGATTAGTAGGTAGACTTTTTACTAATACGCGATCAACACATGCAGCCCACGTATGTAGAAGGCGGCATACGTCTTCCGCCGGTTCCGCCCTGAAGGAATTCTTTCTGGTAAGAAATCAGCTGTAATTTCTAATGCTCGTGCGGGATTTGTCACTTGGTGGAAATTTGATGATGATGATGTCTTAGCCGATTTCGGCTACAGCGACTGCATCAGGAGCGGGGGCTCAGCTGGTTTGCCCGCTCGTGCGCCCTCATGTGACTGCAGTAGCCAATCTTGTTTTGCAGTACACGTGAACATACAGGGCATGTCAGGATTCCGGCTACATAGTTGTATGTGTGTGCTATAGGTGGTCTAGCTTTCAGAAGGTCTCGTTTTGTGTCGAGGTCAGTTTTTCGCTGGTCCTCGAAGTCGTCGATGTTCAGTTTAATGAGGCGTCTCCATTCAGTACGTTTCTCAGCATGTACTTCCCATTTGGTCGGCTCAATATTGCACTGTTTCATATGTCTCTTCTGAACATCTTTGTAACGGAGGAATTGGCCGCCTTGTTTCCGCTTGCCATTCTGGAGCTCAGAGTAGAAAATGCGCTTCGCCACCCGATCTTCAGACATTCTTGAAACGTGGCCACACCATCGCAGTTGCCGTCGCATTATGTAGGCTTCTATGCCAGCAACATGTGCACGCCTCAGCACTTCTGTATTTCTGATACGGTCTGACCATTTGATGTTCATAATGTTGCGAAGACATCTTACATGGAATCGGTCTAGTACGCGTATATGCTTGCGATATAGGACCCACGTCTCAGATGAGTATAGTAGGTTAGGGAGTACAATAGCCAAATACACTGAGATTTTTGTCGCAAGTTTGACATCATGTGAGCGAAAAACCTTAGGCATTAATTTTCCGAACGCAGCAGATGCGGCGCCGATCCTGGTGTTAATTTCCGCGTCGAGGTCATACTTTGATGTCAATGTACTGCCTAGATATTTAAACTTCTCCACTTGTTTTAAACTTCCATCGCCTAGATGCACCTTGAGAGGCTGACTGTTCTCAGAGTCCATTGCCATTACTTCAGTCTTGCTGACGCTTATTTTGAGACCGAATCTGCGGCAGGATTCATCAAACGTGGTAACAAGGTGCTGCAGTCCATCAGGAGAGTCCGCAACAAAGCAAAGATCGTCAGCGTACATTATCTCTGTTATTAAGGCGTGAGATACTTTGGTGTTCGCCTTTAGTCTAGCAAGGTTAAATATGCTACCATCAGTGCGATATCGGATACGGATTCCAACAGGGGCTTGCTGTAATGCATCTTTGACAACCACAGCAAAGTATAGGGCAAATAAAGTTGGTGCCAAGACACATCCTTGCTTTACTCCACAGGTGACAGGGAAGTATTCCGACTGCTCACCATTGGCAGAAACACAGCATGTCATCTCATCATGTAGGAGTCTGATCATTCGCACAAACTTCTGGGAGCATCCAAGCTTAATCAGGATTAACCATAGGGCTTCGCGAGGCACGCTATCAAAAGCTTTTTCGAGGTCAATGAAGCATAAGTACAGTTGCTGACCTTGTTCTCTGCTCTTTTCTTGAAGCTGTCGTAAAGGAAATTTGATGACACAAGCACCGAACAAAGAGCATGGAATTCGCGCATTATCCTTCCATCGACCCGCGCGCCTCAGCTTCTGGATAGAATTGTTTGATTGGAGAATTGGCACGTTGGGTGTCTAGTAGCCCGTGTAGTCGTTGGTTACGTCCTATCGTTTTGCACTCGCGCCCCGCCATTTCGCACACAAGTTTCGAATTAAAAAGTTGTCCCTGGCCCGGAATGAATCTATTTAGCGAACGGAGAAGTTGTGAGACCGGCCATAGTGGTTGTATCCTGTCCAAAACTGTGACCGCCACAGCGGTTGGCTCCTCTCTGAAAACGGAAAACAAAGCTTGTTTTGGGATTTTATTACGTTCCATGTGCGACTGCGAACTTCAGCTGAGGAATTTTATATGGGTTACAAGGAATTACGCTGCATCATGCATTTATTTCTTCCTAGTAACTTCATTATTTTCGGCCACAACGATCCATTGCTGGACATGTCTACTTTTTATTGTTTGTAATACTCAACGCAACACTCTATACAGGCAGTTTACTGCGAGGTTTTGTTTTACTTACACATTGATCTACTACTACTTTCACACCCACAACAGGCAACTGCCACAACACCCACAACTGGACATAGCCTCCCCCTTGCGGAGGGTAGTGTCATACTCGCAACACTTGACAGGCGAATTGGCGAGCGCAGTGGAGATGTTTTATTCACAGGGGTCGGATTCAGTCCTTAATTGCCTAATACGAAAAGATGGGTGGTGATGCTAATTTAAGGCGGCACTGCACAGCATTCTAACATAAAGCGAGTTGCAATACACTATTGGTGCATCGTTTAGCCTGTTACTGTCACTTTATCCTATCAGGCAGAGCCAGGCCGATAGGTAACTAATTTGAATAGGCTTATTGTCACAGCGTTAAGCCGGCGAACGGCCATTTGCAGTCAAGTGTTTTGATATAAGGATCTATCTTCACAGATGAGATGGGAGACGTAAAACGACATCTATAAGACAAGTGATCGTCAGCGGTCATCGATGCGACGCGCGTCATACGTGTCAAGACGGCGTCTCTTCTGTTTCATACGTTTAATATGGAAACGGTTTCAAGCGTCGCGATGTCTCACGTCTCATGTCTCATGAGTCTCGTGTCTGACGACTACTGACGAGTCTCATATCTTACGTTTTATGTGTGGAGATAGGTTCAAAAATAAAATTAGGTAGTTGCAATACATGATTGCTGTAGAGTTTATAGCCTGTAACTGGCACTTTATCCTATCAGGCAGAGCCAGGCCGATAGGTAACTAATTTGAATAGGCTTATTGTCACAGCGTTAAGCCGGCGAACGGCCATTTGCAATCAAATGATATGAGCGGCTAACTTACTACGGGAAGATATGTGGTGATGCTAATTAAAGCTGGCACCGCAATTCACTCTAACATAAAGCGAGTTGCAATAGCGAAAGCGAGTTACTGGCACTTTATCCTATCAGGCAGAGCCAGGCCGATAGGTAACTAATTTGAATAGGCTTATTGCCACAGCGTTAAGCCGGCAGACGGCTATTCGCAGTCAAGTGTTTTGATATTAGGGGCTATCTTCACAGATAAGATGTGCGACGTGAGACGTAAAACGCCATCTGTCAGACAAGAGATTGTCAGTGGTAATCAATGCGACGCGCGTCTCACGTGTGTAGACGGCGTCTCTTCGGTTACATACATTTTATATGGAAACGGTTTCAAGCGTCGCGATGTCTCACGTCTCACGTCTCCGTCTCGCCTGTGGAGTTAGCCCCTAATAGATCTCTACATAGTAATAATTATAACTGGTACAAAACGCATCTAAGTGTTATATTCTGATAAAATTATTGAGCCGTTCGTCGATTTTGCGTCCCACATACCTAACAGAGGAAGAAAAATATCTTATTGTGTCATTTTTTGCCACTCTTATGATGTTATTTAATTTTTATTTATTGGAATGATTAGTAGGGAGAAACACATAATTATACCGCAGTGATGTGTAGAAAGCGGGAAGTCTTGAACATAGCATACATAGCTACGCTCCTAAAAGAGTAATATCGTGCCTAACAGTTTCAATTTTCTTTTACTACCTACTTTGTATTGGTCCTGGTATAAACAACTTACTCGGGTTAAATTTATATGACGAAATTGTATAAAATAAACCCACATCTCTTGCCCTACTTGGGTCTAAGTACAAAATTGGACGTAACTTCATAAATAATTCTTGGCGCGTCTCAAGACGATCTCCGGTAAGTCAGCGTGTCTGTGTGCCGATGTGGCGCAGTGGTTAGTATGGCTGCCTGCCACGCAAAGGTTCCGGGTTCAATTCCCGGTGGGGTCACTCACAAAGTTGATATTTATCACTTTGTGAATTTGTTCCCAGTCTGGTTAGGACATTGCAGGCTGAACCACCTGATTGTCCGCAAGTAAGATGGTTCCGTGCTTCGGATGGGCACGTTAAGCCGTCGGTCCCGGTTGCTGTCTATGATGGCGGTCGTTACACAGCCATGTCAGAGGCCTGCTACTTGCAGTAGGCGGTTGAAAAACTCTGACACCAGGGTTCATCGGGTCGTTAAACGACTCGGTGTCCCACACGAAAAGAAGAAGAAGCGTGTCTGTACCTACCTACCTACCTATCGATTCACGCTTCTCTCTAGGGTTTCATTAATGAAGACAACAATACGCCTACGGTGAGCCGTGGTTCTAGAATAGTACCAAATTACGTCAGCGCATACGATATTGCGGATAATTCTTGCGTAAAGAATTTTGTAGATTTTATTCAATGTCTTTGTAATCTGTAATCAATTAGTGTGAATTATCAAATATCAATGGGATTACTGAATATAAATGTTTTTAAGAATATTAGAACAGTGGATTGGTATTGGGTTTGTAGGGGCGAGGCTGCGCGCGCATGCGGCCGTCGTAGCCGCGCTACGGGCGACAGTCGCGACCGGACTACGAGCTACGAAGCCGCGTAGCATTCGCCTCCAACCTTACAAAGTGTAGTGCTTGTGTGTTTCAAAGGGATTCGTTCCTGTCTTTTCACCAAACAGGTATATGTTCTATCATTTATATTGACAGTTTTTTACGTTGCGAGAAAAAAGATGTCACAATTGAGATATAAACGTGTTAAGACGAAAATCGTGATCATAATCGGTCAATGGATGAACGGTAGTCGTTTCTGTGAATGTAATTTCGTCGGATTATCGTTGAATCCTCGTTCGGTACTTTCCTTTGTATGTTCTAACCGATATTGAAACCTATCGATCTTTTATATATCTGGAATATGAGAAATACCTCTGTGCTATTAGGTAATTGGTGTGTAACCTTTACCCTACAATTTCCTTCATTTAAGGTTCCACGATCACAGCCGGCGCTTCTCAACTTTATACATACGTACAGAGATCACGCCTATACTCTTGTAGGGTAGGCAGATTTATTACCACATCAGACAAATTGAAGGTCATTTCAGAAAATGGTGTAACTCTAGTGACAGGTTGAAAGCCCATCGAATAAATTTTATACACGTGAAACCCTCGACTCCCTTCGTCTTTTATGACTTTCGCAGGTAGGAAATATGGTGATGATTTTTGAAGTCGGTATGACACGACCAAATTTATTAGTTTCAAAGATGAATGTAGTCTTTAGAAAAATGTTTCTAGTTTTCCACTAACCTCTTTATTAACAATCTTAAGTAAATCAGCGAGATCTCGCCTGATCTACTATTTCGAGACTCACACATCACGTCTTTCAGTGAGTCAGGCAAAAACACTGAAATTCTGTTTTTGTAACTCGATACGTGAAGTTGGTGTCTATCTTTTACTAATGATATTGATGATCTCCGACCGATTTCCACTTCCACTTCTAATCAAGTCGACGCTGATGCCCCCGTAGGTGGCTATTGTAGCCAATTTTGGCAGTAAACTTCCGTGCACAGTATGGGCATGTGAGTTTACCATTGATATAAATATAGTTAATGGCGACGGGAGGACGGGCCTTCAATTCATCGCGTTTATCGTCGAGGTCTGTCTTATGCTGCTTCTCAAAGTCGCGAATTCGCCTCTTCACAAGACCACGCCATTCTGGCCGTTGAGCTGCCTAAACCTCAAATTGAGAGGACACGATGTTGCATCTTTTCATGTGTCTCACATGGGCCTCCCCCTAGTAGGGGGGTATTTGCCATACTCGCACGCTTGGCAGGCGGGTTGGTGAGCGCAATGCAAGATGTTGGGATTGAACACTTGATGAATTTATCCCTTAGTCGTCCTCTTACGACACCCACGGAAAAGATATGGGGTGGTGACATTCTAAGCCGGCATCACACGGTTTACTTACTACTGTCAAGTTAATGATCAATTTCCACATCCTACGCGTGCGTCCTGTTTGGCAAGTTGCATATCGGTGAAAGGAGTAATAAGCAAAACGAGCTACAGTGAGACCGCCCTATTAAACCCGACTTGAAAATTGTCAGTTTAGTACTAAGGCGCTAACTCCACAGGCGAGACGTAACACATGAGACGGAGACGTGAGACGTGCGGACATCGCGACGCTTGAAACTGTTCCATATAAAATATATGAAACAAAAGAACCACCGTCTACACACGTGAGACGCGCGTCGCTTCGATGACGACTGACGATCAATTGCCTGACAGACAGATGTCATCTTACATCTCGCGTCGCACGTCTCATTTGTGAAGATAGCCCCTAACAGGTGTCAACAAAAGAAAAACGACGCTCTGCCTTAGTATTACCAGGTGTTAAATCGGGCTTAAAAGTGGCCTTACTACGGCTTAGGTATAATACTTCACGTGCTTCCAGTTACTTGCAAATTCAGTGCCGCAGAAAACTTAGATTAGGTACGTGAACTGCACTCGTGCATTCCTAATACATAGAATCACTGAGTCTAGGCACGTAGGGATCTTCTTACCCGACGAAGCCAAAAGGATCTCAAAAAATTTGCTTCGAATATTTTCACCTTTTCAGCCCTCTGTGAGCACGATAAAGCAAGTAAAACAAAACTTAAATTTGGAAGAAACCCACGACAGTCTGTTGCAGCGCCCCCTGGTGAAATGTCCGCGTTAAAACTTTAGAAAAGCATGCACCAGTCAAATCTTAATCTATTACTGAACTCCGCATCAAAATCCGACCAGTGGTTATAAAGATATTTGGCAACATTGATTTACACAAACACACACACACACACACAAACATTCTCTCACCCCAAACGTACGGTAATAAAGTGTAAGCACTAGAACTGCTTGTGTTATTTTGAAAGTTTTATTTATTTCTTGTACGTGGAGTAGAACTGCACTAGACTTTGCTGTGAGGTGCCGGCTTAGAAGAGCATCACCCCATATTTTCCCCGCGGGTGTCGTAACAAGCGACCAAGGGATTTCAGAAATGTATTGCAATTTTAGGCGACAGGCTGACAACCTGTCTCTATGGTGATACAGTGTTCTGAATGACACTCAAACTTATGTCAGACGTGATATAAATGGCCGTTTACGCTCTGCCTACGCCGCAATGGATATAGGCGTGATATAATATGTATGTATCACGTGAACATGACGACATAAATGTAAGCACTAGAACTGCTTGTGTAATCTTAAAAGTTTTATTTATATCTTGTACGTGAAGTAGGAAACCGATTTAAACATTGGCAAACTTAAATTCAATCTTATTTCCATCCAACTGAATCGCTGCAGTATTTGCCGGCAGCAGTATTAAAACTCAAATGATAAAAGTCGTTGAAATTGCTTTGTGAAAAATATTGAATTGAAAAATGCTTCGCGACCTAGTTTCAAACTAGATCTATAGTTGATGTTAAAATGTAAGGTATTTCTCGTTCAGAACGGCAATGAAACAAAACAAATCCAGGTAGTGTTGAAGTTATAGTTCATCACCTGCCTTCCCTTATCCCAATTCACTTGGGGACGACGGCGCAACATGTTTTGTTAGAGCACAAAATCATGTATTAAGCAAGTGACAGTATAAAACATGTAACGTGGCACAGAATACTAAACACCGTACATAATATCATATCGTTGCCTTTTACCAATATTAAGGTCACCCTAATGTCCTTTTTGCCTTTATATCCAGGGTATAATAGACTAAAAGGGAAAAGTTACTCGATGTAATAAAAAGCCTAAAAAAGCTTTTCTAATAATATAGAAAAGAGGTACCTATTAAAACGTCTGCTCTAAGAAGTTTGTCTACTATTCCCGCCGACGTTGTATTTAATTATAATATGTGATTAATTACAATATTGCACCAGGGCTCATGGGGTCGTGTGGAGATTCTGGATCTGGAAAATAATGACGACTTGCTTACTCACACATTTCTATGATATGAGACAGGACGGATTATTACTTAGGTTTTCCATGAGCTTGATGCCGCATGCATGATTTCTGGGCACTGCATCACATGCATATGAAGGGGTTCCACCCCTTGAAATATTGTCTTTTAAATTTATTTGCTGCCAAACGTCGTGAGTATGGCAGTAGCCCCTGATCGGGGGAAGCCCGTGTCCAACAGTGGACTAAATAGTGGATGGTAAAGTTAAGTTTTTACACCCTGTATTTCAATTTGCACTTTTTATGTTTTGACTCCAAAATGACTTTCCCGTAGGTACCTAGGTTTTAGAGCAATACCTCTATTTTTGTGTGGTAAAGTCATGCTAAAAGTAGTATAGGTACTATATATTCGACGTAAAATATTAAGTTATGAAGAAAAATAGGAACAAAGAATTTATTTTCATTCATAATATTAACCGGTGTTTTCCCATTAATTTGTAAAAAGTATACTTATTAAAAAAAAGTATACTTATTAATAATTCTGTATGTGCATAATAAATCCTGTGTTTAACAAGAAATTATATTAACTTCTAGCATTATTAATATTCGGGCCGGCAGTCCCTTTAAAAATTCATAAATATAAACCCTTTTTCTTTAATGTTTTATTCAGGCGTATAAAACGTAGCTAAATTAATTTTAGCTTACAATAACGTATGTGTATGAGGTACACGTAACCTCTTTTGAAAAGTCGTGACAAAGGAACTCTTGTGTAAAGTTAGAATACGGTTTGGAAAGATCCAAAAATATAGGATGTACAAAACTTCCATACAAATGTACCTGCCGAACGAGTCAATTTGGAATTTAGGAGGTCCAATTTTTTCTCATTTCAACCTATGTTTCTAGGGTTCAGTTTCATGGACTGGTTCACCTCTTATAATATTTGCAGTTAATTTATTCGCATCCTGCGTATAAAAATACATTCTGTATCTTCTTGATCTGTTGTCCTTTTTAGATAACCATTTTACAAATTTTGGTTTCGGTGGTATACTGTTGAATCTAATTCACTTATGATACTTAATTATCTCTTTCATGTGATTTGTATATGAAAAGGTCGTTGGCTCCAGTAATTAGACAAGGGGAAAAGCGTGGGTATCTTGTAGACAGCCGTGCCGCCCACCGTCACAGAGGAAAAATGACTTCGCTTGCGCTCAGCAGTGTGGAAACTTCATACAAACCCTCGAAACAGACGTGCGACGCCACTTAAACAGTCTCATCCGAGCGAAATGTCCTCCGAATGCTTGTAGGAAGGAAATAAGGTGTTTCCTATCGTAATAAGCAGCCTTTGTCACTCACAGGGATAATGCTGTTTAAAAAAGGTGAAATATTGTATAACCGAACGTGACAACCCTTGCGATTCAACAAAACTGGCCGAGTTTCTTTACTGTTACATCTATATACTGTGTAATTGTTTTTGAAGCGTAGGCGTCTTATAGGCGAAGTCTCAGTTTACTTTGACGAATATTACGATAAAGTTCCGTGAAAACTTGGTTAGGATCTGGTTTTCAAATGTTAGCTTGTTATACGACCTCTCGTAAAAACATCACAACACCTACACCTTATCGTAAAGTAACAGGAGGCAACGACACCTACACTTTGCAATAAAAAAATACATTTATCTTGTCTTCCAATATTGCTATCCAAGAGTTAAAATTAGTTACCTACTTATATCTCGATGTAAATAATAACTGATGGAAATGAATTTAAGGATCGGACATTTTGCGCCGATCGGAAATAAAAGGGATGAGGGTAATGTGGAGATTATGATAGTAACATTGCGTGTAAAGGTTAAGCCATGGAGGAAGAAATGGTTAAGCCAGTAAACCGAAACCTGACTGCAGTGATTGTAAAGTTATATATTGCATTGCAAAACCCGCCATTATTAATTGATTAAATTTTAATAAAGCCAGTTTCACTGGCGCTGCTGAGGCGACTCAAGCAACACCTCATATGACAAATCCACCAAGCTGTTTGGGCTGTATCCCGTGAAAAAAAAAAACTTGGACTTCAGCAGTGCGTTTAATTCCGTGGATAGTGAAATCCTTCTGGCTGTGCTCCGCAAACTTAATCTCGCTTCCGAAACGGCTGCTTGGTTTCAGTCTTATCTTACGGACAGGTATCAACTGGTCAAAGCGGATGATAGGCGATCAGACTGGTGTAGGATTGAGTCTGGGGTGCCACAGGGGGGAGTACTCTCTCCATTGCTGTTCTCAAGCTTTATTGATGGCATCACGTCGTCACTGACATCCTCTTTCCATCTTTACGCTGATGACTTACAGATATATACAGCCGAAACCCCTGATAGACTGCATCTTGCAATTGACAGAATCAACTCAGACCTGTCCTCGATAGCTGCTTGGGCAACGAAACATGGACTTCTGTTGAATGCTGCAAAGTCTCAGGCTATTATAATCGGTAGGTAGTCATCAGCGTATAGCAAAACTAAGTCTGGCCGATACTCCTGAGGTTATTCTAGATAATTCTCCCATTCCTTTCTCTTCTAAAGTTAAAAACCTAGGAATTTTTATCGACCAGACAATGTCATGGACACATCATCTAAACGAGGTTAGTCGTAGATTGTATGCATCACTTCATTCTTTAAAGAGACTGCAAAATTTTCTTCCTCTTAAAACGAAGATCATGCTGGCTCAAGCTCTCATCTTGCCTCTGCTTGACTATTGTGACGTGGCCTACCTTGACCTTACGGAAGATCTCCTAAATAAGATGGAGCGACTCCAAAACCAAGCCATCCGGAGGTTTGACTTTCACAATGTTGCTGATGCTCGGTTGCGTTCCTGTGGTGATCTTTCCCTCCGCACGCCGCCTTGCAGAACTAAAACCTTCGCACAGTCATTCACCATCCGTGCTGCGCGCTTGTGGAACAAGATTCCTATAGATGTTCGGAAAAGTAGAAATATCGTCACTTTCAAGACTAACTTGAGAAGAGTCTGAGGTTTTGATTTAAACGACTTTGACAATTTGTAGGGCTTGTATTTATTTACTACGTGTATTTATGTTTATATACGATAAGTATTTAAGTATTTTATTATTTGTTTATTATTTAGTATTTATTATTTGTATTTACTCATAATATTGTTTATTTCATACGTATTTTTCTGTTTTATCGTCATATTATAGTAATTTAACTGTGTCACCAATTTGTGCCATAGTTTACCTGCGCACACCATGTCCTCTGGATTTCTCAAAGGTTGACTGGTAGAGATCCCTTAATGGGATAAGTCCGCCTTTGTACCTACACATTCTATTAGTTTATTTAAGTGTTATTTTGTAACTAATTCTTGTTTTGGTACAATAAAGTTATTACATACATACATACTTGTCCACATACAGACATAAATACTCTCGAAAGAAATAACCCTCCTTCTGAGGCAGTCGCGTAAGTATTAGCGTACACTGGCGTTTCTTGTAAACTGTATGCATGCAGTAAACGTTTTTGAAATGAGAAAAATTCAGTAGGATATCCCACTCACACCCACTATAGCAGCGAGTAAAGGAAGTGAAGTATAAAAGACTCCATAAACGCGTTGATCTAAATAAAAACTGATGGAAATTAATTTAAAAATTACGGCAATATTAGCGTACGAAACGCCCGTGGTTTCTTGTAAACTGTAAGCATGCAGTCAACTTTGTTAAAATGTGATAAGTAGGATATCCCACTCACACACCCACTATAGCAGCGAGCAAAGGAAGTGAAGTATAAAAGAGATAGGCAACCTCCATAAACGCGTTGGCGTAAAACTGCATGTGAACCTTTTTCTTGCCATAATCTTTATAAGACACCCACTACACTTTGGTAGATAGTTCCTACTAAGCTTTGGTTGCTCATTTAGAGATGAACTTTTATTGAAGACATACAGCTAATTAAAGCCGTGTGGTGCCGGATAAGTATAGCATCACATCACATTTCCCACAGAATTTTCAACTAAAGATTTACTAAATTTTTTTACTAAATTCTTCTAGTAAAGCTAGTAAACCCTTGCGGGGTAGGCAGCGCGTAAACAGCTGTAAAAACTGCTATTTACACCACGTCTGACATAAGTTTGAGAGTCATTCAGAATACTTTGTATCACAATTGTCAGCCTGTCGCCTAAAATTGCTAAACACATGAACTCTCAAATCCCTTTGTAGCTCCTTACGACACACACGTAAGAAGATATGGGGTGATGCTATTCTTACCCGGCACCACACGGCACTCGTATCTAACTGTACGTAAAGATAAAAATGCTCCGTTGTAAAACTGTCACGTAAAGTTTTACACTAGAACCTATATTTGACTCCTACGCGAGTACGTGCCGTATTATCATCACAAATTAGGGATACTACGGCGTGGGGGCAATATATGTATCAAGTACCCTTTATGATACCGACATACGTATCAAGTATCCATTATACACCCAGAATGTTTTTGAATGTGTTTTGAAAAAGCTGTATCTGAACCTACAAAGTTGTATCTTCACGTACGTCTCACGTCTCGATCACTTGTTTGACAGATACCATCTTACGTCTCACGTCTCACGTCTACTCTGTGGCGCTCGCACCTAAAAATAAAAATGCTGCGTCGTAAAACTGTCACGTAAAGTTCTGCACTAGAACCTATATTTGACGCCTACGGCGGGTACGTGCCGTCTTATTATCACGGTATATCATCACAAATTAGGGATACGGCGGGGGGGGCAATATATCAAGTACCCATTACGCATGCAGGCAGAATGTGTTCTAGTTTGAAAGAACTGTAATAAGGCTACAAAGTTGTATCGTAGCGATTGTCTACGAGCAACTACGAACTCATACTAAACAATTGTTCATTTTAACCCATTAATGTATACAGAACAGAATATTTTAGTTTGAAAAAGCTGTGAATAAAGTTACAGTACTGATTCTGAAAGTCGCAGGTTCAAAGGTTCTGCAAGCTTCTTCCCAAAAATAAAGTTACGTAGTAGTATCGTAGCAAATGTCTACGAGTCACTAAGCTACGACGTAGGAAACCCTCAGTGGCTACAGATTCATGATAAATGAAGTTTAACAACGTAAGTCATATTATAACGCATTCGAAAACCAGGACAACTCTGACACAAGGTTCATCGGGTAGATCGATCGAGTGTTCTTCTCGGGGAGACGGCATCTAGGCGGGCATGTTAGGCGTAGAAATCTGCCGCTGCCCGTAAAGACGGGCATGGCATGGGTTAGAGGGCCATGGTGAGCGTGGGAACACTCCACCACGGCCCGAAGGGTCAAATTAAGGCCCGAGTGCGACCGTACAGAACCGGCCGCAGACGGACCAGCGGTATCGCCAGCGAGTTGCCCGCCGGGGTAGGACCCCAATGCCCGGGAGGTCGTCTGCACTGTTGGAAATACACTTTTATACTACGATTATAGAGGTAGTCGCATTAGCCGCATGTTTTACTCGAATGGCCGCAACCGCGGCTGCGATCGGTCGCACCTGACGAACTTGCACCTTAAATATGACTGTCCCTATTACCAGGAGCTTATTACCGTTAGTGTGGGCGTGAATCTCTTAGAATTTCATCTATACATATAATAAAGTTGTAGAGGGTCGAAAGTCTGTACATAGAAGATTTTCGAAAAAAAACTGTTTGGTGATACTTAAAATTGATAACAGAACACGTTTCAGCAATTTTTAGTTTTTTTTTCTGTTTAGATGTTTATCTGTTTATCTGTTTATTTGTTTATTTGTTTATCTGTTTGTATGTGAAAGCATCACGCAAAAACGACTGAACCGATTTTGATGCAAATTATACCAAAATGTCGGGAAAATTACCGACCAGGTTTTAGGCTAAAAAAATTTGACCCCTAAAAGGGGGGGTTGCCACTATACTTGAAATAAGTTTGCACGTAAATCGATATTGCGTGCGTTGCGTGCGGTAGGGGAATAAGTTACTATAAGATGTAAAAAAAACTACTCAAACTATTCCAAGGGGTGAACCAGTCCATGAAACTGAACAACTTTCCCCAAGGAACATAGGTCGAATAATGAAAAAAAAAACCTTCCCTTCCCTACAAATTTAACTTGGTCGGCTATCGAGAGGGCTGGAGCATTTTGTATGGGAGGTCCAATTATTTTTTCCAACAGTAGGTAAAAAAATAACTGCATGTATTTTACGACTAAACCAGTCCATGAAACTGAACAACTTTTCCTAAGAAACATAGGTCGAAATACGAATAAAAATTTGGCCCTCCCATTCAAACTGAACTGAACCGGCCGGCCAGAACATTTTGTATAGGAGGGCCAAATTCTTTTTTCATATTTCGACCTATGTTCCCTGGGGAAAGTTGTTCAGTTTCATGGACTGGTTCACTCCTTAAAATATTTGCAGTAAATTTTTTTACTCCGTATGTAGGTGTTAGGGACGGTGTGACGAAAACTTTGCTGGCATGATCAGACCATCAAACTGAACAACTTTTACTATGGAGCCAATGGTGGGAAACGAAAAAAATTTTTCAACCTCCCATACAAAGTCAGTCAGCTGATCGTAAATTTTGTATGGGAGGTCAGAAATTTTTTTTCGTTTTCCACCATTGGCTCCATAGTGAAAGTTGTTCAGTTTGATGATCTGAGCACGCCTGCAAAGTTTTCGTTACACCGTCCCTAACACCCCGTATTTTGAACTACCTATGTTTCTTGGGGAAAGTTGTTTTCATCCTATCTATTCGAAAAGAACGCGCCGCAAAGTTCTTTTATTTGCACTTTTTAAATAAAGAACTCAACAAATGCGAATAAAACTACTTTGAATTTAGAACATCTTAATGTTCAGTCAGCGCCAAAGAAATAGAACGCAAATATTGTTCGAATAAAGGCTGTATGGGACGACGGCCCATAGTCGCGCGTCCCCAATAGAACTAAAAAAAAGATACGAATTCCAGTCCGTAATTTTCACCAAAAATTACACGTATGTTACAATTTTATTTAACTTTTTGAAACATTAGTTCAAGTGTGAGTGAAAGTATAACATTGCAATAAAATATGAGGCGCCTTTTATTTTCTCATAGAGGGTGATGAAAAGTAGAGTGAATTACTCGGGCGCAAAATATATTTTGGCTTCGGGGATTCTACTCTAGAATCCCTTACTTCGCTCTGAATTCAAAAAAGCGCCCTCGCCGTAGAAGTGTTGTTTTGCGCCCTTATGATATCTACTAAAAGTTTCTTGAACTGGTTCACCCCTTACAATATTTGCAGTTTTTTTTTACTCCCATATTGGAGTCGAGATTCGAACACGTACAACATAATAGAAAAGCAAAATAAAAAACCAGCCAAGAGCGTGTCAGACACGCCCACAAATAGGGTTTGTAGTCAATGTTAAATATCAGCGTTACGAAGTTACCTAATTTCGTTGCTGGTTTGTTTGCAGTAGTAAGTATGCTTACGAACCACAAATTAAAAAACTTTTATTTTTCTTAAAATTTGCGTGGATACAGTATCCGATATAGTTTTTATGGTAACTTCAGACTAAGAACTATTTTTATTTTCAAATATTTAGTTCTAGGAAGAAAAAACTCCCCATAAAAGCAAATACATACAAATAGGCAGAAAAAAAACCTTGCCTTAATTTTTAAAGATCTATTTAACGATACCCTACTTAATATAGCATATGGTTTTTTTTATCCTCCTTTCACATGTACCTACGCCAAAATATAAAAACATTTTTTTCCCAACATTCTAAATTTGTGTCAAGCAACACGATCTATCTTCACATCAAAGATGTCGATCGATTGAAAATGACGAAGTTATGAGGGCAGGGCATACAGTTAGTTTGTGTCTTAAATAGGTAGGTGGATTTACTGGCGATAGTACAGAAATCTGTATGTACATGTAATAAAACTGTTACAGGTCGGTGTCAAGTACCCCTGCAATAATTTTCAAAAGAACATTTCGATAGCGTGTCTTAGAAACAGCTACAAAAAAAAAATGTACAGCTTGATGGGCCGCTCCTGCAGGCCTATCACCTAAATAAATAAAAAGTATACATACCTATTACCTACACAACTATTTAATAAGAAAACAAAAACAGAAGTGAAATAAGTAAGTAGAAGAAATAGAAAGAAACAAGCATCCTTCGACATGGGTCAACTCGGATTTGCTCCTTCACATAAAAATAATAAAAGAACACCGGTGTTGGTACTGTAGCCAACTACATATATCATCAAGATGTACCTAACTCAGGCGCTCAGACTTTGAAACAGGAGGGATCGAAGTGGGCTTTCCCCTTCAAAGTCAAGTAACAAACTCACATCGGCGGTAGTCCGGGGTTTCTCCAGGTTATTCCATCCTCATCGTCATCACCATTATCTTTGCATGCTATATCGTACAAATCACGCATAAAATAATAACCATGAGACAGACATCGAAAATGAAAACGTACCATTATGTGTAGGTAAAAATTGTGCATGAATCACTCAAAAATTAAGCGATGTTTTTAGATGTTTGGTATGGTGGAAGATAAACGTTCTGATCATATTTTATGATTAGTGAGAACCTTTATCAGCACTGGAGGTACTCTCTGTCTACCTACGTGACGGAACACCATGAACTCGGCAAAATATTAAAGGGCGCCGGCGCCACACACCGGGCCCGTATGCGTGACGTGCACGTTATCACGCGCATAGAGATGAGGTTGTATCGTCTGGGATTGTATGAGGCACCGCACACCGTGCTACTCGCGTGATTACGTGCACGCATACATAGACAGGCCTCTCATACAATCCCATACGATACAACGTCATCTCTACGCGCGTGATGACGTGCACGTCAAGCATACGCGCCCTGTGTGTGGCGCCCTTAAGAGATACGAAAATGTCTGTATTGAAAAATTTGTTTAGCATGATGTGCCGCTTCTGTCGGCTCAAAAACTTCTCTTGGCGAAACGAAGTTCGCGGGCACCAGCTAGTATTATAATAAATAAACGTTTAATCTATTAGATTATTCCCGATACACGTGGGCTGGGTTTATTGTTTTATAGATTTTCCCTGTTTCTGCTTCGTTGGAAGATTAGCTCAGAAGATAATAAAGCTCAATAGCAGTTTATGTGTAGGCGTAATTAGTTTCTTAGAAAATAATCGCTCGGCTGACAAGCTGTCACTTTTGTTCTACACAGTCTTCTGAACCACTCTCAGACGTCACACGTGGTGTAAATGGCCTGTTTTTACAGCCGTTTACACTCTGCCTACCCCGCAAGGAATATTTTATTTTATTTATTTTGGAAAACCAACAGCTAATGTAACAAAATACAAACTTAGAATAATAAAATCCGAAAGTTCAGGTTTTCACAGTTAGAAATTAATTTAGAATCTAAGCTCTAACCCATTGATCTACAATGAATCTAAGAATCATTCACATAAAATACTAACACCGTATAGCACACAACCATTGCACACAACCATGAAGAATTAAAACTTAATGGGTAATTTACAATACATGAAATAAGAAAAACATAGTGTAGTGACAAACAAACATGCTTGGTTAGCTACAAAATAGAACAAATGATTATAAGATTAACACACATTAATAATGACGATCACCGCCAAAGAAAAACCGATTAATAACTCGTATTGCCGACTCGCAACTCGTGTTAAATAAGTCGAGATCAAACTGATTGGTTAGATGATTAAAATTATTAGAAGCTCTCGAAATAAAAGTATTCTGCCTATAGTTTGTTGAAGCATATACGGAAGGGAAATAAGACAGTTAGAACGCATGGACTTACCTACTAGGAGGCTTAACTTATAATTGTGCTAGTAGTTCAGGGCAATCTACAGCGCTAGAGGAATTTTTTAAGAGAAATATTAAATCAGCTATTTCACGATATTTTTTTAGGGGAAGTAAATGACGTTTTTAACACAATTGTATGTAATTATCAGAATGATAATTTTGGTGTAACCGGTAACTTAAATTTCGTAAAAACGTAGGAATGATATATGTATGAATGTATGAAAAATGACACCCTCGATTCGCTTCAGGTCTCAACCTATTGAGTAGTTCCATGATGGAACTACAGCATATTTAGGCACCTAAGTACAGATTATGATATGTATACCTAGTAGTTGCAGTTTCAACGTAGGTATATTGGAACTGCATAAAGTCAAATTTGCATAGAGTTTAAAGGTCCTTATTGCATCCAACACGTAGAGTAGGTAAATGCATAATTTTACAAACGTTAAAAATTCATGGGACTTCATGGACCATTTCGGACCATTTGAATCCAAATGCTGTTTTGATGAACAAGAACATTTTCTTTGCCGACAGGTGGCTAATGCTGACCAAGATTATACACTATCGATTAGCCTAATACACTACTGGCGTGAGGTAATTACTGGATCGCGGTCAATCGCCGGTCACAACATAAGTAGCTATATTCTTCTATAGTATACAGTGTTCATTTTGTAGTCGGTTCGGTTAGTCTTCTATTTCTATCGGTGTGATAAAAAACAGCTGTGTTACAGACAATACTTCTTATATCGCATTATTTATTAAATAGCTATGGGGCGAACATGCTATATTGTAAAAGACTATGTAGGATAAACTTAGCGGGCCTCTTTTTGTACCCAGTAAAACAGAGCCACTATTGTCGACTGCTTCTTCTATCGAATCAAAGGCACCTTGCACATTCTATGGCTAACAGGCAACGCATATTAAACTGTTGTTGTTTTACAAACTCGCCGGCAGGCAGGACTAGGGCAAACTACGCTAT
The DNA here is from genome assembly GCA_024500475.1 of Phthorimaea operculella. Classification (NCBI taxonomy): domain Eukaryota; kingdom Metazoa; phylum Arthropoda; class Insecta; order Lepidoptera; family Gelechiidae; genus Phthorimaea; species Phthorimaea operculella. The sequence goes on from JANFCV010000002.1 coordinate 13,060,055, forward strand.
TGTTGACCGGTTACGTAACACCGCTTGTATCGATCGCGCCGCGTGGCATCGTGCCAAGAATAGGGCCGCACACCCTGCTCCTAGAACAGTGCAACTTCCGCACCAGTTTCGGTGCTAAAACTGCTTTATTGCGAGCGGAATGTCCTGCCAAACGGCCGGTGTTGCGGACTAGTTGAGATGATATATTCGTGCACTTCGTGCTCGTGCTGTGGTTTCGATGTTATACTTCGGCGTATCGTACTCTCGTGCATTACTTCTCTACAAAACAAAACAGTTGAAACAAATATTTTCACGATCTTGATTTGATCTCTCTCACGATGACCATATATGACGAAGTTGTTTTAGTTATGTTGTTTATGTGTATGATATTTTAATCTCTTCATTTGTGTTTAATTTATCTATTCTTTTATACACATACTTACCAATAAATTTTGTTTTGTTTCAGAGACCTGAGCCACTAAACTGTCTCACCAACGCTCAAACATGGCATTCGCTGGCCTAAAAAAGCAGATCAATAAAGCTAATCAGGTAACTAGTGCATTTATTAATTACTTCTATCGTGTGGGACACCGAGTCGAAAAACGACACTGTAAACCATTCGTAACCTAGGGCGCGCACTGAGGCGACTTATGCCGGTGATTTATCGGAAGTCACTCACGTGAAAAAGAGCGGGAGATCCGTGAGTCGCCAAGGGGAACCACAATGCACGACATACTCAATGCACAGCAGGTTAAGGCACGGCAGCGTATTGTACAGCAGATCATTGTACGCCATGATGGATGGATGGTCTTGAAATACGGGCCCGGACCGATAATGTACAGGGGTGGAAATGGAATCAAAACAAATGACGTCACAGCGGATGTAGTGATGTGACAGTGTTGACTTTGATCGCCTTATCGATTAATTATTCGAACATGACATGCAAGGCAACCCACGGAAGGGTGGTCTGGGGGGCGCAGCCCCCCGCAAAAAAAAAAACACATTCAACGCAAATCCGACACAGTAGGTTAGGTTAGGTTAGAACAGTGACCCCCTGGAGCGAACGAAGTGAGCGACCAAGCTTACTTAAGAACATCATCATTATATATAATAAAACTAAGTTGATAAAATGTACGTGCCGATAAAACTTTAAAAGGATTCCCGGTACGATAAAGGGACTTATATAGTGCAATAGCCCTTTATCTCCCATCGAACAAGAAAGTTCCCGTTTTAACTTAAAGGGCATATTTTTAAAGATATAAGGGCTTTTTCAATCCCTCAAGTAGTGGCGCCATCTATTGTCAAGTAGTAGAACTCCACCGTTCGTGATCTTTGATGCAATCTGTTTCAAATTTTTGCATGCAATGTATTCAAAGCTTTTTTATTAGACCAAACAGATAAATACCGCGAGTGTAACCGCGGGTGGAAAGCTAGTATTTCATATAAAAACAATATCGATTAAGCTAGAAATGCATATAATATTATCGATCTAGTCACATCACTATTCTACCACAACACGTGATGTCTCCAACCATCATGTCGTGCAATCCACCCCCGTGCACTTTCGGTACGGGGTGATGGATGGCGACATTGTTTTGATTCCATCCACCATGTCGTGCTTCATCACGTCGTACATTACTCTGACGGCCAGTATTATGGTGTACAATACTATGTTGTACTATGTAGGGACTCGTCGCCAAGCAACAAAATCGCCTGTGCAACCGGGGGTTAAAGTTTTTAAATCGCGTATTACTACTAGTACGTATTAGGCGTCTGACATGTTTGTGTATTTATCACAAGCGCGACCGCGACCGGCGACTTAACGTGGTCTCCGATGTACTGAACTATCTTTCTTACGGAGATCCAGGTGTATCAGCTAGCTTGCAAACTTGTTGAGGCACTCCAAGCCATACTACACATGGAAAGTGGTGGTGGCCCATCAGTGGTGTATTGTGGTAAAATCAGTTGTGGTAAAGTCACTACAAGAGTTCCTCTGGAACTTTCAGTTTCACAGACCTCCAAAGTTGTTACTCAATTTCAAATGCAAGTATCTCGTAGGTTCAGTCTCTATCTATCCGGCTGATTTTTAAGTACCTACTCTGCAGGACTTGGGCCTACTTCTTCCTCTTGCTACTTGAAATAATACACAAGCATCGTTTGTACCATCTGGTAGAAAGGTCACGGTTTCTGACACACCTAAACCAAATATTTTAACAAGTGTATGTCAGAGTTGGTATCTCTTTTATTTTATGATAATATTCCTATAGTTTTGTTACATCGTACGTAGTATTCATTGACTTTCAACAGTTTACATAATATTCAATCGAATTGATATCAAAATAGTCTATCCAAAACGAAATGTATTTATTTTGCTCCAATACACAAAAGTGGGTTTTCACCGCCTAAAAAAAAATAAAGAAGTCTGTAACTGTGCCACCTACGCTACGGCCGAAAATTCTTAGCAGAATAATCCGGGGGACTCTTTTGTAAAGCTTCAATACTTACTCTACTCTTATATAAACATTTTAACAAGCAGACTTTTTATATGTTTGCAAAATACGTTTCTATTTTGATTAGAGTATTTTTACATCAATTCATGCATGAATATTAGGTAAAACGTTAGAATCGCATGTTACGATATCCCAAAATTATTCTGAAGAACGTGCGACGCCTACGCTCAGATATTTTGCGGATCAATGGAAAAAAATCCTATGAAATAAATATGGCGAAAGTCTAAAAATACCACACTTCTTGCCCGAGGCGAAAAGTCGCGATATTTATTCACCCAGGCCGAGTGCGGTCTCTAAGCCTTTGTGAAAGCGTCTTATTATTTTTCCAAGTGGCATTGATGCTCAATAGGGTGGCTTGAAATTCACTCGACCATGAATTCAGTGTTCGCATCTGGGTTGTTTTTCAACTACTTTTCCGCTTGACGGGTTCATTTCAGCTTTTTCTGTTCGAAAAGTCCGATGGAAGAGAGATTTCGGTCCTCAAAGTCAATACAATTTCGTGTTTCACTTTCTGATGGTTGTTCATGAAACATTTCCTTTCAAAAGCGCCCCAGTGCTTCAATATTTTCAGACGTATACGTAACGTTACCCAAAAAATTTTAGTCAGTCTCTGCAAATATTTGTAAGTACGTGTGAACTGTAAACAACTCTTACAAGCTTTTCATGGGCTGCAAATGATTAATGGTTATAATTCCTGATCTGATCCGAGCCGATCTTCGTAGAGGGTTGCGATAAGTATTTCTATCAAAAACGCCTCAGCTCCTGCTTGGAACAGTTCGGTGATTGATGGTCTTGTGATGCTGCAATATCGTCACCAGCTCGCATCATTAGCGAGCTTATTTTACTTTTATTGTCATTTCATTACCTAACAGTTCAGTTCATTTTTAATGCGCTAACAGTGCCATATTATTGTCTATGTCGCTTCAAGACAAGCATCAAGATTTTGTGGGTCTTGTAGTGGGTCAGCGCCCACCGGCCCAGTGTTCGATTTCCGGTCGACGCGTGTAATTTTTTTAATTTCCTATTTTAATTTATTTGTGTTTTTATTTATTGTTCATTAATTACGATAAACTAGGAAAGGTAACCAGCCAAGACTGTCGTTTTGAGTGTTCGACTTTTCGTCATACATATTTCGAAGGTTCCTAACCTTCATAAATGTTGATCTGAATTTGACGAGCACTCAATCTCTTTGCGGCTCGTAGGCCAAAATTTAATTTATTTCATTCGCGTTGCGATACGCTGAAATTTGATAAGGAGCTTGGAGACACGGTTCGTCTCGTTAAGACTTATTATGGAGTTTGCGTCGTTGAGCGGATTTTGGGTTCCTTTTCCCGAAGTTGGACATCCAGGCAGATACTGAATCCGATATTTTAAACCGCATTATTCCGTGTTCATTAATTACGACACCTTATAATATCCAGACCACATCCGCCGAACCGTTTGGTTTTTTGGGCTGTAGCCTGCGAAAAAGAATGTACTTCTTAACATGCATACATACCGTCATTACATACTCTCGAAAAAGGTCCCTCCTTCTGAGGCAGTCAGGTAAATACGTCTAAAAATATTTCAATGACAATAATAATGCAAATATTCGCAAAATTCTGGAGGTATTACACTTCGTAATTTTAATTGAGTGAATTTTTAAAGCACGCCCAAGATACCGGAAGCTTTATCTTGTAAGAAGAATTCCTTTGTCTTATACCTTGACGGGACAGCGGCTTATCTCAGATCGGTTTGTTTGGAAAAGCGTTTTTACTGCGATTTTTCCATTTATTTCGAAATTTGCCCGTAAATAAGCGTCCTTTGTAGAAGAGTTTTTTTTCTGTTATACAATTACAGCAATTTCTTATAGTGTTAGGCTAATTTTCAGAATTAAATGATCTACCCATAAAAGTATCTAACTATCTACCTACCTAGTATTTTTAAAAGCTTTTATTTAACTTGCAGTGTATGTAAGTATGTATGTTTGTTCGGGTCAAATCTTGCAACTCAATTTTGAAGCAGATATTCTTAACCGATTGAGCTGTAATTTTGTAAACACGTTTAACTCAGATGACAATGCATGTTAGATTGTGTGTGGTTATTCTAAATCCAATATGGCGGAATATCCAAGATGGCCGACAAGTAATCTTTGACGCACTCCTACAATATGGGTGTCAAATGAAAGGGCTTGCTGAGTACAATTTAGAAAATAATATGGCGGACATCTAAAGATGGCCACCTATGATAATTTACAATATGAGTGTCAGATGAAATGGCTTGCTGAGAATTACCTATTCGAATTACAAGTTGACGTCATTCTAACTATGGTGGTAACTATGGTGGACTTCTTAAGATGGCAGAATAAAATTTTTATGCTTTTTTACAATAAGGATATCAAATGAAAGGAATTTTTTAGAATAACTCGAAAAATAAAGTGACGTTTACGTCACTCAAAATAAAACCAGATATGACAGACTAAAGGTTAGATGGCGTATTAAGTTTGTTATGTTTTCTTACTAAATGGGTGAAAAACATAGACAAATGAAAGATAAATACTAGTGTGAGGTAAATGACGTCGCTTTGCACAGATTTTTAGGGGTTGAATGGTTTTTGTGTTGGGGTTTTTAGTCTTCTGTTCATGGTACTGTCAATGAAGAAGCAACATAAAGTTCAGCGATTGCCCCGCTTGGGTACAAGAAACTTATCGTAGAGGACGAAACTCATACCGAGTTGTCGTAAGACAGTCATGAGACCGATGCCTCGCAGATTCGCACTAGTAGTCCGTATGAACGCAGCAGTTTCAAAGTCAATGAAGAATGTTGTAATTTTTTTCCAGAGGTTACTAAAAAGCAAAAAATAAATTATAAGTAAAAAACATTTTTAAAACAAGCTTTTATTTGGGTGCGCTAAAAAGTATAAAATAATCTATTTACTAAAACTTTAACTTGTAACTTTTAATGGCATTAAATCTACGTCTTCACAATTTATACGATATAAAAGCTTGTCGCGAGATTTAAGTAGGTACTCGTGTGGTGTGACTTAGTTTAAAAGTTTATTTAAGATCATTTACACTGGTTTTCTAATTTATTTATTGATTTAGACACAGGTCAAATCTCGCGACAAGCTTTTATATCGTATAAATTGTGAAGACGTAGATTTAATGCCATTAAAAGTTACAAGTTAAAGTTTTAGTAAATAGATTATTTTATACTTTTTAGCGCACCCAAATAAAAGCTTGTTTTAAAAATGTTTTTTACTTATAATTTATTTCTACTTTTACATTGGTTCGTTGCTCAGTACACAAACATTTAAAGGCTTATTGTCAAGCATTCTTAAATATCTGGTAGGTAGGGAATTTAATTTATCAGCGGTGAATTACTTAATTACTTTCTGAAGATGAGTTGATTTTTTAACTAAGAAAATAACGACAAATAAGTACTTTCAATCAATATTTAAAACTGCCTCAAAAGAATGGTAATTTTTTTCGAGAGTTATATGTATGCAGACAAGAAATCCTTTTTACGTGCTGCTGCCCAAACGGCTGGGTGGATATGGATATAATAGGTGTCGTTAGATTCGTCTCAGCAGCGCTAGAGACACTGGCTTTAATAAAATGTCATTAATTCAAAATGTAACTTTAAAATAATATAACTTTGAAATTGCCGCAGACGGGATTTTGTGTTTTATTAATACATCTGCTTGTTGTTTATCCCTGTTAGTATTTGAAATGTAAAATAACTCTGTAAAGTCCCCAATTTGTAATAAAGCCATTAATTAAACGTGTGCGAGTGTGCGTTGAATGTATAAACTTTTGGCGCTTAATTTACAGTGACATTCAACGTGCGTGGCTGGATGTCGATGAAAATGCGATATTGTCACACCCACAATATTTGTGAAAATATATTTTGTTCCGGAATACACATTTTAGAAAGTCTCTCTCTTCGTGTGGGACACCGAGTCGTTCAACGACCCGATGAACCCCGGTGTCAGAGTTTTTCAACAGCCTACTACAAGTAGCAGGCCTCTGACATGGTTGTGTAACGACCGCTATCATAGACAGCAACCGGGAACGACGGCTTATCGTGCCCATCCGAAGCACGGAACCATCTTGCTTTTCGGACAATTAGGTGGTTCAGCCTGCAATGTCCTAAACCAGACTACTGGGAACAAATTCATAACGTGATAAATATCAACTTTGTGAGTGACCCCACCGGGAATTGAACCCGGAACCTTCTGCCTGGCAGGTAGTCATACTAACCACTGCGCCACATCGGCATTTTAGAAAGTAGTATTTACCGTGTGATGCAGGCTTAGATTAGTATCACCCTATATCTTTTCCGTGGGTGTCGTAAGAAGCGACTAAGGGATTTGAGCTTTGATGTGTACCTATTGCAATTTTAGGCGACAGGCTGACAACCTGTTTCTATGGTGATGGACAGTCTTCTGAATGAGTTTTATAGCCCTTTGTTTTGTCTACCCCGCACGGGATATAAGCGTGATATATGTATTTATGTAATATTTACCAAACAAGTACTGTATCTGTAAACTATATTTCAAAGTGAGCGTAAGACAGCCTTGAAGCGATCTTTCCAAGAATTTCCACACTGTACATTTTCAACATCGGCAAAAAGACTAGTTTAATCTCGTCCGCTAACAGCTACTGCACGTATAATTAAAATCCTTCCCCCTACCTACTACAGAGTAGTAGTAGAACGCAACCTCACCCTACTAACCCAGAGCAATAAAAGTTGCGATACGCTACGTAACGGCGCATCAGCCGATGCAACGCTACCAAGCGCTCCCTAGGGAAGAGGGGAGGGGGTAGCCCGGGGTGAAGGGGGGTGGCCGTGACCCACAGCGCCCTATATTGTGATGTGCCCCAATTATAGTGGCCTTCAGCCGGCCCTGAATCGCAGGATACGCGCGCTTGTGATTTTTGAAAGCTGCACTTTAGTTGTCGAGGGTGACAACCTTGAAGTAACTTTGATAACATCGTTCATTGTTTCTATTGGTCACAGTTCGTAGTACAAGTTTCAAAGTTAAGGATATAGGTCAGTAAGTATTTTCGCACGTACACTGTAGTTGCGGAAATTTGAAAGGAAAATCTAGAATGTACAACTATCGGTCCGATATTCTGAGCGACTGAACTGCGTATTTACATAAAGTACAAGTTCAATAAATTCAATAAATATTCGACCATTCGACCTTTTATAGCCCAATTACTTTTGTGGTTAGAAATTTTCCTCCACTTTAGAAATTAATTTCAATTTTAATATTCTTATATTATTATAGTTAATACTTTTTCGGCATTAGTTCATAAATCGTATCGCTATCGGTATGTTCGGTAATAATTTACTATGACTGCAGTAAAACCTTGGTATAGCGTATCGAAAGTGCACTTTGAGACAGCTTTTACGTTTCTGCACTACTTACGTAAATGGCTTTCAACAAGGCATAGCACTACTTAGCAAAGGCTTGACAGCTTTTATGGATCGTTTACACCACTAACATGAGTCGACGTTTGAAAAATATTTCTCGTCACCGATTGGTATGTCACGCCTATATTCCTTGCGGGGCAGGTATAGCGAAAACGGATGTAAAAAACGGCCATTTACACCACATTCGACAAAAGTTTGAGAGTCTTTCAGAAAACTCTATCACTATACTATGGTGACAGATTATCGGCCTTTCGCCTAAAATTTCAATACCTATAATAGTCCGAGTTCTTAATTGGCAGTTTGTATGGAGGTATGGTCCCATCTGGCAGAAATCATGAAACTTGGCATGTGTGTAGCTTACATGTGTAAGCTTCAGGAAAAGAAGGGAAGCAAGTTGGACCCCCCCTGCATCCCCCCTTTACCCCCCCTTTTATGTCCCAAATTTCAGTTATCTTTATTTTTCTCGGAAACGATTAAAGATAGGAGAAATTTGTCAAGGTAAGAAATATTCCTTATAAAATTGTCTACATAATTGTTCTTGGGTAGATGTTAATAGGACTTATACTTTTCGAGTTATGCTTCTGGGAAACTCATCATTTTTTTGAAGGTGCCTTCCAGCTCTGAATTAGCCATAACTACCATGTGGTAGAATATTCTTTCAAACTTGCTATTGGCTGTTGTTAGTTAGGTAGTCTTCAAAGGAAATCCGCAGAGACAACACTTCAATCACGCCTGTGGGGGTGGGAAAGTTTATTTTTTCCGAGCTGAACTTGAGGACTTCTGACTCCTTAAGTAAATGTGACACGAGAAATTGAGTATCATTTTCGAATAAACCAAGAACGGAGTATTCATTTCTTGGACGCTTTTTGGTACATTTCATACAAAAATATTAATATATTAAGTGAAATTGGAAAAAAATATGTTTCGTTCTCATTCAAACTCTGTTTTCTTCATGACCTTGAGACATATTTATTAGATAATAACACATACTCGAAGACATACTCACCCTAATTATAAAACCATAATTTATTTTCGAAAATATTAGAAAATACCTAGCCTACGGAAGCCTAAATATTTTTACAAAGTTATGTTTGTAGCTGGAAAACTTTCAAGTTCATAGATTTTGTATGCAAAAATAAGATTACCAATCGCAAACTTATATTTCTCAATTGTCGCTAAACCATTCCAGATAGAGAAATGCCCTCATAGGGAATGTTGTTTATACTGAAGGGTAGTTTTTGTTGGAATAAAGAAATTGAGGATCTGGAGTACTTGATGTTTAAGAAGACATTGCAGTATCTCGAATAGTTTAGCTGGGCTGTTGATGTTCCACATCAAGTACTCCAGATCTTCAATTTCTATATATCAGCATAAACAACTCTTCAGTATAAACAACATTTCCTATGAGGGCATTTCCCTATCTGGAATGATTTAGCGACAATTGAGAAATATACGTTTGCGGTTGGTAATTATAATTTTGCATACAAAATCTATGAATTTGAAATTTTTCCAGCTACAAACATAACTTTGTAAAAATATTTAGGCTTCTGTAGGCTAGGTATTTTCTAATATTTTCGAAAATAAAATATGGCTTTATTATTAGGGTGAGTATGTCTTGGAGTAAGTGTTATTATCTAGTAAATATGTCACAAGGTCATGAAGAAAACAGCGTTTGAATGAGAACGAAACATATTTTTTTCTTATTTCACTTAATATTTTTATATTTGCGTATGAAATGTACCAAAGAGCGTTCCAGAAATGAATACTCCGTCCTTGGTTTATTCGAAAATGATACTCAATTTCTCGTGTCACATTTACTTAAGGAGTCAGAAGTCCTCAAGTTCAGCTCGGAAAAAATAAACTTTGCCCCCCTCCCCCCATCCCCACAGGCGTGATTGAAGTGTTGTCTCTGCGGGTTTCCTTTGAAGACTACCTAACTAACAAAAGCCAATAGAAAGTTTGAAAGAATATTCTATCACATGGTAGTTATGGCTAATTCAGAGCTGGAAGTCACCTTCAAAAAAATGATGGGTTTCCCAGAAGCATAACTCGAAAAGTATAAGTCCTATTAACATCGACCCAAAAACAATTTTGTAGACAATTTTATAAGGAATATTTCTTACCTTGACAACTTTGTCCTATCTTTAATCGTTTCCGAGAAAAATAAAGATAGCTGAAATTTGGAACATAAAAGGGGGGGGTAAAGGGGGGAAGCAGGGGGGGTCCAACTTGCTTCCCTTCTTTTCCTGAAGCTTACACATGTAATCTACACACATGCCAAGTTTCATGGTTTCTGCCAGATGGGACCATACTTCCAGCTAAGGAGCCGTACTATAAAGTCTTAAATCCCTTAGTCGCTTCTTACGACAGTCACGGCAATGATACCTATAAGGGTGATACTATTCTAAGCCGGCACCACACTGCAAACCGAATGACCTTTTTGGAAATATTCGCAACTTTAGAGGAAAAAATAAAAGCAAAAGAAGATAATTACACTGAAGTAAAGCTTAATAATTGTAATAAACGGTGAAATTGGAGGATTTTCGTACTTTGTGCTAAAACTTTGAGTACTTAAAAGCCTCTTCAGTCTTCTGTGACGTCAAATTATGAAGGACGCGCGCGTGACCTCCTTCAAGGCGGCAATTTTTGTACACAACTGTTTCAGAAAGAAGGTTATGTTCTTCGAGAGTAAGTATGTATGAATGTTTGAATGTATGCAGGTATGTTTGTGGGAAATTCGTTTTCACGGGCTACAGCCCAAACGGCTGTACAGATCTTGACTTGTGAGGTATCGTTAGATTCGTATCAGCAGTCCGAGTGGCACTTCAAAAAGTCAGAAATTCAAGATAGTGGATTTTTATCTCAAAATACAACTTTGAAATTACCGCAGTCGGGTTTTTAGTTTTTTAATACATCTGCTTGTATTTTTTGTTATGTTAAGATTGAAGCTTGACGGGGCAAAAAGTTGACGAGAGATTTCTTTGGTACACTTTTTGTTTTTCAATGAAGCGTGTAGCTCTTTGAAGCTGCCGGCTTGCGAGACGGCTCTAAAATGTATAAAATGTTGCACAATTATCCTGTTTTATAGAATTTCTAATTTGCGCAGGTTTTGCCGATTTTAATTATTGGGACAGCGAAGTCTGTTGAAAAAATGTAGAACCCTGCTTTTAGTATTATTGAGCTGAAGAGTTAAATTGATTTAGTTTTTTTAAAGGGCGCTACACACCGGGCCCGTATGCCTGACGTGCACGTAGTCACAACGGCACTACGCGCGTAGAGATGGCGTTGTATGGGATTGTATGAGAAATCGCTCATCGCGCTACGATGTAATCGAGTTTATTAAGGTGGATTCAGACGTACTGTGCGAACTCTTCGCGTGTTCTAAAAAATCTTACTAACCGTTAGGGCTGCAGCGCTTCTCTCGAAAAACATAACACTCCTTCTGAGGCAGTCGAGTAAAAAGCAAGGACATCTTGATTCCAGGTAAGAAGTTCTCCAGGAAATCATCTTATCAGCAATTGCAGCCATACAAATACAAAAATAACTTTAAAAGTTTTTCTTAAGTTATTTAAACAATTATTTTCTCTTGTCGTCAAGCAGTAACTACCAAACTCTGAAATTACCTAGAAACTTTTGAAATTTCGAAAGCTCTTGAAAACTTTATAATCGGAACTTGATTGGCTTTAATTTATTTATAAACTGTCCTCGTAGGTTGCATTGCAAATAACATTTATTGTTATGTTGTTGATAAAAATATTATAAGCGTTGCACACACACACACACACGCGGTCTCTACACAGAGGCGTAGAGCATGGATGACATTGTACAAACACGCTCACAACACGCGTATCTACGTCTGAATCCGTCTTTACAATGCGATCGAAGCTGTAACCCCTCTCAAACGTTTTTGCTTATCTCAATGTCTCGTCTCAACCCCCCTCGGCAGTAAAAAGATGATTCGTTAAGGGGGATCGTTACGTCATACAAACTAAAATCTGAACTTCAACCGAGTTACACATGAGCTAAACAACAATTTTATCAAAAACTCTTTATGTGAGATGAGGAAGGCACACGTAAATATGTCGCAAAACTGCTTAACGTAAAAAAATATCAAGTATTTTCTCCACAAAAAAATTAAACGTGTTTATTGCAGCAGTAGCTCCATCTATGTTAATTAAGTGGCGACACGGTTTTTACAGAGAAATCTGATGGTTAAAAAATTATTTGTTTTATTTTGCGAAAATTTTATAAAAGCACGGGACTTCCCATCAAGTTTTTTAATCATAATTTTGTCTCATTTAAAGACGTAACTCCATTTAAATTTTGTATGGAAAACGATCCACCTTAAGGCTGATACTCTTGCGAACTATAGTACCGTCATTCGAATAGGCCATATTTGACAGCTGTCAAACCCATATTAGGAAACATGTCAACAAAGAAAAATAGACTTTATATCATAGCATTAACGTGATTTTGACAGCTGTCAAATATGGCCTATTCTAATGACGGTACTTTAAGTAGAGTTGCCAGACGTTTGAGCGTAACCGATGATATATTATTGAACTTCGAGAAGATACCTGAAATAACATTTATTCAATAAACTTAATCAAATATCAAAACAATGCTAGACTAGACTATGTAAATAAAACTTCGGTCACGTATATTGTGTAGTGTACATTATAGAGGATTTCGTAAGGACTAGTGTTATTATTGTCAGCAAATCCACCTAACCATTTAAGGGACCTACATATACTGGCCCTTCATACAAATACAAAGAAAAACCAGTATAAGTGGGTAGGTAGATTTGCTGGCGGTGATCATTGTATCTATCATACTTTGACATGATTTAGGACCAATTTTGGACAATTAAAATGGATCTGGAAACAGACAGTCGGTAGGCCTGTTTTTTATCGCAAATAAAGGTTCTCATTTGCTTACAGATCGCTCATAAATCTGAAGTAGAAGTAGAAGAACTAAACTTGAAGAACCGAATTTAATTAATCATCCCTTTGTTCTCTGAATTTGATACCTGGTCACTCTAAATCCATAACGTAATGATCAAGCCCCACAGAATAACTGCGCGACGACGATGCGACGACGTATCCGTCTACGCGTGCAAGGTCAGGTCTGCTCACGCCGCGCGTCGCCGGGCAAGGAGCCCAGGGCGCGTCGCTGGCGTTGCACACTAGCACGCCTACGCCGAGTACTCGTACCCAGCACGTTCAGCAGCTGCCCAAACCCGTGGACACTAATCTCGCTAAGACGGTCATCTTTAGTGACAAAATAGGAAAAAGTTTAGGTTACTTACTGCACAATCAACTTAATCAGGTTGTTGAAAATGTTTGTTTACCCCAGGCCTCGTTTGAACAAATTACTAATAGAATGTTAAACTATAACTTTTCGGAAAACACTACAGTGGTGCTATTATTAAGTCACAGTAGCGGTGTCGACAAGCGAGCCTTGACTAATTTTATTAATTCTTGTGCCACCCTAAATGTTCGTAACTGTATTATAGGCACATTACCTTATATTAAGGGACAAGTTGAATACAATAGTAGGATATTTAATTTTAACTCTATGTTATATAAATTGACATGTAGTCATAGTGACAACTTATATACAGTTGACATTAATCTATTTGATAATTTTATATTGACAAACAGTACAATGTACTTATCTCTTTATTACCGCAAACTTTTAGCTAATTTGTTAGCTATGAACATTTCTGACCCGGTTACACATTGTACACCAGATCATTCTAGACTTAGGCCTCTTGCATCCAGGAACAATAAATCTCAACATTTAAACTAAACAATGAGACAAAGGAAAGCCGCTTAGTATTATTCATCAGAATATTCAGGGCTTTCCCGGCAAGGAGCTTGAGATTGAGTTGTTCCTGGAGTCAAGAAAATGTGATATTTTATGCGTTTCTGAACACTGGTTGAAGGACTATGAGATGCTCATAAATTACGAAAATTATGAAATAGTCAGTGCTTTCAATCGAAAGTCCACTACTCGGAGGCACTTTTATTCTTGTTAATAAAAATATCAAAGCTAAAGAGCGAAAAGATATTGTTGGACTTTCGATTGAATGTGTGTGTGAACTGTCATGCATTGAGTTGGAGAAACATATTATAGTGTGCGTATACAGACCCCCTAAAAATAGTAACTATGAGAGTTTTGAACTAATTATGGAAGATGTTTTAAAGATATTATTAAAATCAAAGAATAAATTTCATATCGTGTGTGGAGATTTCAATATAAACTTACTAGAAAATGTTGCTTTTAGAAGTCGATTTATCAGTTTGTTTAAGTCTTTTAACCTAAACAACATATTTAAAGAACCTACTCGAATAACTGCAACCACAGCATCTTGTTTAGATAATATCTACTGTGATTGTGACTATTCAGACCAAGAAATAGTAAATTGTTGTAAATCAGACCACAATGGACAATCTGTGCTTTTTCCATGTCGTCCTAAAGATGAAAAGATTGTTATTAGTAAAAGAATTATAAGCTCCAACCAAGTAGACAAACTCCATACTGCACTATCAGAAAAACTACCAGTTCTAGACTATGATACTAACAATCCAAATAACTTTTATTCAAAGCTTTTTATAACGATACGTGATGAATTTGAAGACAAATTCAAGGTAAAGAAATTAACAATTAATCCTAAATTTAAATTCAGCGACTGGGCAACTGTAGGCATTCGAACAAGTAGGAACAAGTTATTTGAGCTGTATGACGAAAAGTCTTATAATCATAGTGTAGCTTTTGTTGAACATGTTAAAAATTATTCTAAAATATTCAAAAATGTTTGCATACAAGCTAAAGCAATTTTCACCAAAATAAAATATACTCTGCTGAAAATGTTATTAAAACTGTTTGGAAAGTTGTCAATTCAGAGACTGGTCGAACTAAACCAATCGAAAAATCTCATTCTTTAAAGACTGGTCAGGGCATTGTTACTGCAGACGCTGATGTAGCTAATGAGTTTGAAACTTTTTTCAGTAACATCCCATTTACAACTACTGAGTCACTTAACTCTTCGCCAATCATCGCGTCAAATTTTCTTAAAACTAATGTTCAGACTTGTATTAATATATTTGAGTTTAGGCACATTAATGCAAACGTAATATTAAAAACTTTTAAAGATATAAAAGTAAAAACTACAGAGGATCTATGGGGCATGTCAGTAAGACTATGTAGTTCTTTTATAGATACATTAGCACCATACTTAGCCTGTATATTTAATGCTTGCATTGATCATGGCGTATTTCCTGATCTCATGAAGCACAGTAAAGTAATACCTCTTTTAAAGCAGGAGATAAAACGGATCCCAGTAACTTTAGGCCAGTATCTGTACTACCAGTTTTGAGTAAAGTTTTGAGAAAATTATACTTAATCAAATGCTCCTACATTTTAATTTGAATAAATTACTACATGATCAACAATTCGGTTTTACGAAAGGGCGCTCGACAACCGACGCTGCTGTTAACCTCCTGCAACTTATTTACGGTGCTTGGGAGGAGTCGCAGGATGTCATAGGGGTGTTCTGCGATTTGTCCAAGGCATTTGATTGCGTTGATCATGAGACACTGTTGCTGAAACTGGACCATTATGGTATAAGAGGAAAAGCGCTTGATTTAGTTCAATCTTATCTCGGAGATAGGACGCAGACAGTGCAGATAAATGGTGTGAAGTCGCTAGGATCTGCCGTCAAAATTGGTGTACCGCAAGGATCAATTTTAGGACCGTTTCTATTTTTAGTATACATAAACGACTTGCCGTTCATGGTACAGAATCTAGCCAAGATAGTGCTTTTTGCTGATGATACTTCTTTAATATTTAAAGTGGATAGAAAGGCTGTAAATATTGACGAAGTATATGGCGCACTTGATCAGGTTCATAAATGGTTTACGTCAAACAATTTAGTGCTGAATTCTAAAAACTAAATGTATTAAATTCTCTTTGCCTAATGTAAAAGTATTAAACACGATGTTGTTCTAAACAATGAAAAGCTTAATTATGTAACTGAAACGGTTTTCTTAGGGATTACACTCGACGCAACCGTTCAATGGGATCCACATATACTAGCACTGGCTAGTAAACTTAGCTCAGCGGCATACGCTGTTCGAAAAATTCGACAATTGACCGATGTTGCTACAGCCAGGCTTGTGTATTTTAGTTACTTCCACAGCATAATGTCCTACGGATTATTGTTATGGGGTCAAGCCGCTAACATTGAAACTATCTTTGTGTTACAGAAAAGGGCTATAAGAGCAATATATAAACTTCGAAGTCATGAATCCCTACGAGAATTGTTTAAGGAAATTGGCATTCTTACGCTTCCTTCGCAGTACATATTTGACAATATAATGTATGTACGTAAGAATTCCAGTTTCTATTTAAGAAACTCTGATATTCATTGTCGTAATACAAGAAATAAAAATAAAATTGTACCGCCACAAACCAGATTAAGTAAGATCAGTAAATCATTTATGGGTAACTGTGTACGCTACTATAATAAAATTCCAGAGGAAATTTTAAAGTTAAATGATAGGCAATTTAAAATTAAAATAAAGAATACTTTATGTTCGAAAGCGTATTACAATACTGAACATTATCTGAAAGACAAAGATGTCTGGTTAGTAGCAACAGTTGCTCCAACACAATGCAAGAGATAGGCATTATTTAAAAATAAACTTATACTTTTATGATATGCAAATTGACATGTACCTATAGTGGTTAAATTTGACATTTCATACTTATTATTCTTAAATTTTTGACATGTATTTTTACATTTACTGTAAATTTACTTTTTGTTATGTTATTTTATTGCTCGTATGTTTAAAGTATATTTTAAAGACGAAACAGTTAGAATAATCTACTGTAATATTATTTTTATTTTGTTGAGCCGTTTTTGGCTATTACTATTATACTATTAATTTATTTTCTAACTTAGCTAGGGTCACATAGGGCCTAAAATATTGTCAACTTTAGAATAGGTGCACTTCTGGGCAGGTTTTTGGGGGGTTTTCCTGTCCAGGGGGTCCGGCTAACTATACACATGGAACACCTTTTTAAAATATTGACAGAATTTAATTCCATTTACTTGTCATTTACTGAGGCATAAAGTTACATGCTGTGTGGTTAGCCTGGCCAGCCCCGAGGCAGTGCCTTTATTATTTTTATTTTTTTATCCCGCCCGAGCCGCGTATAGAGTAGGAACAAAAATTGTAATAAAAAAGAGAAAATTCTTGCATTAGAAATTTTCTCTTTTTTAAGTTTGAATTAGAATGTGACTTTCTTAAAGAGAATCTTGTAAATTCCTACTAAGAAATAAATTATTGAATTATGAATTATGAATTATGTCTCACGTGTATATCATTGTTTCTTCTGTTTCTTACATTTTATATGGAAACGGTTTCAAGCGTCGCGATGTCTCGCGTCTCCGACGATCACTTGTTTGACAGACAGATGCCATCTTCTGTCACACTACTCTGTGGAGCTTGCGCCTATACCTAACCATGTTTGTGTACTACACGATGTCACGTATAGGCGACACGCTACCGACACGGCTGTAGTTGTAGGGCTTCAGATAACTCTTTACATTGCCTATCAAGACAAGACTACAAGGGCTACGAACAAAGAAGCAATGTACTCAAAAGGATCGTTTACAGCGTCAAAGCATCTTCAACAGGGTCCGATTCGTCATACATTGCTTGTTATCTTGTCTTAATTACCCGATTGCCTCAGATGGATGGTTATGTTTTTGAAGAATAAGTATGTATTTGGACAAGTTTTTCTTTTTTTCGCAAGCTACAGCTCAAACGCCTTGGCGAATTAGGTTTCGTTAGATTCAACTTAGCAGCGCGAGTGGCAACTAGCTGTATTAAAATTACATAAATTAAAAATGGCGCAATTATTAAGAAATTGTTGATTTCCGTCAGGTTTTTGTTTTTAATGCATATGCTTGTTGTTATAACACCCATGAAATAACCAGCAATGAATACGAAACCGGCCACTATTGAAAAGGTAGTATAATATCAGCTTAATACGTGGACACCCTCTTCATTCGTACTTCAACCCTCTACAAGGTCGCGTATGAAAACCTTGAACGTATTGGAAACTCAGCGTTATTTAGTTAACCCTCTACTGTAGAGATTAGGGTAACGCGTGCGCGACGCGCGTTATCAGTTTACGTGTTATCGAATTACGTACGTATCGTAAACTTGTGTAAGTGAGTTTGATATTATGTTCTCTGTACGATAATTGCGTAGGGAGAAACCCTATAGGGGGTGGTCTGTTGTATTGTAGTTCCTTTTTGTACAGCCCTAGGGCACAAATTAGGCGCGCGGGTCGCCTTTACAGGTGGCTCACTCATACTAGAGACGATTTTGACGCTTACTGGAATGAACCGGAATCTTAGAGGAACTCAAGGTAACTAAGAAGTTGGTTGCCAGGAACGACATAATATTTCTTGGATTAAAATTGGCTCAGAATAATATTACGTTCTTTTATCGATCAGATATTGCTGTTTTGATGTTCTTGTACTTTAACATTTTTGACAGTAGCAGCCCTGGCTGTGTAACAAGTGACAATCGCGAAAATCCTAAATAGGATCGAGTTATCCTTCTGTTCCTAGGGCGTAAACCGTAGTAACCCGGATAGTTATCTTGTAGTGTAGAGGATTGCTACGGCGTAGCACCCGTCCGTAGCATACATACGTTGTAGCACCCGTAGCAAGGCAAACCGCATTTATAGTTCATTCGTACGAAGGTGTTGTATTTACAGGGAACACTGTTACTGTTGCCCATTTCCTAGATTCATCCTTTTATCGCCTTTTACGTCTCCCAATGGTAAAATGACGCAGTGAAGCAGGCTCCACACGGCACGGATTTGTAACTTAAAAAGCCTTTCATTTAAAACCCATAGACAGTTTTCGATAAAACGTAGAATTCGGTCAAGGTGACAACCTCGGCCCGCGCTTTGTTCGACAACTCATCCTTTGTTGGAAACTTGTAGCTTGTACCTAACTCCAATGGAACACATTTTTCAACTACTGTGCGGTCATTGGAATAGAATAGGCCATATTTGACAGCTGTCAATTACTAGAAGATATGTCAACAAAGAAAGATAGACCTTATGTCATAGCATTAACATGATTTTGACAGCTGTCAAATATGGCCTATTCCCATGACCGTACCGTAGACGCTATAGTGAAATTGCTTTCCATAATAGGTAAAGTTTATATTTATCAATCACGATCTGAATTTGTTCGGAGTCCAAACTGACCAATTAGGACATTGCAGAGTGAACCACATGATTAAACATATGGAAAATGCTTGCGCATTTCGGAGGGTTTATTGCTTCATCGGTCCCGGTTGTTGTCTAAGGCGACTGTCATTCATCCATTACACAACCGTGTTAAAGGCCTACTAGTATAACTTGCGCTAATAAAGAACATTTGAGCAGGACGTCAACAATAATGTTGCCAATTCGATATTATGTTCTTTATCTGCGTCAATTGCAACAAAGTATGCAAACGCTCTATGGAGTATCCAATTGAAATAATGTCGACCGTAATTCAGGTTGATAAAATGGAATAAGGTCTTAGGATGCCTAGAATGCCAAGCCGTGCCTGAACAGTGTCAATAGAACAAAAACAAGAATTTGGCTTCGAGCCATGTCCTATCAAGTGCCAAGAAATTGTCTGGACTTTTTTTCGAAGTTAATACTGCCAAACCTTTTTCTGGCCTTTTTCAATTTGTTAGTAACGAAATTGCAACTGCAGGCAAAACGGCAATGGCAAAAGTACGCAGTCCATATTTTCTGGTGCTTTGCTTGTACCGCTTCTTTGATGAAAGCAGCTTACGAACGAAATCAAAAATCGGCCATTATGCATGGCACACATCGATGTGGCGCAGTGATATTGCGACTGCCTGCAGCACAGAATATTCCGGGTTCAATTCTCGGGGGGTCACTCACAAAGTTCTCAGTCTGGTTTGGACATTGTAGGGCGAACCACCTGATTGTACGATAATAAAAGATGATTCCTTGCTTTGGAGGGCCATCGGTCCCGGTTGCTGTCTATGATTGATTACTTAGACGTTGGTCGTTACACAATCATGTCAAATGCCTGCTACTTGTAGTAGGTGGTTGTAAAACTCTTTCATCCGGGTTCATCGGGTCGTAGAAGATTTGCTGTAGGAGATTTCTTTTTAGAAATAAGCTTACCTGTTGTGTATTGTTCTATATGTTATGTTCTTTGTATTTTATTGTGTACAATAAACGGTTAAATAAATAAATAGGATGACTCTGTGTCCCACACAAAAAGAGAGAATCTAATTCGTCTTCGAACAACAAGGGCTCTAGGCGAGATAGGAACGAGCCGGAATACCGCTTTGCTCGAAGGAAACCGCAAAATCGTACAGTGCGTGTATGATTTACCTTACTTTGTATTCATAGCACGAGGAAGAGATGTAATTTATTTCGGCCCCTAAAAGGTTCGTTGTAAAAAGGATGTTAATTGTATTACAGACCCCACTTTTTATGTTTTTATAAGCTTCAGTGGCCTTTCATTCTTTGATGGTCTGAGTGGTTCAATTCTCGAGAGAATGATATATTAAAGTTGATATTTGTCAATTTATTACCCACAACCAACCCACGACGGAACGGAGACAGTATATGCGTCTGGGCTGATAGAGTGATTGTGCAAATCAATGTTGCCAATTAAAAACCACTAGTCCGATTTAAATGCGGTTTTCAGTGGTAGATTAAGATTTGACTAGAGCATGTTTTAAGATGGATTTTACGCGGACAACTACCAGGGGGCGCTGGAATACACCGACGTGTATTGTTTATATTTTGTTTTTACTTGTTACTTTGTGGACATGTTCTGTTTTGTAAGGATATTTTAGGCCAAAAACCTGATAGTCGCCTTAAAAAATATACTTCTGTGCTTATTAAGGCATGTTATATATGTCACCGTGAAATTGCAAACAACGCTAGATTATAATATATCTCGCTAAATTACAATCTGTCGAAATATTGTAAGACATAAACACGGATCACAATTTAACGTATCAATTTTCAAAATATTACAATATTATGAAGTAAAACAGTAAAACTGTCAACTCGCGTTCTGATTGGTCGAACCTCATGTATATCGCGCAGCCATGTTTATTTGACAGCTGATCGCCATTTCGATGGGTATCGAACGTAAACAAACAGTGCTTAAGAGATTATTTTCTTATTCAATTAGTTTATATGAGCAATTTTCAACACGAAACTATAATAAAATGGAACAAAAACGGTTTGTTTACGCTTGAGAACCAACGAAAGCAATCAGCTGTGAAACAAAGATGGCGTCGTTGGCGACATGATGCTCGACTTGACCAATCAGAACGCGAGCTGCGTAATCGTATCACAGTTTCACGGATTTAGTTCGTTATATTGTAATCTACTGAAAAATTATACGTTAAATTGGAATACGAGTGAATGTGTTACAGTATTTCGACAGATTATAATTTAGCAAGATAGATTATAATCCAGCGTTATATCCAATTTTACGGTGACATATATACTCTATCGGTCCCGGTTCCTAACTATTATTTCTGAATCGAGGGCTATTTCAGAATCCTACTAGCAGTAGTAGCCGGTATAAAAACTAAAACCCGCCACGATTTATCGGGTCGTTCATCGACTCGGTGTCTTACACGAGAGGGTCGTTTAGGTCATATGATCCAAAATGTACCTAACAGCAGAAGTTTTAATGCATTGTTTTCATTGTTCCAGTATGTCACAGAAAAAATGGGTGGTGCTGAAGGCACCAAGCTGGACCTGGACTTCGTGGAAATGGAAAGAGTAAGTAAAATTTTGCATTCTTATAGGTACGTAGGTTTACTTTACAAAATCGTGTATTTTAGGTACGTCTACATTATTTTTTTGTATTGAATGTACCGGCAAGTGTTCATTTATTTAAAATAGTGATCATAATATGCATCTATCTATATGAATCACTTTTACTACCATCTGTGAAATAACGAAAAAATAAATCAGCTTTTCCATCCATTTTGCACGAGTAGGTATGAGACTTTGGAACAGTTGATGGCCTGTATTCATAATGATGTCTAGAATCACCAGTTTGAATAAATGCCCGCCTGCCGATAACACCCGATATAAAAAAACACTAAATAACATTACAACTTTATTTGAGGATAGTATTTATCTGTCAGTTTTATCACGAAAATTATGTTTTTCGCTTATACAAACAAATTTTCTTTTCAACAACCTTCCCTACGATAGAACTTGAAACCTCCCCTGAGATCAATTACCTATTATTGGTGCCAGATATTTCTTATATTTCTATTTTATTCCGAGAAATCATTTTCGATTCGAAAACGTTATCTAATGGAACCTTCGAATACACTTTCTATTAAGATGTCATGTCTAGAAAAGGCTTTTAGTTTGTCTTTTTACTTTCTAGTATTTTTAAGGCTATTTCGTTATTGTCTACATGTGTGTTTTGACTGCTATTAAGCAATTTAACTTCTGCTCTTGACTTTACTAGACAGCTTTCGGTGATTGCCAAAATAATATTGCCAAGAATTTCTGATATTGCTCACCGCTGTTTTGCATAAGTATTATTAACTATTCCTTTTTCGATTCCAGAAAACAGACGTAACATGTGAACTAGTAGAAGAACTGCAAACGAAAACGAAAGAGTTCCTACAGCCGAACCCGACGGCGCGGGCAAAGATGGCGGCTGTCAAAGGCATTAGTAAACTGAGCGGGCAGGCGAAAAGCAACACTTATCCACAACCAGAGGGCGTGCTGGGTGATTGTATGCTGCACTACGGGAAGAAACTTGGGGAGGACTCTATTTTCGGTGAGTTGGTAGAATCTTACATTACTTACGGTAGAAAGGCATTTGTAAACCCAACGGGCAGGCGAAAAGCAACACTTACCACAACCAGAGGGCGTGCTGGGTGATTGTATGCTGCACTACGGGAAGAAACTCGGGGAGGACTCTATTTTCGGTGAGTTGGTAGAATCTTACATTGCGTAATATGTAGTAAGGAGGTATGATAGACATGAGTAAACACAGCAGGCAAGCCAAAAGCAACACTTATCCACAACCAGAGGGCGTGCTGGGTGATTGTATGCTGCACTACGGGAAGAAACTCGGGGAGGACTCTATTTTCGGTGAGTTGGTAGAGTCTTACATTGCGTAAAATGTAGTTAGGAGGTACGAAAGGCATTAGTAAACTCAGCGGGCAGACGAAAAGCAACACTTATCCACAACCAGAGGGCGTCCTGGGTGATTGTATGCTGCACTACTGGAAGAAAGTTGAGGAGGACTCTATTTTTGGTAAGTTGGTGGAATCTTACGTTACTGATGGGTAGAAATAAGGCGTGACAGGATGAAAATTTGATTCCTGTTCTTTGGAGTAATCCATTAAAAAATAGTTACAACTTGGTTACCTACAACTGTTGTTGGTGACTGTCCCGTTGGCGTAGTGGATATTACCCCTGCCTTCTACGCCGAGGGTCGTGGGTTCGATTCCCACCGACAAAAATATTTGTTAACACAATTTTCAAATATTTGTGTTTAGTCTGTATGTATTTATAAAAAAAAAGTATAGAAGTGTGATATCAGTTGTCTAGTTCCTATAGTACAAGCCTTGCTTAGTTTGGGGCTAGATGGCGCTGTTTGTTTTGATTTACTAGGATTTAGCCGTGGGGAATTTTGCCACCCCTAGTCCACACTTCAGCCGCGGAACTCAAGACCATGCTACAAGAGCTAAGCGTGGCAAGCCTTGAAGTTGGACTTAAAATGAACATGACAAAGACCCAACTCATGTGCAACAGTACTAAACGAAGGGTGGAAGTAGGCGGGCAGATAATACACTATGTTAACGAGTACACATACTTGGGCCAGATAGCATCCTTCGATAACAGGCAGGACAAAGAAGTTGAAAGACGCATCCAAAACGCCTGGAAGAGCTTCTGGTCCATGAAGGAGCTTATGAAGGGTGACCTTCCGTTGACACTGAAGCGTAAACTCGTTGACATGTGTATTCTGCCCGTCCTGACGTACGGCGCACAAACATGGTCTTTGACTGAAGCACAAAAGTCCAAACTCAAGGTTTGCCAACGCGCCATGGAGCGCAGCATATTGGGTGTTAAGAGGATCGATCGGATTAGAAACACAACCCTGCGCTCCAAAACGGGCATAATAGATGTTGGCAAAAAATCTGCGAAACTGAAGTGGGACTGAGGCGGGACATGTCTGCCGCATGGATAGGGACCGATGGGCCAAAATAACAACAGAGTGGGTGCCACAAGATGGTCGCCGTCGTCGTGGCCGGCCTCGCCGAAGATGGAGAGACGACTTGGAAGTCTTCCTCCAAAACTGGCAGCTGGAGGCCCAAGATCGAGACGGGTGACGCGAGAGAGGGGAGGCCTTTGCCCTGCAGTGGGACACCGAACAGGCTACGTAAAAAAAAAGTCCACACTGGGTGTTTCGTAACAGGCGACACGTAGAGTTTTTGACCTCGACTGAATATCTTAATCTGTCGACTATGGTCAACCGCATGGTGGCGGTGATGCAACCTACAATAGCTTTGCCAAATCCTTTGCTACTGATTTGGGATAAGGGCAGAAAAGTTATGAGACATAATAAAGATTTACAAAATATTTCTTACCCTATTTATTTACATTAAAGATTAGATAAGCCTGTTATATGAAACAAACGCTTGTTTGTTTAAATTAAATAGGATCTTATACCAATTTCAATAAACCTTGTATCAAATCGATTATTCCTTGACTGTACAGCAAACTTATCCTTCAAGGCCAAATAAGGTACAGTTCGCTCGGTAACTTCCCGACCCCACGATGTTACAACTTTCCCTTCCTAATGAATATTTATCAGTTACTGTGTTATTAATCGCTAACCTTCGAGTTTGTATCAAGGACAAACTTGTTTCATCATATTTTATGATTAGGACTACCAGAAGTTTGCTAACTTTTAAGATTGTTTGACCGTAGAAGTTGAAGTACTACGTTTTGATAGGAGATTATTGTTACAATTCGTCGCCTTTATTGTTATGAATTATAATAAAAAACACAGTATTTTAATGAGGAGGAAAACTGAGAACTAAAAAACCAAACAGTATAAACTTAGTGTCCTCGCGTTGTCACTTTTAACACTATCACTCTTTTTGCACATTTCTTTTTCTGCTGTGATTCAAATGATCTGTTTTGTTTTTCCAGCACAATGTCTGATCGAGATGGGCGAGGCGATGAAACAGATGGCGGACGTGAAGTACTCTCTGGATGACAACATCAAGCAGAGCTTCCTGGAACCGCTGCACCATCTGCAGACGAAAGACCTCAAGGAGGTTATGGTAAGAAATAAACTTTTGGCTACATCCAATCTGTAAAGAATTGATTAGTCGCTGGAAATTAGTGGAAAAAACTATGCCAGTAGATGGAGCCCTACCACGCAATAATGGTCAAGATACACTTCCAAAAATCGCGGGCGTGGAGTGAGCCGCTGTAGCCCAGATAGTAGAGGCGTCGCCAGTACAGACGGCGAAGGTAGCTGGATGAAATTCAGTCTGCGGTGAACATTTTGCAAGTTTTCCTAAAACTAAAAATACTGTATTGCGATGATTGGTAGCAGCTAAGAATTCTGACACCCTCGGGGCTATGCCGGCCATGGCTCTTTTTGCATTATTAACACCTTGTCAGAATCCGTTAAGTTGCCCCACAGGATTACGCCATATGACATGACGGAGTAGAAATAAACAAAGTATTGTTTTAGTAATAAGTTTTATGTTAAACGTCATGCTGATTTTGTTATAACTTTACTACATAACCTTTCTTTCCTTTCTTACAGCATCACCGAAAGAAACTACAGGGACGCAGGCTCGATTTTGACTGCAAACGACGTAGACAGGCAAAAGGTGAACAATTATCAAATTTTTTATTAATATCACGGTTTTGTTTAATTTTCCGCAATGTTATCTAACGTATGAAGTATTATTTTTGAAATGCCTATTGTGCAATTTCTTTGCCATACATGGTGTTTAGGTAAATGGCGCAAAAGTAAAATTCGTTTGTTCAAAATCATAATAAATGGTATCGTGCAGTCTTAATTTTGCAATGTTGATGTGACTAAATTTATTGTCCAGGACTAAAGTAATCCGCAGTGACGGTACTGGAAAAAGTCTAAACCTTGTTGAAATAACAGGGTTGGATGTCATTTTGCGCTATTTACCCTACACTTTGTATTTATTTTTTGTTTTATCTGTATAATTTAGTATTTTGGTGTGATTCTATTAGGAGGATCTGTCGGTAGGGCAAGTCCCTATATGAATAGTCCAAGCCACAGTTCCACTCCGAGGCAGGGTATGTTTCGAGTGGCTAGAGACATTAAAACATTCCATTTGTGTCCACTGTTGGACAAAACCATAAGATTTTCATATTTTTTGTTGCCCCTGTCATTTGTGATTATTTTTTTATATGTGTACCACTGTATGTAACCCATGTTATCATTAACATTTAGCAGTATTATGTTTACTGAATATTTTTTACTGGAGACGTATTTTTGAAATAATTTTGCATGCTAAAGTCTGCAACGATTTACTTTCTATTACTCGCATTTCTCCTTGTCAAGGACATTGAATAAAGAGTAGTAGAACTTGTGAAACGAGAAACGGCAAGACGACCTTTGGCAGACTTTTGCATGTGAATTGTTTTAAAAATACGACCACTTTTTTCAAAAACTTTGTAAATTAATGCACTCTCTGCTCGCCATTTTGTTTAGATTCTTGAATATAAATCCTATAATGCGAGCTCGTCTCTTCCATGTTTCCGTTCCCTGTACGCCGCCGAACTTCGCTACATTCAACCATTTGCCTGAGTTCCTTTCTTTACGTTTGGTCTGTATGATTTCTTTTTCGTTCTCCATCTGGTATGTATGATTTGGTTTGTATTTATTTGATTTACTTTGTATATTTTCTGTTTTGTTTATTAAAACCTCATTCATGGAACATTTCTCGCTGAACGCTAAATGAAATTGTGCTACATTGATTTTCGTACGAGGGTCTGTGTTACGTTGGAGGAGTTTTCATACTATAGGCGCTCACATTCCAGACGATGAAATCCGTAACGCCGAGGAGAAGTTTGCCGAATCCCTGCAGCTCGCCCAGATCGGCATGTTCAACCTACTCGACAGCGATGTAAGTTCCATCCCTTTTCTTTACACACACTTTAATATTGCTGTCTCTTTCTGACTTATGTCATTTTGTCGTTTAGTCGGCGACTATCATTGGAGAAGTGAGTTTTCGTACCTATTACGCAAGGTCTGTTATTTAATAAGGTTACCCGCTGAGTGAATGACGTCATAAATGGACAGTATTATTAAATTATTCTTTACTATCACTTTTCTTAGCAACGTAAAAACATGTTCCAATTGTCGACAAACCGGCCACACTGGCATTTTTTGTCAGCCATTTTGATACACATGACGTCATAGTCGAGGTAACTTTATAATTTACTAGCCTTGCATATTACTGGGTGCAGTTTGATCCAACTTCCCATTGGCTGGCTAGAAGACACAAGAATGAACTTTAAGTTTACCATACATTAGGCACATATTTAACGGTAGTATACGGAAGACGAAACCTATATTATGTTCCTACATGACAAAGTCACAACTAAAACACAATCACAAAACAATAATAGGTACCTTCAAAAATTGTTAAGACAATAAATAAAATTATCAGACTTTTAAAGGACTTTACAATCGTAAAAATAACATTTAAAGTAAGAAGTATTTTCTGTCTTTCGCATCTTACCTATCCTAAACGCCCATAGGAGAACCAAACCAAACCAAATTTATAGGAGAACCTTAAGTTGGACCGACCTGTTACCCAACTTTTGTTTTAAAACGGACTTTATTAGAAAAACGTAAGGATTATAATACGTAATCCTTAAATATTCTTTGCAAAATACTTGATGTGGAAGGTAGGTAAATCTTTTCAGTTTTATCTACCACACTTATTTATTTAAGAGATAAAATCACTTTAAGAATAGTTTTTCATCTATAGTTTTAGTCAGTAAGTTTAGTGAAATGGTAGTTAGTACCTATAATACATGACTAACGTTACATTAGGCCAATTTAACAAACTCGCGTAGTAGTCAAATGGCTATATATAGATAATAAATAGAAAGTTTCATAATTTTAGACTATACATACGGCCTCGACCTATATTATATATATGTTACAAGTTTGTTTTTTCATAAAGAGTTTTCAACATCTTAGGTCGCGGCTGTATGAACCACATTGACTAAGAACTCCAAACGAAGAGAAAATCTCAAAGCTTACTTTAATGCAGATGGCGCCAGGTGCGACTGTGCTTAAATGCGACAATAAGAAATAAATCATAGGTTTTTGGTATACGGGGTGTAAGGGACGGTGTAACGAAAACTTTGCAGGCGTACTCAAAGAATGAAACTGAAAAACTTTCTCCAAGGAGCATATGCGACAAAATTGTTGTCATACAAAGTCAGTCAGTTGGTCGTGAATTTTGTATGGGAGGACGGTTTTTTTTTTTCGTTTTCCACCATTATGTTCCATGGGGAACGTTGTTCAGTTTCTTAGTCTGAGCACGGCTGCAAAGTTTTCGTTACACCATCCCTTACAACCTGTAATTTAGACCGATGACAGAGAAAAGGCACAGTCGAGGGTGGCGCCATTTGGTTCCCAGTTTTCCTCCCCATTAAACTAGTATCCTGTGTGACCAGGTTGAGCAAGTGGCACAGCTGACGTTCTTCGCCGAGGGTCTGCTGGAGTACCACCAGCAGTGCACCGAGATCCTGCAGACGCTCGTCTCTACGCTTATGGAAAAGTGAGTTATATACCTACGGTTACATTTAATTAAGTACAAATCTCTTGATGGTGTAATCTACTCACAAAACTGAACAACTTTTGTTAGAAACTTTTCTTCGAAATATGAAAAAGAAAATTGGTCCTCCCATACTAAGTGACACACTTTTTCAGCATTTTATAATATTTCGAAGAAAAGTTTCAAACAAAAGTATTCAGTTTTGTGAGTAGATCACACCCTCAAGAAATTTGTACTTCATTAAATGTAACCCTATATATTTATATACATGTGTATATTTTGTAGGATAAATTATTGTCCTTAATTTGTAGCATTTAATCGGTAAAATTGAAAATGATAAAATTGAAAAATTTTGAGCAGTGGGACGGTACCCCACAGTTCCGGGTTCAAGTACCGGCGGTCGCTAATGAATTTTTCAATTTTCTCATTTTCAATTTTATGAGAATAATGTAGCACTGTGAGTGCATTAAACATCCCAATACATACATGTGTATGTTTTGTAGGATAAAAATCAGTTTTAAAACAAACCAGACGCAGAGATCAGGAAATAGTTTCTACAGAGCATCCACCTTACTATGCCAATGGTTTAGCTGGCAAGGCTGCAGAATGTCGTGACCAAAGTATTAAGTTGTAAACAACTACTACTATAGTCCGACCAGTTCGTGCGCGACCTTCCCTGGGGGTGACAGACGTTGGGAGGGGAGATGTCATCGGGTTGCGGGAGGTGTAGCGGGGAAGGGAGACGCGCGCATCCGCGCCGCACGTCATATTAAAATGACGTGCTTCCTCGCCCCCCAACCGTCTGTACCCTGCAGGAAGGTCGCGCACGAACTTGTCGGACTATAGATGTCGCTTAATCGTCACTTCGAGACTAGCATCAAGAGGTTGAAAAATTCGTCAGGGTCAGCCAGGCGCCGGTAGCTCAGATGAAAGAGCAGTGGGATAGTACCCCATGGACGCTAACGAATTTTTCAATTTTCTCGTTTCATTTAAAAGAATAAAATATAAAATATAGCACTAGAATAAAAAATATAGCACTGTGAGTGTATTAACCCATAATGCCCACTGGGTCTAAAACGACCCAAAAGTGGTTGGTGCATTTGAAATTAGCTAAAAAAAGTAACACAAGTTTACTCATCTACAAAGTTCAGATATAAAAATAATTCTGGGCATATATGGTTTAAAATCCCAATACTAACTGTCTAATACTCTGTCGGATTATTGTCATACGTCTAAAATATTTTGATGCAGCGTATTCAGCCCCAAACTCCACAGAGAGGACATGGAGAGGACATAGGACGTAGGGCATGACGCTTGACGTTTGACATCGCGACGTTTCCATACAAAATGTACGAAAAAGTATTGACAAAGGCACACACAAGCGTCGCCAAAGCGTCGCATCTATGACAGCTAGCGTCAAAAACTAAGAAGAATATTTGACGATCACTTGTCTGTCAACTGTCATTCTTACGTCTTATGCCCTTCGTCTTTTTGGTGGAGTTTGCGCCTTAGAAGAAAGAAAAAAACAGACGAGGCATTATAGCGGAGTTGTCGTAGTGCCGGGAGTGCTCATAGATGTACAACCATATGTATATATATGAACATTTCTGTCGCCGGCAAAAATCAGCAATATTGAAGACATGAACCCTAGCAAGCAATAAATTTTCTGCTAGTTAATTGTAAATGTAATAAACTGTAGGTATCTATAACCCTGTCGGATTATTGTCATACGTCTAGAATATTTTGATGCAGCTTATTTAGAAGAAAGAAAAAAACAGACGAGGCATAGCAGAGTTGTCGTAGTGCCGGGAGTGGTCATATATGTACATCCATATGTATATCTATGAACATTTCTGGCGCCGGCAAAAATCAGCAATATTGAAGACATGAACATTTGAATACCATAACCCCCAAGCAGACAAGCAAGAAATTTTCTACTAGTTAATTTTAATTGTAATAAACTAATAAAACTGTCTCTATCTATAACCCTGTCGGTTTATTGTCATGTTGTAACCTATCTTTGTCCAAAAGTCTATAGTTTATTCGCAAGCACAGTGTCTTGAAATGACATGACCTGCCTAAATGAGGGGCCAAGTTACGCTGGTCGCAATACTTAGATAGGTAATACGCTACCGGCGTAACTTGGCCTCCCGCTTAGGCTGGTCATGACACTATGATTTTGAATGGACTATGGAATATTTTAATGCAGTGTATTTAGAAGAAAGAAAAAACAAACGAGGCATAGCGGCAATGTCGGAGTGCCGGGAATGCTCATAAATTTAGAGCCAACATCTATATTTACGAGTATTTTCGGCGCCGGCTAAAATCAGAAATATTTAAGACAAGGACATTCCAAGCGAATACCACATGCAAGAAAGAACCCAGGAAGAAACTTTTATGCAAACTTGAAGCTGATTGATTTACATTGATGATTTACTTTTGTATATTTGGTTTACTTCGTCTGTATTTGATTGGTATAGGTACAGAAAATGTGATGTACTTATTATAAGGGCGTGCGCTGCGTGACGCGTATTGTTTGCGCGGACCCGAAATGTCGTGCGAAGTTCACTCACTTCATCTGCATCGCGGTACGTGCGTACAACCAGGCGACGCAGCGCACGGCCTAAGCAACATAGCTCAAAATACAAATTAAGTTAAGTTCAAAAGTTATCGCACATTGGTTATTTTATGAATATTTTTTTTCATGTATTAGGATGTTGTTTCGTATCAGCCCCTCCTCCGTTTTCAATTTCAATTACAAAAGTAAAGTTTCATATCATCATCTACCTGTCCTTATTGCAATTTATTTGGGGTCAGCGCAACTTGTCTTCCTCTTCCGTTCATTAAACTAGTAAAGTTTCACCTGATGATTTATCTAAAACAAAACTCTTCGCACATTCCAGGAAAGAGGAAGCGGTGAGCCGTCCGAAGCTGGAGTTCGTTCCGAAGACGCTGGCCGACCTGCACATCGAGGGCATCCACGACTTCAACAATGGTAGGCGGTACGGTTCCACACAGAGCCTGCCCCAGCCCCGCCCTTCCCACCTCCCCCCCTCCAACTCCGTCGGAGACCTGTCAGATAGAGACCCTTTCAGAGCGTGGGATTCGCCCATGAAGCCACCCAATTCTCGGCCTAACGTCCGAAGCAATAGGAGTCAGCAGCCGCCGGCGCCCGGGTTCATACCGAACCCTCACCCGGCGCCGAGAAGTTTCAATGGACGGGACCCGTGGGCAGGTGACTTCTGTTTTATTTGCATTTTCGGTGTTTCATGTTGGTTTTGGTTGTGGATTGTTTTTGGGTTTCGGTGGAAGTTGGTGGAGGATTCTAAGAAAAAGTTATCGAAACTACACTCGGCTTCAAAAAAATCGCACATTTTAAGAAATCTATTTCAAACATCTTTCAATCGTATTTGTATTATGAAATATTGGTAATGTTCGGTATCATTTGAAAGGTAAGGAAACAGAGAATGCAAAAACAATAATTCATTCAATGTTTTTTATTGGAACTGAGAAAAATTTACAAAACAATAAAAATCCTTAAAAACCCTAATAAAATCTGATTAATTTTTCAGAACAAAGTTGCTTAAAACTAACCTAAAACCTAGTGTTACCCCCCCTAGCCCTAATGACGTCTTCCATGCGCTCCCTCATGGATAGCACCAACTTTAGGACCTCTTCTTGAGGGATACTGTCCCATTCCTCAATAACGGCGTCTTGGAGCTCCTGAAGAGTCGCGGGAGCGGGATCACGGGATCTAACCTTGCGTTTCAGCTGGTCCCAGAGGTGCTCTATCGGGTTCAGATCTGGACTTTTCGCTGGCCACTGCATGACAGGGATCCCAACCTCTTGAATGTAGCCTTGCACAATACCAGCAGTGTGCGCGCGAGCGTTATCGTGCATTAATGTGAACCCGTCGCCAATAAATCCAGCATAGGGGACCACATGTTCTTCCAGGATCTCTGTGATGTACCGGTGAGCAGTCATCGACCCTTGCCCGCGAGCACCGCCGGTCCGAGAGACGCAAGAAAGTTCAGTTTTGCCATCGGCAGATATGCCGCCCCAGAACATGCAGGAACCGCCCCCGTATTCTACCGTTTCTTGGATGCAGGCTTGGGCAAAACGTTCCCATTGTCTTCTGTATACTCTTTTGCGTCTATCGTTGCAGAAAAGGCACACTCTCGTTTCGTCTGAGAAGAGAACAGTTCTCCATTGGTCCAGGGTCCAATTAACGTGGGCGCGAGCAAATTGCAAGCGTGCTCGCCGATGCGCTGCGGTTAATTTTGGACCCGTGGCAGGTCTTCTAGCCACAATATTTCTCTCCTTTAGTCTTCTTCTAACTGTAGAGACACTCACGGCCCTTCTACGAACTGCTTGAAGCTGCTGTTGCAACTCAACAGCATTAGAGAACCGATTTCTCAAAGATTTCGATACGACGAATCGGTCATCTCTCGCAGAAGTGCAGCGATTTCTACCAGACCCACGCCTTCGGACAAAGCCACCGGTCTGCAGGAACCGCTGGTACACTCTTCGAACAGAAAAGCGACTCAAGTGCAATTGCCGAGCAACGTAACACTGACGTAGTCCTGATTGCAGTAGTGCGATAACTTGGGCGGCTTCAGCAGCTGTAGTGTCCATCTTCAAGGACGTTTTTCTGATGAAAGATATTCTTCTGTGTCTTCTTCGACTGTTGGTAGCAAATTTATCCCCAATAAGCTGTATCGACCCTTTTATACCCAAAAAACAAAACAATACAAACAAAATTTGAAGAGGAGAATCAGTTCCATTGTCATTCACAGTGACGTGAAGTGTCAAGCTTTTTCTTTATTCAAATGAAATGGATATTTTATTAAAGAGTTTTTATAGGGCTCTCAAATGATACCA
This sequence comes from Phthorimaea operculella, assembly GCA_024500475.1. NCBI lineage: Eukaryota > Metazoa > Arthropoda > Insecta > Lepidoptera > Gelechiidae > Phthorimaea > Phthorimaea operculella. The sequence continues at coordinate 13,093,769 of JANFCV010000002.1, forward strand.
ATATTGCTACGAATAACTGCTTGTCTTAAGGATTACCAGTGCTTGAAGCCTATTTTTACGGACGTGCGATTTTTTTGAAGTCGAGTGTAGATGATGTTGAAATTAGATTGATAAAAGATAATTACGCACAATAAAACACAAGGGATATAAATGTAACATAATAAACAACAATAAGTTAAGCACTCGTGATTTAGCACGCTGTTTTATCTCATATAGAAGAAGAAAAATTCTAAAGGTATACGTATTTGTTAAATTTATTGGAATTTTAAATGATCACTTCGAGACGCGCACCAAGAGATTGAAAATTGCAAGAGTCGGTCAGGCGCCACCGATAGCTCAGGTAGCAGAGCAGTGGGGTGTTACCCCCCGGTTCCGGGTTCAAGCCCTGGCTGCTGCTAAGCTATAATTTTTTCTCTTTCTAATTTTTATTTATGAGTTATTAATTTTACTTGTTGTTAAATGTAACAGTTTGTTGTACAGACTAAGGGGTTTTAATGGCAGTCCACAATCAAAATTGTGTTAATCAGCGATCACGTGGTACTATCGCTAGCGAAACAACCCACTTTCTGTGCCTTTCAAAATTGGAAGATTATTCCGAAGTCTTTGATCTAACCTGACACGTAAGATTAGCAATAAAATAACCAGTCAATTTTGTTAGACACTGGAAAATGGTACTACCTGGTTCACAAAAGAAGGGGACCCGAAATGCCAACATTATTGTTGACATCTTGCTCAAATGTCATGTAATATGAAAATGACGCAAGCAATAATGTTGCCATTTCGGACCCCCATTTTTTGTGAATCAGTTTATAAGGGGCTGACGATAGTATGTACTCATATAATACAACACTCACGCTTTGCAAGGGATTGCAACACTCGGTGTCGGACACCAGAATAGAATCACATGATCATAGTCTAATAAAACATGGTCTTTCCTTCCCAGAGAAACACAAGACAACGTCACTTAGTATTGCCACTTTATTTCAATAAAATACGTTATGGAGTAAATTCAATCTCAGAACAATGGGTTAAAATGTTTCTTAATAATTTTATAATTTAGAATTACGTGTGTATTAACTTGAACTTTACAACAACACTTCAATTGTATTTATTAGTTAACAGTATCATAAATGATTTACAAAAAACATCATAAGAGTGGGTAATTCTGGTAACCCACAAGCACGATGACGTAGTCTTGTGTTGGTCACGTGGTTCACGAGCCTCGGAAAGAAATACCAGGCGGAGTATCTTATTATACCATGCACATGATCAAACTCATCTTGTAACTAACCATTTTCGGTGTAAATAATCTGAATATTCTAAACTGTACAGAACTATTGGTTGGGCACGTGAGCGAACGTCTTAACTTTTAATCTCACTTTTATCTGAACTATAGGTTGGTACTAGGCACGTCAGGGTACGTCTTAACTTTTAGAAAATATGACATAGGTTTTGCTAAATCGTATTTCTTCTAAGAAAGTATAATATTCTGGGTTTTGGCACTGTAAATATAATGTGCTTCTCAATATTGTAAAAAGCTTGCCGGGATATTTTAACAGACAATAACAAAAATTACACGGGACATGAAATAAAGAAAGTAACTGTCATCTGCGATGTCATAGATACCTAATCGTTTAAATGCCCTAAATTATATTTTTTAATAAAAAATTACCTAATTATTTAGAATAACATGGAGGGATTAGATTTTCTTTTTATATTTTTTGCCTCGTTTTTTGCTGAATCTGGGACAGCAAAAATGTTAAATACAGCACAGTAGGTACACAATCAAAGAATTTCTGTTTAAATATTGTTTTATTTCTATTAATCGCTTTTTAAATCTTCTAATTAGTTAAATCAATTTGGTTTCGTTTCTTATACTAAAACTGTACAGTGACCGAGTTTTTTTACAGGTGAAACCAATATTCCTATCCTATCCCGACCTATCCTTATTCCTTACTATTTTAGTATAAGATTTAATATTTAAGTATTTCTACTTATTGTCATTTCGATGTTGTCTTAACAGTTTTTAGTAGACAGGACAGAGCTATGCATGTAATCTTAGGTAATATTTGATGTTGGCGCTCGATAGTGTACTATCGATTGTGTAGGGGTTTTCGAATGAAATCTATAGATAGCAGTACCTACTATTGATAGTTTGGCAAAACGAATTTCTCATAATATCAACATCATAGCTCTGTCCTATAATGGATTAGGTCTGATATAAATGTTATGCACTTTGCATAATCATATCAACATAATTGTTAAATGTTCTACAGTAAAAGTTCCTCAATAAATGTTTGTCTAAATTACGCTTAGGTTTTGACGATCTTCTCTGCTCTTTATTTTTATCTGTCGACTTCTAAATGTTCAATTAAATGTGTTGATGTAGACGGCGTACTGTGAATGGCAAGAATGGTTATTCTGTCTCTGATTTCCCTCTAATGTGTTTGTTGTTCTTTCAAACACAGGCGTACGAATTGACATGCTCTACTTGATAAGTTAGTGTATAGGTATAGGTACCTAAAATAAACATGATGGCTGATCCAGCAGTAGTCAAAATGGCTGCCTTTAGATGGCTACCCCAGTGGTTAGACGCGTCATTATAGTCCTACAATATCGTGTGTGACCCTCCCTTGGGGTACAAATGGTGGGGGAGCGAGGTAGCACGTCATTAGGTGTGTCCACACCAGCCGAGGCTGCTCTCTGCCTCACTGCCTCGCGCGGCTTACGCTCGTGCGCAGGCGAGGAAAGTTGGGCTCAATTTGGATGCCTAAATAAATTAATAGGCAAACTTCTGAGGCGCGTTGATTTTGGCTCGGCCCGCGCGCGTTCGCCTGAGCACGAGCATGCGTTGCCTCGGGTGAGCCACGTAATTTTTTGGTCGTTTGCCTCGCGAGGCAGCGAGCAGCCTCGCTTGGTGTGGACGTGCCTATTCTAATATGACGCGCGGCGCGGATGTAGGTACGTGTGTCCCTTCCCCGTTACACATCCCGCTACCCGCTGACATGTTGAATACCTCGTCCCTCCCACCGTCTATCATCCCTAGGGAAGGTCGCGCACGAACTTGTCGGACTATAGTACCGATAGCGAAAGTCGCAGGGTCAAATCCTGCCTCGGTGTTTTCGTAAGTTCTCTTAATGGGTAGGTGGTAGGCTAGGTACATAGTCATAATCGTGGCACTATAGGTTGTTGGTATATGTTCTGGCACACAAGAAGGGAGCTCCCGGGCCAGCTCGCCGGAGCACAAGCCGCCGCAGAACCTCGAGTTCCCACAGAGCAACATGCAGCGCTCCAACAACGGTAACACGACACACACACGCACACACACACACACACACACACACCCACACAACAAGTATATTTACAAACACAAACTCGTGCATTAACTCATTTTACAAACATACTCACCTTGAGTTCCCACAGAGCAACATGCAGCGCTCCAACAACGGTAACACGACACACACACACACACACACACACACACACACACACACACACACACACACACACATACGTATGTACACACATTCTACGCTAGATAGCAAACACGTAACGCGTGGAGTCTATTAAAATGGCTGTTTTTTGTGACGTCTTACTGAATAATTCAGAGTAGCCAGCCAATTTTAATAAAAAAATAACGCATTTACTTGGAGACACACACAACACACACTAACAAACACACACACACACACACACACACACACACACACACACACACACACACACACACACACACACACACTCACTCACTCTCACACACAAACACATTCATGTGAATGTTAAACACAGACAAGCCAAGAACAGCAGAAAGGTTGTTATGATTAGGAATGAAGTAGTGAATATAGTTATAGAATAGCAAAATTAGAATTAGAAGAAACACACAATCACACAATACTTATCTTATCTTCTTCTATATTTAGCGAGATGCTCGAGTTTTTTTTTGCCATTTTGACTTACTTATAATTTTGCGTTTTGGCTTGAATTCTAGTACGTTTTATCGGGTTTTTTAAGTGCCTCATTAAAGTCACATTATTCATTATGCATGTCAAACATACCATCATTTAGAGTAGGGGCTAAAATAATATTAAGCGTTTGCCTGGCCTATGTTAGCGAGGCATGTTGTGTCGTCAAATGCTTAGCCAAAATCACCATAAACGTGATCATGACATAGAAATCAGTCACATAACCAAACCATTCATAGATTTGTAGCATGGAAGTTTTAGAAATTGATGCTGGAATTTTATTACGAAATTGGGATAGAAAAATCGCTTCCAATATACAAATCGTTCGAGCTTTGAGCTTGTTAATAATAATCTTAGAATGCTATACTAGAGATTACCAACAATTCATTGAACGAATGTGAATCCATATGTATGGGGTTTTATTTAAGGTTCAAGTTCGTCGGATGCGGCTATAGACGTAGTATGAAATTAAATTAGGTATATGGCGTACTGCCATACGCGTCTGTCGCACCCTTTGAAAGCGACGCCGCATCGACCGCTCGCGTCAGTCACACATCGTGCGGGTGCGATCGGCCGCACATGACGAACTTGCACCTTAAAATAACTAGTTTGTAGAGAGTGTTCCTGATGTAGAAATTTCAGTTTCAATTCTATTTTTAGGGTTTCGTAGTCTACTAGAAACCCTTATAGTTTCGTCATGTCTGTCTGTCTGTCTGTCTGTATGCCGCGCCCTCATATCTTCGTCAATTTTAGAGCTATCGACATGAAATTTGGTGAGAAGATAGATCGTGTTGACCCAAATATAGAAATGTTAAGAAAAAATATTTTAAATGTTTTTTGGACCCCCTCCCATACAAGTGAAAGGGGGGCAAAAAAATTTTTTTTCTTCTGTAATATTGAGTAGGGTATCGTTGAATAGGTCTTTTAAAACTAAGGTGAGGTTTCTTTGAAACAAAGTCACTAAATGGTTTCTGTCACGAGATATTTGCTTTTAAAAAGGGCGTTTTTGACCCATAATTTGTTCCAGCTGTAACTTCTAAAGTATAAACGCTAAAAATTTTAAATAAATATGGAATATAGCTTACAATCTGAAGTTACAATGAAAACTATAACGGATATTGTACCCTTAAAGGTTTCAGAAAAAAATGAGTTTTTCTATTTGCGGTTGGTCATCATAATGCTGCTAACAAACCAGCAACAAAATTAAGTTTGCAATGCTGAAAAACCTGATATTTAAACGTTGACTACGAAACCCTAATTGTGGGCGTGTCTGACACGCTCTTGGCCGGTTTTTTATATTTGCTATATTTTAATATGTTCGCACATTTTTGCATTTTAAGACTCAGTAATTTATCTTTTTAGATTTATATCAGGCACGCTTATAAATCAAGTTTTCTGTTCATAATCAGTCTTGTCATCAAAATACTTAGTTTTGTTGACTCTAATTTCCAGTGGATTTATATGGTCAAATTTTTACTACCCATACTGATAAGATAGGCTGGTGCAAGGACAACTCTTGGCCGTTTCCCAACATACCAACATCGTTCTTTACACGCGGTATTACCAGCCTGTACTCCTCAGTTGTCACTATTTGTCAACAACAGAAGCAAGACTGACTATGAACCGGAAATTCAACTAAGTACCTACCAACTAAATACATTTGTCTAACCTAAAATTAACAACAGCATCGCCGCTGCCTTCGCCCGTGAAATCGCCGGCGCGGACACCGGTCGCGCCTGCTAATAAGACGCCCTGCTGCACTGCTCTCTACGACTTCGAGCCGGAGAACCAAGGCGAACTGGGCTTCAAGGTATGGACTTGTTTTTGTGCTGTGCTTGCCTTGACTATGTTACAGGTCTTCTTCATGTGTAGATCAAATGAAGAAGACCAAGTATCAAAGTTTTTAGCCGCTTTTTGCTCTCTGATACATACGGTATGTGTAACAACCAACGACGTCCGTTGTTTGCGATTAATTGATTATAAATATAAACACATAGCAACCAGAACCAACGATGGCGTATTGTGCCAAAGCAAGGAATCATCTTTCTTATGGATAACCAAACTCGGAACCAATTCACTTGAAGAAGCGTGATGCTGAATGTATACGTTTTGGTTCTCCTTTGACGAAGCTTGTGCTAATAAATTATGGTTCTACTTTTGACTTTTGTACGACTTTATTTGAAAAAATGCTTATTTTTGATTTACAATAAAAAACACCAAGTAATAAATGTATAATGTTCAATTTTCTCTTCTCGGTAAGAGACTAGGGTTATTGTTTGAATACACAAATTTTCTACATACAAATAAACTATTTTATAAGTAATCTTGTCATTTAAGTTTCCTAAATCCGGAATGTCTTTCCACAGGAGAACGACGTGATCACGCTGATCAACAAAGTCGACGAGAACTGGTTCGAGGGCTCCGTCAACGGCAAGACCGGCTACTTCCCCATCAGCTACGTACAAGTCACCGTGCCCTTGCCTGGCATGTAAATCGTAAGCGGCATGTAGCCCGTGAGCGGCATATAGACCGTAAGCGGCATGTAATTCGTTAAGAGCGCCCCACACACTGGACCCGTATGCGTGACGTGCACGTAATCACGCGCGTAGAGATGACGTTGTATCGTATGGGATTGTATGAGAGGCCGCACACTGCCTGCGTATGCGTAGCGCGGTGTGCGGTGTCTCATACAATCCCATACAATACGTCATCTCTACGCGCGTGATGACGTGCACGTTACGCATACGGGCCCGGTGTGTGCCGCCCTTTAACGTCAGCATGTAATCCGTAAGAGGCATCAAAGCTGTAAGCTAATATCCAACGTTCTATCCGTATCATACAGGTGTCGGTTCTAGTGTCCTTGGCTAATTTTAAAACACTCTTGTCGATTTCTCTAAATAAGGAAAAAAGCTGTGAATTTACAGTAGTCTGTCGTGCTTCTTCTTCTTTGAGTGGGACACCAAGTCGTCCAATTTGAATATAGAAAACTTGCAGAATAAGAATCGTAGCGAAAGTCGCAGATTTGAATGCTGGTACTCTACCCTTGACATAGTTAGGTATACCTATTATTATCTTTAATAGTAAGTACCCAATTATGTCTGATTTCTGAACTCTCGAAGATTGTCAAATTTTATGAATCAAACATACCTATTTAAAACAGGCAAATAAAATATGTTGCTTTCCATCTGTTTTCCTTATTTAAGAAAGAGACAAAAGTAACTGAGAATTAGCTTAGGAAATATGCCGCAGAGTCGAGGCCATTACAACTTTGTTAAGGCAATCGGCTAGTGATAGGGATCCAACTAGGTTTTGGTTGGGTAGTGATTTAACTTTAGCTGTTAATAAAGGAAAACCAGACGTTTAGCGTAAAGGTACGCGTTAGTTTCGGACCACACGTCAGATTGCACAACAGATTGATTGACAGTTCTTGACGATACGACGTCTGCTGCAACTCCGTGTAATCAATTTTAACTTGAAGTTATCCAATTTATCCTGAGATATTTGCTCTACATTTTTAATATGTTCTTGTCAATGAGGGACTGTCCAGGACCACATTAATGAAAAGCATAGTCTAATAAAACATGGTCTTTCCTTCCCAGAGAAACACAAGTCAACGTCACTTAGTATTGCCACTTTATTTCAATAAAATACGTTATGGGGTAAATTCAATCTCAGAACAATGGGTTAAAACATTTCTTAATAATTTTATAATTTCGATTTACGTGTGTATTAACTTTAACTTTACAGCAACACTTAAATTTTATTTATTAGTTAACAGTATCTTATATGATTTACAAAAAACATCATAAGAGTGGGTAATTCTGGTAACCCACAAGCATGATGACGTTGTCATGTGTTGGTCACGTGGTTCACGAGTCTCGGAAAGAAATACCAGGCGGAGTATCTTATTATACCATGATGAAAAGATGAAAAACATATATAGGTGGCGCTCTCCATCGTCATATATCTACATGGTGATGGAGCGCGCCATCTATATTTTTTCTCAATAACGTGACCATGGACAGTTCCTCATTATAAACCCAGGTCTCAGACGTAAAGAAGATATTGAATTCCACTATTAAGACACGCGTTTAGACTTTATTTCGAGATTAACCGTTTGAGATTTAATGCGAATATCATATGTATGACCTGAAAATGGAATTTTACAACTTTTTCGAGCGTCGAGAGGAACGATTGCCTTAACAAGTTGTATGAGAATAATACAATTGTTATTTACGTCACGTTACGCAGTATTACGTAGTGGATTTGTATAATTTGAGTCTGTAACTGTGTCAAAAGCTCAATGTTAAAGTTACGAAGTTTTACCCCTCATACTCATTAGTAGATGAAATATTAAAATCCAACCATTTCATTTCATGAAATAACATGATTTTATCAGGTCTTCCGATTATTTTGATCGAACCTCTTTGTATTTTGTAATGAATTTCGTCTGTTTTGCATTTAACCAAACCGAGGACGTTTTTAGAAGATAATGCAAGAATGTTGCCATTTTAATCGATGACTTTATTTTTTAAAGTACTTGTTTTTATAATTTGACAAGTTAGGTGCAAATTGCTTGTTTATTTATATTTTTATAAGTTAGTTGACCTTATAGTTGCCCGTACCTCATGTCGCTAGTTTGAAACTTAGGAAGAGTAGACCTTAATAATCAAAATTTAGGTTGAGAATATAGCAGCTCGCTTAACAAATACCATCTATAGTGGAGTATTCCAAAATATAAAGATCACCAAAAAAAGGTTCTTAGGCTAAGAGATAATCATAGTCATAAACACCATTTTTCGATGTGAATTATTGGCGTTTGAGTAAATATTGTATACAGAAGACATTAGTAACATAATTTTATGAAATATTGTGCAATTTATAAGTTATCGAGACGTAAAAAGCGAGTCATATCTATGACCTAAAGCATGGACAATCGGGCTATCAGTCTTGCTTTGTGTTTCTAGCTGTTTAGTTTTCGTATAAAATGGGCGCGCGGTGCTGGCAACACTGCTCTGTCATTGTCACGTCCTCTGCCGTCGCCCGCATCGTTGATGCGAATTTTAATTATAAATGGTGTAATTTAGTGTGCTTTCGGTTTTCTCGTGTGGTTTTCCCTGTTCGGTGGGGAAGTGAACCAAGTGATTTTGGTTCCGGCGCTTTGATTGAGAGTCACGCGACCGCCGGCAAAATATAACCTCACTTTTCGTTGGCTCGCGTCGTGGCTGCCGATAGCTACGTATTTTAATTATAAATGATTGGAGGCCAACGGGGCCGATTTCTCATTCGGAGAGAAATCTTTTAGTTATTTTGTGTTAAAAAACATTATGTGATGTCGAACTGTGAACTATAGTGCAAATTGGAGGAAAGGAGTTCGAGAACGAGCGGATGTTCCGGTGCCGTGAGTTTAGGTTATTCCCTATTCCTGTGCTCCTCAAATATCCTGAATACCTGATTCCTGTCATACTTAAACTCACAAAGAAACGGCGTCATCGTTCGCTCGGTAAGCAATTCGTTGCTGGGCCCTGTTTAAGTAGATTTTGGAAACAAGAATTTCTCGGCCGGAAACTTTCCGGAACAAAATTCTCTCATTAAATTTATTTTATTTAGCTATAGTAAAGAGCACTACGAATCGTAGTCAAATGTTGTTCCGAGGCTGATCGACCATTTAGTTTTAGATTTTAAGATAACTTTAATTTGCTTCCACTGCGCTAAGATCAGCTTCGGAATCAAACACTAGCCAATATAAAAAAACAACAATATGTCCTTATAGTAGGTTAGAATTTCTATACAAAAAAATTTTGGGAGTTCCCGTGCGTGTTTCAGGTCGGTTCCGCTTTGGAAACGAATCTTTAGGCTATTCTTTAGCTATTCCGAGCCGGGGCCTTGCTAGCATACTTACAAAAAAAAAATGGCAGCCATTTCAAACTTTTTTTATTGGCCAAAATTTTGTTATTTTGTAATAATTCAAAAATGGTAAGAGCTACAAATAACTATTGTATGGAAGATAAGTTAAGCGTAAATTTCTGCATATGAATGTTATCAATAACTTTTTCATAATCCAATAGTTTGCAGAAAACGTAGCACAACATGGCAGTTTTGCTGAAAACTCACAAATTCGAAAGTATAAAGTAAGTAGTAAAGTTGGGGATTAAGAGTCACTCGCTGTGTGGGTAGACCATGCTACAATATCCTGCCTGATATTTAGTAACAAGCTTTCCGCCCAGCGGTTTTACTCGCTGATATATTTTGAAGTAAACAAGTTAATTTTATACAAATTTTCGTCCTCTGTTTTACCACTTTAGGTGATGAATTTTTTGGAATCCTTTCTTGATATTAATTAAGATTATTCAAATAACCTCTGTGCAAAATTTCATGGTCCTAGGTCCAGTAGTATTGCCTGTGCGTGGTATACAATTTGTATGAAAAAGTAGAGTTTGTTCGTTGTTGCCACATTTTGTACTTTTTTGCTATCCTAACAGGACCTTGGGTCAGAATTATTAAAGAACAGCCTCAAGAGATTGCAAAAAAATAAAAATTTGGCAACTACGAACAAATTTAATATTTTTTTTACAAATTGTAAATCTATGCACAGGCAATACCACTGGACCTAGGTTCTTAAAATTTTGCGCAGAGGTTATTTTGGTTGGGTGAAATAACACCAGGAAAGGAATTTAAGAAAATCATCTCATAAGGTGGTAAAACTCAGGTGTAAATTGGCAAAAATTTGCTTGTTTACTTGAAAATATATTAGCGGGTAAAACCTCTGGACAGAAAGCTTGTTACTAAGTATCAGTCAGGATACCGTAGCAAGGTCTACCCACACAGTAAGTAATTCTTAATCCCCAACTTCACTACTTAATTCATATTTAAGATTTGGTGAGTTTTTAGAAAAAACTGCCATGTATTAAAGCGTTTTTTTCGCAAACTATTAGATTATCAAAAACGTTATTAGAGCAAGGTTGTGCAGAAATTTACGCGTAACATTTCTTCTATACAATGTTCATTTATAGCACTTACCAGTTTTGAGTTATTACAAAATAACTAAATTTTGGCCAAAAAAAAAGTTTGAAATGGCTGCCATTTTTTTTTAAGTATGCCAGCAAGGCCCCGGCTCGGAATAGCTAAAGAATAGCCTAAAGATTCGTTTCCAAGGCGGGGCCAAACTTTAACACGCGCGGGAACTCTCACTTAAGCGATCTTGCGTACTATTACCGAAACAAGAAAAAATAGAACATAATACTGTGTCCTTCTGTATGCAATAAAACGTTAGACTAAAGACGAAGACGCTTAAAAGGAGAAACCATTCGCTTAATAAGGACCGGCTCACACCTAGCGCTATTAGACGAGCAGGGTCTTTAGTAGCAAATTGAAAATCAACTGTATGAACCTTAACACAAAGTGGTTTTTAGTTGGCAAGAGCCGATCTGCAAGCAGACAAATATCAACTTTAGTAATTTCATAAATAATCAATTTTATTAAATGGCTCTAGATATCTACCGGTCCCGTAAGTTTTCTATGTTTTAGTCTAGCAAAATTACTCAAGGCGTAGAGGTATGTTTGAATAAAGAGGCTAAGACTTCACGGCGTGAGGCAGCATCAATTCTGAAGGGTGATATTTTGAAGTAATATCTGTAAATTTGTTGATATTATATGGGCCAGTGCAAATCTCGCACCATTTGAGGGATGCAGTTTACAGTAATAATGACAAGAGCGAACTTCGCACGACTTTCGATCATATGGGCATTTTTTATCAAGATAGAGTTCAATTTCAATGACATACTACTCGTAAAAACTGCGTGCACCAAACGGTGTGAGATGTGCACTGGCCCTAACGTGTGTCTATTTTTGTAGATGCGCAACAGTCTGTATAGTCCCCCATAACGTTATAATTAGTTATTTCTCATCATTGCGTACTTTCAATTGAATGCACAGGACATAAAATTTACTAGACTATTATAATGTAACTAGTTAACATATGAGATTAGATTTTATAGTTATATCTTTGCAAGTAATTATTTATCTAAATGGAGAAAATGTATACAATGTAACGTATATTATACACAATGATAAGTGATGGGGTGTAAGGAGTTGTTGAAATCTTGCCAGGGTTCCGCGGCGTTCGATGTTTGATGTGTTATCGGCATATTATTAATAAAATAAATAATATTATATAATGTCATTGTGATAACATTAGCTATCATGTGGTGCAGTATCCCTATTACCATTATTATTTTAAGTTTACCTTTTATATTTTTTAAACTATCTTCATATTACTTTGTGCATAATAGTTCGTTTAGTACTACTGCAGACTTCTTTGTAAAAAATGCATAATGATACCAAAAATTTCTATTAGAATTTTATTATTACATGGCCTCTCAATAGCATTATTGAATGTACTTTTAAAATGCACTATGAATTTAAGGTCTTACTATTTCACTTTGTCCAATATTGATGTTGCAGTAATATCGAAAGATTATTTCAATAAATACCTATTGTTATTGTCTTATAGATAAACTGACCCCATTGAATCACTTTTCTGGCATACAAAAGACAATACCTAGATCTAATGTTAGTTGTATGTAAGGTCATAAATAATTGTTCTATCTTCAAGTGTCTCTTAATATAAGTATTTTGAGTAAATAATGCATTCGTCAGTGTTGACAATGTTTAAATGTTTAACGTGAGATGCTCGAAAGCGCTGTGTGTATGAATGAATAGTCACTTTCAGTTGCCTTGGCGAGATAGCACTTGAGACTATTTTTAGGCGACAACAAAAGAAATGGTAGGTAGGTACTTATTTACAACCAAAACAGAAACTTTTCCTGGTGTTGTTTTGTTAGAACTAACAACAAATCTTGACAAAAAATGTTTTACGTTTCTTAAAACATTTTCGTCTCGTATCGTATCCCGCCAAGGTAAATGAAATGGACTATAACTGTGTATGTATGTAACACACGCGCCGCCGACCATCCAACGCTATAAATACGTATTTCTCAACAATACTTTCACGCATGTCCTTCCGGGGAGTCATTGAGTATGAACTGTTGTTGTACTGTATATGCTACAGAATTGACATATTGTGTGCTTCTCCATTCATGGTAAGCCCCATATGTAAATCAATGACTTTGAGTTTGTGGAATAGTTGACGATAATTTGTCGAAATGAGTCGCACAAAAATCAGAACTATCATAAATCTGTTGAACGGCTCATCAGATCATTCTGTTTATTTGAACGTGGGGTTGGCAAATCAACGACATTTATTTGGAATAGTCACAGCCGTAGAGGCACGCCCAATTATATATAGGGTGAAATTTTACTAGTGACCGATAGCGAAAACTCAGAACTGGCTGGTGATAAGGAACAACTTTCCCCAAGGAACATAGGTCGAAATACGAAAAAAAAATTTGGGCCTCCCATACAAAGTTGCCGATCAGCTGATTTGAATTACTATGGGAGGTCAAAATTTTTTTTTCGTATTTCTACCTATGTTTCTTGGGGAAAGTTGTTCCTTATCACCAGCCGGTTCTGAGTTTTCGCTATCGGTCACTAGTAAAATTTCACCCTATATTTGTGTGCGACTATTTTTGACAAATTACCAACATTTTTTCCACGTACTCAAAGTCGCGGATTTCCACATGGGGCTTGCCATGGAGAAGCACACGACATTATGTGTAAATTGATAAGTGAGAGGACCTATTTTATAGTCTCCCTATACTGTGTTGGTTCTGTGTCGCTTTGTATCACGCATATCGAGTCGGGTCGTGGCGCCGGTCGATAGGAGCTTGAGGTCGGCAGACGGTCAAACGCCTCACACAAAGACAGTTGAACACGAGTCATTGCACCACCGATATAAATAAAATCGTCTAGATCGGATAAACAGAAACGTGTTTCGAGGAAAACTACGTTGTTTGTAGTTTACAGTTTTCTATCAACATGCGTCACGACCTAGGTGGCGTGTTTTTGAATCGGTAGAAATATTTTTTTATTGCGCCAGCTGGCTACGTATGTAAAGAGGCGTATCACGGTCAGACAGACCTGTCGTCACAGAATAGCCCATACGAAATATTTCTTCTTATTCAAAAATACACCTCCAGAATCACTATAAGGAAAGAAACATAAAATATTTTGCTATCGGCGCGAAATCGTCTGTTATGGTGTAATGTTCTCGTTCATGTTACTGTAATCTTAAAAAATACTGTAATTTGATAGATTAACTTGAAGATTACGAGATGTAATACAAATATTATTGATTTGTATTAAAATTTATCCCGAAACTTATTGCTCGTTTTCGCCTCCTAATAAAATGTTAACAATTAAAACTATGACTTGTATTATTTCACGCATATTATTATCCCATAATAACAATTATAATAAATATCTAGGCAGGCACATGTTGTGGGTACGTGACTATGTATCTAAGAAACAGCGCAGGTTACGCCTAAAAAAAGTATGCTCAGTTATTCTACCCCAGTTATTTTAGGTCCGTTCACGGGGTCCATAATGTCTAAATAAATACTTAGAGAAGAAGAACAAATAAATATTTTGGTAAAGTTTTTTTTATGACCCTAAGTACCTTCATAGTTTCTAATGCCTACACTAATAGAACTACACGTGTAGGTATGTACGTGATTTGTTACATAAGTACTTAGCTGTTTATTACTGCATTAATACAGGGTGTTGGAAAAAAGAAGGTATTATCTGGTTAAATACTGTCACTAACAAGAAATTTGGCCTTCCATACAAAATCGCCGATCAGCTGATTGATTGACTATGGGAAGTCCAAATTTTTTTTCTTATTTTGGCCCATGTTCATTGGGGAAAGTTGTTTAGTTTCATGAGCATCTTGGCCTCCTTTTAGCTTGTTTATACCCTGTTTGTTACTCCCTATATCGTGTATACTATTTATCTAGTCTGGTAATTTAAAACAACTTTCTTTAAAAAAAAAGGCTTAGCACATGATTATGTTTTAGTCTAACTAGATTATTTTGAGGGCAAACTATGCAAGGTGATTCTATTCTTTAACTACGAATAACTACTACCTACACCTACCTACTTCCTCATACTATGGGGTCATCTCAGAAATCGCATAAAACAGTTCCAAAAATCATTTTTAAAGGTATGAGAGAAAGAATCCTCCTGCAAAGCGTACTGACTGAAAATAAACCATTCACACTGAAATACCTACCGTACCGTTGAATAACCTTGCTAATATAGGGTTTCAGGCGAGTCGTGCGTGCTCGTGCATGGCCGTGAGTGCTAATGCGATTGCTTTGGATGCGGTCGACTGGGCGAGCAAACAAATTACATCGTCCGCCTCGTGTCTGTCAATAATTATTTTAGGTATAGGTTTTCATAATACGTAGAAAGTCCTAGCAGTTATAATTAGGTTCAGTGTGTAGTACCTACTGACCAGGCATTGGCAATCAGGCCGCCTTTTTAGTATCTAAGCTAGGTATTTTATTTTTGGAGAAAGTTGTTCTCTTTCATGAGGAACCTTATACCACCCGCGTGCCGTATCCCTAATTTAAATTTCTGCTTATAGCTCTTTTCAAATAGTTACATACCCTCTTTTTGTAACACCCTGTTTAAGGTGTTTATATTTTGTGTGCTGGTATTAGCCAATACGCAAATGTTTTGATAACTTCTAGGCCAGAATAGCATTTAAAGTCGATGTTTTTGTTTTCTTTTATTGTATCAAAACAAAGAGACGATACCACGCTCTAATTTTGGCAATCTGGAATATTCGCGATAGCAAAAATATCGATAGGTTCATTCGTACCTACTGATAAGAATTTTATATCTAAGTCATACCTAATACCTACGTGTTACTTAATATCATCTTTATCCAAAACAAAATATAACAAACAAAGGCGGTACAGACAACAAAGAGGCGGCCTTATTGCTAAAGTAGGTAGGCGGACCTACATGCCAGCCAGACACAGCTGTTTCCTGTAAAATCATTATTTGCGACAATGACAAACAGAAAGTTTACGGTAGTTATTCTGAGTGCCAAGTCCGTAACGGGACATTCCTACGTAATGTCCTATTTCTATACTAGAGACGTAGAGACTACGTCTTTGGTGCACGGAGCTACATTATTCCTTGAGTGTTCAGCACATTCACGTTCCACTCGAGAAATAAGGCGAATCACGAAATTTGCGCAGTTATATTGCTCGTTTCGCGAACTGCGTATGTAGGCACCTCAGCGTTCAGACTTCCTCAATCAATTCTGTTATTTGCGTCCGCGACCCACTTTGCTAGATTATTATGGCCACAGTCGGCCTGGCTGACATTGAATTTACTCTATCTAGCTGTACAGAGTTATCTTTAATTTCCGCAAGAGCCAAGATAAATGTAGCCGAGTCTAATCAAGTGTTAGAAAAATTACTGCATCCCTTGTAAAGGATGAATTTGCCCATGGAACTGAACAACTTTTTGCGAGCCCGAGAAACATTGTGGACCCAAAATGGTCCTTGACCCAAATAGAAAAATATTTTGACCCCATTTTCACTATAGTCAGGTCAAACAAAATTGGCCATTGGCATAGGTCATATAATAGGACATGCGGATAAGCAGCCGTCCAAGGCCTAGCTGATACGATTTCTATTCTTCAGATTTGTTTTCGTGGTGCCCTACAATACATACCTATCACCATAGAGATAAGATATTATAAGATGGCTCACAAAACAAACAACCCAACATGTTTGGAACCAGTCCAAAAAATCAATACGAGGTTGCGCACTGTAGCAGGTAGGGCAACGGCCACCGTCTGGGACTGGATGACGTCAGGTGCAGGGTATTTATTTATTTAGTTCGTAAGGGCCAGGTCAATCAGGTCGTTAACCTGGTTGAATGATCCTTATTCCTTGCAGATCCTTTCTGGAAAGGTTAATGTCCCTACACATATCATCAAAAACGAGTTCCGTCTCAGAATGGCTAAATGTCGATCTAAAATAAAGAGTAGGAGGTACGTTCGCAGCGTTCGCTCGAAGATCCCCCTTTATCCCCGTGGTCCACCTCCTGGTCCACCTGGTGGAATCCCCCCAAGGCTTGTGATAGTGATTTTGCTACAATGACCTTGGCATTTTCTGTTGTGAAATTGAGAAAGTTGGGACATTTTGAGATTTGGCCATTCTGTTTCTGACACGTTGAAATTGAAATCAACTGCAAATATTGTAAGGGGTGAACCAATCCATGAAACTGAACAACTTTCCCGGAGGAAGTTGTCGAAAAATGAAAAAAGTATTGGACTTCCCCATAATTGACTCGGCCGGTTCGTACATTTTGTATTGAAGGTCCAGATATTTTTTCATATTTCGAGCTGTTTCTTGGGGAATGTTGTTCAGTTTCATAGGCTGGTTCAGCTCTTAATGTTTGCAGTTTTTTTTTTTTCATCCTGTATTTCCCGAGAATGTAAGGTACAGGGTGTGGTATACTGTATGACCCACTTTACCGTGAACGCTAAGCTTCAACAGGACAAACTGAACAACTTTCCCTTGTAAGCCTAAAAATGGATCTCCCATACAAAACAATCTGCTGTCTAAGCTGTCAAGCTATTATATGGCCTTGAACATTGGTCATTAGGGAAAGTTGTTCACTTGGACCTGTTGAGCTTAGCATTTATGGGAAAGTGGGTCATTGAATCACTGAATGCAGTACGACCCTGTATAGTAAACTGATTGATAGTGATGTCTATGTTGTACTAAGTATGTGTGTTTGTTTGTTGGGTGTGTATCTATCTAGCGGGGTCCCCAGAGGTATAATGATGAAATATATAAAAATGAACAGGCATTTCAATGTACTTCACGAATTTGATAATGAAATCCAATGTACCTCATTCCTTTTTGGAAAAAAGCCAAAAAACTACGTGATCTGGCTAGCGGGCTACTTTTTCATTTCAAAACAAATATAAATTATAATTATACAGTTTGATTCGCCTTCCAATGTACCCCCCAAAACAGGTTTTAAATCTTAAAAAAGTTTGTTATTTTATGCGAAATACCACAACAAAAGATTTCTCTATCCAGCGGGCTACTTTTTATATTTACCACGTACAGACTTGAGAAATATACCATTTGGTTGCATTTTCAATGTACCCCTCAGTTTTGCTAAGTTTGATGTGAGATAATATCCTAATGCAAAAATATTTTGAAAAAACGATAATGCTTTATAAAGGATGCTGTACAAACGTAAAACTCCATTATGGTTACGTGTGTGTTCAAATGTCAACCAATTTTAGCAAGGAATTTGAAATGAAAGTGAGGAACATAGTTGACTTTCACACAAATTTACCATATCAATGCTCACCTAACTGATTTACAACCTGATTTACAATATTTTTATCATGCTTGTAGATGTAACCCCCTGTACTAAAAAACTCTGAGGCATGTCGGTATGGCTTGCAAAAAAGATGCAGTGTTGTTGTTAAAAGTGGCCTCTGTCAGGAAAGGACAATTTTGCCAATGTCCAAGTTAGAGGTTACAAGGGTTCAAACGAAAATATTATTAGGTCGGTTGACCCTAAAACTGTTACTACTACGAACTAACCGCAGTGGCGGACTAAGGTAGGGGCGGGGGGGGCGGTCCGCCCCGGGCAGCAAGTCCCGGGGGGCATCAAAATGTCCTCCGGAGGAGGCCATTTTTATGCTCCAAGGACCGAATCGTAATTAAAGTTATTTACGATTTGATCACAGGAGTTTAGAGTTCGATCTTTTGTTGCCCCCAGCCCAGGACTTGAATTGTAAATAAAGTTTTTTACGATTTGATCAAAGCAGTTCGGAGGCTATTTTGATGCCCCCCCCAGGACTTTTAGAGTTCCAAGGCTGTTTTGTTGCCCCCAGGAATATAATGGGCGTTTTTTGGAGAACCTAATCCGCGAGATGGCGTTGTACGCCTCCATAGACTTAAAGGGATTAGCTGGCAGCTTACAACGCCATCTTGCGGTTTAGTTTCTCCAAAAAACGCCCATTGTCAATAAAGTTTTTTACGATTAGACGATTAGATCAAAGGTGTTCAGAGGCTATTTTGTTGCCCCCAGGACTTGAATCGTAAATAAAGTTATTTACGATTTGATTAAAGGAGTTCGGAGGCCATTTTGATGCCCCTAGTACTTGATAGCAGCCGCTGCTAGGGCAAGCTTATTTGAAAACATTATAGGTGACACGGCGTATCTCCTCGCTGCTTGTCGTTTCTTTATCTAGCTAGCTCGCTTCGCTCACAAAACGTGTAGTGATGGTACAGCACGGTGTGTCTTTTTAACGCGAAATGTCGACTTCGCTTAGCTCGCATAACTAGTAGTGATAGTACAGCACGGTGTGCATTTTTGACGCGAAATGTCAAGCTCGCTTCGCTCGCATAGCGTGTAGTGATGGTGCAGCACGGTGTGTCTCTTCACATGCCTTTTTAACGCGAAATGTCAAGCTCGCTTTGCTCGCATAACGTGTAGTGATGGTGCAGTACGGTGTGTCTCCTCACATGCATTTTTAACTTGAAAAGTCGAGCTCGCTTCGCTCGCAATACGTGTAGTATTCGTGTGGCAAATGGCGAAGAGTGGTTTTTCTCTTGTTTTTGTTGAACTGAAATGTTAAACTCTTTTTGCTCGTAATGCATATTCTGCTTGTGCCTGAGTGGTGCAGTGCTGTGACCCCCCCACGATCCGAAGCTGTATACGCCACTGTACCTAGGTAGGTCATAATACCAATAATGAAGTTCTTAAAAAGGGTTTTACATTAAGGACATTTTCTGTCGCTGGGGGGCATCCGACGGCTTGACCGCCCCGGGCATCCGACGGGGTTAGTCCGCCACTGACTAACCGAATAAATAAATGAGCTGACATAGTTAACAAAAAAGCTAGATGGGGCAGGGGGGACTAGGTGGATGCCCTAGTGTAGCGTCGTACGCCCTGGAGGTAACGGATGACCTTGAGGGAACGGGATAGCGTCGTATACTCTGGAGTCGTTGGACGCCCTGGGATAACGTCGGAATAAGACGTAGGTAGAGGGAGAGAGAAATACATCACAATGCAGCTGGTACACTTGCTGCTCAAACAAAATACTTTGTTAATCCCCTACGAGCACGCGGGTGAAGCCATGGGTAAAAAGCTAGTATTTTTATTATAACACTTAACTATTTTCTGATTTTATCCCTAACTTTAATGCTAACATCTATGTCGATGCTCAGTTTCAGATTTAAGTCTAATCTCTGCGCTTTGATCTAAACTTCCTTCATCTTTTACAGTTTTTTTTATAATTTCTTCCGTTTTATGTTGAACAAAAGTTTTTGTAAAGCTAGGCAAGGCAATATAGTCTTTCATCTTCGCCTGTCCTGAATGGACCACCATGAAAAAAAGTGGCAACCCTAACCATTGCACTGGTATTTTTCTTTTACTTCTCATAAACATTTTGTTTTATCCGTCAATGGCAGACGTATTTTCAAATCAAATTATTTATTTTATTTTTACTCGGATATTCAATGATTAACTTAAATTGTATTATAAGCCGTGAAGTAGGTACCCTACAGTGCAGCAAAAAAGAGTAGACAAAAAATGAGGGCGCCACTATGTATGAAATTTAAAAAATTAAATGGCAACATTGGCTATGAATGGTAACAATTTAGTATGAACATTTTGTAGTTCTATTTTATGTAATTTCTACTCTTTTTTGCTGGACTCTACATTGAATTAAGAATTTCAATTAAAAAGTTAACAAGACATTTCCGGATAGATCAAGAGGATGTTCCTAGCGCTTGCAGAAGACACTATTATCTCCCTGCTGGAGCCATCACGCGTCCGGCGCAGCAGTGCTGGAATCTTATACTGCGTGTTACAAAACAACCAATAAAGCTTAAAGTAGGTCAAGGTACTCGTAAAACTGAACAACTTTCCCCATGGAATCATCATCTTCCTGCCCTTATCCCAATTACTTGGGGTCGGCGCAACACGTTTTGTTAAACACAAAATCGTGTTGCAAAAGGATTTGGCTTAATTTTACGACCGGCCGCCTGCTTGACGTCAACCCTCCTTGGGAATGCTTTTGTGGTGGATTAATCGCCACCATACGGTTGGCCCTGGCTGTTTGGGTCGGGTTTATCTCTCGGTCGCCTCTTACGACCCCCACGGGAAGAGAGGGGGTGGTAGTATTCTACTCTGCCGGCACCACACGGCACTGCCGGCACCACACGGCACTTTCCCCATGGAATATGGGTCGAAATATGAAAAAAAATAATTGGACCTCCCATACAAAATTAACTCGATTTGTATGAGACATTTATTGGTCGTTTTGTAATACGTTGTATTACTGACACTGGCAGAATTACCCAAGATGGGTAAAAGTCGATATTATAAAATAATAAATGAATAAATAAACATTGAGGGCCTTAAAGTGCGTTTCATCTTTTAGTTCCTCTGGCGTCATGTTGGCAGCATTGAAAATTTGTATGTAAATATTAAGGCGGCAATAATATTACATACAAATTTCCAATGCTGCCAACATGACGCCAGAGGAACTATAAAATGAAACGCACTATACCACAAAAAACTTAGACACGAGTCGAACGCGTGTTTAAAATAAAACTTCATACAAAAAAAACGCTAGACACGCGTTGAACGCTGGTCTATCTTTTTTGTGGTACGGCCCTGAATGTTTTTTGCTGATCTTACAGATCTGTTTTTAGATATTTTACAATTATTCAATGCTTTTATAAATAAAACTCAGCAAAACTGAGGGGTACATTGAAAATGCAACCAAATGGTATATTTCTCAAGTCTGTACGAGGTAAAAATAAAAAGTAGCCCGCTGGATAGAGAAATCTTTTGTTGTGGTATTTCGCATAAAATAACAAACTTTTTTAAGATTTAAAACCTGTTTTGGGGGGTACATTGGAAGGCGAATCAAACTGTATAATTATAATTTATATTTGTTTTGAAATGAAAAACAAATAAACAGCTAGATAGATACACACGTTTGTAGGTAGTAGAGTAGGTAATAGGTAGGTAATAGGTATGTAGGTAGAAAAGTAAACCAAGAAATAGATCGAAAGCAAACCATTTATTGAAATTTTCGCAAATTGGAATGTGATTATATGAGATTACAATTTTTCGACTAACATATTTTCAATACTGATGTTTCTTATATCGTTTGCGATAATTAGTTTCCGCCACGAAGACGCAGAACCAAGTGCAAAGTGGACTCCTTCTGAATGTTGTAATCAGAGAGAGTACGTCCATCTTCCAACTGTTTACCAGCGAAGATCAGACGCTGCTGGTCCGGGGGAATTCCCTCCTTGTCCTGGATCTTTGCCTTCACATTTTCGATGGTATCAGAGGCCTCGACTTCAAGGGTAATAGTTTTTCCAGTCAAGGTCTTCACGAAGATTTGCATACCACCACGAAGACGCAGAACCAAGTGAAGGGTAGACTCTTTCTGAATGTTATAGTCGGACAATGTGCGCCCATCTTCCAGCTGTTTACCGGCGAAAATGAGACGCTGTTGGTCTGGGGGGATTCCCTCTTTGTCTTGGATCTTTGCCTTCACATTCTCGATAGTGTCGGATGGTTCAACCTCCAGAGTAATGGTCTTGCCAGTGAGGGTTTTGACGAAGATCTGCATACCTCCACGCAGACGCAAAACCAAATGAAGTGTCGATTCTTTTTGAATGTTATAGTCAGACAATGTACGCCCATCTTCCAGCTGTTTACCGGCGAAAATGAGACGCTGTTGGTCCGGGGGAATGCCCTCCTTGTCCTGGATCTTTGCCTTCACGTTTTCGATGGTATCAGAGGCCTCGACTTCAAGGGTAATAGTTTTTCCAGTCAAGGTCTTTACGAAGATCTGCATACCACCACGGAGACGTAATACCAAGTGGAGTGTGGATTCCTTCTGGATATTGTAGTCCGAAAGTGTGCGCCCATCTTCCAGCTGTTTACCGGCGAAAATGAGACGCTGCTGATCTGGGGGAATTCCCTCTTTGTCCTGGATCTTAGCCTTCACATTCTCGATAGTGTCGGAAGGTTCAACCTCCAGAGTAATGGTCTTGCCAGTTAGTGTTTTGACGAAGATCTGCATACCACCACGCAGACGCAAAACCAAATGAAGTGTCGATTCTTTTTGAATATTGTAGTCCGAAAGTGTGCGCCCATCTTCCAGCTGTTTACCGGCGAAAATGAGACGCTGTTGGTCTGGGGGAATGCCCTCCTTGTCCTGGATCTTTGCCTTTACATTTTCGATGGTATCAGAGGCCTCAACTTCAAGGGTGATAGTTTTTCCAGTCAAGGTCTTCACAAAAATCTGCATACCACCACGCAGACGCAGAACCAAGTGCAAAGTGGATTCCTTTTGGATGTTGTAGTCGGAAAGGGTGCGGCCATCCTCAAGCTGCTTGCCGGCGAAGATCAGACGCTGTTGGTCTGGGGGAATTCCTTCCTTGTCCTGGATCTTTGCCTTCACATTTTCGATAGTGTCGGATGGTTCAACCTCCAGAGTAATGGTCTTGCCAGTCAAGGTCTTTACAAAGATCTGCATACCACCACGCAGACGCAAAACCAAATGAAGTGTCGATTCTTTTTGAATGTTATAGTCAGACAATGTGCGCCCGTCCTCCAGCTGTTTACCGGCGAAAATGAGACGCTGTTGGTCTGGGGGAATTCCCTCCTTGTCCTGGATCTTTGCCTTCACGTTTTCGATGGTATCAGAGGCCTCAACTTCAAGGGTAATAGTTTTGCCAGTCAAGGTTTTCACAAAGATCTGCATACCACCTCTGAGACGGAGTACAAGGTGAAGGGTGGATTCCTTTTGAATGTTGTAGTCGGAAAGGGTGCGGCCATCTTCGAGCTGCTTGCCGGCGAAGATCAAACGCTGTTGGTCTGGGGGAATACCTTCTTTGTCTTGGATCTTGGCCTTGACATTTTCGATGGTGTCAGAAGGCTCAACCTCGAGGGTGATGGTCTTGCCAGTCAAGGTCTTCACGAAGATCTGCATACCTCCACGGAGACGCAATACCAAGTGCAAAGTGGATTCCTTTTGGATGTTGTAGTCAGATAGGGTGCGGCCGTCCTCCAGCTGCTTACCGGCGAAGATCAGACGCTGCTGGTCCGGTGGAATACCTTCCTTGTCCTGGATTTTGGCTTTCACATTCTCGATGGTGTCCGAAGGCTCAACTTCCAACGTAATGGTCTTCCCAGTCAAAGTTTTGACGAAGATCTGCATATTGTTTGTTATCTGCAACAACAGAATTTGCTGTAAGTGTAAATTAACTACGGATTTTGGGAAATGATGGCACTATTTCGCAATACTGGAGAAGACAAAGAACAAAGAAAAATCTCGAACACAAAATGGCGTCGTGTAAGGAAACGCAGTTCAAAGAGGTTTTATACAACAAAAATACAGGAAGATTGCAGGAAAATAACGAAAATACACACCTTTTTACTATCTTACAGGAATACTATGATTAACTTGGAGTAAAATTAAATAATATTCTTAAAATACAAATAATAACACAAGAACGACACTTCTCTCTGCGCTTTGAACTCAAATAATGAGGAAAAGAGATGCAATGAGTGTTTTTATAGATTTTTAAATATTTTTTATTATGGTAACACTGATATTTTGTAGCGACATCTAGCGATAAAAGAGTTGCATCTTATCTTAAGCAAAATTACGACCAGGAACGCACTAACAACTTTTTAGTTAGTTGTCACTTTGGTTGTCACCGTTCCATCACTCGACGGCGTGACGGCGAGGCGACGATTTCTTTGAAAAATACCGAAACCATCGACTTGGATTTTGAATATGACTGTTGTTGTGCACTTGTATAGAGAATAAAGACCTTAGTAAAAAAAGCAATATTGGTTAGATGCGATGCGTCCACTATGGAGTGAGAACTGATACATTCTGGGACAAATCTAATGCATAGGAATAGTTTATCTACAACGTGTTACAAAACAACCCATAAAAACTCCTATACAAATTGAGAAACCAAAAGGTCTTTTGCACATTCGTGGATCTGGAAAAGGCCTATGATAGAGTGGTAAGGAATGAGTTGTGGTCAGCATTATCCATGCATGGGGTGAGCGGTATCTTGGTACGAGCACTGAAATCCTTATACAAGGATTCCAGTGCCTGTGTCAGGATAAACGGGGCCTTCACAGAACTGTTTAACATCGAGAAAGGTGTTAGACAGGGATGTGTTGCGTCTCCATGGCTGTTTAACCTATTCATGGATAGTTGTTTGACAGATTTGAAAGAGTGTGAGTATGGTTTGAGAATGAATGGTTTACTCGTCAAATGTCTCCTCTATGCTGATGACCAAGTTATCCTTGCGTCGTCGGCTGAAGAGTTGCAGGAGATGGTAAAAATTATGAATGAGGCTTTAAAACGGAAAGGAATGAAAGTGAATGTAGGGAAGACGAAAGCAATGGTTTTGAAAAGAGGAAGGCATGACAGAGTGTAACATTATGATAGAAGAAGAGAAAGTGGAGCAAGTGAAAGAGTTTGTTTATTTGGGATCGAAGTTTACATCGGATGGAAAGTGCGAAAGTGATATTGAGAGGAGGGTGAATGCTGGTAACATGGTGAATGGAGCATTGCATGCCTTTATGAATAGCCAGAAAGTGTCAAATAAGGCCCGTCTGGCTGTGCATAGAGGGGTGTTAGTTCCAACACTTATGTATGGAAGTGAAAGTTGGGTATGGCAGAAAAAGCATGAAAGTAGGATAAATGCAGTAGAAATGAGAGCGTTAAGAAGTATGATAGGAGTGAAATTGAGTGACAAGATAAGGAATAGCGTGATAAGAGAACGTTGCGGTATAAAAGAAGACGTAGTGACTGGTATAGAAAAAGGTATGCTTAGATGGTTTGGTCATGTTGAGAGGATGAATGAAAGAAGACTGACGAAACAAGTATATATGGCAGACGTGGATGGGAACGCTGGAAGGGGAAGGCCTCGACGAACGTACCTCGATCAAATCGGGGACGTGCTAAAGAAAGGTCAGGTCAAGAGCACCCTAAACCGACGAGCATGTATGAAAAGATTGATGAATGTGGAGGAAGCGAAACAAGTGTGTCAGGATCGTAGCAAGTGGAAGGAAGTAGTCTCTGCCTACCCCTATGGGAAAGAGGCGTGATTATATGTATGTATGCAAATTGAGTTCATTTTGTATGGGAGGTCCAAATTTTTTTTTCATATTTCGACCCATGTTCCATGGGGAAAGTTGTTCAGTTTCACGAGTACCTTGACCTCCTTTCAGCTTTATTGGTTGTTTTGTAACACCCAGTATATAATTTGTGATTAACTGACCACATGGGTTCGATTCCCAAAAATTCATATTTATCACATTGTGATTTGTGAATATAATTACAGTTTAGTTAGGACAGTACAGGTAAAATCGTCTGACAAAAAAAGATGTTTGCCTAATTTGCCCTCACTATACAGGGAGTAACAGCAAGGGTATAACAAGCCGAAAGGAGGTTAAGGTACTCATGAAACTCAATCAGCTGATCGGCAAATTTGTATGGGAGGTCCAAATTTATTTTTCATATTTCGACCCATGTTCCATGGGGAAAGTTGTTCAGTTTCATGAGTACCTTGACCTCTTTTCGGCTTGTTATACCCTTTCTTTTACTGCCGGTATGCCCTTGGTACCGCCCTGTCTGTCTATGATAATTTAGAAGGTGGTCGTTACAAAAATTTAACTGCCTATTAGGCTCGATTAGAACCGCGGTAGCCCAGTTGGTGGTGGCGTCGGCAGTACCGATGCCAAAAAGTTGCCTACAAGTATCTAGTAGTAGGCAGTTTGAAAAACTCTAATATCATTGCTTAACAGGTTGTTTGTCGATTCGGTGTCCCGCACGTTATAAGTAGAAACCCAAAAAACCGAAATAGATCCAGGGAAAATAAAAATATGCGCGACTAAAAAGTTGCATGTGCGTTCACGACCTTATAATTTTTTTAAATGTTGATAAAAGAAAAGTAATAAAAATTGTCTATGCCTCCTTCTATCCCAATACAAATTTTGATAATGGCAACATTGGACCAGCTGTCATTTCCAAAACATCAGTTTTTTTGTTATCTGTGTACGGGCGTATCGGCTGGAGGATTTTTACGAAAATTAGATGTTTGCAATAAAATAATTAGAGATTTGTAAGTGGCAATGCTTCCGATTGTGCATTATAACCAGTTTCTTGTAATAAACTTTATCTGACTTGGTCTACAACTCCGAGGACGTCGTTTTTTTATTCGTAGTGTAGAGAGGACTTTTTGTTTCTATTGTAAACACGTTTGGAAGCTTTTCTCGCAATTTTAGCGATGGACGGGTTGTGAATAATATGTGAGTCACTGTTTCTCGGCGGTCAGGCTTGACTGAGTTTGTTGTTGGTGTTTAATTTCGTGTTAGAAATGGCAGATATGATTCGTGCCATGGGGGCCCCAATCGGACCCCCTGTGAAGGATAAGTTGGGCTCTCCCTCGACCGAGTCCGAGGATGGCGGCGGAGATATTGCGGAGCTTGCTGCAGACTTGGAACTAGACGAAACCGACGGGCCCAGTGCCAATGGTATTGCATTTTTGTCTATTTACATTTTTTGTTTGATCACAAAACATTTATCATGTTGCACATAATATAATTAAGCACATATGCACTTGCCTACGTTATAAACACTGTTTTATGTTCTTGTGGATGATAGTAACTGTACACTTTCATTCTGTTATTGTTTGCCTGCTATTGATGTTACAAAATAAAACAGTTTTCACTTGTTAGTAAAAAGCAAAACAAAGGGATGTTTATTTAATTTTCCAATTTCCTTTCTCCCTCACAACAACTGTAGGAAATGATCCACAATATGTACATACCTACTCAAATGTAGTTGCTGGAAGTATGCAGTTGTTAAAAAAGTTCAAGATATTTTATATTCAATGAGGTATATAATTAAGCTGTTGATTATATCATCAGGAGAGCGCCAGGCTGTGTTGGCTCCACCAGAGACAGAGTGGTATCATGGGCGGCTGGATAGATACACATCTGAAGAGAGGCTGTGGGCTGCCGGCAAGTTGGGAAGCTATTTAGGTAAGATTAATATTCAACTAATATAATTTGGATGGTTTTATTGAGCTGCTAATCAATAAAGTAACAATCAGAATAGGTAATACTGAAAATGGAATGGTAGAAAATCATAAACTGGAACATCTTGTAACTTCTGTATCATTTGAACATGAAAACTTTTCAGAGTCATGGCAAGGTAAGCCACAATAGTGAAAGTAATATTATTAGAAAATCTAAGAAATATTCTATCTAAAATACCATTTCTGCATGTGCAGTCTTAAAATAATTACACTAAGAATTTCAATATTTCCCATGATATTCATGTTTCCCATAAATAAATATTATAAACATTATTTAATTTTAAACATTTAATAAACATTATTTAATTTTAATATTATTACTCCCTCTTTAGTTTTTGTAATTTAATTGTACTTTGATTGTAATCATTCAATGATTATAAGTTCCTTGCACTAACCACTTACCATAATTCATTGTTTCCCTATAAGGAGTAGTGGCATTTCATTCACTGACCATAATCTCCTGCAAATTTGCATTTTATTGCACCAACAATTGCAGCATAATATCTGCAGTGCAGTGAGCCAAATGCAAAACTCACATGCCTATCTCTGGAAA
Organism: Phthorimaea operculella; assembly: GCA_024500475.1. NCBI lineage: Eukaryota > Metazoa > Arthropoda > Insecta > Lepidoptera > Gelechiidae > Phthorimaea > Phthorimaea operculella. The sequence goes on from JANFCV010000002.1 coordinate 13,122,397, forward strand.
CTTAAATTGTTGGCTTACCTACTAGTGTTTTATCAAAATAACAGAGGGCCAATTAATATTATTCATTATTATAGTTCTAATTATGATGTCATTAGTATGCTGTAATCAACTAATCAGTGAAGTGAAGTAGGTACATCATCCTTTTTAATGATGTGTGATACATACAGTTATAAGTAATTTATTTACTTATTAATAATTACTTTTGTTATATCTTTATCATTACTTATTTAATTAATGCAAGATTGATAAGGTTAATCATTTCCATCATTGCTCAATAGTAGTAACATTAACATGCAGTATTAGATACAACAGACACTTTTATTTTCATTCTAAAGCAGCATGAACCTAACATTTTTTATAGCATACATGTCAACACAGTTTTTCACTCTCATAAGGCACTTTGTATTACAAAACACTCACTTTCAATGAACAATGGGTGTTGAATTACTTCCCATGAGATTTTCCCTGAATTGTGCAACCTATGTGGGATTTCTTATGGTATTTAGTTTCTCTTCCTTCTTAGCTACATTTAACTAAATGATTGTATCTTTGTAATCAATTAAGGGCATCACAGTGTGAAACTTTAATGATTGATTAGATATTATGCCACACGACTTTTTATAGTAAACATGTTTGTTCAAATCATATTATTGGTCAGCTTCTTTTCTTAAATTATTGTTTTACCGACCTTCGTCCCTTTTACTCGCATCATACATAATTACTGCAGAACCATGCTAAAGCTCTATCACACAAGCTGTTTAGGACGCGCGATGGATACGCAGCGAATTCGCCGCGGACGCGCGACTGACGAACGGCGTATGCGCAACGAACGACTTCGTCGTGGATGCGCGGCCGATACCGACGATATTTGTACCGTTGAATTGGCTGCGCATCCGCTCCCAAACCGCTTATGTAATAAGAGCCTAAAGATTATATGCCAAATCTATGGACAACCTGACAAACCTGAGTATTTTTCCGTTAATGAGTAGACTAGTATAAAAAAAAAGTTGTTTCTTTTCAGTGAGGGAGAGTGATCGTAAGCCTGGTTCTTACGTGCTCAGCTACCTTGGCCGCACTGGCATCAACCATTTTAGGTAAAACACATTATGTCCTTTTGGAAACTTAAGTAACTGTGTCAAACCAACATACTTATTTTGTACACATTGAACATTGAACTTATTTCATCATCTTTCTGCCCTTATTACAAATCAGTTGGGCCGGCGCAACATGATTTGTTAGAATACACAATCAATAGCAAAAGGATTTGGCTAAGTTTTATGAGCGGCCGCCTGCCTGACTTCAAACCTCTTTGGGATAGGTGGTATCACCGCCACCATGTGGTTGGCCATAGTCGGCAGATATTCCGAGGTCAAAAAACTCTACGTTGCCTTTTACGAAATACCTGAAAAAACTAGGGGTGGCAGTATTCTTAGCCGCTACCACTAACATAAAACATATTTCCCATCTTCAAAACCAGGATAACAGCGGTATGCGGCGACTACTACATCGGCGGTCGCCAGTTCGATTCCCTGGCCGAGCTGGTGGGGTTCTACAGCCACTGCTCGGACCTGCTCAAGCGGGAGCGCCTCGTAGAGCCTGTGCCACCGCCGGAGCCTGTTAACGATAAAAAAGTAAGAAGTTTCTTCTTGTGTATTTGGTTTTTTAACGCATATTATTCTCATTAATTGAAAGTAAGTAAATTGAAATATTCGTCAGCGACCTCCGGGACTTGAACCGTGGCGAATCGTACCAACTGCTCTGCCAACTGAGCTACAGATGCCTGGCTTACCCTGATGAATTTTTCATCTCGAAGCGACATCTAGTAGTAGTTTTTATAACGAAGTACTTTGGATAGTCCACATTAGAGTAGGAATTCAAACCATTGTCATACGTTCAATAGTTTTCCTTTAGAAGACTCAAATGCCTATTAAGATACTTATATTTATTTCACAGAGGGTGGTCGCAATACTGCCGTACACCAAAATGCCGGATACGGATGAGCTGACGTTCCAGAAAGGCGATATATTCTTTGTACATAACGACATGGGCGACGGCTGGCTCTGGGTCACTGCACATAGGTGAGTTTTATAAATATGGATTAGTTGATGACTGATGTGGCGTAGTGGTAGTGGAACTGCCGCAGAAGGTTCCGTGTTCGATTCTCGGCGGGGTCACTCACAAAATTAATATTTATTACAATTATTACTTTGTGAATTTGTTACCAGTCAGATTAGGACTTTGCAGGCAAAAGATCATTCCGTATTAACTTTTTGGTTACAAAGTTAATACAAATGAAGCAAGCGGAAAAAATTCACACCGCCGGCGGGATTCGAACCCACGTCTTCTGACAAGCCGGGTCAGACGTGTTAAGCCGCTACAAAAAAAAAAAAATACTATCTTGTGGAAAAATTTCTTCAAAATAGTAAACATTCTCAGATCATTCCGTGCTTCGAAGGGCACGTTTCTAAAATTATTTTTCCCTTGTGATGTCGGATATTCGGATTAAAATAACGTCAACCATTTTATTTTCTGCTCTCTCTCTTCATGTGGGACACCGAGTCGTCCTGCTGTTAAATATTTTCTTTCAGTCCTGTAAGCAATCAAGAAAATGAGTAATAATTTCAAACTCAAGTTATTAAAGTAATGAAAACAAAAGTGAAAGGCTCTTTGTTTCAGTGCCGTATTTTCGTAACCGCTTATGAAATAAACTAAGTGTTTCAAACGGCATTGCGGGGCATCCTGCCATTCAACATTTTCTCCACTTCAAAACATAATATTCTTCCAAAACTGCCAAATATGTATTTGCACTGTAAAAATTATTTGGATATTACTAAGAAACTGGCAATTAAATTATGAACGATGCAATACAATGTAATTCGGTCAGAGTTGTTAACTAACATAATTGGATCCTGCATGCAATTCATATGGAATACCTCTTCAATGCAGTAAATAGCACAATAGGCATTTTACATACATAAATACATAGACATATCACGCCTTTATTCCTCGCGTTGTAGGCAGAGCGTAAAAATACGGTCGCTATCGCCAAGTTCGACGCATATTTGAGAGACATTTCAGAAAAATCGTGTATCATTATCGCAAAGTACATAAATTAAATACTTGTGTTACAAAATTTGTCCAAGGTTACAAAACGCAAATATATCATGTATTTTCTGTTATCTAACGCGTATACATTGCAGTTTTAGCGTTTCCATTAGTGGAATAGCGGTGTTAATAAGCATAGTCCTTCATCCATGACGCTATATGCTGATATGAATCCGGCATTATTCTCTTATTATTGCTAATTTTGGTATTAATATTATTCCCTCAGGATTGTGACAAGTTTTTTTTTATTCGGCTTATTAAATAGATCGTGCGTGATCGATCTATGTGTACGTTATGCGTATGGTTTTAAACTTTGACTGCATTTGATTTCATTTACTGTTAAGCATATAGTTACATACCGTGTGGCTATCCTGGCCTCGAGGCTGTGCCTATTTTAATATTTTTTTACAATGGTCAATGACTAATCCTGATTGGTAATGTTGTTGTTATCCAACTTTGAATAAATATATTTGAATTTTGAATTTTATTGACTGCAGTACCTAAATTGGTAGAACGATGAAACGGTACTATACATATTCCAAGATATAATAAAATTTGTTTGTATTGTAGCCAAAGGACTAGGGCTAAAATCATGATATATCTTTACAATACCTAACAAAATCGTTTCACTCCAACCGGTTCTCTCAATTTCACACAAACAACATTTTCATTCATTCGATACCCCGTTAGTTTCGCTTCACCGACCACCGAGCAATAGCAAGTAAGGACGCAAGGACATTTTATCAGCCATATTTAGCCGTACACTAGTTATAGTGCGTTGACATCGTAGATAACTGCGCGTCACAATGAGGAACCGCTACTGATAAATAAATGGTCAATGTGCCGTACAATGAACTAGTATTTTTGGTGTGCGTAGAAATAACAGGTTTTGCAAATAAATTGAAATAGTCTATGAAGATTAGTCAGACACAAAGTCTCCTGAGTGAAATTCATAAGAATTATTACAGCAACAAACATTATGTTGACCTGCCTAAAGCAAAAAGGCATCATTATTCCGGGTGTAACAAAAAAGGTTAAGGTTAGGTAACAAGCTGAAAGGAGGTCAACGTTCTCATGAAGCTGATAAACTTTCCCCATGGAACATTGTTTGAAATGTGATAAGAAAAACGGACCTCCCATACAAAATCGCCGATCAGCTTGATTTACTACGGAAGGTCCTAATTTTTTAAATGTTATTTCCGTTCCGTTTTCTACATCAAACTGTTGTAGAGAAATCGAGATTAAGTCGTTTTATTGCCAAAGTACGTTAGCGACCGTATTTTGCGCCGATAACGCTCTGCCTACTCCGCAAGGGATAAAGGGGTGAGATGTGTATGAACAGCATGCACATCACAAGAAACATAATTAATTATCTCTTCTATATTTACTAAAATATGTACAGGGTGTTAATTTAAATGCGTGCCATATCTTAAGGTTAGGTTAAGTATCGAAAAAGGATACCATAAAAAAATATTATCATCCGTCTGCCCAGGACCGGCGAACAAGGCATGATCTTCCGCGAGCTGGTAGAAGACCTGGACCCCTCCATCGATCCCAACACGGTCTTCTCGTGGTTCCACCCCAACTGCACCAAGAGTGAGGCTGTGGATATGCTGGTGAAGGCTGGACCAGGCAGCTTCCTTGTCAGACCTTCGGACAACTCTCCAGGGGATTATTCGCTGTTCTTCCATATTAATAACCAGATACAAAGGTTTGTATGAAGCTGGGGCTCCGAATTTCAGCTGGGCGGAAAAAGAAACACCTGGTAAAATTCTGTATGACCGTCTATTATTCTCTCCAGGGGTTAGCATGATTGCGCATTATCTAAAAGTAACAATAGAGAAATGGCGATTTTTAAATCATTATTGAAAACCCGAGTTAATATCTTAATAAAGCTACAAGTGATAATAATTTTCTTACAGGTTCAGAATCGAGAAGAAAGGTGTTCGATATCTGATGGGCGGGCGGACCTTCGAGTGCCTCGACGCCGTCATCAACAGATACAGGAAGGAACAGATCGTGGAGGGACACACTCTTGGACAACCGGTCAGTTGAATTATTATTCTTCTTCTTTCTTAATGCTCGTACCTTACAATTTCACAAAAAGACACACTTCCATATTTAGAGAGTAGGCATTTTATTCTGAAACCAACTAATGTCTAGGAAAATTGCTAGTATTATTATGTAAAGGACAGTCAGTAAAACGTTCTGAATGATAGTTTCTTCACAGGTTAAAGACTTGACATAGCAACTTAGCACCAGAAATAATAGAACTAAACAGCAAAATCTAAAGTTACGACTGCATAATTAATGAATAAATTCCATTTACGATATAATAAGTTGCAAAAACCTATCCCAGTAGATGGAGCCCTACCACGCGTTAGTGGTCAAGATACACTTGTAAATTTCGCGGGCTTGGAGTGAGCCGCTGTAGCCTAGTTGGTAGAGGCGTCGCCAGTACAGATGGCGAGGTCGCTGGTTCAAATCCAGCTTGCGGTAAAAAATTTGCAAGTTTTGCAAAAACTATATAATAATCTGGTTTTCTAAATTGGATTATTTTGGTTTTTGGGATATTCTCTTCAATTCAATACTGCTATATTGATCAACAAACTCTTTGGTTTCTTGGTTACAGTTGATAGCGGAGGGTCACGTGATAGAGCCGGTGCAGAACGCGTGCGGTGCGGCCGCTGAGAAGATCTACGCTACTCTTAGAGAATGCAGGGACCAGATCGGTATGTTCTGTTCTATATTTTATACATCAACAGCCACAACAGACCAGTGGTGGATATGGTCTATCGATTTTGTGTTCATAGTCATCTCGCTTGGCAGACGGGTTGAATTGGTGAACACAGTAAAATGATACATTTACAGGGAATGTGGTTGCTCATTCCCTGTAAATGACGATTAATTTAATTAATTCCCAAGACGATTTGTGAAAGACATGTCACATCATCACAAGTTATACCTTCATAACAATGAGAAAAGAAAATTAACCTCCCATACCTTCTTAAGCGCTAGTTATAAATTAATTCCGCTTGAAAACTGATCGAGCCGTGCAGGGTTGTTTTTTTCATACGCTTTCGTGATTTTTGGAAAATAAAACATAGTTAGCTCGAATGATTGATTATTTTTGGTATTTTAATAACTATGTTCATTGATATTATTAGATTCTCAACATTCTTATCTCTTCGCAGGTTTAAAGAAGATGAAGGGCATCAAGCACCAAGGCTACCTGAATAAAAAGTCTGATAAGGCCACTAAGAAATGGAAGGCGCTTTACTTCGTTCTCTTACAAGAGGGCACGGATACCCATCTTTACTTCTACGACTCGCCGAAGCGCACAAAGCCTAAAGGGCTGATTGATCTGTCTTGCGCTTATTTGTATCAGGTAAGTGGATTGTTATTTGAATGTCAAATGGAAGGCGCTATACTTCGTTCTGTTACAAGAAGGAACGGACACCCATCTTTACTTTTACGACTCACCGAAGCTCACTAAGCCTAAAGGGCTGATTGATCTGTCTTGCGCTTATTTGTATCAGGTAAGTGGATTGTTACTACCTGGTTCATAGAAGAAGGGGCCCCGAAATGGCAACATTATTGTTGGCATCTTGCTCAAAAGTTTGGATGTGAAAAGGAAGGCGCATTACTTCGTATTGTCACAAGAAGGAACGGACACCCATCTTTACTTCTACGACTCGCCGAAGCGTACAAAGCCTAAAGGACTGATCGATCTGTCTTGCGCTTATTTGCATCAAGTAAATTGATTGTTATTTGGATGTGAAATGGAAGGCACATTACTTTGTATTGTTACAAATCTTATAATGTGATTGAGGTCTGGGTTATGGTTATGGCGTGAGCTAAATAAGTCTAGGTAAAAGTTGATTGAGCCTTCTTTCTTTCTCTCTCTCTCTCTGTCTCTGTTTCTCTCTTCGTGTGGGACACCGAGTCGTTGCACGATTCGATGAACCTCTTTTCATTTGTTTTACAATCTGTACATTGTACAGCACTAATCACTATGCATTAGACAGGGGTCACAAACTTTAGGAAATTCATTATTTAACATATTATTGAGTTAAAACTGTTGACCCGAAAAGGAGAAGAAGAAGAAGGGGTCAATTTATACGTTTGTCAGGCTTATTTGGCCCAATTCATAGTTTAACTATAGTCTTTTCAGTGTACTGATATGAAGAAATAACTTCTTTTCCAGGTGCACGAGTCACTATGGGAGCGCGAGTTCTGCTTCCAGCTCGTGGAGCGCGCGCTACCGTGCCTTTCGACGCACACATTCCTCGCAGCCAACAGCGCTACGGAGGAGCGCGCGTGGCTGGATGCCCTGCGCCCGCTGTGCGCGCCGCAGCAAGCCAGGCATCAGTGCAAGGTAATACAGTGTAATACAGTAGGTACCGTGCTTATCCACGCACACGTTCCTGGCAGCCAACAGCGCTACGGAGGAGCGCGCGTGGCTGGATGCCCTGCGACCGCTGTGCGCGCCGCAGCAAGCCAGGCATCAGTGCAAGGTGAGAAAATATGCTCGTTTCGCTCGCTCTTTATTTGTGCAAAAAGAGACATCTTTGATAATGGACGTCAGGTGCCTTCTTTACTAGTAGTAGCAGGCCTGTGTCACTCCGCGTGTAGGTACTAAAAACATACCTCCAGGCGCCGGCCACTGCGGAAGGGCCAATTTAGTAGGCTGCCACAAGCGAAAGAGACACACGCGTGCGCTATTTGTTCGACCGCGTTCAACCTTGCGTTCAACTTTCTCGAAAAAATTTTGCAAGATGGAATGGATACACGAAAAAAGCAGAAAAATACTGTACTGTATTTATTGTTTAAATACAGATCATGATCGGAATTTAACTTTTTTTGCTTGCCTAAAGACGCTGACATGTAGGTAAAATCTACTTTGAAATTAAATCAAACTACAAACCCTTTCTTTTTTTTGTAGAACAAAGTACTATTACCCTAATAGTACCAAAACCCTAAAAGTATTTAAAAGTAAAATAAAAAGACATTTTAGTTGTTTTATTATTGTAGCAATTCATTTAAGAACTTAAACTACATGAACGTAACGTACTGGGCGCTGCCTGCTGCGCTTTGCCCGCCAAAAGTAGGAGTAAACGCTCGTGCTGTGCGCTAGATGGCGGCGTAAGAAATTTCTCGAAGTAAGCGCAACCCTAGTCCGCGGCTTTTTTAATACGTATAACCACGTCTAACTTATTATGAACCGTAGTCCAATGAATTAAGGCCCATATTCCCTCAAAACAAATTTGAAGGTATTTAAATGAACACGTGCTCGACTGGAACGCGAGCTAAATTAAACCGTATTGTCTATCAGATTGAGTACATTTTTCTTTGAAAACCATTGCGAAGAAAAGCTTCTGTAACGCTAGTTACTAGTTATTATTCTGTGGTAGTAGGGTGTTTGAAATACTTGTCATCAAGGTTCACCATTTCACTCATCGAGTCGGTGCTTCTTTCTTATGATTAATACTAGTCTGAAACCCAAACCACATCAAAATCCGTCACCGGAATCGCGGAGGTAAAATGGGTGATTGATTCATTGACTACCATATTTTAAACCAATGTATTGAAATTTTTAATGCACTCACAGCGCTATAATATTCTCATAAATGAAATAATGAGAAAATTGAAAAATTTATTAGCGACCGCCGGGACTTGAACCCGGGACTGTGGATTGCCGTTCCACCGCTCTACCAACTGAGCTACGGGCGCCTAGCGGACCCTAGTGAATCTTTCAACCTCTTGATGCTCGTCTCGAAGCAACGATTAAGCGACATCTAGTAGTAGTTATTACAACTAAACGGGCGCCCGTAGCTCAGTTGGTAGAGCGGTGGAACGGCAATCCACAGTCCCGGGTTCAAGTCCCGGCGGTCGCTAATGAATTTTTCAATTTTCTCATTATTTAATTTATGAGAATACCATATTTTATTTTAATTATAAGCTGTAGGCAAAACCTGAAATATAATTTCATATTAAATTATCAAACGAACAAGGATTACTCATATTTTAATACATATACTATAATACGTAATTTTTCTCAAAGACTGAGAAAAATTAATTGACTTTGAGAAAAATGACATAATGTAATACATATGTAATTATTTTCAAAGTCAACCTGAAATTTTTCTCAAAGACTGAGAAAATAAATGAGAAAAGAAAATAATTACATATGTATTACATATGTAATTTTTCTCAAAGACTGACGGATCTTAATGTAGTTTGGTGTTCAGACTAGTGGTTAGTTACAGTACAGACTAGTCATAGAAACATTATGCATTTATATCTCAATGCGGGTCGGCATTTGGTCCAATTTAGTAGTTGAGGTAGTTGAATCTTCCAAAACAAGTGTTATATTATCTAATTTTTTTCTTATTCCATGGTTGTACTTCCCCCAGGTACCCCGCGTGGTGTGGCTGCGCGCTTTACGCATCCGTTGCCTGACGGCGCACCGGCTACCAGCCCGCCTAGCTCCCAGACCGTACTTGCGTCTCACGTTAGGCGCAGCACCCGTCGCGCGTACCAAACCACGCCCTTCCCCCGATCCGAGATGGGACACCGAGTTTGTGTTTGAGTAAGTGTGTCAGAATGTAGCTCTGTGTAATTCTACGTAACCGCTGCTTAACTGCGCACAGGCTGCCGGCCCGGCTTGCTCCCAGACCGTACCTGCGTCTGACCCTCGGAGCAGCTCCCGTGGCTAGAACTAAGCCACGCCCTTCCCCCGATCCGAGATGAGACACTAAGTTTGTGTTCGAGTAAGTGTTTTAGAGTATAGCTCTGTGTAATTCTACGTATCCGCTGTTTGACGGCGCACTGGTTACTTGCCTGGCTTGCTCCCAGACCGTACCTGCGTCTGACCCTCGGAGCAGCGCCCGTGGCCAGAACTAAGCCACGCCCTTCCCCCGATCCGAGATGGGACACCGAGTTCGTTTTTGAGTAAGTTTACACAGAGCTAAAAAGGTACCCCAGGTGCCGCGTGTAGTGTAGCTGCGAGCGCTACGTATCCGTTGTTTAACGGCGCACCGGCTGCCGGCCCGACTTGCGCCCAGACCGTACCTGCGTTTGACTCTCGAAGCGGCACCCGTGGCTAGAACTAAGCCACGCCCTTCCCCCGATCCGAGATGGGACACCGAATTCGTTTTTGAGTAAGTTTACACAGAGCTAAAAAGGTACCCCAGGTGTCGCGTGTAGTGTGGCTACGAGCGCTACGCATCCGTTGCCTGACGGCGCACAGACTACCGGCACGCCTCGCTCCCAGACCGTACCTGCGTCTGACCCTCGGAGCAGCGCCCGTGGCCAGAACTAAGCCACGCCCTTCCCCCGATCCGAGATGGGACACCGAATTCGTTTTTGAGTAAGTGTTTCAGAATGTAGCTCTGTAATGCTACGTATCCGCTGTTTGACGGTGCACTGGTTGTCTTCCCGACTTGCTCCTAGACCGTATCTGCGTTTAACCCTCGGAGCGGCACCCGTGGCCAGAACTAAGCCACGCCCTTCGCCGATCCGAGATGGGAATTCGTTTTTGAGTAAGTTTTTCATTGCAGAATGTGGCTACGTATCCTCGCGCTGCGACCGTATCTGCGTCTCACTTTAGACCGACGAACTAAGCGATGCCCCTCGCTAGATCCGTAATGGGATACCGAATTAGTTTTTGATTAAATTTTACAGAGCTAAAACGCTCGGTGCGAACTATGTCAGAGGACGCAACGTGACGAAACCTGTGTAAATTACGGCAGTCCGAATATGCCTTTTTTAACACCTGTCAAACACATACTGAAAGACATGTCATCAAATTAAAAACCTCATGCCGTGGCATTAAGGGGCGGCTTCGGAGACGCGCCGCGCGAAGTTTAGGTTTTTAGCGCTACTCACACAACGATCGAACCTCGCGCGCCGCACACGCCCACATGTATGGATGCACAGTGGTTTAGATCAGCGTACTTTGACTCGCCAACTAAACTGTAACTTTGGATTTCGTTACCATATAAAATTATTGTCTGCTAAATTTATTAGGTACTAAATAATAATAAAATATTGAATAAAACTTCTGAGGTAACTTTAACATTTTATTATTTAAATAAAATTGAATAATTAGGTATTATGAAATAAAATTAGTAGGTCTAAAGGAAAATTATACTTGGTGTTGCAAAACAACCAATAAAGCTTTAAGGAGGTCAAGGCACTAGTAAAATTGAACTGAACCACTTTCTCCATGGAACATGGTCGAAATATGAAAAAGAAATTGGACCTCCATACAAAATTAACTCAATTTGTATGGGACATTTATTGGTTGTTTGTAACAACACCAAAACTACTGCCTGATTACTAGTGCCGGAGATACTTCATGATTCTGCGATATGCCTACTATGCTTAAATGATTACAGTATCAAATTGTCCACTGTATCAAAATGTCCACTATTTTAAAAATCAAAATTGATGCGTAATATGTCACGTACGCAAAATATTTAAAGAAAATAAGTTGCAAAACGCCAAAATGCCATAAAAGTAAAACTTTATGTCACAGGTTGTAAAATGGGATTAAACTGAGAATGACGCAAAATGCTAGGAACAGAAAAAAACAAAATATAACTAGTATCAAAACGGCGTTGTTATGGCGACTGTAATCTTCTTCTTCATCGAGTCGATAATTATAATTTAAATAACTTTTGACCAGTGCTTGGCAACTAAAACGCCTTTAGTATTTGCTTCTGGCAGGTCTTGAAGCGTGCATGAGTTTGGGCAATTGGGGCAGACGAGTAAATGTCCCATAGTCTGGCAAGCTCCACAGTCGCAACTGTCATCCACCGACAAACTCCACTTGACTCTGTTATCGTGGCACCTTCCTTCACCAGCCCGGAGTCTATTGAGTGACTTCCAGACTGCCCAGGAAGGACACCACCAGGGCGAAGCTTCTCGGCAGGTGGCAGATGGGACGCATCAGGTGGGAACAACGTTTCCCAATGCTCAAGTCGTATTTGTGTGGCTTCATCTTCTGAATACTTTTGCCTCATCAAGCTATTTCGAGTCTGTAACGGATGTCTGCCGTCGTCGTTTAGTTGCTTTGCCATTTCCATTGAGCAGGCAGCGTGCTGGCGACTACTTGGGGGCTATTTCGGCTAGCGAGTACAGGTGGGAAGTGGCGTCACCGGCTTGAGTGTACCGGTGATAATGCGGAACGACTCATTTAGAGCATCGTCAGCCTGACTGGCGTGTGCTTACCGTGCCCATACTGGACTCGCGTACTCGCCAGCCAAGAGAGTTAGACTCTGATGCACCCCACTTGGTTGTGGTTAGTCATCGCAGAAGGTTATTTCTGACACGTGCGCCTCAGGAGCCGGGCACCAGGTGCTTAACTAATCCACGAGATTATCGCAAGAACGAGACAATATATCTCGATGCAAGAAAAAGACCGTGATAAAACAAGTAAACAACTCGAAGCCAAACAAACTGTGTCACAAGTTAACACAACCCTAGCTCCTCATTGAAGCTGATCACCGGCATCTGATTGTCTCACGCGAGCTGCTTTAAGACGAACAAATTAACTCGCAATACTCGTATCTAGAACTGTCCTAGGTTGGGTGTTACGCATTCACTAGTTCCACTCATGCTGAGATTGAACTAAAACAAATTGGAGATATCAGCGCAAAACCTAAACTCTTCAAGCCAACGACAGTTCTTCTTCACTTATCAAACTTAGCAAATCTGAACCAAAGAAAAAACATAATCGAACAGAACCAGTATACCGCCAAGATCTTTTACCTAAACTTTGGACATTATATTGAGTCTTTGGCCACGACTGCAGCAAAAAGACTCGGAATTCTCTCGAAGGTCAGGCGATACTTCACACCAGTACAGCTTTTACAACTATACCAAGCTCAAGTCCGTTCCTGCATGGAGTATATTGCTGTCACCTGTGGGACGGGTCTGCCAAATACCAGCTGGCAGCCCTGGACTCGATTGAGAAGCGCGCCAAGAAACTCATCGCTGATAGGGCACTAATTGACGCAAAGTTACAGAGCCTCGAACACCGTCGCAAAGTAGCTTGCTTGTCGGTATTCTACAGGATACATTTCGGGGAGTGTGCGCAGTCTCTCCATGACCTGATACCTCCGTCACCATTCCATCTCCGGTGCACGAGACGCCGGTTGGGATTCCACCCTTATATTGTATGTAGACATCCCGCAAATTCGCACAAAGCGCTTCGCTTCTGCATTTTTAATGCGAACTGCTAAGGAGTGGAACTCCCTGCCTCCGGATCTGTTTCCGGAACGTTATAACCTGGGCCTTTTCAAGGCGAGAGTGAATAGGCATTATCTGGGCGAGCATGTTCCATCATCGTCTGCATCGTCACTTAACATCAGGTGAGATTGCGGACAAATGCTTACCCATTATTTATAAAAAAAAAAAGAAAAAAAACTAACGACGACGAACGACGCATAGTAGGTTAGAATTTCTATACAAAAAAATTTTGGGAGTTCCCGTGCGTGTTTCAGGTCGGTTCCGCTTTGGAAACGAATCTTTAGGCTATTCTTTAGCTATTCGAGTTAAGCCTTGCTAGCATACTTACAAAAAAAAAATGGCAGCCATTTCAAACTTTTTTTATTGGCCAAAATTTTGTTATTTTGTAATAATTCAAAAATGGTAAGAGCTACAAATAACTATTGTATGGAAGATATGTTAAGCGTAAATTTCTGCATATGAATGTTATCAATAACTTTTCATAATCCAATAGTTTGCGAGAAAACGTAGCACAACATGGCAGTTTTGCTGAAAACTCACAAATTCGAAAGTATAAAGTAAGTAGTAAAGTTGGGGATTAAGAGTCACTCGCTGTGTGGGTAGACCATGCTACAATATCCTGCCTGATATTTAGTAACAAGCTTTCCGCCCAGCGGTTTTACTCGCTGATATATTTTGAAGTAAACAAGTTAATTTTATACAAATTTTCGTCCTCTGTTTTACCACTTTAGGTGATGAATTTTTTGGAATCCTTTCTTGATATTAATTAAGATTATTCAAATAACCTCTGTGCAAAATTTCATGGTCCTAGGTCCAGTAGTATTGCCTGTGCGTGGTATACAATTTGTATGAAAAAAGTAGAGTTTGTTCGTTGTTGCCACATTTTGTACTTTTTGCTATCCTAACAGGACCTTGGGTCAGAATTATTAAAGAACAGCCTCAAGAGATTGCAAAAAAATTAAAATTTGGCAACTACGAACAAATTTAATATTTTTTACAAATTGTAAATCTATGCACAGGCAATACCACTGGACCTAGGTTCTTAAAATTTTGCGCAGAGGTTATTTTGGTTGGGTGAAATAACACCAGGAAAGGAATTTAAGAAAATCATCTCATAAGGTGGTAAAACTCAGGTGTAAATTGGCAAAAATTTGCTTGTTTACTTGAAAATATATTAGCGGGTAAAACCTCTGGACAGAAAGCTTGTTACTAAGTATCAGTCAGGATACCGTAGCAAGGTCTACCCACACAGTAAGTAATTCTTAATCCCCAACTTCACTACTTAATTCATATTTAAGATTTGGTGAGTTTTTAGAAAAACTGCCATGTATTAAAGCGTTTTTTCGCAAACTATTAGATTATCAAAACGTTATTAGAGCAGGTGTGCAGAAATTTACGTAACATTTCTTCTATACAATGTTCATTTATAGCACCTACCAGTTTTGAGTTATTACAAAATAACTAAATTTTGGCCAATAAAAAGTTTGAAATGGCTGCCATTTTTTTTGTAAGTATGCTAGCAAGGCCCCGGCTCGGAATAGCTAAAGAATAGCCTAAAGATTCGTTTCCAAGGCGGGGCCAAACTTTTACACGCGCGGGAACTCTCACTTAAGCGATCTTGCGTACTAGCAAGAGATAGGCATTATTTAAAAATAAACATGACATATATTTTAGTGGTTATACCTTTACTTTTATTGAAAATTGACATGTATAGTGGTTAAATTTGACATTTTCATATTATTTTTTAATTATTTTTTGTTTTTTGACATGTATTTTTTACATTTACTGTAAATCTACTTTTTTTTTCTTTTTTGCTATGTTATTTTATTGCTCAAATGTTTAAAGTATATTTTAAAGACAAAACAGTTAGAATAATCTACTGTAATTTTTATTTTTATTTTGTGAGCCGTTTTTGGCTATTCTTTTAATTTATTTTCTAAGTTAGCTAGGGTAGCTTAGGGCCTAAGAATATTGTAGATTTTAGAATAGGTGCACTTCTGGGCAGGTTTTTGGGCGGTTTTTCTGTCCAGGGGGTCCGGCTAACCATACAAATGTAACTCCTTTTAATTAAGAGTAATGCCACTAAAAAGGTCCCTCTTAAAAATAATACTCTCAGAACATCTCAAAATGGGTGGGGTTTTGGAGTGATTTGTGTAATTATTGGCCACATCAGAAAGTTCAAGAGTGGAAAAAAGGTGATCGGGATTTAAAGTGTCACCGGGTAGGAAAGTTTAAGAGTGAAAACAATTTAATCGGAAGGTTTTAGAGTGTCACCCGGTAGTATTAGCCGAAGAGTGGAAACAATTTGATAGGGGGGCTTTAGAGTGTCCCCGGGAAGTAAAGTTTAAGAGTTGCAACAGATTTAAAGGTAATAGAGTGGCACCGGGTCAGAACGTTTTAAATTAGCACCTAGTCAGAATGTTCTAGAGTCGGGCCGGGTTGTTAGGTTCTTAAGTGGTGGAACCAAAGGTGGTACAGAAGGATTTTGAGTGTCACCGAAAATAAAAATATTTTTACCAGTTACAGATTATTTCATTTATTACTAAAATTTATCTTTTTTTTAAAATTGCAACACTGAATTTAATAACGTCAAAATCAAATTATAGTCCTGTCAAAAACCTCTGTTTAATTTTCTAAAACTGGGCTTTCGTGGAATAGCACAACTTAAAATTGCTAATTTTAACCATTTTAACTTAGTGATTTTAACTTTAGATATTTAAAATGGCTAACCCGTAGAATAGAGACCAATGACTTAAAACTATCTGGCAGCTTATTAAAAATCTGAATACACATCATATGGGTGTTCCTTTTGCCTACCCCCTAACTAAGGGGTACAGGCGTGATTTTTCTTAAGTTGATATAAGTACCGTATGAAGAATAAGATTCAGCGCGAAAAGATATCGGAAAAGGGTTGTAAGTTAGCCCTTGTCCATTTGCCTACCCCCTAACTAAGGGGTACAGGCGTGATTTTTCTAAAGTTGATATAAGTACCTTATCTACACTAATATAATAAAGAGGAAAACTTTGTTTGTTTGTTTGTTTTTTTGTATGTATGTAATCGATAAACTCCGAAACTACTGGACCGATTTCGAAAATTCTTTCACCATTAGAAAGCTACAACATTCCTGAGTAACATAGGCTACTTTTTACCACGGGAAAATTCCTCATTTCCACGGGAAAACGGTAAGCAGCAGAAAAAGCGGGAAATACAGCGGATATTACCCAAATAAGCCAAACCGATTTACCGATCTTCGCGAAATTTGGCACTGATATTACTAGCATAGTAAAGATGGACATGGACTACTTTTTGTCAGCCCTCGAGGATCTGGAGTACCTGATGAAGACCACCAGCATCCCATCTAAACTATAAAAGATACGGTCATGGCTTCATAGAAAAAGTTGTTCACCATGACGGGCCGCTTCTGCTGGCACATGGTCATCGAGGATCTGGAGTACCTGATGAAGACCACCAGCATCCCATCTAAATTATAAGAGTTACGGCCCTGGCTTCATAGAAAAAGTTGTGCATCATGACGGGCCGCTTCTGCTGGCACATGGGCATCGAGGATCTGGAGTACCTAATAAAGATCACCAGCACCCCATCTAAACTATAAGAGATACGGTAATGGTTTTTAAGTAAAAGTTACTCAGCATGGCAGGCTGCTTCTGCTGGCACATGGTCATCGAGGATCTGGCTGGAGTACCCGATGTAGACCACCAGTACCCCATATAAACTATAAGAGATACGGTAATGGCTTCAAAGTAAAAGTTATTCAGCATGAAGGGCCGCTTCTGCTGGCAAATGGTCACGAGGGTCTGGAGTACTTGATGTAGACTACCAGCATCCCATATAAACTATAAGAGATACGGCAATGGCTTCATAGACAAAGTTGTTCACCATGACGGGCCACTTTTGCTGACACATGGTCATCGAGGATCTGGAGCACCTGATGAAGACCACAAGCATCCCAGTTGTTCACCATGACGGGCCGCTTCTGCTGGCACATGGTCATCGAGGATCTGGAGTGCCTGATGAAGACCACCAGCATCCCATCTAAACTATAAGAGATACGGCCATGGCTACAAAGTAAAAGTTATTCAGCATGACGGGCCGCTTCTGCTCGCACATTTACCTCGGCTGGATCGGAGTAATGGACTTTTTACTACGGGCAAAGATCCAATTTCTACGGGAAAACAGGTAAGTAGCAGCGGGTGAAACCGCTGGGCGGGCTGCTAGTGAAGAATAAGATTCAGCGCGAAAAGATATCGGAAAAGGGTTGTAGGTTAGCCCTTATCTATTTACCTACCCCGTAAGGGAAACAGGCGTGTTTAGTTTAGTTTAGTGTTAGATTAATTAATTATACTTACTTACTCAACTGAAGAACGCATGGTATAATAAGATACTCCGCCTGGTATTTCTTTCCGAGACTCGTGAACCACGTGACCAACACAAGACTACGTCATCATGCTTGTGGGTTACCAAAATTACCCACTCTTATGATTATTTTTGTAAATCATATAAGATACTGTTAACTAATAAAAACAATTTAAGTGTTGTTGTAAAGTTCAAGTTAATACACACGTAAATCTAAATTATAAAATTCTTAAGAAATATTTTAACCCATTGTTCTGAGATTGAATTTACCCCATAACGTATTTTATTGAAATAAAGTGGCAATACTAAGTGACGTTGTCTTGTGTTTCTCTGGGAAGGAAAGACCATGTTTTATTAGACTATGGAAGAACGTAACCACTGTGCATTGATTTTGTGTAAGTATACGGTTCGATCGCGATCTCTGGATGCGGCGTAAAGCGACGTGCTCTCACCCCGGAAGTGCGTGGCTTACAGAAGGGCGCGAGCGCACGCACTCGTATTTGAAGGAAGCGCACCGCTCCATAGTAATTTGTATGAAGATTTTGAGCGAAAAAATTTAGTTAGTTTGTGATTTTTTTACGTAAAACTGGTGTGTATTTATTAAAAAATGACGATTGTATCGGCTTCCTTATAGATTTAACTTTATTATTTAATAAAATTCATTTAATAATTCTTGTTAATAACGTCTCAGTTTTTACAGTGCGGGAGTGCAATTTACACGTTTTTAGTGATATTCCGATTTTTTTTTTCGGTTATCCATAAGCTTTATCTTAAATTCGAATGTTTCATCGGCATGTACCTTTCATTGGCTAGTTGAGTGATTTTTTTCAAGACTATGAAGCATCGTTTTCTGTATATATTTTTTACAGTCCCGACCCTCGATTGCCTATTGCTGACCCTTAACATATGGCCTATTCGAACAGCCGTGCTGCAAGTGGTTTTGTTGTTGACTTTTTTATGCAGATTTGTTACAATATGTTATTTACTTTCAGGGACGTGCCGCCAGATGTGACATCGTTCACTATTACCGTTCACAATACTGGAAAGAGGGGGAAAGAGTCTGAGGTAAGTTTAACTCAAATTGGTCATTTAAATAATGTAAAACTTAAAAAAATATCAGCTTGTGCCAGAATGAACCGTGCGTTTTACCTGACTGCCTCAGGTCAGGAGGGTTATGTTTTTCTAGAGTATGTATGTATCCAGAAATTCGTTTTCACGGATTATAGCTCAAACAACTGGGCGGATATTGACATGTGAGGTGTCGTTAGATTCGTCGTGACACTGGATATTATATTAAAAAATCATAAATTCAAGATGGCGGATTTTTATCGCAATATACAACTTTGAAATTACCGCAGTAGGGTTTTCGTTTTTTAATACATCTGCTTGTTAATATTTATAGGTGGCAGAATTAACAATAGAGTTGGCGAATCTAGCCAACGGTGAGGAGATAGAAGAATGGTATCCTCTTGTGGGAATGACGCCCATCGGGGAGTGGGGGTCGCTGCGATTGAGAATACGGTAAGTTCTACTATCTATACATTGTAAGACCTCGGAAGGCCAAATGTCCCGATTAAACCTGGTGGCAAAAAACATGGAACATTTTTTGTAAGGAGCCTGGTATACATACATACAGGATATAAAAAAATCACTGCAAATATTTTTAAGGCGTGAGCCAGCCCATGAAAATGAAAAAATATTCCCCGAGGAACATAGTTGGAAATATGAAAAAAAAATTGGGCCTCCCATACAAATTGACACATTTGGGTGGTACATTTTTTATGGGAGGTCCAAATCTTTTTTTATATTTTGACCTTGGGGAAAGTTGTGCAATTTCATGGGCTGGTTCACCACTTTTATTATTTGCAGTTGATTTTTTTGCACCTTATATATTGGTGAGGACAAAAAAAACTCGTTTTGGCGATCAGCTATTTCAAATCAAGCCTGCGGTGGAAAATTTTGGAAGTTTTAAAGAAAATTGTATACCTAACACTTAAAATTATTATTTTGTACCCTGTCTTAGTAGATCTATTTTTATAATTTTCTTATTTTTTGTGTCCAGATACATGCAAGAATTGGTGATGCCTCGTGAAGAATATAACCCACTACGTCAATTATTGCTGGAACCAGGAATTCCTGCGGTCAAGGCACTATCAGAACTCTGCCGCACTGATAGACAACCTTTGGCCACTTGTAAGTACCTTTATTTATTACAAATTTTTTGGTGCTTATTTTTTACTAGAATCTCTCGCTGTGTCTTGAACCGATTATCTAAATGGTCGAAAGGTTCAATAGTAACGGCCAATTATAGTAGGTGTATAGGCCAACAACTTTGTAAAGGTTGTAGGTGACGGTTGAAAAAAGTCGGGTCAAATGGATTTCTATGTTGGGGCCTAGGAGAGGGCCTATTTTTAGTACGAATTTTTATGGCGAGCATGATGTAAAAATAAGAAATTGAAAGAATGGTGATTGATTAGTTGATTACAGTATAATTGCTCAAGTAACTGCTACCACCGAAACTTCCACTGCTACCAGCGTATTTTCACGATCCTGGGCATATCCGGGCATCCACGTTCAAGTCCCGGCCGCAGCCCATATTTATTAATTACTAGTATATATTTTAGGGGCCAGGCTGACAACCTGTCACTATGGTGATACACAGTCTTCTGAATGCCTCTCAAACATTTGCCAGTCCTCCACGTCTGATTCCGTG
Source organism: Phthorimaea operculella (assembly GCA_024500475.1). NCBI lineage: Eukaryota > Metazoa > Arthropoda > Insecta > Lepidoptera > Gelechiidae > Phthorimaea > Phthorimaea operculella. Next base: position 13,142,847 of record JANFCV010000002.1, read on the forward strand.
AATGGCCGTTTTCTAAAGCCGTTTACGCTCTGCCTACTCCCAAGGGACATAAGCGTGATATATGTATGTATATATAGTACTACTAGCGGCCCGCCCAGCGGTTTCACTCGCTGCTACTTACCTGTTTTCCCGTAGAAATGGGATCTTTGCCCGTAGTAAAAAGTCCATTAATCCATTCTAGCAGAAGTTACTCATCATGACCATGTGCCAGCAGAGGCGGCCTGTCATGGCGAATAACTTTAACTTTGAAGCCATTACCGTATCTCTTATAGTTTTGATGGGATGCTGGTGGTCTACATCAGGCACTCCAGACCCTCGTTACCATGTGCCAGTAGAAGCGGCCCGTCATGCTGAATAACTTTAACTTTGAAGCCATTACCGAGTCTAATAAAGTTTAGATGGGGTGCTGGTGGTCTACATCAGGTACTCCAGACCTCGTGACCATGTGCGAGCAGAAGCGGCCCGTCCTGCTGAATAACTTTAACTTTGAAGCCATTACCGAATCTTTTATAGTTTAGATGAGATGCTGGTTGTCTACATCAGGTACTCCAGACCCTCGTGACCATGTGCCAGCAGAAGCAGCCTGTCGTGCTGAATAACTTTACTTTGAAACCATTACCCTATCTCTTATAGTTTAGATGGGATGCTTGTGGTCTACATCAGGTACTCCAGATCCTCGATGACCATGTACCAGCAGAAGCGGCCCGTCATGGTGAACAACTTTTTCTATGAAGCCATGACCGTATCTCTTATAGTTTATATGGGATGCTGGTGGTCTTCATCAGGTACTCCAGATCCTCGAGGGCTGACCATGTCCATCTTTTATATGATAGTAATATCAGTGCCAAAATTCGCGAGGATCGGTAAAGCGGTTTGGCTAATTTGGGTAATATCTGCTTTATTTAGCCGTTTTCCTGCTGCAACCGTTTTCCCGTAGGAATGAGGAATTTTCCGTGGTAAAAGTAGCCTATGTTACTCAGGGATGTTGTAGCTTTCTAATAGTGAAAGAATTTTGGAAATCGGTCCAGTAGTTTCGGAGTTTATCGATTACATACAAAAAAACAAACAAAGTTTTCCTCTTTATTATTAACCATTTATTGCACACAAGAAACATTACAAGAGACATATACAAAGAAAGACGACACAACAGGGCAGCTTATTTCTACAAAGAAATTTCTTCCAGCTGACCTACAGCAAGGGAGACTTTTGTAAGATAGGCAGATTGGGCGTGCACATAATACTTACTTAAATTCAAATTAACTACTAATACCTACTAACGAAATACCTACATACTTATACATAAAATACCTATATATAACATAAAAATACTACCTAAAAATAAATAAAATAAATACATACTATAATAATATACATACTATAATATACCTATTTTAGTCGGATAGTGAAAGATAGTGCTCTCTTACTCTATTATATTAGTAGTACTATAAATGTACTTGTTTTTATATTCCAGCTGTATTACACGCGTTCACGGAATGCGGTCGCGGCGCGGAGCTGGCCCGGGAGCTCGTCAGCGCGGAAGTGCTCAAGGAGACCGACCACCGTTCCCTGTTCCGCGGAACGTCGCTGGCCACCGCCGTCGTGGATGAATTCATGCATGCGCAGTGCAAGCCTTTCCTACAAGTAAGCGTTTACTGGACTGTTTGAACTTCACTTGCATTACAATATTCTTTTACATTATTTGTATATTCTTTTTTATTGTATGCACTATACTTAGGTTTAGTTTTCAAGATTTTTTAAGTTTGGATTTCGTGATGGTATGATCCTGGAGAAATCGAGTTACCTCTTTTGAAATTATACTCGATATGAAATTACGTTCGGGTTACGCTACAATAAGCTATTAGATTTAATTCTGCTCCCAAAGAAATATTGACTTTATTTAAATTTACTAAAAAGCTAGTTACAAAACTTTCAACTTTGTTTTTCACTGATATTTGTAAATTCAGAAACTAATTTAGAAAAATAAGAAATAAAAACGTCTGACATAAGCTACTTCGAAAGAACGAGATCAAGTGTTTTGTCTCGCTTCAAAATATTGGATGCAATTTTACTAGTGAACGATAGCGAAAACTATGAACCGACTGTTATAAAAAACAACTTTCTTGAAGGAACATAGGTCGAAATATGAAAAAAAGATGCCTCCCATAGCAACTCAAATCAGCTGATGGTCAATTTTGTATTGGAGCTCCAAATTTTTTTCCTGTTTCGTCCTATGTTCCTTGGGGAAAGTTGTTCCTTCTCACCAGCCGGTAATGAGTTTTCGCTACCGGTCACTATTAAAAATTCACCCTATATTAGTTGTTATGATAGTTGTCTCTTTCTATAGGGTGACTGTACGAAAATGCTTATTTGCAGGCGGCGATATCGGAGACGGTGCAACGATTGATAGACGCGAAGCAGACGGCCGAGCTCAACCCCACCAAGATGGACTCCCCGGACGACGCGTGCAACAATGCAGAGTTCCTACTTATGATACTGGATCAGGTGACATTCATCATAGCGTATGGCAATCCCTGCTTGGATCAAATGTCTAAATCTAGATTCCTAAGCCAACTTTCAGCACTATGGGGTGAATTTATGTAGTTCAGCCATACCACCGGGAAAGCAGCGTAATGGGCACTCGTTCACAACATGGGACAGGGTCTGGTCAGGTGCTCCACAGTCGCAATTTGGTGACTCCCTTAGACCCCATTTGTGAAGGTGATAGTTGGTTTTCCCGTGGTTGGTCCTGAATCGATTTAACCGGGCCCAAATCTTCCTGTTAGCATCAAAGCCGGGCTGCTTTTTATCAGGATCTGTAACTAGTTCCGCGTTCATGCCCTCGAATAAGCTCCAATCCGACCGCCATGCCTCATTTATGGGAATATGCTGTTTGATGTGATCATGAGCCCAAATTGGTGACCTTGATGGCAGACGAGGAGATGGGAGATCGAGGTGACATTACATACTGTGTATATTGATTGATATATCGGAGACTGATAGAGCTCAACCCCACCAAGATGGACTCCCCGGACGACGCGTGCAACAATGCAGAGTTCCTACTTATGATACTGGATCAGGTGACATTACATACTTATGATACTGGATCAGGTGACATTACATACTTATAACACTGGATCAGGTGACATTACATACTTATGACACTGGATCAGGTGACATTACATACTTATGATACTGGATCAGGTGACATTACATACTTATGATACTGGATCAGGTGACATTACATACTTATGATACTGGATCAGGTGACATTACATACTGTGTATATTGATTGATATATCGGAGACTGATAGAGCTCAACCCCACCAAGATGGACTCCCCGGACGACGCGTGCAACAATGCAGAGTTCCTACTTATGATACTGGATCAGGTGACATTACATACTTATGATACTGGATCAGGTGACATTACATACTTATGATACTGGATCAGGTGACATTACATACTTATGATACTGGATCAGGTGACATTACATACTTATGACACTGGATCAGGTGACATTACATACTTATGACACTGGATCAGGTGACATTACATACTTATGACACTGGATCAGGTGACATTACATACTTATGATACTGGATCAGGTGACATTACATACTTATGATACTGGATCAGGTGACATTACATACTTATGATACTGGATCAGGTGACATTACATACTTATGACACTGGATCAGGTGACATTACATACTTATGATACTGGATCAGGTGACATTACATACTTATGATACTGGATCAGGTGACATTACATACTTATGATACTGGATCAGGTGACATTACATACTTATGATACTGGATCAGGTGACATTACATACTTATGATACTGGATCAGGTGACATTACATACTTATGATACTGGATCAGGTGACATTACATACTGTGTATATTGATTGATATATCGGAGACTGATAGAGCTCAACCCCACCAAGATGGACTCCCCGGACGATGCGTGCAACAATGCAGAGTTCCTACTTATGATACTGGATCAGGTATAAAAGTCAACTGTCTGGTATGTTTTTGAGTCGTGCATAAATAGTAGGTTGTTGACGAGGACGGAAAATAAGACTTTGTATGACGAGTACGAGTCTAGCAAAGTCATTTTCCCCGAGGCTTACATAGTGCTTTTCTCAAAAAAATGCTAGGAAATAATAAAGATTTTAATTTATTTTATAGTAATTTGATATAAAAAGTTGTTTTACTGATTACTAAATCATGATGTGGATTTGGAGTTATTCTTTTTTTATTTTGTAATTTCTGAACGATTTCGATATCGCGCCAGAAAAGTTGTATTGGAATCCATTGCAGGTGTGTAAAAAAGAAATCGTTCAGAAATTACAAAATCACTGACAATGTCAATGATAATGATGATGATAAATTTGTAAGTACTACGTAAGTTGTTCTACTATAGTCTGCTTATCAATGTTAACCATTAACTTTTTTGTCGCTGACTAAAATCGGTGGAAATAAAAAATAACGAGAGTAATAAATGAGTACCTTCTCGACTAAAAAGTACAAAAATTTTTTTTTTCGTAGACGTTGTTAATATGGTTCAAATTGATGAAAGAGTGTTGCCCATGAAATTACAAGATCTTTAACACTGCGGTACTCGCGCCCAGATTTTTGTTATGGATGCTCGCGTGGCCTACTATAGTAGGCCATTTTAAAATAACGATATAGGTGAATAAATATCATAATTATGGAATAAAACATATTTTTTCAGAGAATTACTTTATTTATTTACTTTTAGGACCATTTTCATAAGAGTTAAAGCAGTTATCACTTGAAATAATAATTAAAATACTAAATAACAAAAAAGTGCAGGGTATTTTGAACTGACCTAAAACTATTGAAAAACAAATCACTCTTTTGTTTTATTGTGTACCAAATTTACATCAATTCGTAACAATCAGGGCATACAATAGCGTGATAATCAGGAAAAATCCACTTATTACAGGTATGACATGAAAAAAAATTGTTTGATTACGCGCTCTCTAGGACAAAATAGCGCATCTGCCAACCCTACCTAATTGTGGTATAAGGTTATGCTGCTGTTCGGATTCTTGGGTCCCCAAAAGAAAAGAAAACCAGGCTGTCAATCTTATTCATCTTCTTCACTCTCAATAACTTCATCATCTGAATCATCATCTCCAAACAACCAGCTTTCTATTTGCGCGTCGTTCATAGTGATGGAATCTAAAATATCAATAAAACAATACATAATATAGGTAAAAAACACAAGTCTTTATAAAAAAAAGAAAAGAAAAATCACATGCCAAAAATTCATATAAAAACCTAAAGATATCAACCATAAACCAATAATAATAATTTGTTGCCTTACCTTAACTTTCAGTACACTAGTAGTCGCGCGGATTACTATGGTAGGCCCCGCACCTTTAACACCGATTAATTGACACAAGCAAACGTGTCCTTCACTCGCATATGACTAATCTGGTTGCTCAGTAAACTGACGAGGCTTTAATGAAATCTACCCTCATTTGCACGACTATTTAAAAAAATATGCCACTGTTTATGACTATGGTCTACTATAGTAGGCCACGCGAGTACTCTAGTGTTAACAATTTTCAGTCTAAGATAGTATACTCCTAAAAAAACGAATTGTACGTTGAGCTTGCGTGATTCTTGGTTAGCTTCATCCAGTTTTATCCAAATACCCTATGGATCATCATCTTATCTAGCCTGCTAGGACTAAAAATTATCCTATATTTTGTCCGTTTCAGATTACTTTGTCAATTTTCACTTCGCCCGAGGCGTGTCCGCGGCCCGTTCGCTATCTGTGCGGATGTCTGCAGCGCGCGGCGGTGGCGAAGTGGCCCAACGAACGCTTTGTTAGAACTAGAGTTGTTTCAGGTAATTTTAGAATTAGTTTTCCCCGCCTATGACTCAGAGTTCTGACTATCCTTATCAGGTAATATTTAGAATGAAACTAGTATTTCCCTACCATGATTCGAGAGTTCTGACTATACTTAACAAGCTAAATGTTATGTTTTAAGCTCGTTAACAATATACAGTCAAGCTCAGGCTGGGATTGCTGAGCGTGGTTTATAAAACGGATTATGTTGTATGAAAACTCCGAGACCAGGAGTTTGTTGTTATGCCGCGCACATCAGACTAAAAGCGTGTTTTTTGCTTGTGTTATTCCCAAATCAGTTAGATCTTCTTCTTCTTGAAACTATTTCACATAATTCCCAGGAAACAGTTAGGTAGTAGACTAAATTTTTCACTTAAATCAGATCAGCGTAAAAGCTGAATCCGCAATGTTACACGTTCGCTGAATTTGTCTTTATATATTTATATCCAAGGACAAATACACGGTATAGTTGATAAATGAATTGTTTTTCGTGTTTCGCAGGGTTCATTTTCCTGCGACTAATTTGCCCGGCGCTGGTGGAGCCGCGCGCTTGGGGTTTAGTGACCGCTGCGCCTCCGCCGCACGCTCAGAGGTAACATAAGATAAGATAAGATCTCTCTCTTCGTGTGGGACACCGAGTCGTTCAACGACCCGATGGACCCTGGTGTCAGAGTTTTCAACCGCCTACCTAATGTAGCAGGCCTCTGACATGGTTGTGTAACGACCGCCATTATAGACAGTATTAGACAGCAACCGGGACCGACGGCTTAACGTGCCCATCCGAAGCACGGAACGGAAGGAACCATCTTTTTTTTCGGACAATCAGGTGGTTCAGCCTGCAATGTCCTAACCAGACTGGGAACAAATACACAAAGTGATAAATATCAACTCTGTGAGTGCAGTCATACGAACTACTGCGCCACATCGGCTGTCAAGATAATATAAGATAAGATAAATCTTTATTCAATAAACTAAATGTAAATAGGTAAACATATACAAAATAATTATGCTGTTTAACTATTTCCTGAACTTAGAATTTGAATTCCTGTATCTCAGGTAAATAGATCTATCTATTTTAGACACATCTATTTATTTTAGAAAAGAAACCAAACGAAAATATACTATATAATTAAAGTAAAACTACATAAATTATACAAAATAAGTATCTATTCTAAAACTAATTACGTCCTATACTGCTGTTCGTGCAGACTCGGTCGGTAAAAAAATATAAATTCTCGGCCTACAAAAAATCCAATATCGATAATAGTTTTGGATAGCAATAGTACGCAACCCAAAGTATTGCTGCCGATAAGAGTTATCAATATTATACTTTTTATAGGCCGAGGATTTATATATTTTTACCCACCGAGTCTGCACGGAGCGGATAACAGCAGTTTAGTGCAAAATTAAATAAAACTCTCTCTCTTCTAGGTCTCTCCTAATGGTCGCCAAGTGCCTGCAGAACCTGGCCAACCTCGTCGAGTTTGGTGCTAAGGTAAGTGATGTCATCATCTTCCTGCCTTTCAATCAGTTGGGGTCGGCGCGACCTTCTTTTTGAAAGCTATTGTAGGTGGTATCACCGCCACCGTGCGGTTGATCACAGATATTCAGCCGAGGTAAAAAACTTGTCGTCACCTTTTACTAATTCGTTCATAGAAGAAGTGGCAACATTATTGTTGACTTGTTAAACATTAATTATTGTTGTTGGCAACATTATTGTTGACATGTTAAACATTAATTATTGTTGTTGGCAACATTATTGTTGACATCTTAAACATTAATTATTGTTGTTGACATCTTGCTGAAATGTCTCGTAATATGAAAAAGACGTAAACAATAATGTTGTCATTTCGGATCCCTTCTATGAATCAGGTTATAATAAGGTTTCATCTTCCTCCGCCTCATATGCCTGCTTGACGTCAAGCTTCTTTGAGAATGTTATTGTAGGAGGTATCACTGCCACCATGCGGTTGACTGAGGTAAGAAACTCTTGGTCACCTTATACATTGGTTTGATCTTCCTCCGGCTAATCTGTCCGGCGCTGGTGGAGCCGCGCGCGTGGGGTTTAGTGACCGCGGCGCCTCCGCCGCACGCTCAGAGGTCTCTCCTCATGGTCGCCAAGTGCCTGCAGAACCTGGCCAACCTCGTCGAGTTTGGTGCTAAGGTAAAATAGCATATCGGAAAAAGCTCCATCTCTTGTCACCTTGTACATACGTAATGTTGTCAGTTGAGTGACTGTATAGTTATACTAAAAATGTCATAAATGGCGCTAAGCTACCCGTAAGTAGTCAAGTGACAAAAATATATGAACGAAGCAAGTGGTTCACAATTTCGCCGCCTGGGCTAGAGCCTCAGTGGTGTAGCGGTTAACACGTCTAACTCGGCTTGTCAGAAGGCGTGGGTTCGAATCCCATCGGTGGCGTGAAGTTTTTCCACTTGTTTAGTTTGTATTAACTTTGTTACCTAAAAGTTGATAGCATAAAGAATTGCTTTAAAGCAGTTGCTTATAAAATTGCCTTCGAATTTGTAATAGAGTCTGGCTAGCGAGTCTTTGGACGTCAAATAATTCAAATATTTCAAATGGCAACATGTTAACACAGAAAAACTACAATAAAACAATTTTGATACTTACTAATTTTTGTTTTCTGCTCTTTAGTTTGTGTTTACCTTGCCTACCGGTATGTATGTATGATGTATCTACTGGGAGTAATAGAAAGGAGGTCAGGTTCTCATGAAACTGAATAACTTTCCCATGGAACATGGACGAAATATGAAAAAATTTGGATCTCTCAGAGTAAATCAATCAGCTGATCTGCGATTTTGTATGGGAGGTACAAATATTTTTTCATATATCGACCCATGTTTCATGGGGAAAGTTGTTCAGTTTCATGAGTACCTTGACCTCCTTTCGGCTTGTTATACCTTTTGTTACTCCCGGTAGATACATCATACATACATACCGGTAGGCAGGTAAACACAAACTGAAGAGCAGAAAACAAAAATAGTAAGTATCAAAATAGTTTTATTGTAGTTTTTCAGTGTTGACATGTGAAAGATTTTTAAAATTGGCGCCATTTCCGTGTCCAAAGACTCGCTGGCCAGACTCTAGGAACATTATATGTATGAAGTGTAGATAATACTCGATAATGCATAAAAAAAATTGGCTGATCGTAATCGTTGTTTATTCTTGTTTGTTGACAGGAGCCTTACATGGAAGTGGTGAACCCCTTCATCCTCAAGAACAAGGAGCGTATGGTGGTGTTCCTCGACCAGCTCAGCTCGGTACAGGAACCCGGGACCCTCACATCGAGTTCTAATAATAACGTAGATATTGGTAAGCGATTCATTTACATAGCGGCGTTTTTACCGGGTGTGCTCACCGCCTCACAAGATAAATGCTCGTGAGACAAATTCTACCCTATCTGGACGAGCCTTTGAGTAAACCCGAATATGAGTATACAATGCCTCGGGCGAGGCACGCCACCACTGCTATTTCATATTATAAAATATTCAGAGAACACCCATTTCTTGTTCGTATTTTTAAAAAACCGGCCAAGAGCGTGTCAACGTTTAAATATCAGGTTTTTCAGCATTACAAACTTAATTTTGTTGCTGGTTTGTTAGCAGCAGTATGATGACCAACCGCAAATAAAAAAACTCAATTTTTTCTGAAACCTTTCAGGGTACAATATCCGTTATAGTTTTCATTGTAATTTCAGATTGTAAGCTATATTCCATATTTATTTCAATTTTTTAACGTTTATACTTTAGAAGTTACAGCTGGAACAAATTATGGGTCAAAAACACCCTTTTTAAAAGCAAATATCTCGTGACAGAAACATTTTAGTGACTTTGTTTCAAAGAAACCTCACCTTAGTTTTAAAATACCTATTCAACGATACCCTACTCAATATTACAGAAGAAAATATTTTTTGTCCCCTTTCACTTGTATGGGAGGGGGTCCAAAAAACATTTAATATAATTTTTTCTTAACATTTCTATATTTGGGTCAACACGATCTATCTTGTAACCAAATTTCATGTCGATAGCTCTCAAACTGACGAAGATATGTGGGCGCGGCATACAGACAGGCAGACAGACAGACAGACAGACAGACCGACAGACTTGACGAAACTATAAGGGTTTCTAGTAGACTACGAAACCCTAAAAAACTGGTAGACGACCAATCATATAAACGCGCAATCCAGAACCCCGCTCTGCAATTCACTACAAATCTTATTCATAAGCCGACGATTGTGGTTTTCACCCTAATAACACATTTTCTCTCCACAGCAAAAGAGCTAGCTACACTGCACCACATCTGCGTGTCACACTTGACAGAGCTGCAGACGCTGTCGAAAACTGTCCCCGCCATACGCAAGCTGGTCACCGTCACGGAGATGCTCACCAAACACAAACACAAGTACCTCGAGATGATCAGATAGGGGACACAGGTATGTATCGTTACAAATATAAATAGAAGTCACGATCTACAGGTATAATTTAAACATTCTCTTGCACGTAAAAGCGGCGAAGGAAGAAGCGATTTCAGGACCTTTTTATTGGACCCTTTTAACTTAAATTAAACAATTTAATAGACCCTTTTAATATTAAACCGAGAGCTTTGAGGTGGCCTCGTTCAATTTTCGACTGTGTATTAACCTTTTTGGCCTATCTTCAAGCAAACCCATCATCAGACGTGCAGGCGGCCGGTCATGCTGCATGATTCTGTAGTCTAACGAAACAAATTGCGCCGACCCCACCTGATTTGAGATAAAGGCATGACCAAGACTAATAAAAAAAGAACGCGTTGAAAGATCACATGAATACAGAACTATGATAATAAGTTACTAAGATACTATTTCAAGGCATTGATCTGCCTTATTTGAAGTTATTTGCCACACTTTAATAGAATAAACGTTATAATTGTTTTTTTTTTTTCAGGGTAACAAACTTAGTTCACCGGACGCGCGGTAGCTGTAGAAAACAAACTAGATGAGAGGTACATCCATTCCTCTAGGGCCTTAGGGCGAACTCACACTGCTACCAGTACTACTGCAGTGTGATCGCACCCTTATCCTCAATCACTCGAGCATTGCTAGTCGAGATGCAGATTTCATTTGCTGTGTGAAAATTTTAGGGCCATTGCACGACTAGCGCCATTTTGTGTAGTAAATAGAAAATAATAAAATAGACTCGATTCCATGTCATCGTCTAAAATTGTTAATTTAAAATAGCGCAGTCTTTTTCAGAGACAAGAGTAGGATCTATAGACGTGATTTAATTAATTTTATAACTAAAATTGTATATCTTTTGTTGGATTTTACGCGACGCATTATTTTTAATTAAGTGGCCAGTTAAAAGATCGCGGCTAAGAAAAAATGTGCGAGATTTTTCGAGATAGGTACCTTATGCTTTTCTAAACTGATTTAATGGTAAGAGATAGTGCTATTTTAGTTAGTCATTCTAGTCGATGACGTGTAATTGGGTCTAACTATTATCGATGAAAATGAAGATAAAGTTAGTTGCTGGCTAGAATCAAATGGCGCTAGAATTTCGCTGGAGCTTGGAGGTGACAAGTTTACAAAATATTAGTAGTAGATCGATGGTAGTTACTCATGACAAGTTAACAAAGAACCTCAATCACGCTTACTCTTGTAATTGCCACAGTGAAATTACAAATAACGGTAGATTATAATATTTATCGCTAAATTACAATCTGTCGAAATATTGTAAGACGCACACGGATCACAATGTAACGTAAAAAATTTCAGATAATTACAATATTATGAAGTATAAAACGGTAAAATTGTCAACTCGCGTTCTAATTGGTGGAATGTCTTGTATATTGCGCCGCCATGTTTATTTGACAGCTGATCGCCATTTCGTTGGGTATCGAACGTAAGCAAACAATGTATGGGATGATTTTGTTATATTGTAATCTACTGATATATAATAAGTACGTTGAATTGTAATACGATTAAATGTATTACAATATTTCGTTAGATTATAATGTATTGAGATTATAATGTGAACTTTTGAACTTTTTACATACACCAGCCAAGATATAGGCACATCAGCCAGTGGTAGCTCGCCTATTATTAAATAATAATAATAATATCCAGCGCTGTTTGTAATTTTACGGTGACATATGCAGTGAGGAGTCTCTGTTAACTGGTGGTGGTTGAGTTGGGCGTGTAGAAAGCGTAGTTATGTGTCGAGTCTTTGAGGTTAGTCGTTTAATAGTCAACGTTAGCTTTAGCCTGTATTTAACGCGTAACGACTTTTTTAAGCTTTCTCGTGCCAAACTCTCGTATTGGAGTTCGAATTATTTATCCTTAGTATGATATTATTTAGTAATCAAGTAATTATTTTAAGTCTAATCGTTATCTAAAAGCCTGTGAGAGGCAATGGCTTTTGCAATTTTATAAAGTATTGTAAAAATCATTGTCAGTCACAAGATGTAAAAGTATAAGCAAAATAAGCTCTCTATTATAAGTCCTATTTATTGCAATATTTCAGACACTTAATTTATATTCGAGAAATAACTTTTGTATGCGACGTCTATGCTTTAATAAAAAAGTAGAATTAAAATCGTACGAAAAATGTACGCAAAAGTGGTCTTAAATCAGTAAGCAATAAAACTTTGCTATTTTATTTGTTTTTATTTTGTGACAGGACTTAATATGGTCCAATAAAGAACAACTTTTGTACTTCAAAAATAATGTTAAGAACCTATTTATATTCAATTATTAACAGATTTAATAAATCCTTATACACTTTTAGGCTTACTTTGACATCACTCGTAAAAAACACCAAAAATTTAATAAAATGTATGTATGTGCTAGCATTTGTTTGAAGAATCGTATTTTGTAACGTTTTGTCATGTAACTGCACGAACATTTGATGCACGTATCTTTCTGTCGGTGTTATTTTGGATGTGACGTTCCTGTCCGAAAGGGAAAAGAACACCGACGATTGCTTTTTACCCAACTGCTTATTAACAAGCCGAAAGGAGATCAAGGTACTCATGAAACTGAACAACTTTTCCCATGGAAGATGGGTCGAAATATGTAAAAAAAATTGGACCTCCCATAGTAAATCAATTGGCTCATCGAAGATTTTGTATGGGAGGACCAATTTTTTTTTCATATTTCGACCATTTTCCATGGGAAAAGTTGTTCAGTTTCATGAGTACCTTGACCTTCTTTCGGCTTGTTATACCCTTTCCGTTACTCCCGGTATACTTATGTATCCAGAAATTAGTTTTCACGGGCTACATCCCAAACGGCTAGGCGGATCTTGACATGTGAGGTGTTGTTAGATTCGTCTCAGCAGCGTGAGTGACACTGGCTAGATATTAAAAAATCATAAATTCAAGATGGCGGATTTCATCCTTTAAAATTTACGCAAAATACAACTTTGAAATTACCGCAGTCGGGTTTTTGCTTTTAAAACATCTGCTTGTACAACTAAATTGTCAAGATAGGTACGTGCCGCACACTGTTGATTGCACCTTGGCTATAAATTATTGTAAAACTCTGTGATAGATAACTTTCAAAATTTCTGCTATACCTACTTGCAAGTATTTAATTTGTACTTATTTATTTTATATATATTTTCTTAACATGGGTTTATAAAATCATTCTTTGAATTAGTGTCCCACAACAGTGAATATTTTGGTTCTTCGAAAGATATCATTTGTTTTTAGTTCCCATCATTGTGTTTTTGTTCTTTCAAATCCATAAGATCTTCCATCATTATACCTTGCTCAATTTTATTGTCTATGTATATGACAGTATCATCACTATCAGTATCTTTACTGGTTATTCGTCAACTGATGCGCTGCTAGTAGATCATAATTATGTTGTTTTAGTTGAATTTATTTTGTATTTCTAGTGCCATATAATCTGTACTTACGCGCACGCACATATGCCCATTTCTTTGTAGGTAAAAAAAATATTCTTTGTATTTTATTTTATGTGTAAAATATTTCTCTTTGTATTTACTTACTTTGCGTAATAACTTGCGCAAATAAAGAAAGGATCCCGAATTGGCAAAACTATTGTTGACATCCTGCTCATATGTCATATGTATGATAGAGAGGCAAACAATAATGTTGCCAATTTGGGATCCATTCTTTATTTGCGCAAGAATAACATAATTGTCGAACGCGTATATTTTACATTACTAAAGAATGAATGAGTCCCATATTTTCATGTTAGCCAATTAACAACATAGCTATTCCACAATTTGCATTTGTATTGAATTCCAGAAATTGAAGTATTTTTAAATGCACTGCAACAGTATTCTAAGGCACAGTAATGCATCGAAGTTCATAGGATTATTATTATTTATTAAGCTTTAAGGGGTAGTAGATGTGTAGTGGCTTGAATTAAGTGTAATAGGCCCTTTTCACAGTTACGGTAGAAGTCTGTATTATATTTTTAAGCTGTATCAAATAGCACAAAACCCCTTGGTTTACTCAGTCTACGACACTATTATTGGACCCTTAGACTAAGCAAGCTATAGAGTGGGCGTATCGCCCCGCTCCGTTCTGTCAAACGTAGATATCCCTGTCGATCGATCTGTATTTCCTATACAATTCGACATAGGTATCTATAGAACAACAGTAAGGTTAGTAGAGGTTCAATAGTGTTGTCACTGGCGTTTTGCTACTGATGGACAGTGAGGTTGTGTTCTTACTACTGCCACCCATCCTAACTTTTTAGGCATACTCTATAGATTAGACCTATCATAATATTACAACTTTCTATTTATTACATAATTCAATTGGTTAAAGAAAATCTTCATGTATAGTAGGAAAACAAAACGCTTCGATTGCCGTGCAAGTTGCCTCTTCTAAGATCATAACTTTTTTTAGTTCATCATAAGTGTGAAAAGGGCTTTTAGCTTATGATAGAAAAAGTCTAGACTGATTTATGCTCCAATATAGACGTGTTGTAGAATTAATGCACTAGATTTTCCACAAAATTGAAATAAATTCGTTAATAGGTGTTCACAACATTTGGCCCATTTGATAATGAATATTCAGAGTTATACTAGAAACTTTAGGTTAACATTTTGAAACAATTTACAATTATTTATTTTTACACATTTACTAGAAATACCTAGTGCAAAATCTTAATCTGTAATTTGGATAAAGCACCACTTGTAAAAATTTGCACTTGTTAACCAGCATAATAGGAAGATTGTATTTCCGAATAAATAATCTTTTTCTATTAGGAAGTCAAAATCATGATAAAAAGTGAGCGCATTGAAGGAAAATATTATAATACTTTATACTAGATTTTGTGACTGTTTTGTAATCTCTTTATATTCTATCCTTTAGTATGTACTGTTTTCTATAAGATTTTTATCTGTGCTAGAAATCCGGTCTCAATAAAATAATGGATAATAAAATAAACCAATGTGTTTTATTATAAACTTTAAAAATATGCTTAAATATAATTTACTTTTAGACTGTCCATACATTAGGTTCAAGGACCATCTACTTATTGGTTTATAACCTGGTCAATTAAAGAAAGTGACCATTATTGTTAGCATTGCACTTCTACATCATGGGTCACAAAAAGATGTAAACAACAACAATGCCATTTTGGGTCCTTTTCTTTAATTAACTAGGTTTTATTAGTTTAGGTGGAAATATAAGGAATGATACAGATAAAATGAAATGCTCATGTGAGGAATAATATTGAAAATGCCATCAAAACACAACATGCTGCAACATAGGGAGATTTCCGTTCACCGATCCTTGCACATTTCCAGAATGTTCCTAAGAATCTGAAAACATAAGAAAAGAAATAATGATATACCTTTTTAGGGTAAGTTTGATAAAAATAATAAAATTGCCAGAATTAAAATTAATTATTACTAACAGCCAGAACGGTCCACTGTTGGACTTGGGTCTCCAAAAGAAGACGGAATAATTTGCAACTAGCAGTCCATAGGCATTTTCACCCACTACAACTCATCTTCATGCAGGAAAAAGGTGTTTTATTGAAAGTTTTATACATTTAAACCTTCCTCTTGAATCACTTGTATTAAAAAAAAAAACACATCATAATCCGTTGTGTTGTTTAGGAGTTAGCGAATTCCACAACAGACAGAAACACATAAAACAACTACATTTTATACTATGTATTGATACTGGATTGTACAGCGTTTTCGGATACCCTTTGGTATGGATATAGATACCTATGTATTAGCCGACACTGCAAATATAGTTAATTTGGTTGTTTACCTACTAATTATGTTGCCTTCAGTAAAGAGAACATACTAAGATGAATATACATACCCAGTCTTATTTCTGTCCAGTAAACTTGGGAAGAAAGACCGCAAGTACGCACAGGTGCATATCAAAAGCAGTATCACCGACAGTAGGCTTTGGAAATTGAATAACGCACTCTGTAACAGGTGTAAATCTGTTGTATTATTACAGGTGAAGTTAATTATATTAAAAGTTAGGTTATGCCGTTAAATTTTTAAACTTACCATTGTAAAATATGGTGCATCGAACGCAAAACAATTAATGTTTTAGTTAATTCGCAATTGTAATTATCTAAGGGCAAATAAGCAAGAATATCTAATTGTTTTGTTTGTTTTAAAAATTCATCCATCAGGATAGGCAATGGTACTAGCCATACAGCCTAGTCTTTTATTAGTTCTTTCTGTTATCTTTTCAAAAATAAGGCATTAAATGCCAATTCTTCTATAGTTCATTTCTTATTTCCAATAAAAACAAGGCAAAAATGCCATTTCTTCTATATATTCTTGTGTAATTTTCAGGTTCATAAAATTCCATGTCCGGGTTAAATCCATGTCAAAGCTCTCCAACCGTGGAGATAATAAAGTCAAATATTGGATTAAAAGTGGCAGGGTTCGATAGAAGTTCTTGAAGCGAAGGCGGGATACTGTCTTTGTAAATATCTTGCAGCTTGTCAATTAATAAAATTCGGTTAATATTTAAAGCAGGACAGTTGAAAAATATATGTTCCAGCGTTTGATTTTCATTTAGAGAGCAATCTGTACATAAAGGTGAGTTAATAATTTTCATGCGGTGTAGATGGGCTTTAAATTTACAATGACCAAATCGTAACCTGCATATTTGTGTGAAGAATCTTCTTTTTATAAAGGTATTATTCTTAGCGAACCAGGGTTTCTCTCCAAGATTCTTATTGATTGCAGCATACCATGACCGGTGTGAAGTTAGCAGAAAAAGTTATCAGAAAATTATAACCCGACCAAATTAAGAAGGTCAAAATTTTAAATTTTCTAAATTGCCTCAAAATGCTCGGAAATGCGTCGAATGTGATGTAGGATGACTAGAAATACAACATTTAACGCAATTTGATCACATTCCGCCCGTAAATCGGCCAAAATACCTCAAAATCCATGCTGTACTTTGGGCACGCTGTATGCTCCTTTCCTGGGCTTATGGCCGCACTAAAGTAGCTCAAAACTTAACTAATAACACGAATATACGCCTGTCTCACGTATAAATATTAAAACAATGGCAAAAAACCTTAATTAAACTAAATCTAGTAACTTTGACAAAACCGTAGACAACTAGCCTACAGCTCGTTCGATTTCTACCAATTTTCTCAGCTCCGCATAAACCTGCCAAATGAAATCAGATATTTATAGATTCTTCTTAGCAATATCTATCCAACGAGGTATAATTCAATAGGATTGAAACGGTAGAGCTACACAAAATATTGAGATGAGTAAAAATTTCGGATGAACAGAAAATACCACTACAACTCGTTCGATTTCTCCCAATTTCCTTAGCTCCGCATAAACCTGCCAAATGAAATAAGATATTTCTAGATTCTTCTCAGCAATATCTATCCAACGAGGTATAACTTAATGGGTTTGAAACGGTAGAGCTACATAAAATATTGAGATTTGTAAAAATCGGATGAACAGAAAATACCATAGATAAGTCAATGACCCCGACAATACGAAATTTACAACCATAGACAACACGACCTCAGGTCATTGACCGTACAAGAAATGTGATGACCGGACCAAGGTTATTTCCAGCAATGCTGCCAACATAAGTAAAATTTAAATTATGGCGCCATAATTCAAAAAAGTACAAACAAAGTTTATAAGGTGTTAGCTGGCTTTGAGTGTAATATTGTACTGCTGTGACCCGGAATGGCTCAGTTCAGGAGTGTAGTTTTTCGAGAATATGTATAAAATGTAATTTGCATGTGGATTTATGTATGTATGTGAACAAGTAAATTCGTCTTCACAGGCTACATAACAGCTATATAGAGCTGTTAGTGTTTTTTTACGGTGTTTCGTGTGCTACGCAGTTTATCTAAATGGACCTACACAGATTTTAAGTATTGAACCGGGTCTATCGCGATAATATTTACGACGTTTCAGGACCTACACAGGTAAGAATAAAGTTTCTTGCTTCAATTTAAATTATGTAAGTACCTATGTTTATTATTGTACTTTCGACATTTCATCTGTATCAATGATTAAGTTTTTTTAATTTAATGTAATGGCTATTGTCTGTAGTTTATAATTATAATTATGTTGCATGAGTATTCATATGCCTTGTATGGTACATCACAGCGTTCTACCTTGTATATTTTAACACCTTGTTCTTTTACCTGTGTTGATGAATTAATAAATGATTTAATGATTTAATATAATAGGTGTAACTATAATAAATCCAGTAATAAAACAATTTATGAGGAAAATAAATTTGGTTTAATGATATTTTACAAAAGGATCAACTTTTATTAAAGCGTACAATTTTGCTTAGTTAAGAAACATGATATAAGAAAAACAATTTTTCCTATTTAATCCTACAGCATTTTGTATTTCCATAACAACAAAAACAAGAACTTGTCTGCCCCGCAAAGTTTTTAGGGCGATCGCTGCGTCACTCGCTTTTCGCGCTGATTAGCAGCACTCACTTCGATTCACGACGCAGCGTTCACCCTAAACCACCATTCAATACATTCATTTAGTATTAACACAAAAGGGTCGTTGAACGACTCGGTGTCCCACACGAAAAGAAGAAGAACACAAAAACACAAACAAGAGAAACAAAGCAAATGATAAACACAACTACAGAAATAGCAATATTGTTCAGTTACATTTTTGAAACTCTGTAACTCTCCATTTTGGTGTCATGGAATCACATAAGCCAATCTATTTGTATGAAAAGCTTAATATAAGTATCTGACCGTCTCATTCGTCTTGCTATTCGCCTAACATGTCCGAGCTATAGAACGACCGCATTTCGTGGCAGTTCTAGCACCTTCTAGATACGCTGCTACGAAATGCTGGAATAATCTACTGCCGCCAATCAGAAACTCAACATCGTTATATAGCTTTAAGAAACTTTAATTATCTTTTAGAAAATCATAGTCGCTCTAAAGCTTATAATAACTAATAACTTTAATTAAATTTGAATTATTGTTGCCGCTCGATAGTGGACTATCGATTGTAAACGATAGACAATCGATAGTTTTCACTATCGTTCAACTGTCGATAGTATTGCACCTTATTGATAGTATTGCTTCATTTTGAAATATCGATAGGCCTATCGATTGTATAGGCCTTAATGAATGAAAACTATCGATAGTTCGGCAACACTAATTTGAATTTAATTTCGATATCATAATATTCATAATAATTTCATACCTTACATAGTTTGCACATAAACAGTATAATATTATATTTACCTACCAAACTGTAATAACTTAACTACCTAAAATGGGAAGAAAAGTCTACTTTTGTTTTATGATAAGAATCTATTATTAAATTGTATATTTTCTGTTTTATGATAAGAGTCTAAAACACAAACAATTCGAAAATAGACTCTTATCTAATAACAGCATACCTCTTTACATAACATAATTTGTCTCGATCAGTGCAGAAGCACAAGTGGGTACCACTGAATAGCATACTGCTGAGTGGTTTCCCTTTCCATTGTATAACTGCTATTATTTAAGATTTTAATTGTATGACACCTACCTTGTTAGGTAAGTGCTGCGTTCCTTTCGATGAACTAGCCCATGAAACTGAACAGCTTTCCCAGGAACATATGTCGAAATATGAAAAAATTTGGTCTTCCCATACAAACTGACCCGGCCGGCCGACACACTTAGTATGAGAGATCCAAAATTTTCTTTCCACATTTCGACCTATGTTTCTTGGGGAAAGTTGTTCAGTTACATGGGCTGGTTCATACCTCAAAAGGAACGCAGTACTTTTCCTAACACCCTATGTATGTGGAATTGTGGATAGTATATATAAGGTCCTATTAAATTCACTGCAAATATTTTAGGGGCTGATCAAATAAAATATAAGCATGTACTAGGCAAATTTTTAAAGAAATCTACACGCTAGTTTTCGAGAAAATTGCATTTAACTAAAAAAAGACCAAACGAAAAAAGTGCACCCTGTTTGTCCTAGAAACACACACTTCGATGAATTTAAATTACGCGCCAAAAACAAGGCGCTGTGATTGGTTGGTTGTTAGTGTGCGTGCCGTGTAAGTGAATCCTGTTTACGTGGCGGAATGTCAGTCGGGTCAGTCAAAGGGTGTTCACATAATTAATTAAAAAGTTTGTTTGAAAATGAAAAACAAAATCTAGCGTGTAGATTTTTTTTAAAATGCCTTAGATGTTTTTCTTATACATATTTACGCATGCCCTTAAAATATTTGCAGTGAATTTAATAGGACCTTATATATTTTGTACATTGAAATGAACTTTTTATACTTATTCTACCTATTCTATTCTAAATATTCTTCGTATGTTTATTTTAACACTTTACATATTTCAATATTACTTTATATTTCAATATTAATTTATAAATTATACTAGGCTTAGCACATAACTATTTCTAGGCGCAGCAGTTTAGCTTAGCACTCGCCAGTGAAGGCCTACCTACAGCAAATTGCTGGCGGGGCGTAACTTTGAAAAATAATGTGGATCCTGGAGGGACATCTCTTGCCACTAAGGTGGTGGGGCAGGCGGCACGCGGCAAGCGGCAAGCGACAGGCGGCTGGCGGTTGCCTCCGCAGCTTTGTAGCCAAGGTTAGGCTCGTCACACAGAGGCATGCACTGATGCGCAGTCTGACTGAAATTTAAGATAATAATACATATAAGCTGGTTCACAAAAGAAGGGGACCCGAAATGGCAACATTACTCTTGACATCTTGCTCAAATGTTATGTTATATGAAAAGACGCAAACATTAATGTTTGTCCCCGAAACAGGGCCTTGTTTGAAATGGCAACCATTTCAAACTTTGTAAATTTGTTATAATAACTATAAAATGGTAAGTGCTACAAATAAACATTGTATGCCCCATCCCAGTACTTCGAAACCGCCATTTTCCAAGCGGTTTGACGCGTATTGGGGCCGAGCGACCTGATATCGTGTTAGTGGTAGAAATAGGCATTTTTCTCGCTGAACCAATAAGTCCAGTTCATATGAAATACTGGGTGAATGACCCACGTGTTTTGGGGAAAGTTGTTCGGTTTCATGGTCTGAACTCACCCGTAATTTCGCTAATTGTACTTTTTGCAAACTGGACATTTTGCAAATTAGATCATCTTCAACTGGACATTTTGCAATTGGACATTTTGCAAACTGGACATTATGCACCTAGAGGCAAGAAAGGACATTAAAAAATTCATTCCCTAAGGTGGTAAAACAGGGGATGAAAATTTGTATTAAATTAGCTTGTTTATTTAAAATATATCAGCGGGTAAAACCGCTTGACTGAAAGCTTGAAGATCTGTGGGCGGCCACTCCAAACGCGGTGAATGTGGCTACACATTGGTCAAAGGAAATTTAATTTCGTCTTCGACTCGCAAAGAAGAAGAAGCTTGTAACTAAATGTCAGTCAGGATACCGCAGCATGGTCTACCCACACTGAGTGATTCTTCATCCCCAACTTCACTACTTAAACTGGGGAAGGCTTAGATTTTCGACTGCAACTCCGTCAAGGAGAAGCCTTAAAACAAACCCCATACAACCGCGACCACCCCGCGCAATCGACCTTCAGCTTTCCGCGTCAAACTCAGCTGTTCCTGCACAGATTGACAAGCGGTTTTTTATAGATACTAGTGATGAGAAACAAAAATTTGCTCGAAAACCGATAAAATTCCGAAAAATCGTGCAAAATCGTGCGTTTTGAGCGTGCAGTGGGTGCAGGGCCTTACTTTGACGGTTCATTCTAAACAATTCACTCATCCAATCTTTATTGTCTATGGCTCATTTGAAAGCTAATATCGTAAGTAATCATCTGTCAAAACATTCCAAAGCAAAATAACCCTTATTTTTTACGCAATAACGGCCAGAATCGCGGGGGCCGATCGGCACCTACGGTCCTTGACGGAATGTTGACGCTCGGGTGCCGATCGGCACCTAATGTCGCATACCGGTTAATTCATACTTTCGCAAACTTTCAGAAGTTTCAGAGTTTGTGAGGTTTTAGCAAAAACTGCCATGTTGTAATGATTATGAAAAAAGTTTGAGAGCAAAGTTGTGCGAAAAGTTTCGCGTATAAAATATGTAGCAAATTGCATACGTTTTTTTATTTTAAACACAAAATTATACACACCTATGTTACATACCATACTCCACGCCACATGAAGTCCTCCGCTCGCACACACGATGCAGCAGCGCGCTCTGCCCGCTGACCATTTGGTCGTATTATTCCTGGAACCAAGAGAAATTTTTGTTGTAACCCTTTTACCTTATTAAGAATTTAGACAGTAATGCAGATAAGTTCTCAGTGCAAGAATTCATCTCCATAAACTGTCTGTTACCGGCCAAGCGGACTACATGAACATCTCATACCTTTAGGTGCATAATGTCCATTTTGCAAAATGTCCAGTGGTGAAAAATGACCAGTTTGCAAAATGTCCAGTTTGCATAATGACCAGTTTGCAAAATGTCCAATTGCAAAGTGTCCAGTTTGCAAAATGTCCAGTTCGCAATAAGTCCAGTTTAACTGAAATACTGTGTCACTGACCCATGTGTCTTGGGAAAGTTGTTCGCTTTCATGGTCTGAACTCATCCCTTAATTTTGCTAATTGTACTTTTGCAAACTGGTCATTTTCAAGTCAGATAATCTTCAAACCGGACATTTTGCAATTGGACATTTTGCAAACTGGAAATTTTACAAACTGGACATATTGCAAACTGGTCATTACGCAAACTGGACATAATGCAAACTGGACATTTTTTCACCACTGGACATTTTGCAAAATGGACATTATGCACCTAAAGGATCTCATATATGAACAACTTATACTACTTAAAGAGCTTGTAACAAGAGCTTGTAAGCGGACTACATCCGTGTAAGAGAAAACGCTAGTCTACACTAATATAAAAAGTTTTTTTTTATGTATTTATGACCACCATTAGAAAGCTACAACATTCCTGAGTAACATAGAGAGATTGCTGCTGTAGTCAGTGTAGCCGGGCTTGGATTACATCTACACTTACACTTCTCATCAGAAAAATCGAGACACTTAGCATTTTTACGTTTTTTTATGTATCACAGTGCCTGAGACATAATGTTTATTTCGGAATAAATGTCTAATGTAGTTCAATAGTTAGTATTATGAGGTTTCAAAATCTATATATGGTAAAACTCAGCTAAACTATAGATGATATTGAAATGGCTCCAAAGCAAAAGTTGTTCAGCTTGATGGAATGCTTCTGTTGGCATTTACTGGCAATGCAACGGTGGTTTAAGAAATATGGTTCCAACAATAAATACACAATTAGCGTGGTGGATACAGTTTTTAGGACGCTGGTGTGGAAATAAGAATTTTCAAGGAACAAAACGAAACGAAGTTCGCGTGCACCAGCTAGTCAACACTAATATAAGAAAGAGGAAAGATTTTATTCTTTTGTTTGTTTGTATGTAATCGATAAACTACTGGACCGATTTCCAAAATTCTTTCACCATTATAAAGCTACAACATCCCTGAGTAACATCGGCTACTTTTTATCACAGGAAAACGGTTAGAAGCAGGAAAAGCGGGAAATAAAGCGGATATTACCCAAATTAGCTAAACCGATTCAGCGATCTTCGTGAAATTTGACATTGATATTGCTGGTATATAAAAATGGACTTGGACTACTTTTTGTCAGCACTTGAGGATCTGGAGTACCTGATGGGGGGCACCAGGAGCACAGCTAAACTATTAGAGATATGAAAATGGCGTCGTAGCAAAAGTTATTCAGCATGACGGGGCGCTTCTGCTGACTCATGGTTATCGAGGATCTGGAGTAACTGATGCCAGAGATGGGCAAAATTGTTCGCCGAATAAATTGCCCGGCGAATAAATTTTTTTCCGCCGCTTTCGTTGGCAGATAGTCATCGAGGGTCTGGAGTACCTGATGCAGACCACCAGCATCCCATCTAAACAAGAAGAGCTACGGTAACATAATGGCTTCAAAGTAAAAGTTGTTAAGCATGACGGGCTGCTTTTGCTGGTACATGGTCATCGAGGGTCTGGAGTACCTAATGCAGACCACCATCATCCCATCTAAACTACAGGAGATACGGTATCGGCATCAAATTAAAAGTTGTTCAGCATGACGGACCGATTTTGCTGGCACATGGTCCTAATGAGTCACGTCTGCTGGAATGGAGTAAAGGGGTAATCGACTTTTTACTGCGGGCAAAGATCCAATTTCTACGGGAAAACAGGTAAGTAGCAGCAGGTGAAACCGCTGGGCGGGCCGCTAGTAATATAATAAAGAGGAAAGGTTTGTTTGTAAGTAATCGATAAACTCCGAAACTACTGAACCGATTTCCGAAATTCTTTCACCATTAGAAGGCTACAACATTTCTGAGTAACATAAGCTACTTTTTACCACGGGAAGCTACCTCATTCCTATAGGAAAACGGTTAGCAGCAGAAAAAGCGGGAAATATAGCGGATATTACCCAAATTAGCCAAACCGCTTACCGATCTCCGCGAAAATGGCATTAATATTGCTAGCATGTTAAAGACTGACATGGACTACTTTTTGCCAGCACTTGAGGATCTGGAGTACCTGATGGAGGGCACCAGGAGCACATCTAAACTATATGAGATATGAAAATAGCCTCATAGCTAAAGTTGTTCAGCATGACGGGCCACTTCTGCTGACCATGGTCATTGAGGGTCTGGAGTATCTGATGCGCCCTACATCAGGAGCACAACTATATGAGATACGAAAATGGCCTCATAGCAAAAGCAGTTCAGCTTGACAAGCCGCTTCTGCTGGAAGACTGGAGTAATCGACTTTTCACTACGGGCAAAAATCCAATCTAACGGAAAACAGGTAAGTAGCAGCGAGTGAAACCGCTGGGCGAGCCGCTAGTCCTATATAAAGAGGATCTAGTCTGTTCAAAGTTCCTGAACTATTATTGTGTGAAATTTATATTAGGGCACTCCCAGCTTCTAAACCCAGAGATGGCACGCTACACCACTGCTGTTTCAAATGTGTATGAAACCACTCTGATTGATTGTTACCTCGGTAGCGGGTGCGGGCTCCCTGCGGGCGGCGGGCGGCGGGCGGCGGGCGGGGGGCGGCGGGCGGGATGTAGGCGGCGTGGTGCGGAGTGCAGGCGGTATCCTCCGAGCTACCTGTTAAATTCATCATCATCTTCTTTAGGACGCCAAATTTTTTCTCCTTCTCGAGCCTGGTGTAGCGGCTCTCTCTATCTCTCTTCGTGTGGGACACAGAGTCATTCAACGATTCTATGAACCCTGGTGTCAGAGTTTTCAACCGCCTACTGCAAGTAAGTAGCAAGCCTCTAACATGATTGTGTAACGACCGCCATCATAGACGGCAACCGGGACCGACGGCTTAACGTGCCCATCCGAGGCACGGAACCATCTTGCTTTTCGGACAATCAGGTGGTTCAGCTTGCAATGACCTAACCAGACTGGGAACAAATTCACAAAGTGATAAATATCAACTTTGTGAGTCACCCCATCCGGAACCTTCTGTGTGGCAGGCAGTCATACTAACCACTGCGCCACATTGGCTGTATCGGTGTAGCGGCGACGGCCATGGACTGTTCGAAGGCCGCGCTATCCCACAGCGGGCCATACCTCGAACTCTTTCTTGGCGATCTTCAAATTGGATGGCACCAGGCGGAGAGGACGACACGAGACTGGCGGGCCCTCAGTCGTAAGTATGTGATGAACCGTGGAGTGCTTCATAATTCGTGGCTGGCCAGGCAGTCGAGTGATATCTGGAAATTCAAGAAGAATTTTCGAAAAGTTATACACCAAAATCTTCAGTTCAACATCAAAATCTATCGGCGTAAGTTAATCCCGAATTTAGTCAAAATACTTCGAATCGTCATACCGGTACTAAATTTTAGTATGTCAATAAACATGACATAAGCTCTAGAAAACCGCCGGGAGACAAGCTGATGAGGGCCTGTCTCCCGCAGAAATGACGTCATCAAGATGGCGGCCGCCGCATTTAGAAAACTGCAAATTGTTTGAAAACTATAAGTTACATTGTCATGTGCATGGTATCAAATGAAAGCTAATTAATTGTTCTACACATTTGTCTTGAACTACGACCAGGTACATAGCATGATTTCGAAATTAAAAGACTTTATGTAAAAAAACAGCAAATAGTTTATTTGTGTGGCTATAAATTCAAAATAATCATTTTAACAAAAGTGACATAGAAGAAAAGTAACGTTCAATGCAATAGCTACAAAATCTAAAGCACTTTCTTGTCCGGATAAAGAGAACTTAAGTTACACTGATTTGAGTACAAAGTTATCTCTTTCCGCGCCACTACTATTCGTAGTATATGCACGGGTATGGTGTCAAATATAAGGTAATTAATTGTTCTGCATTATTCTTCTGAAGCACAACCAGCTACATAGCATAGTTAAAGAATTAATATTAAAAAAAGAACTTTGAAACCTATTTTTTATGGGGTTATAGAAACTCAAATAATACTTACTTACTACGCTGACACAGCGACCTAAAGTGGATTTTGGCTTCCGATGCAACTGCACGCCATACTTCCCTGTTCTGCGCAGTTTGCTTCCAATCAGGCTTTTGGAGTGAGTGCAGGTCCTTTAGAATTTGGTCAGTCCAGCGATATCTAGGTCGTTCGACAGGAACCCGATACAGGTTAGAGGTTTGGAGGTCTAAAATGAATTGAAAAGGCGGGGAAATTTCCGAACCCGAGACACGTTCTCTCTCTCTTCGTATGGGACACCGAGTCGTTCAACGACCCGATGAGATGCATTAATTAGGTGAGACTAAGATCTTATGGAGAAATAAACGACACTTAAAGAGAACATGGTGGACACAATGATGTGAAATAGATGTAGAAGAAAGGAGAAATCACAAAATCCTAGCGGAACAAGATAAAGAGTGGTACGATAAAGTGCACACAAGATGCAAGAATACTATAAGAAATGCGAAAAAACACCACCTAAAACGCAAAATTGGAGAAATAAAGACACTAATTAGATCAAGTGAAATTCGCAAATTTTCAGGAAATAAGATTTCGTCAGTCCAGCTATATCTACTTATACGTAGGTTGTCCGACACGACGCTTGCCCGTCGGCCGACCCCTTCCATCTGCTCGACGTGGCCAAGCCAGCCAGCGCAGCCTATCGGCTTCACTCTCCCCGATGATGTTGGGCGATGATATTTCTAAAAGTTTCATGCTCATTCTGAGTTGGTCCCAGGATTTTCCGTAGTGTTTTCCTAATTAAGAGCTTTTCTTCCTCCGTCAAGGATAACGTCCATGTTTCGCATCCGAACATTATTAGGCCTTAAAGTAAGGTCATATGACGGTCTTGTAAATACGAACCCTTGTTATCCTGCAAGTTTCGATGTCAACACATTGTGCAGGGCTGCTAAGTAC
This sequence comes from Phthorimaea operculella, assembly GCA_024500475.1. NCBI lineage: Eukaryota > Metazoa > Arthropoda > Insecta > Lepidoptera > Gelechiidae > Phthorimaea > Phthorimaea operculella. The sequence goes on from JANFCV010000002.1 coordinate 13,170,657, forward strand.
CTTGGGGCATTCTGGACGCGAATGTTGATTTCGTCGTACTTAAATTTGTTCACCCCTTTGTAGGAGGTGTCATTGGCTATAAGGTTCTTTCTCTTAGTCTTGGCGCTCTTGAATCTTCTCATGTGGAGGTACTCTGTCTTGTCATGGGTTACCGTGGGACTTACTTTTCTTCCTTCTTCCTCCGGTGTACTGGCCATTGCTCTCACGTCTGCAGCACTTCTACCTATTAGAGCCAGGCCGTCGGCATAACCTATTATTTTATGCGTTCCGTTTAACTCCACTCCCTCAACGAACTTTTTGGACCACGTATTTGAGCATCAAGTTAAACAACATAGGTGATAGCGCGTCTTCTTGTTTCAGCCCTGTGTCCACTTCAAAAGCATCCGAGAGACAAGAAGACAGTACTTTGTAGGCAGTCAGGAGTAGCGCTATAGGTACCATTATAGTTGGAGAATTTATTTCAAGAGCTTCTTTTGTGAATTGGGTAGATAACTCCCATATTCCACTCTTTTGGCAGTTTTTTTTCCTTCTAGAGTAACAATATTCTCATTTGCGACTGTAGTGCTCCTCTGCCATACTTCCACAGTTCTACCGGCATGTCGTCAATCCCTGGACATTTGTTGTTCTTCAGGTGCATAATAGCTTTCCGCTTCACATATATCTCGCTAATTTAGACTGAAAACTACCAGCAAGCAATTTAGCAGGGCCTTAAAATATTTGTACCGTTCAGTTTTCAGCTTCTCCGGGTCAGAAACGAGATTTCCTTCGTCATTTTCAAGAAACTGAGCGACGGGCTGGTATCCTTTCTTGACCAATCTTATTTCCTGATAAAATTTACGAATTTCACTTGATCTAATTGGTGTCTTTATTTCTCCAACTTTGCGTTCTAGGAAGTGTCTTTTTGCATTTCTTATTGTATTCTTGCATCTTGTGTGAAATTTATCGTATTTATCCTGCCACTCTTTATCTTGTTCCGCTAGGATTTTGTGATTTCTTCTACATCTATTTCGCATGATTGTGTCCACCATTTTCTCTTTCAGTGTAGTTTCTTTCACTCTAAGATCTTAAGTCTCACCTCTTTAGTGTGTCTCGTTCGGGTTCGCAAATTTTCCAGCCTTTTTCAATACATTTTTAGACCTCCAAACCCTCTAACCTGTATCGGAGTTCCTGTCGGAAGACCTAGATTTCGCTGGACTGACGGAATTCTGAAGGACCTACACTCCAAAAGCCTGATTGGAAGCAAACTGCGCAGAACAGGGAAGTGTGGCGTGCAGTTGCATCGGAAGCCAAAATCCACTTTAGGTCGCTGTGTCAGCGTAGTAAGTAAGTATTATTTGAGTTTCTATAACCCCATAAAAAATAGGTTTCAAAGTTCTTTTTTTAATATTAATTCTTTAACTATGCTATGTAGCTGGTTGTGCTTCAGAAGAATAATGCAGAACAATTAATTACCTTATATTTGACACCATACCCGTGCATATACTACGAATAGTAGTGGCGCGGAAAGAGATAACTTTGTACTCAAATCAGTGTAACTTAAGTTCTCTTTATCCGGACAAGAAAGTGCTTTTAGATTTTTGTAGCTATTGCATTGAACGTTACTTTTCTTCTATGTCACTTTTGTTAAAAATGAATATTAAACAACTGTACCGTGCTATAACCATACTTAACATGAGAGAAGCAACTCATCTACACCTACAGCTACGGTCGCACCTATCTGTCCTTGCTCGTGATTGGCTGCTCCCACCTCCCCGCTCCTCACTCCGACAGGCAGGGCGGGGCGAGTCGGCCCGCTTGGCTTCATTGGCGATTTATCAACGCCGGCGCGCGGTCGCCTCAGAAGATAATTTTTTGAATTTCGCCAAAGTTTTATAATTCAAAAATTATAAACTTTAATAAATTATTTTAATTTAACTATTTCATTTTTGTGTTATATGGCGTTTTCAAAAAATTATTTTCTTTTATATTTTTAATTTTTTAAATATTATATTTGTAATGTCTGTCCCTTTTAAATTGTAAATTCAGTGAGTTTGCAAGATGGGTAAGTCCTTTCTATTTTATTGAGCATGCACTTGGAAAATCAAATTTCTGAAGGCGGTTTTCCGTCGAACACTACTTTGCAATTTCATACCACTGTTCATAATTTAGACCAAGCTCAGTCTAAAGTCCGTTTACGAGTAAATAAATGGTTCAGAAAGGGCGCCGAGCCCGTGATCTAAATAGATAACTATTTCAGGAATTATTTATCAAGAGTAAGATCCCAATTAAATAAGCAAAGTGTGTTAAAGAAATTTGGTTGTTATCGAAGTAATAAATTAGTTCTCTTCTTTTGAGGACGATCAAATGAAAATCCAGTAATCATAGTGCCTTTCATAAGCCTTGAGTGACATGATTTAAACATTTTCAACACAAAATGTTGATCCGTTGTAGGCTGCTAGTTATCTGTAAGTGATGATACATTTTGCCTCAGGGTAATATATTTTTAGTTATAAGTATTATTCGGTCGAAATATTTGAAGATGTCGTCCGTGTACGCCACGGAGTGAAGTAAGGTCACTGATTGATTTGTGGATTTTCATCAACAAATTTATTATTTAATTAAAACTTCTGTCTGTAATCAGACACGTGGTTTTTAAGTTTGTGTTTTGTTTGACACGTCGCAACGTGTTCGACGCTATAAACACGTGCTCCTCACTTTTAAAAAATGTTCACTTATATATTTAATTTCTACCTCCAAAGTTCTTTTTCTTTGAGGTGTTTCTTTAAAATTAAAGAATTTCATTAAAAAGGGTGTCGCTGTGACCCCGAATAATGCAGTGAGAGTTTACGGCACACCTAGTCCGTAGAACGTCTTACAAAAAAGAACAATCAAATCTCTGCAAGGATATTTTGTAAGGTATATATACCTAATTTTATTCTATTGCAATGACAATTGATATTATATGGCTTCGCGAACTAGGCCATGTTCCCTTGTTTTTATATGTTACCTCTGCGCAATGCAAGGTATACCCTATTTTCAAACATCATTAGGAGTACGTTGGCCGCCAGCGCATGGTGAGCCCTTTGCCTCCTACATCCCCGCGCAGGGGTTGTGCTTTTTGATGTCATGTAGATTGCTCTCGCCTGCATTTGCAGGAGGGCCTTAATTTTCGTCCTAGTGCCTTTCGTATACGTGACGAACTGATATTTTGTAATGCGAGACAAATATCGCAAAATATAGTGATAAGTATATGGTTGCGTTTCGGTACTACATACTCCTCAAAGGACGGGGTCATCGTGGACCCTAAAGTTTCGAAACGTACCTACATATTATTTTAATACCTCGCGCAGAGAGAGTCGGCCAGCGAATTTCATAAAACTGTGTGGCTTAAGATATAAACTGTACTGTATTAGGTATTACTCTTATACCTATCCCATATCAAACAGCCGAAAGTTCAGTGACATTCGGCGCAGGCACGATATGTCTTACCTACAAAATAAAGGGTTCTCCTTTACTAATTTCAAGTATTCTATAAAAACAAATATAGTACATCGTCAGGGCCTTGCCTCAGACGAAATTAACGAGTGTAACGAAGGGTAGTGTGTGCTAGTGAATCTCGCAGGTTCGAATCCTGCATGTGACATTTTATTTAGATAAGAATTCTTATTGAAAACCTACCCGACACGTTTTTGTTTACAAAGTCCATAATCCGATGGCCGCATCTGAGATAATTATTTTCAATGAAATTTGCTTTGTAATGGCTGTTAAAATTTCTAGTAAAAGAAGTTTACATCTTAGCGTATGTAGAGGCATTCCAAGAAAATGTTTAGAGACTTCTAATATTTCCGTGTAAAAGATTTGATATCAACATAAAAGCTTTAAAAAATTTCACATACAGTAGCTTTGTATCATTCATAAGCATAACATAAGCGTAAAGTAGATGCTAAACGTCACGTAAGCGACAAGAAGTTGATGTTTTCATGGAATGCCCCTGCGTAGCTTTGAGCTAGTTAGAAACACCTTCGCAAGGAGATTGTCAATAAAGACATTACCATAACCTCAGGGCTGAAGTTCTTGCAGGTTAATGTCTTAAACAGTTTCACTTTGTGATCATTACAGTGGCTCACTGGGCCATGCAATAAAATACGTTACAACATTGTTCTTGTAATGGAACGACCATTCATGCATTTCCCTTGCTCACTGTCATAAGTAGCAAGAAATCACTTCTATTAAATAGTTATCTCTTACCTACTACAGTGTCAACTGTGTCCCCTAAAAATATAATACGATAGTACTAATGTCATGCTAAGGGATATCCCTTACGCTTGTCATTCGTTTACTTCTTTGAACTATGGTCAAAGAGTGCCATGAAAGTACCTACTTCAAATAGGTACGTGCTGTATTTTCGCAGCAAGTAACCCGGAGGAAATACCTATGTACAATCTAAGCTCTCTGAAGAGTTAAGTTAAAGTTTTCTTGTGTTAGTGAGATTTTAAGCAACATGAAAACAAACAAAAGTGGGGAGAGAAGGAGGCCGTATTGTAATGGCCTCATCTCAAAACGGATAAGTAAATAACTACCTACCTGTTCAATAAATGTCACACCTAAACTATGAAAAGTTTTGCTTTTTCAATTCATTGAGAGAAAGTGTGTGTTTGGGATACAGATTTATGTAATGAACCTAGGTAATTTACTTAATCCATCATGTTGCTATAGCTACATTCTGTTGTAGATTCACAAGCTATGAAACATCAAAACTGGTGGTAAATTGTCTTAACTAGTCTAGCTACTGAAAACTAGTACCTAATGTCTACATGTCATATCATAACATAAGGTAGGTATACTTGAAGTACCTACCTCCTCGGTTGCCATGACCTTGGACATGACTTAAGTAATGTTACTTTAGAAAGTTTGCCTACCCCGTAAAGGTTTAGGCGTGATATATACGTATATGTATGTATCTAGGATGTTTTTATACTTACTACCATAGGTACCTACTCAAAGTGTTATGATATGAATGACATGCTTATTACGTAATGTGTCTAACCATCTGCACTAGAGATAAAAAGTTATAAAACGATATCAAAATAATCATTTTACTTAATACCGTCTCGATCGGTATGAGTTTTTATTTTCCTCAAGTGTGGTCATCTCGCTACCTACTCTATTAATTATGAATGAAAGCTTATGCGAAAATAAACAAAAAACTACCTACAGTCTATGCGGGTACTTTTATGGAATAAACAACACTACAACACGTTTCAAAACTAATGATGTCAAATAGAGGGTACTTTCGCAAATTGACATGTTTTAAGTCGCGAGTGAAAGACTCCTGACTGCCGTACATAAGGTGTTTTGAAACGTAAAATGGTGAATAAATCTGTCTATTTTTAGACGTACGTAACTCAAAAGATGATACTGTTTGTTCCAATATACTTATTTGCTCTGGATGTCAGGCATTCATGAAAGTACCTAACTTTTAGGTTATATATCTATCAATTATATTATTTTGCAAAACAGATAGCGGAAATGTTATTTCGACCTGCCCACGAAGGTACGATGGTAGTTTATAATCGTACAGATACATTGTGAACTAACGGTGACTGTTGCACTATGCGCACACAGGTGCACATTGAGTAGGATATCAAACTATTACCAATTAAGAGATTTACAATGGGTTGTTTGTGCTGACTACCTCATAGACGTTAACGTCGTTCTACAGGCAGATACTTACATTTTTGTTTTCCTCGGTAAGTGGGCTATCTTATATGTACGTTATACAGACAAGTTCATGCGCTTTTAATAAATTTTAACGGTTACTTGTGCTTTTCAAGGACGGTCAGAGGTATTCACCTCTTTATTTGTACTTACAAGATTATACCAATAGATTCATACAATGAAGTTTCTGTGACAGCCAGAGTGATTGTGTTTTTATGAAGCTTGACCGTTACTCCGACAGACTAAACAAGGTTAGTTTTGATAATTATTTGCTAACCACATAATATGGCAAGCCCATACGTATTAGGAAGTCATACGAAGATATGATTTTACAATTATTTTTATTAAGAAAGTTTATATTTGAATTAAGGTATTTGATGGCCAGGTTTTCTATCTGCCATTGCCTAGTTAGGACAATACATACCTTTAGATTTACCGTTGACCTTTTATTAAGGGATTCAGGCTACCCTATTACATTACCTACAGCTTGAGCAATCAAGCACAATTGAAATGTATCAGCTTTGTTTTTCTGTGTGCAACGGTTGCTGATTTACTTACTATCTTAGTAGATAGGTAGTTAGAATGGAAGATTATATAAATATTACCTATTTTGCGTATCCTACCGCTAGCTAACGGTGGTTACCTTCCTCTTTTTATTATTGGGTTTTAAGAAAATGGTACCTATTATATTTTTGTTGATTGGTTCAAAAAACTGCAATTGTGTTTCCGTGTATTCACTATTTATTCACAACGGATTACGTAATGTAAGTCTGTAATTTGTGCATTTAATTTCAGATACGAGGAAAATTTTGGAAAGGCATTATGTCATGTATTAAATACTCTAGTATTTATCATTATTTTAATATGCTTGACTAGATTGCCATAATACAGTAAATGAGATTTGTAATGACATTTATAATATTTTAATAATTTACGCTTATTAATCGTCATTTAAGAGTGAGCTTCTGGTATGACGGAATTTTGCATTTTATATATCCTTAGATGATTGTTTAATTCATTAATATAGTGGTTCAATATCATTGAATTCAACAGATTATATATTATAAAATATTTAACAATATTTGAATTTTTTATAGTTAATCAATCACATTGGCGATAGCTCCCACTCCTCCAGGCGATAGGAAACATGTCTCATGTTAAGTATGGTTATAGCACGGTACAGTTGTTTAATGACAGCATTTTACCTACCAATAAAATGCTTATTAAACTACTTACCTGCTATAACCATACATTTTTAATTCTGCCTGGGATATTTTGTAAAAAATTGAAAATATTTTCTACAAAATAATTATAATATTCTAATTAGAATACTATTGTGAGACGCAATGAAGCCAAGCGGGCCGACTCGCCCCGCCCTGCCTGTCGGAGTGAGGAGCGGGAGGGATCAGCCAATCACGAGCAAGGACAGATAGGTGCGACCGTAGCTGTAGGTGTAGATGAGTTGCTTCTCTCATGTTAAGTATGGTTATAGCAGGTAAGTAGTTTAATAAGCATTTTATTGGTAGGTAAAATGCTGTCATTTTGAATTCTATAGCCATACAAATAAACTATTTACTGTTTTTTTTTACATAAAGTCTTTTCATTTCAAAATCATGCTATGTACCTGGTCGTAGTTCAAGACAAATGTGTAGAACAATTAATTAGCTTTCATTTGATACCATGCACATGACAATGCAACTTATAGTTTTCAAACAATTTGCAGTTTTCTAATGCGGCGGCCGCCATCTTGATGACGTAATTTCTGCGGGAGACAGGCCCTCATTAGCTTGTCTCCCGGCGGTTTTCTAGAGCTTATGTCATGTTTATTGACATATTAAAATTTGGTACCGGTATGACGATCCGAAGTATTAATCGGCTAACTAACGGGACTATATAGTTTTCACGCTGCAGTAGTTGCTAGTGGACAAAGCTGCAAGAAAGAATAGTTTAGTGCTGCCATCTATGTTTCGTTAATGTGACACTCTGGCAGCATGATAGTGTGCAAAATCTGCGCCAAGGATAGTACTCGCCACATGAGCGACCACGAAATTCCAGTCGAATTCACTCCTGAGACATAAATTAAGCCGTAGAGGTATGGGGATTGTATGGGGAGGAATTAATCCGTAAGGTAGTGCTGACTGCTGCCGTTGGCTTCACGACAAATGGGGCACAAGAAACCATCACTGTTAACAACAATATTATCGATTATGTGTACGAATATGTCTATCTAGGTCAAACGATCTCACCAAAAGCATAAGAGTAAACACACCTAGAGGCGACACTCCGCTCCAGACACGCTCAAGGTCATTATATTTGCCTACCGTCTGGCGCTCGCACTGCGAGCAATTCGGCCGGGAGTGCGCTTCGCCGCGTAAGCGTTCGTCACGCGGGTCAAATTTTGTTTTTCGTAAATGTTTAGCCTTTCCGAATGACTATGGTGCTTATGGCTGTAAAAGTGATGCGAAGATGACTCTCCATCTTATTTTTAATTTGCCTCAAGATGAGCAAAGGTTCTAGATACAGTAAATAGGTACCTACCATTCTTAATAGGTACGTATTGGTTTTGTGTTCTCCTATTTTTACTCACGTCGGTACCTACTAAGTACATAGTTTCAGTTCAGTTTTCTAACCCGACATACCTACTTATTTAAGGTACCTGGGGTAGGTAGGTGTCTAAGTTATTGTTAGCTGATTATGGTAACAAACAAATTCGTATTCATCGCAAATCTTTTAAAATAATTGCATTTGCACGATTTTTCATCCTACGAAACTACGCCGAAAGTCATGCAACTGCTTGGCGAGCCGCTAGTTTGGAATAAAACTATTAGCACGTGACAGCCCTGGCTTAATGTGCGGGAGCGCGCGGGCGTTGCGGGCTGAGGGGGGAAGTAGGCATTTAAAGCGTGGCTTTTCGGGCCCAGACAAAGGAGTTTCACTTCTACACGGTAGTGTTATTATTTATTCTTATGCCAAAAGACCTCACTTCAAAAGAAATAGACAGACGAATAGGAAACAGTACTGGATCAGAAATGGAAATGCTCGTCAAACAGAAACCATTAATTGATACTTATGTGTGGCCAATATTGACCTACGATTGACAAACCTGGGCGACTACCAAAGCCCACAATAAAAACTACAAACTTGCAAAACTCCATGGGAAGAAGCATGATGGGAAGGAAGGAGAAATTAGAACTTCTACGATACAAAACCGCACAAAAATAAAAGACGTCACCCTTATTATAAGGAAACTTAAGGGGAAATGGGCAGTGCACACTGTGAGAATGAAGGAGAAATGGTCCTAAGCTATAATGCAGAAATTTATTTTTCTCCTGTAATATTGAGTAGGGTATCGTTGAATAGGTCTTTTCAAACTAAGGAGGTTTCTTGAAAACAAAGTCACTGAAATGTTTCTGTCTCGAGATATTTGCTTTAGAAAGGGCGTTTTTGACCCATAACTTGTTCCAGCTGTAACTTCTAAACTATAAACGCTAAAAATTGAAAAAGTTAGACAATACATAGTATAAAGTAAAGTCCCTTCCGTGTCTGTATGTATGTTTCCTTATATCTTTAAAACCCCTCAACGGATTTTGATGCGGTTTTCTTTAGTATATAGAGTAAGTTAAGCGGCAGGTTTTTAAATATTCGTTACCTCAAATTTTAACCCCTATAGGGGTAAAAAGGTGGTTAAATGTTTGTATGGAAAATCATTACTTTTAAATGTGATCTGTTTCAAAATTTGTGATTAGATCAAAGAGTTAAAATAATTAAACACATGTTTTGGGGATTTTCGATTTTTAACCCCTAAAGGGGTAAAAAAGGGGTTAAGAGTTTGTATGGGAAAGTATTATTTTTAAATGTGATCTGTTTCAAAATTTGCGATTAGATCAGAGTTAAAATAATTAAACACGTGTTTCAGGGATATTCGATTTTTAACCCGTAAAGGGGTAAAAAAGGGGTTAACAGTTTGTATGGAAAATCATTATTTTTAAATGCGATCTGTTCCAAAATCTGCGATAAGATCAAACAGTAAAATAAAAGAAATACGTGTTTTAGGAATTTTCGATTTTGAACCTCTAAAGGGGTAAAAAAGGGGTTAACAGTTTGTATGGAAAATCATTATTTTTAAATGCGATCTGTTCCAAAATCTGCGATTAGATCAAACAGTTAAATAAAAGAAATACCTCTAAAGGGGTAAAAAGGGGTTAAAAGTTGTATGGAAAATCAATATTTTAAAAATGCGATCTGTTTCAAAATTTGCAATTAGATGAAAAAGCTAAAAAAATGAAATACGTCTTTGCGGCATTTTCGGTTTTCGACCTCTAAAGGGGTAAATAAAGGGGTTAAAAGTTTGTATGGAAAATCATGATTTTTAAATGCGATCTGTTTCAAAACATGCAATTAGAAACAAACAGCTAAAAAAATTTAGTACGTGTTTCAGGGATTTTCAATTTTAACCCCTAAGTTGCAGCGGGTGAAACCGCTGACGGGCAGCTAGTAGTTTACAATCTGAAGTTACGATGAAAACTATAACGGATTCTGTATCACTAAAGATATCAGTTTTTTTGCGTTTGGTAACCATGCAGCTGCATACAAACCAGCAACAAAATGAACTTGAAAAAACTTTGAAAAAAATATGGAATATAGTTCTTTTCTTACTATGAAGTTACCATGAAAACTATAACGAATACTGTACCACTTAAGATTAAGGAAATATGAAAGTTTTTCAATTCGCGGTTGGTAATCATACAGCTGCAAACAAATCAGCAACAAAATTAACTTTGTAACGATGAAAAACCTGATATTTAAACGTTGACTACGAAACCCTATTTGTGAGCGTATCTGACACGCTCTTGGCCGGTTTTTTATTAATTGGCCAAGGTCTGAAAGAGAAAGGGTAGACCTAGCTGATGAAGTGGAAGCCGAATTGACAAAAGTCGACTTACCAGGTGAGACCTCAATTATACTGTCAGCCAGGTCACCGACCTTGCCCAGCGACAGGTCTTCTCATGCGCTGGACATCGTTCGGCAGATGGCGCAACCACAGCACCCGTACAATTCAGTCATTGCTCTTCCCACCAAATATTGTAAGTGTGCCGCAGGAAGGAGTGTGGCTTGCGGTCACCCTGGAAATAGAGAATCGCTTGATAAGTTCTGTTTTAAGGTTATCTAGGTACTGGCCCGTTGCTGGGGATTCGCTATGATATCTGAAACCTCATCAGCCACACGGGCTCCAGTTGTGCCTGAATGTGCCCAAGTTTAGTAGTATCTTTTACAGTGCCAGCGATGTTAAATTGGGCCTCTGCCTGGGCGAGCCATTTTGCCGGATTATTTGGCCAATATGTGTATAGTTTTACTGACACTGTTCCTACATTCGAACACCACCGGTAGCATTTTCTCTTAACTCTGCCAACTGTTTCATAAGGCTGTCATAAAGATTTTCACGAAGCCCATTCAATTTTCCCGGTCAGACTGCTCGGAGCGTCGTTTTGCGAAAAGTATGGGGACTTATGATATTTTGACAATAATATTATGAATAAAAATAAATATACTTTTCTGCAATTAGATTAAATACATCTTCCTGAATGGCATATATTTCTTTTAAAACTTTGCTATGGTTATTTTTGGCTAATTTATGTAATATCCGCTATATTTCCGCATTTCCTGCTGCTAACCGTTTTCCCGTGGGAAAAGGGAATTTTCCGTGGTAATAAGTAGCCTATGTTACTCAGGAATGTTGTAGCATTCCAATGGTGGAAGAATTTTTGAAATCGGTTCAGTACTTTCGAGTTTATCGATTACATATATACATACAAAAAAACCAATCTTTCCTCTTTATTAAGTGTAGATGTAGATTTAGTTAAAGAATTGTATTTATAATGGATTTCATTAAAATGGCAGGTTAATTTGTTATGCCTACAACTGGCCTGGCATCAAATGTGAAACTGTTACCACCTAACCTAATAACTAATTATTGTACAATTTGAATGCAAATAAATATAAGTATGTATGAGTAGGCATCACTATATGAATGTTACTTGCGGCAACCAGATCTGTCACTGGCATCCGGACCGGACAGTCAAGCATAAGGATAAGTCTCAAGTAGGTACCTACGGCAGCAGGCATGTTGTGGTCAGTAAACACAGCAGCACCACCACGCACCGGCAACCGTCGCATGTAGTCGCAGCGCAGCCGCTTCAGTATAGCTAGTCGTTGTAGGTAGACTCACACTGCAACCTGCAACCGATGTATTTCCTGGAATCAGGAAAGCACATTTTTACACTCGAGAAAGCACATTTTTATCTCGTGACAGAAACATTTAAGAAACTTTGTTTCAAAGAAACCTCCCCATAGTTTTAAAAGACCTATTCAACAATACCCTACTCAAAGTTGTGAGGCCGCAGCATACAGACAGACAGACAGACAGACAGACTTGACGACATGATGAGGGTGTCTAGTAGACTACGAAACTACAAACTTGCCAAACTCCATGCATGATCGGAATGAGACTGTCCAATAGAATTAAAATTTCTACAATACAAAACCGCACAAAACAAAAGAGAAATGTGAGAGGAAGAAGAAATGGTATAAAGCTATATTGTGTGGTTCAGAGGACACAATAAAAGAAAGTGAAGGGTCAGTCTGCGGTGACAGGTATGACATTTCAACCTCTGTTTTGAATTATAATTCATAAGTAAAAACCACAGTAATTCGTGGACAAGGTGTCGACCTTCATTGATAGCTCATCAAGCCTTTTATTAATTGGCCAAGGTCTGAAAGGGTACACCTAGCTGATGAAATTGAAGCTGAATTCACAAAAGTCAACTTACCAAGTGATACAACTATACTGTCAGCCAGGTCACCGACCTTGTCCAGTGACAGGTCTTGGTGCACTGCCAAAATGCGCTGGACATCGTTCGGCAGATGGCGCAACCACAGCTCCAGTACAATTGAGTCATTGTTCCCCACTAAAGAATGTAGGTGTGTCGCAGGTGGTCGCAGGAAGGATGATGGCTTGCAGTCACTCATCTGCTGGTTGGTAAACAATGTGCGTATGCGCTGCTCCCTGGAAATAGAGAATCGCTTGATAAGTTATTTTTTTTAATTATCATACTGTCCTGTTGCCGGGGGATTCGCTATGATATCTGAAACTTCATCAGCCACACAGGCCTCCAGTTGTGCCTGAATGTGCACAAGTTTAGTAGTATCTTTTGCAATACAAGCAATGTCAAATTGGGCCTCTGCCTGGGCAAACCATATTGCCAGATTATTTGGCCAAAATGTGGATAGTTTTACTGACACTGTTGGTTTTGGACACTCGAACGACCACCAGTATGTATGTAAGGTATGAAAATTGGGGTGTATGGTAGACGCCTCCTTAGCAGTCTGACATGAAGTGGTCCTGTGTCCAAGCAATCAACAGGCCCAGACTTTTGAGGGCCCACAAGGGGGCTACCAAGTGAGAAGGCAGGGTATTTTTCAGGGCCTTCTCTTTACAAAGTTTTAATATCTGAAAGGGCAAAACGGAAGGGATGCACAATCCCTCCTTTTCGGAAACAACCATTTGATTATTATGGCTCTTACAGACCATTGCAACCTCAAAAATTTTACTGCAGTTAGGAATGACATAGGTCCCATTCTGCAGGAAAATCAGGCCTTCTGCGAGAGTGTTGCATTAGTGCAAAATTGGAAGCGCGATGAAGAGTGGCCACATGTCGTCCCCATTGTCCAGGCTCATGGCGTCAATCTAGTTGTGGACAGAAATATTTATCCCACACCGACTCACACTTGGCCATTTTCAGATTTTTCCTTTACCTTGACCTAAAGACCTACCTCCATGCCAAATTTCAAGTCAATACGACCATTGGAAGTGGTCTAGGTTTTTGATGAGTGAGTCAGTCAGTGAGTGTATAGTAAAAATAGCGATTTTCTGACGTCAATATCTCAAGACCTACAATAGGTACATTAATGAAATTTTGTATTTTAGATAAGTAAGTAGATCTCGACAGATACTAGAAATTTCATATGCGTAGATAAAATAGATTTTGAGTTATAGGTGGGTCGAACTTGGCCCGAAATGGTTCGTGTAATATAACCCACGGCCGGTGTGTCGCTTTTTTTGCTCGAACTTGGCGGACACACTGCCGTGTGTCTAGAGCCTGATTAGATGAGGTCATATAGGGTCAGCTACAATCGATCTTCACAGGTCGCGGTGGCTGTTGGTCTCTTGAGGACCAACCCCTATGCACGAAATAATAATATAAGATATGGAATTTTATAAAGTTATTAACTTGCACTTGTCATGTATCTCTATAGTGACAGGTTGTTGTATGTATATTGCAACACATGAAAGTCGAGTTCTTTAGTCGTTTCTGACGACACCCACAGGAAAGAAATGGGCTAATGCTATTCTAAGCCAGCATCACACGGCATATTTTCAAATGTCTATAAAATAATAAAAAATTTGGCACAGTGTCATGTTGAAATGGGAGAAAAGTTCCTTTACTATTGAGATTGCTTGCAAAGCTCACAAATCACACTGATATGCGCCCCGCGCGCCGTTTTCCTAATTTGTGCTGATATTATTATTAGTATGTTATGGTTTGTATTATTTAGCACTGTGTGTGGTCACTCACCACTGTGAAACTGAAGAATAGGAGAAGGGCAGAGCTAGAGGAACCTCATGCCAGCCAACTGTACTCTCTAAACGTACCTCGAACAGTCCTGGTACGTCATCCACGTCATGGGCTGTAACCGTAGAAACTAACAAGCTCATCCAGGTCTTGGGCGCCGGAGAGCGGGACACGTGCCGGCCGCCGGTCGCTTACATCCGCGGAATGTGCGGATGAAAAACGCCAAAACGTAGCGCGAATGCTTTCTATCGTGTAAGGCGGTCCTAATGCAGTCGAGATCTTGTGGTGTGACAACTCCATAATCATTGGCCCTCGTTCGTTGCCTTCTGCAAAATTTATGTTAGAAAAGTACAAAGTAGGTATGTAAACACTTCACAATGCCGAGCGCTCAAGGAATATACTTACTACTCTACCTGATGGCTATTTTCACTGTGTCACCGCTTTTGTTGGAGCTGTGCTCTTACGTTTTGTAAGCAAAAATATACAATAAATTCATGAGTTACACGAACAAACAAGCGGACAAGTTTACAAGATAACGGTTGAAAGGCGGGTATTCATTTGGGACAAAATCCCTGGATTTTGTATCGGCACAATGTTCCCAACAAATGTCCCCGCGAAATTGCCATATACAAAGTCCCAGATACAAAGTATCGGCAACAAACCGTCCACACTTGTCAGTTGTTGCCAAAATTTGTTTTTGTAAAAAGGATGTTTCAAATCCCATAACAATCTATATTATTCATACAATTCTATTAGCATCGCCGTCTGCTCGCTTCTCCACACTGTTTCCATTTTTTAATTTGTCCCGTAACATGAAAACTACACGTAATCAGTCACAAAATTTTTGAACATTTGTCCCGAAACATTTGTATCCATGTTCCAAAAACAAGTCCCCAGAGACACACATGAAGTTGCCGCGAATGCCGTGATACACGCGTGAAGTTGTTGATATACAAAATCCAGGGATTTTGTCCCCAATGAATACCTGGTTTGAATGAATGAATGAAAGTTCTTACTCGGCCGCGACCAATCAAAGCGCTTTGCGGCAGACATTTTTTTGAGGGTTGCCAATTAAATTCCTAAAACAGGCAGCAGAAAGTGACTGACACGTTTTTAACACGATTTTCATAACCTTGTTAAAACTCAACGCAAATCGTTGTTCTTCTATAAGTAAAAGTAGTACTAAATATTTCAGATTCAATAATAAAACTTAAGATATTTTTTCGAAAAGGGCAACACTGAAGTCCTTTTGCTTGCTCCCCTATGTGTATCATGTTGGCGGTACTGGTTATTTTCAATGACCTTGTGTCGTCAAATGGTCAATAACCTGTGTACAATTTTGTTGTCTATGGTTTCGGTTGAACAGAAAATTTTATAACTATCGAATATTTTGCCTAGCCCTACCATTTCAATCCCGTTGAATTGTACCTCGTTAGAAAGGTATCGTCAAGACCAATCTAACGACACCTCGTTTGTTCTGTCAGGTCAATGGAGAGCTGAGTTAGCGACCAAAACGTAGATATGAAAGAATATTAATCACAAACCGGGGCATTTAGCCTAGCCCTACCATTTCAATCCTATTAAGTTGTACCTTGTTAGAAAGGTATTGACGAGACCAATCTAACGAAACCTCGTTTGTTCTGTCAGGTCAATGGGGACCTGAGTTAGAGACCAAAATGTATGCAAGAAGATTAATCACAAACCGGGGATTTAGCCTAGCCCTACCATTTCAATCCTATTGAGTTGTACCTCGTTAGAAAGGTATTAACGAGACCAATCTAACGACACCCCGTTTGTTCTGTCAGGTCAATGGGGAGCTGAGTTAGCGACCAAAACGTATGCAAGAATATTTAATTATAAACCGGGGCATTTAGCCTAGCCTTACCATTTCAATCCTATTTAGTTGTACCTCGTTAGAAAGGTATTGACAAGACCAATCTAACGCCACCCCGTTTGTTTTGTCGGGGCATTTAGCCTAGCCCTACCATTTCAATCCTATTGAGTTGTACCTTGTTAGAAAGGTATTGACGAGACCAATCTAACGCCACCTCGTTTGTTCTGTCAGGTCAATGGGGAGCTGAGTTAGAGACCAAAATGTATGCAAGAATATTAATCACAAACCGGGGCATTTAGCCTAGCCCTACCATTTCAATCCTATTGAATTGTACCTCGTTAGAAAGGTATTGACGAGACCAATCTAACGACACCCCGTTTGTTTTGTCAGGTCAATGGGGAGCTGAGTTAGCGACCAAAACGTATGCAAGAATATTTAATTATAAACCGGGGCATTTAGCCTAGCCCTACCATTTCAATCCTATTAAATTGTACCTCGTAAGAAAGGTATTGACGAGACCAATCTAACGACACCTCGTTTGTTCTGTCAGGTCAATGGGGAGCTGAGTTAGAGACCAAAATGTATGCAAGAAGATTAATCACAAACCGGGGCATTTAGCCTAGCCCTACCATTTCAATCCTATTGAATTGTACCTCGTTAGAAAGGTATTGACGAGACCAATCTAACGACACCCCGTTTGTTTTGTCAGGTCAATGGGGAGCTGAGTTAGCGACCAAAACGTATGCAAGAATATTTAATTATAAACCGGGGCATTTAGCCTAGCCCTACCATTTCAATCCTATTGAATTGTACCTCGTTAGTAAGGTATTGACGAGACAAATCTAAAGACACCTCGTTTGTTCTGTCAGGTCAATGGGGAGCTGAGTTAGCGACCAAAATGTATGCAAGAAGATTAATCACAAACCGGGCATTTAGCCTAGCCCTACCATTTCAATCCTATTGAGTTGTACCTTGTTAGAAAGGTATTGACGAGACCAATCTAACGCCACCTCGTTTGTTCTGTCAGGTCAATGGGAGCTGAGTTAGAGACCAAAATGTATGCAAGAATATTAATCACAAACCGGGGCATTTAGCTAGCCCTACCATTTCAATCCTATTGAATTGTACCTCGTTAGAAAGGTATTGACGAGACCAATCTAACGACACCCCGTTTGTTTTGTCAGGTCAATGGGGAGCTGAGTTAGCGACCAAAACGTATGCAAGAATATTTAATCACAAAACCGGGCATTTAGCCTAGCCCTACCATTTCAATCCTATTAAATTGTACCTCGTAAGAAAGGTATTGACGAGACCAATCTAACGACACCTCGTTTGTTCTGTCAGGTCAATGGGGAGCTGAGTTAGAGACCAAAATGTATGCAAGAAGATTAATCACAAACCGGGCATTTAGCCTACCAATTCAATCCTATTGAGTTGTACCTCGTTAGAAAGGTATTGACGAGACCAATCTAACGACACCCCGTTTGTTTTGTCAGGTCAATGGGGAGCTGAGTTAGCGACCAAAACGTATGCAAGAATATTTAATTATAAACCGGGGCATTTAGCCTAGCCCTACCATTTCAATCCTATTGAGTTGTACCTCGTTAGAAAGGTATTGACGAGACAAATCTAAAGACACCTCGTTTGTTCTGTCAGGTCAATGGGGAGCTGAGTTAGCGACCAAAATGTATGCAAGAAGATTAATCACAAACCGGGGCATTTAGCCTAGCCCTACCATTTCAATCCTATTGAGTTGTACCTCGTTAGAAAGGTATTGACGAGACCAATCCAAAACACCTCGTTTGTTCTGTCAGGTCAATGGGGAGCTGAGTTAGAGACCAAAATGTATGCAAGAATATTAATCACAAACCGGGGCATTTAGCCTAGCCCTACCATTTCAATCCTATTGAATTGTACCTCGTTAGAAAGGTATTGACGAGACCAATCTAACGACACCCCGTTTGTTTTGTCAGGTCAATGGGGAGCTGAGTTAGCGACCAAAACGTATGCAAGAATATTTAATTATAAACCGGGCATTTAGCCTAGCCCTACCATTTCAATCCTATTGAGTTGTACCTCGTTAGAAAGGTATTGACGAGACAAATCTAAAGACACCTCGTTTGTTCTGTCAGGTCAATGGGAGCTGAGTTAGCGACCAAAATGTATGCAAGAAGATTAATCACAAACCGGGCATTTAGCCTAGCCCTACCATTTCAATCCTATTGAGTTGTACCTCGTTAGAAAGGTATTGACGAGATCAATCTAACGACACCTCGTTTGTTCTGTCAGGTCAATGGGGAGCTGAGTTAGAGACCAAAATGTATGCAAGAAGATTAATCACAAACCGGGGCATTTAGCCTAGCCCTACCATTTCAATCCTATTGAATTGTACCTCGTTAGAAAGGTATTGACGAGACCAATCTAACGACACCCCGTTTGTTTTGTCAGGTCAATAGGGAGCTGAGTTAGAGACCAAAATGTATGCAAGAAGATTAATCACAAACCGGGGCACTTAGCCTAGCCCTACCATTTCAATCCTATTGAGTTGTACCTCGTTAGAAAGGTATTGACGAGACCAATCTAACGACTTCGTTTGTTCTGTCAGGTCAATGGGAGCTGAGTTAGAGACCAAAATGTATGCAAGAAGATTAATCACAAACCGGGGCATTTAGCCTAGCCCTACCATTTCAATCCTATTGAGTTGTACCTCGTTAGAAAGGTATTGACGAGATCAATCTAACGACACCTCGTTTGTTCTGTCAGGTCAATGGGGAGCTGAGTTAGAGACCAAAATGTATGCAAGAAGATTAATCACAAACCGGGGCATTTAGCCTAGCCCTACCATTTCAATCCTATTGAATTGTACTTCGTTAGAAAGGTATTGACGAGACCAATCTAACGACACCCCGTTTGTTTTGTCAGGTCAATAGGGAGCTGAGTTAGAGACCAAAATGTATGCAAGAAGATTAATCACAAACCGGGGCACTTAGCCTAGCCCTACCATTTCAATCCTATTGAGTTGTACCTCGATAGAAAGGTATTGACGAGACCAATCTAACGACTTCTCGTTTGTTCTGTCAGGTCAATGGGGAGCTGAGTTAGAGACCAAAATGTATGCAAGAAGATTAATCACAAACCGGGGCATTTAGCCTAGCCCTACCATTTCAATCCTATTGAGTTGTACCTCGTTAGAAAGGTATTGACGAGACCAATCTAACGACACCTCGTTTGTTCTGTCAGGTCAATGGGGAGCTGAGTTAGAGACCAAAATGTATGCAAGAAGATTAATCACAAACCGGGGCATTTAGCCTAGCCCTACCATTTCAATCCTATTGAGTTGTACCTCGTTAGAAAGGTATTGACGAGACCAATCTAACGACACCCCGTTTGTTTTGTCAGGTCAATAGGGAGCTGAGTTAGAGACCAAAATGTATGCAAGAAGATTAATCACAAACCGGGGCATTTAGCCTAGCCCTACCATTTCAATCCTATTGAGTTGTACCTCGTTAGAAAGGTATTGACGAGACTAATCTAACGACTCCTCGTTTGTTCTGTCAGGTCAATGGGGACCTGAGTTAGAGACCAAAATGTATGCAAGAAGATTAATCACAAACCGGGGCATTTAGCCTAGTCCTACCATTTCAATCCTATTGAGTTGTACCTCGTTAGAAAGGTATTGACGAGACCAATCTAACGACACCTCGTTTGTTCTGTCAGGTCAATGGGGAGCTGAGTTAGCGACCAAAACGTATGCAAGAAGATTAATCACAAACCGGGGCATTTAGCCTAGCCCTACCATTTCAATCCTATTGAGTTGTACTTCGTTAGAAAGGTATTGACGAGACCAATCTAACGCCACCTCGTTTGTTCTGTCAGGTCAATGGGGAGCTGAGTTAGCGACCAAAACGTATGCAAGAATATTTAATTATAAACCGGGGCATTTAGCCTAGCCCTACCATTTCAATCCTATTGAATTGTACCTCGTTAGAAAGTTATTGACGAGACCAATCTAACGCCACCTTGTTTGTTCCGTCAGGTCAATGGGGAGCTGAGTTAGCGACCAAAATGTATGCAAGAAGATTAATCACAAACCGGGGCATTTAGCCTAGCCCTACCATTTCAATCCTATTGAGTTGTACCTCGTTAGAAAAGTATTGACGAGACCAATCTAACGACACCTCGTTTGTTCTGTCAGGTCAATGGGGAGCTGTGTTAGAGACCAAAATGTATGCAAGAAGATGAATCACAAACCGGGGCATTTAGCCTAGCCCTACCATTTCAATCCTATTGAGTTGTACTTCGTTAGAAAGGTATTGACGAGACCAATCTAACGACACCTCGTTTGTTCTGTCAGGTCAATGGGGAGCTGGGTTAGCGACCAAAACGTATGCAAGGAGATTAATTATAAACCGGGGCATTTAGCCTAGCCCTACCATTTTAATCCTATTGAACTGTACCTTGTTAAAATGTATTAACAAGATCAATCTAAAGACACCTCGTTTGTTCTGTCAGGTCAATGGGGAGCGGAGTTAGCGAAGGAAATTATGAGAAATCGAACGAGTTGTAGTGGTATTCTCGACCGATGTGAAGTTAGCTAACTTGCTAACTTCACACCGGTGTATTTTCTGTTCATCCGATTTTTTTTACAAATTTCAATATTTTGTGTAGCTCTACCGTTTCAATCTTATTGAGTTATACCTTGTTGGATAGATATTGCTGAGAAGAATCTATAAATTTCTTATTTCATTTGGCAGGTTTATGCGGATCTGAGGGAATAGGGAGAAATGGAACGAGCTCTACTAGTATTTTCTGTTCATCCGAATTTCAATATTTTGTGCAGCTCTACTGTTTCAATCCTATAAAGTTATACCTCGTTGGATAGATATTGCTAATAAGAATATATAAATATCTTATTTCATTTGGCAGGCTTTTGCGGAGCTGAGGAAATTGGGAGAAATCGAACGAGTGTAGGCTACTTGTCTATGGTTTTGTCAAAGTTACTAGATCTAGTTTAATTGAAGTTTTTTGCCATTGAATTACTATTTATACGTTGGACAGGCGTATATCTGTGTTATTAGTTACGTTTTAAGCAGCTTTAGTGCAGCCATAAACCCAGGGAACGAGCGTATTGTGCGCCCAAAGTACGGCGTGGATTTTGAGGCATTTTCGCCGATTTACTGGCTGAATGTGATTGAAATGCATGTAATGTTGTATTTCTAGTCATCATACATCATATTCGAGGCATTGTCGTGCATTTTGAGGCCGTTTAGAACATTTTAAATTTGACCTCCTCAATTTGGTCGGGTTATACATTTTCTGATAACTTTTTCTGCTAACTTCACACCGGTCATACCATGCACCTTTTTCTTGTATTATAATTTGATGTTGATTTATCCAGCTTTGTCTAATTTCCTCTTGAATCAATGGGATTAAATCTCTCCATGGAAGTGACATTCTTCTGGGTTGTCCAATTAAGCTATTGTTTATTGTTCTGGCAAGGTAGTCAGCTGTTTCATTACCTGACACACCTTTATGTGCTGGAGACCATAAAAATTCAATTGAAACATTGGCGTTGTATAGTGTTTGCCACAGTTGTTTAATTTTATAAATAATATAATTTGTACTCAGAGTGTTATTCTTTAAAGCTGATAAAACTGACATACTGTCACTAATAATAAGCCATTTAGGGAAAGAGTGATTTAAATTGTTTATATATTCTAAAGCGGCTTGAATTGCTGCAGCTTCTGCCGTAAATATACTGCAGGTTTTTGGTAGTTTATATCCATTTCCTGTCTTCAAGGCACTGTGATAGTATGCAAGAGAGACACCAGTATCAGTTTTGAGCCATCAGTGTAAATATGCTGGTATTGTGGCCATAATGATAGTTTCTCATATAGCTCTTCTCTAGTTCTAATGGAGTTATCTATAACTATATTCATATTGCAAAATTTGCTTTCAAAAGCTCCTTCGTAACATGCCAACTTGTCAGATTTGTGAATGTTATGCCTTTCATTATAAACTTTTATTTCAGAATAATCAAGCAGAATAAAGGGGAATTTAATTGAAGTAGATGCAGAGGCCAAAGTTTGATTTTCAGCGATTTTCTCTAATAAGGAATGGTGAGTAAAGAAAATAATTTCAGTAGAAATCTAAATTTGAGATATTTAAATCTTAACATCAATGGAGGTATATTGCATTCAACTTGCATAGAAACAATAGGTGTTGTTTTCATTGCACCTGTTATTAAACGTAAATTTTTATTCTGTAAAGTTTCTAACTTTTAACCAAAATAGGATTGGAAGCATAACAAAGAAAACTATATTCAAAGTGGGAACGTACCACAGACTTATATAACATAAGTAAAACTTTAGGATCAGCCCCATGATGTTCTAGCGAGGGATTTAAGAATATTAAAAGCTCTAGAAGCTCTATCTGACACATAACTTACATGCTTATTCCATGATAAATTTGTAGTAAAAATTACTCCAAGAAATTTTGCTTCATCTTCTACTGGCAATAAGCTACCATCATAATATATATGAGATATTAAAAGTCTAGATCTACTAAAGATCACAACTTTAGTTTTCTCTAGACTAACACTTAAATGTAAATAATCAAAGTATGTTTTAATCTTTCTAATGCTAAATTTAATTTGATTTCCGTTGCTTGCATGTTAGACCCAATACAATATATAGCTAAATCATCAGCAAATTGTAAATTTCTTACTTGGTACCCAGTATACTATTTAATTTATTAATATACAAGATGAACAGCAAAGGACTTAAAATTCCACCTTGACAAACACCTAAATATGACGATTGTGGTCCATATAAATTATTTTTAAACTTGACATATACTTGCCTACCATTTAAAAGTTGAATATCCAACTAATTAATTTTCCAGGTAAACCTAACAACTGTAACTCCGCAGCAAGCACATGGTGATTAACATTATTGAAGGCTCCAACAATATCAAAGAAGACACAAACAACAAATTTATTAAATGAGAAGGAATGATGAATGTCAAGAAAGAGATTATTCAAACTTTCGATTGCAGAGTGACCACGTCTAAAACCAAACTGATTTGGAGGTAATAACTTATTAGATTCAATAAAAAATTCCAGTCTTTGTTTTAGTATTTGTTCAAAACTTTACCTATACAGGATGTTAATGCTATAGGTCGATAAGAATTACAATTATCCGCATCTTTACCAGGTTTCAAAACTGGAATTAAACAATCAACCTTCCATTCAGTGGGAATTATGTCATTAGACCAAAGAAAGTTAAATATGTCCAAAATCATTTTTACTTGACAATGAAAGATTTTAATAACTTATATGGAATATGATCTAAACCAAAAACAGTATCTCTTCTAGAGCTAAGTGCACTAATAAATTCATTTAAAGTAAAAGGTGTAATTAAATAATCATTACCACCAGTGACTGGAGAGTTAACAGTAGTAGTGACAATATTTGGAGAAACGGTTGTGTACTTATTTAAAAATGCTGGTATCCAATCTGTGTTAGAAGACCGTATCACATTACATTCAGAAAAAGATTTATTAAACATGCGCATTGTTTTCCATATTACAGACAGAGGTGTTTGCCGGTTAAATGTTTCACACAAAGCCATCCATGAAGCTTCTCTTTCCCTTTTAATGGTAAGTTTTTTAATAGCTTGTTGTTTTTTAAAATAGATATAATTTTCTAATGTTGGGTCATTTTTAAATTGAATGTAAGCAGCTTTAGAATTATTTACTGCTAAAGTGCAGGCATTATTCCACCAAGGCAAACATGGTCTTTTCCTACGTGTTAAATTTGGCTGCACTGAATTATTTCTGGTTGTGGATTAGCCTCAAATGCACAATTTAGTAGTAAAGAGCAGAGATTAGAATAGGATTCCTGGGGTCGTTCAAAGTCAAAGTTAAAAGTAGTTAATTTGTCACTAACTATTTCTTGATATTTTTCCAATCGACATTTGAAAAATTTGGACGGATGTAATTTCCTTGATTTAAATTGGAATTGTTAATTCTATTTACAGAACCAAGGATACTAGTAACAGTGGGAAGATGATAACTCCATTGGATCATCATGAACTGACCAGCTACAACGTAATGATAATGAGGAAGAAACGAGAGTAAGATCCAATGCATTTGGTTTCCACACATGTGAACCCACAGTAGTTGCTTGGCCGTCATTAAGGAGGCATAAATTATTATCATCAATCACATCTTGCAAAATTATACCACGCGCATCAGTTGACGTGCAACCCCACGAAGTACTGTGTGCATTGAAATCCCCAGCCATAATAAGAGGCCCCGGTACAGATTTAATCAAACTATCAAGACGGGAATAAGTAAAGTTGGAAGGAGAAGCCAACGTGGGACTATAGAAACTAATTATTGTAATAATTTCATTGTTGAAATGTAACTGAACTGCCAAATTTTGTAATGAGTTATCAGAATGTGTGTTTAACAAATTGTAACGCAAATTATTTTGTATTAATATAGCAACACCATTGTGTTTAGTACCTATATCTAATCTTTCGATGTTAAAACCTTTAATTTTAATTTTTTTCCCTGGTTTTAACCAGGTTTCAGAAATAAGTGCTACATGAATATTATTATTATATAAAAAATAAGTAAAAGCATGTAAATTACTAGACAAACTTTGAGCATTCCATTGAACAATATTTAACTGATCCATAAATTAGAATTTACTTAGTTTTATGGTCTGTGGTTTTATTGACACTGAATGAATCAAGTAAAGCGCTTTTATACTTTGAGTAGAGATTGGGATCGGATTTTCAGCATCTTTACTAGCGGAAATAATTTTTATAATTGAAGAAATCAGAAGATTCATGAATTGTTCCGATTTAAACAATTGTTGAACTGGGTCTACTTTACTTTTTAGTGGGGGGAAGTTTTTGTTAAAAACTTCAGAATACGAGGCCCTGCGCATCTGAACTTTTATCTCCTCTGCTTTTGAATTTTCACTGGGCATGATTTGGCAATTGCAACATGTTTTCCTTTGCAGTGAACACAGACTGCTTCTTCTGGCCGTTTTACGCAATCTTTATAATTGTGAGAATCACCACAGATTGAGCACCTCTGGGCGTTTTACAGAATTTACCAATGTGCCCAAAGCGCAGGCATCGCAGGCATTGGCTCACAGGAGGCGTGTATGGCCTTACTTCGAAATACCAGCTGTTAATATCCACATAATCAGGAAGTACTGCACTAGCGAAAGTTAAGCAGGAGTTACCTTCGTCGTCTTTGGAACGTCGCATGAATCGGCGTACAGATACAACATTTCTGCAACTAGAAATTCCATCATATATTTTTTTGTTGCTCATGTATGTTGGAACGTTTGTTATTACCCTGTCACTTCCGTTAATCTTGCTGGAATAGTCGCCCTCAACTTTAGCTCTTTTGAGACTTGAGATTATTAAGAGCTGCATTTGCTAACCCTGGTCGCTCAAATATAACCGCTATTTTGTAACGATTGATTCTTTTCAATTGCTTGATACCTTTGTTACTAAGCTTCAATGCGCTTCCCAAGCCCATCAAGTCTCTCTCACCTATCGGCGTCTTGTCGTCCGCGCTCTCGTAAATTACTATATATTCGAACTCACCGCCATCCTCCGGATACTGACGAATGTAGTTTTCCGTTTTGTATGGCTTGTATTTGTCTACATCGTCGTCGCCCGCATCATCGCTCATAGCGGGGTCCTCTCCTTCGCTTACCTCTCCGCCATCGTTTCCCTTTTTACGTTTGCCTTTGCGACCCATGGCTGGGCAGCAAAGCTGTGTTGCTTTTTTATTGCACTATTAGAATATAAGTTACTAGTAATTAAATTTACTAAGAAATTATCAATTTATTCTGCAAAAAGCAATTTTAAAATTTTCTTTGAAAAATTTTCACCCTCTTGATTCAAATTCCCGCCAAAGAATCCAGAATATCTAATTCACAACAAACAGAAAATGTATTGCTCGCTGCGAGTTTGACAGGTTGACAGCCAGCTGTTGTGACAACTCAGCAATCGTTCGGAAATTTTAGTCTATGGTTACTGGAAACCAACAATGCACGACATTGATAATCACTGTTGATTCTGCACAAGATGATATTGTCTATAACCCGGTTCACAAAAGAAGGGGACCCGAAATGGCAACATTATTGTTTGCGTCTTTTCCATATTACATGACATTTGAGCAAGATGTCAACAATAATGTTGCCATTTCGGGTCCCCTTCTTTTGTGAACCAGATTATAACTACACTGACTGAGTAGACTTTGGCTGGCGACTTGCTGAATTTCCCTTTCACATACGTGGATTGTGGAAAACAAAGAGAATTCCGTGTTTATTATTTTTAAGGGTCATCTGTCACACCACCACGAAACGACAGTGTTAGTTATACAAAATATAGTGTTACCGCTTTCTTAACTGTAAGTCCTTACTAAGTATGGATTTGGCTTATACTCTCGATATGAGGTATGGAAAATAAGCAGTTTTAAGATTTTTCCATTGAATGGAATGGCAACTCCTTACCGAAATACTATGTTGTAAATTATACGGTCGTGTAATATAATGTTGGGCAGTGTAAAATGTTGCACATTACTGGCACAGGGAAATGCTAGGGAAATCCCCGCGCTGTAAGGCGCCGCTGCCGTCTCTAGCCGTCCGCCTTCGCCCCTTTACTTCGTTTAGTTAGTTCTTATCTGTAATTATTACTCAGCTATTCCAGCCGGCGGCTTAGTGTTATCGTGTTGTAATTATTTTATCTTCACGTATCTTCACGTAATACACGTTTTCTTTCCGTACCGGTACTACGTGCTTATTATTATGGCATGATCTCGACTCCCTGGCTCTGAACATTTGTGTTTTTGTGAATGAATTTGTCAACGATGGATTCCGAAGACGAGACCCAGAGCGTTCTGGACTCCGAGAATGAGTCAAATGGAGACGATTTCGAGGTTGCAATGGACGTCGGGAACCGCAATACCAACGAGGCGCATGCAGATCTCGAGGAGTATCATTACGAGGTGCTGTCGACGGAGGAAATTGTCCAGCACATGGTGGATTACATAAAAGAAGTGAACACAGTCGTTGAGGTCAGTACCTAGGTACTTAAGTAAGCATACAATGTTAGCTCAAGGTGTCAAGTTTCGGGGGAGAACAATGGTGGCCTTGTTGTTTAAGTTTATTGTTGTTACTTGAGGCACAACACAGGATTGTAAACAAGATACCTGCAGAAAAAAGTTGCCTAGATTTTACTCAAAAATATAGCTCTTCATTGGAGTATACTAGAGGGGTTGGAGAAGCCCACCTCAGTGCACCTCAATGCAAATATTACAATCAAGTGTTCATTGAAAATGAAGTCCCAGAAACTTTGTATCTAATACAATGTTCCCGAAAAGTTCCCAATGAAGACACACCTTGTTGGGAACTTTATTCTGAAAAATTGTTTAAAATGCACCTTCAATGTGAACATTTATTGGACAACTTTTGTATTGTATGTTCCTAAACTTTAATACCTGCTTTTCCTCTTCATTTTAATAGTGTGATGCTGCTTTGCTGTAGCATCACTGCTATCAGCTGTATAAGTGCAATTTGAATTGTAGTTACCAGCCACAACAACACATATACTGCTGAATCACTTAAAATGGGACAAGGAGAAGCTGATGGAATGGTTCTATGATGGCGACCAAGATCAGCTGTTTGCCAGAGCCGGGGTCATTAACCCCTTCAGGGAATCTGGCACTCACATGCTTAAGGTAAGACTGATGTTCTAGAGAGATTTCATACTGGGAAACTTTTGTGAACAAAATAGGTAAGTATAATGCAATCACTGTACTACCTATAGTTTTATTTCTTATGCCTCTTACATTCCTAGTTCTATAAATGAAACTTTGTTCATTTGCTAGTGACAAAAGGTAGTATATGCCTATGCACTTAATTGAATCTGTGTTCAGAGAATCTCTTCTAATTAGTTTGTACTATAACTTGTAAAATAAATAAATTAAAGTGTTTATTAATACAACAGCTGCAACAAATATCAACAACTGGAACTGAAGAGTGTCAAATATGTTACACAGCTCTAGAGCCATCTGTAAGTACTACCCAAACATTGTTATACAATCACTAGTATTTACAAAGTCCAAAACCAGTTCGCTCAGTTTTAAAACAGTTATCTCAGCAACTGTGATTTATACGTATTATTAGTGCCTACACAGCTTTGCTTTGGATTCTGATGATTTGCTTATTTGTGTTGCTGGACCAAAGTTCTGAGTATCAATTAAAATACAGTTGAATAGGTACCAACTTATTTAGTTTTTTTGTGTTTCAGATTATGACTGGCTTAGAATGTGGTCATGTTTATTGCAAAGAGTGCTGGTGCGGATATTTAACCACCAAAATTATGGATGAAGGCTTAGTAAGTACTAGAACCAATTTATAATTATTTTGTTCATAATTCATACATAAATCTACTCAAACAATATTTTTTACTACTTAATTAATATTTTCAACTAGACAGTCTGTGTTAACTTGGAAAGATTGTATTATTTTACTTAGGTTTTAGTGCCTTTACTTGGTAGTTTAACAAAGAAATAGAATAGCTACTCCAAAATTACATTGTGCATCTTCAGGCTGACACAATAACGTGTGTGGAGTACACATGCGACATCTTGGTAGACTTTGAGACAGTGATGCGACTGGTACAGGAGCCGCGGGTCAAAATAAAATACCAGCATTTCATCACCAACTCCTTTGTCGAGGTGAGTATGTCTTCAATCGTCATTTAATATTTGAAACAACTGTAAAGTTGAGCTTCATCGGCATGTCTAAAGGGCGCCACACACCGCCTACATATGCAGGACATATGCTTGCGCGTCATCATATCACGCGCGTAACTACCGCGGTGTGAAATCTCATACAATACAACGTCATAGATACGCGCGTGATGACTTGCACGTCACGCATATGAAGACGGTGTCTGGCGCCCTTAATTCGAAAGAGAAGCTGCAGTACCAGTACCATAAGGACATTTTACCAATTGGACGTTTTGCAAATTGAACATTTCACGGTATGCTGAGGTGCGTCCACACTGCCCGAGGCTGCTCGCTGCCTCACTGCCTCGCGCGGCATACGCTCGTTCGCGGGCAAGCCAAGTTCGGCCCAATTTGGACGTCTAAATAAACTAATAGGCAAACGCTTGAGGCGCGTTGATTTTGGCTCGGCCCGCGCGCGTTCGCCCGAAGCACGAGCTGCGTTGCCTCAGATGAGCCACGTAATTTTTTGGTCGTTTGGTTCGCGAGGCAGCGAGCAGCCTATTTGCGAACATCTTTCTATCGATAATTCCTTGTTTAGCGCCATTTACTAGAGCAAGAAAGACAGTGGGAACTAGAATGATTGTATTCTACAGTGCAACCGCCTGCTCCGCTGGTGCCCGTCGCCGGACTGCAGTAACGCGATCAAGGTGGCGTACGTGGAGGCGGCGCCGGTCACCTGCCGCTGCGGGCACACCTTCTGCTTCGCCTGCGGGGAGAACTGGCATGAACCTATCAAGTGCTGCCTACTCCGTAAATGGCTGAAGGTACGTATGAGCGAAAAACTAATGACACTCTCGATTTTGGCAGTCCGTTTTCTTATACATCATTTTTAGATGTTCCTCTTATTTTGTATTTTTTTTGTGATTCTTTGTAGCGTGTTAGTGGTACAGAACCTAAAATTTTCTCACTGAACGAGGTGAAATATTGTAGGTAGCACACGAGAACAAAGCTTAATCATGACTTATTCCAATTAATTTCTCAACCTGCTCAAGTGTTTATTTGTGAATAGGCGCGTCCACACCAAGCGAGCAGCCTCGCTGCCTCGCGAGGCAAATGACCAAAAAATTACGTGGCTCACCCGAGACACGCAAAGTCATTCTCGGGCAAACGCGCGCGTGCCGAGCTAAAATCAATGCGCCTCGGAAGTTTGCGCATTAATTTATATATGCGTCCAAATTGGGCCGAACTTGCCTCGCCTACGCACGAGCGTATGCCTCGGGAGGCCGCGAGGCAGCGAAGCTGCTCGCTTGGTGTGGACGCACCTATTCCCAAGCTAAGTACAATTGGGATTCAAGTTCAGTCACTAGCTGCGCTCGGGATTCAACCGTAGACTTCGCACCAGCAAAATAAATATCCTACATTCTGTACATTTGTGTCCACAGAAATACACCGACAACAATGATACGAACACCTTAAGCTGGATCGCCGAGAATACGAAAGAGTGTCCAAAATGCAACGTGTCTATCGAGAAACGCGGCGGCTGCAACCACATGATATGCAGGCACTGCCGGGCGGACTTCTGCTGGCTGTGCCTCAGGGCTTACAACCACGGCCGCGAGCGGCACGAGTGTAACACGTGAGCAAAACAACAGATTACTTCCTCAGTCAATGTCTCCTTATAAAAAGGCACCATAAGGCTGACTTATGCTAATGGTCTAACGGCCACCCTCTATGCCGTAATCACGACAGCAATTGAAACCGACGGATCAACGTGCCCTACGAAGCTAGGAAACACCTTTTTTACTGTAATTTCTTAACCGTACTGGTAATAAATACATAGAGATCAAATTCAAAATTGTGGGTGCCATCCACACGCCCTGGACCTACAGTGGCGTATACAGCTTATAAGTCAAAAAATACGAGCATTACGTTACTAGCAAAGTAAGCCAAACATTTCACGTCAACACAAACGAGAGAAGCCACACTCACACTATACATGTTGCGAGCGAAGCGAGCTCAACTTTTCACGTCAGAAAGGCATGCGAGAAGACACACCGTGCTCACCATCATTGCACGTTTCGCGAGCGAAGCGAGCGTGACAATTTGTATTAAAAAGGCATACGAGAAGACACACCGTGGTCCACCATCACTACACGATTCGCAAGCGAAGCGAGCCCGACATTTCGCGTGAAAAAGGCATGTGAGGAAACACACCGTTCTGGACCATCACTGCACTTTTTGCGAGCGAAGCGAGCCCGACATTTCGCATTGAAAAGGCATGTAAGGAGACACACATTCCAATATCACCACTACAAGAATTGCGAGCGAAGCGAGCTCGAAATTTTGGGTTAAAAATGCGTGGGAGGAGACATCGTCCTACAAAAGCACTACAAGTATTGCGAGCGAAGCGAGCTCGACAATTCACATGAGAAATTGTGGTTATAACCGTAGGATAACCCTGATGATGTTTTATTATCAGCTATAGTAGTAGAAGAATTCTTGGTGAGTGGTGAGGGTCATGACCCCTACGACCCTAATGCACTCACAGTGCTATGTTATTCTCATGAACCCCTGTTTTCTTCAGATACGACGAAGGTTTAGCGAACGAGCGGCGATCGCAGGCCGCCATACAGCGCTACCTGTTTTTCTGCACGCGCTTCAAGACGCACATGCAATCATTGAGTTTCGAGAGCAAGCTGTATGCTACTGTGGCAGACAAGATGCACGAGCTGCAGCAAAGTGACATGAGCAGGGCGGAAGTATGTTATAGTACCAAATTTTTAAACACTTCAACGGATAGTATACTTGCATAAAGGGCGCCACATACCGCGTCCGTATGCGTGACGTGCACTACTATCGCTGAACTTATGGCTGAACTGCACTACCCAGGCAAATTATGCATAAGAGCACAGTAACAAAAACAAGACCGTTAACAAAAAATGCATGCAAGGAGTCACACTGTCCTACATTACTACTACAAGTATTGCGAGCGAAGCGAGCTCGACATTTCGCGTTAAAAAATCGTACGAGGAGACAAACTGTCTTATATCACCACTACAAGTATTGCGAGCGAAGCGAGCTCGACATTTCGCGGTAAAAAGGCATGCGAGGAGCCATCGTGCTACATCAATACTACAAGTAATGCGAGCAAAGCGAGCTCGACATTTCGCGTTCTACATCGTACGAGGAGACACACTGTCCTATATCACCACACCGCTACAAGTATTGCGAGCGAAGCGAGCTCGACATTTCGCGGTAAAAAGGCATTCGAGGAGACATCGTCCTACATCACTTCTACAAGTATTGCGACGAATGGAGTGAGCCTGACATTTTACGCTAAAAATGCGTACGAAGAGGCAGAAAATTCTACCTGTACCACTACTACAAGTATTGCGAGCGAAGCAAGCTCGACATTTCGCGGTAAACAGGCGTGCGGGAAGACCTACACCACCGCTACAAGTATTGCGAGCGGAGCGAGCTCGACATTTCGCGATAAAAATGCGTGCAAGGAGACAATATTACACGACCACTACAAGCACTGCGAGCGAAGCGAGCACGACATTTCGCGTTAAAATGGGTGCGAGGAGACACAACCGTCCTACATTACCACAACAAATAGGTATTAAGAGCGAAGCGAGCTCGACATTTAATAAAAAGGCATGCGGAGAGACAACGTCCTACATTACTACTACAAGTATTGCGAGCGAAGCGAGCTTGACATTTCGCATAATAAATGTTGGTAATAAGTAACCGTTGGATAAGCGTAATATCAGCTATGGTACTTGAAGAATTTTTGGTGAGTGGGGTCATGCCCTGCGACCCCTCCCCCCCCCCTGGATACGCTACTGGAGGCCACACACTGCCTGCGTATACGTTCGAGTAATCACGGGCGCAGCGCGGTGTGTGGTAGGTATCTCTTAAGGTCCCGTACCTACCTACAATACAATACGGAGGCGGTATGTGGCGCCCTTAATACAAAGGCTGATGAGCCGCGGTAGTCCAATCGGTTCAGATATCGATAAAAGTAACTACTACTGATATCGAAAGACATATGTTCGAACCCTGCGGCGCAATTTTGCAAGTTCCCTAAAAGTGGCTCTTTCAGGCTGTCTAGCCTACCAAGACTATTCCTAAAAAGATAATTGTAAAGTCACGAAAAGTTTACTTACACGGAGGTGCGGCTGTCTTATCCTAAGAAAAGCTTTCATATAGTTTGTATGTCGCTATTACAAGAACGCTTGTTTGACATTGTTTATACGATTTTTCCAGACCGTCTTCCTGAAGAAAGCCGTGGACATCCTCTGCCAATGCCGGCAGACGCTCATGTACACTTACGTATTCGCTTATTACGTCCACAAGAACAACCAATCCGCCATATTTGAAGATAACCAGAGAGATTTAGAGGAAGCTACAGAGACACTCTCCGGGTATCTGGAGAGAGACATCACTTTGGAAAATGTTGCCGATATGAAGCAGATGTTGCTGGACAAATATAGGTGAGCCTGAGCAACTCTTTTAAGGTTTCGTAGTCTCCTATATAAGGTCCTATTAAATTCACTGCAAATATTTTAAGGGCATGCGTAAATATGTATAGGAAAAACATCTAATGCATTTTTAAAAAAATCAACACGCTTTTTTTAATTTTCAATCAAACTTTTTAATTTAATTAATTATGTGAACATCCTTTGACTGACCCGACTGACGTTCCGTCACGTAGACAGGATTCACTTACACGGCACGCACACTGACAACCAACCAATCACAGCACCTTTTTTTTGGCGCGTAATTTAAATTCATCGATGTGTGAGTTTCTAGGACAAACAGGGTGCACTTTTTTCGTTTTGTGTTTTTTTAGTTAAATGCAATTTTCTCGAAAACTAGCGTGTAGATTTCTTTAAAAATTTGCCTCGTACATGCTTATATTTTATTTGATCTGCCCCTAAAATATTTGCAGTGAATATAATAGGACCTTATATAAACCCTTATCATTTCATCAAATCTATCTGTATGCCGCGCCCTCATAACTTTGTCAATTTTCGACCGGTCAACATCAAATTTTGTTTGAAGATAATTAGATAGAGTTGAGCCAATTTAAGAAACGGAAAAACTTTTTTGGACCCCCTCCCATACATGTTGTGCAATATACATGTCGCCTTTTTGTCACTTAGTCGTATTTATATACAAAATTATTCCCTCGTTTCAGATATTGCGACAGCCGACGTAAAGTACTGCTGGAGCATGTTCAAGAAGGCTACGAGATGGAGTGGTGGGACTACACAGAGTAAAAGAAAGGGGAGAAAAAGAAGGAGACAGAGACAATTCTGCTCATCTCTACGTATTTTTTACTAAAAGTAAATTGTGTTTTTTTAGTACTAGCTATTACTTATTCCACGCGAGGTGTAGAATAGAGTACCTATTTAAAAATGCGGTTACTCTTAGTTACTTTAAGCTGTTCCAAAAATAAGGACCAAAGTTCCCTCATATTTAAGTTAAGCGTCTACTAAAATACAGCAAACGAAAACTCTACTGCTTAAGTTAGTGTTAGTATGAAAATTATGGTGCTACTCTCCTACTTGCCATATAGGATTTTTTTTTTTTTTCAATTCAATTCAATTCTTTATTTCTGCATCACATGTTGTACAATAGATCTTAAAATTAATATAGACACAAACATGCACCCTG
This sequence comes from Phthorimaea operculella, assembly GCA_024500475.1. Taxonomy (NCBI): domain Eukaryota; kingdom Metazoa; phylum Arthropoda; class Insecta; order Lepidoptera; family Gelechiidae; genus Phthorimaea; species Phthorimaea operculella. The sequence goes on from JANFCV010000002.1 coordinate 13,205,268, forward strand.
CTAGGGTATCGCAGTAGTAAAACAAACTTAAATAAACTAATCTTATTTAAAATATATTACAGTTTAACTTAAAAAACCATTGTTTAGCTATACTTAACCCAGTATCTATATAGTTATAGTATAACAATAATATTTACTTATTTATTAAATCCTAAAAGTTATTAAAATCTTAAATTTAATAAAGTTTTTTTAAATCTAACATAATTAACTTACTCAAACAAAACTTATCTTCTAATCATCTAGAAACTCTTGCACTGAGTAAAAGCATTTTTTCAGTAGAATATTTTTAAAATTATTTTTAAATTTATTGGGGTTGGAAATTTGACGGATTGGTTCTGGAATTTTATTGAATATTTTTACGGCCATTGCAAAGGGTCCAGTGTGGAACATTTTCATTTTTGAGAAGGAACTGTTAGTTTTGTTGCGGGTCGTAGGTTTTGGTCGAGAGTATTGCGGAATAAGTCAATATTTCTTTTCACAAAATTACTGATTTCTAGAATATATATGCATGGAAGGGAAGAATTTTTAAGTTTATAAAATGTTGTCTGCAGCTCTCTAATGCGTCTATATTTTGGATTATTCGTATACACTTTTTTGAAGTCGAAATAATTTGATAGAATTTGAGCTATTGCCCCACAATATAACTCCATATGTAACCAAGAATGAGCGTAAGCATAATATGCAGTTATTGCTGTCTGTCTGTCTGTCGTTGTCTTAAGCTCATAGAGTCCGTACGTGAAACTTGATAGTTTAGAAGCTATTTTTTGGATGTGGCTTTCCCAATTAATGTTATTATCTATATTAATTCCAAGTAGGCAGTAATTGTCAACGATTTCTAGGTTACTGTTGTGATAAGAATAAGATATTTCTAAGGGGGTTTTGGTAGGGTCCGAATTGTATAATTTTAGTTTTATCAAAGTTAATTAAAAGATTGTGTTTTTCTAACCAGGTAATTATTGTATTTAGTATTTTGTCTAATTTACTTTTAAGTTGGACGCTGTTTTGGCAGGAAATTACTATAGAGATATCATCTGCAAACAACGTGCACATGCAGTCATTTTCTATTAATTTTGGAAGGTTATTGATAAAAATCAGAAAAAGTATACATCCTAGGACGCTACCCTGGGGGATAGAGTTTGTGGTGGTAGCCATCGCAGATCTTACACCTGTAATATTGCCGGTAACACTATCATGACTTTCAATTTCTACATATTGTATCCTTTCATTTAGGTAGGACACAAACCAATTGTATGCTGGACCTCTTACACCTATATTCTTTAATTTGATAAGCAATTGTTTGTAAGGAACCCTATCATAGGCCTTCTTCAAGTCTATTAGAAGCCCTACTGCGTGGTTTTTTTCATTAATAATATTTAATATCTTATTGATGTAAGTAAATACAGCCAGGGAAGTTGTATGATGTCTCCGAAATCCATGCTGCTGTTTGCTAAATATATTAAATTTTTCGCAATAAGAGTATAGCTGTTTAGACATTGCAGCCTCAAAAATTTTAGAGAATGTAGGCAAAGCGAAATAGGTCTATAGTTATTACAATCTGTATGTACACCCTTTTATGGATCGGTTTTATTATAGAAATTTTTAAATGACTTGGGACAGTACCTTCTTGGAATGACTGATTGATCAGAAATTATAAAACTGGTGCTAATTCCTGGGCACAAAATTTAACTAAAATGGGAGGAATTTCGTCATAACCAAAGCTTTTTTTGTTTTTCAGACGTTTAATAATATTTAGAACTTCTTTTTCATCCACCAACCGTAGGTACATTGAATTCAAGACACTATGTCTTGCATCCTGGTCTTCTGCTACTGGTTGACTTGGTGTCATAGGTGAAAAAGTGTCTTTATTTTTTGTAGCACCTACAGATACAAAAAAATCATTAAACTCATTTGCAACTAAATGGGGGTCGTCTATGTTCCTATTATTTATTCTTAATTTTATATTAGATTTTTCTTTTTGAATAATTTTATTAGTTTTTTCCTTAACAATTCGCCACATTGTTATTATACTATTCTTTGAATTTTTCATTCTTTTAATATTTTCATTCTTTTTGGATATTTTTACTGTGAGTTTAAGAAACTTTTCGTATTTCTTATAATGGTCTATTAGGATATTATTATGATTGTGTGAGATAAAAGATTTTAATAGGCGTTTGTGTTTACAAGATTTTTTTATTCCTGGTGTGAGCCAATATTTTTTCGATTTCTTTCTTAATTTGATTTTTGTTATAGGTACAGATTTATTTAAAATTTCATGTATAGCAGTGCTGAATGAAGTATAGTTTTGATCTACGTTTTTATTTATATCAATAATATTACTCCAATTTATTTCAGTCAAAAGTTTTTTGAAGTGTTGCATATTTTTATCATTAAACTGTCTTTTATTTATGTACCAAACATCTCTTGTTTTAATAATTTGTGCAGGCATCTTCAATAATAACCCTTTGTGATCTGAGAAGCCATATTCTATTACTTTTGCACTCATATTTCTGTTTTGGAAGTTCGTGTATATATGGTCTATGCAAGAAGAGAGTGTGCGTATAATATGTGTAGGTTCTTTTATGTGTTGATGGAAATTAAAGCTTTTCATGAGTTCTATTAGTTTCCGAGACAAAGGTGTGTTAAGTAAAGTATTAACGTTAAGGTCGCCCCCTAAAATTACTTTTTTCTGTGCGTATTTAGTCTTTAAAATGTTTAGGAGTTGACTCAATGTTTTGAAAAAGGTATCTGGTTTTCTTTTACTATCTGGCCAATATAAACATACTAGAACAAGATTAATTTGAGGTATCTCGATAGCGCTTATTTCTATAATATATTCTACAGAAAGCTCTACGAATTCTTTTTTTTCTATATATTCAATCCCTTCTTTCAAATATATGCATGATCCCCCCCTGGTAAAATTAGTTCTACAAAACCATGACGCTAATTTATATCCTTCTACTTGCATTGCATCTATCTGATTTTTATACATCCATGTTTCCGTAAGGCAATAGGCGTAAATGTCTTTATATTCGTCCGCTAATTCTTCCAACAGATGTCGCTTATTTCTTACGCTTTGAATGTTTTGATAAACAATGTGAAAATTATTGACGAAAAAAATTGTTTCTGTCTACATTGGTTACGTTATTTCTTTTTACTGCTTCTGTCGTTGAAGATGGTGTGGGCTGGCTATTTGAGGAGTTTATTTCATTCTTGGGGGTATGGCGTTCTTGTTGGGCTGCTTTATATTCTCTTCCATTTATAATCAGTTTATTATTTATTAGGTTGGCCTGTTTTCCTTGTCTTCGCGCTTCTTTAAGTATCTCTATATTCTTTCTCTTGAATGGCTGTTTCGTCTAAAAATTCTGAGATTGCTAAACCTGTGTTTTTAAAAAGATGGCTTTGTTGTAATATGAATCTTGTTATGTTTTTGCTCAAAAGTTCTATAACGATAGGCCTTCTGTGTATATTTTTTCCTATTCTTTTCACTTCTTCTATGTAGTTCATGGTGTTGACATTTATTATATCTTGGAAAATGCATGACACACGTTCTGTAGTATTTGATCTGATTCCCATTTATTTTCATCTACACCATATAAAACTATTCTCTTTCCATTATCCGTGGGTATAGACGGTCGTGCAGTTAGTGTTTTGTCTTTTACGAAATTAATTTGTATTTCTTCTATATCTTTAAGCAATTTCGTGTTTTCTGTTTCTAATTCTTTTATTTTTTTATTCATTTTTGCTATTTCTTCTTTCAGTGGGGTCTGAGCCGGGTAGGATGTATTAGTTGTTAGGGAGATATCAGTTCTCAGCTTCAATATTTCAGTCTTAGCTACTTCAATTATTGTTGATTTTATTTCGTCCATAAGATTCTTTTTCATATTTTCCAGTTTTTTGTCTAGAATTGTTTCCCATTGGTGTAACAGGAAAATTGTTTCTGGGTTAGGTAAAGAATACTGAAGTTGACTTGTAGTGTCATCTTTTGTCCGGTTTTGTGGCAGAATTGTGTCATCTAATCCGGAAAGGCTATCTTGGTCTTCGTTTATTGAACTGGTCATTTCACTAGTATTTTTTGCATAATTTTGTTTTTCTGTAGGTTTGAACACTGGACTAGGGATAATTGGGCTTGACTGGTTAGATTGGAGTCTATTTAGTGACATCCTTTTATTCTCTGACTTGCATGTGTTACATGTCCAATTATTTTTTGAATCTATGTTCATCAGGTAGTAAAGTTTATCAGGAACCTTCGCACAATGGGAATTGGCACAGTGCGCTCCTTTGCAGATAGCGCATTTTAAAAACTGTCTTCCAAAAATCTTATTTTTACATATTAAACAGGATATTGTTGTTTTTCTAGAATTCGACATTTTTCAAGTCTCTCTGTGCCATCTGCTGTCGAGTAGCGAAACTAAAAAATAAAGGTGGTCGATCAAATGTGTTCAACAAATTCGAGGTGGCAATCAATGGTGGAACCCTGGCAGATTAGTACTTCTATTCAGTGAGAGATGGCGCTGTTAGCATATTGTGGCGAGATGTTTACATAGAAGTTTTCAAGAGTGTCTTTTTTATTTTGTTATATTGAAAAACAGCCACTAAATGTTTTACACTTGTTTTAAAATTAATTTAAGCCACTGACATAATTATTTTCACAGTTCTCTTCGATATTTGTCAAAGTTAGAAATTTTTCACAGTGAAAAAAGTTCGTTGTAGAGTTTCAAATATTTTGAACTTTTGTGAGTTACACTTGAGTTTAATCAGTTAAAAATCAAACAGTTATATTTTTAGATGACTGAACACTATGAAATGTCTTTTAATACGCGAATAATAGTTTTTGTACTGTAAAAAGTTTTGACTTTTGAGGTTATGGCGGCGGCGTCTTTTTTTGTAGATTATTTCTCACTTAAATACACTTTGTTTCGATAAGATAACATTCACAGAGTCGTATTTTGTATTTAAGTTTATTTTTTACTAATCGTATTGTAATTTAACACAGAATATACATTTTTATTCATTTTTGAAAAAAGGACTCTACGATTTCTAATGTTTACTTGAAGCGCCACCTGGCGGAACACTCGCGGATTAAGACTGAAACGATTTAGTCATAAAGTGCCTTATTTTCTAAATAATGTTATAAACATTCCAATAGTTCGTAAAAACTTAGTAGCGAAGCTATCAATAAGTAAATGATTATAAATAGTTGACTGACTATTAATATAAGGAAAGCGTCTGAGGAGTATTTACTAAAATAATGAAAATGTTTAGGTACAATAGTTATGAATAGTTGATGACAATAAATGTGTATTGAAAAGTTTTTCAAAAACGAAAGTTATATGTTGCACAAACCATGCGGCAGGGCTAGTATTTTTAGGGTTTCGTAGTCTACTAGAAACCCTTATAGTTTCGTCATGTCTGTCTGTCTGTCTGTATGCCGCGCCCTCATATCTTTGTCAGTTTTAGAGCTATCGACATGAAATATGGTGAGTAGATAGATCGTTTTGACCCAACATTTTTTTGACCCCCTCCCATACAAGTGAAAGGGGGGCAAAATTTTTTTTTTCTTCTGTAATATTGAGTAGGGTATCGTTGAATTTAAAACTAAGGTGAGGTTTCTTTGAAACAAAGTCACTAAAATGTTTCTGTCACGAGATATTTGCTTTTAAAAAGGGCGTTTTTGACCCATAATTTGTTCCAGCTGTAACTTCTAAAGTATGCAGGTTAAAAATTTGAAATAGGAGACTACACTTGATCACTTTGATTTTTGATCTCATGAATTTTTAACATATATAAACTGTATTTACACTATACGATGCATAATTTAATCAACTACCATTTGTGTATGTGTAGTTATGATTGTACCATAGTTGTAAAGTTATTTAAAACTGGTAAAACAGGTTTGCACCATGTGTCCGTATATGGGAGAAATGATCCACCTGGTTGGATGACTTGATCCGCCCGATCAAGTCTCCCATATGAGACATGGTTTTGTTTATTAAATAGGTGAGGATCATGTGTTCCATAGTCAGACACATGGACATGTAAAAGTAAATGACTATTTTATCAAGTTTAGTTTTGTTTTATCTCCCAAATGTAGTCTAAAAATTTACAAGTATTAATTTAATGAATAACCGTTTATAATCGATAATATAACGAAAAAATTAACTTTGTAGCAGTCTTAAATCATGTTCCATAGGAAAAATACATTAGTGATAAATGCTATCAAATTAAAATATTATTTAAAATGGTCCATACAGCCTGAATATACACAAAATTTAATCAATCAGTCCTGATTACAATTTTCTTAGTAACTGTTTTATAGGACACTTGATCCTAGGATCAAGTCTCCTTTAAAATGTACCAAGTCTCCTTGTAGTATGTGGCCAATGATAACAAGATTTTTTACTTTAAATAAACGTTATTCTTTAATAAAACTCACTGCTAATGAAATATCCCTAATAATGAAACTGTTTCTCTGCTAATTTTCATTTTTGTAATAAATAAAAGCCTGCAAATACTGCCAAAATGATCTTGCGCTAATGAATATATAAAGACCTGTCATTTTGAAACATGAAATAGTTGACACATATGACTGAAAAAAGTTTGCCCGTAAAGTAGACAAAAAGTTTTGCTAGCATTAATACACATAGCTCTGGTAGATTTTCTGGAAATTAAAAGTACCATGTCTCCCACAGGGATCAAGTGTCCCCAGTTTCCCCTAAATATGAAATATAGCTTACAATCTGAAGTTACCATGAAAACTATAACGGATATTGTACCCTTAAAGGTTTCAGAAAAAATTTAGTTATTCTATTTGCGGTTGGTCATCCATCATACTGCTGCTAACAAACCAGCAACAAAATTAAGTTTGTAATGTTTAAAAACCTGATATTTAAACGTTGATTACGTAACCCTATTCGTGGGCGTGTCTGACACGCTCTTGGCCGGTTTTTTCTTAGTTTATTACTTACAACATTGATTTACAGTGTAAAACGTTGATTAAAAAGAAATGTGGCCTAACTCGAAAGCCACTGGGCGGACTTTTTAGTTTAGGTATTGCTTTTCGTATTAGCTCTATACTCAACTGAAATAGCTCTCAAAATACTTAATCAGCCTCTCTGTGTCACACTTGTTTGTTTGTGTTTTTATGTATGTGATAATTATTGTATTACCTACCTAAGTTAGTATTCCTTAATAGTTTGTTGAGTTTCAAACGACTAGATAGTTTTAAGTGCCATAAATGTTAACCATTACGTAATTACACATAAGTAAATATTGTTTTAAATACTAGAGATTTGATTATTAAAATACTTAATAATAAATGTTTTATAAACTTTCAGTGTTATTTATCTACTCTCTGAACAGCGTGTTGGAATATGACAGAAATAAATGTGTCTCACTTCAACCTATGGAGTAACAGTATTTCTCTTTTGTACAATTTACTAAAACAATCAATCCTTTGTTTTGTATAGCTATTTCCACTTCTATCGACAATAGGCTAATAGAAAATATGACAAGCAGAACGTCGCTAGTGGTATTTTGCAACTCTTGACCAATCTCTTGACTATATAGGGTTACATTTAAGTACAAATCTCTTAAGGGGGCGATCTACTCACAAAACTGAACAACTTTTGTTAGAAACTTTCTTCTAAATATGAAAAAAAAATTGGAACTCCCATACAAAAATGTTGAAAAAGTGTGTCACTTAGTATGGGACGCCAACATTTCTTTTTCATGTTTTGAAGAAAAGTTTCTAACAAATGTTGTTCAGTTTTGTGAGTAGACCACACCCTCAAGAGATTTGTACTTAATTAAATGTAACCGTATATAATAATTTCCTGTACCTACTTACAAAAACGGTGATATACTCTTCCTATACAGGGTGTTAGAAAAACTAGTACTTTCCTTTGAAAGTCAGTAATATCAGTGATCAATGATATTATATTAAGCGATAGTAATTCTAATAAATAATAATGATAGAAATAAGAATAAAAAGTCATTGATATGATGTTATTTGATAACATTTATTAGTATAAATAAGACAGTTACATTTGCTACGAACTATTAAACTCAGGTGGAAATACTGTAGCCGAAATGCACCATATCATGGTGGTCGAAAACTTGGAAGAAGTAAAAACGTATTTATGAATAAGAAAGGTAGGCAAATAAATAATATTAATAGTCCAGTTTTCATCTACACCAAAACACATTCACTTAAATAACTTGCTATCTATATCAGTCGCTTTGAGGCCCAAATATTCAATAACATACTTCAGGGCCGATTCTTTGTCCAAAGTAGTTTTGCCGACAGGATTTTCGACGAATAAGGTAACAGTTTTCTTACCATTGGGCACATTGATAAACTTGCAGAAAGGACTAGACTGTGATGGGGAGTCTTTTGGTTTTGACGTTGATACAACTATAGTTTTTCCGTTCAAACTGTTTGTACTCTTGATTTCAGCACCATCGCACCACAGAGTGAATTTCATTCCGTACAATCCAAACAGCACCTTCACTTCTTCATACAAGTTCTGTAAGCTGATGAATTTATCGTCTTTACCTTTCAGGATTATGCTAGCTTTGTCAGTAGTTACGCCGTAGCGCGGGCTCAACCCTTGGAGAACAATGTTCGCCCATGGATTAGCTGGAATCTCCACCTCTTTTCTCCAGGTTATCACTAGCTTCAGCTCTGATCCTTTCAGGTCTTGCGTTTCTTCTCTAACGACAGGTTTTGACGCTGATATTTTTTCCATAGGAATCAAAGGCGCTTTGACGGTACTCTCAATAAATTCTCGATGCGAGTTTATGATGCGCACAATGTCGCTTCCTTTGCTCACTGAGAAGAATACATCGACCTCATCCGTTGGTACCAGATGAGCTTTCTTTCTTAGCTTTTGTACCCTGTTGATAATTTCTCTTGCGAAACCTTCGTCGAGCATTTCTTGGTCTGGAGTTACGTTCAGAAGTATAAGCACGTCGTTGTCGCTGTGCGCTTCGTACTGGTCATTGCCTTCCGCTTGGAAGATCACTCGCACTTCTGAAACGTCGATACGATTGCCAACTAATTCAACGAATCCATCAGCAATCAGCTTCTCGCATTGTGCGTTGTTGAGATCTTTCAAGCCTTGCGTAACAGCCTTGAAGTCGCCCTTCAGCCGAGCGCCTAGCACTTTGTGGTCCGGTTCTACCCTCAATGTGATTCCGTACTTTTCCTTATCACTAGTAAATTGAATCTTCTTCACGTTCATTTCTTCCAGGACATACTTTTCTAAAGACTTTACGTCACTCAGGTATGTTTCGTCGCGGTGGATGATGATCATTTCTGGCAGAGGGTATTTGATGGGGATGGTCTTTCTGTCTCTCAAAACCCTTCCCAACTCAATGACAGCTTGCATTCTTTGTACTGCGCGTTCGATGTCTTTGTCTACCAGGTCGAGTTTTGGTTCAGGAAGCATGTTGAAGTGCACACTCTCAAGTGAGTCGCCTGGTAAGAGAGTACGAAGTATCTTGTACATCAGCTCTGTAAGGAAAGGCGTGAACGGTGCCATGACTCGCACCATGTCGAACAAGACGCCGAATAGTGTGTCCAACGCGACTTGGCAGTCTTTGATGCCATTTTCTCCCTTTAGCCGCTTCCTGTTACTCCGCACGTACCAGTTGGTGAGATGGTCAATGAATTTGGTTAATCTTGGCACAACAGTGTACAATCTGTACGCAGCCATTTCTTGTTTCACGAAGTTGATCAGGGATTGCGTGAACGATGTGATCCACTTGTCCATGACGTTTTCTCGCACGGCTTTCTCGTTGAATTTGTAAACGATTTTCTCCTCCTGCACTATCCTTTCAACGTTCTGCATCAAGAACCTGAAAGCATTGTACCAGGGAAGGAAAACATCTTTGATAACATCCCTCACTCCCTCTTCTTTGAATCGAAGGTTTTCAGCCTTCACTACTGGTGAATTGATCAAGTAAAGCCTCAGAGCGTCAGCTCCGTATTTCTTGACAACTTCCATGGGATCAGGATAGTTCTTCTTCCTCTTCGACATTTTCTGTCCATCTCCAGCCAAGATCAAACCATTGGCTATCAAGTTTTTGAAAGGAGGCTTGTTAAACAAGGCTGTTGATAGCACAATGAGAGTGTAAAACCAGCCTCTGGTCTGGTCAATGCCCTCTGCAATGAAGTTCGCAGGGAAAACTTCATCAAATTCTTTCTTATTTTCAAATGGGTAGTGGCACTGGGCGTAAGGCATAGACCCTGATTCGAACCAGCAATCAAATACTTCTGTTACCCTTTTCAATGGCGGATGACCAGGCCTTGAAGAAGGTATCTCCAGATGGTCAATGCTTTCTCTGTGTAGATCAGTCACTTCTTTCCCAGTCAAGGCAGACAATTCAGCAATGCTGCCAACACATACAACTTCCTGCTTGTCACTTGACATCCACAGAGGAATAGGAGTACCCCAATACCTGTTTCTGCTTATAGCCCAATCACGAGCATCTTTCAACCAGTTACCGAATCTTTTTTCCTTAACATACTCTGGAACCCAATAGGTCGCTTCACTAGATTTCAGAAGATCCTGGCTCATTTGTTCAACCCTGACAAACCAGGATGGCACAGCTTTGTAGATGAGAGGTGTTTCTGATCTCCAGCAGAATGGGTAACTGTGCTTCACTTGTCCTGCTTGTATGAGCCTGTTGCGAGCTTTCAAATTCGCGATAATATTTTTGTCTGCATCTTTGACATACTGCCCCAAGAAATCTTTGACAGGTTCAGTAAATCTGCCACTTGCATCAACTGGGCAAATGATGTCTTGGTCTCTGGTGATGATTCCTGCGGCGAGACAAACTCGGTAATCGTCCTCTCCAAAGTACGGCGCTTGGTGGACCACACCAGTACCAGAGTCATCAGTGACATAACTGTCAGTCAACACTTGGTAAGCTTTGGGGCATTTGTCGACAAAATAGTCGAAAATAGGAGTGTATTTAATACCCTTCAGTTTGTCTCCAGTGAACTTTTCAACTACCGTAAAATCATCAACATTTTTGAAGATGACTGGGAATCGCGATTCCTGGAGGACATAGCAGGTGCCTGTTGCTTTTTCTTTGATTTTTATGTAGGTTAATTTAGGGTTGACACAGAGAGCCATGTTGCTCGGGAGAGTCCAGGGTGTGGTGGTCCAGGCGAGGAGTGAAAACCCTTGTGTTGTTGGGAATGACACAACAACCGCAGGGTCTACCACATCCTTGTAGTTCTGACCAGATTCAAAGTTCGAGAGAGGTGTGGAACAGGCAGTTGAGAAAGGCATAACCTTGACCCCCTGGTAGACCAAGCCTTTGTTGTACAGCTCCTTGAATACCCACCAGATGGATTCCATAAACCATGGGTACAGGGTTTTGTAATCATTCTTAAAATCTGAAACAGAAAGAAAAATAAAAGAATTTTACTATAATTAAAACTGAAAAAACACTCCTATCTCTACATGTCTCCAACCTTGTACAATTGAATGATAATGAACAACAATATTTATGGTTCAATGATAAAACAATATAAATTAATAGTGTAGAAAAAGATTTCAAAAAATACAGCGAATTCCTCCTTCCACATTTTAAATCCAGAACACATTAAATTTTATCACTGTGTTTTCTAGTAAATAATTTTGTTAATGTGGTTAATTTCTTGTGTAGCAAATATCAATTTAATTAAAATGAATTCCATGTCCAGTTAAACTAAGCTTTGTGGAAGAGCTATTTCCTGTATTTGCAATTTACAATGTATTTGAATTCATAAACATAAACAAATGCAAGTCTGTAAGATATGCCACACTCACCGATCCATCTTCCCATTCTGGTGATGATGGTTTCCCACTCCCCAGCATACTTCATGACAATCTTCCGACACTCCGCATTGTACTTGTCAATGCCCATTTTCTCTACATCATCAGGTCCTTTGATTCCCAGGGTTTTATCAATTTCAAATTCCACAGGCAGGCCATGACAATCCCATCCAAATCGCCTTTCAACATGGAAACCCTACAAATAAAATCAAAAATATTTTTATTTTATTCCTTTATTAGAACAGAACACTGCATTTCCAACAAAAACAAGGCAACTACAACCAATGTTTTTTTTATTTGCATTACCGCGGCATGCGATGATGCGAGTATAGACAGATGTATGTTAGGGTGACAGAAATAACATCCAGTAATGCAGTATTCATCTGTAACACTGGGTTTCTAACAAAAACACGCCAACCACTACAAACTGATTATTTTTTTGCTTGTTAACACAGCATGCGAGTATAGACAGATGTATGTTAGAGCAGGAGAGAATGGCATCCTGCCGCCATATACAGTTTGGTTCTTCACCGCGGATGTTATACTACCCAGTAACTTTGCTTGCTTTTCTCACTAGTCTGGTTGGGGTGCACACTTAGTATTTTGTATGAAAGATTGATGATTACCTGCTGATGGGCATATCGTGTGACCACGTCTTTGATGGTTCCGGCGAGGATGTGCCCATAGTGCGGCAAACCGGTGGCGAAAGGAGGGCCATCGTAAAACGAATATCTGCAACACATTACACAATTTTATCGCACTGAGAAATGGCTTACTAGTTTTTTGTACAGAGTAAACTGTATTTTTAAGCTACAAGCCTCAATTTTACTAATAAAAAGGCTAGCAACTGCTGATGAAAGTTATAAAATAACCTCACCTCGGTTTATTCTTGGACTGCTTCAAGCAAGTGTGAAAAGCGTCTATGTCCTTCCAGAATTGCAAAACCCTTTCTTCCTCTTTAGGAAAATCTATATTTTCAGGCACTCTATCCACTTTTTGAGACATGATGAAATATTTTTTCACTTCATAACCCTCCACGACATCACTCGTCACACCGAAAATGACAGCTGGATCAGTGTTGCCACAACCGACTTTCCAAAGTACACATTTCCGCCTCCAAAATTACACATTTTGAAGTAAAATTACACATGCGCATTTTTTTTTTCCTAATTATAATTTTTCTTGAGAAAACTTACCTGGGGGACGTTCACCCGTGCTTTATCAATAAAACTTCTGAACGGAATGGTCGAACGTGGAGTTCTACTCGACGGCCGCTTGTGGCTATTAGAGAGACGTTCACGTGGCTGAGCCACTTTAGAGTGGTATCACACGCCACCTGTGACTACAGGGGCGATGGGTGGTCGCTCTGGTAAGTGGCGTGGTTTTCCTGGAGTCCAGGCAAAACTACACGCCACGACGAGGTCTTACGAGCCAGGTGATGGAGGAGGCCGACTAATGCCCGTCAGCCAGCGGCGGCTGATTACATCTGGTGGGTCATGTCTGGTGTATGGTTCCCGAGGCAGCGGTCATATCCAGTAAGCGGCGGTAGCCGGGCATCTCTGGGAGTGTGTCCACGATCCTAACTACTCGACGTGGAGTAGTGGATGTGGACAGGTGAAGGCCACGTCAGGCTGTGCTGGACAGTACCACCCTGAGCAGCCTATCTGGGTCCTAGAGCCTCCAGTTTGTCCTAGTGGCTATGACCCCGCCGTATGATCAGGCGTTGGAGGCTTGCGCTGGTGCTTCGTCTTCTCTCCCTGAGATGTACTCTATGGAGTACCGATCGCGTCCAACGAACCCCTGGGTGGCTCTTGACATGGCTGGCCCGGGGCTTCCACGTCCTGGGGGTGAGGGCGATGTTCGCCTCCTGCGCCTCCTAGACTTCCGCTTCTTCGTCGTCGTAGTTCCGAAGGGGTCGATGGCAGCCGCCATAAGAGATCCAGCCACGTTTTGGTATCCCTCTTCGGTGCCGCCTCCGTCCTCTTCAGTTCGACGGGCTTCGTAAGAGGTGCTGTGCCCCGTACGGAGCAATTGAGACTGTTGGCCGGCTGCGAGCCGCCACAGTTGGCACATGTGGCTGCCTAGCCTTGATGGGACGCACGTAGTCTACATTGTAGCCCAGGGTGGTCAGCTCTTCCTGGATGTCCTTCGGGTCTGTGTCCACGGGGAGGTCTCTAATCGCGTTCTTGACTGGCCGCTCTTTCGGAGGTGCGTTGAGTAGGCGAACAACAGGATATTCTGGTTCTGGAGCCCTCCAGCGCGGTAAAGTAGCGCTGGTAAACGCGGAATTTCTGTTCGCCTTGCGCCAGGAATCAGAACTCTGTGGACATGTAGATTGTAGGGCCGCACATTTGGCGCATGACCGAGCTCCTTCTTTAGCTCGCCGAAGTGGTAGCTCCAGTTCGGGAGCAGATCGACCACTATCAGCGGCGGCTTCTTCTTACACCCCGTCATCTTCATAGACGTCGTGGGTGCAGGTATCGGCGTCTTCCCTGGGTTTGCGCGACGTAGGCTTCAGCATCGTCAGCGTGGACGCATAGGATGTCTGGGCAGATGTCGCCGCTGGACTGTCTCCAGTACCTGAGCTGTTCAGCAGGTGCATGGACAGCGGCGACGAGACCCTCGTAGCCGGAACCGTGCGGGTCCTTGGCGTTGTCAGTGAGGTGGAAGATGTTCCGTGGGCCAAAGGGCGATTAGGTACTATTGTTTCTTGTACCTCTGCCTACACTGGGACAGCGGAGACGGCGAGGGAGAAGCAGGCAGTGGTTATCACTGCTGCGGCGGCAGCATGCGGCGAGAGGTGACGAGAGGCGGGTCCGTCGAACCCGGCATGGGTGGCGTCCACGATGGACATGGGCGTCTAGAACACGTGGGACAGCTTGGGTGTTCGTTCGGACGAACACCCTGTCGCGACTCTTGAGCGCGGAGCGCTTTTAGCCCTTGAAGGGCATCTTCTTATTTGCCTGGTTCGCGTAAAGCGTAGCCTTCCCTCTACGCAGGACCCTGGAGTGCCCCTCCGCTGGTGGGAGGCCGAGGTTACGGGTTCTCAACAGAACCCTACGTGACGACCGAGGGTAGGCAGAAGCACTGGTAAGTGGTAACACACTTTCGAACTGGATGGGTAGTGTGACACTACACCACAACGACAAGGTGGCTGATCCATCTGTCTGTAGTGTGGAAAAGGAAGCTTTTAAGTTCATCTAATAGCAAGAGAGATGTAAAATAGCTTTCTGTCTGACGTTTGTATAGTTTTTTTTATAATCAGTTCTACGTTCCGATAAATGAATAGCAAGCAGCGCTGACTCCTATCAATGTTTGAGGTATTAATTTGGCTTAGAGCTTACGAAATTACACATGAGAGGCCAGGATTACACATTACACATGGGAGCCTAAAATAGTACGTCAAATGTGTAATATGTACCCGGTTGGCAACACTGAGCTGGATATTTTTCTAAAATGATAACTTTTTCTGATATTTCCGATATTTCTCGTTTGGAAACAAGGTTTTTAGGCCAAAAGCATGATTAAAATGGCAACACTTATCTAAATGTCATAAATCTGCTTTATTATAAGCAAAAATGCGAGCAAAAATGGCTCAAGAGAAAGAGATAACGCTCTACAAAAATGTTATCGCCGTCTCCGTCTTTCCTCGATAGTGTGGTACATTTTGAACAAAAAAGGTGCAATACAAAATAAATTTCTGTTCGTTTCCACATTTTATTTATTTCAAGTGAATTTAAAGAAAAGGGGCGTTCTATGAAGTTTCTAAAGTTAATAAAATGACTTTATTTTGGATTAAAGTATCGCCGAGGTAATTTCTCCCTACATTCCGTCAATAAGTTATTTTTACCATAATAAACACTGAACTTATCTTGTTCCAGCTTGAAAACGGGAATTGTTCTACTAAACCAACTTGAAGACGCAAAATTCGAGCAATTTCTTCGTCGAATCGTCACCAAAATGAAATTGCAGGATACTGAAATATTTACAGAAGACGAAAGAAAAAAGTTGGAGATGATATTCAAAGTGAATGAAGAGCAGTTGTTGCTTGCAATTAAAACAGTGCTTTATTTATTCAAGAGAATGTTAAAGTTTATTTTTATGCCAACAGATTTGAAGAGTGATCTAGACAAAATTGGATTAAGCAATGAAAAGGCAGATTTTTTTGTTAAAGTATGGTCCACGGAGACTCGGTCAACATTGACTGAAATAGGCTCAGAGTCGGCTATCAAAGATGGTGACTCTTTCAATTTCTCTTGGAAATTAAATGCAGAGCTAAGCTCAGAGTATCGCAAAAAGTGTAAAGTGCCTAAAGCATATGTGACTATATCTGGAAAGTCTGAAGAAACTGAGATTGAAATGACTCACCCGGAATTATATTCTGTATTTCTACAATTTGAGTCTATCCAGAATGAATTAGATAATATAATGTAGGTTAAGAAAGTATCTATTTTTCAAATATTTTAGAAGATATTCTGTTATAATTGAACTACTTATGTTGTGTGAGAGAGAGTTATTAATTTGTAAAAGTAAAAAATAAAGTTTATTTTTCTTATACACATGGCTAATTTTATATACATTCCTACCTACCTACCTATTTTTAACCATTACATTAATTAGGAACATTTCTTTTCAACTGTTATAGGAGAATAGAGAAGAGAAAAGCACAAGTAGGCCAACATATCAATAAAATTCACCTACATCATATGCCAAATTAAGTGAACGGGTTCCGCGGAATGAACGCCACAATAGTCCATTGCTGGTCATGTGCCTCGCCTGGATATAGTCAACTCACTAAGCCAGGTATTCATTAGGGACAAAATCCCTGATACTTTGTATCATAGACAATGTTTATGGACAATGTCCCGAATGTGTACGCTTTTTTTCGGGGATTTTGTTCGGGGACATTGTTCAAAACACGTCCACATTGGGAACAATCTCCTGATACTTTGTGTTATATATGTCGCAGTACGATGGCAGAATTAGGTTTTTGGCCAAAAACCTAGGTTTTTGGCCAAAAGCCGGCATATGGCAAAATCGTAGACTTCCTTCGGCCATCATCCTAAGATGATCCAGGTTTTTGGCCAAAAAACTAGGATTTTGGCCAAAAACCTAGGATTTTGGCCGAAATCCTAGATTTGTTTAGTATTATGACTTTTTTTGCATTTCGGGGGAACTTCTTCGTCTTCGAGTGGTACACCAAGCCGCCCAACGACCCGAAGGACCCTGGTATGAGAGTTTTTCAACCGCCTACACCAAGTAGCAGGCCTTTGACATGGTTGTGTAACGACCGCCGTCTAAGTGATATAGAGAGCAATCGAGACCGATGACTTACGTGTGGTTCGGGATAACGAGGAGTGGAGAGGTACTTTATGCACTTCCTCTGATTTTTTGAGGGTAGACTGGGACACCGTGAAGGCGTTGGGCACCCTGAAGGACGTGAGTGACATCAGACAGCCTGAACAGCAGGATTGCCTCTGATGTCCTGGGGGGCAGGGGGAAGCGTCAGATACCCACGCCCTCCAGGGCGTCTGACGCTACCTCCCACCCTCCAGAACGTCCAAAGCTACCTCCTGCCTTTCGAGGTGTATACCTGAATTACATGTGCACGTTAAGCCGTCGGTCCCGATTGCTCTCTATGATCACTTAGACGGCGGTCGTTACACAACCATGTCAGAGGCCTGCTACTTGCAGTAGGCGGTTGAAAACTCTGATACCAGAGTCCATCGGCTCATTGGGCGACTTGGTGTACCACTCAAAGACGAAAAAGTTCCCCCGAAATGCAAAAAATCCATAATACTAAACAAATCCAGGATTGCGGCCAAAATCCTAGTTTTTTGGCCAAAATCCTAGGTTTTTGGCCAAAAACCTGGATCAGCTTAGGACGATGGCCGAAGGAAGTCTACGATTCTGCCATATGCCGGCTTTTGGCCAAAAACCTAGGTTTTTGGCCAAAAACCTAATTCTGCCATCGTACTGCGACATATACAAAGTTCCTGGGATTTTGTCCCCAATGAATACCCGCCTTAACCATAACTGGCAGGGTGGGTGGATAGGCAAACACAGTGAAGGCTGTTGTATTCACACAGAGAATGCCTTTTTCTAAACCATCAACATTTCGGTTTTACAAGGGATAGAACAGCGCTCTCTATACTAAGAAATTATGTACTTCTTTGATATTGATACTGCCATCTTTACGTCAGTAGCGAAACTAAATTCCGGAAGTAGGTCAGTCGAAGCTTCATGCAGTTAAATTGTAGTTCAGAGATGGCAGCACAACAATACTCCTTGGAAAAAACATCTTCGTCTTCGGTATGTGAAACCACCATGAAGGTGAAGGTTTCTTTTGGCATTTCACGAGCACGACAGGTCAATCAAAATACTTTGACTGTCAAACAATACCAAAATTGAAATGTCGTCAACATACTTTTTATTATAAAGTTTTTAACTCAAATTTGAGGAATTTTCTACTGCCCATCTAACTTCTGTGATGGGTAGTAAGGATGAAGGCATATCTGATATAGTGGGAAGGGGTGGTGACGAGGGGCTGGCTAACGGAGCGGGGGTCAGGAAGCGACGCATCTCACTTCGAGCAGAATGTGACCCTGGCTCGTCAGCTTCCAGCCCCCGTGGTGAATGCTCCTTAGTCAAGGCAAAGCGTGGTAAGATCTTCATACGAAGTTCTTGTTCTAGGTATAAAATATCATTTTGGAGCCAGAAGAAATGCGATTGTATTTTTGTAGTGTAGTCTAGCCAAAGTTGTGTGCATTGTTTAGATATAACCATAGACAAGGAAATGGACGTTTGAACGAATGATAATGAATGAATGACGTCATAGACAATACCTTGCCATTGCCATACGTCAGAGCTTTTGGCAGCCCGTGGGTGAACTATTTTCTTCATTGTTGACCTTTCCTAAATCTTAGGTGTAATTATTTCATCATTATAAGTATTCTGGCTGTGCCCTAATAATCAAGTATACCATATTTTGTGTAAGTGTCGACGATGGACTCCGAGGATGATACAAAGGACGATGTGGATTCTGGGAATGAGTCCAGCGGAGACGATGTCGACTTTGCAATGGACGTTGAGACCCACAATACCAGGGAGAGGCAGACGGATCTCGAGGAGTACCCGTACGAGGTGCTGTCGACGGAGGAAATCGTCCAGCACATGGTGGATTGCATCAAAGAAGTGAACACAGTCGTCGAGGTCAGTATGTTAGTGGTAAACAATGGATGTCTTCAATTGGGTTACTCGTACGTTGCCTCACTGCTACTCGGCCTTTTGTGTCGCATTTTGGCCTTCCTCCGCACACACAAAGGCTCGTTTTCCTCCCAGTGCATAGTAATCCCTTAGTTTATCTGATAGCACTGAGTTATCATTATAAAAACCTATTGGCCTATAAACCTACTTTTATGTAGATCGCAATAATAAACACTACAGGTTGTGGGATTTTCACATGAGCAAGATAGAAAGTGTGTCAGAAGGGAATGTGTTAGACTTTGATACATATCGAACACAAATTGAGACAAAGAAAATAATTTTCTTTTCTTGCTGACAAAGCTATAAAATGAAATTCCACCTAGTAGATTATTTAACACAAAACATATCAGCAGTTTATATGAATAGCTATGTATGAATATTCATTTTATCTGTAAAGCTGACAATTCATTCTCAATGTTGCGTTGCTTGATGTACGGAATGACTCATACCAAGCATATGAGTAATATGCTCTATTCTATTAAATGTTAAGATTTTTTACATACAAACTATGGTCCTTGTTAATCCATAAAGAATTGAATTACTTGCAAGTAAATAAACAATGATTATTTAACTGATGCCTTGTTTCAAACTATATCTTGCATTTACATAATGCTTGTTGTATTACTTTGTAAACATAAGGTTTGAATACAAATGAATGCATGGTTTTGTTGTCAATACATAGCATAAAAAGAAGTTGCTTTTTCTGTTTCCCTGTCTGTCTGTTGTGAAAACCACTAACTTCTCCTATACTATGCAAAGGATAATGATGTTTTTGTTTGTATGATAGAGTGATTCAACAGGAAGGTTTAAACATAAAACACATGCTGAGAAAATGCTCATAATCTTCAAATGGTGTACAACACACATTATTGTACATTATTTATGGGTTATACAACTAATACTGATTCTTAGTCGACAATACAACAATAAATTGTTTTCAATACTAATAAATACAATAAAGTTTTTGACTCAATTGGTATTCAAGGTTTGCTAGTACCCAATGCTATTTTGTTGCTTAATATTATTATACAATACAATATTGCATTCTGTACATCCTTAGAGTATAAGTTATAGGGTGCGCCTGAAAAGTGAGAATGGCAGTTGTAAGAACACAACCTCTCTGTCCATCAGAAGTGAAACGCCAGTGGCAACATTATTGCACCTCTATAACTTCTCATACATTTTGACATAGGTATCTATGAAACATAGGCTTATGTTTTGTCAGTATGGCACAGGGCGATACTCACACTCTAAAAATGATTCACATTATATAGCTCGAGAGCCCAGGGGGTAAGTGGCTATCTCATAAGGTACCACGATAGGCTAGGTTTGGATCGTTAACCAAGACTTAAACAAGTCGTATGACCCAGGTCTGCCAGAGCCAATCCTGCCGAAACATAAAAATAATCGATATTTTTCAGAGTCATTTTCGTAAAATATCATAGGTAACAATAGTGCTGGCATCAGTTAACCATTGAAAAATTATAAAAGAAAGCTGCCACTGCACGCCTGAGTGCTTGCCAGCTCTCCAAAGATGCCCTTAAACCTAAACTATCTCATCGGTACCACGACGCGACCACCACAACATAATACAAGATCACTCTGACAATAGATCATGCCAGGCCTAAACTTGCATCCTAGTGTTTCAGACATTTGAAGTTGTAGGTCCAGTATGAAAAATGACCTATATCTTTTCCCCGTGTTTGATTTAATGGGAGATTCAATTTGTATAGGTCAATTGGATAGAAGGTCTCTGTTCTGTGCACAATCCTCCTAAATATGAAAATATTCGATAACTTCTGCAGATTTTATCAGTTAAAATTGTCATATCATAAGGAACTCGAATAAAAGTGCTTGCATCACCTTACCTTTGACCAATTATGTTTAAAAAACTTGGTCTGCCACTGCCCACTCTGCTGGAAGTCCTTAGATGAGATAGGTTAGTGTCGGAAGGGTATATTTGGAGGGGTCTCCCAAGGACTTCTGGCAGAGTGCGCAATGGCAGACCAAGTTTTTTAACTCAATTTATCAATGGTAAGCTGATGCCGGCACTTTTATTCGGGTACCTTATGATATGACAATATTAACGGCAAAAATCTGCAGAACATATCCAATATTTTTATATTTAGCAGGATTGAGATTTTTTCCGTTAACTTTGTAATTTCATAAGGTACCCGAATGACAGTGCCAGCATCAGCTTACCATTGATAAATTGAGTTAAGAAAATTTGGTCTGCCATTGCGCACTCTGCCAGAAGTCCTTGGGAGACCCCTCCAAATATACCCTTCTGACACCCCTAACCTATCTCATCTAAGGACTGCCGGCTGAGTGCGCAGTGGCAGACCAAGTTTTTTTAACATAATTTGTCAATGGTAAGCTGATGCAAGCACTTTTATTCGAGTTCTTTATGATATGACAATTTTAACTGATAAAATCTGCAGAAGTTATCGAATATTTTCATATTTAGGAGGATTGTGCACAGAACAGAGACCTTCTATCCAATTGACCTATACAAATCGAATCTCCTAATCATTACGAGCATTTCATACCAAGGCACCATCAAAATCAAACCAGTGGTTAGGTAGGGGTGAGATAGGTTAGGGGTGTCGGAAGTGCATATTCGGAGGGGTCTGACAAGGACTTCCGGCAGAGTGCGCAATGGCAGACCAAGTTTTCTTAAGTCAATTTATCAATGGTAAGCTGATGCCGGCACTTTTATTCGGGTACCTTATGATATGACAATATTAACGGCAAAAATCTGCAGAACATATCCAATATTTTTATGTTTAGCAGGATTGAGATTTTTTCCGTTAACATTGTAATTTCATAAGGTACCCGAATGACAGTGCCAGCATCAGCTTACCATTGATAAATTGAGTTAAGAAAATTTGGTCTGCCATTGCGCACTCTGCCAGAAGTCCTTGGGAGACCCCTCCAAATATACCCTTCCGACACTCCTAACCTATCTCATCTAAAGACTTTCAGCTGAGTGGGCAGTGGCAGACCAAGTTTTTTAAACATAATTTGTCAAAGGTAAGGTGATGCAAGCACTTTTATTCGAGTTCCTTATGATATGACAATTTTAACTGATAAAATCTGCAGAAGTTATCGAATATTGTCATATTTAGGAGGATTGTGCACAGAACAGAGACCTTCTATCCAATTGACCTATACAAATCGAGTCTCCTAATCATTACGAGCATTTCATACCAAGGCACCATCAAAATCAAACCAGTGGGGGAAAAGATATAGGCCAGTTTTCATACACTTTACCTACAATTTCACACTTTTTGACAGGATTGTGTACAATACAGAGACCCTCCTCCTCACTGACCTATATGACTCAAAGCTCCTAGTTATGGAGAGCATTTCATATTAAGGCGCCATCAAAATCAAACCTGGGGGGAATAAGATACAGGCCAGTTTTCATAGACCAAACCTCCATTTCAAACTTTTTGACAGGATTGCGTTCAATACTGAAACCCTCCACCCAACTGTCCTATATGACTCGAAGCTCCTCATTATGGAGAGCATTTCGTATTAAGGCACCATCAAAATCAAACACGGGGGGAAAAAGATATAGGTCATTTTTCATACACTGGACCTACAACTTCAAATGTCTGAAACACTAGGATGCGGCAAGTTTAGGCCTGGCAGACCTTGTGATCTATTGTCAGAGTGATCTTGGCTATTATGTTGTGGTGGTCGCGTCGTGGTACCCGATGAGATAGTTTAGGGGTGTCGGAAGGGCATCTTTGGAGAGGTCTGGCAAGCACTTCCGGCAGGGTGCGCAGTGGCAGACCAAGCTTTTTTTACATAATTTTTCAATGGTTAACTGATGCCAGCGCTTTCATTGTGGTACCTTATGACATATTTTTTACGAAAAAATGACTCTGAAAAATATCGATTATTTTTATGTTTCGGCAGGATTGGCTCTGGCAGACCTGGGTCATACGACTTGTTTAAGTCTTGGTTAACGATCCAAACCTAGCCTATCGTGGTACCTTATGAGATAGCCACTTACCCCCTGGGCTCTCGAACTAATACCTCCTTATTGAACTTGGACATTGGAATAAAATTCTTATTATTTTATTCCAATGATCAGTATATTTTTTCCTGCAGTGTGAATCTTGATAAGCATAACTGGTTTCTATGTAATTTTGTTTTGTTTTTAACAGACCGCTGACTCTCAATCAGTGTTGAATGATAAACTTGTTTTGGTATTCATGATTCCATTCTTTAATGTCTTTCTTATCTCCAGTTTATTACATAAACTGATATGATTGTTATTAAATAATTTTGAGACAAACTTGAAGGTGTTACCAAAAGTTTTATGGATTTCACAGTAGGGAAACATGTATGGTATCTTGAAAACAGGATAATGGAAGACAAAGTACATTTTGGTACCTATACATATGCAGACACAAGATGAAAACACATATTTTTCGTAAAATTCTGTACACTCATTCCGAAGCCTTAAGAATGCTAGGGATAAAAAATAGTTTTCGTCAATATCAAATTATATGAAATTGATAAGATAACTTCTTTTTTGTAATGAATGGTTTATATTTTCTGTAGCGCAACAAAAATATTACAAAGGTGCAGCCAGACTGTATATTTATTAGACAAACTTGTCTCCTTATTTGAAGTCCATTCGCTTAGATAGTGCCACAATAACAATTTTATTCCCTTAGATAACTAATTTTTTTGTATTGGATGACATTGTCACCGTGGCACCATCTAAGTGAATGGACTTTACAAGACATACACTGGATATTGTTAGGCCCACATATTTATAACAGTACTCTTTATTTTGCATAGAGATAATTGATTAATCTAACTTAGATTAGATAGGTTAAGATAGGTAGTCAAAATATGATATGCAAAAAAGAAAATCATTTCATTTTAGACCAAGCTTTTTCACATTATTTACTTTTATCAGCCTTCTTATAACTAAATAAACTTACTCTTTTTCTGATAATTTTTTTATACAATTGAAGGCCATACAACAAAAAAATTAGGCATGCCATTTTGTATGGTCCATACATAACAGACATATTATTTTATTTATTTTATTATATTTGGGGAGCTTACAGCTACTTTTACAATATAATTTTAGGTTTATAAGTACTTACAAGCCAATTACAAAGCTACCACATATTAACTTTTACTGTGTTTTCATATTTATAGCAAAAAAGCTACATGAACAAAAATTTACTTGAACAGATTTAAATTTTGTATTTATATGGTAACAATATAGGTACATGCAGTATGTAGTATCTGGTTTACCGAAATTCCTCAGTTTTTCAACAAATAGTTTATTTAAAAACCGGCCAAGAGCGTGTCAGACACGCCCACAAATAGGGTTTCGTAGTCAACGTTTAAATATCAGGTTTTTCAGCATTACAAACTTAATTTGTTGCTGGTTTGTTAGCAGCCGTATGATGACCAACCGCAAATAGAAAAACTCAATTTTTTATGAAACCTTTATGGGTACAATATCCGTTATAGTTTTCATTGTAATTTCAGATTGTAAGCTATATTCCATATTTATTTCAAATTTTTAGCTTTTATACTTTAGAAGTTACAGCTGGAACAAATTATGGGTCAAAAACGCCCTTTTTAAAAGTAAATATCTCGTGACAGAAACATTTTAGTGACTTTGTTTCAAAGAAACCTCATCTTAGTTTTAAAAGACCTATTCAACGATATTCTACTCAATATTACAGAAGAAAAAAAAGTTTTTTGCCCCCCTTTCACTTGTATGGGAGGGGGTCCAAAAAACATTTAAAATATTTTTTTCTTAACATTTCTATATTTGGGTCAACACGATCTATCTTCTCACCAAATTTCATGTCGATAGCTCTAAAACTGACGAAGATATGAGGGCGCGGCATACAGACAGACAGACAGACAGACAGACAGACAGACAGACAGACAGACATGACGAAACTATAAGGGTTTCTAGTAGACTACGAAACCCTAAAAAAACACGCAAAAAAGAAGTGTAGTAACGAATTTTGGAAAATGAAACCTGTTTAGATAGATTTTAGATTTTTTTTAGATCCCAATTCTTGCTTGTTTAAAGTTAGTAGTTTAGTACATTATAGATACTGAGCTGTAATTTTAACCTTGCAGATCCCGGCCACGACGACGCGTATACTGCTGAATCACTTCAAATGGGACAAGGAGAAACTGATGGAGCGGTTCTACGACGGCGACCAGGATCAGCTGTTCGCCGAGGCGAGGGTCATTAACCCCTTCAGGAAACCCGTCATACAGAAACCCAAGGTAACATACATAAACTCTATTATAATGTTTTCTTTTGTTGTACCAACTATTACTCATTGCAATGAAACAACTAAAACGGATCTAAGTTGTGTATTTTTGGATTTTAAACCTATCCAACGAGTCATTCGCGACCACGGATAGGAAAGTGTCCGAAACATTGGATAGGTTTTAAATTCAAAAATACCCTACTGAAATCCGTTTAAGTCGTAATTGTAACACTATTATAGTGTGTATGATGCCGGCTTAGAAAAGCATCACCCCATATCATTCCCGTGGGTGTTGTAAGAAGCGACTAAGGGATTTGAGAGTTGATGTGTATTGCAAGTTTAATGCAACAACCTTTGACTATGGTAATACACAGTCTTCTTAATGAGTCTCAAACTTTTGTAAGATGTGGTGTAAATGGCCGATTCTTACAGCCGTTTACACTCTGCATACACCTAAAGAGATATAGGCGCGATATACTTATGTATTTATGTATGTGTTACAGTATTTACAACAAGGAAAAATAAAGGAAAGAAAAAGCGTCACCTCTATTAAAACAAAGACATTTATTGAAGCAGTGTTAGTAACCTTGACCTCGGCTAGCGGTTTCCCTTTCGAACAATCGAATCGCTTATCAATATATATATGTACAGAGTTATTTTTGAATCAGTGCGCATACTTTGCATGGAGATTGTCGATGAATAGATATCAACGACTTTCGCTCATGTAATCACTGAAATCAAAAAGACTGTCTGCTTTTCCACATAAAACTTTGTATGTATGATCCTTACTCAATAATGGTAGGCATCTATATTACTCTTGTCCTTCTTTTGTACCTTTCTTTGGGAATTACCGGCACGTGTCGGGTGGTAGATAGATTCAGTCCGGTCCGTTCTTTCCAGAGCAACTCTTATAATCACACACTCCATGGTGAGTCCTCACTCCGCACCAAATCGTTAGGCGTAGACTTGATAGCCCCGGGGCTATAATCAAAGCCTATAGCAGGCCACTGCTGGACGTATGCCTCACCCAAAGTACGCCAAAAAAGCATGATCTCCCAACTTTTTCTTCTAAGTTATTTCAATAAGGTTCTTTTTTAGATTTCCTATATCACTTCAAAGTTGTTTATTGGTAGTCATTCCAATGGGATCATCTTGAAAAACTTACAGTATACATACAGTACGAAAATGATAGCTGTATCGGTATACAGTACGAAAATGTAAATTCGTTTACTAGATTGTAATCTCTACTCAATGTTATGTTAGAGTGTACAAAAATACCTGCTCCATTTATATCTTGGTATTGATTGGGTACATTGGAAGTTCGTGCTGTTTATATATTTATGGCATAGAAACGAAAGCAATTTCGCTTTGCCGTGTGGTGTCGGCAGAGTAGAATAGCACCACCCCTTCTCTTCCCGTGGGGGTCGCAAGAGGCGACCGAGGGATAAACCCGACCCAAACAGCCAGGGCCAACCGTATGGTGGCGGATAATCCGCCACAAAAGAATTCCCAAGGAGGGTTGACGTTTGGTAGGCGGCCGGTCGTAAAATTCAGCCAAATCCATTTGCAACACGATTTTGTGTTCAACGAAACGTGTTGCGCCGAAGTAATTGAGATAAGGGCAGGAAGATGATGAAACGAAAGCAATTTCGCTTTTGTATGTGTTTCTTCTTATGAATTGAAAAGCATTTTTATTGTATAGGAGACCGATAGATAGATAGTCATGATGAAATGACACAGGACCTTACATACCTACATTCATAAATCACGCCTCTATACCAGAAGAGTAGGCAGAGACTACCTTCTTCCACTTACATCGATCACATCTTTCTCCTTCATTTGCATAATTATTTCGGGACCCTAAAAAGTGCTTAAAATACCGTCATTTCAACGTATGTAATGCTTCTATACTATTGCCTAAGTTTTTAATTTAAAAACGTATTTATTTGTTACAGCAACCTAGACGGGTATCAACAACAGGAACTGAAGTGTGTGAAATATGTTTTACTGTTCTACCGACATCAGTAAGTATAGGATTTCTTAAATACATATAAACATTTAATAGTAATGAGCTCTTAAATAAAGGAGAAGAAGAATAGTAATTGAAACTAGATTTAGTGAAATCAAATAATATACCACTTGTTTTTTACACGGTCAGACATTGAACTTTTTTCGAGTTTATAATGTCTAATAACATTGAAAACAATGATGGTGAATTAATAAGATTGTTACATTATCTCTGATAAACCAGGTCTTTCTAATCTAATAATTGAACAAAAACGAAAAATAATCTGGTTGAATGTTTTCTTTTTCAGATTATGACAGGCTTAGAATGTGGTCACAGATTTTGCACGCAATGCTGGTGCGAATACTTAACAACCAAAATTATGGAGGAAGGCTTAGTAAGTATTCTTTTGGTTATAACTTAGAGCCCTTTTACGCAAGTAATTTTTAACCCGCCGAGAAATCTCTTGTTGAACGGGCTCTAGAAATATGGTAGCGTTTTTGCAGTTTATTTAGAAAAAGTTCCGTTATCTTTATTGCCTATCTGTCACACCTTTTACCCTAAACGCTTCCGCAGTTTACCAAAATTGGCTAGTTGTTGCGAAGTTATTGTTTCAATCAGTCTAGAACAAGCAGTCTCATTCATTGTAGTATGAAACAATTAAAGGCGAAACCTTCAATACATAGTATAGAATGAAGTTGCTTTTTGTGTTTCTCTGTCTTGAATATTCTTTATGTATAACACCATGCCGGTAAAATGCCCCTTTCCCGCGGGGAAACGAGTTGCAGCGGGAGAAACCGCTAACGGGCCGCTAGTATAGGTATTTTGAACACAGTATAAGGTTTGGCATCTACTTTTCGATCGCTTTCAGCTTGCCGAAAGACGAAACAGAAAGTGACAGATGTAAATAAAACTAATTATTTCATTGCCAAAATTTGAGGACTGTTGCTAGGCTAAAAAAAAACTTTTCGCTACATAGTAGGTATACCACTAGGTAGTTATGGAATTTAGCCAAGAAAACAATGAATAGGTAAATATCTCGTAACAGATTATATAAAAAACCACTGAGCTTCGAATAAAAAAATCTGACACGTTTATTCAGCTACGTAATAAGTATATTACGCTTCATGAGGAATATATTTACCCATCATAGCTGTAACTCATTATACTAATAACTAAGAAACGTATTTTCCTGTTAATACATAGGCTGTTCCGTAAATTGTTAGTTAAATGAAAAATAGTAAGAATTTAAAAAAACTTTATTCATAGCTTTTCAAAATATTCTCCTCCATCCTCAATGCACTTATGCATTCGGCTGAACCAGCTTTCAAAACATTCAAAAAACTCTTCTTGCGGAAGGTCGAAAAATAACCGTTGAAATTCTTCGACGGCTTCATTTGCTGTGTTAAATTTTCGTCCACGAAGCATTTATATCACCTTGGGAAATAAAAAGAAATCGCACGGAGCTAAATTGGGGCTGTACGGAGGATGGGGTAACATTTGTACCCCTGAAGATGTCAAATAGTCGACGGTTCTAGCAGCAGTGTGAGCGTGCGCGTTATCTTGGTGAAAAAGAATGCCACGCAGGCCACTCCTTGGGCGCTCGCTATTCATCTCCTCGAATGCTTGAGGCAGACAAACTTCGGTATACCATTCACTAGTAACCGTTCTACAGTTTTCTAGTGGAATTACTGCTACTGGTCCACTGCGTCGAAAAAAAGCCGCTATAATTTTTTTATTAACGCTTCGACCGCGCACAACTTTTGTTGGCAACTCGTCCACGTCAAACACCCATTGCATGGATTGCTGCTTCGTGAGCGGATCGTACCTGTAAATCCAAGTTTCGTCAGTTGTAAGGATGCAGGATACGTTTTGCGAAGTTCCTCCTTCAAACTTTTTCAACATAAATTTACACCAATCAACACGACGGGCTTTTTGCTCTTCTGTGAGAAAATGAGGTATCCATTGCGAAGCAACCTTCCTAACTTTAAGGTGTTCATGCAGGATGGTGGAAACCGCCCGTGATCCAATCTTCATTTCAGCCTGAATCTCCCGATGTGTAATGTTTTTATTCTCTCGCAATAGCCACTCCACCCTGATGACGTTTTCATGAGTTACTGCAGTTGGAGGTCGGCCGGGTCTGGGGTCATCGTTTAGGTTCTCTCGACCACGTTTAAATTCACGGAACCATTAAGTTATTGTTACTAGCGCAGGAGCAGACTCCCCAAAAGCAGCTTGTAAATTTTCGTGAGATTGCTTGAAGGTTAAACCTCGTTTATAATCATAGAAAATCATAGCATGAAAAGCTTCCCGCGGGACGTCCATTGTTGCGAACAAAAAAAGAGTAACAGATTATCTTCAAAAATATTAAAAAAAAAACTATTCATAGGTGGCCAGTGATTTTCACCATGCACATTTATATTGAAATTTGCTGCCAGCTAAAAATAGTTTCTGGAGAAAAGAGATTATATTTACCCCGTGGCTAAAGACTTCCGGAACAGCCCACGTAGAACTCCTTCCTTGCCTATAAATAAATCAGCGTAGTAGATCTTGATAAAGAGCAATGTTATCGATATTATATTTGCGTAATTGGCCTAATTCAGTTTCGTACAGGTAGGTAGATCTACGTACACCAGTATTATAAGAAGGAAATATTTTGTTTGTGTGTATGTAATGTAAATCGATAATACTCTGAAACTTCTGTAAAGATTTCATAACTTTTTCACTATTATAAAGCTTAATCTTTGAATTAACCTAGTCTGTTCTTTAATGTTCAATTCCCATTATAAAACGTTTGGCACCGTTAGGCTGCTGTATATTATTATAATTATATGGTTATACACGTCGAACGATGTTATTTCTTTTTCTAGCATAAAAAATATGAAGTAAAAATAGTATATCACCTTTTGACCCCTCGTATCTTTGATTAGCTACTATAAAGTGTAATGTTAATAGGTAGGCAGTAAAAAACTACTTACAGTGTAGCTATCTTGCAAATATCCATGAATGAATGTTATAAATAAAATAAAAAAATTCTATAAAGCCAGGCAAAATTTAATTCAAAAAAAACATCCAGAAATATTAAATAAATAAAATCAAAGTAATAAAATGCAGCGACATCTAACATTGCCATTGACATTATGTCTTAAACTTAGTATAATACGAAACGACTAAAACCAGTTTCAACGCCCCTTACAATATTTCTAGCGATGTTTTATATGTCTAACTGATGTCCGTGTGGTAGCGGCTAAGAATAATGCCACTCCTAGTCTTCTCAGGATGTTTCGTAAAAGGCGACGTAGAGTTTTTAACCTCGGCTGAATTTCCGTCGACTATGGTCAACCAAATGGTGGTGGTGATACCACCTAAAATAGCATTCCCAAAGAGGGTTAACGTCAGGCAGACAGCCAATCATAAAACACTGCGAAACATCCTTTTGTTACATGATTTTGTGACATGTAGTGCTGCCCCAACTGATTAGGTGCGTCCACACCAGCCGAGGCTGCTCGCTGCCTCACTGCCTCGCGCGGCATATGCTTTTGCGCAGGCGAGGCAAGTTCGGCCCAATATGGACGCCTAAACAAATTAATCGGCAAACATCTAAGGCGCGTTGATTTTTGGCTTGGCCCGCGCGCGTTCGCTTGAGCACGAGCATGCGTTGCCACGTAATTTTTATGGTCGTTTGCCTCTCGAGACAGCGAGCCTTGCTTGAGCTTAGCCTCGCTTGGTGTGAACGCGCCTTTTGAGGTAAGGGTAGGAAGATGATAATCTAACTGATGTCCTATTTTTGTACTCGTAGGGTCAAACAATAGCGTGTGCGGCGCACGCGTGCGACATCTTGGTGGACGACGCGACGGTGATGCGGCTGGTGCGCGAGCCGCGCGTCAAGCTCAAATACCAGCATATCATCACCAACTCTTTTGTCGAGGTAAGTCATCTTATCTTATACCTTTAAACGAGCAAAAAATGTTTAAATCTCGGAAACGACTCCAACAATTTTCACAAAATTTCGTCGATAGGGGTTTTCGGGGCCGATAAATCGATCATTGATATGTTTCATTTTCCAAAAATCGCTACTTCACACTTTTTCTTGTACATTCTTTTAGAACTAACAACGACATCTGTTGGTGAGTAAGACAGGATAGCCGTGCGTGTTTGTGAGTTGTTTCGAAGCTAACGCATAAAAAACAAAAACCGAGCGAGCTCGATCCAAAAGCTGGTGTAGTTCAAGTCACAGTTCACACTTAGTCAGAATTTTTTTAGGCTTAAGCGATGAGTGCCGGCTGGAAGCCGTGCAGGCTGTTTTACGTTAAATTCGGGCCATCAGGTATGTATGCACGGACCAAGTGTCCGTGCGACTACCTTTTAGGATTGGTATTGGTCCAGGTGGATTATAAATGCAAATCTGAGACTCATCGGTCTCACGATGCGTAGATGCCTATCTTTGGGGAGGAAACTCGGAAGAATTATTGCAAGACGCTCGTGAGATCGATGATTCGCAGATTTACATTCATAGTCCATTTGGCTGGACAGTACCTATCCTTCAAGATACACAACACATCAATCAGCATAGAGCAGTCGACTGGCACGTAGGCTTCCCCCAAAGTACGCGATAAGATGCGATCTCCCGTTTTCGCCATTCAGTCACTACAAGTAGCTCTCATTGATCTTCGATCCATCTGGCCGGAGGACGTCCAGTCTAGCCGGAGGCGTAACCTCCACTGTAGAACCTGTTTACTCGATCGTCCATCGGTTCTACGACAGATATATTTTAGTGATTTTTCATCGTATTCTTCTATTTCAGTGCAACCGCCTGCTGCGCTGGTGCCCGTCGCCGGACTGCAGTAACGCGATCAAGGTGGCGTACGTGGAGGCGGCGCCGGTCACCTGCCGCTGCGGGCACACCTTCTGCTTCGCCTGCGGGGAGAACTGGCACGATCCCGTCAGGTGCTGTCTGCTCCGCAAGTGGATCAAGGTATGAGCGGCTGTCTATGAGCGCATGAATCGTCCAAATTAGTCAACAACTAATCTAGACATTCAAAATCCGATCGAATCACTTGAAATTATATATAGACCAAATCATACAAATCAAAATCAGACCTAACTAATGAAAGCCTAAACAAACAGGCTGACCAAATCAAAATTCGACCAGATCAATTGCTTCTGGTTCGATCAGAATCCGACTTGAGCAATCAGAATCCGACTAGAGAAATCACAATTCGATCAGACAAATTTCAATCCGCCTAGATCAATCCTAATACGACCTGATCAATCATAATCCGACCAGACCAAACAAATCTGGGCGGACCAATCACAATTTCTCCGGCTCAGTCACAATCTCACCAGACCAATCGCAATCTGACCAGACCAATCACAATCGGACAGGACCAATCACAATCGGACCAGACCAATCACAATCGGACAGGACCAATCACAATCGGACCAGACCAATCACAATTTGAGTGGACCAACCACAATCCGATCTCGAAACTCATTGGTAATGAAAATTCTAACCTACAACATATATTTTCTCTACAGAAATGCGACGACGACTCGGAAACGTCGAACTGGATCGCGGCGAACACCAAAGAGTGTCCGAAGTGCAACGTGACCATCGAGAAGGACGGCGGCTGCAACCACATGGTCTGCAAGAACCAGAACTGCAAGGCAGACTTCTGCTGGGTCTGCCTCGGCCCCTGGGAGCCCCATGGCAGCAGCTGGTACAACTGTAACAGGTGAGGCTGCAACCACATGGTCTGCAAGAACCAGAACTGCAAGGCAGACTTCTGCTGGGTCTGCCTCGGCCCCTGGGAGCCTCATGGCAGCAGCTGGTACAACTGTAACAGGTGAGATAGATAAATAGAAAATCATTTATTCAAAATACTGCGACACTTTACACAGCAAAGTACTCACTTACTAAAATAAACAAAAAAAACAAAACATTTAGCATCACAGTGTACAGTGAGGTACTCTGATATGCAACGTGGCGCAATAATGAAGAGGTCAACGACTCAGCCAAAATGCCTATCTCAGGGGAGAATAGACGGCTGTTTTTCAGTCGAAACCTAGGTATTCTATCTTCTCGTCGACTGGATCCAAAGCATGAGTAAACTGTGAGACTGCAACCACGTGGTCTGCAAGAACCAGAACTGCAAGGCGGACTTCTCTCAGACAGATTTTGAGTTGAATATTTTGTTTCTGAATATTGGATGCCTCTTTTTTCGTGAATTTGAATGCGTTTTGTTTCCCTACTTGACATTGGCACACCATAAACACAAAAAAGGTAAACACGCGCTTTTGAGGTACAACTTTTTGTGTGTTCAACTTTTCACCTCTATCGATGAGAAAATGCATGAGAAAAGAGCAAATTCATTTAAGATAAGATAAGATAATTTCTTTATTATTAAACTTAATTACAAATAGGTAAACTTATATAAAATAGTTATGAGAGTTGCCCATTTCCTAAACTAAGAATGAGAATTCCTGTATCTTAGGTAAATGGATAGCCCGACATAACCATTAATTAACAAAATCTACTATTGATACTATACAAGTATGAATAAACTTAAATACACTATACAAAATTGTCTTAACAAATTAATACTAGTGCAGAAAAAATAAACAATCATCATAAGTGAATTTAGTGTTCAAACGTGTTTTAGTTAAACATTCCATACTTAAATTATGAATAGCAAATTCAGCATATCATTAGGACGCAACACAAATAAAATAACAAATCGGATTTTCGCTTACTCTACAAATTACCTAACATTATAACTATGTCAACCAACTAAAATTAGAAGTTACGAATTGTGCTACAATGTCCATATTAATATTTCTTATAAAAATAACACTTGTCCACTTAAATAATTATTAAAAGTCCGCTTTAGGCGTAATCGGTAGAACGCAAGTATCGATCCTCGGCAATTTTTCTGGCTGGGCATTTTTCGTCACCTGTTTTATGATTGCTCGGCTTTTTGAAACGTATGCATGTTGCACATTTAGCTGGCTGTGTCCTTGCAGTACAATCCTTCATCGAATGTCCCAATGTCCCACAATGACCGCAAGTGGGATCAGTGTCACTGCAGTGTTTTGCTGAGTGCCCATATTGCTGACACTGGAAGCACCTCGTTAAATGAGTATAATCTCGTACCCGGCAGGAAGACCAATTTATGTAAACACGATCTTGTGCTATAAGAATTTTCCGAATCTCGGCTGTGACCTCTAGAATGTAATTGCAGTATGGGACTTCTTTTCTTCCTGATTTATGGCTAAATCTCACTGACTTTTTAAATAGCTCACGATCAATGCTTGTTTCTTTTTCTGCAATATTCTGCTCGTACAGACATTCATACAGATCACAGTGATGTCAGAAGGTACACCCAAAATAATTATCTTCGGTTTCCTTTTCGTGGTCTCCTCAACTTTCAGGCCAGATTTTATTAATTGATCCGATTTCTTAAGCTTCTCAATATCTTTCTTTTGCTCGGAGCTAATAATGACTCCACCGTTCTTGGTGTTCCAAACGCCACGGATGTGCAGTTTCAATTTGTCCGGCTTGATGATTTCTTGTACGATTTTCTTGGTTTGCTCGCTTTGTTGTTCTTTATTTTCTGGGTAGATTGCAATAGTTGCCGAGCTAGGAGGGCAAATAACAGAATCTTTCCCTTTTTTCACCATACCGGAATAAGATGCATGAGCTGGCGTGGCTGCGCTGGTTGCTGCTTTAACACATTTCTTAATATCCTCGAAATGATTGGCTATAACGTTATCACGTACATTATCATTGTACATGACTTCGATTTCTGTATTGGCCGATATGTATTTCTGCTTAATCATCTGGTAATTCAAAGCCATATGCGAAGATGCACCCAACACATTAGTACACAGGGCTGAGATTTTTTGCTTTTGCTCGGAGTTCAGCTTACTTGTAGCTTCACGTATAATAGTGCAGACGTCGGAAAGCCCATCTTCGATTTTCGTGAGCCATCTATGGATTTCTGGAGTCGAGGCTATGTCTAAATCCGGCAATTTTGTGGTTCTCCCAACTGGGGGTGAAAGAGGATCAACCCTAGTTGCCATAATAAAGTATTTATGACTTTTTACAGCATTATACAATAAAGCTGATTCATTACATCACACACTAGCACAATTTTATTTAGTCGTCTTCATCATAGTTCACAAGTGCTGACACAAAGTTTATGTTGACCTAGTCACATTTAATTAAATAAATTATGATTTGAATGGCCAAAAACACGTCTGTACACAACGGCGCGAGTAAGTAGAGACTCTTTATTCGAGATTTACAACTCGAGCTTTTGAATCCCTCAATGAGCTCAGGATACTGCTTTTAAATTTACGAGCGAAGTATCTTTCGCTACCTCAGGGATTTAAATAAGCACTTATAGCAAAAAATAACTTTGCTCTCTAGTTACCCGACTGCCTCAGAATGTACATTTAATTGTATGTAAAATTCTTTTTCACGGGCTACAGCCCAGACGGATAGTCGGATTTTGACATATATGAGGTGTCGTTATATTCGTCTCAGTAGCACGAGTGACACTGGCTATATAAAAAAGTTATAAATTCAAGATGGCGGACTTTAAGCGCAAAATACAACTTTGAAATTACCGCAGTCGGGTTTTTGTTTTTTTAATACATCTGCTTGTCCCCCTCAGATACGACGAAGACGAAGCGAAAGCGGCGCGCGACGCGCAGGAGCGGTCGCGCGCGGCACTACAGCGCTACTTGTTCTACTGCAACCGATACATGAACCACATGCAGTCGCTGCGCTTCGAGAGCAAGCTGTACGCCTCCGTCAAGGAGAAGATGGAGGAGATGCAACAACACAACATGAGCTGGATCGAGGTATATACACTGCGCTCGCCACCCCACAGCTACTGTTCTACTGCACTTCCAGAGCAAGCTGTACGCCTCCGTCAAGGAGAAGATGGAGGAGATGCAGCAACACAACATGAGCTGGATCGAGGTATATACACTGCGCTCGCCACCCCACAGCTACTGTTCTACTGCACTTCCAGAGCAAGCTGTACGCCTCCGTCAAGGAGAAGATGGAGGAGATGCAGCAACACAACATGAGCTGGATCGAGGTACACTGCGCTCGCCACCCCACAGCTACTGTTCTACTGCACTTCCAGAGCAAGCTGTACGCCTCCGTCAAGGAGAAGATGGAGGAGATGCAGCAACACAACATGAGCTGGATCGAGGTATATACACTGCGCTCGCCACCCCACAGCTACTGTTCTACTGCACTTCCAGAGCAAGCTGTACGCCTCCGTCAAGGAGAAGATGGAGGAGATGCAGCAACACAACATGAGCTGGATCGAGGTATATACACTGCGCTCGCCACCCCACAGCTACTGTTCTACTGCACTTCCAGAGCAAGCTGTACGCCTCCGTCAAGGAGAAGATGGAGGAGATGCAGCAACACAACATGAGCTGGATCGACGTAGAGAAAAACAAACACTAACAATATTTTTGATCTCAAAACATACAAACCTTATCTATCACTTATATCTCCTACTGGAAAGGCCTACCAAACACGCCTTAAAAATGCCTTTAAATTATCCTCAAATATTTGTCGGTAGTGATAATTTCGATAAAATCGCAACAACATAGTAACCGGTGATATAACAAGTGACTTCACATTTTGCACGATATATTATATCAAAGATATATCATAACAGCAGTTGTTCTTGCTGAATTAGCAATCGC
The DNA here is from genome assembly GCA_024500475.1 of Phthorimaea operculella. Classification (NCBI taxonomy): domain Eukaryota; kingdom Metazoa; phylum Arthropoda; class Insecta; order Lepidoptera; family Gelechiidae; genus Phthorimaea; species Phthorimaea operculella. The sequence goes on from JANFCV010000002.1 coordinate 13,242,380, forward strand.
CAATCGCTACGTCTGGATGTTGTACGGTGGACGATTTTGATATAATATGGTTATACAAGGTGTTCCAATGTAAATACATTAAATTAGAGACGTTGTGTAGGCCATCGTACCGAATATTTTTCATTATGGGGCCAAGTTATGAAAACCCCTTGTTTAGAAGTAATTAGCAACTTAAATTTGTTAAATTTAATTTTGTCCCACATTATGAAAGGAGCTTTATTTATTATGACCTTTACTTATGTCATGTTGCCGTCTTGGAAAAACTTTTGATATTACCGCCACAACTGTTGCCAAGGCAACGGTTTTGGTGGTAATTTAGTTGCCAAGGCAACAGTTGTGGCGTGTTGTGGCGTAGACTAAGGTCAAATGTCATATTCGTCAAAAACTGACACAACTGACACTACCGACTCTACTGGATTTTCTGATTGGCCCTTTGTCTTTGCGTCTCTATGGGTTTTCTAAGTCAAAAGAAGATTTTAGTTTGAAGCGGTAATAAAATAAAGTTGACACCAAGAAAGAGATCTTTTATCTTAAGTTTTCGTTAAATTTCAAACATAGACAACTATGTTCCAAACTTTTTCGAAGATTCAAATCCAACAAGTTAAAAATGCAAAGTTGCAATCTTGGATAAGGGGTAATACATAATGGTTGTAGTAAATGTTGGTATTTAGTTTGTATGGAAATTTCAACTTCTTAATTGTTAAGAATTCAAACTTGGTGCCATAATGGAAATTGTTCAGTACAATGGTCTACACAACGTCTCCAATTTAATGTATTTCCTTTGGAACACCTTGTATAATCATTAAAACCTGGCATTGATCTGTCCAAGGCATTTGATTGCATAGATAGTGAATAATTATTGTTAAAATAGGGCATCTGGCATTAGAGAATCAGCGCAAGAATTATTTAAGTCTTTTTTAAATATTAGAACTTGGAAGGTTCAAATAAACTACGCTTGTTGGCCTTGGTCACAGTGGTACTCATGGTGTGCCTCAAGGGTCTACCTTAGGTCCATTCTTATTTTTAATTGACACGAAATGTTTTCGTTCCAGGTCCAGTTCCTTAAGAAAGCCGTGGACATCCTGTGCCAATGCCGGCAGACCCTCATGTACACTTACGTATTCGCGTACTACCTGCGCAAGAACAACCAGTCGGTGATCTTTGAGGACAACCAGCGGGATCTGGAGTCAGCCACCGAGACCCTCTCGGAGTACCTCGAGAGGGACATCACTTCTGAGAACCTGGCCGACATCAAGCAGAAGGTGCAGGACAAATACAGGTGAATAAAGTCAAGTTTATTTATTAATACCCATACATACATGCATACATACATACATACATCACGCCTCTTTCCCGGAGGGGTAGGCAGAGACTACGTCCTTCCACTTGCTACGATCCTGACATACCTCTTTCGCTTCTTCAACATTCATCAATCTCTTCATGCACGCTCGTCGGTTTAGGATACTTTTGACCAGACCTTTCTTTAAAACGTTCCCGATTTGGTCCGGGTACGTTCGTCTAGGTCTTCCCCTTCCAACGTACCCATCCACACTCTTCATATATACTTTTTTCGTTAATCTTCTTTCACAACTATCTTTTACAAAAATGTTGATTCGAATAGTTCCAACAAGACATACTATAACAGCCACAATACAATCCACTGCTGAGCATGGGCCTACCGGTAGTAGGGGGTATTTGCCATACTCACTACGCTTGGCAGGCGGGTTGGTGAGTGCAATACAATATGTTGCAATGCGATTGCGAAATTCCAGGGATCGAACCCCTGGATAAATTTATCCCATAGTCGCCTCTTATGTCACCCACGGGAAAGATATGGGGTGATTGTAAGCCGGAGACACACGGGGACAAGACATATTTTGTGTAAAAGCTTATCTAAAACAACTTAAAAACATGGTTTTAAAATAAAAGCTTTAAGCAATATCGCTCAACAATCAACTATTTGTTTACAGATATTGCGACAGCCGGCGTAAGGTGTTGCTGGAGCACGTGCACGAGGGGTACGAGAAGGACTGCTGGGACTACACAGAGTAAACCCCCCCTCCCTTTCCCTCCCCCTCACACACACCGATACAACACAGCCTATACACACACACTGACGGACGTTGCGAATACAGGGATACGTTCAAGGTGGTCTCTTTCGTCGTTCTTTCGTCGCTCTTTTAAACTATGACATCGCTAGTTTAAAAGTTCTACGAAAGAGCTACGAAAGAGGCCACCAGGAACGTGCCCCAGGGAGCAACAAAAAGGATATAACAAAAAAGGAGCTCCGAAAGGGAAGGGAGGTCAAGGTACTCGTAAAACTGAACATCTTTCTCCATGAAACATGTATCGAAATATGAAAAAAAAAATATGGACCTCTCTTACAAAATCGCCAATCAGCTGATTGATTTACTATGGGAGAAACAAATATTTGTTTCATATTTCGACCCATGTCCCATGTGGAAAGTTGTTCAGTTTCATAAGTTCATTGACATCCTTTCGGCTTGTTATACCCTTTTTGTTACTCCTGGTATACTGCCAACCTTTGCCCGTAAAATAATGGCCCTAAGCTTTCGCCCTAAAAACTACGTCCGTCAAACCATGTTCGGATACATACACGAAAACACCGCTTAGACAATAGTTTTGATGAACACTAACTGAATGCCTGTGTTCATTAGTCCGCCATCTTGTTAGGGCATTTTAAGCTAGAATACTTAGTTTATTTCGGGAAAGAAAATACACAGTGTATCCGAACAATTCGTGTGTTACCAAAGTGATGAAATAAATGATTCGGAATTGACTTGGACTAAAAAGCCCATGACAATACTGTTACGCACGTATTAATATAAACTAATGTGGGTGCCGAGTTCTTAATCTTTTGAGTGAAATTTGACAAGGGAATGAAATTGATGCAAATTAATAATTATAATATAGCTCATCCGGAAAAAGAGACGTTTAGAAAAGTATAAGATCTCAAATGTGATGGCGTCAATACTCTTTGAAATAGCCCTTTTGTTTCGTTTCAATGTAAATGATTTCAATGAATTAAATATTTAATAATTATTTGGAATAACAAATCGTATCACTCGACACACAAGCAGTTTCCTCTATACATTGTAATAGTTTGATTTTAGCTCCAGATCTCCTTTTATTATAGTTAGAATCCATGATTATTTGTCGACTGTAACAGTTAGGGGTTGTCCAGGGGAGGATGGCGCGACAAGTGTTGCGGACGCCGGCTGTGGAGTTGCGACGCGCTGTCATAAGGACGTAGGACGACATTATGTAGCCGTCATCATCTGCCTGCCCTTATCCTAACTTATTTGGGGCCGGCGCCACATTTCTTTCTCTTCCATTCATCTCTATCAGCCGTAAAATCTTTGTTTACACCTTTTTTATTTATATCATCTTTTACACAATCCTTCCAAACTTTTTTAGGCCTTCCTCTTAGGACATTATGCAGCCGTATGATAGCATATCCAGCCAGGAGATAACTTGCAATAATGTGATGGATGGCATATGTATGTAGACGTGTTATATGATGTTAGGTGCAGCCGAACGAAGTATGCATATTAGGTCTCCTGAATTTCATCTGTCCCCATTCACAACGCGAATATTGGGGTTTTCGAGGTTTGATAAGTGGGGTCTTTAGGTGTTTTGTGATTTGCAGTACAATCAACAAATCAATGCGTTTGAAATAACAATGATGAATGAAAAAACAGGCTTTGATGTATCGTCAAAAATCTATTCTGAAAAAAAAAACTATGAGCTACTTATCTCTTTCAAAATAGATGTTTCTATCTGCAACTGAGACAAATTGTATTAAATTATTTATTTTCTTTCAATTACAATCAAATCCCAAATAATTTTCTGTCTTTACGTTGTATCAATATATCGTAACATATGTCACGCGCGTAAAAAGTAACTCTTACACAACCTCCACGCTCCGCCCGGCTCCGATGGCAACATTTGAAGCGTCTGTCGTCACTCCCTGGACTTCTAATTTTAATATAATTATTTTGATACTTTAATGTTAAAGTAGTCGTGTAAATTGCTTAGCGTAGTATGTTTTAAAACTCTTGATGCTTATTTGTTTGTACGTTTTTGACCTCATTTCATAGTAAATAATAATAGTAATACCATTTTGTGGTGTGTTTAGTTCGCCGTTGCTTGCTCAGATTCTCGAGTTATTTTCAACTGAATTTTTCATTCAATGTAGTGGCACAATATAAATAAAAAATATCGGTTAAGAAGAACGAAAAAAATATTTTTACCAAAAAAACATATTTTTGTTATTAGAGTACTGTTTATCAATGTAAAGAATAAGGTGTTAGTTGAAGGCATAGTGTGTTTTTATTCTGTGATCGACTTACTTTACCGCCTCGAAGGCTTGGATTATCCTCGGTGTTGGTAGATGACGGTAGTCGACCGGACTGCCCTATTCGTATAAAATGTAAAATAAATCCTAATAAAAAAATAACGACTGGTACTGTAAAGTATTCAATAAGGTTTAGATTCGCGCAGTCTATGTCCCTAACTTTTTGAAAGCGTAGGATATGTGGCTAAGACTTTATCCATAATTTTATCCAATTAATCTAAATTTTGGACTAATTTCCATGCCAGCTTGTATAAATAGATTAACAATATTTTTGAATGTCTATTGGATCGCAAGACTCAGCTTTTGTATGATACTTCTCGCGCTACATATCTGTCACTACGATTATACGAGTAAATCTTATGGTTTGATTCGTGCGGAGTCGGTTGCACTGCCAGTAAAATGTCGTAATTATAAAATTAAATGGAAGCTTGCTGAGTTCACATAGTGGACGCGAATCGGTAATGTAGGCAGGTCCTCTACTCTATAATTTTGTGCCAGATACAGACTTGATAAGATATTTTAAAAGATAATTCAAGAATTGAAATTATCGACTTAATTTTGAATACCAAGTTATGGCAATTCGGAAGGCCTAATATTCGTCTCTTGCTTGCTTATCGTGTGGGATACCGAGTTAATGAATTTTTCCTTTTGTTTTTAACCGATTTTCAATTACTAGTAGGGCACTAGGGCACTGACATGATTGACTAACATCTAAGTGCTGATGGTCAATCGAATCTCAGTTGGCTAGACCAGTCACAAATATAAGTTTCTTTGAAGACCTATACTTATTTCTGCCAAACTGTCTGTAAACGCGAACCTAATTGTGGGAAAATGTAGATGGAGGACCTACATTCGGCACACACGTACATTCTGTAAATATAGATGCTGTATCATATTTTATGGTTAAAGTATAATATAATGTACAATAACTATGTATCGAAGCATCTTGTGTGTGTCTTGACGACACAGTTGTATAAGTTTAAGGATGGAATAAAAAATAGTAACATCGAGACGAGGAATTTTATTTAAACCCAAATAACAACCCCTAAATTTGTTTAAAAAAATATATAAATTACTGTTAAATTACATTATAATTTTAATAATGTTATAATAACTGTAACTGTTCACATTTTAAAGGTGTTGAAAATAGTCTTGTCGTTAGAAAGTATTAGAACTAAACAATCTGCGTATATTATCATATTTAATACCAAAACAGTTACATGAAAAAATCGTCATGTAAATTACTGAAATCAAAATCTGTTTATAAATGTCGCAAAATTTTCAAAATGTTTTATGATTTTTACACACATTTTTTTTTTACTTACTTTCTTTCGAATAAATATAACTAAAAATACTGACGTATACAAGTAATAGTTTTTCAGTTATGGCCCATAATAACTTCTTTTTCATATTTGATTGACCGAAAACTTTCTGGCGGGATTGCATTCCATAAACAAGCCAAGGCATGGCATTCAGCCCACGATACATCTTCTCATCGATAAAAGCAGTGATTTCGTATAATACTTGTAGTTGGCAGAGACTAAAGGTTTATTTATCGCAGGGACGCGTTGGCGCCTTCTCCCACGAGACCTAGTAAAGCCTAGTGGATACACACTGGTAAGTCGTTAACAACTTTACTACATGTATAGTTATGTTATGTATGACGTAGTATGTGACAGAATCAGATATTCGGCCGAAGTCCTACGATGATGCATGCTCTATTCCTCGCTCCACCGAACTGCCTTAAATGCCATATTACTAAACAGATCTAGAAATTCTAGGTTTTCGGTCGAATTTCTGGAGCTTCTTTGGACGATGCGATGGTCGAACGAAGACTACGATTTTGCCATTTTTCGGCTTTTGTCCAACATCCTAGAATTTCGGCCAAAGAATTCCTGGTTATATGTCATAATATTACTGCGACATACACAATTTTACAGAGAAATTTCACTTGCAAAATTTGTACTAAAGAATTTGAACCTTCGACTTTAGCTATCAGTAGTAGCCTCTCTCTCATGTCTCTTAAGTTACCGAAATGTGAAACTAGCTGAAACAAGCTTCATATTCCTATTTACTAAGTTACTAAGAAAAGTTTCAGTTTAACATTTCGAACACGCCTAAAAAGTTTAACTTATAGCTGTCGACCAAACATTTTGCAGACTACGCTTGAGACTACGCTTCGTAAACTCCGTTATGCTACGATTTTTATGCGGGTGTAAAATATTCCATAGTAAATCGATCTTTCAATTACAGGGCGAAAAAAAAATGGAACTATGTGGAACTGTTTTATAAATCTGCAAGTGTATAAAGACTAGAACTGGTCCATCTTTTAGTTAAGTCAGTATCTTACCAACGCTGTAATTTATAAAAATGTATAGGACAAGTTTTTTTACGATAAAATTATAATAAAAGCCTAAATAAAAATAGAAACGATGTTTTCAATGCGGGTGCGTTGTTGTATTGTGAAGAAAAATTGCATAGATTTTGTAGTATGCTTAGCACGAGTCGTAGAGACTGCTACGCCGTAGACGATGTAGTCAGATATTGGCTACTGCTCGTAGTTCATCTAATATGCCTTAGATGATGTGGCAGGGGACTGACTACAGATTGTAGTTTATCTGTTTTGCTGTAAATGATGTAAAGCAGCAGGCTAAATACGGGTCGTAGTGAATTTGCTACGCTGTAGACGCTGTAACAGGATAAAGGCTACGGGTTGTAGTGAATCTGCTACGCCGTAGACATTGTAGCAGGATAAAGGCTACGGGTTGTAGTGAATCTGCTACGCCGTAGACGGTGTAGCAGGATGATTGCTACGGTAACTAATAGTAAATCTGCTACGCCTTAGATGATGTAGTATGTCAGTGGCTACGGCGTGTAGTCAATCTGCTACGCTGTGGGCGATGTGGCAGTATCTAGTTCCAAAATAGGTTTGTAACGAATTTTACTAAAAGATCAAACACAGTTTTTGTCATCGTTTTTAAATCAAACATTTTTGTCGGCACATCTGGTAATTATTCATTTCTTCACGATACAAACGCAACTCGCGTAGTTAGAAAAATAAAACCACAAGGTAAAGCAGTCAAGTTCTATATTTTATCGTTTACTTAATTTATTTTGTACAAACTTCAACAATATATATAATAAATACTCAATTAAACCTCTATCATTCAGCAAACTGAACTCACTTTGATGTCATAAGTTATTCAAATAAACAATACAACGATATAGTAACTTATTGTCTAAACTTAATTAAACACAACTTTTTTGTGCAAATATGCCTAATAGTAGGTAAAATGTATAATGCTTGGTTAAACCAACATAAGGGGGTGTTCATACATACTCAAAAAACTTAACAAGGTAACGAATCCTTAGGCACGGTTCACACGCCAGATAAATTTTATATAATTCTATAATTTTTCGACCTATACTTAAGTGGGTCCAATTAGCCTAAATCCAAAATAGTAAATAGCGTTTTGTATCGGTCTCATCCAGATTTTTGAAACCTAAATGATGGGTTGCTGTTACAATACCCTGCCTGTCGAATTGGCATACATTGCTGGTAATCTTGAGTTTCATTTAAATACAAAATAACCAACAATGCAATGCGTAGATAAACAGTTTAGGTAGTAATACATGTAAGTAGTTATATTTTTATATATCACTTTTTAGCATTATCGTATCATTTTGAAATTCTCAAATAAAGGTGGAATTTTGGCCGGATAGTGTAACAGCAACTATAGGGTGTGAACCGTTCCTAGGAGGGGTAAAGGGGGGGGTGTAATCGCCGCCGGTGACGGCCGCGCGGGGGGGCGGGAAGGGGGAATGCCGCCCTTCCCCTCGCGCTTCTTCCTCCACTGACCTTTATGGATACAAGTAAGCTAGACATATAGATATAGCGAACACGTATAATTTTACTTTACAGATTGGTACTGTACCGATTTAAGGGCGTTGAATGCGTAGAAAAGGGACTTTTAACTCAAGTGCATGCATTTTGTTGTCATATTGTCTGGATTAAACAATCCACATGTTTTTTAATAGCGTTTCATATTTTGATCTATGTTTAACCTCGTTAGATAAACATTTTACTAGTATACAGCGTACGCTCTCCATATAGATATGACCCATATTGTGCCATATAGTCAATATTGCGGAATTTAAATAACATTACTATGACGCGCCTTATCTTATGTCCAGTTTACTTGTAAATATAAAGATAAATGCTTTCACGTTACAAAATTATCTAGATATCTGTAACCATTAATTTATTGCAAAATATGTGCAAAACTGTAAGCGTCTCATTTAGTTACATACACTGACTCTTTAGACTTTGCAACACTTAGATTGTCTTGCACTTCAGAATTTCACATTTTATGTTTAAACGAATTGAAAACAACCGACACACAACTATTCGGTGACATGTCCATAATGAAAGCGAAACCTTTGTCCGGTGCGTGACGTGACGTGACTGTGACGAACGGTAGCGTCACGGTAACGTAACATGACCGTCACGAAACGGTAATGTGGAATTACTGTTACGAAACGGTATCGTAACACGACCATTACGAAACGGTAACGTAACATGACCATCATAAAATAGAAATATGACATTACTGTTACGAAACGGTAGCGGCACGGTAACGTAACACGATCGTCACAAAACGGGAACGTGACATTAAACGGTAGCGAACATGGTAACGTGACATGACCGTCACGAAACGGTAACATGACATTACTGTTACGAAACTGTAGCGACACGGTAACGTAACACGATCGTCACAAAACGGGAACGTGACATTAAACGGTAGCGAACATGGTAACGTGACATGACCGTCACGAAACGGTAACATGACATTACTGTTACGAAACTGTAGCGACACGGTAACGTGACATGACCGTCACAAAACGGGAACGTAGCATTGCTTTTTTTTTTTTTTAATACTGGACTCTATGTTTTCCGGTCCCGGGACCGTTAAAACTACACCTGACTATTTGGTGGGGAGCGAGGGCTCACCCGGATTACTGTTACGAAACGGTAGGACACGGTAACATGACATGACCGTCACGAATCGGTAACGTGACGTTACTGTTACGAAACTGTAGCGACACGGTAACGTGACATGACCGTCACGAAACGGTAACGTGAGTTGACCGTGACGTAACGTGACGGCGCGGTCACGACACGACACGGCACCGGCTTATTGCTCCAAGCTTATTTACGTTACTCTCTTAAACTCGCTGATATCAATAGTAAGACATGATAAATTAGTGTTGCGTGCGGTTTGGGATCTACCCGGCGATAAGCTCTCAATATTTACAGAGTAGAAAATTGACCACTTCCAAAGTTAAATTACAAAATTTTAATGATTTAGGTAGTTTGTTGTGCTAGAAAAGACAATACTGAGTCGAGACTCGCCTCGATCGAGCCGGCGGCGCCGCAGACAGCGGTCGCCTGCGATCGGCCCCACTTAGAGAGATGTCAATCGAAAAATAAAAATACTTCATTAACTACCTTACTCGGTAAGGGACGTTCGATCTCTTAGGTATATCAATACTTATTGCTAAATACGGTGATCTGTCTGGCAGCCGAATGAATCGCTATAATGATGCGTACATCGCCACAAATGTGTATGCAAGAGCAAATATTCGAAGCAGTACCAGCCCGCTCGCAATTTATTAAAGGTAATGGTCGCCTTAAGGGCCGGGGTGTGCGCTCCGACCGCCCTTAATAATATTAACTAAGATTTTGATTCTAGCGCAGCGTGGCGTGTCTCGGAACGCACATTCAGACCCTCGTCCGGCGCAGCTCAGGGCTTGAAATCCGGTTATTATTCTTAGCACTACGAATTATAAGGTAGTTATTGCCTTGACTTTGTCGATACTGTCCAAAATCGATTATTTAAACATTTCTCAGCAGATATTGAGAGCGTAAATCACAGCAGTTTTATTTCAAAGAACGCGAGTTACTTGAGAGCTTATTATAAAAATATTATATCTATTTATTGGTGTTTTTGTTAGTTGCTGCTGAACGAATATTTATGCGGTTTTCAATAAATGGTTTCAAGCCCTGGCGCTCGCGTGGCTCGCTAGGCCGCTGGGGAGGCAGCCCGACGAACCAACAGCTAATGTAATTCAGGGAAGAAAATTACATTAACTACGTGGAAAGTGCGCGTTACATAAAATGGCTCGATTCCTATGATGCGTACTGAATTAGGACGGAAGTGAATTCTGGTACCGATTTCACAGCTGATCTGTAAGCTTACAAGATAACTTTGCAAAAATTTCTCTAAACTCTCAAAAGTCCGAGCGGCCGACGCGAGCCGGCCTCGCAAACAAGACTCAACGTAACGTTTCGGTACAGTAAGAAGCTTATAAATTGGAACTATTAAAACTATTACGGACAAAATTGATATGAATCGGCGTAGCCATTGCTTTTCTTAAGCGTTTATAGATACGATTAAACTATCGTCCGACGACGGACGAGTCGAGAGGTTTCAATGTTGTAAAGTTACATTTTGGTTTCGGTAGAAATAAACTGGCTGAATCCCAAACGTGCTACATCGATTGCTAGCAGTGGGCGGCAGGTCGTGCGCAGCGCACTTCGACACTAGGTATTACTATCAGTAGCACATCAATCCATTCAAGAGATCAGTATACCGATTCTCCATACATTTATTAAGAAAAACCAGCATTGGTTGATCCCTTAAATGGAAGGTTGATATAAAGTAGCGTCTTGCACAGCCGCGCCGCCAAGCGAACGAAGGAAGCGGATGCCACTCCCGCAACACTGCTCCAAAACTCACATCCCACACAGTAGGTACCGACAGTGCTACAGACACCATTTCGGGGAAGGAAAATGATATCGCACAATCGGTAACTCAATACCCAAATTTCACAATTTATAAAGAGTTCTTTCTCTGTTTAGAATATACAGTTTAGACAGTGATATCCTTTGAATACAAAAATAAGCTTTAGAATTTTCCTCAATTTTATCCGATACCTTACATTTACATCACTAGTGACGAAAAAAAAAAACACGGCACTTTCGCTAAAAAACGATTTCTCTCATCGGCTCCTCTCACCGGGACAGTACTAAAAACGCGACGAAACAAAAACTCCCTAATCGATACGATAAACACGGTGAACGCGCGAACATCGGTCGCAAAACAACAGTCTCGTAAGCTTCGGCCACGCGAATATAAAACACTCCAACACTGGAACGTCACAGAAAACGTCCTCGAAAGAATCGGCGCGGACCCGCGCGGGTCGCGCTCGCGAGCTCCCGCGCGCCGCGGCCCGCTCCCGCCATACTATTTACACGAAACATCTAGCGTAAAAAATAATTAAGTGCGCTTGGGTGGGCTCAAGAGCTCGGGTAGCGGTGCGGGCAGCGGCAGCGGCGACGTGTTGTCCACGAGAGCGGGGAGCAGCGCGAGCGCGAGCGCGGGTCAGACGGGCGCGGGGGGCGGCGCCGGCTCGGGCGGCCGCGGCGCCGCTCCTGCTGCTTGCAGGACCACCCGGTGCCCGTTGGGCGTCACGGCGTCCAGCAGCACGGCCGTGGGCGCGCCCTCGTCCGCGCCACCCTCGTCGGTGGTCGCCGGCTCGGAGTGCGCGCGCCGGTGCCGGCGCCACGCGTGCTGGATGAGCCGCGCGCAGTACTCCTCGCGCTGCCGCCACAGCGTCGACGACACCGGCTCGTAGCCGACCTCGTCGGGCCGCCCCACCTCGAGGTCCCCCGTCTCCTCGATGGGGTTCCCTTTCCTCGCGAAGAAGTCCTTCGTGAGCGCGTCGAGGATGTCCACGCAGAACATCATGTCGCCGCGACATATCGGTATGTCCATGGATATAATTTTGTATTTGTTGGGTTTGTGGATCTGCAGCGGCGGTTCGAGCACGTCGAGGAAGTCCGAGAGCTGGTCGTACCGGATGTACTGCGTGCCGTCGGGGTCGAACCGTTGCCAGATCTCGTAGTACATGTCGTAGTCGTCGTCCGTGAGACCTTCCTGTACGTCTTCCGTCGCCTGAAACACGATGTCAATAAATTAGCTCATGTCTTTCTCAGAATCCTTCAATTTCCTAAGAATTTAAGTAAGAATGTAGGTTTAATGGTCTGATCGTCCATGAAACCAGGTCCCTTACACCTAGAAAAACTCGGTCTCTCAAACCACACATTACCTGCGAGTAGTTCTCGAGAATGACGGCGATGTACATGTTGATGACGATCAGGAAGGAGATGACGAGGTAGGACAGCAGGTAAGTGATCCCGATGGTGGCCGAGCCGCAGTTGTCGGGGTAACCGCGCTCGTTGTCGGGAAGATTGCTTACCTGCGAGTAGTTCTCGAGAATGACGGCGATGTACATGTTGATGACGATCAGGAAGGAGATGACGAGGTAGGACAGCAGGTAAGTGATCCCGATGGTGGCTGAGCCGCAGTTGCCGGGGTAACCGCGCTCGTTGTCGGGAAGATCGCACTCTTCCTCGTTGATGATGCCGTCTAAGACACCGTCCCACCCCGCCGATGTTGACATCTACGAGAAAATCGTCCATGTAAAGGTATGCACATACTTGCGAAAGAATCTATAGCACTGGTAGCGATTTTGATGTACCCGAACATTTGTTTCCTTCTTTTCAATTTTAAACAAGAAAATGTTAGAAGATCAAAAATATTTTGGATGGAAATGACTGCTGAGAGTTTCTAACTATTCTAATGCTATTTTACGAAAATAAGACTGCAGTAGGTAGGTATCTTACAAGTTGCTCTAACCATGTATTAGTATAAAAATGTAAGTACGCCGAAATCGCTATCGACTAGATAGCAACTCACTTGAAATAGCAGGATCATGCTCTGCACAAAAGTCTTGAAGTTGTACACATCGTCAAGGCCACCCTTGTTCTTTACGTGCATAAAGAATGACATGCCGAAGATCGCGAAGATGAACATGACGAGGAACAGCAGCAGACAAATGTTGAACAGTGCGGGCAGTGACATAGCCAATGCGAAGAGCAACGTTCGTATACCCTTTGCACCTTTCACTAACCGAAGCACACGGCCCACTTTGGCCACTCTCACCACTCTCAAAAGAGTCGGTGACACAAAATATTTTTCTATTACATCACTCACTACCAACGCTGTGGACAAAAATTGAAATTGTTAGTATAGATACATCGAGGTGGATATAATCATTTGGATATGATTTGGATAAGATGTACCTATAGGTAAATCATAATGTACGTTTCACAAAATGTAACTCTCTTTAGCAGAATATCGCTTTCACCTCATGTCCCGTTCGCTTAACGAAACATTGACATTGTGGCATGAGATTGTGCGAAAGAGACATTTTTCGAAAGCTACTTTCTGCTTTATTCTTTTTCTTCGAGTGGGAATCCCACTCAATACCAAGTCGTTCAATGACCTGATTTTTGAAATTAGTAGATAGTTATTTTGCGAAATGTACACAATGCGTCTAGGATTAAAAATGCGATACTTACTAAGAATAGAGAACGTCACTACAACAAAATCGAACAAATTCCAAGGCTCGGCAAAATAATGATACCGTAAGGCGAATATTTTTAGTAGGCACTCTGAGCTGAATATCACTATGAATATCATGTTGAGGTAGTCCAACACTACACTGTAGGTTTCTTCCATCTGATAGTGGTCTAGCGTCATCGTCAACATGTTGAATCCGATGAACAACATGATGAGCATGTCGAATTTCTTATCCGTTATTATTTCGAACACTATCGCTTGCGGCCGCCACTGAAAAATACAACAGTATATTAGTGATTTAGGCTTATGTAGATATTTAGTAGTCATTATCATCATTTTTTTGTCCTTATCCCAATTAAGTATTTATGTTATAGTATAGCAAACTTTCAAAATGTTATGCCTCTGGCAGGATTTAAACCTGCGACGCTTGCTATCAGTACGTACACTTATACACAAGACCCCGAGACAATATGTTTTTATTGAAAAACTTGTTTATTTACCTTCGGCCTAGGAGTAGCCTTCAATGGCTTCTTCGAGCCCATTTTCTTCATGGCGTTGTAGTATTTCTTCTGGTCCTCAGTCATGAACATCTCCAGACTGCCGCCGGCTTTCTTTTTCTGCTCGTTGAAGTTGTCGATGATAACTCCGATAAACAGGTTAAGGGTGAAAAACGATCCAAATATAATGAAGAACACGAAGTAGAGATACATGTAGATGTTTGTTTCTCTGATTGGTTGTCTACCTACTTCTCGCGAGTCGATCGCGTCGTTCATGATTTGGATCCAGCCCTTAAAGGTGGCGACTTGGAAGAGGCAAAGGTAAGCCTTTCCTACGTGGTCGAAGTTCATCGGGGAGTTTTCCCACGTGTAGTTCTCCAATACGCAAGCGTTTCGGTCTGGGATGATCTCGTGGCTCAAGGTCGTATGGTTCAGGTCGACACACTGTAACATGAAAATCAAGTTAGTGATATAAATAACTTTAGTGGCTAAGTAAAGGTCCAAACATATAATGAATTACTAGAATCAATTTGCTTAAAAGTGGATCAGATTACAAACCTTGAAATATTTCCCGGCAAACAGCTGGACACCCATGATGGCAAAGATAAGCCAGAAGATGAGACACACAAGCAGCACGTTGAAGATGGAGGGGATCGCCTGCACTAAAGCGTTTACCACCACCTGCACACCGCAATAACCTTATTACAACCTTTATAATTCGTTATGTACTTCTGTATGATGTGTTCAGAAAGCGTAGCAAGTCTTTAACTGTGTAATGCGATAGTAAATGATTCCTCTTTTGAGTTTCAGTGCTATTCAATTTGATGGCAGCTTTATAAAACTTAACTGGAGAAATGACTGAATTTGTATGGTTTTAGCGTTAATTGTACGTGTAGGTATTACTATGATACATGTTTAAAACGCATGCACGAACAAACATAAACACAACAGTAACACAACATAGCATAGGGAAGCTCTAATTTTACTTACCGTTCAGAACAAATGTTCTAAATCATCCCAAATAACATGCGATTCTCCAACAGAACGATGTTGATACAAGAAGATAAGAGGCTAAGGTGCAGAATCTAAATTAGCATTCCAATGAACTAAACTATCTAAACTAGCTAATAATGCAGATCCAAGAGGAAAGTAGACCAAAATATGACAATGAAATGTAGCTCCAAAGATGAACCCGACCGAACCGATGTCTAGAGAGGATGTAACGAATCATGATAATACTAAGCCATTCAGGGGTGCCATCGACCACTTCAAAATGATTCAGTTCGTTCGATTAGTCGACTAATGCCAATGATCGTAACGACTTCAAAAATAAACAGAACGCAAAAGACCAGATGATTGATGCAGAATTTTGAAGGAAATACTGATGTGTGGAGTCAGATGGAAATGTGGGGCTGTACAGTGGGCGGTTACGTGAGTGTGCTGCGTTCGTGTGTGCATAAGGACGTGAGCCTCGTCGAGCGTGAGCTGTGCGTGTGCCTTGCATAGGCTGATCGACAGATAAAGTTTATATATCGACCAGGGAACATGACCTCACCACGTCAGATGTGAGGGTGGATCAAGTCGCCCTGGTCGCTGACCTTTACACGTCGACCAGATTATAGCCAACATACGCTCGGCTCACGTACGCCGACGATCACTTGTGTCTTGTGTGTGGTGATGGTGGGAGTGGGTGTGGCGCGGGCTACGTACCCTCATGCCCTGCATGCGACTCATGGCTCTGAGCGGTCGTAGCGCTCGGAGCGTTCTCATCGTTTTGAACGCTTGAATGCCGCCGGCGCCACAAAGCGCCGCTACGAAGTTTATAAGCGAGACCTGATGAAATCAAGGGTTCCAATTTGAGACATAACGGCGTAAACACAAAGTATAGTGGTACATATTTTCAAAAGTATTACATCCTTTGTTTACCTAAAAGAGAAGTCGATATTAGATATGTATCAAATCCTTTTATAATCATACATTTTGATAGTCCAAAATATGGTAGAAGACTCGAGGCTGGCCAGAGAAACTGAACTTTGAGATTCATCACAAGAAGACAGGTCTAACCCAACCAATATGTTGAAGGCAAGAAAAACTAATAATAGATGTGCTTTGTCTTGCATCCTAGAAGACGAAAGACTACCAAGAGTTGCGGAAGAGATAAGATTAAGTGTACATAATATTATCATGACAATACAGTTACACTAAACTGAATACATTACTTCATTAAAATCCAGTAAAGCTACATTGACAAGAGTGTAACATAGCTGCTAATTTATATGACATCAATAGCGAATGAGATATTGTGCCAATTTATAAAGACCATTCGTAGAGGCGTATGTTGAATCCCTTTCGTGCATCAGCGCCATTTGAACACCAGCACATAGACATAGGATGTGCCACAACATGCATTTGCTATCAGGATAAAGGATATTCATTACAAAAGGTCCCAATCTGCGGTTCCGACCAGAGGTGTAAGAGATACCAAATAGCAGGAGTCGGAGGTCAGAGAAATAGAAGCATCCACAGATAACGTCACGACACCGAGAGCTGGAGGCAGCGACTCGAGACTAGTTGGTCTCCGCTGCGATAGACACCGAACAGTCAAAGCTACACGCTTTTGGGTTGCGCTGCGCATCGCTCTTTGAAAAACTCGAATATAATACTGGGAGTAACAAAAAGAGTATAACATGATGAAAGGAGGTCAAGGTACTTATGAAGCTGAACAACTTTCCCTATGGAACGTGGGTCGAAACATAAAAAAATATTGGATCTTCCATTAGCTGATCTGCGATTTCATTTGAGAGTTTCTAATATTTTTCTTCATATTTCGGCCGATGTTCGATAGGAAATGTTGTTCAGTTTCATGAGGACCTGCACCTCATTTGTTTATCATCATCATCTTTAACTAGTTGTCCATTTATGAACGAACATATCTTCCGGCTCCTTCCGTGCTAGGCGATCTCGTGCCCTTAGCATTTAATCATGTTCTTAGTATCGTCATAGTAGTAAATTAAGTTGAGAAAAAATTACATTGACACGATAAGAAGAAGTATTGCCTAATGTCGTCCACCTATCTCTTGGGTGGATGACATTAGAGCTCCTTTGTTACTCCCAGTACTTGGAAAGATGGTGAATCAATGAGCAGCGCAACGAAGTGGAACACCGATAGCGCCACAGGAGCGTGGCGGCGCGTACTCACGCGCATGCCCTCCCATCTGGAGACGGCGCGCAGCGGTCGCAAAGCGCGCAACGTCCGCATCGAGCGAAACGCTGGGATGTCGTCGGCGCCAGCCATCACCGCACCGTGGTTTACGAGCGACAACTAACGTGACACGCTCCGTCATTTACTGGCTCAATTAATACCTATCTTACATCTAAGTATCTATATCTTGATGATTCATTCAATGTTATGTCACTATATGTAATTTAAGTAACTGAGAAACTTATTCAGTATGTTAAAAGGAATGATAAAGTATTTTATATTCAAGAACCTGGAATCAATAACAAGGATGATCGTATTCAATTTTAAGTTAATAGTGAAGGATAACATTACCATGACAATGACGAAGTCGAGCCAGCACCACGCGTTCGTGAAATACTTCTGAAAGCCGAGAGCGAGCCATTTGATCAACATCTCGAGAAAGAAGATGACGGTGAAGATACGGTCCATATAGTACAGGATGTCCTGGAGAATTGGCCGATGTGGTAAATGTACGTCTTCCAAGGCCTGGAAATCAAAGAGACCAATCTATTAGTAAAGTGATACATGATAATAATGAATAACAAATTTCAAACGAAGATCGTCTGATACTTACCAAAGCCAAACTACTGAGCAAGATCATAGTAATCACAGCGGTTTCGAAGTATGTGTTTTCTATCAGTCTGAAGGTTTTCAGTCGGAGCATGGCCCACCCCTGCCAGAAAGGCGACTCGTCGTCTCCCGCCAGGAATGGGAACTTTACGTAGCAAGGTTCAGGACAGCAGTCGGCTGGGGAATCGTCGACTACGTCCTCATCTGCTGCAACTACTATTATGTCTGCTTTTCCTAATTCTCCTACATCTTCTTCTCCTTCTATTTCTGCAATAATAATTTACGTTTTAGAAAAATGTTTTATCAGTACATCAGTCTAGTTATTATTAAGATACGAACCTTCTTCTAATCCTAATTCTTCTTTACTAGCGTCCTTCTTTTCTTCTCCATCAATTGTGTCTGCTGAACCTTTATGACTTTCATCTTTGAATGATCTAATCTTATGACTACCATATGATTTTTGACTTATTGTATCATCATCCTGAAATAAAACGATTGTTTAAAAATCTCCAATCAAAATGTGACAATCTTATTTGAATAAGTTGAATTGAACGTACCTGAATTGAGTATCCATGATGGTTGATTTCACAGTCTAATCGATTATCCCTATGATTATCCGTTATTGCATTGATATTGTTTATTAGTATTTTACCTTTTTTGTATTTATTATTGTCACCTGCAACAGAGTCCACTTATTCGCTATAGTACCTTGTATGTCCAGCGTTATCTTTACCGATATTATTATTGTGAACTGCTTTATATTTACCTGGTATTGTGAATTCCATTCCGTCGCCTATAGCAACCTCCACTTGGTCTTTGAGCTTCTTGTCTTTGTAGAGCGGGTCTTCTAGATCTGTTCCGAGTTCCAGTTCGTTGTCGATTCGCTCTGAGGAGACGCAGCGGCCACAAAGTGCGGCTTTAAGGCCTGTTGCGTCACCGTGCGTCGCCAAACGTCGCCAGCACCCAAGCATAGAAATCAGACCACGGCGGAATTTAGAAATCACTCTTTCAGTTACCTACCACGTTTTCAGCAAACAATAAAATATGAAGCTTTGTAAAAAGTTATGCTTTTAGTGCAATAATAACGGCCCTTATCGAGGTTTTTCGACATCCAGAATACCAAATAAATATTGCATAAATTGCATAATACATACATATCAGATACCAGTTTTAAACTGGAGTATAGAGTAAGTATCTAGTAGTTTCTGTTGTCACGAAACAAGAGTTCGGTCCTCATCGTTAAGTGTTACTTACTAAACCATATAATCCTGCCTCTTATTTTCATTTTCTCAATCATATTTTTTATAGTGATCTTGTATCTAGTTACAGGGATATTTTTCTTTTTTCTAAGTATTCTCCGTAGTTCAGTTACTTAATAATACAATATTACAATAATTATTAATACACCAACTTATGTTTAACAAATACAGGGTGTTAGGGACGGTGTACCGAAAACTTTGCAGGCATGATCAGACCATCAAACTGAACAACTTTTACTATGGAGCCAATGTTGGGAAACGAAAAAAATTTTCCGACCTCCCATACAAAATTCACGATCAGCTGATTGACTTTGTATGGGAGGTCGGAAATTTTTTTTCGTTTCCCACCATTGGCTCCATAGTAAAAGTTGTTCAGTTTCATGGTCTGAGTACGCCTGCAAAGTTTTCGTTACACCGTCCCTAACACCCCGTATAAAGCCACTTACTGTCAGGTATAATACATGCATTAACACAAAAACATTTCAACCAAACAATTTCAACAGACAAGCTAAATCACAATACGGTAAATGAAAAGAAAACAAAACCAACACAGATGCGAAAACAAATAAAAAGGGAAATATAAACCATCAAGAGTGTATCAACAAGGATAAAACCCTATGCAAAACTGAGCGGAAACGGCGTGGTACGCGGGTACGCGGTATTTTAATTGGTACAGATTATCAAGCGATTGAATTCCGCTACCATCGTAACCATACAGATACCGCTGGAGTCTGAATAGGGCTTTTCTATCACACGACAGGTCTGCAATCTACACTTGAGCTAGGACAGGCAACGCACAGTGAACACAAACACAGGGTACATGGACAAACTCTTTATTTATACACAACACATGCTATTTTCAACATCAACACGGTACTACATGCCACAACATTTAGCGTCATATACATTGGACTCAATTTGGTTAGGTATATTTTACATTTACAAGCACGAATTTGGTATTTGAGGTATAGGAGACAACATTTTCTACAAGGACATCATACAAACATCAAAGTACTTCAGTCATATTGAAAAACTCTTACACTGCCTGGCTGATTGTATTCAACACTGAACAAGCTAGTCAATGGAAGAAAAAGTTAAGACGCTTCTAGATGCTACGTGCTGCCAAATCTCCTAAACTTAATTATCCGATTAAAATGTAATTTATCGAAGTGCTGGCAGATATTGGAGTGCAAATACTGAAGGCAATTTACGAGTCACTGAAGTTACAGATCCATGTTTTACTAATACGACATTCTCTGAACAATCTTCTGTATCTACTTCTGCAATCTTCTCCAGCAGATTTTAGAAAAATTACGTTTTCATCAATTTTCAAGGGACCAGGGCAGCAGTTAGCGTCTGGGAGCGTTTTAAAAAGTAAAACGGGTTTTCAATATGACTGTAACGACATGCCACACAGAAAGGGCGAAGGGCACACATCTTACCGGGAGCGTGTATTGCTATCTGGTTGGTCAGTTTGTTTTTCAACATCTTCAAGAACTCGTTGATGTTTTTCTTCACCCACGCGTTGAACCGCGATATTCTATTGAAGGCCTCTGCTATTTTATTGGTGTCTTGGTCGGCGGTGGGCGTCGATAAACTCGACGAACCAAAGTTTGACAGTAACAGAGCTAAGAAGAGATTAAGTACCTGGAATACAGATGAAGTTCTTGGTAATTCTATAAAAATACAATTATAAAAAGGCAATTTACAATTTTTATAATATATTGAAATAACAAGCTGAACATAAAGAAGATACGAACCACAAGATTGCCAATGACGACGGTGGCTAAGAAGAATGGGATACACGATACATCTCCAACCAACATACAGTCCCACATACTCTCTATCCATTCTCCGCAGAGTACTCTGAACACAATCATGAAGCTGTGCATGAAATCCGTAAAGTTCCATCTTGGCAAGTCTCCATCAGGAAAACGATCAACGTTATCTGTATACATAAAACTTATATTAGTATATTGCTTATAGTTTAAAAGTATATAAAACAGCAAAACAGTCTAAGAAGCAATTTCAAGAATATAAGATCATTACATGTTATACTAAAAGCACTCTCGACATAATATTCTACAGGGTTAGCAACTAGATTAAATTCAGATATACACGCAATAAATATAATCTAATAGTTATAGACCATGCTGCACTTACTAAGGAATATAGGAAAGATATAGCGCCTTAAGAAGAAGATAAATCATTAAACAAAGGTATACATAAAATACATGAATAGTTCGAGGAAATATAAAAGTATAAGGGAGAAGACGGAGTAAGATATGAATAAGCTGGCATGTAAACGTTTCACAAGTGAGGCGCCTTTTATAGTGGCTTACAACACAGGGATATCACAACAGTTGGGGGTATAGGCGCTCGCGGAAAGGGCACGACAACTCTTGCCAATCGCCTAGATGACAATGAGCATAACAGTGTGACGCACATAACACAATACTCACTAGTATAGGCGGCGAGCCCGATTCACAAGCTTGGGTGGAAACAGTATCGACATTCTTGTTGAAACAAATGAAAAAGATGTAAGGGATAAAGGCAAATTTTAGAATTCAAATAGTGTTTACGGAATGTTTCAACAGAATGACGATACTGTTATCCCAATTCTATATGCACAAAGTAAATGTACCTCAATTTAAAATTGCTAAACTTGGTGGTAATCGTAATGAAATAGATATATTCTAGGAACTTGATATGTTGAAGTGCATTTACTTGATATTCCATCGGGCACCGCCGTCCATCAACACGTCGAAACACCAATGAACATGCAACACTCCCACCAATCCACTTACCCACATAATTTTTCCCAAATAGTTGCATACCCATCACGGCAAATATGAATATAATGATGCACAATACGAAGGTCAGGTTGCCCAAGGCACCCATCGTCCTACCCATAATCGAGATGAGTAAATTAAGTGTCGGCCATGACTTTGCCAATTTGAATACTCGAAGCTGCAATTACAAATTGTGAAACAAGGCGTCACACAAGCTCGCTTACCGGCGCTTCACCTATGCTACTGCCGCTCCTCTCGCCCGCCCGCTATCACTCACTGCCTCGCTCACATCTTCTACTAACTCTACTTCAGTTGCATATGACTCTACGTCGACGATGTTTTGATAGAAGGCTGTGAGTGATTTCGGGTGAGCCACGTTAGCAAATGTGTGCTTGAGTAACCTATCAAAATGTGCATTGGTTTCAAATTTGTTATGAGTGGGATATATGTTTGTTTTCAAAACTGTGAGAGCTCTTAAATCTAAAAACTTTGCATTCTCATCAATAGTTTTTATTTATCACTTGTGATTGCATTTCGCAATTTGTTTGCCTAATTGAATCACATAGATCCCATCAGCATGACCTGCGCGTTAGACCCTTGGGAAGCGAAGCTGCAAGTCAAATCTATATACTCGATGCAAAGCTTAAGGTATGGTCTCAAGCTGCGTGGCATAGCTTTATAACGTGTCGTTCGGGTCTTCCTGTCGGAGCCACAATCCGTGTTATAAAGCCACAGTGTGAACCCTCAGTTCTCCATGAAATGTTCAATCAAGCCCAGTGTAAAATTATCGGGAGTGTGAAGCTGATTAATAAGCTTAATTCCTTAGAGATGCTAAATTTTCTTTCAAATAGAACCTGTGTAATTCTTCCCAAACAACTGCATTCCCATCACGGCAAATATGAATATAATGATGCAAAGTACAAAGGTCAAGTTCCCTAAAGCTCCCACGGTCCTACCCATTATGGATATAATAAGGTTTAGCGCCGGCCAAGACTTGGCCAGTTTAAATACACGGAGCTGAAAATATTCCATCACATTTACATATTAATGGCACAATACATACACGAATGTTACGTGTGGTGAGTGTGAGTGAAGTAAATTTTGAATGAGTATGCCAATTTCACAAAATCACAGTATTACATTACATCAGTACCAAAACACACAACGGAGGTACAGTTTATAAATGAACATAATAACCTTGAGCTTGCTGAACTCATTAATGATTAAATTGATCAATTAATTAATAATATAAATAATTTTAATTAGAAATGATACTTACCAAACGAAAGGAACGCAACACAGACAAACCCTGAACTCCTTCTAAGCCCAGCTCCAACAGTGATAAGGCCACAATGATAAAGTCAAAAATATTCCATCCCTCTTGAAAATAATACTTTGGGCTCATTGCTATTAATTTGAACAACGCCTCTATACCGAATGTTGCAGTGAAAAACTGAAAGGAGAATACAAATATGAACATTCGTAAGATAAAAGAAAAAGCATACCACCAGAATTTGTGACTAATGTAGTGGACTTAAAAAATGCTGGCATCTATTTTCATGGAGCAGAAGTCAAAACTTTTGGACCTAGATCGGCCTGTACAGACTGATTATCTGTATGGGACGTTCAAAAATGTTGTATTCTTGTAATATTTCCAGCATTTCTTATGTGCCATTTATTTTGTAGTCACTTACATAGTTTCCACTTTTGAGCGCCTTTTCCATATCTCTGTCCATATCGTGATGGTCGAGTGCCATGAAGAGGGTGTTGACAACGATACAAAGTGTGATGAAGAGCTCCACGAAAGGGTCGAACACCAGCAACGCCACGTACTTTTGGAACTCGAGCCACAGCCAGCAGCAGTCCCATACACAGAAGATGTCAATGCCCTTCATCAGGCATTCTAGCAGTCTTTCCTTGAACGTTGGACCGTCTTCATCGTCTTCCGCTGTTGGGAAGTAGTACACTGACACTGTTGCGTCCCGATTACGCCGAGTGCGTGTGTGTTTGTGTTGAGAGAGACAGAAAAACATATTGTTAGTATTCGCTCATTATTTCTGTCACGTTCGGGCCATAGCTCCCGAAGAGTCAAAGGAATTAGTGGAAATTTTGTCGACGAATGTAAGACACCCAATATTTTTTCATTCTTATAGTTGGTTGTCATTTATATCATGAAAATCAACGTTGCAAACAATCTGTGGAATTTTCGGGTGTTAGGATGGAGGCAGTCTTTTCCACCCAGTTCAAACTCCTTGCGAAAACCGTGCAAAATAAACCCAAGTCGATAGCTGGCGTGGAAGGTATCAATCCGAATATAGCTTTTGCAAAATGCTTCAACTGCTTAACTACTCAAGTCATGAATGATCTTCAGCATTTTTATCAACACTTGTACATTTAGGCCAAAAATATGAATATCGTGACTTAAAAGTTACCATTCTTAAAACACAATGTTGTGCCTATGTTGATGATCTTATCGGATCTAAAATAAATTTTTCATGATCACTTCTAAAACTACAACACACGTTCTATATCTACAAAAATGTCTAAAGTTGAAACTATACAGCTTAACCAAAATAATTATTTGTTTAACAGTAAAAACGACGAGATTGTAAATTAACAGCAAAAATATATATTTAAAACATGCATAAACGGAACACGAGAAGAAGAAGCTTTGAGATAGGAAATGGAAGAATTTGTAAGTGATAGTGCATCTTTTGGGGTGTATGGAATGGAAACCATTGCAATTTCAAAATTTACATGAGTGTTCAAATGTTGCCAAATGTCTACGGAATTTGAGGTAGGTATTTGCTATTGGTTTTGGTACTATTACCAGCACATTAACGAACCCATTTATGGGACCATCTTTTACTGGTTTTCCATACATATACTTAAAAACCTGCATAAGTTGACCCCTTAAATGGGTAGGTGGATTTGTTGGCGATAGTACAGCCAAAGAAGAAGCAAATTACTGTAGCGTTAAGCTGCTGAATTTGAATGAGGAGGAATACTGTGAACTAAATGGCGCCATCATAGACTTTGCCTTTTTCTCTGATTGGTCAGAAAGGTGTCAATGTCAAAGTTTAGAAACAGGGTGTAAGGGCAGCCTTGGGGAGCTCTCCGAATACTGATGCATTCAGACCATGAAACTGAACAACTTCTTTCAAGACAATATACCAGGAAGTAAAAAGAAAACACTTCCCGTAGTAAATGCAGCTGATCGTGATTTTGTATTTTACATCTCCTGAAATATTTTCTTTGTATGGGAAGTTGTTCAGTTTCATGGTCTGAATGAACCCTTTCAGCATTCGAGAAGCAGTCCCTTACACCGTATTTTATGGGTGCGTTAAGAGACAGACACACCAGGCGCCATCTGCCTTAAGTTTTTGTTTTCCTCCATTTTCTTCTTTGCCTATTTACGTGCGGGTGAATTATTGTACTTGCTGAACACAATAAATGACATCCATATTAACTTTTATTTTGCCAATTATGCTATTTTTTGCATAATGAGCAAATACTCTTTGTGTTGTAGTGTTTGTGTTGTGTAATAATTATGTTTAATTATTATTATAGTTTGTTAGATGTATGTATAAGAAGAGATCTGTAGTTAAAGAAACAGTTCGCATATTTACAGAAGAATTATCATACGTCAATGGAATTAAATAGGAAACTTTCTATTTACAGTTCTGAGTCAGTGCCTTAATGTCACCAGAGGGCGTAGTGCTAAGTTAGGAGCAATTTGTCGTTATGCCAACCAATCAGCAAAATTCGGCAACCATGCTTTTGTCACATTCCGTTTCACGTTGTGTTCGTAACTATTTAACTACCTACCTACTGTTGGATTGATTTTTTACAAAATACAGTATTCTTGAATATTATAAGTGTCATTCATGTTAATACGAGACCGCTACAGGCGACAGGTTAAATGAGCTACTTTTTAAGACTACGGAAAACGATATTGTGTAATGTAATTTTGAAATAAATAAATAATAATAAATAAATAATATGAAATTATAGAAAAATGACGTCGCAATATTTCGGATGGAGTCAAAACAATCTATTTTATTTTTTGGTGTTTTAAAATTCTAACTTTTAATATTTTGGCAAACGATGAATAAAGTCTGTACTATTTTTGGACAATTGTTTTAAGCATACAACTTTTGTATTTTATTAATAAACGCAAAATAAAGATACTTAATTTATAAAGTGATACAGAATTTCCATGTAAAGAAATAGTAGTTTTTATAACAAGGGAATAAAGTGATATATTTAGGGCGAGGGCGCTATTTTGAATCATGAGCGGAACGAGGGATTCTAGAGTAAAATCCCGAGCGTAGCGAGGGATTTTAAAGTAGAATCGTGAGTGAAGCGAGGGATTCAATGTAAGTCGCCCGAGAATAAATAACTTTATACCCGAGTGATACATACTACTTTTCATCCCCCTCTATGAGAAAAACAATAAATACTTACTTAATCTACGAAGTTCTATATTGCTTGCTATTATCCATTATTTTACAATACATCCCATAAATTGCGTTTTAAACATCCAATATTTACAAAACCATTATCATCACACATTTCATTTCATATTATTGCAATATAAGAGGTTATATTGTTGTTGCCCATTGCCGGCCAGTTATCGCGCCAAAAGAAAAATAAAATTTGACACATTACTTTTTAATTTCAAATTTTGCTAGGAATTAGGTCTTTTATGAACTACATACTAGGTGTAAAATACTCAATAAAATAGCAGATAACAGGTAGTGTTGCAGAGAAAATACCCATCTGTAGTAAATTTTCGATTGATTGGCTGCAAATATTTGTGTTCCAAATTCAAATGAATTTTAATCCCTTGGGATTAAATGACCTACTTTAATCCCACTTATGTGCGACCAAAGCGTAGTTTTTTGAATAGAGGGGATGAAAAGTATCTTATCTTAGCTCAGTGCCCTCTATATGACACTTGACAATCCATAGAAAGTTTCCCATTGAAGAAGCGAAATAACTTTAAACACAGACGTTAGCACATTAACGAAACGAACATCGACATGAAATAATTAGACCCCACGTGTACAGGCCACTTCTTTATCGCAGAAAGTCAGAAGTCCCTTCCTCTCTCGTCAAAAAGAGAAGAGAAGTCTATTATAACAATAGTGTGCGACAAAAAAGTCACCTGTGCGCGCATAAGGCTATATGCCACAAGACAACATGGATTCCGCTTGCAACAGTTCGTTAGTTGCAAGGGAAGATTTAGGTTGCTCTAAGATTTCGTACCGTTCTGTTCGCTCGCTCTACTCTGCCTGCCGGCTTGCTCGATGATTTCGTTTAGTACCATTACATCTGGAATTACAACGTCATTCACAATATTAATAGTCGTTAGCCGCTTTTTTCTCATAAATTAAAGTAAGAAATTGATAATTTTTTGCGTCGGTCGGGACTTAAACCCGGGACCGTGGGATACCGTCCCACTGGTCTGTCAACTAAGCTACGGGCGCTTCGATCGATGCTATAAAATTTTTCAATCTCTCTAAGCGACGGCTTTAGGGACGTCTAGTAGAAATTGTTCACAACTTAAGACATTTTATACTATTATTTTGATGTTACCTCTCATATCCACTACGTTAGGCTGCTGTGACGATTCTATGAAAGGGTTGTCTGCGGAACCAGGTTTCAACACTTTCCCAGCTTCGTCTGTGCATTCAGTCGTACTCATTTCCTGGAATGTAAAGAAACAAATACGTGTTAAGATAACCATAGTTTTAAAAATAATCATGGGAAAAAAGGTTAATATGGTAAAGCAAATACCTTTAGATTCGACTCCTGCCAGTTGACATCTTATACGACTAAAATGTAATATTTAAGTCTACGATTCATTTATCAAAAAGCCATCAAATATCGAAGTCTGTTCAACTGATCCCGGCCGAAACTTCTGCTGATATGTAGGTACTTGTTACGCACGTTCTCCTGACCACCAAGTGGGTTGCAGTAGATTGTTAGAGGTAATGACGTCACAAAGATGACGACCGGATCTTTCAGGCCAAAACTCCTCAGCTTGGCCTTCTTGGTCTACTTATTTATTCACTACATATTCTCTAAGGGGAGTGAAATCACTACGTGGCTCCTAATCTTGATTTACTTGCGACAGCTACATACGGCAGCTTACTTACATATTCTCTAAGTGGTCTGGAGGCCAGTGACGAGTCCTGTCTCGGCAGCGGATACGCGTGAGGCTGCGACGTTACACTATGATTCCTTGAGGCTGTGCGACTCCTAAGCTTGGCCTCCTTGGTCTGGTTGCGGCCTCCGCCGAGCAGGTCGCCGTGGCTGGTGTAGGACAAACGGGACTGGTGGGACGTGTATGAGGAATGCCGGGATCCTGAAATTGTTTTAGATTAGAAGGTTAATTTTTGATGGTAAAAACGTTGAGCCAAGTCTCACTTACGGTAATAATATCGTGTTTTATTTAGATATTTTTTTCAGCAACATCAAAATCGGCATTAGGATACTCGTAATCAAAAATGCTATGTTGCTACAACATTTTATTACATAACGAATTCTATTCAAAATGCAGATCCGAGTAAAGATCAAGAAATGTCTGATCATATTCATGCAGCTTTATGTTATCGTCGTCGTAAATCGTTGTCCTCCAGACTTTTACGGCCTTTCCATTCTTTACGAGCCAATTTGTGTTACTTACTGCTAAAGTATTTCTTGAATTGTATTCTGTAACTCCCATAACTTCAATTGGAGCAAAAAGTCAACAGTAAACTTGGGCAACTCACGTAAAATATTGCGTAAGAGACTTGGGTTGCAGTCATTGTCATGGTTTAAGATAATAAAGAACAAGAATTATCTAGGACCCAAATTATTTTTTGCTAAATTTTGCCTTGTAGAATTTCATGTTGGATCTGCTTCTACGATATTACGTTTCATTTTAACAAGGGGCTGTAACGGTTTCAGTACTTAGTTATACGAACCTAAATTAGCGTAGTAAACAGGAATGATGATAGCACCATTTTCTTCAGACATGGGCGTGACAGCGTTCGAGTCATCCGCGTAGGGTAGGTGTTCCTGGGCGTCCAGGTAGGTGGACAGGACTAGAGGCTTCCGGTCGGCCCCGGGGGGATACCGGGGGCGGCCGTTGGGCCTCAGCGCCATCTGGTGGGAACCCCGCGACCCTCGGCGAAGGTTGAACGGTGACCCGGGCAGTGATAGTGACGCCTGCATATCCAACACTCATAATAATGACGAAGAGCTTTACAATGATTTTGAAGATGTTGTTTTAAGTTACTTTACTTTGTAAGATTCATTGAATGTTACTGTTCTAAAACAACATCTTCAAGATAAATACTTAAAAATTCAACTTCTTTGAAACGTTAATAGTTTACTGACTTTATCAATAGTTCAAATTACTGTTTTATGACAATAACTAATCTCTACCTACTTAGGTATCTCTCATCTGTTTCGAGAGATACTTCTACATCATACCTATCTACTAGTAGATAATTTTCCTCAATTTAGATCAAGTACCTACCTAACAACACTATTTTCAGCCAATCTAGTCTCAATACAAATCTATTTAAGTTTATTTTTGAGTAATCAAATGGTACGGTTGCAGAGGCTTTAGCTAAGCTATAAAAATTACCTGTTCTGAATATATTACAGAATTTTTACTTTCATGTGCTGATAAACAAAAGTGAAAAATAAGATACAACAGTTGGAAATGGTAAGAAAGAAGTAAAGAAATATAATGAAGTTAAAGAAAATGAAGGTGCAAATAATGGTCTCATTGCATCAACACACAATTGATGTGAAATATATGAGAATATACAGATGCTATGTTAAGAATCTTTCTTGTCCATAATTTTCTACAAATGGACGTAAGTAAGCTATCTAATAGCAGAAACCGGAAGAGCAAGAGCTAGGTAAACAGTCAGAAACAAAAAAGGAGTAAACCCTATTGAAAAGGAAAAGGAAGGGGAACACAAACACCAATAGGAGATGGACAAACCTGTGAGCCCTCCCGCAGCGGCCCATAGGACAACTGGCCGTATTTATTTATGCGTTCAGGGTGGGGGACCTTCAATACACAAAACAAAATTTTGAATTTATCACCAGCTCTCAAAACAGTGACCAATAATCTAGACATCCATCACGGAGCCAGAGAAGGCGTTGCCTATACATTGAAAAACGAAACCATAACTGGCATACAACAAAAAACACTGGCAGCCTCTAAGCAAGATGTGTGTATGGACATGGTCTTTTGAAAGTGTCGTGGTCTGAATTCAAATCTACAACGAACGACAAATGATGATTAAAAATAAACTGTGAGAATACAATAAGAAGATCAAAATCATAATGCATCTATTAGAGAGTGAAATAGTGAAAATTAATATAATTTGATGCATGAGTGAGTATAAAGTTCTTATTGTATTTGGATGTGAACGAAACATTAGCAATGATGATGAGTGAAAGCGTTAGTCAGGTAACTTTGTTTATAAACACATGAAGTAAGTGGGTTAAATTACATGCACCTTTGAATAAATACTGCTAGTTTTATCGTTGCTACCTCTGCATC
Organism: Phthorimaea operculella; assembly: GCA_024500475.1. Lineage (NCBI taxonomy): Eukaryota > Metazoa > Arthropoda > Insecta > Lepidoptera > Gelechiidae > Phthorimaea > Phthorimaea operculella. The sequence goes on from JANFCV010000002.1 coordinate 13,273,180, forward strand.
TACATCTATAGTCATGAAGACTGTTCTTTTGTCTATAATCGAAGCCTCCGCTTATAAATAATCGAAATTGAGGAATGGCTGGGGTATCTTAGAGTCAATTTTAGTAATATAGGACCGGACCTACCTCTGTCTCGGTGATAATTCTGTTCTGCTTGTCCCGTTCGGTAACACTCACACCGCAAAAGAAACAATCTACCATGACAATAGATTTCTTTTCTCCAATAATATTCCTTAAAATCCGAAACTTCTTGTCCTTATACATAATTCTTGTTTCGGCTTGGTCTATTCGATTTAGGTACTCATCATGAACGTATAATTTGCATTGGAATCCAATGAAGAAATAATATTGGAGAGGTTTGGCTAGAGTCGAGCTACAATGAAATGAAGGTACAATGTTCTAAAATCTCTAGCAACCATGCGTAACTGAATTCCTTTACAATCATCCCAGAAATAAATGTTAAAACGCATTCTAAAATGTTTCAGTAGGTATTTTGACGGACAATGATGAAAATAATTTCGTAAATTAAGTAGGAGTAAAAAATCATATCGTGCTTTGGTACAATAATTCTGAAAAGTAAAGGGACTAGCTAGATCTAATTGAGGAAATAATGTATCTACAAATGTTTGCATATCGGAAGATGATTTGTCTATTGATGAGTCAATGATTGATTATATTGCTAATAGCTATCTAGCGTTGTCATTCCTGAAATAGCAATTGCATGATCGTATCAAAATAAATCAGGACTTCGATAAAAGCGAATGAAGTAGAGAGACTCAGCAAATATACAGATCGTTAAAGATGGTCTTTCAAATAAAGATGAAACTTCAATAAGTTTAACAATCGAGATTGAAAAGATCTGAATATTTGCATACTTTAAATTACTGACATACAATCATGATAAAAGTAACACAGGGAGAAATATTAAGCTTATAGCGATAGACATCAATAATAGTTCTTCTTTTCAACTTGAGAGTTTATTTGCAAAGTGCAGAGATTTTTCGAAGAATCTGTTTTAATATCATCGAATTTGTGTTTCATAAGAAATATCATAAGCAGCGTGATTTAAATGGTTCAAGTTGAAAAGACAGTGCTTCACTGGCAATGATTCAATGGGATTAAAAAAGTTTGCAATTTGTTTGAAATTGGAAAATTCGTGTGCCAAATTCCGTGTCGTGTCGATATAATTATGAAACTCGTAATTTACGTACAACTTACTTTATCTGTCCTACGAAGAGGATTATGATTAAATTGACTGGAAAATTACACAATATTGGAGATCTTTCGGCATAACTTGCGCAGATGGAGAAAGGATCCCGAAATGGCTACATATTGATGCCATTCCGCTGATTATAGATATGACAGGGAAGACTTTGAGTGCCAACGCAGGGTGACGCGGATGATCGCGCGGACCCACAAAGCGAGCACTTATGCGATGTTCACTCACTTCATCTGTACCTCTTGAAGTTAAGTGAACTTCGCACGCGGACGGTTGCACCGAAGGCACTGAGAATGTTGTCATTTCAGGATCCTTGCTTTATCTGGCGCAAGTTATACCAAGAGCGCATGAGATGATAAGTGTTCTGTGAATGATTGCCAGCGAGGTGTTCGCGTGTGTTCAGCGTACTCACCATGCTGACCTTCCTCTGTTTTCGTGCCTCGTGGTGCGATTCGGCGGTGGGCTTGTGCGTGGGCTGAGTGCTCACCGAGTCCGCGAAGGGGTCGCTTCGGAGCGACATGCGCTCGCGCGTATTGTCGTCCTGGTTGCCGCGCTCCTGGTTGACGAACAGCTCGTAGCTCTGACACGAGGAGTCGCTGGGGGATTTGGCGGCGAGGGCTAGCTCTGGGTGCGCTTCTGCGTACGCGGCTGCTTCGGCCGCGACGGCCGCTTGCCGCGCGTGCGCTTCCCGAGCCTCTTGCCTGTCCGCTTTCGCTGCAGCTTTCTGTTCGGCTTCCTGCAGATCGACAATTATATTATCAGTTGCTTATTTTTTGCACAATTTTGAAAGAGAAGGGAAACACAATTTGGATCGGATTGCTCGCTACGTGGGTAGCTCAGTGGCAGGCAGAGCAATAAATGGGACAGTGTTTCACGTGTCCCGGTTTCGATTGATTTTTTCCTTCAGAAGATTTCTATTTTTCATTTACAAGAAGAAGAAGATAGCATACCCTAAGCGCTTCTTCTTCTGCCGCCTCTTCCTCTTCAGCTTTCTTCTGCAACTCGTCGTACGACATGGCGACGATGGCCAGGATCAGGTTGACCAGATAGAACGAGAAAAATAATATAGCATACCCTAAGCGCTTCTTCTTCTGCCGCCTCTTCCTCTTCGGCTTTCTTCTGCAACTCGTCGTACGACATGGCGACGATGGCCAGGATCAGGTTGACCAGATAGAACGAGCCCAGGAAGATGATCACCACGAAGAACAGCACGTGCCACGAGCCGGCCGATCTTAGCACCTGTTGGAGGAAGGTTCATAGTTAAATACCTATTTTTGAAAACACTTTCAGTGTGTGATATACAATTTAGGAAAAGTTGCAAAATTTTCACCGCAAGCTGGATTTCAACCAGCGACCTTCGCCATCAGCTGTACTGGACGCCTCTACCAACTGGGCTACAGCGGCTCACTCCAAGCTCGCGAATTGAGCAAGTGTATCTTGACCACTAATGCGTGGTAGGGCTCCATCCATCTACCAGGATAGTTTTACAACTAATTCCCAGCGACTAATACAATCTATTATTTATAAAGCTTTACTAAAAAGGTTCATGGTTAGTTTAGGCGGAATTTTGATGCGAGTAGTATGCCGTGTGGTGACGGCTTAGAATAGCATCACCCATATCTTTTCCGTGGGTGTCGTAAGAAGCGACTAAGGGATTTGAGAGTTCATGTGTACTTATTGTAATTTTAGGCGACACGCTGAAAACCTGTCACAATGTTGATACACAGTCTTCTGTGGACACTCCACTTTTGTCAGGCGTGGTGTAATGGCCGTTTTTTTAACGGTTTGTGCTTTGTCTGCAAGGGATAGAGACGAGGTATATGTATGTAAGTAACCATACGTCAATATTCTAGGAGTCTTCGCCACAAAATAAGAAGATGGCGCGCGGGTTGTCTTCAAGGTGCCTAGATAGATAAGTCAAAAATACCTAGGAAAAGTTCAAATACACCAACATGGAGATTCTTACGGTTGTTTCTCGAACATTGTTGCATTGTGTTTGTTCTATACATTAAGGTAGCCATTTTCACCCATTGCGCAAATCGCAGTAGCTACCTTTGCGGCAGGCACATTGCCAACTGCGCCACAAAGTTAGCTCATACATATACTTACTTATAGATAAATATAATTCTGCTAACCTAGAAAGATCGACAACCTTTCTGAAGTCTCTAGGGAGCTTCGTCCGTAGTCTACCGCTAACGTACAGTGGTTACCAAAACTATATGTTCCGCATCTGTACGGATATTCATTCTTTTTGAAAAAAGGTAAAGCTAAACTTGAATACAATACATTTTAACGATGGAAGCTGGCATTTAGCATCACTTGCTATGCGATTTTGTAGGGGAAAATTGAAAATGAACTGTGTTATATATAACTGAAATACAGTCTATATTGGTCTGGTCACGGAAGGTCTCACACTGGCGCCTAAATCGTTTGTTTATTAATGCTAGTCGTTATTGACTTTATTAAAATTGCGCTAAGTACTGATCACTTTTAGCTACTGAGAAGAGAAGTTGTCAAATGTGCGCTGGTCCATATAAAGTTTGAACAATCTGAGGACTCTACAAAAATCGTAAAACTTTGAAAAGCACTGCCTTTATTTCACACATTCACATCGGAAAGGTGTTTTTACGAACACACATGCAGAGAGGCTTCTGTCCTTTTATACTCCTATTGTGTGCCCTATCGATGGCTATCGCCGGGGAATCGAGTAAAAACGTTATGATTGATCTATTTGAGCTTTGGCCTTGTATGTGTGGGGAGTGAGTGGGCGTTGAGTATCAAGTGGTGGATTAGCTATTTGAGACTCTGAGATAATGTTTTATTATTCGAGTGATCTTCTCTATTTTGGACACTTGAAAGGAATACGATTTTAATACGCTTAGGAATGTGAGAGAATGTTTTTCGAAATCCTTTTTTGCTAGTTTTGCTTTTGTAAAATATTTTTTAGATCTTATATCGATGGTTTACTGGTTAAACGGTTATTATGCCGTGTGGTAGCAACTATGAGTACTACCACCCCCCAGTCCACTCACGGTGTTTCATAAAAAACGACATAGGGTTTTTGACCTCGGCTGAAATATCTGAAGACTATGGTTAATCGCATGGTGGCGGTGATACCACCTAATTAGAGTCACTCCCAATTAGAGTTGACCTCAGGCAGCCGGTCATAAAATACAGCCAAATCCTTTTGCTACATGATTTTGTGCTCTAACAAAACATGCTGCGCCGAACATATTTGTGTAATGACTATCATTAAGTGATATTTTTTGTATCCTATGTTGAATAAATTCTTTTGTGTTTGAGTTTGAGTTTGACCCTAACTGATTTGGGATATGCATGCATGCAGGCATGAATAAATGTTGTTTCCCCACTGAAATACAGGTTACTGCCACAAACACCAAAACTTCGGCCATGAAGCAATAAGCTTATTGTTTGGGGCGTTTCGGAACACATACAGCGGGTTATGTAATCGTCAATGGGCACGCCATACCGAAAGTACTACGCAGCCACAGAGCAGAGAATGTCGCACGCGTCGATACTAGAGATGCCTATAGGATTATACCGTGTGTCAATCAGGTAGGCTGGCTACAGTACAGTAGCAGCGCTCGAGTAAGCCGCTGACTTCAGGATGATATTTCTTTGAGACGACTGCGCTAGTATGGATTCACAGCTGTCAAATGTCTATTTGTAATTTTATTTTAAATGTGTTTTTTTTTGCGTGCTATTAGAAATAGTTAAACAAGTGGACTTATATAAACTGCAATGTAACAAATTCTCTGTAACCTTGTATAAAAGCAAATTAAAAATCATATTCTTAATCTCAAATTTGGCTTATTTGAGCGGCGATAGTGTAAGGTAGCTCACTCGAGCGTTGCTACTAGCGTACATTCCAAACATTTTTGGAAAAATGTTTATAAAGATCAGTATCAGTTAAGTCAGTAGTGGCAACACTATAATTTAACGTGTGTTTTGTAAAAAAAAAATATAATGTAAAAAGCCGTCCCTAGCAATGCCACGCACGACGTCACTGCTCTGTGCCCGTAGTACTTCCGCATATTGGCGTTAGTAGGGTACGCGTTATGACGTCATTACAATATAATGCGCTCGGGTATTTGCGCCCGACGGCTTGGAGCACGCAATCCTTTCCCTGCGTTACACTGAGCCGGTTGTAATTTGTCAACAGGATTGCGTCTCTAGCAATGAGTCTTTTTGAGGGTATATATTGGGTGAAATTTTACTAGTGACCGTTAGCGAAAACTCAAAAGCAGCTGGTGATATGGAGTAACTTTTCCCAAGGAACATAGGTAAAAAAATGAAAATAAAAATTGGACCTCCCATACTAGCTGAAACCAGCTGATCGACAATTTTGTATGGGAGTTCCAAAATATATTTTCGCATTTTGACCTATGTTCCTTGGGGAAAGTTGTTCCTTATCTCCAGCCGGTTCTGAGTTTTGCCTATCAGTCACTAAACTTTCATAGTACACGCTTTAACATATTACACGCTGGTATACCCGTAGTTGGGTTTTAACACCTGTAACCTGTTTTACATGTCCTTAAGTGTCATAGATACGAAGTCTTCTTACCAATTGATAGAGGTTCTCCCAGTAGTCCTGCGTCATGAGTCGAAAGGCGGAGAGGAAGGCCCAGCCGAAGGTGTCGAAGCTGGTGTACCCATAGTTTGGGTTCTATTCGTACCCTTCACCTAGAAATAAAGTGCCCTTACCAATTGATAGAGGTTCTCCCAGTAGTCCTGCGTCATGAGTCGAAAGGCGGAGAGGAAGGCCCAGCCGAAGGTGTCTCATACCCTTAACCAGGTCGATATTTCCTTAAATGTAATAAAGTGCCCTTACCAATTGATAGAGGTTCTCCCAGTAGTCCTGCGTCATGAGTCGAAAGGCGGAGAGGAAGGCCCAGCCGAAGGTGTCTCATACCCTTAACCAGGTCGATATTTCCTTAAATGTAATAAAGTGCCCTTACCAATTGATAGAGGTTCTCCCAGTAGTCCTGCGTCATGAGTCGAAAGGCGGAGAGGAAGGCCCAGCCGAAGGTGTCGAAGCTGGTGTACCCGTAGTTGGGGTTCGGCCCGTACCCTTGCAGACAGATGTAGCCCGGCTCGCATGTCCTGGGGAATTTAATGTTACATTACATTTACAGCCATTTACGCCAAGTGGTAGCGGCTAAGAATTCTGCCACCCTTTTTCTGCTCAGGGTGTGTGTTGGGCGACGTAGAGTTTTTGACCTTGTCTAATGTCTACAATATCTGCCAAATATGGTCAGTCATACGGTGGTGGTAATACCACCTACGATAGCATTCCCAAAGAGCTTAGTAACTTTTTTTAAAGATTTTAATAGCAGCCTGCCTAGCAGATTCACCTGCTAGGGAATCAACTATACTGTTTCATGTAGTGATATGAGAGTCATAGTCAACAGCAGAGTTAGAATTTTCAATTATTTGAATAGTTGGAGAGCCCAGGGGATAAGTAGCTATCTCATAAGGTACCACGATAGGCTAGGTTTGGATCGTTAACCAAGACTTAAACAAGTCGTATGACCCAGGTCTGCCAGAGCCAATCCTGCCGAAACATAAAAATAATCGATATTTTTCAGAGTCATTTTTTCGTAAAAAATATGTCATAAGGTACCACAATGAAAGTGCTGGCATCAGTTAACCATTGAAAAATTATGTAAAAAAAGCTTGGTCTGCCACTGCGCACCCTGCCGGAAGTGCTTGCCAGACCTCTCCAAAGATGCCCTTCCGACACCCCTAAACTATCTCATCGGGTACCACGACGCAACCACCACAACATAATAGCCAAGATCACTCTGACAAAAGCTCACAAGGTCTGCCAGGCCTAAACTTGCCGCATCCTAGTGTTTCAGACATTTGAAGTTGTAGGTCCAGTGTATGAAAAATGACCTATATCTTTTTCCCCCCGTGTTTGATTTTGATGGTGCCTCAATACGAAATGCTCTCCATAATAAGGAGCTTCGAGTCATATAGGACAGTTGGGTGGAGGGTTTCAGTATTGAACGCAATCCTGTCAAAAAGTTTGAAATGGAGGTTTGGTCTATGAAAACTGGCCTATATCTTATTCCCCCCGGGTTTGATTTTGATGGTGCCTTAATATGAAATGCTCTCCATAACAAGGAGCTTTGAGTCATATAGGTCAGTGAGGAGGAGGGTCTCTGTATTGTACACAATCCTGTCAAAAAGTGTGAAATCGTAGGTAAAGTGTATGAAAACTGGCCTATATCTTTTCCCCCACTGGTTTGATTTTGATGGTGCCTTGGTATGAAATGCTCGTAATGATTAGGAGATTCGATTTGTATACGTCAATTGGATAGAAGGTCTCTGTTCTGTGCACAATCCTCCTAAATATGAAAATATTCGATAACTTCTGCAGATTTTATCAGTTAAAATTGTCATATCATAAGGAACTCGAATAAAAGTGCTTGCATCAGCTTACCATTGACAAATTATGTTAAAAAAACTTGGTCTGCCACTGCACACTCTGCCGGAAGTCCTTAGATGAGATAGGTTAGGGGTGTCGGAACGGCAGAGTGCGCAGTGGCAGACCAAGTTTTTTTAACATAATTTGTCAATGGTAAGCTGATGCAAGCACTTTTATTCGAGTTCCTTATGATATGACAATTTTAACTGATAAAATCTGCTGAAGTTATCGAATATTTTCATATTTAGGAGGATTGTGCACAGAACAGAGACCTTCTATCCAATTGACCTATACAAATCGAATTTCCTAATCATTACGAGCACTTCATACCAAGGCACCATCAAAATCAAACCAGTGGGGGAAAAGATATAGGCCAGTTTTCATACACTTTACCTACAATGCCACTTACCCCCTGGGCTCTCCAACTAGAATGACTACCTTTTATTGTCATTTTATTGCTTTTGTTGACATTTTGATGCTTTTGTTGACATTTTAATCCTTTCACATGTGTAAGAATAGCATGGCTGGCCCCAGGTTCGTTGCTATTCCGTAATGGCGGATGTGAATTGGTTATAATTTTGTTTTTCTTGTTTATTTGAGTGTTTGGTGAATTATTCTGATAGTGTTTTAAGCAACAAACTATTCTTAAAGTGAACATTAAATAGAAAATTGTAATTAAGGCATAAATCTGGCATTGTGCAATAGTGACGAGCGGGTCACCACGTGGTGCAAAAATTTTACTATCAAGCCGGTTGTAAAATTAAGCCTAATCCTATTGCAACATGGTTTGTGATCAAACAAAACATGTTGCGCCGACCACAAGTAATTGATATAAGAATAGGAAAATGATGATGATGATTACATTTCCAGCCACCCCACTTCTGGACCCTTATCAGAGGGCACCACTATACTAAGTTAATAAAAATAAATATCGTCGAAAATTACGGGCATTAGATACAAAAACATTCTCTGAACTATGTTATTTAGCAATAGGTATACGTATTTGTAACTCACCCTGCCCCTGATGAGTTTCCACACAGCGGATAGTCGTTGTTCTCCATATACCAGTTCGCTGAAAACAAACGTATATGGTTTACTACGGCGTAGTTATCGTAGCAGGGCTACTACGGATTTAAAGTAAACATGAAATTGCTCTGAGTGATAAGACCGCCTTAGTATATGTTTTTGTCATATTTTTTTAATTTTATTTATTTGGCTTAGAATACAAAAAACATACAATATAAACCTCGTAAAGGTTTGTTTCAAAGAGATAAAATGCAATTGTTTTTTGTCAATTAAATTTCGAACGTTCGTCTGTCATAGATGTTAAACTTTATTCTACCTATCCAACTTCTATGACACGATATTTGTATGATAAAATAACTTGACAACATTAATTTTCTACGTTGTAAATGAGCAAGTCAGTTATGAATGTCCCCATAACTTACTTTTGTAAAAAAACCTCTCCAAGGGGACCTGGGGGACCAGATCTTTCTTCGGGGGATGGATCGGGAACCTTGACGCACTTTTGCGTCAGCACCCCCAAGTAGATCTGCAGGCCCATCAGTGCATACAGACCGACTAACCTTAAGGTATCATAACTTACTATAATTCTGACAAAACCGCTCCCAGTTCTCATCCGTCAGGTTCCCCCAGAAGCCGTCTTCCAGGAAGACCTTGATGCACTTCTGCGTCAGCACCCCCATGTAGATCTGCAGGCCCATCAGCGCGAACAGATTGACATTTCATGAGGTATCATAACTTACTTTCATTCTGACAAAACCGCTCCCAGTTCTCATCCGTCAGGTTCCCCAAGAGCCATCTTCCGGGAAGACCTTGATGCACTTTTGCGTCAGCACCCCCATGTAGATCTGCAGTCCATCACCATGAACATACTGATGAACTTTAGGGTACCATAACTTACTTTCATTCTGACAAAACCGCTCCCAGTTCTCATCCGTCAGGTTGCCCCAGGAGCCGTCTTCGGGGAAGACCTTGATGCACTTCTGCGTCAGCACCCCTATTTACATCTGCAGGCCCTTTAGCGCTAACAGACTGACTAACTTTAGGGTACTACAACTTACTTTCATTCTGACAAAACCGCTCCCAGTTCTCATCCGTAAGGTTCCCCCAGGAGCCATCTTCGGGGAAGACCTTGATGCACTTCTGGGTCAGCACCCCTAGTAGATCTGCTGGCCTATTAGTGCGAATAGACTGATTATCCTTGAGGTATCATAACTTACTTTCATTCTGACAAAACCGCTCCCAGTTCTCATCCGTCAGGTTGCCCCAGGAGCCGTCTTCGGGGAAGACCTTGATGCACTTCTGCGTCAGCACCCCCATGTAGATCTGCAGGCCCATCAGCGCGAAAACGGATAGAGAGAACATGGTCAAGATGATCACATCGCGCAGGTTCTTCACGGACTCTATGACGGCCCCGACGATGGTTTTTAGACCTGCAGAGGGATGGGAGGTTAGTGTTTGGTGGAATTTTTATATTGGGAGTTTTACATACATATCAATTTTAATGCACACATATCATTGTCATAAATGAAAATGAGAAATTGAAAAAAATGTCAAGCGATCGTCGTTTTGAGACGAGCATCAAGACATTGAAAAATTGGCCAGAGCTAACCGGTGCGTCGATAGCTCTGTGGCAGAGCAGTGCAACGGTACCGCATCGGTCCCGGGTAAGCCTAGGTTCGATTCCCGGTCGAAGCTTGACATTTTTTCAATTTCTTATTTTAATTATTTATGGTGTTATCTTGTTTATAACACTAATGAAACTTTTTTTTTATTCTCTATTCATAGTTGCCTTAGTCTGTGCACAAAGCGTATCGTAACTTTACTAAGAACCTTTGTTAATAATATTTTCTTCCTTATTAATTCTATGTTCTCTCAGTTTGAATATGCTCGCTTTTATTATCCGCAAACTGGTTAGAACCGTGTTCATTATAAATGAGGGCAATGTTCTTGTTTTATTTGCCTAAACCAGAAAAAGGTTTACTCAAGGAAATGTATATTCATTGTAAATATTTTATCAACTTTCAAAGAGGCTTAGAAAATGTTTGAATTATAGAGTAGAGGTATATTAAACGAAATTATAGTTGGATTAATTACTTTGTAGGACGATTGCCTGTAATTGACGAGAAATGACAAGGTCTACTTGGCTAATTATCACTACTCTACTGTTATAACTATAGTACAAACTACACTAAAGTTCATTTACACAAATGAATTAAATGTTTTACTACAGAATTTGTTTGTGTTGGGAGTTCAAAGTACTGAATGTTAAGTCTGTTTGCGTACTTTTTACAATAAACGTCCACAGTTAAACAATAAATGCCTAGATCCGTAAAATAGGAACTTCTTTCATTACGAGAAGTTCAAAATTACCGAAACGTGAAAGGTCAACACAGAATTTGAATTCTTAATCCGCAGTTTAAACAACCTTATCTAAAGGTGGGCTTAAAATCAGCCATGCTGTGTCCACACCTTTTTTCAACTACGAGTAATTTTAGGCTTTTTGTAGACTTGCCCAATATGGTGTAAGGGACAGCTCTTCGAATACTGATATGGTGCATTCAGACCACAAAACTGAACAACTTCTTCCTATAAGATTTTTTTTCAGGCAACGAATAAATAATTACCACCCTAACAAACAGATTGAAATATAATTACGATCAGCTGAAAGGCAAGGCCAATTTACTGTTATATAATTGGGTAATTTAGGTAGTGGTTTAGTTCACGGTCTAAATGCATCGTATCAGTAATCGGTGAGTTATACACCCTATGCAGTCGTATTTAATATGTATTATTAATAATGTACAGTTGTATTTGTGATGAAGATATTTACCGGGTATAATGGCTACAGTTTTGAGCGCTCGCAGCACTCTGAATGTTCTGAGCGCGGCCAGGTTTCCCAGGTCAATCCCCATCGTCACATAGCTGAAAACATACACCACCACACGTATTGCTACGTTAAACATCCATCTAACTAAACATACTGCTAGTATTTCAAAACATAAAGTAGAAATATTTGATTGAATTGGCGTTGATTTCACGACTAGATTCCGTCGTTTCTAGACTCGTCTACAAAAACTAACTTGACAGTAAAAACGATAAAACACTACGTATCAATTGAATAATCTACTAAGTATAAAGTCTACTACTCACGCTAAAGCTATTACTACGAAGTCAAGCCAATTCCATGCATCTCTAAGGTATGTAAATGGCTGAAGTATGAAACCCCGCGCCATGAGTTTCACCGCCGATTCGAACGTGTAGATCCCGGTAAAGATAACTCTGCAAAAATTCACCGCCACTGAACGCCGATCTAAACTTACAACTACAGGTGCAAAAAACAATTGCAAATATTTTAAGGGGTGAGACAGTCCATGATACTGAACAACTTTTCCACGGACCATAAGACGACTTATAGAAAATAAGTGGCCATCTCACAAAAAAGTACAGTCATCTGCAGTGTTATCTGACCCAGCAGCCGACCAATTCAATTTGTATGGGAGGCCAAAACTATTTTCATAATATTTCGCCCTATGTTCTTTGAGAAAAGTTGTCCAGTTTGTTGTCAATTAGTTCCTCTTAAAACATTTGCTGCTTATTTTTAACACCTTATAAATGTATAGTCAAAGAAATTCAACATAAGTACTAAGGTAATGAAATGGAGTATCAAACTTGCAATGGTAACGCAAGTCACAGAATCATTCGTTAAGTAAATTGAAAATACGACTAATAGGGATGAATATTTACAATTTTATGTAAATAAATAAAGTTGACTCATAAATTAGCTTTGTTAGTGTAAAATGTAAGTAATGGAAAAATATCGGTATTGAGTAGATAAAATATAATTATTGAAATTATGATAATTATTTCAAACTCCAAGTTTTCTATCACATATTTTGAGGCTGCTCTTCAGAAAATACAATCTGAATTTACCTACCTCTTTATTAATTTAACATAATCTTTATAAATTTTGATTACGTATGTCTATTTTAATAATTTCTAATATATATAAAAGGGCTCTATGATATATAAGATTACTTTTGTATATAACTTTCTATTTAAAATTACTATAAATATAACAAATACCGATTGTCTATAAATATCGGCAAATATTCTGAATTCTAGCTCAAAAATTACTAACAATTTTGAAACTAGCGTGCACTCTACGAATGATCTAAGATCGAATTTTCATGTACTTATTTTGAACAATTGTAATTTGAACTGAAAGAACTATGTATGATAAGTAGTTAGGTATAATTCTAGTATAGTTAAGTAGTAAAAATAATACTTACTCAGTACTTTCAACCGTCGGTGTCGAAGGCATGATCATAAGAATGCAGTTGACTAAGATTGTTGTTATAATAAAAAACGAGAATAGTGGATGTACTAGAATATAAATTGCCACCCTTCTTATTGGGTTGAAGGGGTCTAACATCCACATGGCATCGGTGGCTGAAAACCTGAAGATATCTCTACCCCTGCTTATCACTACGAAGGTCTGAAACAAAGGAAAAACATATAATTAACAAATTGATATAAGGCTATAGGTACCAAACAGGTTATAGTGGCTCGAGCACGTTAAAGCCGTAACTAAACAGCTTGAATACGGCTTTAGTTGGACTTTTGTTTCCTTATATTGGGGCAAATTTTACTGGTGACCGATAGCGAAACCTCAGATCGGGCTGGTGATAATGATCTACTTACCCCAAGGAACATACTGGTAGGTCGAAATATGAGATAAAAAGAATTGGTTCTCCCATACAAAGGTGCCGAGCAGCGGATTTGAGTTATTATGGGATGTTTAAATATTTTTTTCATATTTCGACATATATTCCTTGGGGAAAGTTGATTAATGTATCGAGTGGGGCATCTCAAGGTCCAGGGTGCGTATCATTTTAGTCGTGGTTGGAACTTACTTTCTGGTTGTGGTAGTAAGGATCGATGACCTCCAACGGGGTGATCCAGACCCTGCTCCAGCGTCGCGTCCAGCTGCGGACCCTCGTCGTGGAGACCAGCTCTGGATGTTGCTCACACAGGCAGCGGAATGCCTGCTCAGTCAGCTGATCGTGTGGTTTACTTACTTTCTGGTTGTGGTAGTAAGGATCGATGTCCTCCAACGGGGTGGAGGCCAACTCGGGCGGGAAGTTGCCCTGCATGCGCACGGGCAGCGGCAGACCCTGCTCCAGCGTCGCGTCCTGGAGGCCAGCTCTGGATGTTGCTCACACAGGCAACGGGAAGCCTGTTCAGTCAGCTGATCGTGTGGTATGGTCAGCTGATCTTGTGGTATGGTCAGGTGATCTTGTGGTATGGTCAGCTGATATTGTGGTTTACTCACTTTCTGGTTGTGGTAGTAAGGATCGATGTCCTCCAGCGGGGTGGAGGCCAACTCGGGCGGGAAGTTGCCCTGCATGCGCACGGGCAGCGGCAGACCCTGCTTAGTCAGCTGATCGTGTGGTATGGTCAGCTGATCTTGTGGTATGGTCAGCTGATATTGTGGTTTACTCACTTTCTGGTTGTGGTAGTAAGGATCGATGTCCTCCAGCGGGGTGGAGGCCAACTCGGGCGGAAAGTTGCCCTGCATGCGCACGGGCAGCGGCAGACCCTGCTTAGTCAGCTGATCGTGTGGTATGGTCAGCTGATCTTGTGGTATGGTCAGCTGATATTGTGGTTTACTCACTTTCTGGTTGTGGTAGTAAGGATCGATGTCCTCCAGCGGGGTGGAGGCCAACTCGGGCGGGAAGTTGCCCTGCATTCGCACGGGCAGCGGCAGACCCTGTTCGGTCAGCTGATATTGAGCTATGGTCAGCTGATCGTGAGGTATGGTCAGCTGATCTTGTGGTATGGTCAGCTGATCTTGTGGTATGGTCAGCTGATCTTGTGGTATGGTCAGCTGATCTTATGGTATGGTCAGCTGATCTTGCGGTATACTTACTTTCTGGTTGTGGTAGTAAGGATCGATGTCCTCCAACGGGGTGGAGGCCAACTCGGGCGGGAAGTTGCCCTGCATCCGCACGGGCAGCGACAGGCCTGCTCAGTCAGCTGATCTTGTGGTATAGTCAGCTGATCTTGTGGTATGGGCAACTGATCTTGTGGTATGGTCAGCTGATCTTGTGGTATACTTACTTTCTGGTTGTGGTAGTAAGGATCGATGTCCTCCAGCGGGGTGGAGGCCAACTCGGGCGGGAAGTTGCCCTGCATGCGCACGGGCAGCGGCAGACCCTGCTCCAGCGTCGCGTCCGGCTGCGGACCCTCGTCCTCGTCCTCATCATCGTATCGCACCTACAGATCAGAAGCATTTTTAGTTGTCTAGTCACGTAAGATGTTTGTAACTTTTTTGGCACTCGCGATTACTTTCACACGTAATAGCAACTTTGACGGGTCTTATCACGATAGTTTTTAGGTAAATAAGCGATTTACCTGGGAACCCGACGTTTCGACTGAGTTTGATCAGTCTGCCCGCGACCATGACTGATGAAACTAAATCGAAACATCGGGTTTCCAGAATAAGTATCGTGATAAGATCCGTTAAAGTTACTATTAGATGTTCGTTTAGCTATAGACGAGGTGTCACAAAAAGCTTTGGCAGAGTATGCGTTATTGTAACCGATTGTGACTGATTTTAGAAGCCACATTTGTACTCTATATAACAATCAAGATTTGGAGGCAATGATAGATGAGCGATATAAGACATAATCAAATTGTTATCAAGAGCAAAAACGCAGTAGTCTTCGAGCAACTCATCTTCCGTCCCGTTCCGGCGCAGTAGTACTAAAAGGTAGAATTCCTCATATGTATATTTCAGAGTTTTCATTTTGTGAAATTTGTGTTACCTTAATATGACTTAACTGCGATACACTGGAAGTTCTTTGATCACATTTTCCAACAATCTTAAATCCTACAATGGAACTGACTTAAATTTGGATTGCCGTAAAGTTTTTTTTTATTATTTCACATTTATTCTACTTTGTGGGAAGAAAAACTGGGGCAAAAGTTGTATTGTCACAATACAATAACTTTGACAATTTTAAGATGTTAGTTAAGTCTTCACCAATTAAAGTTATTTTATCATTCATTACATTTTGGATACGTTTTTTAGATACCTAGGTAGATATTTAGTGCCAGTGTAACGTGGACGTCTTTGGGTCACTGTTGAATTTTAGCAGTTCTTTACTAGGTATCTGTTAATATTTTTTATTTTCTTCTTCTTAGCGTGTGATGGCAGACACTATGGTCCCGGACATAAGAAAAAGTTTATGCAGACAGAACCATGTGTCGTAATCAAAACTCAACCATTAGTCTTGTCCAAGAGTCTTGTCATACTAGAATCGATACGAGTGCAGGTGCACTAAAAATAGAATAACTTTTACGATTCACTGAAATGTTAAAAGCATTATAAATCGCCTATTCTTTCACGCAACCTTATGAAAACTTAATATTGTAAATGATGGATACAGCTTGTTGTTCGTCTAAATGCACTAGAAGCGAACTTGTACGGTCGTCCTCGTAGATGGGTTAGGTAACTTTGCAAGTGACTGTACTTTTTGAAAATCAAAAGCTTTTTAAAAACTCGTGCATGTTTGACATACCTACATAGCTGCTGTTGCGTCCGAAGAGCGTTGACTTGAGTTGCGATGTGTTGATTTTTAAATATTATGGACTATGATATGCGGTTACGTATTCACTATTTAGCATTAGTATTTGATATTATGATGTCATTTAAATACGAGATTTCCTCCATTCCTTTTGCGGGAATATAATATAAGATGTGAAAAATCAACTGCATATATTTTAAGGGGTGAACGTGCCCATGAAACTGAAAAACTTTCTCCAAGTAACAACGGTCATATAAAAAGAAATTAACCTTCAATACAAATTGAGTCGGCCGGCTGGTACATTTCGTATGAGAGGTCAATTTTTTTTACCATATTTTGACCTATGATTCTTAAGAAAATTTGTTCAGTTTTATGGGCTAGTTCACACCTGAAAAATACTGCTCTATTTTTTTTACTTCCTGTGTGCACAGTTTTTGCCGTAGCACCTGTGTGAAAATGTCGCCACGACTGTCGTAGACATATGCTACGAACTGGCTACGATTTGTTGGTTTATAATTGCTTATCTGAGCGCAAGCTAGAATACGCATAGTGTCTGTTTGTTTACTGTAGTTTATACTATTGTTATGATGTGATAGCACCATGCTATAAATGGTTCAGACGGCCACTCGCTGCATTAGCCGCCGTATGACAGTCGTTTGGCCCTCCCTTTCCCACTTGGTGGTAAAATCAAGTGAAAAAGGGAGGGTCATACAACTGTCATACGACGGCGAATGCAGTGAGTGACCGTCTCAACAATAGATGAATAATTACAATCAATAGCTTGTAGGTAAAGGTAGAAACCAAAGTTTTCTCAACAGTGGGCCTTGGTCTTTAACCGGTGCATTTATGAGAAGATTTTGGTTTCGTCTTTTAAGAATATCACACACAAAATGTCCACAAATGTATCAGATTGATGGTGATGCTGCGATGCGAGCCAGTCCTGTGCAATGCTTGTTTGATGGTGATGCCGAGTGCTGGTGTATTTGTGGTACATAGATTGGATAGTTTATGATCTCGATGTGAATGTGACTTTATTTTCCCTAATTTTCGTCTGATTGTTACCCTTGGAATGTTAGGCATTTCTAATTGTAATTTTGTTAAATGTTGAATTACTTGGGAATTAAGAACAGTTACAATAATGAACGCTAAGTCTCATTTTAACACCGGGTTCAATGAACTCTAAAGTAGTCTAAAGGTTCACTAGAATCTAAATGAAGATATTTGATGTTTGTTGTTCGTTGCTATTAGGTACTAAAGGTGCTTTAAGGTCGTTTGCCTTAACAATTATGGGATTTTCACCTTCTGAACTTCGAATTTAAAGTACCCGCGCTGATTGCAAATGAATATGGCTAGCTTCTACTTTGAAAGATTAGCTGTGACCTTATGGCTACAGTTAAACTTGTAATAGCTCGTAAAATACATTGCCGACAAAGCGATGTGTTCAGCTTATGCTCGAAATGCGATCAGAATGCAACGCAATACAAGTTATCGCGCTAAACTTCAAAACGACGCCAATTTTATCTCTCTTGCAGTTTATGCGACAAAGTAATTTCGATATGCGATAACTTGCTCGAAATGTCTATAGAAACGAGCCTTGTAAAGGTAAAAGGGGCAAGCAAGCGATTCTTACTTCTTTTTTCTTTTTCGTCCGCCCCAAATCGTTCTGTAATGATTTAAAAAATATCCGTCAGAGTTGTAACATGCGCAACTCACGGTAAAACCTCTCTAATAAAAAACATGATGGTTAAAAGTGCCACAAACTGATGTCTAGTTGTGATACAGTGTGCTCGGTCCCAATCGTGTCTGATTAAAAATGATTGATTTGCTTTGAACACTGCAAACGTATTTGCACATGAATGCTAAATTTGGAATACAGAAAAATGTGAGGTTTTTTAACTAGTTACTCAGTTATCATGTTATTGTTTTGTTACAAAATTTAATACGATAATAATATACTCTTGAAATTGCATGTAAATAGTTAAAAAGCATCACACAGCACATCAACAAATACACTCATTTAAAAAGTGTCCTCTATTAACACAGCTGTACCATTTCTTAAATGAACACTCAGTAAAAAGTGTCCACTTTTTAAACAGTTGTAGCATTTTTTAAAGGAACACTCAGTAAGAAGTGTCCTTCCATTTACACATTTAAAGCATTTTGATTCTTTATAAAACACTCAGTAAAAAAGTGTCCACTATTTACACAGCTGTAGCATTTCTTACACGAACACTCAATCAAACAGTGTCCACTATGTACACATTTAAAGCATTATATCTCATAAAACACTTAATTGAAAAGTGTCCACTATGTACACATTTAAAGCATTCTTTCTCATAAAGACACTCAATTGAAAAGTGTCCACTACCACAGCTGTAGCATTTCGTAAAATACGAACACTCAATTAAAAAGTGTCCATTATTTACACAATTAAAGCATTTGAAGCATTACAGATTGGCATACCTCGCCTTCCGCTCGCTTTTTCTCGAGTTCCTTTTGCTTGGCATGCTCCTCAGCAATTCGGGCTTCGATAGCGGCCAGTGATTCCCGTGTGAAGGGTCGGAACAAGCTGACTTCTTCCTCGCTGACCGAGTCTAAGTCCTCGGACATTGTCTATCGAACTCCCCCCGAGTGAACTGCCTACTGTTGACAAAAGGAGAAAAAATATTATAGTTAGTAAAATACATTTAAATTAAATTTGAAACTTTGTAAACGGAGATACAGCCAATGTCGAAAATCTATAGAGTAGAACGTATGTGTGTGTATGCTCTCCTACAGAATTACCTGTCCCCGTGGTCGGGGACGAGTACGTACGTACTGTACCTACTTCGTGTTGTTTATATTTCTTTGTTTCGACTTGGCAACTCTAATTACTTCTCTTTTTTCACATTTTCATTTTATTTGTGCACCATAACATTCAATCCTACAATTATTCTTTTCTAACAATTTAACCTCGACGAAAATCCTTCCTCTGAAAACACTTTTGTCTGCCTATTTTTTCTCTTTCGGTGTAATAAAGAACGTAAATTCCATTTCACCTACAAAATACCCTTGCCCATACAAAAAATAAGCACATTTATGTAAAATAATAAAAGGCCTCGTAACCTGGTTGAAGGCTTTTTACAGGTTATAAGACCTTGTAGATTTCATTGTCGCTATTTCAGGGCTCGCAGAGAGCTTGCTAAAAGCATTATCGAGTTAATTAGCTAGAATTATTCCACCTTTTAGTGTTATTGCACGTCTATGGTTATTTTTACCACTTTTTTATAAGACTAATAACATAGGTACATACATAAATCACGCCTCTTACCCCGAGGGGTAAGCAGCAACCTTCCACTTACTTTGTTCTCTTCCTAAACATTCGTATTTCTTTTTCATACTCTCTCATTGATTTAGAGGAGGTACCTACACTTGACCTGACCTTTCTTTACAGTACTCGATTTGATCGACTTGACCAGGATTTAGGAGTATTATTGTACTTATTGATTCAGAGTATTTATTGTACCTACTTTTGTCATAATTTTATTTTAATTCACTTTATTTCGTAAACTCAACAGCACATATATTTGGTTATTACAAATTAACCAATAGCCAATATCAGAGTTTAACATATTAAATGAACATATCATAGGTAACTTAAGGAAATGTAAAGAAACTTATAATAAGAAACAAACACAAAATAAATACAAACTGCGCAAAGCAAGAAGTAGTGGGAACCTATACAGTGTATTTTTGGTAGTCTTGGCTATTTACGACCACAAAGTTAAGTATGCCATATTATTAAAATAAAAGTTAGAGAAGGTTAGACTCTTTCTACAAAGAAAATAATAAATCATAACTATACCGAAATCGAATTATCCATTAGAAGCGTATGAATTCATTGTTTTGTTCCACAAAATTAGCGACGGCAATTTGAGAACGGCATGCGGCATTTAGCAGGGTTGCGTAATAAAATATTGTTTGTCGTGTCGTCTACGGTTGGCCTGGCTCGCGATAATAGGGTTGTCAGGTCCTCATATAGTCTAAGCGGGTACGGTCAAATATCACCCGAAAGCTGTTTTGCCGGCACAGTTGATGCCGCTTTGCTCAGTGATACTAGGGACCATTGTGAATGATTCCATCCGAGGAAATGAAAAATCCATCCACTGGATTTCAAGATGGCGGACCTTCGTTTTTTTGTATGGCACTAAAAAAATAATTCTTCTGGAGCCCATCGTGTGGGGTATCAAATGAAAAGGCTAGACGAGACGATTTCAAAAATATATCGCTTTAATACATTTCAGTTGCCCTCTTAGAAAAAAACTAAGTTAAATTTTTAAAAGTAGTTAAAACATGCCAAGTTTGAGATCCAGTAGGTACAAAATGGCTGACATATAGTTTCATAAAAGTATGCCAAATGATCCACCATATCCTCAACTCTAACGTAACAAAAGGAATTTTGAAAATAATAAGATTTAATGTATGTTTTGCAATGGAAAGTAGACCATTGGAAACTGCAGTAGGTTAGTAAGAACTGCTTGTGCGCCTTCATAAATATTTAAGATGTAATTCTTCCACTTAAAGCTAGATTAAGATGTGCCGGATCATTTTGAATCTGCGGGCACGGTGTGTCCCCGCCAAGTTGAGTAAAAAGCCATAGGTACCATGTTGCTCTACTCATGAATGCTAGCTATCTCAGTTTAGTAGGCCTGTTAGAAAAATTCATGTTAGAAATAAGTAGTGCCTGCTGTACCGTTTATATTTTTGTATTTGTCCTGTATTTGTTTTTGTGCAGGTACCTACAATAAATGATTAAATTAAATTAAATTGTTTCTCTCAAAATAGTTCAGGCCAATTTCGACGCCCAAAACAAAGATATTTTGGATAACATTTGAAACCTGTGTGTTCAGGACCCAAACAGTCATTAAATAAACATTCAATATTTCAAAAAATCATTTAATTCCCTTAAATCTGTTACTCATTCGACGGACCATAAAACTTCTAAAGCACTTTTAGATTACATGTACCTACGTATATGAATAAAGTGAGATCAAAAAAGCTTTATGTAAAGATATGAGATACCATCAAAACACAACTCAAGAAAAAGCAAGTCTCACCACTCATTAGGTACATCTACCGCAAAAAAATGAGAGTTTTCGTACATAAAATATTGACTTCTAGTACGGTCGTTCCAATGGGCCATATTTTACAGCCCATACTAAAAAACACATCATCAAAGAAAAATAACCTTATATCTGAAAGTTGACAATTGTGGCCTATTTGAGCGACCGAAATTAAATAATTGCAAAAACAAATAATCATATACCTACTTACTAATTGCAAGATATATTTTGTTAACGACAGCCAAGTCCGCCACTCTACCAGAAACGTTGTGCAATCCACGACGTCGTCGGTACGAAATAACTTTAGAATCATTGTAGGTATTTCATATTTATACATTAAACACTAACGTGATTCTACAATTAAAACTGCAATGAATGCTGTTTTCACATAGAATCACATAGTTAATTGTTTTTTTTTCTATTCTTAATCTTAAATATTTTACTCCATTTAGAGCTTCTATATCTGCTAAATTAAATATTTCTATTTTTATCCAACATATCGTTAAAGGGGCCTCAACTTTGGCCGAAACTGCTTTAAGAGAAATATGGTACGGCAAAGCCACTTTTTACTCGACTTGGCGGGGGCACAACCGTGCTCGAAGATTCAAAATGATCCGGCACATCATAATCTAGCTTTAAGTGTAAAAGCAGTCATGATGAGAATTGCATCTTAAACATTTATGGAGGCGCACAAGCAGTTCTTACTAACCTACCGCAGTTCCCAATGATCTACTTTCCATTGCAAAATATACATTAAATCTTATTATTTTCAATATTCCTTTCGTCACGTTAGAGTTGAGGATATGGTGGATCATTTGGCATACTTTTATGAAACTATATGTCAGCCATTTTGTACCTACTGGACCTCAAACTTGGCATGTTTTAACTACTTTTAAAAATGTAAGTTGATTTTTTTCTAAGAGGGCAACTGAAATGTATTAAAACGATATATTTTTGAAATTGTCTCGTCTAGCCCTTTCATTTGATACCCCACACGGTGGGCTCCAGAAGAATTATTTTTTTAGTGCCATACAAAAAAACGAAGGTCCGCCATCTTGAAATCCAGTGGATGGATTTTTCATTTCCTCGGATGGAATCATTAACAATGGTCCCTAGTATCACTGAGCAAAGCGGCATCAACTGTGCCGGCAAAACAGTATTTTTTTGCTAAGGACCATGACTAATAGCTAAAAGCCGGGCAGGCCTGCGAGTTTGGTCCAAGTTTTGGTACAAAAGCGGGACACCTTGCTTTTTTAACGTCTTTCAATCTTCATGTAAAAAAGCGGCCTAGAGCGTGTCAGACACGCTCACAAATAGGGTTTCGTAGTCAACGTTTAAATATCAGGTTTTTCGGCTTTACAAAGTTAGCTTTGTTGCTGGTTTGTTTACAGCTGTATGGTGACCAACCGCAAATTGAAAAACTTTAATATTTCCTTAATCTTAAGTGGTACAGTATTTGTTATAGTTTGCATGGTAACTTCATATTAAGAACTATATTCCATATATTTTTTTTAACGTACATACTTTAGAAGTTACAGCTGGAACAAATTATGGCACAAAAACGCCACTTTTAAAAGAAAATATCTCGAGACAGATACATTTTCGAGGCTTCATTTTAAAGAAACTTCGCCTTTGTTATAAAACACCTATTCAACGATACCCTACTCAATATTACAGGAGAAAAAAAAAATTTTGCCCCCCTTTCACATGTATGGGAAGGGGGTCCAAAAAATAATTAAATAACTTTTTTCTCAACATTTCTAAGTTTGGGTCAACACGATCTATCTTCACAATAAATTTGATGTCGATAGCTACAAAACTGACGAAGTTATGAGGGCGCGGCATACAGAGAGACAGACTTACCGAAATGATAAGGGTTTCTAGTAGACTACGAAACCCTAAAAAAGTGTAGAACCAAGCTTGAAGCTTTGAGGATTTTTGGCATACATATTTTTGTCGGCTTTATCCGGATGCCTGGCATGTGGCAACCCTACGCGTGGGGCAGCGAAAAAGTAGGCCACGGCGGCCTTGGGGTGCGAGTTGAGAATCACCCGCCAGGAATCACACGGGTCGTGGGAAACACAATTCTTTAATTCGGAAATGTTGAGTCATACAGCAAGGGCGGGATACACTTTGGGAAAATTTTTAGATTTTCACAAGTGAGTCATAGCATAGAGCAAGGGTGGGATACACTATGGGATTGCGATGTTCTCAAGAAATAATATTGAGTAAAAATATATTTTAAAGGGCGAACCTGTCCATGAAATCCAACAACTTTTTCCAAAGAGCATCGAAATACCTACGATAACTTTTGTCAGACGTGATTTAATGGCCGTTCTCTACAACCGTTTGCGCTCTGCCTACCCCGCAAGGGATATTATAGACGTGATATGTGTACCTACTTGCCTATCGATGACTTAGCTACCTAAATACCTACTCAAGTCTACACCTCAAATGGTTAACAAACATCTAATCAGAAGTCTTACGACCTCCTCTACTATACGAATTCAGAGCACAGATCTTTCAACTCTCCTGGGTATGAAACACTCTATCTCCATTATGCCTATACTGGGTGTGAGAATGTACTTACATAGCTGCTATACGGGGTGTTAGAGATCAGATCATGTACAGTCTCTTCCGCTTACTTACAAACAATTCAAAATCTAAGGTTTTGATTTTTCAGACCGTTATATTTTACAGAAATAATTCTTTTTTTTCTATAGAGGCTATGTTTGATGTTCGACCTCCCCCGAAAAAAATACCGATCAGCTGACTGACTTTCTATCTATAGAAACAGATTTTTGCCGTGCGATGCCGGCTTAGAATAGCATCACCTACTATAGCATATATTACTCGGGTGTCGTAAGAGCGACTAAGGGATTTGAGAGTTGATGTGTATTGCAATTTTAGACAGACTTCTGTATGACTCTCAAACTTTTAACTTTATCCGGTTTTTACAGCCGTTTACGTTCTGCCTACCCCGCAAGGGATATCGGCGTGTATTGATGATGATATATGATTTTATATCGTTGTCCATCATAGTTTTCGGTAGACCGTTACTTACACCCGGTATAGCTATTCTACACTACCCTGTTCACGCACCGCTTCCCTTTGAGGTTATTCCTTTGCTTAAAATCTGGCTGGATTTACATATTTCTGTCTACGGCGGAGTTCGGAATTTACATGGATTTGGTTTTACATTTTACTGAAATTCTGTTTTCCTTTTTAAATAAAATAGCGCGTTGAAATGTTGTTTCGAATTTGATCTTTGGTGGTTGTTCCAGTTTTACCCAGCAAGCATACACCCACTTTTAAGAAGTTATCGATAGACGCGCAAATTAACTATGTACTGGCACGCGCGTGTAGAGAGACATTTCTTCGCACAAACTATTATGTGTTTCTTGGATAGGTACGTACGGTCTCCTGCAGTGTTATTTGATCCCAACAAGTCGGGGACGGGGGGTCAGGTAACTCTGCAGGTGACTGTACGTTGTTTGCAATTTCCATAAAATTGTTTATAAGTCACTATGGTGACTATGGTGATACACAAGTCTTCTGAATGATTTTCAAACTTTTGTCAGACATGGTGGAAATGGCCGTTTTTACAGCCGTCTACGTTATGCGCCCCGCAAGGGATATATATGTGCGACATATGTATCTCGTATGTATGTTGTTTACAAGTGTTTACCTGCTAACAGTGAATGGGCGGGTGTGTGTGGTGCGGGTCGCACTGGCGGGCACACGGTCCGCGCGCGCGCTGCCCCGCCGACCACCTTCTTAAACAGCCCCTTGTTATGCTGTGTCGTGTTATGCTGTGTCGTGTTACGCTGTGTCGTGTTATGCTGTGTTGTTTACCTGCTAACAGTGAATGGGCGGGTGTGTGTGGTGCGGGTCGCACTGGCGGCGACACGGTCCGCGCGCGCGCTGCCCCGCCGACCACCTTCTTAAACAGCCCCTTGTTATGCTGTGTCATGTTATGCTGTGTCGTGTTATGCTGCGTCGTGTTATGCTGTGTCGTGTTATGCTGTGTCATGTTATGCTGTGTCGTGTTATGCTGTGTCGTGTTATGCTGTGTCGTGTTATGCTGTGTTGTGTTATGCTGTGTCGTGTTATGCTGTGTCGTGTTATGCTGTGTCGTGTTATGCTGTATCGTGTTATGCTGTGTCGTGTTATGCTGTGTCGTGTTATGCTGTGTCGTGTTATGCTGTGTCGTGTTATGCTGTGTCGTGTTATGCTGTGTCGTGTTATGCTGTGTCGTGTAATGCTGTGTCGTGTTATGCTGTGTTGTTTACCTGCTAACAGTGAATGGGCGGGTGTGTGTGGTGCGGGTCGCACTGGCGGCCACACGGTCCGCGCGCGCGCTGCCCCGCCGACCACCTTCGGGCGCACCGCCCTTCTGAAAACAAATACATTATGATCATCATTGGCCTTATACGTCCGTGACAGATGAATCATTCAGTGTCTGAAGCAAGATTTTTCAATGCTGTATAAGCCGATACGGGAACGGCATGGCTTTCCGCAAGCTCTGATCATATATATCACGCTCTGATCTAAATCTCATAAATTATATCTGACAGCCTTGCTTGCCACGCAGAAGGTTCCGGGTTCAATTCCCGGCGGAGTCACTCACAAAGCTGATATTTATTATCACTTTGTGAGTTTGTTCCCAGTCTGGTTGCATTTCAGGCTGAACTATTGTTTTGATTGTCCAAAAAGCAAGATGGTTCCGTGCTTGGGAGGGCACGTTAAGCCGTCGGTCCCAGTTGCTGTCTATGATGACGGTCGTTACACAACCATGTCAGAGGCCTGCTTCTGGTACTAGGCGGTTAAAAAACTACATCAGTGTTCACCGGGTCGTTGGACGACTCGGTGTCCCACTCGTAAAGGAGAAGAAGCCTAATATCTCACCTGTCGTCCACGAGAGCAGTGTGGCCGCGGGTAGCAGAGAGATGAAAGTTACCACGTGTTCGCTGATAGGGACAGCCAGCGATTGGGCGTTATTTTTCATGTCCGACCTGAAACAACGAACAAACAAGATATATAGTATTATCTTTTAACAAATGTACCTAATGAATGACATTTGGAATATTTGGTAAGAAATAAATATTTTTTCTTTCTTTCTTCTAACATTTCTACAGCTACCTTCCATAAATAAGTGAGTAAAGGATGATAAACAGTGAGCCGTTCGTGACAGCTTACACACGAAATGACAACCGAATCTGGCAAAATATTGGAAAACGCAGTGCGTGTGAGTTACCACGATAAAGTTGTCATTCGCGAGAATTTTTATTTAATGTCCTCGTTCTTCGATTCCAATAACAACACAGTTCATATTTAATACGTTAATGAAATGAAAAAAATGAGTTGTGCTCTTTTCTATCTCAAATTGGTCCACTTTTTAAAGATAGGCCTAGGCCTTGCCTTATATATTTTTCACTCAGCCTTGAAATAAATGAGCTAGTACTTTAGCCCTGCTCTACTTGGACTCACAAAGGACCACAAGAAATAGGTTAACAATATTGAGGGTCGGCAATGTGAAAATTCAATTGAAACCTCTCGGGCCTTTTATTAAAAGGCGATCCTCCCTACTTATATACAATAAAATGTTATACGTATAAGGTGTAAAAAAAATACTGCAGATATTTTAAGGAGTGTACCAGTCCATGAAACTGAACAACTTTTCTTAGGGAACATAGGTCGAAATATGAAAACATATTGGACCTCGCATAAAAAATGAGCTCCTTAAAATATTTGCAGTTAATTTCTCTCTTTCCCTCTCTCTCTCTGCATATTTTTATTTTGCAGTCTTTCTATCTAAAAATATAGGCTACGAGTAGTGCTTACAGCGGTGCGGTACGATTGACGATAATGGAAAAGCTAAGATTTCTCCTGGGTAAGTTGCCGTAGCGTGCCCTACTTGCCTACTCTACCACAGAATATACAGGGTGGACCATACAGTGAAGTCAAAAGACAAAATTTGAACTCCTTATACTGAGGGGTTGGTATCCGAAACACCCCCATGAATGTACCGCGATGTTTTTGTTGTTTCCAAGTAAACTCTTAAAGTTTTATTTTTACTACTGTCGTAGTAGTTTTCAAGCGGCTGTTTGTGTAACATGATCTTTTACTCTTTTGTCATCTCTGTATAACAGTACCAGGCTCTATGAATTTCGAAACTACTGAAGTTAAATTTTAGAGTTAAGTGTTCAATAGTTTTAAGATAAAATATAACGCGTAAAGGTGACGCGGAAGTAGTGCCTGCAGGATGGACTGTTTTTCGCCGCGATAGACCTAAATGGGGAGGAGGAGTTCTACTGGCTGTACGTCCTGGAATTTCAGTCCGACGCCATACTGAACTAGAGACTGATAATGGCGAAGATATTTGGTGTTCTTTAACTATAAACAATATCAAAATTTACATAAGTACCTTTTACGTGCCACCTAGTTCACATGATAGGGTTTATTTTAATTTATTTCAGAGAATAGAATCTAAAATTATAACATTAAATGGGGTTGTTGCAATATTGGGGTATTTAAATTTAAACAGTGCTTCGCTTGATGTTAACACTTACTATGGTTACTTTCTAAATTATTGTAATTTATCCGATAGAAATAATATCATTAATTCGCGTGGGGGTCAATTGGACGTAGTTCTGGTGCCAGAGAGTATAGCTTCAGTCACAGTGCAAAGTATATGTGGAGATGGTCTTGTGCCGCATGCAGATGCTTACCACCCCCCATTAGATATTCTCATTGATTTATGTAGTAGTCCCAAGCAAGGTTTTCTCGAACCTAGTAATCTTTGCCCCATAAATGATTGGAATTTCGCAAAGGCAGACTTCGATCTTATTTACCAATGCCTCCTTTACTGCGACTGGTCTACTGTATTGAGTGCCGCTAATGTTGATATTGCCGTTGACGCTTTTTATTGTGAAATATATAAGATTTTTGACTCTTGCGTTCCAAAAAAATTAAGACCGTCTCGGAAATCTCGATGTTACCCAGTCTGGTATACTAAGGATATCATTAATGACATTAAAAGTAAAGCTGAGCAACATCGCTTGTGGAAATCGTCTGGTAACAAAGATGCTTACGATAAGTTTAGTCAGCTGCGATCTCAAATTAAATTGCGTCTTTTAGACGCATACAATGATCATACCAAGCATGTAGAACGAAACATTATATCTAATCCACACGCGTTCTGGAAGCATGTTGACAGTTTGAGGTCGAAAGGAGGATTTGAGTCTAACATTGTGTTCAACGGTAAAGAATACAAAGGTGCCGAAGCAGCCAATGCATTTGCAGACTATTTTTCAAGTGTTTTCTTGCCTGATGTACCGGTACTGGACGCAAGTTTGGCTATTAATAACGATACAAACCATTCATCAGTTCGAGTAGATATCTCAGAAATATCTGAGCAAGAAATAAAAGTCGCATTTAATAAACTGAAACCAAGATCCGCTGTTGGGCCTGACAGTGTTCCCCCGTATTTGTTAAAAGCATGTAGCCACCTCTTAATCCAGCCAATATTACATATTTTTAACTTAATTTTAAATACCTCTAAATATCCCATTAGTTGGAAAATATCCCGTGTTAGCCCCATACCCAAGACAAAAGACTTTTCTCATGCCGAAAATTATCGTCCAATAGCCATTCTCTCAAGTTTAGCCAAGGTATTCGAGTCCATTATCCACAGAAAATTGTCTGCTCAAATAAGTCCACATGTTTCAGACTCTCAACATGGTTTCCGTAGACGACGATCTGTTAGTACTAATTTATTAACCATGGTAGACAAAATATCCCAATATTTAGATCAAGGTTTTCAAGTAGATGTTATTTATTTCGATTTCAAAAAGGCTTTTGACCAAGTAGAAAATGACATATTGTTAAACAAACTCGCAGCATTTGGTTTCACTCCACGCCTTCTCCGCCTAGTTGCTGATTATCTCAGGGATCGCCAACAATTTGTAAAACATGGATGTTATGTATCTGAATCCTACCATACCAGATCCGGCGTTAGCCAGGGTTCCATACTCGGGCCCCTCCTATTTTCTCTGATGGTGAACGATCTTGATACTGTATTGCAATCTTCTGATTGTCTCCTATACGCGGATGATCTTAAAATTATCCGGTGTGTGGTTGACGTTAAGGATTGCGATCAGTTACAGGCGGATATTGATTCTGTATTTAGATGGAGCGCTGAAAATAAACTACTCTTTAACCCATCTAAGTGCAAAACAATATCATTTACTAGACGGAGAACACCAATCCATTATACTTACTCTCTAGGAAACAATCCAATCGAACGTTTAAATTCCATTAAGGATCTCGGTGTCACTTTTGATTCGCAATTAACCTTTAACGAACACATAATCTCACTCGCAAAGGACAGTTTCAGAAAGTTAGGCTTTATTATGAGGAATGCAAAAGATTTTAAAAATCCAAACGTAGTGAAATTGCTTTATACATCATTGGTCCGAAGTAAGCTCGAGTCTGCCTCTATTGTGTGGAGTCCTCATGAGGATACGTACATTTTGCTTTTAGAGAAAGTACAGAAGGCCTTTCTTCGTTATCTATATAAAATAAAGTATGGATACTACCCATTTTTGTATCCCACGAAATTTATTTTGGGTATGTTAGAAATAAATTCCCTAGAGGTTCGGCGTAACTTTGAGAAGTTGTGCACGGCATGTCAGTTGTTGCGGGGTGAGTCTGACTGCCCAGAACTAATCTCGAGGGAGTGCACTCTCAACGTCCCAGACAGATATCTTCGTGGTCGCAGCCACCGGCTGCTGGCGGAAGAGTCGGTCCGTACGGAGGCGCACAGGGCTTCCCCATTAGTAAGCGCGCGCACTCAGCTCAACCAGCTCCTCTCTGTGGCACCAGACTGTGACCTTTTTGCCGACCAGTGGACCAAACTAAGAGTCACTTTATTAAAATTTTGTGAAGGTTTAGATTGTAGTGTAAGCTCTGTTATGTACTAAGTACTTTATTTAAGTTTTTCAGTGCCTTGGCATATTACTGCTGTAATGCTGACAAATCTTGTTTGTAAATAAAATAATAATAAATAATAATTGTAGGCTTTAATAAGATGGCAAATTATGGACGGCTGTATCCAACAACCTGTTAGGTATCTGTATTTGATACCCATAATAAAAAATAAAGTTTTGAGTGACTGACCCACAGATAGCAAGGCTTGCTTAGAGTGTCTGTAGACTGACCCTTTTATTTTTTTATCATTGCTTTATACTTCTGAGAAACATTACTACTTTTTACCACAGAAATGCATATTGTTTCAGCGACAAAACAGTTACAAGCGGATGAAACCGCTGGGCTGGCTTCTAGTTTTACAACCACTTCTGCTTTTGTGTAGTTACGGTCTAAATTGAATAAAATAAAAAAGATTCAGAAGAGCTCAGGCGTAATAAGATGGTAGAGATGATTTTATTTTCCCGCGGCATTTTTACTTGGCCTATTTCCGGTCCTTTCACTGAAGCTAATTGGAGAATAGATACGATTTATCATTCTTGCTTGAGAGATTTAGGCTAACGTGAATGAAATGGTGTTATTTATGAGCAAATATGTTTTTATGCTCTATTTACGTAAGTTATTTGGTGTTCTTTATTCGAACTTTGGAATAGGAAAATTTATCTGGTTGCTGCATTAAGTAAGTCCTATTTATTAGATCGCACGTCAGTATATGGCCTTTCGCACACGCAACGTCGGTTTCGACGTTATTTTAGCGCTGCGATGCGCAGCGTTAGAAAAATGCGAATTTCCACCTTAATCCCATATAAATACGACGACGCAGGCCCAACGCTGCGTTGCGGACCCTAATGTCAAACGGTATTGACAGACGCATCCGTCGACGCTAAAAATGCGCAGCGTTGTGCGTTGCGCTAAAATAACGCAGGGTATGGCACACGCAACGCAGCAACGGACGTTAGATTTTTGACGGTTTATTAACCCTTAGCTGAGCCTGATACTTGGAATAATTAGGACATTTTCTGTGTATATTCAGTGGGTAGATTTAGTCGGCGACGGAATTTCCGCTGAAGTGTGTCATCTCTAATGCAAATAACATTGCTGGCGTAATGGCGCCGAATTTCATCGCATAGGTCCGGTCGTAGAGTATTTAATTATATTTAAATTGTATAGTATTTTTTTTAATTTTTATTTATATTAGTTATGTTGGGTAATTAGTAGTACGAGTGAAAGATTATTTCTTTTTTCAAGACAGGTTTTAATCACTAATTTTCAACAGCACCCCCAAGGGTTAATAATCGAAACCGAAACTATAATAGAGTACAAAGCAATATAATCTGCAACAATGTATTACAATTCCATACAATATGAAACAGTGAGCCGCAATATCAATCTCAATATCATTCATAAGTAAAAAATATACGTCTCATTCATTGTACAATGGTATTACAACAGAAGTTGTCACCATCAGAAGTCTGTGATAAATTTGAAATTAAACTTGGCGTTCAACAAATCTCAGCACTGAGCCAATCGTCTTACTAGCCGCGGCTGTCAGAAGTCCGTGCCGTGGAAAATACTGTATGCAGGTGATGTTTCTCTTATGACTCTGTAGAAGACCTGCAGGGCGAATTCGACCGTTGGTTGAAGTTTCTATAAGACACCCATGTCAAGATTAAATGCAAGAAAACGGAGCATATGTCGTATACTAATGTCAATATATTCATGAAAACATTTAGTATGTAAGTAAAAATATAAATAATTATACTAGAAATTATGACAGGCAGGCATAACCGCAATACAAGAAGTACAAATAAAATAGATCAACCAAAGTACAGACTAGCTAAAGTTAGGTCTTCATTTTGATGGTCTAAGTATACGATACTATAAAAATATACCGGAAAATATATTAAGTCAATCAAAAACTAAATTTTAATCTGTGATTAAGAGGCTACTATACCGAGCTAAAAATTCGTGAGCTGTTAGTTGATAAAAATATTTCTATTTCATTTATGCATCCCACTCGTCCCGCAGTTATTAAAGAGACAGTTGTAGCTCGCTACCGGAAAATTTGCGTTCTGGGTTTACTAGGCTCCCCGTTCGAAATCTCTATCAAATTTCTTGATAGTGGCATTATTTTGCTGCCAATAAAATATTCTATGCTTCTATCGTTTACGTTGCTGAAATTATTGTCATATTTAGAAGATACCAAGGCGTAAACTTGCTGATAAGTTTAGAGCACTTTGCGACGGCCATATCTTTTTTAAATGCATTATTACAACCAGAAAAAGAATATGGAGCATGGATGTAGTCCAGAAGAGTTACTGCGCAAAATTTGAGTCGATCGGTTGCGAATTGGCAGAGGGATAGGTTGAGAGCGTTTGTATGAAAAATAATGACTATAGGTCCCCCTTAAGAAAACATTATATTATAAAGCCTATTATAAGTTAGATGATTACATTAATGACAAAAGGCATGGACCTCTGAAGTTTCAGCTCATCAAAAGAAACATGTACGCGTTGTTACTACCAAATCGGGACGTGCATTTACAATTGAAATAATAATAATTGTATGATTTTAATTTTCACACTTGAATGACTAAATTTAATTTGAAATTCTATTTTGTTTATGTATATTGATTGTATTTGACATTCTAAAAGAATTATTTGTGAATCTACTTGTAAATAAAGTTTTAAACATTTAAATGTTATAGTCGAGGGCCACAAAGACGCGTCTAAGACAAAACTTTTAGCTTAAAGAAAACTTATACCTACAGTTTTACCATTTTAAATACTTGGGGCCGATCATTAGAAATTATGGCAAAATCGACCTACATGTAACCTATAGATAACCTTTAGAAAAACAACGGGATTGATGAAGTGGAGACAACTCGCAGGTGCTTTGTGCGACAAGGAGATGCCCATAAAACTTATAGGAAAATTGTATGTATAAAACGGTGATTATATTATAGGAAAGGAAGGATATCTCACACAAACGTGCACTCCATTTTGAACCCTTATAATACCCTACTCAACGTAGAAAACTATTTTTGTAATCTTATGCCTTACTCCGTAGTAAAGACACTTTGTTTGGCTCGTCTTGGCGGGATACGACCGTGCTTCTAGATTGTGCTTTTAAGTTTGATTGACCAGCCGCGCTCTGATATTATTTTGTTCGATAAGCAGCAGTAAGATCAATTGCTCTTTCGACGTCAAGTGAAACGGCCAAATTCATTTCGACGTCCTGTACGGGAAACTCATTTGAAATACAATGTCGCATATTATCAAAAGAACAATATCATGTTGCTACGTCTACCAGTACTTTTCTCGCTCGCTCATTCATACATAATGTCAGGTAAAATGTCAGGCTAGTGCAAGTGTTGCCAGGAACATAAAAATAAATTTACTCCACATTGGTCATTAAATGTTGTTAGGTTATTGTCGGACCAGCAGTAAAAGAATATGTATTATATCAGTTACCTAATTCCCATAATACAAGCTTTGCTTAGTTTCGGGCTAAATGGCGCTGTGTGTTTTATTCAGGCATATTTATTTACCCCTTGCAGGGTAGGCAGAGCGTAAACAGCTGTAATAAAACGGTCATTTACTCCACGTCTGACAAAAATTTGAGAGTTATTAAGAAGGTTGTGTATCACCATAGTGACAGGTTGTCAGCCTGTCGCCTAAAATTGCAACTATCAAATATGGTAGCTACGGGATAGATATGGGATGATGCTATTCCAGGCCGACACCACACGGCAAATAAAGATAATACAAAGATAAATATTTGAATACTAAGAAAACAACAATAATAATTATTAGTGAATTTTAAGAACAAGACTGCAGATATTTATAACGTTTGAAATCCGCGATCTTGAATTGATAAAATTTTAATATAGTCAGTGCAACTAGAAGACTGTACAAATGTTTTGTGATTTCGGCGGTCTCTCCGGCTATGCTCCGGTAGCGCTAAATGGCGTAACCTTACCAGTCTGCTCCGATTTCCGATACCTCGGTTCACTTCTGCAAGGCGATGGTGAGATAAACCGGACTATCAAGCACAGAATAAATGCAGGATGGATGAATTGGCGACAGGTCACGGGCACAGTGTGCGACCCCCGAATGCCCCTCAAACTGAAGGGCAAGATTTACAAGACGGTGGTCAGACATGTCATCATGTATGGATCTGAGTGTTGGCCTACAAAAGTGACACTTCATAAAAATGTCACTATCCTCCCAGCCGTTCAGGCTGTTTCCGTGAAAAAGAATGTATCTACATGACCGTGTACCTATTATACTTCTAGCTGCCCTTTGAGCGGTTTCACCAGCTTCTACTTACCTGTTTCCAAGTAGAAATTAGATCTTTGCCCTTAGCAAAAAGTCGATTACTCCGTTTCAGCAGAAGTGACTCATCAAGACCATGTGCCAGCAAAAGCGACCGTCATGCTGAACAACTTTTACTTTGATGGAGATATCTTATCTCTTGCAATTTAGATGGGATGCTGATGATCTGCATCAGGTACTCCAGACCTTCGATGACTATGTGCCAATAAAAGCGGCTCGTCATGCTGAACAAATTTTACTTCAAAGCCATTACCGTATCTCTTATAGTTTGAATGGGATGCTGGTGATCTGCATTAGGTACCTACTCCAGATTTTCGATAATCATATGACAGCAGGAGCGGCTCGTCATGCTGAACAACTTTTGCAATGAACCCATTTTAGTATCTCTTATAGTTTAGCTGTGCTTCTGGTGCCCGCCATCATCAGGTACTCTAGTGATGAAAAAAAGTAGTCCATGTCCGTCCCTAATATTATGCCAGCAATATCAGTGGCAAATTTCACGAGGATCGCTAAATCATCGGTTTGATTCATTTTGGCAATACCCGTAACATTTTTCGCTTTTCCTACTTCATTCACCCAACTTCTATGGTAAAAATATGTACGTGGCAACACCTATCAACGAATATTGTTTTGACAAGGTTGTCCGCCAGACGTGCGCAAAAGAGACAAACCTATGTAAAAGAAAGAGTGGTATTGTCAAATTTTGAAGTACTATATCTCGTTCTTTCACATGCAATCGCCACATCTTTTATTTCATCAATTATCAAACAATACGAATTGTACAGATGGTTTCTTATCTTGTAGGTACCGTCAAATTTGTTTCCGCTTCTGCTGGCACATCGATATCGAATATCCATAGTGTCTGTCTACCTTATAAAGTAGGTATCATATGAATGTTTAGTATTTTGTAGATTTTTCCACATGAAAGTAATTTGGAATACTTGGTGTTTTAATCAAACACTAGATATTGACATAAACTTTTTGGTAACAAAGTTAATACAAATGAAGCAAATGGAATAAATTCACGCCACTGATGGGATTCGAACCCACGTTTTCGGACAAACCGGGTCAGATGTGTTTGAGCGCTACACTCGACTCCAGACTAAACTTAGCCACATAACAGTTTTGGGCAGAATATATTCGATGCTCAATTACAAGAGCAAACTCTTTCTTAGAAAATGTGAGAATCTACACTAACTGCGTCAGGCCAATCATGACCTTTAAGACCCATCTGAATATGCTGCAAGTCATCCAAAACCGCTTCATGCGCAGGGCTACTGGAGCTCCCCTAATAGTTGCAGCGTCTAACTACTACCCCTATCCAACTTCGAACTTTCGACTTTGCCCCAGGCACGTCCTTCCGGATGTTGACGGTCCCATCACATTAGCAGCTGATGCAGCCATTGCGAGTAGATCACACTCTACAAGCTCTTTAAGCAACCCTCGTCCCCGGCGAATAGGACACAGAGGCCCCTCACTTGTGCCATTCTTTGGCAACTACCGGCACATACCGGGTAAACACAGTCCGACCCGTTCTTCCCAGAAAAACTCGTAAGCCCAGTCTTACCCCAAGGGCGTGATTGGGCTGGTTGTTTGAACAACCACCCACACACATCCGGGTGAGCCCTCGCTCCCCACAAAATAGTTAGGTGTAGCTTTAACCGGCCCCGGGGCCGATAAGTGCAGTGCCACATAACAAAAATAAACCGCTACACTACGGTAGCTCTAACCCAGGCAGCGAAATTGTGAACCACTTGATTCGTTCATATATTTTTGTAACTTTGAATGGAATGGAATTCGATCTCTTTCACTAGTTCAGCGTAAAAACTAAATTAAGCTACATTAAGTTTAGCGATTGCCCCGATTGGGTACAAGAAGCTTATCGTAGAGGACGAAACTCATACCGAGTTGACGTAAGACACACATGAGACCGATGCTTCACAGATTCGCACCAGTAGTCCATATGGACGCAGTTTCAAATTTCAACTGTCGTAAGGTCACTGAAGAGATGAACTAAAACAAAATACTTAGCTGTCGACTTATTTTGAAAATACACTGATCGTTATCCGTTCTCTTTCAATAGTTAAGCGTAAAAACTGAATTAAACTACATATAGTTCTCAACCCGAGATTATCACGAATACTATAACGGATGCTGTACCACTTAAGTTTTAAGAAACACAAAAGTTTTTCGATTTGCGGCTGGTAACCATACCACTGCAAGCAAACCAACAGCATAATTAACTTTGTTACGTATATCGAAACGTTGACTACAAAACCCTAGTTGAAGGTGTGTCTGAGATGCTCTTGGACGGTTTAATCTTCTAGTTCATACCTACTAAATAATAAAAACTTGTTTATTAAATTCAAAATTCTTGCGTACCTACATTTACACACAGAAGATAAATACATAATGTCGCTTCTACAAATTTTAATCTTGCCACATTTTTTCCTGTCTTTGTTACTCTTATTGATTTAAATGCCTACAACTATCTTTGTTGCGCCGCAACGCACGAAAATCGTTCCTCTTTTGTTTTCCAACGCTGCGTTGTGCGCTATTTTGACGCTGCGCTAAAAATGCGCTGGAACGGACGTTGCGTGTGTTCTTCGCCTTAACCTGCCATTCCCATTACATTTAAGTCCGTAAATACGCAAACTTTGGCATAGTAATCTATATAATAATTCTAATGTGCTACGGGACCAACTACGAAATCTCGAAAAATAAGCATCTTATCCCAAACATTTGGTAGAGTAAGTAAACATTGATTTTTTTATGGATCAGCTGTTTATACGTTTTGCCTGCCACTACAATACTAGGAGGACGCGCGTGTAAAATTTGCA
Organism: Phthorimaea operculella; assembly: GCA_024500475.1. NCBI lineage: Eukaryota > Metazoa > Arthropoda > Insecta > Lepidoptera > Gelechiidae > Phthorimaea > Phthorimaea operculella. The sequence goes on from JANFCV010000002.1 coordinate 13,310,733, forward strand.
ACTACCTGCTTACAATACTGTAGCGCAGTGTCATTGTGTGACCTGCTTATCGTATATAGTGCAGTGTCAGTGTGTGACTTTCCGTTTAAAGTGAAGTGTCAGTGTGTGACTTACCGTATATAGTGCAGTGTAAGTGTGTGACCTGCTTTACCGTATATAGTGCAGTGTCAGTGTGTGACCTGCTTACCGTATATAGTGCAGTGTCAGTGTGTGACCTGCTTACCGTATATAGTGCAGTGTCAGTGTGTGACCTGCTTACCGTATATAGTGCAGTGTCAGTGTGTGACCTGCTTACCGTATATAGTGCAGTGTCAGTGTGTGACCTGCTTACCGTATATAGTGCAGTGTCAGTGTGTGACCTGCTTACCGTATATAGTGCAGTGTCAGTGTGTGACCTGCTTACCGTATATAGTGCAGTGTCAGTGTGTGACCTGCTTACCGTATATAGTGCAGTGTCAGTGTGTGACCTGCTTACCGTATATAGTGCAGTGTCAGTGTGTGACCTGCTTACCGTATATAGTGCAGTGTCAGTGTGTGACCTGCTTACCGTATATAGTGCAGTGTCAGTGTGTGACCTGCTTACCGTATATAGTGCAGTGTCAGTGTGTGACCTGCTTTACCGTATATAGTGCAGTGTCAGTGTGTGACCTGCTTTACCGTATATAGTGCAGTGTCAGTGTGTGACCTGCTTACCGTATATAGTGCAGTGTCAGTGTGTGACCTGCTTACCGTATACGGGGTGTTAGGGACGGTGTAACGAAAACTTTGCAGGCGTGCTCAGACCATGAAACTTAACAACTTTTACTATGGAGCCAATGGTGGGAAACGAAAAAAATTTTCCTACTTTCCATACAAAGTCAGACAGCTGATCGTGAAATTTGTATGGGAGGTTGAAAATTTTTTTTCGTTTCCCACCATTGGCTCCATAGTAAAACTTGTTCAGTTTGATGGTCTGATCATGCCTGCAAAGTTTTCGGTACACCGTCCCTAACACCCTGTATAGTGCAGTGTCAGTGTGTGACCTGCTTTACCGTATATAGTGCAGTGTCAGTGTGTGACCTGCTTACCGTATATAGTGCAGTGTCAGTGTGTGACCTGCTTACCGTATATAGTGCAGTGTCAGTGTGTGACCTGCTTACCGTATATATGGGGTGAAATTTTACTAGTGACCGATAGCGAAAACTCAGAACCGGCTGGTGATAAGGAACAACTTTCCCCAAGGAACATAGGTCGAAATATGAAAAAAAAAATTTGGACCTCCCATACAAAATTGCCGATCAGCTGATTTGAGTTACTATGGGAGGTCCTTATCACCAGCTGGTTCTGAGTTTTCGCTATCGGTCACTAGTAAAATTTCACCGTATAGTGCAGTGTCAGTGTGTGACTTACCGTATATAGTGCAGTATCAGTGTGTGACTTACCGTATATAGTGCAGTGTCAGTGTGTGGCTTACCGTATATAGTGCAGTGTCAGTGTGTGACTTACCGTATATAGTGCAGTGTCAGTGTGTGACTCACCGTATATAGTGCAGTGTCAGTGTGTGACTTACCGTATATAGTGCAGTGTCAGTGTGTGACTTACCGTATATAGTGCAGTGTCAGTGTGTGACTTACCGTATATAGTGCAGTGTCAGTGTGTGACTAGAGGACACGCGGGTTGGCCGCGTCGCCCGCTGGCTGCAACTACCTGCTTACCGTATATAGTGCAGTGTCAGTGTGTGACTCACCGTATATAGTGCAGTGTCAGTGTGTGACTCACCGTATATAGTGCAGTGTCAGTGTGTGACTAGAGGACGCGCGGGTTGGCCGCGTCGCCCGCTGGCTGCAACTACCTGCTTACCGTATATAGTGCAGTGTCAGTGTGTGACTCACCGTATATAGTGCAGTGTCAGTGTGTGACTAGAGGACGCGCGGGTTGGCCGCGTCGCCCGCTGGCTGCAACTACCTGCTTACCGTATATAGTGCAGTGTCAGTGTGTGACTCACCGTATATAGTGCAGTGTCAGTGTGTGACTAGAGGACGCGCGGGTTGGCCGCGTCGCCCGCTGGCTGCAACTACCTGCTTACCGTATATAGTGCAGTGTCAGTGTGTGACTTACCGTATATAGTGCAGTGTCAGTGTGTGACTTACCGTATATAGTGCAGTGTCAGTGTGTGACTTACCGTATATAGTGCAGTGTCAGTGTGTGACTCACCGTATATAGTGCAGTGTCAGTGTGTGACTAGAGGACGCGCGGGTTGGCCGCGTCGCCCGCTGTCTGCAACTACCTGCTTACCGTATATAGTGCAGTGTCAGTGTGTGACTTACCGTATATAGTGCAGTGTCAGTGTGTGACTCACCGTATATAGTGCAGTGTCAGTGTGTGACTAGAGGACGCGCGGGTTGGCCGCGTCGCCCGCTGGCTGCAACTACCTGCTTACCGTATATAGTGCAGTGTCAGTGTGTGACTTACCGTATATAGTGCAGTGTCAGTGTGTGACTTACCGTATATAGTGCAGTGTCAGTGTGTGACTTACCGTATATAGTGCAGTGTCAGTGTGTGACTCACCGTATATAGTGCAGTGTCAGTGTGTGACTAGAGGACGCGCGGGTTGGCCGCGTCGCCCGCTGGCTGCAACTACCTGCTTACCGTATATAGTGCAGTGTCAGTGTGTGACTTACCGTATATAGTGCAGTGTCAGTGTGTGACTAGACGACGCGCGGGTTGGCCGCGTCGCCCGCTGGCTGCAACTACCTGCTTACCGTATATAGTGCAGTGTCAGTGTGTGACTCACCGTATATAGTGCAGTGTCAGTGTGTGACTTACCGTATATAGTGCAGTGTCAGTGTGTGTCTCACCGTATATAGTGCAGTGTCAGTGTGTGTGCAACTACCTGCTCACCGTATATAGTGCAGTGTCAGTGTGTGACTTACCGTATATAGTGCAGTGTCAGTGTGTGACTCACCGTATATAGTGCAGTGTCAGTGTGTGACTAGAGGACGCGCGGGTTGGCCGCGTCGCCCGCTGGCTGCAACTACCTGCTTACCGTATATAGTGCAGTGTCAGTGTGTGACTTACCGTATATAGTGCAGTGTCAGTGTGTGACTAGACGACGCGCGGGTTGGCCGCGTCGCCCGCTGGCTGCAACTACCTGCTTACCGTATATAGTGCAGTGTCAGTGTGTGACTAGAGGACGCGCGGGTTGGCCGCGTCGCCCGCTGGCTGCAACTACCTGCTTACCGTATATAGTGCAGTGTCAGTGTGTGACTCACCGTATATAGTGCAGTGTCAGTGTGTGACTAGTGGACGCGCGGGGTGGCCGCGTCGCCCGCTGGCTGCAACTACCTGCTTACCGTATATAGTGCAGTGTCAGTGTGTGACTTACCGTATATAGTGCAGTGTCAGTGTGTGACTAGACGACGCGCGGGTTGGCCGCGTCGCCCGCTGGCTGCAACTACCTGCTTACCGTATATAGTGCAGTGTCAGTGTGTGACTCACCGTATATAGTGCAGTGTCAGTGTGTGACTTACCGTATATAGTGCAGTGTCAGTGTGTGTCTCACCGTATATAGTGCAGTGTCAGTGTGTGTGCAACTACCTGCTCACCGTATATAGTGCAGTGTCAGTGTGTGACTTACCGTATATAGTGCAGTGTCAGTGTGTGACTTACCGTATATAGTGCAGTGTCAGTGTGTGACTAGACGACGCGCGGGTTGGCCGCGTCGCCCGCTGGCTGCAACTACCTGCTTACCGTATATAGTGCAGTGTCAGTGTGTGACTAGAGGACGCGCGGGGTGGCCGCGTCGCCCGCTGGCTGCAACTACCTGCTTACCGTATATAGTGCAGTGTCAGTGTGTGACTCACCGTATATAGTGCAGTGTCAGTGTGTGACTTACCGTATATAGTGCAGTGTCAGTGTGTGTCTCACCGTATATAGTGCAGTGTCAGTGTGTGTGCAACTACCTGCTCACCGTATATAGTGCAGTGTCAGTGTGTGACTTACCGTATATAGTGCAGTGTCAGTGTGTGACTCACCGTATATAGTGCAGTGTCAGTGTGTGACTAGAGGACGCGCGGGTTGGCCGCGTCGCCCGCTGGCTGCAACTACCTGCTTACCGTATATAGTGCAGTGTCAGTGTGTGACTTACCGTATATAGTGCAGTGTCAGTGTGTGACTAGACGACGCGCGGGTTGGCCGCGTCGCCCGCTGGCTGCAACTACCTGCTTACCGTATATAGTGCAGTGTCAGTGTGTGACTCACCGTATATAGTGCAGTGTCAGTGTGTGACTTACCGTATATAGTGCAGTGTCAGTGTGTGTCTCACCGTATATAGTGCAGTGTCAGTGTGTGTGCAACTACCTGCTCACCGTATATAGTGCAGTGTCAGTGTGTGACTTACCGTATATAGTGCAGTGTCAGTGTGTGACTTACCGTATATAGTGCAGTGTCAGTGTGTGACTAGACGACGCGCGGGTTGGCCGCGTCGCCCGCTGGCTGCAACTACCTGCTTACCGTATATAGTGCAGTGTCAGTGTGTGACTAGAGGACGCGCGGGTTGGCCGCGTCGCCCGCTGGCTGCAACTACCTGCTTACCGTATATAGTGCAGTGTCAGTGTGTGACTCACCGTATATAGTGCAGTGTCAGTGTGTGACTCACCGTATATAGTGCAGTGTCAGTGTGTGACTAGTGGACGCGCGGGGTGGCCGCGTCGCCCGCTGGCCGAGCGCGCTCCTCTCTCCCGCGTCGACGCGCGTGCAACATTTGCCTGCCGCTTCAATCGCGCCTGCAACAAAACAAAAAAGATTATTTAGAAGCGAATCCAAATGGTACTTACTCCATTGTAATGGTATCTGTCGCCAAATATTGGTCTAAAATTTAAAGGAGTTGGCAATCGATTCGATGAAGAAGAAGAAGAAAAGGATTATTTACCAAAACTATATTCACGACATGATTTATGTTATGAATTATGATGTTAATATGAGAAGTAGTTAATTTAAAATACTTCGTCCATCAGGTCACGGTATGTAACCAATTTTGAAAGATAGAGGCAAAAACTCTCAAGACAAAAAACAATGAAGTGAATACTTAATGAATGCCGTTTGAATTATGGGCATGGCATCGACTCGATAGAGGGGGAACAAAAAAACACATGCATGATATTTTAGTACAAAAATAAACCGGTAGTATCCATGAGTGCACATCACTGTGGTTGACAGAAGTAGTAGCATTAGTACTTATTGGCTTATTGTAGTGGCCCGAGATTATTGCTGGAAATTAAGGTTGTGTTACGGACCAGGCGCCATAAAACCTACACCTAAAATACGGTCGTTCGAATTGGCTAAAATTGAAAAAATAGACCTTGTTCATAAACATGATTTTGACACCTGTCAAATATGGCGTATTCAAACTGCCCTACTATAACTATTAGGTAGTATGAACAAGGGATCACCTTGGTCAACAACGCAAATTCACGTCACGAGTCAAGTCGATTTAGTTTAGTTTAGAGAGATTCTTGTGAATTGAGTATATGAACTAACTACACGAACTAACATTGCTGGCGTAATAATATTCTGCTAACAGTCAAGTTATCACAAAAAACGAAAGCCATTAAAATTTGATATCAATAAAAATAATCATAAATCATAACTGCGCTACTAATAGGTACTTATTAATCATCAAAAAATAAGTATGAAATGAATTAGTTTTTTGCATTTCTCTGCCTGTCTGTCTTTCGTGGAATTCGCTAAGTCCTCCTAAATCACGCAATGGATTTTGATACGGCTTTTTATTTTTCTATACAAGTTCTTTGTTTTATTAGGGTGAAATTTTACTAGTGACCGATAGCGAAAACTCAGAACCAGCTGATGATACATAAAACAGGTTTCCCCGAAAAATATTGGCCGAAATATGAAAAATAAAATGTACCTCCTATAAAATTACCGGTCAGCTGATTTGAGTTACTATGGGAGGTCCAAAATATTTACGCAGGAAGTATGCGGCCTCTCAACGGTCCCGTACGATACAGCGTTATAGCTACGCGCGTGATCAGGCGCGGTCACAGCCCACAGTTTCAGGGGTCATGGCGGCTGAAATAAACCTTAGAACCAGTTTTTTTATCCACACTTTAGATAAGATATAAGAAAATTTCCTACTGCGTGCATAGGCATAATGTCATAATGACGTCACACCACTCGTCACACGCTGAACACGGGCGGATGCAGATTTTTTAAATTTGCGAGCGAAGCGAGCTCGACTTTTTCGCTACAAACGAGCATATGAGCTTAAAAACTGGCCGCTAGTGAAAAACAGACTAAAAGATACATATACAGCGAGCGAAGCGAGCTCGACTTTTCGCGTTATAAAAAGTGAGAGGACTTAACACTAACAAACAACCTAACAAAGATGTAAAACAGGTAGAAAGGTGTACGTATTGCGAGCGAAGCGAGCCCGACTTTTCACGCTACAAATAAGCAAAAAGCGTAACTACACTGCATATAATAGCTCGTTTTGAATGATCAAAAAAATAAACAAGCCCAAGCTCATTCTTGGATTTTAGGGGGGGTCATGACCCCTATGACCCCCCCCCCCCCCTGTGACCGCGCCTGCGCGTGATGACGTGCACGTCACGCCTACGAAGGCGGTATGTGGCGCACTTAATTTCAAACATTAGTGTAGTAATTTTAACTCAGAAAGGTCAGTATAAAAAAGAAGAAAACATGTTATACATCAGTGTTATTCACGGTTACAAGCAATAAATTATGTAAGTCATCTCGAGTAGGTTTAGGTAAAAGAGAACGTGTTTTGTATGTAAATATTATTGTGGATATTTTTTATGCGTAGGCCCACCTATAGTAGATCATAACAGATGCGTAAGTCATTGAAGTTTTTTAAGATTAAAACTGGTTTTAGTTTCATAATAATACTTAGAACTGTGTTTATATAAGGTCCTATTAAATTCAGTGCAATTATTTTCAGGGTGTTTTCTAGGTACCTACTCGTGGAACTGAACAACTTTTCTTAGTTACTCTTTTTCGAAATATGAAAAGCTTCTTATCTACATACTCTCAAAAACATAACCCTTCTTCTGAGTCAATCGGGTAAAAAAGTTACATATTCAAAAAGTATGTACCTAAACTTACAAAAAAACTTCTGATTTCTAAATTCTGAAATTCCTCATGTTTTGGTAGAGCACGTGAATATGATTTGGAATTAACCTTGGCAAATACAATAGACTACAGATAAGATAATATTATAATTATTTGATAATACCTATATTACATAATCTGACCTACAGAGTTAGCGAAATGTAGATATAACCAATCAAATAATCGGACTCGTTTTAATATACCAACATGTATCATTCAACTCCCTTAGTCACTTCTTACGACACCCACAGAAAATATGAGGTGATGCTACTCTAAGCCAGCATCACACGGCAAATGTCAGATATCAAAGTAAAAATAATAAAAAAAACGTATACACCGTGTTTTCGAAAATGTTGACCACCCATAAAAAAACTAACTAACTTTGTATGGGAGGCCGAATTTATTTTTTTAGCGTTGCCCCATAGTCAAAAATTTTCAGTATCATGCCCTAAACAACGTGTTAAAATTAACGCATTTCATCTGAAACACGATGTGTATAAAATCATTCATCTTCAAAAAAGATTGAGCCAAAATGCGAACCTACAATCAAGTTTTATTCACTACCTACTTATATTGTTTATAAATATTGTATTAAAATTGAACACATACCTAAACTATTTGATAAAGTCAACCTTATTTTTATCATACTTATAGGTTCCGTACAATAAACAAAATTATTTTAGCTACAAATAGGTACATATATAAACATGTAAAGATTATATGACATTTGCATACGCATGCCCACACAAAATATAATCTCAAACAAAATGAAAGATAGGACTGTTTATAATCTTGTTATATTTCTTTTATTTTACAATTTATATAGGTAGAATAGACACATTCTTTTTGTGTGTTTAGAATATTTCGGTTTGCGGATCTCTAGCATGACGAGACATTTAAACCCGTCTGACATGCTTAAACAACTACTTATCGTCCTTCTATTTATAGCAAAACACATTCATAATATTTAATTTAATTGTTGATTTCGTTGAGAATACACGTGTTTTTACTAACAAGATTTTTGTGGCTTCATAATGTGGTTCTATCTGTCACTCGCAGTGACATCAATTTTGTACTTTGTTTATTGGTATTTCACAAGGAACTTTAATTATTGGAAGAAGCGAAATGTCGCATTCGTTGAACCAGTGCCATTTTTCGGAAACCTAAAGGAATCGGCGCTAAAACAAAAGTTTATTGGCGAAGTATTACAGGACATTTATGTGAAGTTTCCCAATGAAAAAGTAGTTGGGATATATATGATGACCACTCCAGCTCTATTGCTGCGCGATCCCGATGTCATAAAGCAAGTGTTGGTGAAGGATTTCGATCTGTTCTCGGACCGTGGAGTAGAATTCAGCAAGGAGGGACTTGGAGCGAATCTGTTTCATGCCGATGGCGAGACTTGGCGTGTGCTTCGTACAAGATTCACTCCCATATTCTCGTCAGGGAAGCTGAGGAATATGTTTCATCTTGTAAACGAACGTGGCGACAAGTTCCTAGATTACATCCGTGACGTGCTTAAGATGCAGCCTGAGCAAAACGTGCAGAATATCGCTCGAATGTTCACCATATCATCTATTACGGCTTGTGCGTTTGGTCTCGACATCGACTACAATGATCCCAGTATCAATCTTCTCAACGCACTCGATGATTTACTCTTCTCCAACAAGTATTATGCTTTAGAAGTCGATTATATGTTCCCTGGAATTCTCAAAAAACTAAATCTATCGATACTGCCAAAAGAGATAAACAGCTTCTTTCTGGATCTTGTAAAAACAGTTTTTCAACAAAGGAATGGTGTACCAACAAATCGAAATGATTTCATGGATCTCATTTTGGAGATGAGGCAACAGAAGGTTATACATGGAAACAATCACAGTTCAGACATAGCAGTTGAGCTGACCGATGGCGTCATAGCAGCACAGGCTTTTGTATTTTACGTGGCAGGTTTTGAAACATCTTCAACGACGCTTGGTTTTCTATTGTATGAGATTTCACAGAACCCCGAAATTCAAGAAAAACTTTTAAGTGAAGTTGATGAGTACTTGGAGAAAAACGACGGAAAAGTATCTTACGATACGTTGAATGATCTGCGTTACATGACGAAGGTTATTAATGAGACGTTAAGGAAATATCCATTGATAGACCCTTTGCAGAGGAGAGCACTGACTGACTATAAGGTCCCTGGGACTGATTTGACCATCAAGAAAGATCAGCTCGTGTATATTCCCGTGAGAGGGCTACACTATGACCAGAAATACTTCCCAAATCCGGATGTGTTCGACCCTGAAAGGTTCTCGGCGGAAAACTCTAAAACGTCCAAGCTACAGTGTTTTTGGTGAAACTGTTGTCGAGATATCGAGTTGAGGCCTCAGACAATACTCCGAAAAAGATGGCCGCTGCCCCTAACCGCATCATCTTGGGACCTAGAGGAGGAACCGTTCCTTTGAAACTGGTTCATAGGTTCGAATGATCTTCATATTATGTCTAGTTTTACATGGTTTCACGCATTTACCTATTTGTACTACTACTATAAATTGTAAGCTAGTTTAGCTTACTCCAGATTATTTATTTATTATTTTCTCTATATTTATTAGAATTATATTTGGTGGGATTCAAATAAAATATTATAATGAATACTTCAAGAATATATTAATTCAATTAACTATTAATAACAGTAAAACACACAAATTATAATAATTAAATAATTTAGCTATTAAAATAATTAAAAATTACTTACATGGAGTACCAGCTTATATACCAATAACACTTGTATAAACTTCCAACGAAACGCACAGCACGACTGCCAGGACAAGAATGCCGGGCCGCCCGCCGAGCGGCCGCTTTTATACCTGAGCGTGCGCAAACACCACGGGCGTGTACACCACGTGAGCGTTTGCGCACGATTTATTTTGTTTATTGAATGGTATGACATTTCTTTAATTCTAAAAGGATTTTTAAGACGTTTTACATGTAAAAATAGTACATGAATAATAAATGCTGACAGTCGGCCATCCTCCTTTAAGCATGACCTCATGCTTTAATCCTACAAAGTTATATAACCATTGAACATCAATTAACTAACGCCTTTAATTTTAAGCAGCACTTTTTGCTTTTATCACTTATAACTACTATGTTACAAATACAATAAGAATACATATTGATACATCGAAACATTTTACTTATAATATAAGCACATTTTGCATCAACGTTGGCATCATTTGCCTTAATATTGGCACCATTTGCCTTAATATTGGCACCATTTGCCTTAATGTTACAAATACAATAAGAATACATATTGATACATCGAAACATTTTACTTATAATATAAGCACATTTTGCATCAACGTTGGCACCATTTGCCTTAATATTGGCACCATTTGCCTTAACACTGGCACCATTTGCCTTAAAACTGGCACCATTTGCCTTAAAACTGGCACCATTTGCCTTAAAACTGGCACCATTTGCCTTAAAACTGGCACCATTTGCCTTAAAACTGGCACCATTTGCCTTAACACTTTGCACGCGGATCACGAGTACCACTCGGTATGCAGTTTTGCCGCCATTTCGCCGGCCATTTATATAACTGACACGCGTAACTCGCCGATCACGAGTACCACTCGTCACACTTTTTTTCTTAGAGTCGCGGATGACGAGTAGTACTCGTGATCAGATTTCATACTGTTTTTATTAAAATACCGAACATAATTCGTGATCACCTTGATAGCAACGTATAGAGTAATGATTTAGCTACACGTACACATATAATTCATTTGTGTAAGTGATCGGGGGTGGCGTGACGATGCATCGCCCGCGCTGCCTAGCAGTGCGCCGCCGGCTAGCGACGTGGGCGATAATTTGAGAAATTTTCGTGAAAATGGCTCAAAGATAACATTTTTCATTGTCTTGATTGTGCAGTACCCTTACGTAATTACCTCTGTTTCAAAAAAACACACACACTTACAGATATCACCATTAAAATCAATAATAAAGATATGTTAGTTTTTCTTTTTTTCAAAATCTCTAATTCGGATATCATTACTGTATAAAAAAATAAATACATAAACACATTGTTTTATTTTTATCCCTATAAAATATGAAATAATCTTCCAAATACAAAAAGATTTACTCCTATAAATAAACTCATTTATTTTTTAAAATTCCTGCAAAGTCGCTGAAAAACGCCGGCGAACCATAGAAGACGCTTTAAAAAACACGCGGCGTACTTAGACATAACAACATCACGAGTGGAGCTCGTGATCCGCGGTCGCAGTGTGGCATTGGAATATAGCTTCGGCGTGCAAAGTGTTAAAATTGGCACCATTTGCCTTAAAATTGGCACCATTTGCCTTAAAATTGGCACCATTTGCCTTAAAATTGGCACCATTTGCCTTAAAATTGGCACCATTTGCCTTAAAATTGGCACCATTTGCCTTAAAATTGGCACCATTTGCCTTAAAATTGGCACCATTTGCCTTAATATTGGCCCCATTTGCCATGAGTGAATATAACCTAGAAGAAAGAAAAGACTACACATACCTAATTTGTCATTTGTCAAATTGCGAAACACTAGCTCTCTCAGAGAAATCTCTCAAATAATTAGTAAAGTTGTGAAACAGACTAGGGAAAATGGCTAAAAGTGTTAATTGTGTTGTGATTAACCTCTGAAAACGTTATCTCATCAAAACAAGTGTTAAAACAGTGAAAAAACCGAAATTAAAAACTAGCATCTGAAAGTGAAACAAAACTACCCTCATATAAAAAAAAAAAATTGAAAAATTGTCCAAATTTCGTTAAAATTGTCTTTAAATAGAAACAAAACTGAAAATTCCAATAAACGGAAATGACTCCAAAAAATACCACTCCTGAAAAATGCTCTAAGTGCGGGAAAATACCAACTGGCAATAAAAAGTCATTGTCAGTTACCTGCGATTGCTGCAAGATCTTTCTCTGTGGAGATTGCCATGGACTATCACCCACCGAAATTCGCGTGTTGGAATTGAAAACTGTCGCCCGTGTTATGACCTTTTTGTGCGGTGATTGTAAACTAGCAATGGCCCAAATGCCTAACATCATGAAAAAGCTTGATCTGCTGACAGAGGAGGTCAAACAACTTCGTGTACGCCAGAGCGTGCTTGCCACTGAGGCAGCTATACAGGAAATGATGGAGAGAAAACACCGAGCAACCAACATTATAATATTTGATGTGGCGGAGTCCACCTCAAAGGAACCAATTGAACGCATAGACCATGACAAGGTTGAAACATCAAAATTATTAACAGTGTAACAAGAAATGTAGACTGCAATGGTATCGAGACATTCCGTTTGGGTGCTCTGAAAGAAAACACTGCTGGTCCCCGTCCACTGAAGGTTGTCCTGAAAAGTAAAGCCGATGCCATCCAGGTACTCAAGAACAAGGGTAAGCTACCCAACGCCAAGAAAATTAAATCAGACCTGACACCTCTACAACGTGAGTACCTAAAATATCTACGTGAGGAGCTGGAAACCCGTACTAATGATGGCGAACTTAACCTAACAATTAAATATGTTCACGGGCAGCCAAAAATTGTCCAGGCTCCCCAACAAAAACCACTAAACGCTTTACCATGTGGCCCACATAGTATCTCAGGTGTGGACCACAAAAGTTCAACCGATTCTGAGATAAAAACAGAAGCACCCACACTATCCACAATTACAATACTTTGCACCAACATTCAATCATTGACATCTAAAATTGACTTATTTGCTGCACGTGTCAATTCAGTAAAACCAACAATAATAGTAGTAACAGAAACATGGTTGAAACCAAATATTCCTGATTGTCTTATCAGAATACCAAACTACAACAACATATACAGGGATGACCGGATTAACAAACGTAGTGGTGGAGTTGCGATATATGTGGCAAATACCAATGGACTGACAACCAAACTAAATTTAATGTAAAACTTGATGCAACGGAATGCTTATGGATAGATATTACACTTTGTAAAAACAAGTTTGTATTATGTGGACTTTATCGGGGGGCTAGACTCTACACTAGATCAAGACAACATACTGTTCCAGCAAATCTCAACAGCATCTGATGTTAACACTGTACTTGTAATGGGAGACTTCAATTACCGAGGAGTAAAATGGCCTTTGGAGGATTGTGCCTATCTCATTCCCATTGAGGTTAACTTTGTACAATGGTATTTGAACAGCAATCTTCAACAACTAGTCACCGAGCACACCAGGTTTCGACAAGGAAATCAACCCTCGTTCTTAGACCTTGTACTAAGTAATGAAGAAACACTTGTGGCGAAGGTAGATCACCAAGCTCCAATAGGCAAGAGTGACCACAACTGTATAGTAGTCACAATACAATTAGAAAACTATCAATACAGTAAAAGCACTGCATCACTGAAGTGGAATTATAAGAAAGCTGACTTTGATAAAATTAATGAGGACCTGTCAACATTACCAGCGAAGATCAATATTTATAACTGTGTGAAAGATCAATATAATAACTTGATGAGGGCTTTGAAAAAAACAAGGAAATTGAATGTCCCCCCAAATAAAGAATATACAATTTACATCTAATAAACCTTCGATTGGGAAAGAACTACAGGACATGATTAAAGAGAAACATATCCAATGGAATAGATACGTGCTCACTGGATTAGACAGTGTACACGAGAAATATAGAAAAATAAACAATAAAATAATCAACAAATGTCGCAATAAACAAATTAATTATGAAACAAATCTTCTCAAAGAAGGGCCGAAGAAATTCAACTCCTACATCAGACAGCAAGTGACGTCCAAAGTCAGCATTCCCACAGTGCTGCATAATAACCAAGGTCAAACTGTGACTTGTGCTAAAGACATAGCTGAAGCATTTGCAGACCAATTTGAAGGTGTATTCGAAATGGAACCATCTGGACCATTGCCTATCCTTGACCCTAGCTTACGTATAGAACCATCTATAACAGAACTAACTTTTACAAGCACCAAAGTAGAACAAGCCATCAAAGAATTAAAACAGACTCATCGCCTGGACCAGACGTAATTCCTGCAATACTACTTCAGAAATGTAAACTAACCGATGCTCTTGTACATATCATGCAAACCTCATATGAAACTGGAATGTTGCCACTACTGTGGAAGACAGAAACAGTAACACCTGTATTCAAAAAAGGAGACAAATTGGACCCTGCTACTACAGACCAATTAGCCTAACTAGCGTCATATGTAAGGTCATGGAAAAGTTGATAGTTAAGCACATCAGAAACTTCTTACAGGAACATAGCATAATAAGCGACCAACAGCATGGTTTCTGCCCAAGTCGTTCCACCGTTTCCAACTTGCTATCGTGCTTGGACTGAGAGCTTCAATAACAAAGACCCAATCGACGTCATATACCTGGATTACGAAAAGGCTTTTGACAAAGTTCCAATCACACGACTTCTGCAGAAACTAGAGTTTGTCGGCAACCGCGGAAAGCTTCTTCAATGGATTGAGGCATTCCTTCGAGAGAGAACCTTCCGTGTAAGAATTGGAGACACAGTTTCGGAGCAACGACAAATTAAGAGCGGGGTTCCTCAAGGATCTGTTCTGGGCCCTGTGCTCTACATCATATTCTCCTTCGACTTACCACGTTGTCTTCAATCCAATGTGAGCATTTTTGCTGATGATACGAAGATCTTTGCGACCCTTTACTGGACTATGATCGCCTCCAAGCAGACCTTGATAGAATAGCAAATTGGTCAAAAGAATGGCTCATTAAGCTTAATGCTGGGAAATGCACAGTATTACACATAGGCAGCAAGAATCCTAGGCTTAGCTACAAACTGAATGGCGTTGAGCTGGTCAAAGTCAAGACACAAACAGACTTAGGAGTCAAAATTGCTGAGGATCTGAAATGGTCTGACCACATTGAAAGTGTTGTGAAAAGAGCCAACAGCTTCATATACCTCATAAAGAAAGCCTTCGGTACCTTGACTCCAGAAATGATTGTAAAAATCCATAAAACCTATGTAAGACCTATATTGGAGTATGCATTTCAAGTATGGAGCCCATACTTTGTGAAAGACATTGACCTGCTAGAAAGAGTCCAGCGTAGGTTCACAAAAGTACCTAGACAGCTTAGAAAGTTGTCCTATGAGGATAGACTGAAACAACTAAATCTCCCTGCTCTTAAGGACCGCAGAGAACGTGGTGATTTGATTGAAACCTTTAAAATCATGAACGGACATTATGACCTGCAAGACTTTGAGAGTTTGTTTCATCGCGCTGGAAATTCCAACTTACGAGGTCACTCACTAAAGCTAACCAAGACAAGAGCACACAATAATCCTCGCAAGCACTTTCTGAGCAACAGGGTGGTGGAATCATGGAACAGGCTGCCAGAGCATGTGGTGGCAGATTAATAGACTGCTCAGGCCGCACCTCGCGGCGGCTGCGACTGCGCGACCGCTCGCGTGCGCTGCCAGGCCGCTCCTCACGGCGGCTGCGACTGCGCGACCGCTCGCGCACGCTGCCAGGCCGCACCTCACGGCGGCTGCGACTGCGCGACCGCTCGCTCACGCTGCCAGGCCGCTCCTCACGGCGGCTGCGAACAGTTTTGAATATCATGGGCAGTGTGAACGTTCACTTTGAGGTGTTGAGATATAATCCACTACAATGTAGTGACTACATCATAACAAAAATCGAGAGAGAAAAAAAAACGTGCGTATTTTGCAGGTGTAAAAAAAAAAACTAAAATTACCTATCATATATACCTATATATATATTTTTTTTTACCAAAGTAGCGGTTTCCAATCCCACTTCTGAAATGTAAGCTAGTTTAGCTTACTCCAGATTATTTATTTATTATTTTCTCTATATTTATTAGAATTATATTTGGTGGGATTCAAATAAAATATTATAATGAATACTTCAAGAATATATTAATTCAATTAACTATTAATAACAGTAAAACACACAAATTATAATAATTAAATAATTTAGCTATTAAAATAATTAAAAATTACTTACATGGAGTACCAGCTTATATACCAATAACACTTGTATAAACTTCCAACGAAACGCACAGCACGACTGCCAGGACAAGAATGCCGGGCCGCCCGCCGAGCGGCCGCTTTTATACCTGAGCGTGCGCAAACACCACGGGCGTGTACACCACGTGAGCGTTTGCGCACGATTTATTTTGTTTATTGAATGGTATGACATTTCTTTAATTCTAAAAGGATTTTTAAGACGTTTTACATGTAAAAATAGTACATGAATAATAAATGCTGACAAAATATTATGTTTTATTTTTCCAATGAACAAACTCTACAACTTAGATAAATGATTGCCTCGCTGCGCTCGGTAAATCGAGCAATATCTAAAGACGCCGTCAAAAAAACGTGCCAAAATTGTATAATTCGACTATGAATTTTGACAGCCAGAGATGCATTTTTAAAATAATTGGGTAGCTGTTAGATGTATGTAGATTTGCCGATACCGTCATATGTTTGATTGCATTGCCGTATTTTAACAAGTACACCGACTCAATCTACCAAGCGCAGTGAGCTCTACAAAATTGAATACAAGAAAAAAAAATAGACGTAGTTTTCGCCTAATTCATTCTGTATACATTTCATAGCTTTTTGGTTTTTTACTTTAGATCAAAGTGAACCATCGCCATTAAAAACTTGATTTTGAACCTGTTTAAAGAGGCCATTGGGTACCTTATGTACGACTACGAGTATGTTTCGCTTGATTAAAACAAGCACTATGTGCAACTGTAACATAGTGTAAAAAGACTAATTAAGTAGTTCGTAAGTAGATAAATCTATTTTAGGTAATATTTTTTTAGGTAGTAAAAATTAATCTGTTATTATTACCATTAAGTTTAAAATAAATGTTAGAAAAAAATTATAACAAATATTATCAAATATATAATTTCTGTTTATCAATTCATTTTGCCATATTTCATGAAATAAGTATATCTTTGAAACCAACACTTAGCTAATATGATGACAAGCACAAATATGAGTACATGTTTCCGATGATGGCTTTAGGAACTAAGTGGTTAAACGGTTACATGACAATTATACCTAGGTACTTAGATACCTACCCAGTCTACCTACACGCGACATTTAAGTGGCCAATGCCAAAAGTGCAATTATAGTACCATCATTCGAATAGGCCATATTTGACAGCTTTCAAAATCATGTTAAGGTCTATTTTTCTTTGTTCACATGTTTCCTAGTATGGGTTTGACAGCTGTCAAATATGGCCTATTCAAATGACCGTACTATAGTATGGCGTAAAAGGCGACGTAAAATGTTTGGCCTTGGCTGAATATCTATCGACTATGGTCAACAGAATGGTGAGGTGAGGGTGATACCACTTACAAAAGTATTCCCAAGAAGGGTAGACGTCAGGCAAGCGGCCGGTCATAAAACATTGTCTAATCCTTTTCCTACATGATTTTGTGCTCTAACAATAAACATGTTGCGCCAACCCCAAGCCCAACTGATTTGGGATAAGGGCAGGCAGATGATGACGATGATGATTCGAGTAAAGGCATATACCTATAGGAATGATAGCACCTATCCAGAAACACCTTCGGGCAAGCTTACATCCAAACACCACGAAATGCGCACGACGTTTATGAAATTGACCTAGTGTTATTTGGTATAAAAACGATTATTGAACTTAGTTGTCATTTTTACCCTTTAGCTGATAACATGTTTGTTTCAAAAACTATGTTATGATAACTTTATTATCTGATTATAAACAAAAGAGCTGTGGACGAACTATGGATTTAATTATTTACGAATCAGTCGAAAACTCTTGATAACTTAATCGACAACAACAAACAGAAATAAAAATGAAATGAGTCAATACCTTTTTGCTTATAGGTACATACTCATACATAGTAGGTATAAAATGAAGTCGCTTTTTACGTTGTAACACCTCATAATTCATAAAACCACGCAAAGTTTTTTTCGAGTGATTCGAGAGGAAGGTAATATATAACACTTTATTTTCTTTTTAAACAGTCAGAACAGTTTGCTTAAACAGTCATTATCCTAGTATAAGGGCGGTAATACCAGGCACTTTGGCGAGTGCAGTGCACGATTTCACAGGAAACCCTGCAGCCACTTTCCTGAATTCATCCCTAAGTCGTCTATTACTACACCAACAGTTAGATTACAATTTTCTAGACAAAAATTATGAATATTATGGGCGGGTCCAGATATACGCGGGGCCTAGGGCACAGTGTGTGTGATTGACTTTGTATAGATAAGTGTAAATATAATATAGCGCGCGTACTGTATCCGCCCTGAAAATACGTTAGTAGTATTACTGCTCAAGCTATGACTGCATTTACAGTAGCATAATCAAGAGCGACCTATTTCAATTCAGAGTCGGGAGCCCCGTCATACTGTCTGCCAGCATTGCAGACGGCTCGTATAATCTGTGACAATATCTAACTACTACTTCTATCTGTCTCCGTAGACTGACTGCTCAATGGAACTCTGTTGATGGGTAATTTCAGCCTCCCTGATGGAGAAAATAAGTTTTTTCAGCCATGCGTGAGCTATCTTGTATATATTTATACGTACTGTTTAATTTATAGTCCTTTTTACAGTTTCATTTAGAATCGCTTCAATCCATTTCTTTCGTATCACATATTTATGTATGAGACATGACACTCACATACAATAGTGAAACACCGATTTATAAAGTGACCTTGAATAATTTGTCAGACGTGATGATAACGACCGCGTTTGCGGTCATCTACACATCGGTAGATAACCTACCCTGCAAGGAATAAAGGCGTGTCTCCCATCCGCTATTATAGTGTCATGCATGACCATTTAACAAGCCTAGGCGGGAGGCTAAGTTACCCTGGTCACATAGTATCTAAGTATTGCGACCAGCGTAACTTGGTTTCCCGGTTAGGCAGGTTATGCATGACATTATAATAGCGGACGAACTATATATAACATTGCATTAATCAAGCACAGTGACCTACTTCAATTCAGCGTAGAGACGCCCTGTCTGTTAATTTCCTACCCGACATCGCAGAGTACTTGTATCATGTCTAATCTGTGACAACATCTGCAACTGTCTCTATAGAGCAGGGCCCCGAGTGTATGGGAGCGTGGAATATGGGATGCTGGTGCGAAAAACCTAACTTTAGTGCATTTTTGAGTGACAGGCTGACAACCTGTCTCTATGGCGATACACAGTCTTCCGAATGGCTCTCAAACTTTTGATAGGCGTGGTTTTTAGTTTCGTATCAAATGGGCGCGCGGCGCTGGCAACACTGTTCGTCATTGTCTCGTCCTGTGGCCGTGCGCTCGCATCGTTGATGCGAATTTTAATTATAAATGGTGTAATTTAGTGTGCTTTCGGTTTTCTCGTGTGGTTTTCCCTGTTCGGTGGGGAAGTGAACCGAGTGGATTTGGTTCCGGCGCTTTGATTGAGAGTCACGTGGCCGCCGGCAAAATATAACCTCACTTTTCGTTCGCTCGCGTCGTGGCTGCCGATAGCTACATATTTTTAATTGTTTTCTTGATTGGAGGCCAACGGGGCCGATTTCTCATTCGGAGAGAAATCTTTTAGTCATTTTGTGTTAAAAAACATTATTTGATGTCGAACTATGAACAATAGTGAACCCAAGTGCTTGTGAAAACTAAGCTGTGAATCTGCGACTGATTGACGGGACGGAGTGCCACACGAGCTGGTGTCCGGGTGCAGTAAGTCTAGTACCTAAATTCCAATCCAAAATGTCTTCCTCCAAAACCTGATACCTTTTTTCCTGTCAAAAACTAGACTTACAAGGAAACGGCGGCGTCATGGTTCGCACGGTAAGCAATTCGCTGCTAGGCCCTGTTTAAGTAGACTTTGGAAACAAGAATTTCTCGGCCGGAAACTTTCCGGAACAAAATTCTCTCATTAAATTTATTTTATTTAGCTATAGTAAAGAGCACTACGAATCGTAGTCAAATGTTGTTCGAGGCTGATCGACCATTTAGTTTTAGACTTTAAGATAACTTTAATTTGCTTCCACTGCGCTAAGATCAGCTTCGGAATCAAACATTTTTTGGTAGCAGAGCGTGGTTGCTTTATTGCAACATAGTTAGCCGTAATTTAGTATTAAGCGTGTTTTTTATATTACCCACATATTTTATTAATTTTGGAAAATATTGTTTCGGTTTTTTTGTGACTGTATTGTTTGCCTAGTGAACGGTACCTTATCGGTAAGGTCTAGGCCAGTCAACTAACATTTATTTTGTGGTATTTGTTTATTGGTTTTCGTTTTATTAAGTCGAGTGTGTAAAAGTTGGTACCATGGCTCCTCGATCGCCAGGTATAAGGCTGCTATAAAGACAGAATTAAGGTGGTTTACTACCACAGCGGCAATGATCGGCCGCGAGGACCGGGAGGACGCGCTCTTGAAAAGTGCACTACAGGCAGATGAACGGGTTCGGGTTGTGTCGGAACACCTCACAGAGTGCCTCATGCTCCTTGAGGAAGCTCCTAACCCTGAAGATAAGGAGCTGGTTGAGGGCGATGTAAGCCAGTGCTTGGAGCTGGCACAGGACATTGCGCAGGCAGCTGCGGACATATCTAGGCGACGTGACGGAAAGGAAAAGCCATTCCGTGGTAAAGTGGGACAAGGATTACAGGTGCCTCTTCCGCCTGTTACGGTTCCAGTCTTTGCAGGCGATTACGCCGACTGGCCGGCGTTTGAGGACCTGTATAGCAGTGTGGTCCACACACGGACGGACATAACGCCGGCGTACAAGATGGCTCAGCTGATGTCCAGGCTACATGGAGAGCCTCATGAATTGCTGACGCATTTGGCTGTCTCGGATAGCAATTATGAGGTGGCGTGGAAGATCCTTACCGACCGGTATCGAAACAAGCGCCTGATTGTAGACAGGCTGTTAGACCAGTGGCTGTCAATACCAACCATAACGCGAGGTACGGACCTCCGCGAGAAAATCTTCCACCCAGTCAGTGTCGCGGTCAGCGCACTAGAGCGACAGGGTTTGCCAGTGGCGGGCTACGGTTATATCTTGGTCCACACAGTGCTTCGCCGCCTGCCGAGCGAAATGGTCGCTCGATTCGAGCAGCTCCATGGGGCAAGTCCTCGGACCACCTCCCGACCTACGAGGATCTGAAGTCGTTCCTCGAGGCCGAAAGCAGGCGAGTGGACGTCCAGGCTGGTGAAGCCCCACGCAAGGAGACCTCTGCCCCTCGCCACCCGGAACGGCCGGGTGCACCGGCGCGAGGAGGCAACAGTAGGCAACCCAGGCGGTACAACACCGCATTGGAATCAGGGTGTGCCTACTGCAGGAGACAGGCCACGGGGTGGCAGCGTGTCAGGAGTTTGCTGCGCAGCGGGTTATTAGGAGACGGGGTTTGGCACAGCAGAGGCGTTGGTGTTTTCGGTGCATGGGGCCGCATCAGGTGCGAGTGCCCTTCAAGCACCAACTGTAGGTACTGCCAGGGTGCACACCATCCGCTGCTTTGCATGAATCGCTCCGGAGACGCCGGGGCAGCGCTGGATCGGATCAGCGAAGGAGCCTGCCCACCAAGGGAGGAGCAACGCTCCCACCCCTCAAGGAGGAGCCCACCTCCGCATCGGTCACAGGGACAGGCAGGGGACGTCAACAGACGGAGCCCACTTACCCAGGACGTGGGGACGATCCCCAGCACGGCAGCAGGTGCCGGATTGGGGAAGAGCGGCACAGGAACGTGGCCAGGACACCCATCCCAGGTACGGGATTCAACGGGCGGGTGTCAGGGAGCACTAGGCAGCCACCAGGGTACATGCAGTATTCTGCGGGCTTGAGCCACCTGGTTGGGTCTCAAGACCCACGCATGCCTCCGCCTATGCCTGAGTACCCGCGGCTACAGGCGCAACCTCGGTACGGACGTTTGCCGTCGGGGTACTATAGAACTCCAGCCATGGCCTTTATGGGCAGACCTCCCTACCAGCAGGAGTGGGACCCATACACGGGTTTGGGTAGCGAGGATACCCCGCGGGACGCGGCCTCACCGCGTTTAGATTCCCGCTAGGTAATCGCCGCCTACTCATCAGCTTCGGCTCCCCGTCTAATCACGGTACTTTTGCCAACGGCTAAGATTTGGGTATGGGGATACGGTGGCCGGACCATTCAAGTAAGAGCCCTACTGGATACAGGTGCTCAGGGATGTATTGTATCGAGTAAGCTGGTGAGTAGGCTAGGCCTAAATGTACGGCCAAGTGAGGATGAAGCTGTAGGCATCGGGGCCTAAATGTGCCTGACATTCGGGGTCAGACGAACTTTGAGTTCACATTAGGTAGCACATGTACAGGGTCAGCTATCAAGTCTCAGCCGTGGTGCTGGATGAAGTGGTTGGGAAACTCCCTCAGGTTAGGTTACCACCAACGGTACGAGGGTTAACCACAGGGTTGGAGTTGGCTGATCCTGATTTTGATACTCCTGGTACGGTGGACGTACTTCTCGGGTCAGACGTCCTCGGGAGATTATGGTGCGGTAGGAAGAAGGTACTCCAGGAAACTGGTTTGGTGGCCGTAGATACCACAGGGGTATGTTGTTTTCGGCCCAGTTTGGAGACCTCAGGACCTACCAGAAGGGATCCGGTCCTCTATGGTAGTGTGCTGTCAGAGGTGCTGCAGAGGTTTTGGGAGTCTGAAGAGCCGCCCACGGCGGACAGACGGAAGCCAGAGGATGACGAGTGCGAGTTGTTCTATCAATACAACACTGCGAGATGCTCGTCAGGCAGATTCGTGACCAGGCTACCTTTTCTCCCAAACCGCCCCGCTTTAGGTAGTTCGCGACAGCTCGCGGAACGGAGACTACTCGGAATGGAGCGGAAGATGAGGCGAGACCCAGCACTTCGGCAGAAGTATATAGAATTCATGCGGGAATATATTCAATTGGGCCACATGTCGGTGTCCAGCCTGGATTGGAGGTGTGTCGAGCATTATTACATTCCACACCTGGCTGTCTTGAAGTCACCTGAGGCGAAAATACGGGTGGTGTTTGACGGTTCTGCTCCTACCTCGAATGGTGTGTCTGTGAACCAATGTTTGCACGCGGGTCCTAAATTGAACCGGGACATTGTGGACATTCTCACAGACTTTCGTTTGCACCAGGTAGCGTTCGTCGCAGACGTCAAAATGATGTTTCGCCAAACCATGATACATCCGGATGACCGTCGGTATCAGCTGATTTTGTGGCGTGAGAGCCCAGATGAGCCGATGGTCACCTACGAACTTAACACGGTGACGTATGGACTTAAGCCAAGTCCGTATTTGGCAGTACGTACGCTGCGAGAGTTGGCCGCACAGGAAAGGGTAAGGTATCCTCGAGCCGCAGCAGTACTGGATCGCGACGTCTACGTGGACGATATCTGCACGGGTGCTGATAGCGTGGAGCAGGCGCTAATTCTACGAGACGAGCTGATCGCGATCATGGGTTCAGGAGGTTACGAGTTGCGGAAATGGTTGTCCAGTTGCCCAGAGCTCCTGGCCGGTTTGCCAGGCGAGTTCCATCAGGACCCGCACCTCTTTGAGAACCCGGACAATCCAAACACGTTGGGCATCCTCGGGGTGCAATATAGGCCAACGCATGACGTATTCACGTACAAGATTGAGCCCGACCTTTTGGAGAAAACTTGGACAAAGCGGTCGGTACTGTCGACAATCGCTAGAACGTTCGATCCTAACGGATGGATCGCCCCAGTTACGTTCATGGCGAAGTGCTTTTTACAAAGGTTGTGGCTAGCCAACTTAGGATGGGACGACCAGCTCTCCGGAGAGTTGTTGAAGGATTGGCTCAAGTTTGTGACCACCTTACCAGGGATTGTGCACATCGCGATACCCCGCAAGTTAGTCCCATCGGTGGGATGTAAGGCTACCCTACATGGGTTTTGTGACGCCTCGGAGCGAGGGTACGCGGCAGCTGTATACCTTCGGACAGCAAGTTCAACGAGAACTGTGCACGTGCGTCTGGTTATGGCTAAAAGTAAGGTGGCACCAGTCAGAACTAGATGGACCATCCCCAAATTGGAATTGGCAGGGGCAGCTCTTCTAGCGCGCTTGCTAAATCATGTAACCTGTAATCTGCGTGGTACCATCAACTTGGATGAAACGGTGTACGCGTGGACTGACAGTCGGATAGTTCTGTGCTGGTTGCAGACGTCGGTACATACACTTGAGGTTTTCGTGGCAAATCGGGTGTCACAGATTACGGGGTCGGAAACTCCGTTAGTGTGGAGGCACGTACCGGGAGAATGGAACCCAGCGGACTGCGCTTCGCGCGGGTGCAGGGCACCTGATTTGGTGAGTCACCCAATGTGGTGGGGACCTCAATGGCTGACTGAGTCGCCGCAGGAATGGCCATTCAACGAGTGCAGGGCGCCGCTTGGGCCACCTGATCGAGGTTTGCGAGTGAACGTGGGGCAACTCGTACCGAAGCCTAACCCAGCTTTCTTGCTGGAACGGTATAGCTCCCTCGACAAACTTCTTGGGGTGACAGGTTGGATCAAACGGTTCGTGAACAACTGCAGGAAGCCTCAAGCAGAACGGAACTTTGCACCAGTCCCCTCGCCTGCGGAACGGAATGCGGCTCTATGCTCATTAGTTAGAGTCGTCCAGGCGGAACATTTTAAAGAGGAGGTCAGGCTGCTCAGGGATGGACGTGGAAAGCTGAAGGGAGGAATTGTGCGCCTCAACCCATTCCTGGATGAGCAAGGTATGCTCAGGGTTGGAGGCAGACTTCGGAACGCTAGCCTGCCCTTTTCGGCTCGGCATCCACTGTTACTTCCAAAAAGGGGACCCTTAGTTGAGCTCTTAGTCAGGGATCGCCATGAGAAAAACTCGCACGCGGGCTGTAATGCGCTATTGGCCATCCTACAGCGCGAGTTCTGGATCTTATCGGGACGACGAACGGTACGTAGCGTTGTGTTTAGGTGCTTGCCTTGTTACCGCTTGAAGGCAGCCACAATGCAGCCACAGATGGGAGATCTTCCACCGGACCGGGTGACGGAGGCCTGGACGTTCGCAGGTGTGGGAACGGATTTCGCAGGCCCTTTCATGGTAAAGGCATCACGCCTACGGAACGCAAAGTCTATCAAGGCGTACTTGTGCGTGTTCGTGTGCCTAGCCACCAAGGCCGTCCACTTGGAGCTCGTGGCCGACCTTTCTACGGAGGCCTTTTGGCAGCGCTGGAGAGATTTACGTCGCGACGAGGGCGACCAGCGCTGATCAGGTCGGATTGTGGTACCAACTTTAAGGGTGCTGATCGGTGTATGAAGGAAATTGTAACGTTCTTAAGGGAGAACGAAGAAGCCATCAGCACGGGCCTCTCCCGTCAGGGCATTGCCTGGGTGTTCGATCCACCAGCGTGCCCTCACTGGGGTGGTATTTTTGAAGCGGTTGTAAAGTCCGCTAAGACGCATTTGTTGCGCGTTGTAGGGTTAACAATTTTGACTTTCGAGGAGCTGGCGACCGTGTTTTGTAAAATTGAGGCTGTACTCAATTCGCGTCCTTTGTGTCCGCTCAGCTCAGACCCAAATGATTTAGAGGCCCTGACGCCAGGGCATTTCTTAATTGGCCGCCCACTTAACGCCTTGCCGGAATATCCCTATACGGAGGTGAATAGCAATCGTTTGTCGCGTTATCAGTTGTTGCAGCAAATGACTCAAAACTTTTGGAAGCGTTGGTCGCTTGAGTACTTGCACATTCTGCAGCAACGCCTTAAGTGGACGGACAGGACTGAACCCCCCTGCATTGGGGATCTCGTTCTGGTTAAGGATGCCAACCTACCGCCACTGCGTTGGCGCCGGGGCGCATTCTCAACCTGTTTCCGGGTAGTGATGGCACTCCTCGAGTTGCAGAAGTTCAGGTGGGGATTCAGTTCTTAAGCGAGCAGTAGCTACATTATCACGCCTGCCATGCATAGAGCGGACCGATGGGTCGGTCCGGGGCGGGTGAATGTTTAGTTTCGTATCAAATGGGCGCGCGGCGCTGGCAACACTGTTCGTCATTGTCTCGTCCTGTGGCCGTGCGCTCGCATCGTTGATGCGAATTTTAATTATAAATGGTGTAATTTAGTGTGCTTTCGGTTTTCTCGTGTGGTTTTCCCATGTTCGGTGGGGAAGTGAACCGAGTGGATTTGGTTCCGGCGCTTTGATTGAGAGTCACGTGGCCGCCGGCAAAATATAACCTCACTTTTCGTTCGCTCGCGTCGTGGCTGCCGATAGCTACATATTTTTAATTTCTTTCTTGATTTGAGGCCAACGGGGCCGATTTCTCATTCGGAGAGAAATCTTTTAGTCATTTTGTGTTAAAAAACATTATTTGATGTCGAACTATGAACAATAGTGAACCCAAGTGCTTGTGAAAACTAAGCTGTGAATCTGCGACTGATTGACGGGACGGAGTGCCACACGAGCTGGTGTCCGGGTGCAGTAAGTCTAGTACCTAAATTCCAATCCAAAATGTCTTCCTCCAAAACCTGATACCTTTTTTCCTGTCAAAAACTAGACTTACAAGGAAACGGCGGCGTCATGGTTCGCACGGTAAGCAATTCGCTGCTAGGCCCTGTTTAAGTAGACTTTGGAAACAAGAATTTCTCGGCCGGAAACTTTCCGGAACAAAATTCTCTCATTAAATTTATTTTATTTAGCTATAGTAAAGAGCACTACGAATCGTAGTCAAATGTTGTTCCGAGGCTGATCGACCATTTAGTTTTAGATTTTAAGATAACTTTAATTTGCTTCCACTGCGCTAAGATCAGCTTCGGAATCAAACACGTGGTGTTAACGGCCGTGTACGCTCAGCCTACCCCGTAGGGGTTATAGACGTGACATATTTATGTAAAATAGAAAATTAATTTTATTTAGCAATTTAATTAATTTTTGTATTCTACAAGGACAAGTCCACCTTCATTCATATTTCCAAAGCGGGCCAATGTCCCAGAAATACCTCTTAAGTACGTTACTTAATTTGTGTAAACAGGAAGGGTTAATGTTTGAAGGCATTACATTCACACTCAGTCAGTAAATTTATTCAGTGAATGGTTCCACTCATTCCCGAGGTCTTTGCCCCCGACGGCCGATGTAGCGCAGTGGTAAAGCGTCTGCTGCGACGCAATTGTTCCCGGTTCGATTCTCGGTGGGTCACTATTTTTTTATATTTTGTGACTTTGTGAATTTGTTCTCAGTCTGGTTAAGACACGCGGGCCTAACCATCTCGTTGTCATAAAAAGATGGTCCCTCGGTTGCTGTATATTATTACTTAGACTTGCCGTGTAATGCCGGAATAGAATAGCATCATCCCAATTCAACCCATGGGTGTCGTAAAAACCGACTAAGGGATATTCGTTCAGGGACTGGGTAGCAGCAGCGCAATCCTTACTTTGTGGTAGCAGCGTTCCCTGTAAATGCAACATCTTACACTGCGCTCGCCAATCCGCCTGGCAAGCGTGGTGAGTATGGCAATACCCCCTGATAGGGAGGCCCAGGTTCAGCAGTGGACTGTTGTGTCTGATATGGTATTACTTAGACGGCTGTCGTTACACGACCATGTCAGAGGTCTGCTACTTGTACTAAGCGATTGTAAAACTTTGACACCAGGGTTCATCGGGTCGTTAGACGACTTGGTGTCGCACTGGAAGAGAGACATTTACACTCAGTCAGTAAACTCATTCATTAAATTGTTCACTCGTTCCCGAGGTCGTTGCTCCTTCATTGAGATTATTACCCGACTGCTGCAGAAGAAGGAGGGTTATGTTTTTCGAGAGTATTAATGTTATGTATTTTGTTCTCCTTACTGTTTTCCTCTAACAAAAGGTTGTCTAAATGAGATTGCTCTTAGCAATAAGACTACCTTTGCGCACTTTTAGATTAAGTGTTCCTTTCTTTGTTTTATAATTACTTATGTGTAATAACTACTTATGACTATGTTTGTATGTAGACAAGTTAATTGGTTTTCGCGGGCTACAGCCCAAACGCCTAGGCGGATAATGACATATCATATCAGATGTTTTTGGATTCGTTTCAGCATTGCAACACGGGCTAGATGAAAATTTCATGATTTCAAATTAGCGTCCTTTAAAGTACCGTTGTCGGGTTATTTTTTTTAATGATTAGGTATGCCTGTTAGATCAAGCGCTTAGCTTAGCACCCTTGCGCTGAAATATCAACAAAAGAGGGAAAGCCTCATGGATCATTTGGTTTCCGGCGCTCGGTTCAGGCTCTTTGTGTACAAAGTAAAGTAAAAACGGTAAATAGAGGACTTTGCTCTCTATGCGAAGATGAAACATATTACGAAGCTCAGAGCGGTTGTATGAACCGCAAAAATTCTATCAGAAACCAAGAAAATTTTGTAGGCTTATACTACAGTTGAGACGGCCACTTGCTGCATTTGCCGCCGTATGACAGTTGTATGGCGCTCCCTTTCCCATATGGTGGTAAGCTTAAGTAAGAAAGGGAGCGCCATACAACTCTAATCCGGCCACGAATGCACTGAGTGGCCGTCTCAACTACTTCCTAAGATCCCGCCATACAACGACCTTCACCGAGCTGATTAATGGATAAAATATAAGTAGGTATTTTGTTTGTTATAAAAATATGTATTTTATCCATTAATCAGCTAGGTCAAGGTCGTTGTATGGAATAATTCAATGCCTACCTATTTCCCTACAAGTGGTCATGTCTCTTGCAAGATATTATTATGACAATTGGATATTTTATATACAGGGTGTTAGGGACATTGTACCGAAAACTTTGCAGGCATGATCAGACCATCAAACTTAATAACTTTTACTATGGAGCCAATGGTGAGAAACGAAAAAAAATTCCGGCCGCCCATACAAAATTCACGATCAGCTGACTGACTTTGTATGGGAGGTCGGAAATTTTTTGTTATGTACTAAGTAATTTTCTAGACTGAAAAACTTCATGTGACAGGATAAAAACCAAAACCCGGGGAGGTCTACATTATCTCTCAAAGTATGACATAACATTGTTTCTAGGTCTATGGTGATTCGCACACACACCAGAATGGTTGCGGTTTTTAGAATACTCGCAAAATTTTCGAATTTGAACCAGCGACCTTCGCCATTTATACTGGCAACGCCTCTGCCATCTGGGCCTACATCAGCTCTCATACAACAAACCTGATTTTATGCCATTTTTATACACAACTTAGATAGCATCACTTCGATTTTACCCGTGGTTGTCGTAAAAATCGGCTTAGGGATCATACAAATAGCAAAGCTCCCCGGGGGAGGCTCATATCCAGCAGTAGACTAGGTACTGTGGCTTTAAATTTAAAAGTTAGCTTCGAAAAAAACCGGATCCGGTAAAACACCGGTAAGTCATCCGGTGCGTGCAAGAGCCGCCTTTACATGCTATCGCGGCTGCCAAGGGGAGCCCGAGTGGCATTGTCTATGCGCCGGCCGCCGCGCCGCGAGGCTGCGTGGCGGGCTACTTCATGGTTTAGCCTTTAGGTCAGGGATCGCTCGAATATAGGTCACAGTCACCCCTGCCCGGAGAATAAGGACAAAGCTTTAGAAGTAGTCTTACAAAGCTTAGTTATCGTGTTACTTGCGTAAGCATGACATTTTGCGTGTGTTAGATTGAAAAAAATAATAATCTGTTTTTATTACTTTCATGCAGGACATGGCCCGAACTGATCTGTCAAAATATCGTAAATTGATAAATTGGTGATTTTTTCCCGTCTTGTGAGACACCGAGACGTCTAACGACCCGATGAAACCTAGTGTCAGAGTTTTACAACCGCTTGCTACAGGCATTTAATATGTAATATACCACTTATGTCAAACTATTTATTTCTGCTGTTTCTTCTTCGTCTCAATACTTCAAACTTCATGTTTTCCTGATTTATGTTTGTCTGGCCATATCACATATCTAACGTATTCAGCTGGTTTATGAATAGACCTTATGACAAATTTTCGCAAATGGTGTAGTAAAAGCATATATTTGATGATTTGATGTTACAAGTTAATATAGCTGTTTGTCATTATTTTCACATGTTTTCTATAGCTATGTCCTTATTCTGTGTACCTACTCTTCTGACGCGAGGCAAATGCACCAGCGTAATGCCATGGTATCAGTTTCAGTGGCGACCTTTCTTATGAATAAAAGTGGAAACGACGCCAAGGTTTTTGAAGATAACATGTTTTGATTGGATTACGCAGTGCAGTGTCATATATTACTGTTACAAAGATATTCACAAAGGAAGTTCAGAACTAAGATATTTTTTACTCTGTAGAAAGAGTAGATTTTTTATTCAAACATTTGGTTTGATTTTGATCTAGCTAATGGGCTGAGAATAGGTATTATGTTCGTTTATGACTAATTTATAATCCCTATTTCTATGTTAAGCAATGGAGGGTGTATCCACGGGGTATGTATACCTATCCTTAACAAAATAAAAGTAAGTACATGATAATATTAGGGAGAACATAATAAGCAAGATTTGAAGATTTCAATAAAGACAAAATGGACGCTACGCCATGGTTCATCAGGTCGTTGTACGACTCGATGTCCCACTCGAAAAGAAGATGAAGAAAATGCCATGGATTTAGTGCTTTGCGCGAATCTGGCGGCATTCAAATGTGACTTTTTAAAATGTCTTTACTAACCTAGTGTAATAGAGTTATTTTACGATAGCGATGCATCGAGCGACTAACAATCCACTTATAAAGTGCCACGATCCATCTACCTACCCTATACGACATTAATTCAATAAGTGGTGAAGTGGATGACACAAACATGACTATAGATCAATGCAGATAGTTATAAAAAGTAAAAATCACGCGTATATCTATCTCTTGCAGGGTGGCTAGGGCATCACAGGCCGAAATACTGTTGTTGCCATACTCACCGCATTTGGAAGGCAGAGTTTTGCTTTTTACGACGCCCACAGGTAGAATTGGAGTGATGCTATTCTAAGTCTGTACCACACGGCTATTTTAAACATGTTTGTCTTGTATGTCTTTTCTATTGGAGTATAGGTACCTACCTATGTAAGATAGAATCATATCACCAGCCAGTATTATTCAAAAGAGAACGATAGACACAAACATCATACAGTTTAGGTTAAATTCGTTTCTCTTTCCCGAGAATGTCGTAAGATTAGACTTAGGGACTCTACCTTAGGGTTTCCTGTGTATTAAATTTTAGACGATAGGCTGACAACCTGTAAATCTGGTTTTTATCGGAATTAACCCTCAAATATTTGTCAGATGCGGCGACAGCGACAGTATTTTAAAGCCGTTAACGCTCTGCTTATTTTGTGCTCTAACAAAACATGTTGCACCGACCCCAACTGATTTGTGATCTTTGATTTTTGATTGAGGGCAGGCAGATCATAATTACGCTCTACCTACCCTACAAGGAAAAAGGCGTGATGTATGTATGTACCGCAGAAGCATACGTAGACACAAACACAGTCTAGCTAGATTCGTTTGTAGGTAGCCGCGCCTGTGTGTAGAGTTCATCACACCCGCGCCGCATAGACCAACAGTATTCTACCTACCTCGCAAGGGAAAGGCGTGATGTGTGTATTTATGTAGGTACCGCACTATCATACGGCTACCCAGAACCTATTGGTCACAACAGAAGCATACACACAAACACAAACACAGTCTAGATCCAATTCGTTTGTAATCTGAGGCCACTCCAATAGGTCCTTTTTAACAGCTGTCAAAATCGTGTTAAAGCTTTGACATAAGATCTATTTTTCCTTTGTTGACACTTCTTTTAGTATGGGTTGCACGAAAGAATCCCCGAGGGACGTAACTACACAGAATTCTTCCGTCCGGCGCAACTGGGCAACAATCTGCTAAGTCTCCAAGCGGATTAGCCAATTTTTTCACCACGATGGCAACTCCAAACTCTCACTCTGACAGCCAGCTGTCAGAAACAAGTTATTGGAGTGGCCCGAATGTAGGTAGCCGCGCCTGTGTGTAGAGTTCATCACACCCGCGCCGCAGCTGTCAAAATCATGTCATGTCAAGGTCTATTTTACAATTTTTGACACTTTTTTTACTATGAAACTAGCAGCTGTCAAAAGGACTTATTGGAGTGGCCCGAGTGTAGGTAGCCGCGCCTGTGTGTAGAGTTCATCACACCCGCGCCGTAGCTGTCAAAATCATGTCATTTCAAGGTCTATTTTACTTTATTGACACTTCTTTTACAATTAAAATAGCAGCTGTCAAAAGGACTTATTGGAGTGGCCCGAGTGTAGGTAGCCGCGCCTATGTGTAGAGTTCATCACACCCGCGCCGCAGCTGTCAAAATCATGTCATGTCAAGGTCTATTTTACATTTTTTGACAATTCTTTTACTATGAAAATAGCAGCTGTCAAAAGGACTTATTGGAGTGGCCCGAGTGTAGGTAGCCGCGCCTGTGTGTAGAGTTCATCACACCCGCGCCGTAGCTGTCAAAATCATGTCATTTCAAAGTCAATTTCACAATTTTTGACACTTCTTCTATGAAACTAGCAGCTGCCAAAATGACTTATTGGAGTGGCCCGAGTGTAGGTAGCCGCGCCTGTGTGTAGAGTTCATCAAACTCGCGCCGCATAGATCGATACAACCGTAGCGTAGCGGAGTGGCGCGCCGCTGAAGAAAGCTAAGTTCAGAATCGGCTAACAAAACACTCAGATGTACTGCGGGATGAAGCTTTTGGAATTGTCATAGTTTTTGTAAGTAGTAACGGGATAGGGTACTTGACTAACAGATCAATTGAGCTTCTTTTTGCCACTGGCAATTAACGTCATTTGCCAGAATAGACTTATACCGGGAGTAACAGAAAGGGTATAACAAGCCGAAAGGAGGTCAAGGTACTTTTGAAACTGAACAACTTTCCCCATGGAACATAGGTCGAAATGTGAAAAAAAAAATTAATTCCTATACAAAATCGCCGATTAGCTGATTGATTTACTATGAGAGGTCCAAATTCTTTTTTCGTATTTCGACCCATGTTCCATGGGGAAAGTTGTTCAGTTTCATGAGTACCTTGACCTCCTTTCAGCTTGTTATACCCTTTCTGTTACTCCCTGTATATATAAACTTGTTTGCCAGTAATATTGATAGCGTCAACATACTTTTAAACTATTTTTCTAATAAAAAATTCTAATTTTGAGTGTTTCGAAAAATGTTGAATTAAGATGATAGTATTTTTGAACAGTAGTTTAAATCATACAACTTTTGTAATTTTGTAGTTACCCAGTCACGTACCCTATTAGGTATTTCGATATTTCAGAAAATCTGTCTTGGTTTCTTCGATATAGATAGGTATATTTACAAACTACAATAGGTATATTTGCAATTAGTTTACATATTTGTAAGCGGCTAAGCTGGGAATCAGCTAACATAATAGTCCGATGTACTGGGGGATGAAGCTTTTGAAATTGACATAGTGATAGATTTTTTTTTTTTTTAGAACAGGTGCAAAAAGCATTTCTCCGGTCAGTTTACAAAAAGCGATATGGGTACTATCCATTTTTGTACCCCACAGCATTCTTACAAGGATCACTGGGTTTTCAATCACTGGAAACCAGAAGAAACACGCAACTACTCATCACTATCTGTCGTATACTTCGTGGGGAATACGGTTGCCCTAACTTACTTTCTGAAGCTTTTCACTTATACGTCCCTGATAAATATTTGCGTGGAAGGGGGCATCACCTCCTGGCGCTGCCTCCATCACGCACAGTGGCTCACCGTCAGTCTCCTCTTCTACGAGGTCTCGGTCTATGGAGGGATTTGCTTCAAACTTCACCACATCTAGATCTCTTTGCGGATAAGTGGTTGCAAATTAACAAAGAGTGTATACAAGGTGTTCCAAAGGAAATACATTAAATTGGAGACGTTGTGTAGACCATTGCACTGAACAATTTCCATTATGGCACCAAGTTTGAATTCTTAACAATTAAGAAGTTGAAATTTTCATACAAACTAAATGCCTACATTTACTACAACCATTATGTATAACCCCTTATCCAAGATTGCAACCTTGCATTTTTAACTTGTTGGATTTGAATCTTCGAAAAAGTTTGGAACATAGTTGTCTATGTTTTAAATTTAAACGA
The DNA here is from genome assembly GCA_024500475.1 of Phthorimaea operculella. Taxonomy (NCBI): domain Eukaryota; kingdom Metazoa; phylum Arthropoda; class Insecta; order Lepidoptera; family Gelechiidae; genus Phthorimaea; species Phthorimaea operculella. The sequence continues at coordinate 13,344,991 of JANFCV010000002.1, forward strand.
AAACCTAAGGTAAAAGATCTCTTTCTTGGTGTCAACTTTATTTTATTCCCGCTTCAAACTAAAAACTTCTTTTGACTTAGAGCACCCATAGACGCGCAAAGACAAAGGGCCAATCAGAGAATCCAGTAAAGTCTGTAGTGTCAGTTGTGTCAGTTTTTGACGAACATGACATTTGACCTTAGTCGACGCTACAACTGTTGCCTTGGCAACTAAATTACCGCCAAAACCGTTGCCTTGGCAACAGTTGTAGCGGTAATTTCAAAAGTTTTTCCAAGACGGCAACATGACATAAATAAAGGTCATAATAAATAAAGCTCCTTTCATAATGTGGGACTCAATTAAATCTAACAAATTTAAGTTGCTAATTACTTCTAAACGAGAGGTTTTCATAACTTGGCCCCATAATGAAAATTATTCGGTACGATGGCCTATACAACGTCTCCAATTTAATGTATTTACATTGGAACACCTTGTATTATTTTGTGAAAATTTATAACTTGTTTATTGTATAATAGTGATATTACGAATGATCTCATAGTTTTAAGCAAATAATTTTCCCTGTATAGTGAGTGATTAGGATAAGGTATCCTGTAAAACTATATTATTGTATTTAATTAATAAATAAATAAATAAATAGTGAGAGTATTTTTTGTTCATATGGTTCAGATTAACTATGTTCTTTAGTCCGATATTTCTGAACAACGGTCTTTGTTTCGACCTATGTTCACAAACTACCACCCAAATCGCTTACCTATCTGTAAGCGGCTAAATTGGGAATCCGCTAACAAAACACTCAGCTTTGCTACGGCTAAGGCAATTGAAATTGACGTACTTGAAGTGGAGATATGCCGTGTGGTGCCGGCTTAGAATAGCATCACCCCAACTTTCCCGTGGGTGTCGTAAGAAAAGACTAAGAGATTTGAGAGTTGATGTGTATTGCAATTTCAGGCAACCTGTCAGCCTTCTGAGTGACTCTCAAGGTTTTGTCAGACGTGGTGTATGTATAGGACCGTTTTTTACAGCTGTTTGCGCCCTACCTACCCCGCAAGGGATACAAGCATGATATATGAATGTATGTGCTAAGGCAGTTAAAAATTAACGTAGTTGGGGTGGAGATCATTTTTGTGCTTTTTGTAGAAATTGACCCGTTTGCCCGTGAGATCGCACGATATTGCAGTTTTGACAGCTGTCATAAAAAACCTTATCCAGCAAAGCACCAGAAAATGCGGTGCGTTTGTTCTCAGCCTCAGGTGAATGTATCTCGTGTGTCTTACAAAGGTCTTACATGTCGCTATAGTTTTGCCGGCTCAGATGCCTTTCAGAGTGGAAGTTGGAACATATAAAACGCGAGTGCCAAAAGGTGTTTGAGCTTCAGATATGTTACCATATAGGCTTTTTACAAGACTGTACCTTTTTATCTTTCTTTGACTTTGTGAAATTGAGTTTGATGACGAGGCCTTAGTTTAATGAAGTCGTTTTGTTACTTGATCTTAATTTGGAGCTATTCATTGTTTACGAAGATCAAAACATAAGGTACTTGTAAGTATAACATGCAGGTTTTGTTAGTTTAGAAGTAGAGCTTCGAGAGTAGTTCTTTCCTTTTTGGCCTTTTTAAGTAATTCTTTTCAAAATGAAGTGACTATCTATGTACTGTCTGCCATATCTACCACGATTGCTATTTGAATAGAAAGCAATGTGATTAAACTAATCCTTTGTGATTGATAAGAACGATAACGTAACTAAAAGGAGCTCTATAGGTACTTACCTGATTTGTTGTTCTTGTATTTATGAAGATAAGAACACTATTGCAGGACAAATCAGCAAAACAGTAGCGGAACTTACCTGTAAATAAAAAAATAAACATTAATAACAAAGCATTTTTAAAACATTATAATATGATTAAACACTGTCTTCACTAGTTATTTTAGTTTTATTAATAAATTAAAATGGAGTTCCATAATGAAATATCAACCCAAAGTGTAACTTTTTATACAAGATCGTTTGTTAAAGCTTGTACAGTCTCTCACGCTAACTCATGAACAATTCTATTTTATGGTGTCGAATTTCTTGTGATTGATACCGACAAGCGGTAGAAAAATTATGTTTTACGATGAAAAATATTGAATAAAAAAATACTTAAGATTGTTCATGAGTGAGCGATAGAGTGTACAGACAAGTCAAACCTACGCACTATATAAGTACGGTACAAAGTCCAAGCTGTGTAACTCAGACTGCGCTTGACTGTACAATAACAGTATAATAACATGCATGTACATATTATAGGTGAAGGTCGCATGAAAGGCTATCCCTATTCATAGTCATCCTTGTCACACAGGCGGCCGGCAGTATCTTAACGAGGTGTTTTGCATGTTTTAAAACGATTTGCATGTCATGGGGAGCGTGATGAGATTCCGGAATCTTATTAGCAGACTGATGACCAGAGATCGGAATATCTTAGTGCTAGGTGTTAGCAAAAGTATGGATTTTCGGATGGATTTTCGGATACGTTTTTTTTTTTCGGATTTCATTTTATTAAGTTTTTTTTTATTTGTTTGCTCGTAACTAAACAGAAAAAGGAATTCTGACGCTGGTGTTGCCATACTGGCATGTTATTAAAATTTCCATTTACCTTTTTCATTTTGGTAGTTTTATTTTTAAGTAATTAAGGAAAATAAAATGAAAGCTATTTTTGAAATTAAATAAATAATCTAGGTGTATTTTTAATATTGAAAAAACTTTTGTTTCAAAATAGATAGATATATCATGGTAAAAATCAGATTAGGTAGTAGTTTTAAAAAAATGATCTGGTATCCCTGATTGTCGTTTTTTGAACATTTGCGCTCTATTGCACTTAGTCGTTTGCTTCGGTTCTCAGAGTGCGCTTGTGTACATTGTCTTTTGTGATTCATTAAGTTGACCCGGCTCTTCTATTGGTTTTCGATTCTTCTTTACATGGTGACTCTGGCTTTCAACAACGGACTCTGATATATTGCTTTTGTGGATTTATTTCGACACTTTGCGAACTTGGTGAGTACTAGAATTATTTATACTTATGTAATATTTCGTTCATGAAGAGGAATTTACCGTATCTAGACTTAAATTAAATACTAAATTTTACTTTTGTATCTATTTCATCCAGTTAATCAAAAGGAGCAACGCTCATTCCACTTATGGTTTTGTACATCATTAAAAGAAAAGTAAAAAAGTTCTCTTAAGTACATTTTTCGTGTTTATTTTAAGCATCATTTTTAATTTAATAAAATAAGGTAATTTTTTATCAATAGTTCCTTTATTTTTAATTGATTTAAATTTAAAATTACAAATATTAATATTTTCGCTACGTAAAACGGATTGATAGTGCACAACTTTTTAGATCGTTAACGCGACCTATTGTTATTTTTTTACCTGCGACTAACCAGTTTTTAAAACAATAGACACCTATACCGTCTAAACCAGGTTACGCACACTTTTGCATTTTTTATGTTTTTATCTGATTTGCTCGATTTTTGTTTTAGGTGCGCAACTATGCCGAAAGAGGAAACTTTGTTAAGTTGGATAAAGGAACACCCAGAAATATTTTGGGAACCTTCGAACAAGATGTTCTATTGCACAAAATGTGACGTACGCCTTGGACCAAGAAAAAAAATAGTCGACAATCACGTTAAAACTGTGAATCACCGCGGCGTGGAATGGACAAAAAGTAAAAAATTTGAAGAAGATTTTTACTAGGATATCATAAAATTTCTCATAATGTGCAATATTCCTTGGTCGCAAGTGAACAACTCGGCGTTTAAAGACTTTTTCCAAAAATATATTTGCACAACTTGTTGCTGCACATGTACAGAAAAGAAGTTACCGGACGAATCAATTCTAAGAAAAGTGTACTTGGACAAGTTATTTGCAAAAAATATTGCAGCAACTTACTCGGCAACAAGAAATGAAAAACTATGGATATCATTAGATGAAACTACTGACTTTTTGGGAAGAAATATCATGCATTTTATCGTACGCCCTTTATACGAAAATACCTGCAGTAGACCATACCTAACTGCTTGTAAGGTACTAGAAGTAGTGAACTGTCATACGGTGTCTCAGTTTGTAATTGATTGTATGGAAACTTTATGGGAAAACGCATTTGCCTTTGAGGCCAACATAAACAATGTGCTGATTTTGTGTACAGATGGAGCAATTTACATGCTATCAGCTGGTCGTAAGCTAAAAACTTTTTTTCCTAATATGAAGCATGTAACATGTTTGGCTCATGCAATACATAGACTTTCAGAAGAAATTAGACATCAACACCCAAACGTAGATGCATTAATTTCAAATGTCAAAAAAATATTTTTAAAAGCCCCCTATAGAGTAAATTTATTTAAAAGAATATGTCCCAGTACGCCACTGCCACCAGAGCCAGTTATTACCAGATGGGGTACCTGGTTAGAGGCAGCGTCATATTATGCAACTCACTTAAATGAAATAAAGAACGTCCTGTCCCATTTAAGAAGTTCTGATGCCTTGGCAATAAGGGAAGCCAAAAGACTTGTTAATAATGAAAACTTAATAAATGAACTCAAATTTATCGAAGAAAATTACAGTATTTTAGAATTTGCTTTAAAACAGCTACAAAAAAGCAACCTCAATATAATTGACTCAATATTAACATTAGACCAAGTGCGAACTGTTTTGCAAAATGCGCCCAACAGTATTCAAAATAAAATTGAAAAGGTTTTGGACAGGAATCCTGATTTAGATATAATTCGCGAATATAGCGATGAATTGGACAAAGCCGACAGAGGTGTAGGAATAATAAATAATGAAGACATTAAAATGTATAGATTTGCTCCATTAACGTCTTCTGATGTGGAACGCTCTTTTTCGAGCTACAAATGGATTTTACAAGTTAAACGAAATAAATTAAAAGAAGAAAATATCGAAAAAATAATGATCATTTATTTCAAATATTCCAAAAACAGTCAAGAAACAGGTGCAGATGATTAATATTTTGTAAATTTTGGCTTTCGTGTTTAATCTAAGTGGAGTAAGATTAGAATTGTTTTCTGTATTCTTTGATGTCTAATTTATTTTCTAGGCATATATTTTGCTTTTCAGACCTACATTATATTCATTTTCATATAATTTTAATTTCATATTTTGTAAATTTTTGTTGTCGTTTTTAATTCTACGTTGAGTAAGATTTTCGGTTGAACCGTTTTCTGTTTTCTTTAGAAGTGTAGCAATATAAATCTCGCAGGGAAAGGATAGAATCAGGGATTCCTTTGAACACCTGATTCTATCCTTTCCCTGCGACATTTATATTGCTATACTTCCAGACTTCGTCTAGATATTACTTTGTTCTCCTGTCGGTCGCATTTCGGTTTCTTTTTATAAAACTTGCACAATTTTCTACTGCGGTAGAAATGAAGACGACACGTGCGGATGCTGCTCGGTTTCTTTGGTATTTCATACATACCCATACGAACCCATCATCGTAGCACGTAATCAAATTCGGACAGTAGCATGCGGTTGCTACTGATACTCAGAATAAGAGTGTACAGTACTCGCACGAGTTCATGACCATCCTGGATAATACACCTCCTTGTCGCACTCCCCGAGCGTCTGGCGTGTGCGACAAGAAGGGGCATACTTCAGGATGGTCATGAACTCGTGCGCGTACTGTATCTGCGTTTTGGGACAAGCGAAGCAAGGAGAAAGTTGAACAACCTTTTTTCAATAATAGTAAAAAACACATAAATTGGGTCTTTTTAAGGTCAAGGTCAACCCAAGGTCAATAAATGGTGAATAAAACACCAGTCACGGGTTTCTTAAAGGGTTTCAGAAATCTTGTTATGTTTTCGCTATAACGCACCGTTTTCGAGATACACTTTTACATAATTTTTGTTATTTATACATATTTTCAATATTTCGTTAATTCGTTGTTGATGGCTTGCCCTAATAAGGAGTTAAGGTACCATTCCTCTTTCTTGGAGAGGGTACAGGTTAAGCCCTCTCTACCCCGTGCCGGTGGTTGACGCTGGAAATATCTATGTATTACAAATGTATAGAAATACGAAATATCTATACATATTAACTATTTATATTTTGCAAGTGGGGCAACTCCTCAATATCCCGGTTAGGTTGCTAATGTCGGTAGCCCTTCAAAATATATTTTTCTGAGAAAGGGGCAAGCTTCCTCAATTTTCCTATGTCGGTGGTTTGATGCTGGTAACTTTCCAACCAGGGGTCAATTAATCCTTCTTCTGTTAGAGGGTCAAGCTCTTCAGGTTTGACTATTCCGAGCGACGAGCTAGCTCCCCTCTACATCCCGATGTTGCTGTTCGGTACTGGCAATACTTCCAAACACAGAGTCTGCCAGTTTCTTTTTTTTGTAGGTTTGATTTACTTTAATTAAGTAGTATGAAGTAGAGTAATTCCTGATCCCTCTTTTTATAAACTTTAGAAGTAAAAAGGAGACAGATCGAAATATGAAATTTTTTTTTCCCATGCAAAGTAACTCTGTCGGCTAAACTCAGATCTGAGTCCACTATTGTTTACCAATGTTTTTTTGATACGTTTGGTTGGAACTTTAAATGAGGTTTTAAGGTTTAAAATCACTGGTAAACATGCTGTACCGGGGTAGTTGAGGCCTCTAGTGATAAATAGATTTGAAGTATGGCATTTTGGAAAGGTTTTTTCTGTTACAGTCACTGAAACTTTTCATAATCACGTGTTTGAGTTCCGGAAAACCGGAACTGGAAAACTCAATTTCGAAACTCAATTCCGGAATTGAAAATACTCATCATTCTAACCAACTTTTACTATGGGGCCACCTACGAAATCGTAAAAAATTTGATGTTCCATAAAAAAATGTATGTAAGGTAAATACCTACTCGGCAATAATGTGGAACACCCAACATATTTTTTGCGATAGTAAAAGTTGTTCAGAATCACGAGAAGAATCACTGCAAAGTTTGCACATTGAAAAAAAAATAACCCTGTATGATATCCGAAAAAAAAGCTCATATCCGAAAATCCATACTTAGCTAACACATAGCACTAAGATATTCCGATCTCTGCTGATGACACCCCATGGGGTCGTAAGATGATCCAAAAGGATACAGGATATTTGGCTGGGTCCTAATTTGAGACTGCTTTTCACCAATTTGGTGTAAAATGAGTTGGATAGCAACTAGGAAGCATATTTCTGCGTATTGGATGTCTAGGTTTAGATATCAGCCCTAATTTGAGATAGACTTTCCTCAATATAACGAATCTGTCGTTACCTAAGTAATATGAGTTGGATAGCAACTAAGAAATATATTTCTGCCGAATAGAAGTAGACATCTGCCTTTACGGTAAAATAGAGAATGATGTCGAAAAATAAATCATAGATCTATTTTATTCCACCAAAGCTTTTTTCTAACAATCATTTTCCGTTAGCTCGCGACTTCAAGTTTAGAAAGACATTTGTTATTCTAACGAAGGCAATTTAACGCTCATTTTTAGACTACGTTAGGTATTGATCGTGGAAAGACAATGTCTAAATTGCAGGTCAACACACTCCAGTCAGTGCTTTCTTTGAAATAAAATACTGTACAAGGTGATGTAAAGAGACTCAACAACTTTTGATGAGTAAAATAAATATTGCTGGTTACATGATTTATTGGGATATTTGGGATATATAATAGAATACACAAATAGGCTCTCTATCGTGTGGGACATCATGTCAATAAACGACCTGATGAATCTGATGGTAGTGGATTTGGCTGGCAACCCCGGCCCGAGTAGACGTCAAAACATTAGCTCGCATAAATAAGTTTAATTTTTACGTAAAATTCTTAGTATTTGTGTTTATATTGTGTTTATTTAAGTGATAAAAGTGGACTACAGTGTTACAATGACCCAGTGCAAATAAAAATAACTGTGTTTTTAGCAAATGTTGTTGGTCAACCAACGGACTAACTATTTGAATCAACGGACTACCTAACGGATTAAACCGGGGGAGTATTTTGTTTCTTTAATCAATTTCTTACATTAAGGCTTGTGAAAAGTATATTCTGACCATAATTTCAGATTAGTCAAACACAAAACTGCACATAACCTCGCTTTTGTGGGAAACTACCTACTCACACATTAGCGCGGGACCTTGTCTCAGCTTACTTCTATTGAAGTCTGTCTGAAGATAGGGCTCATCTGCCGCTCAGACAAGTTTATTCAAGCAACACTAAACCTTTAGGAACACTAACACTTTGTTTTTCTTGTTAGTTTTGCTGTTAGTTAGTGTCTCAGTTCACTTATTAGTGTGAAAAGTGAATCTGTACCTAGATACTTGTTAGGTATTTACTTTCATACATAGCATACATTCTTACACACATATTATTATCACACCTAACTGTGGTACTGCTACAAGTAATTGACTAAATTGTAATTGAAAATTAATAATTATACACAGAAGTCCAGCCTTATAATTAGATTACATATACACTAGCCCAACAAGTAACAACTAGTGTGATTTGGATCTTAAATTTGTTTTTATATCAATTCCAGCCCCGGCTTCAACCATGTCCATGATGACAACACGTAGCATGCATGCGGAAAAGACAATGGCTAAGCTCCAGCAGAGACTTACTGAAGCCGAGCAAATTAATGAGAAACTTCTAGTGGAACGAGATGAGATTGACTTAGAGATGAAACAGTTAAAATCCAAAAACACTCAGCTGACTGACAGTGTTACTACTCTGCGTACACAGTGTGCAGAATCACAAGTGGAGATTGACCAGCATATTCAACATATAGATTCTCTAGAACGTGCTCGATTTGACCTCATCAATGACCTACATTCTGCCGAGATCGATGCAAATTTTTAAACCAGCAACTAAACGAAGCTAACAAACAGTTAGCGGATTTACACCAAGAAAAAGAAGACATAGAAAATAAATTCAGTGTTTCCCTACATCATGAACTGGAAGTGCAGGACATAAGTACAGTACGCCACACAATTCTTACAAAAGGAAATAAAATAAAGAAATATTTAAGACTAAACAAATTCATTAAAAGACTAGACATAACCTGAAACTATTAAGATTAACTGTAAAACAACAACCGAATAGAATTAAGAGAATCAATTTATTGAAGCATACTGATGAATATAAACTGTTAATAAGAAAAATGCAAGAAGAGTTCCATCAAGCAGAAATAAAGATCAAGCAGATGACGATGCAGATAACAGCATCAGAAAGCTTGCACACAAGTAGCGAGTTGTATATTGATCATCTTCAAACGCAGCTCGCTAATGTTGAGACTAAATATGCAGAGAGCCGATTAGCACATGAGCAACTCTCTCTGCAACTTCGGAGCTACTACAACTACAGCAACAGAATGCAGAGTTACTGGACCTGCTGATGGAAGATGAGGAGTTCACCTTGGCATCCGTGAATACTGATACATCTGATGCACTCGCCACACCTGACGCGCCGGCACCACCTGACGCGCCGGCACCACCAGCCGCGCGGGCACCTTCTGCCGCGCGGGCACCTTCTGCCGCGCGGGCACCTTCTGCCGCGCGGGCACCACCTGCCGCGCGGGCATCACCTGCCGCGCGGGCACCACCTGCCGCGCGGGCACCACCTGCCGCGCGGGCACAACCTGCCGCGACGACACCGCCTGCCGTGCCGACACCACCTGCCGCGCGGGCGCCATTTGCCGCGCGGGCACCACCTGCCGCGCGGGCACAACCTGCCGCGACGTCACGGCCTGCCGCGCGGTCACCACCTGCCGCGCGGGCTCCACCTGCCGCGCGGGCACCAGCTGCCGCGACGACACCGCCTGCCGTGCCGACACCACCTGCCGCGCGGGCACCACCTGCCGCGACGACACCGCCTGCCGTGCCGACACCACCTGCCGCGCGGGCGCCACCTGCCGCGCGGGCACCACCTGCCGCTCCTGACGCGCCTGCCATCGCGGCTGAAGCACCCACCCGGCAAACTCGACGTGGCGGACGAAGTAGAGGTGCTCCTACACTGCCTACACCAACGACTACGTCACCCACCCGGCGAGGACGACGTGGAGGACACCGCGGTGGACGCGGCAGGGGCGCTTCACGTGCTCCTGCCCCGCCGTGCACCAAGATGCGAGGGCACACCAGGTGTCGGTAGCTGACAGCAACGTGCAGCCTGCGGGGTCACCTGCCGCCTCCCATCGAGATCGAGAGGGCTATAGTGCCGCCCACCCCAGCCGCTGCACCGCGTTCTTCTAGGGCGTCCACCGTCTCAGCCCAAGCTTGCCCGACCCCGAAGGCACGACGTCGTGACCCATGCCCGTGCCCTACCACTCGACCACACGCAGGACCAGTTCTTGACAGTGACAGTGCATCCAGATCGACAAAGGACCTTCCTTCAGCGAAAAATCCCAAACAGACTATTATTTATTCGGATAAATTAGGTGTAGGTTTTGGACAATTATTGAACTATCGTTTAAATCAACAAGTGACAAACGTGTGTTGTCCTGACGCCTCTTTTGAGGATATTGTTAAACAAGTAGCTGTAGGAAATTTGACGAGCACACCACTATAATAATTATGATAGGAAATCATTCCAACATTAGTCGTAGTGCACTAGATAATAGCTTGGAGGTGTTGCTCAATTTACACAATCAGACAAAGTGCAAGTTCATTTTGTGCAACTTTCCATATTGTACGAATTTATCAGCACAACAAAACAAATGTGTGCATAAAATGAACATGCACTTGTACAATATAACATGTCATCATAGCGATGCTATTTCTTATTTTGATGTGAATAATTTTATTCACAAATTTATACTGACTCAGGATACTATGTACCTGTCGGATTATTATAAGAAGCAAGTCGCTACATTGTTAGCATATAATATAAGCGACACAAAATACGTGTCATCATCTACATTAATAAGTAACATTATTAATAATGATTTAAACTAGATTTTAAGACAAAGGAAACCCCGTCTTTGACTGATGTAAATGACATAAACAAACCGGGGTCTTCTTGCACTCAGCATAAGACAAAGGAAAAGCTAAATCAATTACAAGTTTTACATCAAAATATTCAGGGCTTTTCCAGCAAGGTATTGGAAATTGAATTGTTTTTAGAAAAGCATAACTATGATGTAGTCTGCTTTACAGAACATTTCCAAAATGATCATGACATTTTAATAAATTATGAAAATTACTGTATTGCCAGTTCTTTCAACCGAAAATCCGCAATCCATGGAGGCTCATTAATACTCATTAGAAATAATATTAAATTCAAGGAACGTAAGGATGTTGTTGGATTGTCGGTTGAGAGTTGTACTGAGTTATCTTGTGTTGAGCTGGAAAGTCATGTTATAGTATGCGTATACAGACCGCCTATAGCTAACAATTTTACTACATTATTAGAAGTTATGGAAGATGTACTCAAATTAGTCACAAAACAAATAAACATGTTATTGTTGCTGGAGACTTTAATGTAGACATTTTAGTAAGAAATGCGTTCAGTGATAAATTTTAGGTCTTTTAAATCATTTAACTTGTCTAATGTATTTTATGAGCCTACTCGTGTGACGGCTACTTCTGCCAAATGTATTGATAATGTATTTAGTGATTGTGACCCTGTAGATAAATGCATTATTAATTCTCTTCAGTCAGATCACAAGGGTCAATCCGTATTATTTCCGTTCAAATTCCATATTAAAACCATCAAAATAGAAACCAGGCGCATCACTGCTAGTAGGTTAGAAAAATACCAAAATGTATTGATGAAGAAATTACCATTCCATAATTATAACTTAGATAATCCTAATACCTTATACCAAGACTTTTTTAATTTATTAAGTGAAGAATTTGAACTGATTTTTAACATAGACACAAAAGAAATTAATACGAAATTTAAATTCTGTGATTGGGCGACCAAAGGTCTTAGGATTAGCAGAGATAGACTTTTGAACTTTACGAGCTTAAAAACATGACAACTGATGGCAGTTTTAATGAGCTGGTAAAAAAATATTCCAAAACTTTTAAGATAGCTTGTCTAATTGCTAAAGCAAATTTTATTAGTAATAAAATAAAGTCTTCAGGCAATAAAATTAAAGCTGTCTGGAAAGTTATTAATAGCGAAACAGGTAAAACTAAGCCACGCGAAAATAACTTTTCCTTAATACTGACAACGGCATGATTAGTACAAATTCAGATGTAGCGCAGGAGTTTGAGTCATTTTTCACAAATATACCGCTAAAAACGACTGAATCACTGAACTCTTCACCATCAATTTCATCTATTTTACTGAAACAAAATGTAGATGTCTGCAATTCGGAATTAAAATTTCACCATGTTAGTCCACAGTGTATTTTAAAAACTTTTAAAGATATTAAGGTTAAGAGCACCGAAGATTTATGGGGCATGTCAGTTAAAGTTTGTAAATCAGTGATTGAATTGTTAGCGCCATATTTGGCTGATATCTTTAATGATTGTATTGATCATGGCATCTTTCCCGATTTAATGAAAGATAGCAAGGTAGTTCCGCTGTTTAAAGCTGGCGACAGACAAGATCCCAGTAACTATAGACCTGTATCTATTCTGCCAGTTCTGAGCAAAGTATTTGAGAAGATCATACTCAATCAAATGCTGTCCCATTTTAATAGAAACAATTTGTTACACAACCAACAATTCGGTTTTACAAAGGGACGTTGTACCACAGATGCTGGTGTTGCTCTGATGAAACATGTATTTAATGCCTGGGAAGAATCAAAGGATGCCATTGGTGTTTTTTAACTGCACGACTTGTTTACTTTAGTTATTTTCACAGCATTATGTCCTATGGAATTTTGTTGTGGGGTCGCGCCGCTGATATTGAAACAATTTTTGTACTTCAAAAAAGGGCCATTAGAGCAATTTATAAACTTTGCAGTCGTGACTCCCTTAGAGAACTGTTTAAAGAAATTAATATTTTGACCGTACCATGCCAATATATTTACGAAAATATCATGTACGTCAGAAAGAATATAAATACTTTCACTAGAAATTATGAAAGGCATAACCGCAATACAAGGAGTAGAAATGAATTAGATCAACCTAAGTTTAGACTAACCAAAGTTAGGACTTCATTTCAAGGTCTAAGTATACGATACTATAACAAAATACCGGAAGATATATTAAGTCTATCAGAAAGTAAATTTAAGTCTGTTATTAAGAAAACTTTATGTTATAAAGCTTATTATAAGTTAGATGATTATATTAATGACAAAAATGCGTGGACTTCTGAAATTCCAGCGCAGCACAAGAAACACGCACTTGTTTTGAATACCAAATCAGGACTTACAAGGAGTATAAAATTGTCATAATCAATTGTAACTTCGTCTTAATCATAATTTGAATTTTATATGTACCTACTTTTATTATATTTGATTTGTTTAATATTGACATTCTAAAAGTATTCTTTGTGAATCTACTTGGAAATAAAAGTTTTGAATCTTGAATCTTGATGGCAGAGTATGTATTTATTATTTTCTTCTGTTTGCACTACTACATAATTTTTTTACGGATTTACCTAAGTTCTGTTATTTTGGATTTTTAAATTATTTGATGTCATCCGTAACCACTGAAAAGTATCCGAAACGTCGGATTATTTATTAAAAATATATAATAATTACAACTTAAATCCGTTAAAATTGTCTGCCTACTACTACAGCAAAGAAAAATAATAATAATGTTCGTCTTATCTTTAGTTGCTGAATTTAAAATTGTTTGAATGTGACATCCAAGATATTCTACGCGTGTTGTCAGGTCCATTTTTAACCTTAAATGTCATATTAATAAGTATAACTCAGCCAAAATACGAATTAGTGTGAAAAAACAAAATAGACAGTTTACAGAAGGTTCACTCGGCCATATTTTGGATTTTCGCGATTGGCACTTGTTATATAGCCAGGGTTGCTACTGTCAAAAAATCTCAAAGTATAAAAATATCAAAACAGCGAAATCTGATAAAGAACGTCATATGACTCTGAGTCAATTTTAAATCTAAAATATATGACGTTCGTGTCAACCACCTTCTTAGTTACCTTGACTTTTACTGAGATTTCGGTTATTTCAAGTTAAAGTCAAAATCGTAGCTTATAATTATATATAAGTGAGCTATCTGGTTTGAGCGCCCCGCGCGCCGTTTCCCTAATTTGTGGTGAAAACTTCTAAACATAAGCACACATCCTAGCACATAGGTACACGGCTTTTTGTACCACCTTGTGATAACCAGGATTGCAGAGTAGATTTACCGAGAAGATTCTGCTTCTCTCCCTTGTCACGACTCGTGTCTATATTTCTATATAAGCTACGTCTGTAAGTCGTCATATCCCATCATTCAAAAATTCCGTGACTCAATTCTGCGAATATTGTGTCACTCAGCTAACAATCGGTAGAGTGTTAGATTTTTAATACCGGTATTAAAAATAGGCCACAATTGTCCAGGATCCCGGTATCGGCTAACACCGGTACATATACCGGTATTTGAAGCCCTTGTAGAGTGTATTGTAGAAACCACGCCACGGAAAAAAAAATACGCATCCTAGCACTTAGGTACACGGCTTTTTGAATCACCTTGTGCTAACAAAGATTGCAGAGTAGATTTACCGAGAAGATTCCGCTTCTCTCCCTTGTCACGACTCGTGTCTATATTTCTATATTAGCTACGTCTGTGAAGCCAGGGAGGACGGGGTGTGAGCTGAATAAATTACAGATGTCATATTTATGGAAGGCTGCAATAATTCTGATTTAAAGGGCACGGTAGAATTAGTCAGATGACTTTCAATGGTTCAACATGCATTGGTTCTCGTTACAGATGTTAAGTATTACCAGCATAGATTGATCCCTACATTGGTTAGATACATAATGTTGGTGAGGCGCCGATGAGAAAGTAACTTAGAATACCTATTACCTGTTGATATTTAAGTTTGTTATTATCGTTTTTCATATATTTTCTATGCTACTTTAGATATCTATTTACAATGAGGTTACTAGTAGTAACCATTATAAATTGATCCCTTAAAAGGGTAGGTTGAATAAGAAAATATAGTCTCTAGCAGTTTCTGGAAAGGGCAGTGAACCTTTCACGGCCAGGAACGTAGGTACTCAATACTCAAGTCCTCAGGGATGCTCCCTGTATCATGTTTACATAGGTTCCGCAAAACTTTCCTACGCGTACGCCGTATCTTCTACCCTTCGCCCTGTACGATACTGAGGGTTTCGGAAATTTTCTTTCGTTATACCTACGATATAGGGTGGCCCAAGTACAAGGAGTGACGTCCAAAGACAAAACATAAATCCCTTATACTGAGGGGTAGGTGACCGAATCAGCCCCATGTAATTAATTCTTTGGACGTCACTCTTTGGGCCATCCTGTACAGAACGCACACGCGTGTGGTACTTAGAGGGTATTGCCAGAATCACCAAGCCTGGCAATAGGATTGACTTGCTCAATGTTTAGTTTTATGTTCATAAAGAACGCTGCTACCCATTCCCTGGTTCATCCTTTAGTCGCCTTTATGACACTCACGAATAGAAACGGGGTGATGCTATTTTAAGCTGGAATCGAACGGCACAAGTTACCCAGCAAAACACGTAAACTATAAAGTCTGTCAATAGCATGGCAGATTAGCGTAGGTAAATCAGCCGCGCCCGAGCAATCCAATCACAATGACACAGGCATACGTCGGTACCTACCTACCTACCGTACCTACTCGCACCTGCCGCATGTTTTACCGGTAGGTATTTTATCCGATACACGGTAGACAAACGAAAGAAAATGAAGGTAATCAATCATTATCAATTTGTGGCTGTCATAGCTAGGTAGTCATTCTTTATGGTACCTATACACGTTTACGTATATCACATCACACCTATGTCCCTTGCAGGGTAGGCAGAGCGTAAACGGCTGTAATAACGCCCATTTACACCACGTCTGACAAAAGTTTGAGAGTCGTTTAGAAGACTGTGTACCACGATACTGACAGGTTGTCAGCCTGTCGCCTAAAATTGCAATACACATCAACTCTCAAATGCCTTAGTCGCTTCTTACGACACCCACGGGATAGATATGAGGTAAATTTATGGACCGGTAGTCACGGCATAAGATTTTCAATTTGTTGCTGCCATAGGTAGCATTTGCTCTCAATAACCGCATTATCATCCGTTACGTGTACGATGTACCCACGTGAAACAGAATTACGATCGGTTGTTTACACTTGATTTTAAGGTTCCGTGGTTATTATCACTAAAACTATTAGACATTATAACGGGTTTTAACGGTAGGGATATATCGGTTGTTTACATTTGAACAAAATGGCCGTCATCGCGATGCCACGCTGAATTTCACGGGGAAATTGAAATTGCGGATGCTGGCAACAATTGTTTGCGAATCATATCTACCGCAAACTATTCATATTTTTACCCGACTTCGTCAGAAGGAGGGTTAAGTTTTTCAAAAGTACGTAGGTAGATCAGAAATTCGCTTTCCCGGGCTACAGCCCAAACGGCTGGGCGGATCTTGACATGTGAGGTGTCGTTAGATTCGTCTTAGCAGCAGCGCGAGTGATACTGGCTATGTTAAAAACTCATAAATTCAAGATGGTGGATTTTATCGCAAAATACAACATTGAAATTACTGCAGTCGAGTTTTTGTTTTTAATACATCTTATTGTGTATGGTGAGTCTCACTAATCGCATTATCATCCGATATGCGTACGATGTACCCACGTGAATTAGAATTACGACCGATTCGGTTGTTTACATTTGAACAAAATGGCCGTCATCGCGATGCCAGGCTAAATTATACAGGGAAATTCATCGGGAAATTGAAATTGCGGATGCTGGCAACAATTGTTTACGAATTATATCTACCGCAAATTATTTCAATCTATATGTCGCAGTACGATGGCAGAATTCATGAATTCAGTCTCGCTCGCACAGTCGGACGCGCTAGCGGTGGTCTGCTACACTCCGAACGAAATCACCAAAATGCCGCCAAACAACGCGGAAATTATATCAAAAGCCGTAAAAAGTGCTATTCTACCGTTGGAAACAAAAATTAGTGCTCTCGTGACCATAATAAACGATCTAAAGAGTGAAATACTGAACTTGAAATCTAATAGTACGAACAATACAGTGCCCGCGCGACCGCAGGTAGATTCACAACAATCTTCCTACGCAGCGGCCCTTGAAACGACACCTACTGCTCCACCGAAGGTTCCTGAAGATAAAGGAAGAAACAAACGTGTAGCCGCCGAGGCTGCATTGGCGAAATTGACTAAAAACAAAACAAATTCAGTGACCAAACCACAAAAAAATGGGTCGAAAATTGATAATGCATCCAAGCAAAATTCCACTCCGAAGTTGAACCAATCCACGAGAAACAACGCCGAAATCCCAGGTGCTACATCGGCAAGCGACGAATCTGCTCCTCCGACCCCTAACCTGGATTCTGACGATATGGGTAGTTTTGTGACCCATACCAACAAAGCGAGACAAAGAAATCAGCGCCGCGCGACATCAACATCGAGCATTGTGAGCGGTTCTGCAAAAAACACACAACTTCAAGGCATTGAACAAGTCAAATATCTGCATGCGTGCTATTTTAGGAAAAACACCAGTGCTGATGACCTCATCCAGTACCTAAAATCAATCAAAGATGAGTGTGATTTCTCTGCGGAGATTATACCTTCAAAACATGACAACTACGCATCATTCAAAGTAGGCGTTCCTGCGGCTTTCTACGATGAACTAGCAAAACCAGCTGTATGGCCCATCAACACGAGGATCGCACCCTGGCGGCCCTTTTTGTACAACAAAGGACGCGGGCAACAGCAATCCAACCCCCCGCTTGCACGTAACCGGGCCGGTAACAACTAAGTACCAAACTGAGTGTTCGTCGTTCACCGTCGTGCATCAAAATGTCAACAGGCTGAAGAACAAAACAAATAAATTGGAATGTGAGCTCCAAGTAAATAACAATGACATTGACGCTGTGTGCCTAACGGAACATTTTCTAACTGCATCTCAAATAACATCCATCCACCTGATGAACTACAAGCTGAGCGCCAGCTACTCCAGGCCAAACCGCCAAGGCGGGGGTGCGTGTATATTTTCAAAATCATCGTTACTAACTATTGAACGCACGGAAGTAAGTGAGATGTGTGTTGAATCGACAATTGAACTATGTGCAGCTGAATATGTAGGTATAGGCGTGATTGTCATTTGTGTATATAAACCTACTCCAAAAAAAAGGTGAGCCCAATAATTTTCCATTATTTTTTACCAAACTGTCATTGCTCCTTAATTTACCAATTATCAAAAATTATAAAATAATTCTGATGGGAGATTTCAATGTCAATTTACTAATAGATAAGAAAGAAAGTAAAGACCTATGCAATCTGCTAAAATCTGTTGGATTTAGATCGCTAGTTAACTTTCCAACCAGATTTTGTAAAACTACTAAAACATGCATCGATCACGCCTACACCAACATACAAAATAGTGACATTATAAGCATTAATCCGTTTAATATGAATATTTCTGACCATTTAGGTATTGCTTTATCCGTCGCGATAAACAAAATACTACAATGCAATAAAATTATTCACAAAAGATTATTTTCAAATAGTAATAAATTTAATTTTAATACAAGTTTATATAATTATGACTGGAATCAATTACTCGCTATGACATGTTGCCCTAGCGCAATAGTAAACTCATTATGTAATATTATAATCCATTTTTACAACATACACTTCCCAGTTCGTAAATATCCAATGAAATCAACATGTAAAGTTTGGGTAAGCAAAGCTGTAAAAAACACGCGTAATGAGATCTTTAAAACAAAAGCATTGTTATCAAACGAGCTATCTACTACACAAACACAACATGACATACTACTTTCCCTAGAAAACCAATACTACAACGTACTGCGTAACACACGAAGGGACTACATTGATAGGTGTATAGAAAACAGCAGTAATATTTGTCGCACGTCTTGGCAAATAATTGCTAGTGAAACAGGCAGGTGTAACAGTAATAAAAATAGTGCTATCGACGTCCTGACGAGTAAATCATCTGGGCAGACCGACGTGCAGCGCGCCGCCTCCGCAGCCGCCGCTCTCAACCGGTTCTACGTAGATGCGAACAAAAACTGCAACTCCTCCACGGATATACCTACTGCGCTTGATTACCTACGTAAGTATGTAAACAAACACCCGCAATTACTACAATCGGAGCATATTTCAATGCAATGTGTACTGAATGCTGTTAAATCAACAAAAAAGGAAGGATTCCACCGATATTAACGATATGTCTACTCAACTACTAGATATCTTACCTGACTTCATTTTTGAAATAATTTGTTTACTTTTAAATAAGTGTATATGCAAGGGCGTATATCCATCTAACTTAAAGCAAATTAAAGTGCAACCTGTGTATAAAGGTAAAGGTGAAATGTCCATGCTTAAAAACTTCAGGCCGATATCTTTAATACCTGTATTATCAAAGGTTTTCGAACGAATTCTTAGTAATAAACTAATGTCTTATCTTAATAGGTATAACCTAATGAATGAGCAGCAATATGCCTATCAGCGCGGTCGCTCCACAGTGGACGCGGCTCGTGACGTCATTACACGCGTAATGGCGCACATCGAGAGCAGGCGACAGGTCGCAGCTATCGTTGCGACCTGTCGCGTGCTTTCGAGCTAGTTAGCCACCCGCTCTTACTCGCTAAGCTGGACCATTATGGAGTGACTGGAAGTTTCTATAATGTAATTAAATCCTTTCTTCAAAACAGAGAGCAACTGACCTCGGTCAAAGGTGTCAGATCAAATATGTCGCAACTTGGGGACTGCGCGGTACCGCAAGGTTCTATTATGGGAAATAACCTGTTTTTATTACTAATGAACGACTTCACCACCTCTTCTGCGGATGCCGAGTTTGTGATGTTTGCAGACGACGGTTGCGTCATAGTTGCAGCTGATACCTATAATCTCCTAAAAGTTAAACTATCAAAAGTAATGAACGAAATCTCTCTGGTTTTCGGCAAATGGTATGCTTCTTAATGTGGAAAAACAAACATTATTCACTTTCAATTACGATGTACTAAACCAAACAACTTAAATATAATGTGTAACAACAAAATCGTTCCTCAAGTAAATCAGGTCAGGTACTTAGGTATGACAATAGACTCAGGCCTAACTTGGGGTCCTCACATTGACGCACTCTGTGATCGCCTGTCGTCAGCCTGTTTTGCATTGAGCCGCTTGAAACCGAACTTAAATGAAAGTAACCTAAAAAAAGCTTACTATGGGTATTTTAACTCGATTATGATTCACGCAGTCGACCTGTGGGGGAATGCGGCAGATCGTGACAGGGTTTTCAAACTACAAAAAAGGGCCATTCGAATAATATCTGGTGTGGTATGGGATCACCCCGCGAAGGAACTTTTCATAAAGCAAAAGATACTCACATTACCTTCTACCTACATACTTGAAGTAGCGAAGCACACGCGCCGCAACATTGAGCAGTTACCTGCGCGCGGTGATATCCATACCTACAACACGAGAGGGAGACACGAATTATGCCTGCCGCGCACTCGGCTCGCTAAGTCTAGGAAATGCCTACATGTAATGGGGCCCAAATTATACAACAAAATATCGTCTGATATAAAAGATACTAAGACATTTAGCTCGTTTGTAAACAAATTAAAAAAGAAGTTACTGTCTGACGCCTACTACACTATACGCGAATTCGATAGATAGGTAACCTTCCTACACTTGCAGCTTTGCTACCCCAAACTACCTAACAAAATACCAGTGGTATCACAATTATTGTACCTATATATTAATAATAGTTATAAATATTATTAGAACATTTGACATGTAAAATATTTTATTTTTTACCAATAAACTACTGAATACTGAATACTGAAAATTAGGTTTTTGGCCAAAAACCTAGGTTTTTGGCCAAAAGCCGGCATATGGCAAAATCGTAGACTTCCTTCGGCCATCGTCCTAAACTGATCCAGGTTTTTGGCCAAAAACCTAGGATTTTGGCCAAATAACTAGGATTTTGGCCGAAAGCCTAGATTTGTTTAGTATTATGGCTTTTTTTGCATTTCGGGGGAACTTCTTTTTCTACTAGTGGTACACCAAGTCACCCAACGACCCGATGAACCCTGGTGTTAGAGTTTTTAAACCGCCTACTGCAAGGAGCAGGCCTCTGACATGCTGTGTAACGACTGTCGTCTAAGTGATCATAAAGAGCAATCGGGACCGACGGCTTAACGTGCCCGTGTAGTTCAGGCATACACCTTGAAAGGCAGGAGGTAGCATTGGACGTTCTGGAGGGTGGAAGGTAGCGTCAGACGCTCTGGAGGCCGTGGGTATCGTCGGACACTCTGGAGGATGTAAGATGACGGGCGTTGAATTTTCTGGGGGTCCGACGCTACCTCCTCGTCTCCAGGGCGTCCAACGCTACCACCAACCCTCTAGAGCGTTCAGTGGTACGTCCTGCTCTTATGGTGTCTGATGCTCCTCCCTGCCCTTCAGGGAATCCGAGGCAATCTTGCTGTTCAGAGTGTCTGATGTTACCCCCCGTTCAGGGTGTCCATTTACGGTGTCCAAGTCTACCCTCAAAAGATCAGAGGGAGGTGCATAAAGTACCTCTCCACTCCTCGTTCCCCCGAACCACACGGGCACGGTGAGCCGTCGGTCCCGATTGCTCTCTATGATCACTTAGACGGCGGTCGTTACACAACTATGCTGGAGGCCTGCTACTTGCAGTAGGCGGTTGAAAACTCTGACACCAGGGTCCATCGGCTCGTTGAGCGACTTGGTGTACCACTCGAAGACGAAGAAGTTCCCCCGAAATGCAAAAAAAGCCAGAATACTAAACAAATCTAGGATTTCGGCCAAAATCCTAGTTTTTTGGCCAAAATCCTAGGTTTTTGGCCAAAAAACTGGATCAGCTTAGGACGATGGCCGAAGGAAGTCTACGATTCTGCCATATGCCGGCTTTTGGCCAAAAACCTAGGTTTTTGGCGAATCGATCAGTTGTGCTGGTGTGTTGTGCGAACTTTAATAATTGAAAAATATAACTATTTGTGTGTTGGACTACTCAAATTGTGTATAAAAACAGTTCCAGAACTCTAAAAATTGTGAAAGACTATAAATTGCAAGAAAATATTGTGCTGTTGACTATTTTTCCATAACCTAAAAAAACCGTTAAAAACCGTTGCGTCTTTACGCGTGTGGAAAATAAAAATTGGATGGAAATGGCTTTTACCAACTGTTTCCAGTGTGTTAAGTCTTTTTCTGTGGAGGAAGCCGTACAGTGTGATGGTTGCAAGCGTCATATGTGTATCACTTGCAGCGGCTTAACAAGCAGTGAAATGAAGGTCATGGGCTTGAAAACCAAGCGTACGATGCTTTTTCTCTGTCCGCCCTGTCGTGAAGGAGTATTCCAAGTGCCTGCACTGATAAAAACTGTGGACGCGTTACGGGATGACGTGCAGAGATTGCAGCAAAAGATGGCTTCTGATGGTGGCTTGGCTGAACCTCGCGACGGACCACGCAAAGCAGGTGTTTCGGAGCTTATTGAAGAGATGGCTGATAGGGAGAATAGGTCGCGTAATGTCATAGTTACGGGTGCAGCTGAGTCTAATGACACTGATTTAACAGCGCGGATTGATCATGACCAAAACATAGTCAATCAAATTATTACTGGTGCTGCTTGTGGGCTCAATCCCTCAGAAGTGATCAAGGTGGTAAGATTGGGCAAAAGAATTGATGGGAAAAACCGCCTCCTTAAAGTGATCCTGAAGTCTCGTAACTCAGCTATAAAAATATTAAAGAACCGGAACAAGGTAACGGCTCCGTATAAAATCTACGATGATCAAACCCCCCAACAACGTGAACAACTGCGTTTCCTTCGTGAGCAGCTGAAGCAGAGACAGGATGCTGGTGAGACAGATTTGACTATTAAGTATTATAAGGGTACTCCGAAGATCATCAAAACAAAAAACTAATAAATCAAAATAACCCTTATGCCACACTCACCTTTATGTACACCAATATTTGTTCCCTCAACTCTAAATTTGACTTGTTGATTTTGGAAGTGAACAAGCTTAGCCCAACCTTTGTTTTATTAACTGAGACTTGGCTTAAGAGCTTTGACAAGAAAACTAATTATGAAATTCCAGGGTATACACTACTCAGACTAGATAGGAAGCATAGTACTCGTAAGGTTGATGGCAAAACGCGTGGAGGTGGTGTGGCAATTTATTCTCGACACTCTATCAGTGGAATACCTATAGTAGTCAAAACCAACAAATCATTCATGTGTGACTTAACTGGAGCTCTATATCTGGATATTCAATTTTCAACTTATCACTTCATGTTGGTAGTAGTATATAGACCAGACAATGAATTAGATTGGCACTCTAGAGACACAAAGCTCTATGAAAATTTGAAACGCGCTTCTCTCTACAACACGATTATAATAGCAGGTGACTTCAACTATAGAGATATCTCATGGCCTTTGACGGTAGATCAGAAACTTACAGAGCAAGCAACTTTATTCCAGGAGCATTTTCTTGACTCAAACTGGGAACAGATTGTGACTCAACCCACTCGATTTAGAATTAATAATACACCCTCAATACTTGATCTTGTCATGACTAACGAGGAAGGCCTTATTACTGATATTAAGTACTTACCACCTATTGGGAAAAGTGACCACTGTGTTCTGGAATTTTGTGTGCAATACCTCATCAACTCTAAGGTACAACCAGTTACTTTGAGACGGCTACTTCACAAGATTGACTATGAAGTATTTAATGCTGATCTTAAATTAGAACTCCAGTCTTTTGACCCAAATGAAAATATTGGCTCACAATGGACGCAGTTTAGATCTGCTATAACAAAGGTGATTGACAAACATGCACCGCTCTTGCCTAAAAAACATTTGAAATTTAATAAACCGTGGATTACTAAAGACATAGTACAAATGACAGAGGAAAAGAAAATGCTGTGGGATGCCTATCAGGATGACTATAGTAATGAAAAGTATGACCTTTATAGACAGTCTAATAATAAGTGTGTGAACGAAACTAGAAGACAGCGGGCCAAATATGAAGCCAATATTCTAAACCGAGGTGATAAAGCATTTTACAGTCATATGAGAAGCTGCATGTCTTCGAAAGTTGGTATTCCACCTGCACTACACGATGAATTTGGGAACTTGATAACTGACCCTTTCAGCATGGCTAATTTGTTTGTACAGGAGTTTGAAAAAGCTTATTCTAGGGAACCGCCTATAATTGGTAACTTGGATGTGAAGTCAGGCCCCCCAACTAAAAGCTCACTTTGTGACGTTAACTTTACTCCAACTGGCGTTTTCAAAGTACTGAAATCACTGAAGGCTGACTCCGCTGCTGGCCCTGACAACATTCCTGGCATCGTTTTGAAAGAGTCAGCTGAAGTTATTACTCCGGTACTTGCAAATATAATGAATGAGTCCTTCTCCAGTGGTCTGTTGCCCAATGACTGGAAGCATGCATTGGTAACACCAGTTTACAAGAAAGGAGACAAGTTAAACCCAGCTAATTATAGACCAATAAGTTTAACCAGTATAATATGCAAATGCCAGGAGCGCTTGATTTGTCAAAAGTTAAAGGAGTTTATTGATGAGGAGAATCTGATCCCCATACAACAGCATGATTTTGTAGAGAGGCGGTCCACTATCACCAACTTACTGAGTTGTTATCAAAAATGGGCTTGTGAATTTGATGCTGGCAACCCACTTGATATTTTTTACCTAGACTTTGAGCGCGCTTTTGACAAAGTTCCGCACAAAAGGCTGCTTACCAAGCTGGAACATCTTGGCATCCGTGGCAAGCTTCTGAAATGGATAGAAAGCTATCTGTCTGATAGAACCTTTCAGGTTAGGGTTGGCAACAAGCTGTCTGATATCAAGAGTGTGCTGAGTGGGGTCCCCCAAGGTTCAGTGCTCGCGCCTGCCCTGTTTGGACTGTTTGTGACAGATTTATGCTCCATCATTGAATCGGATTCTTGTCTCTTTGCGGATGATGTTAAATATTTTGGAAACCCATTGATAAGCAGCGGAGTGTTGCAGGATGATTTGGAAAGAATACAGGACTGGACTAGAGATTGGATAATTAAACTTAATCCCAGCAAATGTACTGTACTACATGTAGGACGTGACAACCCCTGCAATAGTTACGCGATTGATAATGCTCCTATAACTCCAGTGTCATCACAGAAGGACCTTGGGGTTCTTATAAGCGGAGACCTGAAATGGGCAGATCATATTGGTACTATTGTGAAAAAAGCAAATAGTATGCTGTATGCAGTGCAAAGGTCTTTTCAGTGTATTACTCCTGAAACTTTCTTAAAGATTTATAAAACTTACATAAGACCCTACTTGAATATGGTTTCCAAATCTGGAACCCCTACTTCTCGAAGGACATCAATCTGCTTGAAAGTGTTCAAAGAAGAGCGACAAAACTACCTTACTGCCTTAAGAAAAAGACGTATGAAGACAGACTGAAGATCCTTGGACTGCCATCTCTGCAAGATCGACGTAACCGTGGTGACCTTATCGAAACTTACAAGATCCTCTCGCATAAATACAACTGCCCAGACCTTCCTGCCATCTTTAGACTCAGTGATATACATCGTGCACGACATAAAAACGACATCCAACTGGCTCGCTGGAGATCCAACACCAATGTTGGATATCATCTTCTAAACAACAGAGTATTGTCACTGTGGAACAAATTGCCGCAGGAAGTGATAGACGCACCATCCGTTAACAGCTTCAAAAACAGACTTGACAAGTGGTTAAAAGATAACTAGTGACTATGGACAAGTGATTTTGTGAATAATTATAAAAATCATGTAATTTTAATGAACTGTTACACGCACACCAGCTTAGATATAGGCACATCAGCCAGTGGCTGCTCGCCTATTAATATATAATAATAATAATAATAATAAAAACCTAATTCTGCCATCGTACTGCGACATATACATTTAATAAAGTTGTAGGGGGTCGAAAGTCTGTACATAGAAGATTTTCCAAAAAAAAGTGTTTGGTGATACTCAAAATTGATAACATAACACGTTTCAGCAATTTTTAGATTTTTTTTCTGTTTAGATGTTTGTCTGTTTATCTGTTTAGATATCTGTTATGATATTAGGCCGGCCAACACATTTTGTATGGGAGGTCCATTTTTTTTTTCATATTTCGACCTATGTTCCTTAGGGAAAGTTGTTCAGTTTCATGGACTGGTTAACCTCTTAAAAAATTGTATGGGAGTGAAAAGGCAGTTTTTTTTCATTGTTCCTTGGGGAAATTTGTTTAGTTTCTTGAACTGTTCACCCCTTACTATATTTGCAGTTGTTTTATTGGACGCGAGATTCGAACACTTACCAACACAATAATATAGCAAAGTAAAGAACTGGCCAAGAACATGTCAGACACGCATACAAATAGGGTTTCGTAGTTAATCAGGTTCATCAGCGTTACCTAAGAAATGATTTTTGTTCCTGGTTTGATTGGAGGTGTGTGTGGGTAGGTACCAACCAAAAATTGAAAACCTTTTTTTTTAAACTTGATTGGTACAGTATCAAATTAGTTTTTAAAGTAACTTCAGATTGAGAAATTATTACACATTTTTTTCAAATATTTTGCGTTTATACTTTGGGAGGAGAAAACGTTCCTATTAAAAGCAAATATCTCGAGACAGTAACACTTTAGTAAATGGATTTAAAAAAATAATTTATGAGGATTTTTATCCTCCTTTCACATGTATTTCAAATTCAGAAAATAAATGCCGGCGTGAATGAAACTTTTTGTGGTATGTATCTATGTCATTTGACCATTTTCTCCGAAGCTATAAGACAGATTGAATATTTTTTTTTAGCTATCAACACTTCATCACATCACAGAAAATCACTCATTCTCGCGCATTCAAAGCTGGTAATGGTACGTAGTACCGATAAGCTGTGCATTACTGATATACATAGAACACCACAAGTACTAAATACGGAAACAAAGAAAAATCTTTACGGCTGATGGGCTGCTCCTGCAGGCTTATTAATTTAGGTACCTAAATAAAAAAAGTGTAGGTACATACCTACACAACTCACTAATAAGAAAACCACAGAGCACCAAAATGTCATTCGGGGAGAAAACTAAAACAGAAGTGAAATAAGTATGTAGAAGACATCGTGGGTCAAGCTGGGCGTGCTCTTTCACATAAAAATATTAAAGAAAAATCGGTTTTAGTAGGTGTAACCAACTATTATATCATCAAGATGTAACTCAAGAGCTCAGACTTCGAAACAGGAGGGATGGGGGTGGGCTTTGCCCTTCATAGACAAGAAACAAACACAAATCGGTGGTAGTCCGGGGTTTCTCTAGGTTATTCCATCATCATCATCGTCGTCGTCATAACCATCATCATCATCTGCTTGCCCTAATCGTACCAACCACGCATAAAATACTAACCATGAGACTAAGTAAGAAAATGAGAACAGAAAAACACACGTGACCGGTCGGTACCATTATGTGTAAAAATGGCATAAAAATCATGTTTGTTGTATAGGAGACGCAACGGCAACAAAAATACAACATTACTATTACGGGATATGAGATAGAGATAAGCCTGGTAACCGACAGACAGCAAAGCGAAGTCTCAGTAATAGGGTACACTTCGAGTACGGAATCCTAAAAACAATGTGGGCGGGTAATAAAATAAGAAAACAATCAATATCACTATCACACTACCTATTTTTGAAAATGTAATAATATATTAATATGTTAGTGTGTATGAATACGACCTCACGAAAAAAGAAGACCTACTTGATCCTACAACTGAAGAAGTCAATCTGTCTGTTTGGTATCCCTAATTGTGCATGAATCATTCAAAAAGTTTCTGAATTGTGCATGAATCACTCAAAAAGTGTGTGATATTTTATAATGTTTGGTATGGCGGAAGATAAACGTTCTGATCATATTTTATGATTAGTGAGAACCCTTATTAGCACTGTCTGTCGTTTACTTGACGAAACAAAAAGAGCTCGGCAAAACTTTAAGAGATACGAAAATTTCTATAAGTATTGAAAAAGTTGTTTTGCATGATGTGCCGCTTTTGTTGGCTCATAAACTTCCCTTGGCGAAACGAAGTTCGCGGGCACCAGCTAGTTGTTAATATAGCGAAAGTATTTAATTGGTGTGTATTGTCCTCATAATTACGTACAGTGCACAACATCTGGTCACTCTTAGTAAATGTATGAAAAAGCGGTATATCTTGGTGCCGTAAATGGGTACGACGGACTTGGTTTTTCATACAATTACTAAGAATAACCAGCATAGGATTTCATATACGCCTATTTTGAATTTTGTAGTGTTGCTGAAAATTACAAACTGACGATACATGTGCGTGACGTTGCGGTTGTTACTTACTTACCTTAAGGTGATTTGCACATACGCCGAACGATATGGCGGTTTGTGAGAGCCACCATTCAAATAACAACCTGTGACAGCCGTAATGAGGCAGGAAACTGGAGAACCAATGGCGCCATTCTCAACTATAGTTATGCATTTTTTTTTGTGGTTGGTCGAAAATGTGTCAAAGTTCATTTACTTCTTATTGGTGAATTCAAGCTCAGTTGCGTCTGCTGCAATCTGCATCTCGGAGTTTCCTTCCCTTTGCAATGATACCTATTCGGTTTTTGTATGAGATTCCTTATGCTCCTTTCTGTAAACAATAATTCCCTCTTGTGTACACTTTTTTATGTTTTGTGTTAATTTTATGTAGGTAATTTCCTTGTGTACAATAAAGTATTTTTGTTATCGCCCATTTCAACCTGGCAACACTGGCTGGGTCTGGTGGGGTGATGCTCGCACGCCGATTGGTCGTTCAAATAGTTCCTACGTCCGCCACAAGGGGTCGCAGCGGCGGAAGCGTTGGGCGGTACGCCCAGTCAGTTTTTGTCCACGAGCACCGACAGTCAGTTTACAGAGTCCGTCTTGACGATAGTCACTCATTATAGTAGAGTCTGTCCAGGATCACCAAAACTAAGTTATGTATATTCTTATTTTACTATAATTTATTGCTGGTTAAAATATTAATGTGCTTGAGATTTTGCTGTATAGAATTAAAATATAGAGCTGCCTTGTAAGTTTCTGTAAAATATATTTCATGCTTAATTATGTTTAATAAAATGGATTATGTAAATTACTGTGTATTTCATACTTGTGTATAATTAATAAACCACTATTTCCATATGTTAATGTTCATTTTTCTATCATTTTTGAATTTGAATTGATAAGTACTTACAAAATTGTCACGTTTTGTTCTAAACAATTCGAAAATGATGATAAAGAGTTTGTTCTTTTATCAAGGTATTATAATTGATTGTCAGTAGAGTTTAACTAGCTGCATATACAAAAAAAGAAATAATTTACAAAAGAAATGTAGTTTCAGAGATATTTTGAATCATTTAAGACTGTATATTATACAATATAAACAAAAAGCCGTACCCGGAAAATCTTGCAGCGCGTGTGAAAACCGGCGGTTATGTGTGATCGACATGACGACGAGGGGTTGGTCTGAAGAAGCAATTAACGGATGCTAAACACGCTTATATGGATGATTGCTTTTATACAAGCTTTGATGTTGACATAATAATATTATCACGCACCTACATTGTAATTGTAAGTAGCTTACGGGTACTTAAGTATTCAGTACGTGAAGTATCTATAGACATGTAGATAGATATTAGGTAAATGGTATAGTTTAGGAAATATAATTTGACTCAATGAATGATAAATGTTATCTCTAAACGACTCCCGAACTAAAGTTTTCTATTGTGTGAGTATGGTTTTGACCTTTAGAGCGCGCATTAGGCCCCGCGGCGTACTGTCAGAGCGTAAGCAGTTGCAGACGTCAAATGTATGAGAAGTTCAGACGTTCAGTTAGTGCTGTCACTGTCGTTTTGCTACTGACAGACAGAGAGGTGGCGCCCAGACTCCTGACGTCAATTCCAACTTTTTAGGCGCACTCTATAGCTTGCTTATATATACTCTAAGGTTTTGACCCTTAGAACACATAGTAACTAAGCTATAGAGTGCGCTCCGCGACCGTACTGTACATAATTGACTATCAGCTGATTTCGGTTACTATGGGAGGTACAATTTTTTTTTTATATTTAGACCTATGTTCGTTGGGGAAAGTTGTTCGTTATCACCAGCCCGTCCTGCATTTAAGCTTTCAAAACGAATACAAAACGATACGAAAACGAAAAGCCACTGCAACTTGAAACTTAATGCGCTGAAGGAATTGACCTTTCAGGCTTTCACATAAAACAAACAGTGTGTGGGAAGGTGACAAATAGACCTGCAAGATTCAGTGGCTTGCAAGATATTTATGATTCAAATGTAATGATGCTTGTAAAAAATTATGTGCTGACTGAACTCTTCATGTTTTTGGGCTATAATATAAATAATGTCATTATTGTGTTAATGAGTTGGATTTCATGATACAAAAATAATTTCTTTTCTACGTAGACAGATCGAAAACGGCCAAGTACTACATATGAGTATAGTAATATTGTTGGATCCTAAAATAACCCGTATGTCAATTTAACAGCCATTTAGATTCTAGATAAGGATTTCTATCGCTTGGTAAATAATTTACCAAAACTGGTTATTTATTTACCTACCTATGTTTATTTTGGGCATCATATCGAGGTCAAAATAACTCTGGTAGTATGCATAATGGATGCGTAGTAGGTCAAACATGTTTGTGGCTACGAAACCGCTACGACGCCTACGCGCTACGCCGTAGCAGTAATATATACTGTTAATAGAATAGTACGTCACAGGTAACTGCTACCGTGGTTTGTTGGTTCCCTTGGAATCCAAAGGTCCTAGGTTCGTTTTTCGGAGGGACACCGTAAAGTTGAAATGTATTTGCCAACTTGTCATTCCGTGTTCCCAGTTTGCTTAGGACGTTGCAGGCTGGACCAACTGATTGTCCCTTAGAAAAAAGATACCGTGCTTCGTAAAACACCTTAAATCGTTTTTTACTGTTGCTATCTATGATTTTAAACAAGGCAATCGTTACATAACCAAGTCCAAGGTCT
Source organism: Phthorimaea operculella (assembly GCA_024500475.1). Lineage (NCBI taxonomy): Eukaryota > Metazoa > Arthropoda > Insecta > Lepidoptera > Gelechiidae > Phthorimaea > Phthorimaea operculella. The sequence continues at coordinate 13,376,203 of JANFCV010000002.1, forward strand.
ACTAGTAACCTAGTGGGTGGTTGACAAACTCTGACACCAAAGAATGGATTAGTCGCTGGGAATTAGTTGTAAAACTATCCTGGTAGATAGAGCCCTACCACGCGTTAGTGGTCAAAATACACGTGCTTATTTGGAGTGAGCCGCTGTAGCCCAGTTGGTAAAGGCGTCACCAGTTCAGATGGCGAAGGTCGCTGGTTCAAATCCAGCCTGCGGTGAGAATTTCGCAAGTTTTCCTAAATTGTATACATAATACGGGAAGTGTTTTAAAATTTGGTATTCAAGATTATTGAAGAGGGGTTATATTTATTATGCTACTTGAATTGCTTGCTAAAGAGACACTTTGTTTGAAAGGTACTAAAACTAAAAGGCAAAATAATATCCCTGGACGAGACACACAGCGCCATCTAGCCCCAAACTAAGCAAAGCTTGTACTATGGGAACTAGACAACTGATATAATACATATATACTTTTTTTGTAAATACATACATATTATACATAGAAAACACCCAGACTAAACACAAATATTTGAAAATTAACTTACCAAATATTTGTATCAGTGGGGATCGAACCCACGACCCTCGGCGTGGCAGGCATTGGTATTATCCACTACGCCATCGGGACAGTCTATAAGTAGGAGTACAATAAATACACAAGTCTATTCTTAGCTAACAAGTAAGTAAATCTGGTTAGAGCAACAACTAGCCCCCACTTGAGGGTATTACGCGAATGCTCTTAGTCTTAGCGGTAAGCGGATAACTTCCACTACGGCAGTGCTACTTTTCGCAATAGAGCGCAAAGTGTTGAGTGAGTAAGGGTTAATTTCTCAATTCTAAGAATAAGTTTTGAGTTGCAACCGCTTAAGGGTTTAATGCCACAATAAGTACAAAACATTGTATACAGATTATTTTACAGTGAATTTGCCAGATGGTGAGTCTTTTTGAGGTAAAGGAGTGACGATATTGTGCATATATACAGTATACACCCTTCTTTTTATGTGTGGGATACCTCTAACAGGAATAAGGGAAACGACGCGCAGGGCGCCTTTACGCTTGCTGACTTTAACTGGAATCTAAGATGATTTTTTTTCTTCGAATATTAAAAACAGTATTCCAGACTAGTTAGAGCAACAACTAGCCCCCACTTGTGGATATTACGCGAATGCTCTTAGTCTTAGCGGTAAGCGGATAACTTCCACTACGGTAGTGCTACTTGTCGCAATAGAGCGCAAAGTGTTGAGTGAGTAAGGGTTAATCTCTCAATTCTAAGAATAAGTTCTTAGTTGCAACCGCTTAGGGGTTAATGCCATAAGTAGAAAACATTGTATACAGAATACTATCGAATCCCTTGATTGCTTCTTACGACACTCACGGGAAAGATATGGGGTGAAGCTATTCTAAGCCGGCACCACACAGCTCACAATCATTTATCATTTATCGCCTTTTCGCTTTTCGCCCTTCTTCGATACGTATCGCTGAAAAAACTTGGATAACGAGGGTCCTTCGTCATTTTGTCTCCGCTATTAATATTTTTTGAGATCGGTCTGATTTTGATCTTAGTCAAAGTCAGATAAGGCAGATTTAGTAACAGTGAGTTTGCGTATACAAAAAATGCATATGTGTAATGTTTGTATCATCTACCGCACAAGTTACATGCCGTTCGTCATCTTCCTGCCCTTATCCCAATTACTTGGAGTCGGCGCAACATGTTTTGTATGAACACAAAATCATGTTGCAAAAGGATTTGGCTTAATTTAACGACCGGTCGTCTGCCTGACATCAACCCTCTTCGGGAATGCTATTGTAGGTGGTATCACTATTGACAATAGTCGAAAGATATTCAGCCGAGTTCAAAAACTCTGCGTCGCCTTTTACGACGGGGCGGCAGTATTCTTAGCCGCTACCACACGGCAATCATGAAAAATCTTTTTTGTTAAATTAATCATGATAAAAATAAAGTAAGTTCCTTTCTGGTTTGTCCAAACTGCGTGGGAACAAAGGTAGATTTAACTTTACAACTGATAACCTTGAGATTTCTACGCCTACTGAACATTAGCAAGATCTAAACCTTGGGAAATAAACTTTCTTATATATAGGTTGGTACCGAACGACCCACGATCCCGAAAACGCTAAGCTCAACAGATCAAACTCAACAACTTTCCCTGAGAACCGAAGCTCAAAGCCTAAAAAAATTGGACCTCCCACAGTAAATTGCTCGGCCAGCCGTTTTTTTATGTATTTAGGTAAAAAAAAATAAGGTTTAGAACTTTAGTTCATATGGAAAGTTGGTTAGCTTGACCTTTTGAGCTTAAAATTTTCAGGAAAATGGGTCATTGGGTACCAACTTGTATATAGAGTGTAAGGGCCGGTGTACCAAACGCTTTGCAGGTATGATGATCATACCAAGAAGCTATGTCGAGAAAATCAGTCAGCTCGGTCGATCGGGAATTTCGTTGGAAGGTCAAATAAAAAAACCGTTTTCCGACATATCTATGCTCCATAAAGTTGTTCAGTTTAATGGTCTGACCATGTTCACAAGTTTTTGGTAAACCATCCCTTACGCTACGTTTAGTTTAAACAATTCTACGTCTATCGACAAGTAACTACAATAAATCTTCTTTCCCTTTCGTAAGTCCTGAAATATGTATCAAATTTATCTAGGCAAAGAAAATAGGCTACCTACATTGTGTATTTAGGTCAAGGCTAGTTAGAAATAGTCGGCGTTGTCGTATTACAAACAATAGGACAGTATGTAGAAAATTCTTTATTACTGTCTTCGCAATGCAAAATGATATAAGTGGGTGAATCAACTATTCTTTGTACTCTGAGTTTTGTTTTTTTCGAAAATAAAATTATATTATTTTATAAAGTTTCTTAATGGTATTAATAAAACATATATTAAATTTTGCTATAGCAGTATCGGCACCGAAAAATTTTAAATTTTTCAGTATATTTTACATACTTATAAGAAAACTCAGGTAAGTATGAGTCCCCTGGGTAACGTTTTAAATTTGGATAAAAAGTTAAGAAAATATCAAGTTATAGAAAAAATCAATATGTTTATTTAAAGCAAAAATCGTAACGAATCATGAATGCAGGTTTAAAAAGCAAGAAAGCGTAACATTAACATTTTTTTAAATCTTATTGTGTCTCTTGGGTCACGAGTGATAAGTTACACAGCATTTTTTCTTCATATTTAAGGTTCTGGCCAACAAAAATCAAAACTAATAGTTTTCACTAACTTCTCCAAACATACAATAAACACTTGTTTACAAATATGTATAAAAAAATAGCTGTAATCACATCTAAACAATAAAATTGACCATAAACTTTGGGGACAAAACTGTGAGCCAAGAGACATTTTTTGTGACTCAAGAGACAAATGTAATATTTTTCGGAGTTTTGTTTAATTTTTTCTTTGTATCGCTTCTGCCTTTTTGCGGCAGTTAAAGGCATGATATCTATTGAAGCACACAAACAAAAAAGCTTCAGCAAAGTGAAGGGAAACAAAAACATGTTAGTAAGCCCAGTTTTCTATAAATTAAACCATCAATAGCCATTGCAGCGTAAAGAAAAAATGCCTGATTGTTATTTCTTGTGATCTCTTCTAAGTAAGTATTTGCAAACCATGCCAAATATCCTTTTAATTTAATTTAACAACTATAAAAAGTCTCCTAGCTCACGAAAATTATCTCTTGGGTCACGATAATTGTGACTCAGCGGAACTGTGACCCAGGAGACAATTAATGGTTAAATGTTATTTACTACTAAAATATAAAAAAAAACGTAAATTTGCCTACAGCCAAAGTATTTTAGAGTCTATCACGATATAAAAACAAAACAATTGCTATAAATAAAACAGTGTTTACTGAAAAAATCGTCGTCAGCCAGCAGAACATCAATAAACCCACGCTACCTTGCCGAGAGCCGCGGACGATATGGCCGAGCAATCAGAGCTTTTGAAATCGCTTGAAGATGATCAGGTGATTCGTAGGACAATTTCTATTAGCTGCGCGCCATTTCACAGTCTGTCTCTATCACTTTTTAAATATTTTGAATTACGTGACCCAGTGGACGTCCGTTATATTGTAGTTTGTGGGACAGAGGTATTAAAATAAATGAAAAATATAAAAAAATGCTTTATTTCGCTTAACATATAGTTTTATGAAGGATATTATCTCCTAGTATGAGATGATTCTTTTAAATTAAAGCTCTTCTAGGAGCATTTTTTCAGAAATTGATAATAAAGTTGACAGATGTATCAATGGGACAGGTCTTTTATGTATGAAAGCGGAATTTGGTCCCCTGGGTCACATGTTTTTTTATTATTATAAGTTTACGCAAATTACCCTCCGGTCTAATGTAAATATTCCTGAGGATTCTATAACTTCAGAATAAAGTGTGAAATAGAATTTTTCCGAACACAAATGTAATTTCTACATAGAAATTTTTTGAGGACACGTTTTGACAAAGAAAAGTTGATTCACCCAAGTACACTGGTTGTATGCAGTATAAAGTTGGGTATCTTATAGTACGGTCGTTCTAATAGGCCATATTTGACAGCTGTAAAAATCGTGATAATGCTAGTATATCTTCTAGTATGGACTTGACTGCTGTTAAAATATGACCTATTCGAATGACCGTACTGTAGTAAGATACCCATTACTGATTGGTTACTTATTCAAGCCTGAAGCTGAAAATAAGCCGGATCATAGCCATCCTATATTACAGGGTAATCTAATGATTAGCTACACACACTGTAGACGCTATACCTGTGTCAATATGGGACGGCCGCTAAGTGCTAAAAGCAATTTAGGTCATATTAAAATCTAAATTGTTGCCAGTAAAGTAGCAGATCTGACGATCGAAGGGGTAGGGAAAGGATTAACTTCAGGTTTTGGAATACCTGCAAAATTATTACACGAACAAGGATTACAAGAATTCATATTTTATGTAGAAAACGAGTTACCTAGTTGTTCACGGGCGGGCGCTACTACCGAGCGCGAGCAACCCGTCGGACACCCGAGAATGATGCACTTATTGCATCGAAACGTCGAGACCCCATAAGCCACAACTTAAAAACAACAAGATCAGTCGTTTTCTACATAAAATAAAACTTACAATGCAAAATTATCCATTGCAGGCTGGATTTGAAGCTACGACTTTCAGTAGCTGTACTGCCAACTCCTATACCAACTGGGCTACTGCGGCTCAATCTTAGTCTACGAAATAGTGCAAGTGTATCTTGGCCACTAACCCGTGCCAAACTACCCCGTTAGATGGAGCCCTGCTACGGGTCAAAAATGACTACTGCTCACTTATTTTACGTGATAAACCAGTTATTTTCAAACTGGGGAGGTGAAAAATGATATCTTACTTCCAGTCGTATAAAATAGCAGGTTGTCTAATAAATAATGTATCAATAACCTCTACCCGACCCTTGTCAAAACAAAGCAAAATATAGTTTTCTTTTGGACGCAACGTGTTTCCATCTTACGCCACGCAACCACCACTTTTTTATATAGGGTGAAATTTTACTATTGACCGATAGCGAAAACTCAGAACCGGCTAGTGATAAGGAACAACATTCCCAAGGAACCTAGGTCGAAATCAGAAAAAAAAATTTGGATCCCCATACAAACTTGCCGATCAGCTGATTTCAGTTACTATGGGAGGTCCATAATTTTTCTTCGTATTTCGACCTATGTTCCTTGGGAAAAATTGTTCCTTATCTGTCTTGGGAATAATTGTTTTGCGCTATCGGTCACTAGTAAAATTTCACACTATAGTGTAGTGTCTCTATTTTATAACATGCTGTATATTAAAATTCCACAGCTGAATAAGGAAAATACTTTACTCGAATTACCAAAAGCAGTCACATTGAATGAACATAATATCATATTTACCCCCTAGCTGCCTCTTGTTTCGCGTAAAATTACCAGCTTTTTGGAATACAGAGAATATTCAGCTGCTTATGAACGATAGTTTCGGAGAATCCAGCGAGTCAGTTGAGTGACTCATTTTACTGCGAAACTCAAATACATGCACGTTTACAGCCAAAAAATAAAGCTTCATCACATAGATTTTTAAAGAGTAAGTATGATTCTCAAGTGGAGGCCACGCTTCGGCAAGCGAAGCGATGAACACCCTCCCAGTCAGATGGAGCGATGGAAAGTTGTGACTGGTTGGCGAAATAAGGAAATCGTACCTTATATCGTGCCCTAGTGAAGGACTTCGTTTAACAGTGGACTGCTACAAGCTAATGATGGCTGTGTGATCATGATGTGTGAAAATATCCTTTTTTTATAGTGGTTAATTAATTAGAAAGCTACTGTGTGGAGCTTGCCCCTTAATTCCTTTTGTCTAAAAACCGTATACGGCAAAACACTGCAAAATCGTACCGGCACACGCAAACCGCCAAAGATTTGTTGGCAAGCAATTATTTAGAATCAGGAGCTAGGGAATTAATAATTCATTAAGAGAAATAGGATCATATCGTTTTACAGTCCATGATCTACTCACTTTAAATTAAGTGTTTGGTTACCGATATTCCTGTATCTTTAGCGACATTTGGCGTATTTTAAAAACATCGTGCACTGCGCTCGCCAATCCGCCTGCCAAGCGTTGTGACCATGGCAGTACCCTCTTAAAAGAGGAGGCTCATGTCCAGCAGTAGACTGTTGTAGTCGTTAGGGTATTGTTTAAAAAAACGCCTCCAAAACTTGAAAATGGAAGCGAAAAGTATTTGGACTCTACCAGTTATTCTGCTATGGAAACACTCGTGAATAATATACGCAGAATCGTACTGTTCTGTAGAAGTGGCAAGTACCGGCACGTGCCGGGTCGATAGCGACGACCCGGTCAAAGAAACCTGTTCGCCCTTAAGGTCACCGCTCACCTATACGTGTGAGCTTTTTATCCACGACGGAACGGAGACGGTATATGCGTTTGGGAGAGATTTTTCGTGTGTTTGTGCAAAACAATGTGTTTTTGATGCTTGGTGCATCTTAAATAGGTATTACGCAAACAACTAATCACAAAAAAAAACAAAAAGTTTGAAGCGCATTAAACGTGTGTTTTAAAATATCTTTGTACAAAAAATATGCTTGATACGCATATGTGATGCCCATTTACTCCTTGTTTTTGCTACGACGTAGCATGGCGTAGCAATCAATTGTCTACAGTAGAATGATCTAGCTAAAATATATGATTGATCAAGATCATATCAAGATTGATTATGTCTTGTAAGCTAAAGAAATATGACTACTTGTATGAAATATGACAATCAGGGAAGACAGTCTTTGATATAATAATTCGATTCTCAACTTGGTTTCTTTTAAACTTTTACGATTTTTGTAGGTACATTGCACAGACCAGTGACATCATCATGCCCGCTCCGTCCCTCCTGACATGACAGAATTACTTTCTCCATAGATATCCAATAGCATCACCCCAATCCTACCCATGGGTGTCGCAGAAAGTGCCTGGGGGTTTATTTATCAAGAAAAAGGGCACCAGCGTCCCTTGTGAAAAAAATTTCTTGCATTGCGTTCGCCAATGCGCATGCCAAGCGTGGTGAGTACCTATGGCAATATCCCTGAGAAGGGGACGCCCATGTCCATTAGTGGACTATTTTTATGGTACATTGTAACAGCAAGCCTTGAAAAATTAATACTAATAGATTTCGTTTGCTCACATTGGCCTCACTGCCTGGCAGCAGAAAATAATGACTATATCAAATACAGCAGCAAGCACATCAAACTACCAATTTATGTGTTCAATCTATACTGGTTTTTTATACACTAACTAAAAATAACCAGTACCAGTTGGTAAGTTGATGTGCTGCTGATAGCTACTACTGCCAGTAGCCAGTTCAAACCAGTATGAATTTGATGCAGAATAGCAGTCTAGGAAAGTAAGCATGCTTATTGTACCTTAGTATCGATCATCTCTTCGAGGAAACAATGTTTCTTAGAATTCACCGTATTTTATGCTATCTGAGGTAAAAATTATGGATGAATATTCGAAGTTTTGTTAGAATATATTATTTGCAATTCATCATCTCATCATCTTCCTGCTCTTATCCTATATCAATTGAGGCCGGCGCAACATGTTTTGTTACATAAAATCATGTAGCAAAATGATTTGGCTATGTTTTATGAATGGCCGCCTGCCTGACGTCAACCCTCTTTGGGAATGCTATTGTAGGTGATATCACTGCCACCATGCAATTGACCAAATTCGACCGACAGCGACAGATATTTAACCGAGGTTAAAAGTCTATGTCACCTTCTACGAAACACCCTGAGGGGCCTGAGGGGTGCCAGTATTCGTAGACGCTAAAACACGGTATTCGTAACCACACGGTACCTATAAAATTTTGGCAAGTATCATTGGAATTTTTCTTTATTCTAAGCTAAGCTTACTTACATCCCACCCTTCCGGTGTTGTAGGGTTCGGTCAAGTCATCGATTACTCTCGCTAATGAATGAATGAAGCACAAAACTTTTTAATAAACCCTGAAAAAACAATGTATTACTATAAAAGTAAGGTACTAGTTATCAAAATCAATCTCTATTACAATACAAACACAAAGTTCCGTGTACAAAAACCTTCGAACCAGCGAAACTGTCAAAAACTTCATGCGGAGTTATTCCCGACGCGGCAAAAGTTTTTATTGATCCTATCATCTCGCGAGATACGTTACCACTGTGAGCCAGTGAAACGAGAAATGTACCAAATCAGCAAAAGGGAATAAAATAAAGTTCGAGGACAAAAGACAAGAATTTCATACCTTGACAAAAATTATTCTTCAGCTCTCAAAAAATTAATACATTCGTAAAAATATGAGGTGATCTAGTAGGTAGGTAGTGCTGTAGTGCTACAATTGTCGGCCATTGTTTTATGTATGACAAGGGCGATGTTACTTTTCCTTGAAAACAAGGCTGAACGATTGAACGTGATAATTTGTATTCGTTCTAAGTTCTACGACTTTACCTTATGTGTTTTGGGCTATTAGCAGCTCATAAAGAGATACAATCGATAAAGATTTAAGCGTATCAGTACAGCATTTATATACCGGGACTAATAAAAAGGGTATATAACAAGCCGAGAGGAGGTCAAGGTACTCATGAAACTGAACCACTTTCCCTATGGAACATGGGTCGGACGAAATATAAAAATAATATTTGGAACTCCCATAGTAAATCAATTAGCTGATCGTCGATTTTATATGAGAGGTCCATTTATTTCTCATATTTTATGAGTACTTTGACCTCCTTTTGACTTGTTATACTCTTTCTGTTACTCCCTGTATAAACCTTTATTTATCTAAATTCAGCAAATATTGTTAGCGCTAACGCCCACATTTACGAGCAAATACACGTACACTCAAATATGTATGTGCTTTTGTGTAAATGACCACAAATCTAAATAGATATCGGTGAAACCGATACCGATACCAAGGTACCGATTACGTTTTCCAGTAGGTGTTTACAACGTGGTGGTGTAATTAATTGTAAATAATTTTAGCTATACACAATTGCTGCTCAATCTCTTCTTACGAGACAAAATTGTGGTTCCATTTAACCAAACCATAACAGCCACAACAGTCCACTGCTGGACATGGGCCTTCCCCTATCGGGGGGTATTGCCATACTCACCACGCTTGGCAGGCGGATTGGCGAGCGCAGTGCATGATGTTGCATTGACAGGGAACGCTGCTGCCCATTCCCATCAATCAAAACATACCTATGGAGGACGTGGTTCCATTTACATCAATCAAAACATACCTATGGAGGACGTTTTAAAGAAAGGTCAGGTCAAGAGTCCCTAAACCGACGAGCAAGTGGAAGGATGTATTCTCTGCCTACCCCTCCGGGAAAGGGTCGTGATATGTCAAAGAAAAGAAGATAATACCACTGATAGTCGATACTCGTAGTCAAAGCCTCAGTTTGCAGCTAATCTAGGCATAATTACGAAAGGCTGCATTCGTATTTGCAATGCGGCGGCGGCGGGCCGGTAGCAGCGAGCGGGCTGCGGTAGGGTTGCCAACCGTACTGTTTTAAACTGCTATTATACTACATCCACATTTCACGCCCATCTTAGCTACATTTGCGGGGTAGACACGGTGGAAACGGCTGTAAAAAATTAGACTGTCTATCACCATAGTGTGCTACCACAAAACAAAGTAAGTATCGGCGAGCGCCTAATACGGAGAAACGGCTACTATAGTCTGATTTTTATTCAGATGGACTGAACTGACGTTTGGTGGGTTGCCACGTTTTAATATTAAAAAAATAGTGTTGTACCCAAATGATCAAGTTATGTGATTCAAAGATTGTGATTGATTCTGAAAATAAATTTAGTTTATTTCAATTTTCAATATTAAATTGGCCTATAAGTCGAACATACTACTATGTGTATAACAAACTAACTTCACATTTATTTCCTGTCTGACGAAATTTTTATTTGAATGCTAATGAGAACATAACTAGTAACAGTCTGATATCATTAATGTGAATTTATTGAACAGTACCTACATTTTAAATTTCAATATTATTCATTTTTGAATTCTATAAACTGAACGAAAACTTTGAGAAAAGTATGTAGGTACGTAATAAATACGAAATTATTTATTGGGCATATTTATTTACAAAAACAAATACATCGAGGAATCATGGGACAACAGTTCAATGAATAAAATGAATGAGTCAAACCACAACACTAGCCTGATGCTTGCAACATTTTAAAAACAAAAGGCCGATCTCAGCTGTCAGTTTAGTCCATCTGAATAAAAATCAGACTATAGGAAACGTCACTACACTCATACACACACATCTACACGCCGTCGTTTACGCGCGAAACCAACCCGTCTCAAACCAGCTAGTAGTGCTACTGACGGGTTAAGTAGTGCAAATGTGTTTTTACTGTGTTAAAATGTAAGTGTAATATTGATATAACATAATTGTAAGTAATGAACCAAAGTATGTTTAACTCAGGTAAAAAAAAAAACTGAAAAATAAATAGCAACCCGGAATATATATAGGATAGGGCGTTAATAAATGATCGGAAAAAGGGATTAGCTGTCCCTTTGTAAATTCTCTCAGTTCGCTACCAACATTGGGATACTGAACTTGGTAGCCCTAGCCGGCGGTGCGGGTGCGGGGCGGCTGCGGCGCGGCGGCGGCACGGCAGCGGCGGCGTGCGGTCATGCGGCGCTGGCACCGATTTAACTAGGTCATGCAGTACAGGTGAACTATTGTTTTGGCGTCTGGTTCAGTTTGAGTGATTGACGCCCCTAAAGGCAGGATGTTGGGTTTGTTGGACGATTATAATAGCTGGTTAACCATATCCACTCCTCTGTGGCGCATTTTTTATAGATAGGCTTGTCTGTGGCAAAAGTCCTATATAGGACTTTGCCACAGACGAGCGAATATATGGGTCATTATTCAGATTTCGATTCTCCGCGTAAGCTGCGTGGCAAATTTTAATTTAAGCAATTTGAAGATGATGACAATGAAATATGATTCTGTATACTTTCACGATTATAGAACAGTTTGGTGCTCCTTGCTAGCACAATTACTTTTCGAGAAATTTAATTTTAAAATTTTGTGTGCCACGCAGATTACAAATCAAGCCACGCAGATTACATAGCCAATTTTATCTTTGTATTTTCATTAGTTTTCTATAAGTTTTACTTGAAACATGATTATTCTTGACTTAAGTCTAGGTAAGAGGTCGAGGCAAAGATGGAGTCTGTAGTGGAGACAGGTCATGGAAAATAAGTCTTTATTCACTACTACCATAAAAAGATTATAAGGTTTTATGATTTTAGAATCAACAGATGCAGGTAATTAGTTCCTGTCTTTTAGTATGCATAATGAAAGAAGATTCAGAGTGCTTAGTCCGAATTGGTGGATTGGCAACTAAATATAGATGGTATCCCGCCAAATATACTTACAGGTGTTCTATGGTGAAAAGGAGCTGGCGAAATAAGGTCGCGGACGTCTTGGTTCAGCATAATTTTGAATAAAAATATGATGAAGACTGCTAGGCAGGCCATCTTGCGACAAAAAGCAAGGCTGTGTAGATTGGTATTAACATTGACCAGATACCTATGTGTCGTATTGAGTTCCATCAAATCAAGAGCAACTTATTGAATAACTCATCCAAGGGGTGGCCGGATTTCTACACACATGATCAGGCTTGAGTTTTATATGAATTCTTTAATGCAAATATAATAAATAACAATTGGTGATACTTAAATTTAGTTACAAAGGTGAGCTTGTAAGCTTAGTTTTATAAGAAAGTAGTTATTTTTAGGCCCCGAAGTGAAATCGAAGTTCAGGATTGATGACAACTCAATGCCCAGTCAAGCTATTTGCGATGACAGAAAAATGTAAGTGTACTTCAAAAAAAGTAGTTGTCTAGTCGAGAGGACTACTTTCAGATGCAATAAATCTCCTGTGTCGTGGTAGCATTGAATGAGACCAGGGCTTTCTCTATAGAACGCAATTTCCGTTCTGCTGATTTAGACTTGACAATGTCTCTGTGATAGTACTGTTTTCTGCATACCTATGAATACCAAACTGAAGTTGTTAAAAGCTGTTCTGAAGGAAAATTCGCCGAGAGACTAAAACCTTGAGGAGGACAGGCATCAAAGGCCATGCGGTCAGAGAGATAGCTGTTATTGATTACAAAAACCAGCTGGGTTGTTATAAACAGGAAGCTTGCAGAGGAGCCAGGTCAAGGTTTCTGCCAGACCTTGTCTAGCTAAAAGCCTTCGAAATGTCAAGCGAAGTGGCAAGTTCGCCACGTTTGCCCAAGCTTAGGTACACAAAAAGATTCCCAGTAGTCTTAGGTGAAAGTCATATTGACGGCCGCAGTTGGAAGGGGCAACTAGCAAGTTAACTCACCATGGCCTAACTCCGTCAATTGCAGTAGATTTAAATAGTATCAGGAAGATTTGACAGACATTGTGTCGCCCAGGACACGGTTATGGAATACGCAGGGTGCCTGAGCCCTACGCGACCCTTTCGGCCTCACTGGCTGGATCCGCAAGAAAGACAGGTCAGCTGCAGGTGTTTGCTGCACATTAGACTTATATGACACGCGTCTGATGGAGACCTTCTTCCTCACCATGAAGTAAGAGTAAATCGAGTTAACGCTATCGCCCTGTTTATGAACCAGTGATACCATTGATACCTACATAAGCAAGTTAAGGGGGCTTTGGCATTTTACTTGTTTTAAAAATAGGTAGTGCAAGCGCAGATAAATTTTGCAAGATTGTCAGCACAAGAGATAAATCAGGAGCACTATGTCTTAATACAGTCGCTGGCATATTATCGGATCTACCTAACAGTTTTGATTTTTGGCCTCAAAATACACATAAAGCCTATGAGAAAACGATCACTGGCATCGAAAAATTGCTGCGAGACAAAATTAGGTTGTTGAATAGAGCCAACGTCCAGTATGTTTTGACAAAACATGCACTCAAATCCATCAAAATTTGTAAAAATTAACTCAAAAAAAAGTCGGATTTCCCATCGGTGTTTCGGCACTCATCGCTTCAGCTTAAATGCTGACTAAGTGAAAAAGGATTACACTGTAATGTGTACAAGTGGCTTATCGTAGAGGACGAAACTCACAAGAGTTGTCGCAAGACACTCGTGAGACCGATGCCTCGCAGATTCGCATTCATAGTCCATCTGGACTATACATATCCTAAAAGGTTGTCGTATGGACACTTCCATACCTGATGATCCGAAATGAAGGTGAAACAACCTGGACCTTTCGCCATCGGTGTTTCGGCACTCATCGCTTCAGCTTAAATGCTGACTAAGTGAAAAAGGATTACACTGTAATGTGTACAAGTGGCTTATCGTAGAGGACGAAACTCACAAGAGTTGTCGCAAGACACTCGTGAGACCGATGCCTCGCAGATTCGCATTCATAGTCCATCTGGACTATACATATCCTAAAAGGTTGTCGTATGGACACTTCCATACCTGATGATCCGAAATGAAGGTGAAACAACCTGGACCTTTCGCCATCGGTGTTTCGGCACTCATCGCTTCAGCTTAAATGCTGACTAAGTGAAAAGGATTACACTGTAATGTGTACAAGTGGCTTATCGTAGAGGACGAAACTCACAAGAGTTGTCGCAAGACACTCGTGAGACCGATGCCTCGCAGATTCGCATTCATAGTCCATCTGGACTATATATATCTCAAAAAAAAGGAATTTGGTTTTACCATCAAAAAAATGGTAAAACCAAATATAACGATATGAAAACTCAAAAACTTGATGATATTTGCCAAAAGAATTCTTTTCATGTGTTTTTTAATGAATATTAGGTAAAATAATAGTATTTAAAATTGTTATTTCAACCTTTTTATAACTCTTAGAACCATTGTGTAATCTGCGTGGGAAGAATTGTAAGCTGCGTGGGTATTTTGCCACGCAAATTACTCCACGCAGATTACAAAAACAGAGTATTTTTGATAATAACTCGGCCATCTTTTATTGAATCTAAATAAAATTATTGACTAAATAGTCCCGACTATATTACAAATCAGCCCTGTAAAAGACGAATCTCTAAGAGTATTAATTCTAGAAGAAATTTGAATCCACGTAACTTACATCCAAGGGTAGTAAAACTTGTGTCAGCCCTTATTTTTGGAAATATTTTTAGTTCTGGGCACTGAGGTGCCCATTCACTCTGCTTGATTATTGAAGCATATCATAATAATTTGAGGAACAAAATCTCAGCTGGATATGGTTATAAACTTAGAAGTTATGACCGATTTTACCACGCTTGGGCTAACTGTCCGAAATCGTGTGACCGATACATATTCGGGTTTATTTTTAAAATTACTCGCGTTACATATTTTCTTCATCATTCACCTAATATATTGCTTTATGACGATTATTTTGATATACAATAGATACGTACAAAACATAAGGAAAGTAGTAAAATCATAATTCGTAAAAAGTTAGTGCGAGGTGTGACACGCGGAGAACACCAAAATTACCCCCGTTTTCAACTTTCAGACTGGGTTCTGAAATACTAAGTGAATATAAAATAAGACTTTTTAATCGATTCCACATAGGTATTGAAGTGTTAAATCATGTCCAATCGATCGATATGTCCAAACTTGAATAGTTTAGCATTTACAACCCTGTGACCGAAATTTTCGACCCTTTGAAGAATGACCCATATACGGGGTGTACCTAAGAGACGGTGTACTGAAAACTTTACTGGTATGATTAGACTTCGGAACTAAACAACTTTCACTAAAACTGACTGACTTTGTATGAAAACGAGTTCTTTTTTCAGTTCTTTTGATTTAGAGTGGTCAATAAATGATTCTTGCTGGAAAATCCGGAACATGAATTTTACAAAAGAACTTTTTACTTTGTTTGGGCTCTTAGTGAGACAAACATACTAAAATACCCCACCTCTCCGAGACTGGGTGCCTTGGGGGAAGCAGAAAGAAATGTTTACCTGCTTAAATTTTGAAAACAGTGCGTTGTATGAAATATTATAAGGCAATCTAACCGCAATGCCAATGACATTGAGACAACGGAGTTCAAGAAATTCTGTTGAATTTTAGTATATTGTGGCAAAATTTAGTTTTTCCCAGGTCAGCACGAGAATTTGAACCCTACGAGTTGAACCTTGTGAACCTTGCTTTGATCTTTATAATTGATAGTAACTTTGTAAATTTATTTTCTGAAATATCTTTTATTATTTAAGTAAATCTTTTCAACAAAGAGATAGCGGTACTTAAAGGAATACCTGGAGCTCGAGGCAATGTTTAGCAAATCTAATAGATTCTTAGGTAGGTAAGGTTTTTCTTTTACATCATCATCTTCCTGCCCTTATCCCAATTACTTGGGGTCGGCGCAACACGTTTCGCTGAACACAAAATCGTGTTGCAAAAGGATTTGGCTGAATTTTACGACCGGCCGCCTACCAGACGTCAACCCTTCTTTTAATGGTAAGTAATAACTTTAATCGTAACAGTTTGGACCATCTGGACTTCATATCCTAAAAGGTCGTGTTGTGGGGACTTCCATACCTGATGATTCGTAACGAACATCAAACAACTTCATTTCGACCTCTGATCCTCGGTATTACTGTAAAGTCATCGTTTCAACTTAAATGCTCACTAAATAGGTAATCAAGGATTAACCAGCTGTGGGTAGGTACAAGTAGTTATCGTAGAGGACGAAACTCACATATTTGCATCGCAGATTTGCATCCAAGAGAACGTCTGGACTTTAAGTCTAAAGTCCAGATGAATATCTTAAATATCTTAAAGGTTCCCGTATGAACAGTGCCATACCTAACGATTTAAAATGAAGATGAAACAACCTAGATCTTTCGTCTTCCGTATTTAGGTACGAACGAGTAATCATCGTTTCAGCTTTAATGGTGTTTTCAACAAGCAACGACATTGTGATCTTTAGAAATCGAGTGCATATTGCTATTTTCAATCAACGTTACGTAAAATAGAACGGGAAATCTCTGCAAAACTCGCAATCACAAGCGATACACAGAAAAGGCCAATGAAGTTGGATATATGGGTAAGGTTATGTTATCCGACCGAATATAAAGGAGAGGCTTGCCTCAACGAACAATAAGAACAGAGAGCTATTCAGAGGCTTATGTAACTCGGCCGGGTAGGTTACGCAACAAATGATTGGCAGCATTGCGGTGCGGATTATATTTCGTCGCTCTGTTCTTCAGATATAATTCTAGTTAACCATGTAGTTTCTTCAAGCTACTGGCATTCATCGCACTTTTAGAGAAAATCGATTAAATCTATCGATTTCACTCTTTTTTTTTTGTCTATGGCCACCCTTTCCTGTCGCCTGACAGATGGCCAAGTACTCATTCTTTAACTTGCGCGGCATGATTCGCACGTTTTTTTTACAAAAAACGTAAAATAATTGATAACTTCAGTGGTTAATGATGGGAAAACTAATTATTTCCCTACTTAAATTCAGTGATACACCGGGTGAGTGATTTTATGGTTTTTTTTATGTGTCTTGATGTGATTGATTGACTGAGGTGTTTTTCACCTGATGCACCATTTTTTCCTTGACGGTGGGTCTACGACTCAATCCGCTGGAAAACCACACCATTTTTCCTTGATGGTCTCAAACCACTGGAAAGCCTGGAGGTTGACCGCGAGTCATCACGATGGCATTTTTGCATAGCAAAACATACGGTTCAACTGGATCTATGTTATAAGTGTGCAATATATTCGCATAGGGCTTGCCCAAGCGATATATAACGTCTGGAGGTTATGCCGCGAGCTAACACGAAGACAAATGTTATATAATACAAATGGTTGCTGTCAATCTTTATTTCGTTGGTAATCGACCCCAGTCTTCCACGAAATACATCTTAGCCTAAACGATGCCCAAAAGTCATCAGTAACGTCTTGAGTTTATACCTTGACAAAATTTTATAAGAATATCTAATAAGTACCCGCTACCGATTTAAATAATCAAACAATTATTGGACACAACAGCACACAGCTCGACATAGACCTCTCTTTGTCTTATGATCTGTTTTTCACACGAACGTGTCATACCCAATGTATTCCTAAAAGTATATATAAAATTTCTACTTAGAAATAGATATGTTGACTGTTATTTGGTCGTTACTCGAACCACTAGACTATGTCACAAAGCTTACTAGCAGAAAAACAACTGTTGATTTGTGTCAAGTTATTACGCGAGAGCGTCATAATTTTCACCTATGCGATTCAATTTATTCGCATAAGGTTACTGATAGGGAATACATTTATTTTTCCTCTTATATACGGTACGCGCCCCTTTTTCCTACGAAAAAGAAGTAACTCGAAGGCAATGCCACGAGATAATGATGTACCTACTAAAACATGGCTAAGATTCTACATATCATATCACATCACCAAGGAATATTTCATTAATTACGTAAATTTTGTATATTATACAAAAACGTATCTATTTGTGAATAACACTGTTGAAGTCATTGCTGAAACTTGCAACTAATCTCAACAGTGTGCGCAGTTTTTATACCATAGTAATACCTAGCTTAAAATATACCCTTCAAAAATACAAGTAATTAATAATGCCAAATGCATAATATTACACGGGAAAACCGCAATATAAGTCACATTCTGTAAAAAGAACGCACCAATATTAGATTTACAAATATTTTTTTAAATCTACCTTCTTTCGATTTACATTTTATCGAACCATGGTGCAATTGAGTAGTGAAATGTCAATTAAATTTCACGTACCTATTTGCCTACAGGTGAATTAGAAAAATATATTGGTATACAAATACCGTATTAAATACAACCAAACCAACGCATTGTGCTTACTTAACATATGGAAAAAATGTTTCTTTATTGTACAAACATAAATGTTTGTACCTTGTATTTATCCTACTTTGGATACCCTGTATTTATAATACTTTTGAAAAACCAATTAACTGGTTGTGTTCTATGCAAGTTTCCGTTATTCAGGAAGATTTTAGGACGTAAGTTCTTTATAGAAAGAAAAGATTCAAGACAAGATTTTGTTTACTTCTTTCTAGTAGATTTATATTATATTATATCATATAATGATAGACACCTGCTCGCCAAAGCTTACTTCAATACGCTTATGGTCTTACCTTAAAAAATCTTTTACAGTTTTGATTTTTATTAAATAAAACAAAGGATAGAATGATTAGTCGATTTGACAATACCTAACTTACCCAACCATTGGTTGCCCATCCCACCTCCCATAAAAAGGGGGGGGAGGAGTGTGTACTGCCTGCAGGAATACATGTGTACCTATGTAGGTAGGTCTATACAAGCCAGATTCGTGCAAATATTGCGATTGGTCTATGAAAGTCCATCATTCAGAAAGAAACGAAGTAGATAATACCTAAATAATATCCTATTATCGAAAAATACAAGCATTTTCCTACTCGGTATGTTATTATTATTAAGTATAATTAATATAAATTAATTATTACTTACAATGTGATACTTTGATTATTCCATTTCATTTCATAAATTACCACATTACGACAAGAAATATAAAACATTATATTTTGAACACTAATAAATAAACCTATTTTGGGATTCACACTTATTTACCCAAACACATACATTTAACAAAAGCACATACATTAAGTGTTCAACTATTCCTTATTAGGAATTGAATATTATGATTTTTTATTTGTAAAAATATGTAACCTCTGTCCTAAGGTTATTTAATTTCAATTCAATTGGAATGTTATGTTACGAACACGTATTGCGAGGATAAAATTACCAAAATATTTTGGTAGTAGGATAAACATATTCTTCAGACAGAATAACTTAAATGACTTATGTCATATAGATAATTTCATGAATATTTCCTACCCTGTCGGTATAAATGAAGGGTTAAAACGAGTAACATTTATATTTTTCTATACTAAACAATAGAAGATAATAAAATTATCTTAATTGGTGAACTATTTACTTCTTTTTTGATCAAACCTATTTAAATATTAGGTGGGATCTAAAATGTTAAATCTTATTAATAACTCGTTTGTTACGTATTTTACAAATACTTTTGAATTATCTCAGGACCTAACAAGGTTGCTGTTAGATTTTATGTGGGTAAAAAAGTTGTTAATTATTTACAGTAATGTAAGGAATACTCAATTAATTCGTTCTACGTAGATCCATACATTATGCGCCACAGTAGACAAAGCGTTTTATTATAAATATTGTATTTCGTTCCAATTTCAATGAAATTACTTACGAAATCAATAATATTCTAACCAAATGTTAGATTTTACTTGACTTCGTGTAAAAAATGAAAACGAGTAAATCTTTTTCGCAATGTTTGATAACATTGTTTCAAAATAAGTCAGTACTCCTGAAAATAGTTAAATCTTGTACTTCCGCTTTTCAACCAAGTACAAGTTGTTAAGTGATAAATAAATTTGGTCCTATTCTAGTAGACATTGTTTTAATATTTAACAAGGAAATCAAATTATTTAATTTTATTTTGTCATGATTAGAAATACATGCAGTAACCTAATCAAAACATTATGTTCACCACGTTCACCACAAGAGTATCCTTGCAATTTACAAAAATTAAAAATTACCATTAACAAAATAGAATGTGAAAAACTTCAATAGTTCAATATTATTATTATTATGACATACAAAAATAATATTGAGTTTTAGAAGCAATAACAATATTGTTAGGAAGAAAATCTGTCTTCCCTCGTTCTGCAGGTACACAAAACTTTAAAATAATAAAATTGTCTGCCTATTAACATTCTGAGTATTTTGAATTGCTTTTATCAATAAAAGCAATGAGAAAAATATAAGTCATCAATAATAAAGTTAAATTTATTTATTGATTATTATAATAATAAAATTAAGTGTAACCACATAAACGTAAATTTTACCGTTTTATTATTAAAAAATAATTAAATCAAGTATAAACACATAAACGTAATTATATTACCGTTTTGACCAAAGTGTTGTTATTATTTGAAAGCAGACATTGATTCTTTAGGACATTAATTCTGAATGTCTGACTTTTGACTGTTTTAGTGTTTTATTATTTTATAACCAAAATCCTGCATCATTAATTCGTTTATTTTAAAGTTCTTTGAGAAAAATAGCTTCAATAATTTAAATGCTTATTCAAAGACTATTTATTTATTCTATGTACATTGATTACAATTTAAGAATTATAATTCCTGTTTAAATAATTAAATTGGAAAATTTCGATGCTGTGTGTGTGAGTATACACGAAGTAAGCACAGTTAATTAAGTTCTTATAAAAAATTAATAATTTACGCCTTAATTAACTTTTTTATAGCGATTATTTCCATGATAACGTGAACCATATCAATAATCAAATATTTGTGTAGTTCAAAATTGTCCTACACGTATACGAGTTTACAGGTACACTATAATGTACCATTCAAACCGAACTTGGTGTAGTTTAGCCTGAAAAAGCTTTTGAAGCAAAACATTTTTCAGATGTGTTTATAATCTTTAATAACTTTATATTTAGTTAAGTCAACATCATCATCATCACTGCTGGCTCACAGCGCTCGATGATAATGTGAAGATTATGGTTAATATTTAATTACCAGAAATAGAAAGAAAACTATGTTTTCAGCACCTTTTTATTTCAACGCCTTAGAAATTGCTTGCAAATGTGTAATGCTTGTATAATTTTTGACATAAGTACAAAAACAAAGATAATCAGAACTTTTATCTTAATCGGGGTTTGTGGTAAACCTATTTTAAGTAGTTGACTTAAAAATATGTTTAGAATAAAATAATTTAAAGTGAATGTACCTAATCCCTACACATAATCCAACTTATGTTTAAGGGCTGTCTGTACAACTGACTAATCTTTTCTATTATAATGTGTTGTGAAATACAACACAATATCTCTGAACATCTACATGGTTAACTAGAATTATATCTGAAGAACAGAGCGACGAAATATAATATATGATCAAACGAACTTACCAAGTGAAGTTCGATCGATATTATATGAGTCGCTCTGTTCGAAGATATAAGGTCCCTCCACCCAAACCCAGTTGTATAATAGAAAAGATTAGATCTACTGCTATCTCTAAAGAATGAGTACTTGGCCATCTGTCAGGCGACAGGAAAGGGTGGCCATAGACAAAAAAAAAAAAGAGTGAAATCGATAGATTTAATCGATTTTCTCTAAAAGTGCGATGAATGCCAGTAGCTTGAAGAAACTACATGGTTAACTAGAATTATATCTTCGAACAGAGCGACTCATATAATATCGATCGAACTTCACTTGGTAAGTTCGTTTGATCATATATTATGAGGAATTCTAAAAGAGAGCATTGATTCGTAAATTAAAATAATGAATTAAAATAATGTTATGTTGTCGTGCGGTGCCGGCCTAGAATAGCATCACCCCATATCTTTCCCGTGTGCGTCGTAAGACAGACTAAGGGATTTCAATTGCAATTTTAGGCGACAGGCTGAGCACCTGTCACTATGTTGGTACGCAGTCTTCTGAATGATTCTCAAACTTTTGTCACAGTTCTAAATATCCGATTTTTACAGCCTTTTATGCTCGATATAGGCGTAACATATGTACCAATGTATGTATGTTAACTACGTCTGGGATTCGAACCCGGTATCGTGGAGTACCATCCCACTGTTCTGCTTTCTGAGCTACCAGAGCAACGATTGCTGCCACCGAATTTTTGACCTCTTGATTGATAATCGTCTCAAAACGACGTGAGTGACGACTGACCTGCGCAACAAATGATCACGAAAATTGTAGATACTAACTAACTAAAGCATTTCGATGTAGAACAGTTTTAAAGGCTTTGGCCTTGATAAAGTTGAAAATTTACCTGGGTGAAGCAGGAAACATTTGCAAGATTAATTTAACCTACTTTAAAGATAAAACAGGTGCTGTACAGAATGTACAAGTGACACAGTAAAATGGACTTAATGAAACACCGAGAGTACAAAAGTTTAGAGACATAATTTCAGCCCTTTTCTTAGTAAGACAAGCTCGTAATTAACCTAAATCAGAATACTAATTTCAAAATTATGCCGGAACCTGCAGGATACTACATCATCTGACAATATCTGAGATCTGGCGGCGTATTTCATACGAAGGAAGCTGAATCGGTAATAACATGATTAGCATAGAACACCTATACTAAAAGCATCTACACGGATATCCGTAAAGGAATTAGGTATGCAATAAATATAAATAAATAAATGGTAGAAGGCAGGAGTATACTATCCACTACGCCATCGGGATCGTCGATGTAACTAAGTGTGTGTGTACTACACAGTTTATTAAGGGCAGGTTAGTCCAATCGATCTATTTTCAGTTGAGTTATTATGGCATGAAATGATAATTTTTCTGATCCAGAAAAAATATATGTTGTTGTTCATGAACTATTCTAGATTAATTAATGGTTCAAAACACGAAATTCATTACTTTGCTCGATCATAAAAATTCCAAAGATAGGTAATTTTAGCTTATTTTATGACATTTTTTCAGTTTTATGTAAAGAATTATTAATGCTATGTTTAATAAAAGTATATCAAAAAATAGAAAATCACATGCTCTAAATAATTAAATGGATAGTTTTTTGAAATAATGTGCTACATTGACAAGATGAAGGAAAAAGGAGAAAAATGGCCAAAAGTGAGGTTATTAGCGTATCTATTTACACGTATCTAAAATGACAGAGACGGCGCACTGTGGACTAACCGGCCCTTAAGTCGAGGCATAGCGTTGGACGCCCTTTGATCTGCTGGACGATGACTTAAAGAAGACGGCTAGTATGACTAGGCAGGGTGGTGAAACCTTGCCTTACATGGATTGCTATAGGTTGATGTGATAACTATCAGGATACAGGCGTCATCAGTTGTTTCAACTGCCTGCCTGTTCAAATAAATAATAAAGAATTTGGGCAAATTACACTGAAAAAATACCTGACTGACTACCCGGAAAAATTGCATTAGCTTATCGAGAACAGATGTTTACTCACTCTTTTGAATGTTGTTCTAATAATCAAACTCGATAACCTATGTCTAAAGCATTAAATCATTCAATAGATATTTACAGAAGATAACAACACATACATACATTACGCCTATATCCCTTGCAGGGTAGGCAGAGCGTAAACGGCTGTAAACAACTTTCATTTAATTTTGTGTTGTGCTGAAAACACGTAATCGGAACATCGCACTCTTATTTCGTTATCTAATAAGTAAATACCTTTCTTTCTCGTCTCGATTTCTACCGTAATTGAATAAGGCATTCAATATTTATTGCCTTCCGCATTTAAGGGATGTACACGCATGAAAATAAACAGACATAAGTGTAGGTGAATCTACAAGCGGTCGTAGAGATTTTCATCAGGGACGCATTCAAAAGTTTAACTCCTTTGCTTGGTAGGTATCTTCTACTTTGTCTATAGTTCTAGCGATGCATCTTGCATTATCATCTCCAAAATGACCCTACAGCCTTGTTGTCCACAAGATTGTATACAGGTGATTTCAGACGAAAATGAGAGCTAAAACCTTTGTGTTCAGTGAATTAACTGGTTAGCGCTCTTACACTAATTACTGAAGAGCCTCAAGCCCCAACACAATGTGCCGAGCTGAAGCATGTTCCAAATTCTTGGCAATGTCTCAGAATAGACAGAATGCGGCGCGGCGCGAGCTAACCGAAAGGCTTTTGTAGTTGGAATCTTGCTTGCACGACCTATATTCTAGAGGTATATTTACCTCTACTACGAAGTTTTTTAAATCGAATTGGTTGGTTATTTATTATAACACTTCTTCTTTAACCATGACGATGATAAAGCATATTCAAATTCATGGCACTGATCCCAGAATAGACAGAATGCGGCGCGGCGCGAGCTAACCGAAAGGCTTTTGTAGTTGGAATC
This sequence comes from Phthorimaea operculella, assembly GCA_024500475.1. Lineage (NCBI taxonomy): Eukaryota > Metazoa > Arthropoda > Insecta > Lepidoptera > Gelechiidae > Phthorimaea > Phthorimaea operculella. Next base: position 13,400,684 of record JANFCV010000002.1, read on the forward strand.
TTGCTTGCACGACCTATATTCTAGAGGTATATTTACCTCTACTACGAAGTTTTTTTTTAATCGAATTGGGTGGTTATTATAACACTTCTTCTTTAACCATGACGATGATAAAGCATATTCAAATTCATGGCACTGATCCCAGAATAGACAGAATGCGGCGCGGCGCGAGCTTAGCCGTAAGGCTTTTGTAGTTGGAATCTTGCTTGCACGACCTATATTCTAGAGGTATATTTACCTCTACTACGAAGTTCTTTTTAAATCGAATTGGGTGGTTATTATAACACTTCTTCTTTAACCATGACGATGATAAAGCATATTCAAATTCATGGCACTGATCCCAGAATAGACAGAATACAGCGCGGCGCGAGCTAACCGAAAGGCTTTTGTAGCTGGAATCTTGCTTGCACGACCTATATTCTAGAGGTACATTTACCTATATTTTGAAGAGATTTCATAATCAAACTAAATTTTTCCAAAATTTTAATTATACAAATTCCAAAATAAAATAAAAATATTATTCTTGAGTGTGTATCGGCCTTTATAAAGGATCCGATAACATCACATATTGGAAAAGGGAGACGCAAAGTTGAAATTAGGTCCCCATCACAAACAAGGGGGCCCACAGTAGCTACAGAGCTTATTGTGTATTATGTTGGCAATTAATTTATTATGCGGAATTTAGATGCTTTTTGGGAGTGACAAACCATAATTAAGTAGGTATTTGCAATGTTTCGGAAAATGTGCTTAACAATTTGTAAATAAACAAATAAATAATAACTTAAAACGTCCCATCAACCATCTAACTAAAAAGGTTTTTGATTACTTAGTACTTTCAAGTAATTACTTGGTTTTATTTAGTATAATGTTAAATATAAGGTGTAAAACAACCTACTGCAAACATTTTAACAGGTGAACCAGCCCATGAAACTAAAAAACTTTCCCCAAGGAACATAGGCCGAAAAATGAAAAAATTTGGTCCTCCCACACAACTTGGCTCGGTTGGCTGGTACCTTTTTATTTTCACGGGGAAAGTTGATCAGTTTCATGGGCTGGTTCACCTCTAAAAATATTTGCAGTTGTTTTTTTTTACATCCGGTGTAATCCAAAAACGTTTTAAAAAAGGTTAGGTCAAGAGTACCCTCAACCAACGAGCGTGCTTGTAAAGATTAATAAGGACGGAAGATGTTTGCAAAAATCTTAGGAAGTGGAAGCATATAGTCCCTGATCACCCCTCGGGGAAATGAGTGTACGCTAAACATACATTTATAAATCCCATACGATATGACCGATAAAGTAACACAGTTACAATTGTAATTCAAGCTATCTTCATAAACGACTATCCCGAATACCGCTCAGATAGATATAACACAGACCCACAGGACTCCCTTATTTGTGAGAGACCCTTGTCATCCAGTTTTTGGGTCAGCTTGACTAGAACGTGTCCGTGGAAAGTCCCAGGAAGTTCATATAAATATCACCGTTAAATAGGACATTGGACTGACTAGATGTATTGTACCTATTAGGGACCTAAAGACTTAAGGCCGCTATAGAGCTTTTCACGAAGCCCATACAATTTTCCCTGCCAGACCTCTCGGAGCGTCATTTTGCGAAAAACATGGGGATGTTTGAATATTTTTTACAGTGATATTATGAATAAAAATAAATATATTTTTCTGCAATTAGATTAAGTACATCTTCTTAAATAACATATATTTTTTTAAAATCTTTACTACTGTTATTTTTTCATACAGAAGCCGTTATAATGGCGCATTATTTTGCAAAAAATCGTATATAAAAACGTGGTATTATTCTATATTTCTGAATAAAATTGTAAAATGTTCACTGTAGACTTTGTTCTCAAATATATACTCTATTTTTTTGTATAATTGATATTTTTTTACAGTGAACCAAAACTCTAAAACTCACGCTTGATTTGAGGTCTTTTCCTGAATTTTGGTTTTGTCGCTTTAGATATAGCTGTTTGTAACAGGTTTAAAACTAAAATGTTAATATTTTCATTGTACATTTTTTAGATGAAGATATGCTTGATTAAATGTTCAAGTAACATATTATTTTTACATAACGGTTTTCGAGAAACTCGCATGTTTATAAAGCCAATATTTGCAAATTTGCTAGAAAAAATTGAATGCGCTCTTAAGACGTTCGGTAGAAGTATGTTGTATGTAATGTATCAGGACCCTTTTGTTTTATCTTCCGTGAAGATCTATTGAATGAGTTAATGCTTTAGACATTAGATATAGGTAACTGAGCCATGTGGAACAGCATCACTCCATATCTTTCCCGTTAGTGTCGTAAGAAGTGACTTAGGGATTTAAGAGTTGATGTTTATTTTAGGCGACAGGCTGGCAACCTGTCCGTACGGTGATACATCATCTTCTGAATGACTCTCAAACTTTTGTCAGGCATGGTGCAACTGGCCGTTTTTTACACACGTTTAAGCTCTGCCTATGCCGCAAAGGATATAGCCGTGATATTCGGGGTGTTAGGGACGGTGTAACGAAAACTTTGCAGGCGTGGTTAGACCACGAAAAAAATTTACCGACCTCCCATACAAAATTCACCATAAGCTGACTGTATGGGAGGTCGGTTTTTTTTTTCGTTTTCGACCATTGGCTCCATAGTAAAAGCTGTTCAGTTCGATGGTCTGAACATGCCTGCAAAGTTTTCGGTACACCTTTCCTAACACCCTGTGTATGTATGCATGTATAACTCAGAATACCTAAACGACATACGGACATACGGTACAGGTATAAGGTACCTAGAATCTATCAATGTGGTCACTAACCTCTACGATATACGTGTTATTTCGACTGCGTAAGTGCAGATACCTAGCGTCGCGTGACGCGGGTCCGACGTAAGGAATTTTATATTAGACTCCTAGCTTAGCAATGTCTAGTCGCTACATACAAATGTGTCGGCTATAAAATAGAAATTAGATTTTCTATTCCACTTATAAATTGAAGTGTGGTAATTTACGAATGAAAAAGCAACGGAATTTAATAGAAAATGACCTGAAAAACTTTCCGCTGAAATTTTCTTTACGTGTATTCCATCACTGTATCATGGATATAGCGAAGTAATTTTATACAAAGTTGGATCACACACGCCTTACTATAATTTCAGCTCGTAACAGCCATCACACAAATGACAGTGTTATAGTTGAGACGGCCACTCTCTGCAATCACCGCCGTATGACAGTTGTATGGCGCTCCGTTCCTCATTTGAGTTTCCCGTCAAGTGGGAAAGAGACAGCCATACGAATATCATATAATACGAATAATATACAGGGTTACTGGTAATTGGTCCCGATCCCGTTAAGGAGTGATAGTATAGGTAATTTGCAATCGAAATCACCCCCATGTACATGGGGCAAAAGTGGACCCATTTCGGAGTCATTATTTCAACAATGGTGCACGATATTTCTGATATTATGGCTGATTATTATAAGCACAAGTATGGCCTAGATAATAACATTACAAGTTTTTGATTACATTTAGTACTTTCTTTTTTATTAAGTTTTTTAGTGTGTGGGACCCAATATTCCTTAAAAAAATTAAAATCTTAAATATCTCGAAATGGGTACACTTTTGCCCCATGTACATGGGGGTGATTTCGATTGCAAATTACCTATACTATCACTCCTTAACGGGATCGGGACCAATTACCAGTAACCCTGTATAGTCATCCGAATTCAGGGAGTGGCCGTGTCAACTAAAGCTGCAATTTAATGCGGCAATGTGTTTTATGATATCCGAATTTTCTATCAGCAAAAAATAGGTGTGATAACCTCCTTTTAAAAACCATAACTGGCTTCATTTCAATATAACAACAGCTCAATCATATCAAAACAGGGCAAAAAGAAACATGCTCAATATAAAGAAAAGGTAATAACGCCAGCAACGATCCTTGAGGCAATAAGTAAAACTAACAATACGAAATTAGCCCCTATCTCTATGTAGATAAAGAAAACAAGAAGAAAGTCGGTTGGATGGATGCCACAGTAGAAATAAAATAAGAATAAAGAATTAATAGCAGTGACCTTCACTTGAACACATATCAAGCCTTTATCCCTTGTGAGGTAAGCAGAGAGTTAACGACCGTAGAATTACATTATCGCAAAGTCTATAATTGCAATTCACATGAAATCATCGAAGGTAATGGAGAGTCTCTCAAATAATTATGGCAATTATTATACCGAAACCTGGTAAATCACCAAACAAAATCACATTATATCGAATCGTCAGCATTCTTTCTGACATGTCGAAGCTGTTTGAACCGTTGTTAACCGTTGGACTCGGACCTATCATTGAAGATAACCAGCTAATTCCAGATCATCTTGAGAAAAACAGCTAAAGTAGCTAACTTTCAAGCGTGATATGGGGCACCAATTTTGATCGCCTGTAAGAATTTTGATAAGGTTACATTTAATTTAGTATAAATTTTTCAAGGCCGTCTTCTACTCACAAAACTGAAAAACATTTACTAGAAAAGTTTCGATGAAATAAGAAAAGACAATTTAAACTTCCCTAAGTAACTCAAAATCAGCTGATCGGCAATTCTGTATGCGAGGTAAAAATTTATTTTCGTAATATATTGACCTATGTTTTTTTGGGGAAAGTCCTTATCACCAGCCCGTCCTGGATTTTCGCTATCGGTCACTACTAGAATTTCACCCAATATGTTACCAGTTATATCTCTATTGCCACTGCTACTGTGGCGGGGGTAGTGCGGGGGTGAGGGCCGGTCTCGCGCGGCGCGGGGCGGGGGCGGGCGCTCAAGGTTCCACCGTCGGGGCGCCACTGCGGCCCTATGCGTATTTCTACAAGTACCCAGACGGTTCGTGAGGTCTACAGTACGGCCGTTCGAACAGGCCATATTTGACAGCTGTCAAAATCATGATAATGCTATGACGTAAGGTCTATTTTGCTTTGTAGCCATGTGTTCTAATATGAACGTGGAGAGCGTACAAAAAGCCATGCCGCTCCCGTATCGGCTTATACAGCCATGAAAAATCTTGCCTTAGACACTGAATAAATCGTCTGACTCAGACGTATGAGGCCAATGATGATTTTAGAGCTCAAAAAAGTGTGATTTCTGAAACCGTGCACGGAAGTCCACAACGTATTTCTATTACGCTAATTTGTTAATGTCTACGGTATGCGTGAATTCATTAAAGGATGTGTGAATCATTTTCCGTGTGGTGCCGCTTAGAATAGCATCACCCCATCATCTTTTCCGTGGGAATCGTAAGAAGCGATAAAGGTATTTGAAAGTATAGGCTACAGCTATAGTGATACCTACTGTTTTCTGAATGACTCTCAAACTTCTACGGAGTAAAAAATGTAGATTTAATAGTGGTGCTGTAGCTAGCTACATAAATAGATAGATACGACAGAATAACATTGAATTATTTATGTAATCTTACGAAACAAGTTATATTGAAACTACAACTGTGATACATTCCATAACCAGACGGTCTGGTAGCAAATTTAGATTCAGACAGACAGCATGCTCTATTTTACAACTTGGGAATATCAAAGTTGACTTTACGATACAGATTTATGTATACCTGCAACTGCTGGTATTACGAGTTACTCAGACATGGCTGGAAGCAAAGCAAGCAAGGTAAACGTCTGCTCAAGTCGTTTTTATTAGTTTTTTACATGTTCACAAAAAGTACAATAGTCAATGAGAGTGCATGGGCGTGCCGGCCTTTTCTTATTTCAGAAATAATTTTAGGGTCACTAGTGGATCAACTTCCAAAAACTACTCAAGTTGTATCACTCCTGAAAGTTTTTTTTAGTTATTTGCTTGTAACGATATAAGAGAAAAAATATTTAAGACTACTTGGAAGCTTATACAATTTGCCACATGTTTTACACAATCAAAAATCTTGTATCTTTAATCGTTCTTGTCTATTTTTGGATATCCTTACAGAAATAGTTCACTCAAGTATAACGTAAGTTGAAATCACCCACGCATGGATCTGATTGACTAGGACAAATTAAAATAGTTCAGTTGACGGCCTTTCAGGAAGCTTCGTGACCTTTTAAATGCTTATTTCATGTTGTCAACTTGTCAGTAAGGAAATCGCCGCACTTTTAAAAGGATTTCCGAGTGACGCAGTTTTTGCCTATTCATACAAACGTAATCATAAAAAAATTGGGGCCATCCTAGTAGTCATGAATGTAATAAAAAATAATTTTAGCTCTACATGCATAACATAGAAGAAAACATGGGATTACGGTTGTATAGAAATTTGGCTGTAGGGACTGCTCTTAAATCTCGTAAATCTCAAAATACTGAGACTACTGTTTTACAAGCTAACTATGAATTCCTATATTTGGGCGTGTTTGCCTCGGTCTTTTAATTTTCTCGTCGTGTTAACAAACCCACGCATTGTTTAGGTATACAAATAAAACTACTTGCCCGAAATAAATGTTTCTGGAAATTTAGAGTTCCGGAAAGCTTTTGTGTGAGCTGTATTGTTTCATAGAAAACATTATTACACAAATTACCCCAGTAGAAAGTACCTAAGTAATGGAAAGTATTTCTGAATCTACATCCTCACGTAAAACGCCCACTTGCGGTCCCAACACATTAAATTATTTGTTAAATAATATCGCCACATTGGTTACACTTACCTCTATACTTCTTGTTTAAGGGTTAAATAAAGCTCAAGGCAATTATGAAACTTAAGGGGCTATCTTCACAGATCAGACGTGCTACGGAAGACGTCAGATGACATCTGTCAGACAAATGATCGTCAGCCGTCATCGATGCGACGCGCGTTTCACGTATGTAGACAACGTCTCGTCTGTTTCATTCATACATTTTATATGGAAACGGTTTCAAGCGTCGCGATGTCGCACGTCTTATATCCTTACGTCTCGCCTAGTGCCGCGAATTACAATTTGCACGAACAAACATGGAAGTCACGAGCTTAAACAAAAATACTTATATACTTACTAATAATCATAAACATGCCAATACGCCTCTACGAAAGTAGCTAACGGGAAATTTATGTAGATAAGTAACTACTTCGGTTTCTATATTGGGAAAAACTTATGTGTAGCGAGTGACAATCTAGCTCGGTCGTGATATTATTAACTCACAATTTTCAAGGACTTATCTTTACGGCTCGTAAAATAGGGCGGACTAGAAACTTTTACGGGCGACACGGCGAGAATCCTTGAGTGTACCGGGGGGATAGTTTTTACTTGGTTTTACGAAGGTTTTTACAGGTGGATGTCAATTTGTCAGATAAGTTTAGAAATAGAGCCTATTAGTTCTTACGGAAATACACCACCATTTTTGGAAAGATTTGAAAATAGGGACTACTTTGAGAATGGTATACTTTTCGATAAGTTTTCGATCTGACAAATCTAGTCTAGAAGAAATCAACGAAATTCTTGAATATCTAAAAATAATTAAGGCTGCTATAGAGCTTTTCACGAAGCCCATACAATTTTCCCTGCCAGACCTCTCGGAGCGTCATTTTGCGAAAAACATGGGGATGTTTGAATATTTTTTACAGTGATATTATGAATAAAAATAAATATATTTTTCTGCAATTAGATTAAGTACATCTTCTTAAATAACATATATTTTTTTAAAATCTTTACTACTGTTATTTTTTCATACAGAAGCTGTTATAATGGCGCATTATTTTGCAAAAAATCGTATATAAAAACGTGGTGTTATTCTATATTTCTGAATAAAATTGTAAAATGTTCACTGTAGACTTTGTTCTCAAATATATACTCTATTTTTTTGTATAATTGATATTTTTTTACAGTGAACCAAAACTCTAAAACTCACGCTTGTTTTGAGGTCGTTTCCTGAATGTTGGTTTTGTCGCTTTAGATATCGCTGTTTGTAACAGGTTTAAAACTAAAATGTTAATATTTACATTGTACATTTTTTAGATGAAGATATGCTTGATTAAATGTTCAAGTAACATATTATTTTTACATAACGGTTTTCGAGAAACTCGCATGTTTATAAAGCCAATATTTGCAAATTTGCTATAAAAAATTGAATGCGCTCTTAAGTCGCCGCACATGTATACACTTTAAAAAAAAGATCATACATATCGGGAGGATGAGATTACATGGCTAGCATTGCTGAGCGCTACAATTTACTTTAAAATTGTTCATCCATATCGGAAACCAATAAAAATACTATCTTCTATATCAAACGAAGTTCTATCTCGAGAAATAACACTATCTGGGGCATCCCGGGCGCAGCGTAAGATCTAAAATAGGAGGGAAAGACGAAAGAGACATCGAAGTCAAATATCCGTCGCTCTTTCTAGGGTTCCCTACTCAAAGGGTCAAAACGCAACTCTATGACTGATATTTTGCTGTTTGCCTCTCTGTTCTTCCGTCTCTCATAAGACTGTATATTAAAAAATAGAGAGTTGAAACTTTCACAGAAATCAAAAATTGACTTCTTCTTTTCGAGAAATACTAAAAAACACAATAAAATTAATATTTAAGGGTGCTCCCATAAAACAAACGCGATATTATTGCCATTTCTTAAATTGTTGACATTGTATTTAATATGAATAACTAGCTGTAATTTAAATTTTTATCCAATATGAAATTTGAAATGTTTGCATGCTAATTAATTATACTGGCGAAACATGCGATCTGACAAAACCAATTTAATCTTGACTGCCATCTTTGAAGCAAATAATAATATTTTTATCTCTATGAAACACGTTCAGAACCTTTTGTGCGCGAGCCTGACTTTGCCTCGTTTTTCGTCCGGATTTTAACTCTTGCTTCGTTTACTAGCTTCTTATTCAGCGAGCAATGAATGCTATTCTCTAAGGTACGATGTCGTAGGTACAGTGGTATGCTTCGGTATAAAATGGGCAGAATTCAAATCTGCCGAAAGAGAACCCGCTCTGTGACATCTCGTCAAGGCTGAGAGTTTGCTGGTTTATTTTTAAATTCTTTAGCGTTCATTTTTAATGTTAGTTTCTGTCATAAGAATAATGTAGATGTAAAAGTTTTTGTTAATATCTCATTCAATTCAATGTTTGTGTAAATATTCCTTACTTAATATAAACAAAAGGGCCTGCACCTGTAAATATGACAATTCAAGGACAACTAATGCAAAAAATTACGTTATATTTAAACACAATCTTAAATTCTGCTATTCAAACAAAAAAGATAGTACGCAGCGCTAAATAACAGATTTTAAAATGCCCAGTTAACGTTGAGGTCCAAATAAATGCTGCTTTTGCGGGGGCTAGGTACTTAAGTTAATTGCAAGTTATTTTTAGCCCTAAGGTTCTTAAAGGTCAAGTTTAAACAACTGGCAACACTGATTAATATCATTTTAAACTCATATTTTTACTACTGTTTACGACAGCTAATTGAATTTTGAAACGGCTTTTGAGGGAGGAAGTTACAATAATATGATTCATACCTATACAAAATCGTGTTGAATCATTGTTTTTTTTTGTATACTTTTGAAAACACTTTGCAACCGATGATAGTAAAAATAGCGCATTTAAAGATGTCACACATGATTTATACAATAAATAATATATGATTATGAAAATTATTCGTTTAAAACATAATATTACAAAATAGCTAATAAATTAGACATTTTTTTGTGCATATCTATCGTATCTTCTAAAAGGATCTTATTAATTTTCTCAGTACTCACGCGCTACTGTCTCGTCGGAAATTGGAGGAAACAAGTGATTGTTATTTATCGTAGCAACGTGCTACGGCGTAGCACCACTTCGTAGCGTCTTTGCTCGTAGAAGGGCGTAGCACCGATTTTAAATTGTTTCTTATAGGTATTGCAATGCAAGCAATTGAAATGCTCTATAATACTGGCTTTGAATAGCATCACCCTATTTTACCTGCCATATCTATAAGGCGACTACGGGACGCATCCGTAGAACGGGCAGCAGCTTTCCTTATGTAGTACAATGCCTTGCACTGCGCTCACCAATCCCCCTGTCTATCTACGCTCCTGTCTCTTCGAAAATTGGAGGAAACAAGTGATTGTAATTTATCGTAGAAACGTGCTACAGCGTAGAATTTGTTTTATGGCCGTAGAGGGGCGTAGCAAAATTGTTTTTTGCGATACCTACTTGATAAGTATTTATTGAAACAAAATAAAGAATTACTAAATGGATAAAAAACAACTAAAATCATTATTTTGTAATATTTTGCACCTTATTTGTTTTTATGAATTTTTACTTAAGAATCCTAATTTGAAGTTAAATAGAAATATTTATAAAAAACACTATAACTAAACAAATTACCCTTGCGCTTGCTGTTTGATCTGTCTGTGTGTACGTTGTTCACTTACCTGAAAAGAGAAAATATGAACACATAAGTATGGTTAACTCTATAATTTCAAATTCTGGTAAAGCGAGAAACACACGTAAAGTCCGTTTTTGCGTTATTTTTGTTATAACAATACTAATTTCAACCAACCCCACATGCCAAGTCCTGAACTGCCTAGCAACTGTAATAACGAGCTACGTCACAGAAGACTAGCCAATCAGAAGGCAAGGCCTGAAACGCGGTATCAAAGTGTTTCCGCCGATCGCTGTATATACAACTTCCAAACATGTCCAGGGCACAACACCCGACCAGGCAGGCCGTCGTCACTGGCCAACTGGCCTCATCACTCCTCCTAAAAATCTTTATGGAAAACGGTTTGATAGACGTATCCGTTGATGCAGCGTTGTGCGATGCGCAAATCGTTTGTCATAAACTGCATTTCTATAAATATAATGTGGAAAATCGCAATATAAAATAACGTACAAACGGATGTTACGTGTGTTTCTCTGCTTAATAAGTCTCGTTTTGACTTATCTAACTTTCTACAAATGTTAATGAAGACGTGCTGGTCTAAGGACTTTTCGTATTATGATTCAAATTACATAAAATTAATTCTGTATAATCGGATTATTTCTTGGATAAAGCCTTGGAAAAATTCTTTGAAATACCTTAAGGTCGTTGTTGTCTACGAGAATTCCAATACTCTCTAATAATAAAAGTTAATAAAGTTTAGGTATCCAATAGGGATCCATTCCAGAGATACCCGTCAATAAAAAATACGTTCGCATATTCTAGAACATTATTAACACATACATATATCACTTACTACGACATGACTAGTTCTTAAAAAACATCTTTGAAAGGAAAGTCGAAGGGAAAAGAGGAAGAGGAAGAACAAGGCGCACATACTTCAAGCAAAAAAACCACCGACAAGAGCATAAAGTAAGGCCAACCAGACGAGATAATTTATGTAAACAAACCAGAAAGAGAGAACTAGCATTATACCATATGACAGATAAGGACAGATTGTAATAACTGTCACCGAGTCATACAAAAGTTGTTTACAAAAATTATCTCGTTTCGTTGGCCATACTTTAGCTCTTAAATACAATGACGATGATGACATATATCACGCCTACACCCCTTGCTGGATAAGCAGAGCGTAAATGGTTGTAAATAATGGCCATTTATAACACGCTCGACAGAAGTTTAAGAGTCAATCAGATTCAGAAGACTGTGTATCACCATAGCGACGGTTTGTCTGTCAGTCGCATGAAATTGCTTGTTACTACACCCAAGGTGTGCTATTCTAAGCCGGCATCACACAGCAACAAGAAAAATTTGATCATGAATACGCGAAGAGAGAGGGAGAGAATATATGTACTTTATGAAACTCGCCAGATCCGTCTGGGAGACCTTGATTATTCAAACTTTTTACCCAAACACAGAATATATAATATGAAAAATTTCCAAGTGAATGGATTTCAGTTGCTACTGGCTCCTGTCTGTCTGGCTTGGATACCCACGTACCTCTACTGAATCACACTTTTCAAACATTTGTTTTCTGTCTCAATTCTAACATTAATTTCCTAGGAAGTCGCAAAAGAAAGCGACGTCGGTTATTTTGCGCTGCGTAACGTATGCACTAAGACAACACGAATTTCGACCATATTTTCATACAAATACGATTTATATCAAACGTCTTGTATACAGTCCAGCAAAAAAGAGTAGATATTAAATAAAATGGAACTAAAATTTTTTCATACTAAATTGAAGCCATTCATAGTCAATGTCGCCATTTAATTTTGAAATTTCATACAAAGTGGCGCCCTAATTTTTTGTCTACTCTTTTTTGCTGGACTGTAGGTAGACGTCAACGCAGCGTTTTGCTATCTAGCTCTGACTCCCACGTTAGTATTATGTACTGAATCGCACTTGTTATAACATTTGTTCACTGTCTTAATTTCAACCATATCTTTGGGTGTTGTAAGGAGCGACTAAGGGGTTTGAGAGTTGATGTGCATTGCAATTTTAGGCGACAGGCTGACAACTTGTCGCTATAGTGATACACAGTCTTTTGAATGACTTTCAAAGTCTATTTAGACATGGTGCAAACGCTCTACCTACCCCGCAAGGGATATAGGCGTCAAACATGAATTAATGTGTGTAATTCCAACAATAATTGCCTTGGAAGTCGAAATAAGTGACGTCTGACAGTAATGCCATGTAAGAGCCAACGCTATATATATTTTGTTCATAAAAATACGCTGGAAGTCATGAGGAAATTCATTTTTTGTTCGAGGGTATGCGACCGGAAAAATAAGTCTGACATAAAACATGGGGATGAGGAAATGGAACACATTTTTATAGATAAGTAGACAAGACGTTCATCATCTTCCTGCCCGTATCCCAATTACTTCGGGGTCGGCGCAACACGTTTCGTTGAACACAAAATCGTGTTGCAAAGGATTTGGCTGAATTTTACGACCGGCTGCCTACTACCAGACGTCAACGCTCCTTGGGTATGCTTTTGTGGTGGATTAACCGCCACCTTACGGTTGGCCCTGGCTGTTTGGGTCGGGTTTATCCCTCTGTCGCCTCTTACGACCCCCACGGGAAGAGAGGGGGTGGTGCTATTCTACTCTGCCGGCACCACACGACTCTGCCGGCACCACACGGTTCAAGACGCTATTGTAAAATATTGTTTTTTTTGCGACCAGCTTTGTTATAATATGCCTACTGAACTATACTGGATGTTTGGATAGGTATGCTGTGCTTTAATGGCCATAAATCGAGATCCATTATAAAGGCAATAAGTAAGATAGTGCATTTTTCATGACACTATTTTGTCGTCTTTCCCAGCTACTTGGGGCAAGTTGTTCAGTTTTGTACTCTGGTCGTATCCACAAATTACGTACCCAGACAACAAAACAACTTTTGCAATGATAATTTCTTCGTTTGTTTGGTCTGTAACATTGTTAAGACGCTTTAGCCAGAGTCTTGACTAATAATACACAAACTAACAAATATATTGTATTTTTACACAGAGATCTCTGGAAGAAGGTTACATTAATTTCGGTGCCAGGATTTAACTTTATACCCCGTTCATTTTGTACGTTTCTAATTAAAATTGTTAATATGCTCATGACATGTAACAATGTTGTTTCGTTTTGTTATGTATGAGTTAGTAATAATATATAAGTCCGTTCGCTGAAACTTAAGCATACAAGTTAAACACGAAAAAATATACAAGTTCATAATATTATGACTGAATTAGGTAAGAAAGCCTACCTACCTGTCATCGAACACCAGGAGCATGGCTAAACTATAAATAGATATGATATATGAATAATCTATTAGAATATTGTTAGCACGATGTGTCACTTCACATACCTAGGTACTTCTTAGCATCCCTAGGCGAGACGAAGTTTGCGGGCTTCATAAAAGAGAATAAACAATACTTATCATAAAAACGCCGCTGAACAACTATTCATTTAGTGACCTGTGTAAATATATTACAGTGTACAGTTAGTAGGATCCTTTCAGCTTTAAGCCCTCGTGCCTCGTGCCGACACAGCCGGCGTGCATCCATTTACATACGTTACCTATGTTGACGACACACTCTCTCCCAAATTGCTTACAGCGAGTACCCAACCCTATCTCTACGTAGCACGGTTTACGTCCTCAAACGAGTCTACTTAGCTACGAGCATAGCTCACATACGCGACGCAGTTTTGAAATAAGGATAAGATTGTTTCTATTGGCATCATTCTGTCAAATCACAATAAGTCCAAGTCAAAAGAATAAGTCGGAAGCAAAGTAAGAGCAGTGTAACGGCATTGTAGTTGCTAACTACGAAAGGACACTTCATTATAGTTTAATATAGCGTCCTTTCAGTTTTAAGCCCTCGTGACGACACAACCGCGTGCATCCATTTACATACGTAACCTATGTTGACGACACACTCTCGCCCAAATTGCTTACAGGGAGTACCCAACCCTATCTCTACTTAGTAACGGTTTACATCCTCAAACAAGTCTATTTAGCTACGGGCATAGCTCATATACGCGACGCAGTTTTGAAAGTGTTTCTGTTGGCATCATTCTGAGTCAAATCACTATAAGTCCATGTCAAAGTGAGTCGGAAGAAAAGTAAGTAAGACCAGTGGAACGGCACTGTAAGTGCCAACCAACGAATTGTGCCAACTAAGAAAGGAAACTTTAATATATTACTGTGTCTTTTCAGATACTATGTTACATTCGAACACTTTGTTATAAAATATTACCTATATAGTGTCCTTTCAGCTTTAAGCCGCCGTGGCTACCTACCTACGTTGACGGCGCACTCTCTCCAAAATTGCTTACAGGGAGTGCCCAAACCTATCTCTACGGAGTAAAGGTTTACGCCTCAATAGAATGTTCCCAGCTCGCATAAAGACGCTGTTTCATAATTAATATGTATGTTGGATAATTTTGAGTCATAAACTGTCAGTCTCTATCCCATATCAATTAACAAAAGTAAGTCGGAAACAAAGTAAGTAAGTAAGATTAGATGAACAACACAGTATGTGCCAACAGCGAAAGGACACTATTATTGTCCTTTCAGTTTTAAGCCCTCGTGCCGTCACACAGCCCGCGTGCATCCATTTACATACATTACCTATGTTGACGACATACTCTCTCCCAAATTGCTTACAGCGAGTACCCATCCCGCACTCTACGTAGTTACACTCTTTATGTCCAAAAACGAATCTACCCAGCCGTAGCCCGGATAGAGGCACAGTTTTTAGATAAGGAAAAGTAGGGGAAAATCTTTCAGCATAATTTTGAATCTTTAACTATGACTCCATGTCAATGAAGTAAAATTTATAAAAATAGGTAGCTACACACAAACAAATACCTAATTATAGTGATGTGTTGACTTATAATAGTATCAATATGTAACTAACAGATGGCGATATTCCTCGTGCCGAAACATCAAATAGATTTTCTGTTGGCATAATTCTGAGTCATAAACCAAAAATTTCTTTATTATTCAATAAACAAAACTTGCAATTTACAGTCAATCCCAATTATTTCAAACAAAGAGTAATCCGCGTGAGTTAAATGAAGTCAGTAAAAAGTAGGTAGGCACACTTCATAAAATTTTGAAGATTATTAGCTAAGCAGCACAATATTTTATAATATACGTTACATACGTTGACTCTCTCACAAATTGTTTACAGGGAGTAACCACACCCAACCCACGCGCTACGGTTTACGTCCTCGAGCAACGAGTGTAGCTCACATTGAGACGAAATTTCTAGATGAGGAAAAGTCGGGAAAAGTGTCTCTGTTGGCATAATTTTGAGTCATAAACTGTGAGTCCAACTACGTCAATAAAATGAAGATACGTCATACATACATGCATATATCATGCCTATATCCCTTGCGGTTTATGCAGAGCGTAAACGGCTATAGAAAACGGCCATTGGCACCACGTCTGACAAAAGTTTGAAAATTATTCAGAGGACTGTGTATCACCATTGTGACAGTCGCCTAAAATTGCTATACTCATCATTTCATCAACCCTCAAATTCCTTAGTTGCTTCCTACGGCACCCACGGAAAAGATAAGAAGTGATGCCATTCACGGCAATGAAGAAACGTAGAAGTAGTAAGAACGTAGGTTTTCAAAATTGGTGATGTGCTAAACAATACCTAATCAAAATGAACTAACGAGATATTAATTTCTTTTAGGCAATTACCGGAATTCAAGCGTCATTTTGTGTTACTAAATCACCGTTTTCCAACATAACCTCTGCAGCATCTAGTACCTACATAACTACTCACAAGCAAGCTAGCTGGCTACTAACTACAATTGTGAGAAAACAACTAAGCTTGTAAAAACAATACAATTTGTTTCAACTGAGCGGTAGAAAGTTCATTCACACCACTACAACGATATTAGTTGTTGGTTATACAGTTAGAATATACAGGGAGTCACAAAAGGGGTATAATAACAATCCGAAAGGAGATCAAGGTACTCATAAAACTAAACAACTTTCCCCATGGCATATGGATTGAAATTATGAAAAAAAAATACCTCTCATACAAAATCGACGATGAGCTGATTGATTTACTATGGTAGAACTATGGTAGAACCCATTCTTTTTTCCATGTTTCGACCCATGTTCCATGAATTGTTCAGTTTCATGAGTACTTTGACCTCCTTTCAATTGTTATACGTTTTTTGTTACTCCCTGTATATTCTAAGGTCATTGGACGACGCGCTGTTCCACACAAAAAGAGAGACAACGATATTAGAAATTGATGAGTAGTTGCAATTGCAGGTATACTAGCAAGAATGCTACAAAACTAGAAAATTCAGTCTTAACATCGATGTAATCTGTGTAAGCGCTATTGTTTTTCGTAATAGATGTTCCTGTGTGGATGCATTTTTTATGGAGTTGCAGCATTTCTAAAGTATGATTAGATTTTTTCTTGTCGGGGACTAGAGATATGTTATTTTTGCCTATGATTGCCTAATGTTTCAATGTTATGCAACAGATTGATTGCATCTCATACTCTATTTCAAAATATTATTCACAAGAACCTCAGAAGTTCACTAAAAGCATGTATAAAGTGTTGGTTCCATCCATGAGTAAAAAGCTATGCTCAAGGAATCAAGGTGCACTTAAACTAGACTAAGCTGACGATCTTAGCGCCATCTTGCATCCATTTCCGAACGTAATCCGTAAGCTTTTTACAGTGATTGCGTTTAAATTGAATTGGATTGAACTTATCTTGTAGTTGCATAAAAAAAGGTTTGTGGAGAAACCACAGTATAGAATAAAATGAAAATAAGAAATCGGAAAATCCTGACGCGGGCGAGACATGAACCCGGGACCGAGGAGTACAGTCATACTGCACTGACATTTAAGCTACCGCAGCCACTGTTGCTATTCAACACTACTTAACAACATTATTTTGAGTACAGAGGATTTCCGTACCCAAGCCTTTTATGTTAAGGATTTAAAAGAAAATAATGCATTTATTTCAAGGTATAGCTCTCCTTAGAGACGTAGTTTGAAAAGTGGTACCTATTTATATCTTAAAAGAATTCCTGGCTTTATTTACATGTTCATACTTATTTGACATTAAATGAATTTAAGAACAAAACAGTCGAGATTTCAATCAAGGGGTGAAATTAATTAGGTATGTTTTGTGTTTGAGTTCCTGGTGTTCTGAATATTACGATTATATTTGGCTTCTATTCCACTTGCACTGATTCAAAAAATATATTAATAGAATTTCTAGTATTATTATTTGAAATAAAGTGAAAACTAAGAGAGTTTTTTATCAGTACAAGTTAAAAAACATTTATCACTAGTAGGGAATAAGTGAATAAAGAAATCGATAACACTAATTGTAGCTTCGATAGCTGAAATTTAAATACAGCAGGACCAAAAAATACTGAAAACTAATCGTTTGTAGCTTCGATAGCTGAAATTTAAATACAACAGGACCAAAAAATACTGAAAACTAATCGTTTGTAGCTTCGATAGCTCAAATTTAAATACAACAGGACCAAAAAATACTGAAAACTAATCGTTTGTAGCTTCGATAGCTGAAATTTAAATACAGCAGGACCATAAAATACTGAAAACTAATCGTATTTCCATAAAATTACAAATCTTCATCAAATTCGGAAGCATATTTACTACCCCCATAAATGTTTTTCTTTATAAGCCATATCATCAACTTCCTGCCCTTCTCCCAATTACTTGGGGTCGGCGCAACACGTTTTGTTTGAAAACAAAATCATGTTGCAAAAGGATTTAGCTATGTTTTATGACCGTCCGCCTGGCTGACGTCAACCCTCTTTGGGAATGCTAGGTTGTAGGTGGTATCACCGCCACCATGCGGTTGACCATAGTCGACAGATGTTCAGCCGAGGTCAAAACTCTACGTCGCTTTTTACGGAACACCCTGAGTGGACTAGGGGTGGCAGTATTCTTAGCCGCTACCACACGGCGATACAACACTTTGTAAACCATATAATTCTAGGAAATTTCGCCTTCCTAGAACAGGTTGATCCTTCTCCCTAAGACTCAAGGACGACCTTGCGACCCACGCGTTATGTGTATCTAACTACCTACGCGATATACAATTAATTTCCCGGAGGGCATGTAAAGAAAAATTACCCGGCACATTATGAGAAAAAACAATTCCAACTAGGTAGGTGGTATGTGAAATGAAATAGGTAGTAAAACACGCATATCATCGTTCAAATAAATTGCTCTTCTCTACATATTTACAACAACAATCCACTAATAATACAAAAACAAAAAATCTACGTGCTACGTCTCTCTACGTCTCTCTACTGTTCATAATCGTAAAACAAGTGCTACGCCTGCTACGCCGTAGCACGTTTCTACGATAAATTACAATCACTTGTTCCGTCCAATTTTCGACGAGACAGGACGAGGACCTGAGGAAATTAATAAGATAAGATCCTTTCTGGCCATACAAAACCAGTTTAAAATCTACAGCCTTATCAATCCACTATTGGACATGGGTCCTATTGGGGTATTTGTCATACTTTCCAGGCTTAGCAGGCAGATTGTTGTATTCGTAAGCTGAACGCTGCTGTTGCTGCTCATTGGTGTTTTTCAGGAAAGGGGCGATGCTATTTTAAACCGACACTACTCGGTATTTATTTTTTATTAAACTTCTGTGTCTGTGGCATCAAATCCATTTAAGTATTAAGAACCAGACATTTCAAGAGAGACACTACATTTTTAGATATACTGCTACGCCGTAGCCACACAGGTCATTGAACCTCGTATGCTACGTGAATCCTCAAAGGGTATCGACGTAGACGTTTCTTTAACTTAGGAAAACTCTATCAGCGAAGTTTGATAAAACAACTTTTTAAGACGATTATCCCAAAGGCGCTTTTTATTGTGTAAAGGCTGCTATAGGTAGTTTTTAAAAGGCATTTTAATTAAATTTTATACAGTTTCAAGATATGGGGTGATACTATTCTAAGCCGGCACCACACGGCCGTATACATATAGTACGTAAATATCCCAAATTTAACATTGACAACTTACATTTTTTAACTAATTACATGAAATAACTGCACAAGTGACCAAGTCATGTAATGGTACTCTATTTTTAAATAAGTACCTACGGTGACATGATCTCACGAACGAAACGAAAAGGGCCATGTGCAATACCTACGAAATTTAACCACAAAATAAGGAGACGGCGCGCAGGGTGCGTAGTAGACTACGAAACCCTAAAAAGAAGGTTTACTCGACCCTATTTAGGATTTTTGCGGTTGTCACTTGTTACATAGCTAAGGTTGCTATTGTCAAAAATCTCATCGTACATATAAGAATATCAAAACATCAAAATCTGATACCCGAACGTCATGTCATGATTCTAATCCAATTTTAATCCAAGAAATATGATGATGGCGGCAACCATCTTCTTAGTTTCCTTGAGTTCCCCTGAAATTCCAGTTAAAGTCAAGTGTCAAAATCGTCGCTAGTACTGAGTGAGCCATCTGTATAGGCGCCCCACGCGCCGTTTCCCAAACTTGTGGTAAAGCAGTAGGTACTTATAAATACCTACGATGACATGACCTCACGAACGAAATGAAAAGGGCCATGTGCAATACCTACGAAATCTAACTATGTAAATGAACATACCGCCAAGTCACGCACGCGAAACACGCTTACTTGGAATTGTACTGTACATATATACATACGTACGTACATGCAAACGTATATGTCACTTGCACAAGTGTGAATAAGTATGCTACGTTATTTTAATATAAGGTCTTTTTAACTCTCCGAATATTGAGTGACTGCATTGGACTATACAATGTCACATGTATTTCGACAATTGTTAGTATTTGAACAAGTAAATAAAATACTTGGCAAGCTTTTTTTATCAATAAATATTGAACAGGGACTTTAGTAATACAAAATCGTTGCCTATCGATGAAAAGATCATTATTTCCGGAAATCGTGAAAATTCAAAATTTTTGCAAACACATAAACTTCTCCACTTACTTGCATACATACACACGTTACAAGCTTGTAATTCTTGTGAGGCAGGCAGAGCGTAAACTGCCGTAAAAACGTTAATTATCACCACGGTTGACAAATATCTGAATATCATTTCTGAAAGGATTATACCTACCTAAACCGACATACATAACATTATCCATCGTTAAAGTGCCTTTTAACCGACTATATAATTATAAAAGTGTTTAACTGCAAGGACCCTGTTTGTTAAAAACGTGTGTATTTATTAAAAAGCAATTGGGTCAGGTTTCTAGGCCACACTGTATGCAGACTAAAGAATGGTGTAGCTAACCAGTTTTAGCCTTTAAACTTAATGTACAGGCTTTTAGCACAAAATAGAGAGAGAAAGAGAGAGAGAGGGAGGGAAAACTACTACTAGATGTCGCTTAATCGTCGTTTCGAGACGAGCATCAAGAGAATAACTTTTAAAGCACTCGCGATTACTTTCACACATAATAATGACTTTAACGGGTCTTATCGCGATAGTTTTTTAGGTAAATAAGCGATTTACCTAAAAAACTATCGCGATAAGACCCGTTAAAGTCATTATTATGAGCATCAAGAGGTTGAAAGATTCATCAGGGTCCGCTAGGCGCCCGTAGCCCGTAGCTCTCTAATTTGTGGCCACACTGTATACAGACTAGAGGATGGTTATGTTAACCAGCCTTTTAGAACAAAGTAAGTATTGGCGGGCGCACAATACAGATAGATGGCTACAAGAAACCGTCACTACACTCACACACACATGTACACGCCGTCATTTACGCGCAATCTCGAACCGTTTCGAACCGGGTAGTAGCGAGTGTGAACAGCGTTCGGTGCGAGTGGATGGCCAAATGACTCGCAAGTGTAAATATTTTTGTATTACGTGTCACAGTGTAAGTTTGATATAATGTAAGTAATGTACCTAAGTACGTTTGATACAGGTTCATAAAATTAGAAAGAAAAAGTAGCAACCATACAGTGTCGATATAAATGATCGGGGAAAAAGCGAGCTGTCCTTCTGTAAACTCCCTATTTTGTGGCTACACTTTAGACTAGAGAATGGTTAGGTTAACCAGTATTAGCCTTTGTACTTAATGTACAGGCTTTTAGTGCGGTTAAAAGCTTGGTCAAGCTTGGTTTAAGAGCAAGAATAATGTACACTTGCTCTCTAGGTAATATGTTACATGGTTTCGAACAAATTAAAACTGTAAAGGCAGGGGCAAAATTGTTCAGTTTCAGGGACTGGCGTCTGGCCTACTCCATTATATATTTGATGTATTTTTTCATTTACCTACGATAAGTAAAACAAGAACTTGTACAGTTTACACACACTTGCGTAACAGCCTTGTATATTTTCCAAAGAAATGCAGGACTATCAGTATAGGATTTGGGAAGTATACGCGACCAGTAAGCAAAAAACGTGGATACTTTCCAAGTATAATTGTTTAACAATACGTTTGGAAACTATACAGTATAATAACACTATAGGTTAGTAGTTAGTACTGAGTAAACCAAACATATCGATGCATGCCGGTATTTTTTTATAGAACGTAATTAGGGAGTGGTGGATGTGTGACTGGTGATCATCGTATTTTTATAGCCATTAACATTCTATCTAACCGGTATAAGTTTAATAAAAATGATTAAGGTAAGTACATTTTTTTAACAGGCCGTTTTCACATTTTACGTGTTACTTATTTACAAACTTTCAGTGTTTCGAGCCCTAATTAGTAGGTAATGCCTGTGTTTGAGTGGCATGCACACTGTTTTGCTAAAAGACCTTGGAAGTAGAATTAAATATAATGTCTACTGTTGCTACGTGTTATTAAACAACAGGCAACTAAAACACGAACCAAATCTACAATTAATTCCTTATTTAGTAAATTTTTATCATGCAATTGGTTTTTTATGATAGATCAACTTATTTTGGTTTTACAAACGCAGTTAGGTTCAAGAGTAGGTAACCCTCAATTTATTCCTTATGAGCAATACTTCTTTTTATAGAAATATAGTAGCATGCATACAGCAGGCTAAAATTAAAATGTACAAATTATTTGGAAAAAGTACGTACGTTTGTATAAAAAGGCGGAAAACAGGCATCACGTGGGTATCCTGCTAAATGGCTGACATTCAATTTATCGCGGGGTTTCATAGGTATGAGTATGACTACATTCAATCTGCAAAGAACGAATTAGTAGGGAACCACTTACAAAACTATCCCGGTAGATGGAGCCCTGCCACGCGTTAGCAGGCTAGGAAAGCACCGCGGTAGCCCAGTTGGTAGTGGCGTCGGCAGTACAAATACCGAAGGTCGCAGGTTCAAATCCTGCCTGCGGAGGAAAATTTTGCAGAAACCGGAGTCGGGTATTTTTTAAACCTATGCTTGTTATTTAGACAGACACCCTGTACGCAAATGAGGCTGGCAGGTAAATAAATGTCTTCATCATCATTATGAAGTCCATTAGGAAGGATATAATTACTCAGTGGGTAAGTATCTTAGTGACATATCGGTAAGGGTCTTAATTGCGCTGAACAACTCTAGGGGGCTTAAAAACTCTGAGGGTTCATGGGGTCGTTTGTCGATTAGGTCCCCACTGTTTTCAAGCGGTAAGATAGAATTGGTTTGATTGCAATGCAGCGTGGTACCACAATTCTACCCGTAGGTGTCGTAAAAGCGACTAAGGGACAATCATCCTGGGAATTTTCAGCAGCGTTCCCTGTAAATGCAACATCTTGAACTGCCAAGCGTGGTGAGTATGGCAATACCAACCCGATAGGGGGCGAAAATATTTATCAGGATTGTAAAGCTTATTTTCGGTTAAAAAGGCCATTATAATCGGATTTCAGCTGGAAATAAAGTTAATCTCACACGCACCGGATGATATTGCGGTTCGTGACAATTGTGACCGATGTCATGTCGAGTGTTGCCGGCTTAGAATAGCATCATCCCATTTCTTTCCCGTGGGTGTCGTAGGAAGCGACTAAGGGATTTGAGAGATAATATTATGTATTTTTGGAAAACTTCCAAAATTTTCACCGCAGGCAGGATTTGAACCCGCGACCTTCGGCATCAGTACTGCCGAAATTGTTTACCTAACACGAAAAGTGTTTTAAAATTTGGTATTCAAGAGGTATGTCCTTTTGTTACACTCTTGTGAATGACTCTCAGACTTTTATCAGACATGGTGTAAATGACCGTTTTTACTGCCTTTTACGCTCTGCCTACCCCTGCAAGAGATATAGGCGTGATATTATGTATGTACGTATGACTGCCACCATACAAATGAAAACCTATGACAGCTGCTATTTGATGCAGCGAAGAGTGCATGTAATGTGATATTTGCACGGGTTTTCATAAATCCCTTTTTTCAAAAAACTGGATACCACACCGGATAATCATGAGGTGTGAGTGCAAACGGCTTAAGCGAGACAGATGGAGAAAGCGCTCATTAACGCAAACCGATTATTGCGGCATCCAGCGAGAATTTTCAGTACAATTTAAATTGCAGAGTACCTGGAATTGGAGCTCAAGTTTAGAAGTGAGAAGCCAACTCAAGAGTAACCTGGTCGGCTTAACCGGTCGTGTATGAGATGTCAAATCAGTACTAACCGTATACAAGGGGTCTCATATGGGACGCCCTACACAAGTAGAGTTAAAAAAAACTCTCGAGTGGAGGCCACGCCTCGGCAAGCGTAGCGTTGGACGCCCTCCGGCCAGATGGACCGATGACTTAAAAAAGGCGGCTGGTAGCGACTGGATGGCAAAAATGGGAGATCGTGCCTTATGGCGTTCCCTGGGGGAGGCCTTCGTCCAGCAGTGGACTGCAATAGGCTGAAATAGAAATAGATAACGCTCTGCCTACCCCGCAAAGTAATAAGGCGTGATATGTGTATATTTCTACACTCTACTGAATATGGGTCACCCTCCGTTTGACAACCGATGTGGCGCAGTGGTTAGTATGCCTGCCTGCCACGCATAGGTTCCGGGTTCAATTCCCGGTGGGGTCACTCACAAAGTTGACATTTATCACTTTGTGAATTTGTTCCCAGTCTGGTTAGGACATTGCAGGCTGAACCACCTGATTGTCCGCAAGTAAGATGGTTCCGTGCTTCGGATGGGCACGTTAAGCCGTCGGTCCCGGTTGCTGTCTATGATGGCGGTCGTTACACAACCATGTTAGAGGCCTGCTACTTGCAGTAGGCGGTTGAAAAACTCTAACACCAGGGTTCATCGGGTCGTTGAACGACTCGGTGTCCCACACGAAAAAGAAGAAAGACCCTCCGTTGGGGCCTATAGCCAAACTCACTACGCCTGATATGCGAATTGGCGAGTGTAGTGCAAGATGTCGCACTCGTCTTGCATCTTTTAGATGCTTTTTACCTAATTGGGGTGATGCTATTCTAAGCCGACATCACACGGCAAACACTTCATTAACGAGAAATTATTACCACGGCATCCAGGCCAAGGCTTCAGTACTTCTACTAACTCTAGATTGGACTTTGCATTCTTATTTAAATTGCTGAATACGGTACGTAATAAATGAGACTTTCTAACTTTTTACCCGACTGCCTCAGAAGAAGGGTTATGTTTTTCGAGAGTATGAATGTATGTGTGTGAATATGTATGTAGACAAGAAATTTCTTTTTCACGGGCTACAGCCCAAACGGCTGGGCAGATCTTGACAGGTGAGGTGTCGTTAGATTTCTCTCAGCAGCGCCAGTGCCACTGCCCATAGAGGTATTAAAAATTCATAAATTCGAGATGGCATATTTTTATTGCAAAATACAACATGGCAATTACCGTAGTCGGGTTTATGTTTTTTAATACATCTGCTTGTTTTATAATTTATTTGAGGCGTGAGAACTCGGCTATCTATTGAAAATTCATGTATATCTGCCCTCCTGATATCTACCTCAACACAACTAGCTACTTTAAGTTTCTCGATCGGAATCAGGGGATTTTCCAGTGTGAAATGTAGGTAAAGTACGGCCGTTCGAATATGTCATATTTGACATCTGTCACACCCATACTAGATAACAGGTCAACAAAGAAAAAATTACTCTATGTCCTAGTATTAACATGATTTTGACAGCTGTCAAGTATGGCTCATTCGAGCGGCCGTGCAATAGTCTATGTTACTCAATGATAAAAAAATGTTTCAATCACAAAAACAACAGCTACGAACATAGACAAATCCTTACAGAGAAGAATGAAGACCATGCATTTCCAGCGGGCTTTTTACATAATAAATTAGCTGGCCGAGTACCTGGACCCGTGGGACAAGATTCTTTTTCATTTCAATTTCAAATTAGGAGCAAGATCGCACTTTATACAAGTGAAAACAAAATTGGAATTTTGAAAATACCCACGAAAGTTTCCTGCAGCGCTCTCTTGTAAGTTAGAAGCGTAAAACCTATCTATGAACATCCACCAATCAAAATCATAGGTACCCATTACTGAAAATCGCATTGTAATCGGACTAGGTAGTGCTTTTGGAGATAATTAGGACCATTGATTGGCACAAACAAATGTCTATTGCAGCGCCCCCCCGTGAGTTGTTCGCGTAATACCTATCTAAGAACATGAAACGAAAAAATACAAATCCATCACTGAAAACCGCATCAAAATCGGACTAGTGGTTTGGTAGATATTTGGTAACATAGGTTTGCCTTTGCACACACAAACAAACACACATTCTCTCACCCCAAACGCATATACCGTCTCCGTTCCGTCGTGGGTAAAAATGGCTTCTTTTTGTTATACCAGGAGTAACATAAAGGGTATTTAATAAGCCGAAATGAGGTGAAACGAAAATTTGGACATCCATAGTATATCCATCAGCTGATCAGACACTCTACGACTTATTATTTAAAAAAAATGCCTGTCGGATACACCCATAAGATACAAAAAACGGAGAGAGTTGACGAAATGATAACGGTTCGAACTCGGGCTACGGAACCCTAAAAAGTCACAGACTCGTTAAGTGAACATAGGTGTAATCATTAGTGTATCAATATCAAATTGTTTCATAGTGAAAACCTATTCTTAAAAGATATCACAAAAAAGCGTTCCTTTTTATTAATATTGAAATGGAAATGTATAGTAATATTACGCAGCTCATTATAATTGTGAAGAGATTCTTTGATATAACTCAATATCTCCACTTGAGTGGTTAAAAAAATCACTGTTACAAAAGAAGCTGCTTCTCTTTGTCCAGACAGAACACTTGAACTGTAAAAATGATATTATTATCCTTATTATATAGTTCTTACACAATATTATCAAAGGCTCTAAGGATCAGAAACCTTACATAAGATCACAAAAGGGCAAGCGAGCCAAGTATCAAGGACGAAAAACCCTTACTGGCGCGCCGCTTGCTACGCATCGTAGCCTTTTCGTAGAACTGCTACGTACCATTTCGTAGCACGCCTACGAAATAAGGGTGTTCATTTTTATCGTAAGGTTTTCCCTGTAATACTTTATGATTCAACTTATGTTCTAGCTAGTGAAGAGAAAAAGTCGATAGGGCTCTATAATGAGCTATTGAATGGCGAACGTGAATGGAGCGCGAAATAGCCTGCGTTTACGTAACTAAACTGATTTAAGTTCAGTCTCTCGGGCGGAAAGTTAACATAAGCTTTCGTTAAAGATGTTTTGTCGTGTGATGCCGGCATAGCATCACCCCGTTTCTACCCGTGGGTGTCGAAAAAAGCGACGAATGTTTAATTATCCAGGGAATGCAGCAGCGTTCCTTGTACTGCGCTCGTCAATCCGCCTGCCAAGCATGGTGAGTATGGCAATACCCCCCCTAGAAGAGGAGGCCCATGTCCAGCAGTGGACTGTTGTGACTATAAGGTATAGGTAAGGTAAAGATGTTTTACTACGATAATGATCGATGTATGATGTTGTGTTTGTTAGCTAATTAAGGTATGCGTAACTAATGTGTAGTTATAGGTTAAGTTTAGGAAATATTCACGCACGAAAAGAACGTTACAACATTTACGATATTATGTAAAACTACGTGGGTATAACGTTAAGAAAGTTGTATTATGTAATGTATAGGAGTGAATCAAGGCTAAGTTAACCTATCACTCGTGAAAGGTTAGAGTTTCGATCGGTTGCCCTTATCGGGGGGACTGTCTATTATCATTTGCTTGAAGCGAACTGAATTGAGTATATGAAAATTACTCCTACAAACCTCTGGCACGATAGTTTTACTAACTTTCTTGATATATAAGCGTTGTCTGTGTTGATGATGGCGTAACCAAGGTGTCGGTTATGCGCACTCAACTCGTTCAATATATTTATGCAGTGTTCCACGAAAATACTTCAATTGCGCCACGAAACGTTAGAATTTAGGTTGGGAACGGGGTTGGGGCAGTGCGCATAATCCATGGTGTCTGACAGGCCCGCGGCATTCTGGGTCAGCCCGTGTCCTGTCAGTGCGGGAAACAAGTGGAAGTATATCCAATCGAATTAAGATTATTCAAAGTTATAAAATGATTCGAGGAAAGAGATGTAGCTTAGGGAGGATGTCGACGCAGAGTTTGCATTCTGCTACACAAGTAATTCAACATGCGTATGAAGCGTAGTTTGAAGGATAAGAATAGATAAGGCAGCAGAGATCTGTGGCGACGGTGGCGGTGGCGTCGGCGACGTTTGCCGCAGCCAGCGCGGCGTCCTTGCACACTAATCGCGCGAGTCACGCGAGGGGGTCGATAGAGGCCGCCAGCCTCCGCGTCAATTATTCAGCACGCGACCACCGCCGACCGCCGCCACCACGCGGACAAAGAGCGCGCACTGCAGCAATCCACACCAGCAACACGTACCAGCTGTACTCCGTCCCGCGCCCGGCACCGGCTCCTCAAACAAAGTCTCCACACACTGAACACTGGGTTTTACCGCTTGGTCGCGCGCGGTGGTCGCGCGTTACGTAAAAGGCGCGAGGGTGCGCGTGTGAGCGCGTGCGGCGCGCGCGGCGGTCGCTCGGAGCGGGGTCGCGCGCGGAGTGCCGCCACACAGTTATGCAACGCCGCCACACTGGCCTGGGGAAAATCGAACCCGGGGCGCGGGGGGTGCGCGCGCACCTACATCGATACCAACCGCTACAACCTACTAACTTCTGAAGGTGGCATTGTTAGGCGGCGCCGCGTTTGACTTTAGTGAATCTCCTTGTCAGCGGCGACGGAACGACTAGACAGCGCGGCGACTTCTACTCTTCGACTATTATCAACAAATTCGCATCCTATCCCCACTAATCCTTGCAACAAGCATCTTTGATCGCATCCAAAGTTTTCTAGTTTCGTGTTTTTCCCCACCCGTCAGGCGGCAAGATGGCTGCCATCCGCGCCGCAACGCCCGGCGCCCGTCCTCACACGCAGCCCGCCCGCAATTGACATTACACCGGCAGCGGTGGACGACCAGCGCACCGCCGCGATCTCTCCCGAACGCACGCGAGATCCTTCACGCTGTAGGAAACCAAACCTTGGGAGTTATCTTTGCCAGACACCGTGTCGCGTTAGAGGCAATATTTGAAAGTTCTTTAAATAAAATTGTCCGAAAAAGTTAATTAGAAAAACGGTCCATTCGGTACGTGCCGCAAATAGAGATACATTTTTGTAGCCTATATTTTTTCCAATGTGTCATCTTTCTCGGCAGGTTTATTGGTCTTGAGCCTCTGATGTCCATTGCTCACAAAGTATCTATCATTCATAAATAAACAATTCAAACTTTGCAGTCATTTTTAAAATGTCTATTCCTAAATTGCAATAGCTCATTCTACGGCAACTAATGGTATAATTTCCAGTTCTGAGTAAAGTTGTGCATTAGGTAAAGGCATGGC
The DNA here is from genome assembly GCA_024500475.1 of Phthorimaea operculella. Lineage (NCBI taxonomy): Eukaryota > Metazoa > Arthropoda > Insecta > Lepidoptera > Gelechiidae > Phthorimaea > Phthorimaea operculella. Next base: position 13,429,932 of record JANFCV010000002.1, read on the forward strand.
GTGCTCCCGCCGTAATCGGGTCACGTAGTGTGACCTTCGCCGTAACTAGGGCTGGCGATAACCAGCCGAGTTGGCTGGAACTCTGAATATCAACATACCACGGGTCCACCATGTTTAAATTAGTTTTTTCTCATAATCAAGATACTTAAAAACTAACAAAAAAACAAATACTAACTTATTAACTTTACTAAGACACTCGTACGTTACAATTTAAGTCACAGTATTAACTAATAACATGTACAGTCTAAAACGTTGAACTGCATACCAACGATAAGTCACAGGGAGGGGGTTTCAACATACCGGACATCATAAAATCTTTTTAATTTTTTGCCACTTTTTCTTCTATGGTGAGGAATACCGAGACGACAATCAGGTCACGTAGTGTGACCTTCGTCGTAACTAGGGCTGGCGACGACCAGCCGAGTTGGCTGGAACTTTGAATATTAACACAACGGACATCATAGAAACTTTTTAATATTTTTCCATTTTTTCTTCTATGGTTAGGGATACCGAGACGACAATCGGGTCACGTAGTGTGACCTTCGCCGTAACTAGGGCTGGCGACGACCAGCCGAGTTGGCTGGAACTTTGAATATCAACACAACGGACATCATAAAAATCTTTTTGATTTTTTGCCACTTTTTCTTCTGTCGCGTGGGAATCCGAGACGACATTATATTGTTTTCAACTATCAATGTTATACAGGGTGATTGGAAATTCGATGCATTCCCTGAAGGTGGTTAGAGGGGGGGCCATTTCCAACATATTCTTCCATGGAACCAGGGGTCGGAAATGATTGGTTACAAAATTATTAGGACTTTTGATTTTTTAAAGAAAATTTCCCGATTTCAACTTTAAAAGTCATGCGAAAGCTAGCCAAACCGTTTTATGCATAGTTTTTTGACATGATCTTATAGCCGTGATGGCCATAAATAATAAGACTAGCTTGGTACGGGACTTCTTTTACTGAGCGTAGGAAACCCTTGCGGGTTTCCTTGAACTAACACGACACAGTATATACAATTTTAAACAGAACTAGGTATCACAACGTAACCTTGAACCAACACGACACAGTATATACAATTTTAAACAGAACTAGGTATCACAACGTAACACCACACATATCAGGTATAAAATGAAAGCGGACTATTTGTACACTAAGAATAAATAAATATTAACAAATCTGGGGCTTCCAGTGTGGCTCCCAAGGATTGAATGCCTCAAAAAAAAGCCAAGAACGGTGACGTTTCGGTGTCGTGTTCCAAATTTAAATTATAAAATGATTCGAAAGGTAGATGTGGGGGTGGCTTAGGGAGGATGTCCATGCAGAGTTTGCACTCTGCTACAATCTCATAGTGAATGAATAGGACAATCATTTTAGTTACAAGTTTAGTTAGAAATACTCTTCTTTTTTCATCGGCTCGATTGATGTCTAATAAACGCAGACGGTGGTCGTAACACTACCATAGCAGAGGTCTAATACTTTGTACTCCGACAAAGATTTATCATTTCAGTTTTAGGTTGTTTAGCTCAGAGCTCCATTTCTGAATTGTCGTAATCCTAATCGTGCGAAAATCTGCTACTAATTGTGCTCGTATCACATGTTCTACTAAACTTATTAATTTATGCACACCCTTATAAATTCACACAAACCCTTAACATTTAAAGTGTCGAGTAGTAGAACGTAATACGAATGGTTAGACCACTCGTTTTAGATTTCCGTGCACGGATTTGGATTACGACAATTCAGAAATGGAGCTCTGAGCTTTAAACAGCCTAAAAACTGAAATGATAAATCTTTGTCGGAGTTTTTAAACCACCTTCTACAAGTATTAGACCTCTGCTATGGTAGTGTTACAACCACCGTCTGCGTTTATTAGACATCAATCGAGGCCGATGGTTTAATATGCCCTCCGGAGCACGATATTTTCTTACGGACAATCAGGTGGTTCAACGTGATTTTTTAAACCAAACTGGGAAAAATTCACAAAGTGTTGAATATCAACCTTGTAGGTAAACTCACGGGAATCGAATTTGGAACCACAGACTCCTGAGGGGAATGCTCCATCCATTAGACCACGAAAATACTTGAAAAAGTTGTCTAAACAGCATTTGCTGACTTTGGCGTAGTCGACCGACCATAGTCAATTGCCTTGTTTCGCACGCCGCTTTTTGCATTAATGCTAATTATTTTATGAAAACATGTTTGATTGTAGATTATTGTACCTTTTGGTTAGCTAATGCAACAGAGAACTCTGTTATGAAGTTTTTACGGATTATTCCATAGTGATTTTTTACAGTAGATTACTATGAATGTTGAAAAAAATCCCTTTCCACCAAAATATTTTCATGTTTTGGCGCTGTATTTTAAAAAAGAAGAGTATTTCTAACTAAACTTGTAACTAAAATGATTGTCCTATTCATTCACTATGAGATCATGTCAAAAAACTATGCATAAAACGGTTTGGCTAGCTTTCGCATGACTTTTAAAGTTGAAATCGGGAAATTTTCTTTAAAAAATCAAAAGTACTAATAATTTTGTAACCAATCATTTCCGACCCCTGGTTCCATGGAAGAATATGTTGGAAATGGCCCCCCCTCTAACCACCTTCAGGGAATGCATCGAATTTCCAATCACCCTGTATAACTATAATAATAAGGTATTTTAATTTCATGTAACTTTCAGGCAACTTTAAGCATAGGTAAGCAGTGAAAAATATTTCAGATAGACAATCTCTGTATAAAAGAAGCTAATCTAAAGTATACTTAACAAGCATAATTATTATAAAACAAAAACCCAACAGCGGTAATTTGAAAGTTTTTTTTTTTTTTTTTATCTATGATGGGCTTACTCTTGACCCCAATCTTACCCTAGAGCAGAGATGGGATCTACGGTGGAGCGAGCTTGCCCAGAAGATGCCTATTCACTCTAGACTTAAAGAGATTCAGGTTATATGCACTCGGAAATACAGACGCAGGCAGGGAATTCCATTCTTTAGCCGTGCGCATAATGAAAGATGATTTGAAGCGCTTAGTGCGTAATGTGGGTATATCAACTAAGAACGGATGGTAGCCGGCCATGCGTCTGGATGTCCGATGGAAGAAAGGAGACGGTGGTATGAGCTCATGCAGCTCACGGGCACACTCTCCGAAGTACAATCTGTAGAAGACCGATAGGCAAGCAACCCTGCGGCGGTGAGCCAGGCTGTGAAGCTTGGTCGCCACCAGTTTTTTATCGCCTATTAATCTCTTGGCTCTGCGTTCCACCGAATCCAGTGCAGCAAGTTGGTATTTAGCCGAGCCATCCCAAAGATGACAGCAGTACTCCATGCAAGATCGGACTTGAGCTTTATAAAGAGTTAGAAGCTGTTCAGGCGTGAAGTACCGCTTGACTTTATTCAGGACGCCCAACTTTCTAGCTGCAATTTGAGCCTTGGACTCGATGGTGGTGCCGAAGTTGAGGTCAGAGGACAGCTCCATGCCAAGGAGTTGAAGAGTGTTGGTCACTGGAACAGATGTACCCCGAAAAGTAGGAGAAAAGGTGAAAGGACTCCTTTTTGCGGAGAAAAGACACGCCTGCGTTTTTGAAGCATTGAAGCTGACGAGATTGTCATCGCCCCACTGGGAGACGTTACTTAACGTTACTAAGACGTTACTAAGTTTTATTTTCAGATTGCTGAGATGAATCTAAAAACACCTGATATGACATTATACGCCTAGCCAATTGGGCTGGAGCCCGTGAATAAGAATTTACATACAAACTCTCAAAAAACATAACCCTCCTTCTAAGACAGTCGGCTAAAAAGAAGACTGGTAATATACACCTTAATTCGACCTTTGTTTCTTGGGGAAAGTTGTTCAGTTTCATGGGCTAGTTCATCCCTCAAAACGAACGCAGTACTTTTCCTAACACCCTGTATAATAGACAGAGTAGTATACTTAGTAGTAATTAAATGAAACAGTGGGCTGGTCACATCACGTCTTAAAACCGAGATGGACGGTGAAGTAAGCGAGTTCTCGAGTGGAGGACAGTCTTGGAAAGCGTAGCGTTGGATGTCCTTCGATCAGATAGACCGATAACTAGAAGAAGGCGGGTGGTAGTGACTGGATAGCGAAAACAGGAGATGGTACTTTGGATGGAGGCTTTTGTCAAGCAGTGGACTGCGATAGGCTGAAGGGAACTGAACAGTACCTATACCAATGACATATACCTATTAAGAAAAAGACCTGGTTTTATTCGGACGGAATTCTGGCAACCCTGACTGTCACCTAAGCCTACCAGTATCACCGAATGTGGACGGAGACCTAATTGCTGCCCCAGAACACAGATAAAATAACTTTACTGTCCCCTTGCTTTATTACCTGGCCGTACTTTATACCTTGATGATCGATTCAACTCCGAAACGGTATTATATTTTATAGAGTATTAGGAACAAATTACGATACATCTCATGAGGTAGCTCAAACTGCTTATGTGGTGCAACAACCGCATAATAACATAAGCAACATTTAAACTGAAAATACATAGTAACATTTTCGTTATTTTAAAATCAATAAATCACTTACTTGTGTATTATTTATCGCAGAAGACTATTCGACGGTTTCGACTGCTTATGGCAGTCTTTGTCAAGAGGTCGACAGGTCATATGCGGTCGCCCGTCAGCCTGTGACCTACGAACATATCGTTTGATTTCCGTAATCACCATCATCTTTTCAGCCATTATCCACCCACATTTGGGCTTAGGCCTGCTCTATCTCGTCCTATTCTATGCCAGCTTTGCCTAGATTTTGCTGACAACCTTCACAATGTCGTCAACCTATCTACCTGTGGAACGACCTACGTTTCTCTGCCCTGCTTTTGACTAATTTGGTGAGCCAAAAACGACGTTTTTTTTCTTTTGAAATACACAGTAAGTATAGGTAACAAAAGATAATCTGTTCCGTGGTTTAGGAAAACAATTATACGAAACACTTTGTAGGTATATTACTACAGTGTGTTTTAAACTGACCTGTTTTAATTCTCGTAGCATATTGCTACGCCCTCGTAGCAACAACGATAGAAGATTATGAGCAACTAGAGAAAATCTAGAAAAAGTTGCGCTATCTCAGACTTTTATGTGTATTTATTTCCTACTTGGTTTCCACTTCGCAACTTCGCCCACATCTCAGTGGGCGTGTGACAAATATGGAAAATAACACTTTTTTTTATTGCGTGATAAAATCTTTTGTTACCTAAGTCCTAAGAGCTTAGACACCTACATAGAAAGTTGCATCACAAAATGAGGGAGACGGCGCGCGGGCGCCTTTAATTGCATCGTTTTCAAAGCTAAAAGACCCTGCCCATCTCCATCTTTATCTGTTGGTGTCATCAAAGCCGACTGAGGTATGAATCCAGGGAATGGGAAACAGCGTTGCCTGTGAATGTCTACAACACTTTGCACTGCGTACGTCTTTCCGTTTGCCAAGCGTGGTAAAATGAGAATACCTCCTAATAGAGGAAAATTCATACCCACCAGTGGACTATTATGCCTCTCTGTTGATGCACTGCCTGCCACACTGCCAACCCCGGAAGAAATAAAGGCATCATTTGTAAATAAAGGAAGTGTCTCATTTTTAGGTATCCTTAACAAGGAAAACGAGTACGGAATAGAAAATACCCCAATCCAAATATAAGGTCCTATTAAATTCACTGCAAATATTTTAAGGGCATGCGTAAATATGTATAAGAAAAATATCAAAAAATCTACACGCTAGATATTTTTTTTCATTTTCAAACAAACTTTTTGATTAATTATGTGAACACCCTTTGACTGACCCGACTGACGTTCCGCCACGTAGACAGGATTCACTTACACGGCACGCACACTAACAACCAACCAATTACAGCACCTTTTTTTGGCGCGTAATTTAAATTTTTCGAAGTGTGTGTTTCTAGGACAAACAGGGTGCACTTTGTACGTTTTGTTTTTTTTTTAGTTAAATGCATTTTTGTCGAAAATTAGCGTGTAGATTTCTTTAAAAATTTGCCTAGTATTACTTACTAAAATATTTACTAAAATATTTGCAGTGAATTTAATAGGACCTTGAGGAACGAAGTGAGCGTAAGAAACATGTAGGGGCCTTAAGCACATTACGAACGTGATCGGTCTACTTAAATAATGGCTCGCATACAAATACATAGATTCCCATCGAATTTCTTATACAGCAATCAATTTACCTATATGACACTTTGGTTTGACCATACTAAAACCACCACTTCTCTAGTGTTTATACAAGTTAGTACTACATCTCAGGTAGGTACATTTTTTTGTATGTAAGTATAAAAAACACTCACCACACTAACTTTTATCGGCGGATAGAGTACCTATAGAGCCTTTTTTCTGTCATACATACGAGGTGTAAGGGACGGCGTGACGAAAACTTTGCAGTTGTGCTCAGACCATAAAACTGAACAATTTTCCCCATGATGTTCCATGGTGGTAAAATAATGACGAATACAACGACGACGTATCAGATCATGAGAGGAATTGTTATGAACCTTCAGTGAAAAGATATTTTATTCTCTCTCTCTTTTATCACTTTTTTAACTGGCGGGAGGTACCGCAGGATATGGAGCAGTAGCGGAAGCTCATTTCGGAGGCCACGATCCATTTCGGATATCTGAATTACTTTAAATTGATACCAATAAATAATGAACCATATTCAGGCTAAATTTTACGATCATCAGTGTTATAAGAAATGTTATAGAACTCTCGAATGAAGTATCTGGCAAAATCGCAACTCTGTGCATAATAATAACTATACAATCGCCCATTTCGGTCGCTCTCGAAACAGTTAGGCAGTAGGCACAGATCCAAAGAGATCTTACAATACTTGACCTTATTCAGAGACTTTCGAGTGACAATTTACATGTGTGTGTACATATGTTCTTAAAACTGGAATAATATCGGTACCGAAAAATTGTAACACAAAACAAGGAAACAAATTTATTAGGGTTTCGTAGTCTACTAGAAACCCTTATAGTTTCGTCAAGTCTGTCTGTCTGTCTGTATGCCGCGCCCTCATAACTCCGTCAGTTTTGAAACTATCGACATGAAATTTGGTGGGAAGATAGATCGTGTTGACTCAAATTAAGATATGTTAAGAAAAAAATATTTCAAATGTTTTTTGGACCCCCTCCCATACAAGTGAAAGGGGGGCAAAAATATTTTTTTTTCTCCTGTAATATTGAATAGGGTATCGTTGAATAGGTCTTTTCAAACTAAGGGCAGGTTTCTTTGGAACAAAGTCACTAAAATGTTTCTGTCTCGAGATATTTGCTTTTAAAAGGGGCGTTTTTGAGCCATAATTTGTTCCAGCTGTAACTCCTAAAGTATAAACGCTAAAAATTTGAAAAAAATATGGAATATACTTCTCAATCTGAAGTTACCATGAAAACTATAACTGATACTGTAACACTTAAGATTAAGGAAATATTAAAGTTTTTCAATTTGCGGTTGGTAACCATATAGCTGCAAACAAACCAGCAAAAAAATTAAGTTTGTAACTCTGAAAAACCTGATATTTAAACGTTGACTACGAAACCCTATTTGTGGGCGTGTCTGACACGCTCTTGGCCGGTTTTTATTTAAATGTTTTTCTACTATTACTTATTTATACTAAAGATTTTACTGAGTTATGAACCTTTTTTACTTACCGAAGTAAACGAAATACACGATAGAGTGATACGGCTTCGAATAGCATCACCCCAATTCTACCCGTGGGTGTTATAAGAAGCGACTAAGGGATAATTACCCTGGGAATGGGCAGCAGCGTTCCCTGCGAATAAAACATCTTGCACTGCGCTCGCCAATCCGCCTGCCAAGCGCGGTGAGTATTACAATAGACCCCGATAGGGAGAGGCCCATGTCCAACAGTGGACTATTGTGGCTGTTAAGGTTAAGAACATGATAGAAATACAAAAATCAACTCTTTCATCTCTTTCGAAATCCAACTACCTATGACATTCAATAACTCCAGAAGTGATATCTTAATTAAATTAATAAATATCCTTGGATATATACCTATACTAGAATGGCCATGATCTTTTTTATTTTATCTACACTCATTTCGTAATATTCGTTTTACAGAAGCGAAAGTACGAACGTAATGAACTGCATTACGAATATACAGCCTTTAAAAAAAACTTTCATACTACTGACTGGCAGCTACATAAAGTAACTCGATTTCTAGTATTTGAAAAGAAAATAAACGAATTGACCCGCGTACCAAATTGTAATCTGTTCCAATTTGACACTGGCCAACAGTAAGTCAAATGAAAAAAAAAAAAACAAGTGTCACCCGGGCGGGACGACACTTGAAATTATGAGGACTTATTTATTATTAAATCTATGCTTCAAATCATTTTTCTTGCTTTGCAATGCTTTTTAATTTTAAAAGTTGTCCAGTTTCTATGAGCCTCCATTTTTTCGTTTAGTTAAAAAGTTACTTATGTACAAAAGTCGTTCAGTTGGTGGTTCAGTAGATAGGTTTGCAATCGCCATAGTGCAGTGCGGAGGTTTGAATTATTTTTCATAGTTTTTCTTGTAGAGTGTAGATAAAATAATGTATGCTACTGCATATAATTAGGCTTTAGAATGCTCGTGTCAAACTATTATCACACTCGGCTGCGCCTCGTGTGATAAACAGACACTCACATCCTAAAGCCTCTCATTATTAGGCAGTTGCATAAACTACTATTACGTTACACGTAAAATACTGCAGATTATACTGGGTGCCATATTTCAATTGCACCCTTTACATCACTTGGCAGCAGTAGGTACAAACAAACCATTCACACACCCTTAACGTTAACAAATAGGAGTAGAAAATGTCTACCAACTTGTAGACCTTGTGGTAAGACCAGCGTCGTTGCAGGCAGCCTTACAAATTTCAAAAATGCAGCCTTACGAATTCCTAGCATATTCCTGATTTGTGACTGGCATCAGCCTCTTCCTTAAAAACTTAGTATCTTATTTTGTGTGTGTAGTACACAGAAGAGATTTTGATATTCCAACTACGTTACTTTAAGAAATTTAGGAATGATTGCTTAATAGATATTTAAAAAGCATTATAAAATGTGTAAAAATATTGTATTGCTGTATTTTCTGTTTCTATGTAAGTAGTTACAATTATCATTGAGTAGTTCGTTTTAATTGTGGTTTTTACCATTTTAGCATTACCATATAAAATTTACAAGTTACTAAGAATATAATGATTTCAATTTTCAATATATTTCTATCTATTTCATTTCTGTTAAATATGAGATAGATAATGATCTACTTAAAGCATATTTTATAATATAACATACTTAATCTAAACTACAATACTTTATAGTATCTACTTAAATAAAAATACTGATAAAATGTCTCACAGAATACAGTTTTAAGTAGGAGCTAAAATATGTATCATCATAATTTTTAGGAACAATTAATCTACTGTTCATCACATGACCTTGAGAATACAAATCATAATAAATATCCACACCCACCAGAAATGATAACAACAATATAAATTAACTAGGATTTGAATAATATTTCCCAAATTACCTACATGTATTGTCTTTAATTTTATTTACACCAAAAAGGATAGAACCAATGAGTGATTACTGGTGAAATGTAATTCATTGTTTGTTTGAAGAAAGGTTCTGTAAAGGCCGGATGTCATTCTCTCTCGCTCTAACGTATATTTATTCTTATAAACTCGCAGACCTCGGTAAGGTATGCAAAAAAATAAAAAGGCTGTGTGTGTTAAAGAAAAACTATATTTGAATGCAAAAAATTTAAGAAAAATCTATTTGGTGGCAACAACTTTACAGATCCTTTCTTTATTCGCGGATGTTATATCTACTTATGTAACTACTAATAATTTACACATCCTATCACCAGCATAAGTTACAAGCAAATAGTAATTACATTCTGAACAACAGTTGTCCATTTCAACAAAGTACAAAATATATTTCTTAAGGTTCTATCCTCTTTTAACCCAACAAAACTAAATCCTACAATTACATAACCTGAGTCATAAATGCGAGAGCAAACCTAGAATACTGCCGAGCTGCTCTTCCAGAGTTTGCTTATCTTTTCCATTGTCGACAATCAGGTCCCAATCTTCATAGTCATCTAGATCACACTCTGAAGTGACATTGTCAATGCCTTCTTTGAACACATAGCCCCTGGAGTTTCTTGTGTCTAAGTCTGCGGAGATTCTTATGGTCCGTATGATGTCTTTGTATGATTCTTTGAACCAGCGGATGTCAGTCTTACGGCGGATATCGCTGACTATCCATATGGGTCGGTCTGGAGCTGGAAAAAACAAAAAAAAAACATATTAATATAAAGGAACTTAACTTTCTTATAATAAGGAAAATATGGGGAGAATGAGAAGGAAAGGAAATTTTATAATCAATAACAGCTTATCAAAAGTAAACATTGGAAATCAATTTGTTCCCTTGTTTTATAAATGAAAAAACTCTGTTTATTACCATTTTGACAAGCGGCTCTACAGAAGCACCCATAGTCCTGCTCCCTCATCTCGTCACTCCATTTGATCATGTCCAGTCGGTATTGTTCTTTGTATTCACTGTCACTGAGCAGCTCGTTGAGGTTGAGGTTCTTTTCCTTGGCCCAGTGGCTCTTGATTGGCTGAGATATCTTTATCACTTCACATCTGTCTCCGAGCCTGGAAGTAAAGTAAAAAAAGTTTAAAGTGGGATTTGAATTGCATCCGCGACATTGGGAGGTGAGTGTGAACTCATTTTTCATTCCTTTATTGATCAAAAGTTTATGCTTTGTTAGATGGCAAGAAAATAGGATAAAATATTACTTATAAAAATATTGCTTGGAAATGTTACTGTTGCTATTTTTATCACTGCCAGACACAATTTTCGTATAAATTAGTATCTCGTGAAGGTTAACAATACGATCATGTAAATCACTCTAGCACAATAAAGAACTGTACATATGTTGCAGGGATATTAAAAAAACTGTGATATTGTAATTTCACTAGTGCCATTATAATTGCACTGATTTATTGTCAATTGTTTGCATTACTTACATTTTAACGGACTAGTTTCAGTGACATTATAATTTCACTCGACCGATACAGTAAAATTGTAAGGCAGTGATATATTGACAATAGCACTGATTTGAGAAAGCCGTTAGATTATCAAACCGATTGCTGATTGGTCCGCTTTCGTTACCAACATTAGCTACAAATATTCAGCATAGAGTTAGGAAATAAAAGACAGGTTTTTGCAAATTATTTCTTATAAAATTGTATTTGTAACTTTTATATAGTTACTACCTATACTGTAAATATAAGAATCAAAATATTCTGAAAATGTTATAGCACTTACCAATCATTAAATTGAATAATTATAAGCTTTTAATAATGATAGGTAATAGTGGTCATAACAAGTTGGTAACTAGCCTCAATTTATGGCTCTGAATAAAGCTTACATAAAAATAATGAATTAAAATGTACTAATAATCGAAATAATTATATATAAATCTGACGATTGTAACACTTCCTTATGTTTACGATCACTCATTTCGAAGATATTGGCTAGAATTTTAAAATAAATTCCTCAAAAACACCAAAAATATTTAATCACGCTCCTATGTTTACAATAAATATTTTGCAAATGGCGACTGTTTATGTCTTGACCAATCACATCACGCGGGGCTCCCACCACAAACATAACTTATAATAAACCTAGATTTATTATAGGTAATATCACTTTTGCAGTCCAGTGAAATTACAATATCACTGAAATAAGCCCGTGAAATTATACGAATCTGTCGTTATTGACAATAATCAGTGTAATTACAATGTCACTAGTGAAATTATAATATAACGTCTTTGACTAAATCCCTGCAACACATACACAAAAGACTCTTTGTGGTAGAGTAAGTTTCATAACCTCTCTTATCTAAGTTCAAGCTAAATATAACACAAAAACGTGGTGAAATCTTACAGTTTTTGTAAATGGTCGGTCAAGAAGTCCTTGCCCGACTTCCTTTTGCCACTGAACAGCAGGATAATACGTGGAGCCATCCTGAGATCACAGCAAACGAATAGTTCAAGCAAATACACAAATATAGCTAGTTAATTAATGTGTTGAGCAAATAAATGCAAAGAAAGTCAATCTTAGCAACTCTAACTGCGAAAACTCACGTCTATCAATACAGAAAATTAAGAAAATTAGTGTTTTCCGCTGTAATAAACACGAATACAACTTTGTTGTTTTGTTCGACGTGACGTGACGTTTATCTTTGTTGTTGTTGTTGTTTGTTGTTTTAAAAATTCATCCATCAGGATAGGCAATGGTACTAGCCATACAGCCTAGTCTTTTATTAGTTCTTTCTGTTATCTTTTCAAAAATAAGGCATTAATGCCAATTCTTCTATAGTTCATTTCTTATTTCCAATAAAAACAAGGCAAAAAGCCATTTCTTCTATACATTCTTGTGTAATTTTCAGGTTCATAAAATTCCATGTCCGGGTTAAATCCATGTCAAAGCTCTCCAACCGTGGAGATAATAAAGTCAAATATTGGATTAAAAGTGGCAGGGTTCGATAGAAGTTCTTGAAGCGAAGGCGGGATACTGTCTTTGTAAATATCTTGCAGCTTGTCAATTAATAAAATTCGGTTAATATTTAAAGCGGGACAGTTGAAAAATATATGTTCCAGCGTTTGATTTTCATTTAGAGAGCAATCTGTACATATAGGTGAGTTAATAATTTTCATGCGGTGTAGATGGGCTTTAAATTTACAATGACCAAATCGTAACCTGCATATTTGTGTGAAGAATCTTCTTTTATAAAGGTATTATTCTTAGCGAACCAGGTTTCTCTCCAAGATTCTTATTGATTGCAGCATACCATGCACCTTTTTCTTGTATTATAATTTGACGTTGATTTATCCAGCTTTGTCTAATTTCCTCTTGAATCAATGGGATTAAATCTCTCCATGGAACTGACATTCCTCTGGGTTGTCCAATTAAGCTATTGTTTATTGTTCTGGCAAGGTAGTCAGCTGTTTCATTACCTGACACACCTTTATGTGCTGGAGACCATAAAAATTCAATTGAAACATTGGCGTTGTATAGTGTTTGCCACAGCTGTTTAATTTTATAAATAATATAATTTGTACTCAGAGTGTTATTCTTTAAAGCTGATAAAACTGACATACTATCACTAATAATAAGCCATTTAGGAAAGAGTGATTTAAATTGTTTATATATTCTAAAGCGGCTTGAATTGCTGCAGCTTCTGCCGTAAATATACTGCAGGTTTTTGGTAGTTTATATCCATTTCCTGTCTTCAAGGCACTGTGATAGTATGCAAGAGAGACACCAGTATCAGTTTTTGAGCCATCAGTGTAAATATGCTGGTATTGTGGCCATAATGATAGTTTCTCATATAGCTCTTCTCTAGTTCTAATGGAGTTATCTATAACTATATTCATATTGCAAAATTTGCTTTCAAAAGCTCCTTCGTAACATGCCAACTTGTCAGATTTGTGAATGTTATGCCTTTCATCATAAACTTTTATTTCAGAATAATCAAGCAGAATGAAGGGGAATTTAATTGAAGTAGATGCAGAGGCCAAAGTTTGATTTTCAGCGATTTTCTCTAATAAGGAATGGTGAGTAAAAGAAAATAATTTCAGTAGAAATCTAAATTTAAGATATTTAAATCTTAACATCAATGGAGGTATATTGCATTCAACTTGCATAGAAACAATAGGTGTTGTTTTCATTGCACCTGTTATTAAACGTAAATTTTTATTCTGTAAAGTTTCTAACTTTTTAACCAAAATAGGATTGGAAGCATAACAAAGAAAACTATATTCAAAGTGGGAACGTACCACAGACTTATATAACATAAGTAAAACTTTAGGATCAGCCCCCCATGATGTTCTAGCGAGGGATTTAAGAACATTAAAAGCTCTAGAAGCTCTATCTGACACATAACTTACATGCTTATTCCATGATAAATTTCTAGTAAAAATTACTCCAAGAAATTTTGCTTCATCCTCTACTGGCAATAAGCTACCATCATAATATATATGAGATATTAAAAGTCTAGATCTAGTAAAGATCACAACTTTAGTTTTCTCTAGACTAACACTTAAATGTAAATAATCAAAGTATGTTTTTAATCTTTCTAATGCTAAATTTAATTTGATTTCTGTTGCTTGCATGTTAGACCCAATACAATATATAGCTAAATCATCAGCAAATTGTAAATTTCTTACTTCGGTACCCAGTATACTATTTAATTTATTAATATACAAGATGAACAGCAAAGGACTTAAAATTCCACCTTGACAAACACCTAAATATGACGATTGTGGTCCATATAAATTATTTTTAAACTTGACATATACTTGCCTACCATTTAAAAAGTTGAATATCCAACTAATTAATTTTCCAGGTAAACCTAACAACTGTAACTCCGCAGCAAGCACATGGTGATTAACATTATTGAAGGCTCCAACAATATCAAAGAAGACACAAACTACAAATTTATTAAATGAGAAGGAATGATGAATGTCAAGAAAGAGATTATTCAAACTTTCGATTGCAGAGTGACCACGTCTAAAACCAAACTGATTTGGAGGTAATAACTTATTAGATTCAATAAAAAATTCCAGTCTTTGTTTTAGTATTTGTTCAAAACTTTACCTATACAGGATGTTAATGCTATAGGTCGATAAGAATTACAATTATCCGCATCTTTACCAGGTTTCAAAACTGGAATTAAACAATCAACCTTCCATTCAGTGGGAATTATGTCATTAGACCAAAGAAAGTTAAATATGTCCAAAATCATTTTTTTACTTGACAATGAAAGATTTTTTAATAACTTATATGGAATATGATCTAAACCAAAAACAGTATCTCTTCTAGAGCTAAGTGCACTAATAAATTCATTTAAAGTAAAAGGTGTAATTAAATAATCATTACCACCAGTGACTGGAGAGTTAACAGTAGTAGTGACAATATTTGGAGAAACGGTTGTGTACTTATTTAAAAATGCTGGTATCCAATCTGTGTTAGAAGACCGTATCACATTACATTCAGTAAAAGATTTATTAAACATGCGCATTGTTTTCCATATTACAGACAGAGGTGTTTGCCGGTTAAATGTTTCACACAAAGCCATCCATGAAGCTTCTCTTTCCCTTTTAATGGTAAGTTTTTTAATAGCTTGTTGTTTTTTAAAATAGATATAATTTTCTAATGTTGGGTCATTTTTAAATTGAATGTAAGCAGCTTTAGAATTATAATACTGCTAAAGTGCAGGCATTATTCCACCAAGGCAAACGTGGTCTTTTCCTACGTGTTAAATTTGGCTGCACTGAATTATTTCTGGTTGTGGGATTAGCCTCAAATGCACAATTTAGTAGTAAAGAACAGAGATTAGAATAGGATTCCTGGGGTCGTTCAAAGTCAAAGTTAAAAGTAGTTAATTTGTCACTAACTATTTCTTGATATTTTTCCAATCAACATTTGAAAAATTTGGACGGATATAATTTCCTTGATTTAAATTGGAATTGTTAATTCTATTTACAGAACCAAGGATACTAGTAACAGTGGGAAGATGATAACTCCCCATTGGATCATCATGAACTGACCAGCTACAACGTAATGATAATGAGGAAGAAACGAGAGTAAGATCCAATGCATTTGGTTTCCACACATGTGAACCCACAGTAGTTGCTTGGCCGTCATTAAGGAGGCATAAATTATTATCATCAATCACATCTTGCAAAATTATACCACGCGCATCAGTTGACGTGCAACCCCACGAAGTACTGTGTGCATTGAAATCCCCAGCCATAATAAGAGGCCCCGGTACAGATTTAATCAAACTATCAAGACGGGAATAAGTAAAGTTGGAAGGAGAAGCCAACGTGGGACTATAGAAACTAATTATTGTAATAATTTCATTGTTGAAATGTAACTGAACTGCCAAATTTTGTAATGAGTTATCAGAATATGTGTTTAACAAATTGTAACGCAAATTATTTTGTATTAATATAGCAACACCATTGTGTTTAGTACCTATATCTAATCTTTCGATGTTAAAACCTTTAATTTTAATTTTTTCCTGGTTTTAACCAGGTTTCAGAAATAAGTGCTACATGAATATTATTATTATATAAAAATAAGTAAAAGCATGTAAATTACTAGACAAACTTTGAGCATTCCATTGAACAATATTTAACTGATCCATAAATTAGAATTTACTTAGTTTTATGGTCTGTAGTTTTATTGATACTGAATGAATCAAGTAAAGCGCTTTTATACTTTGAGTAGAGATTGGGATGGGATTTTCAGCATCTTTACTAGCTGAAATAATTTTTATAATTGAAGAAATCAGAAGATTCATGAATTGTTCCGATTTAAACAATTGTTGAACTGGGTCTATTTTACTTTTTAGTGGGGAAGTTTTGTTATTAAAAACTTCAGAATACGAGGCCCTGCGCATCTGAACTTTTATCTCCTCTGCTTTTGAATTTTCACTGGGCATGATTTGGCAATTGCAACATGTTTTCCTTTGCAGTGAACACAGACTGCTTCTTCTGGCCGTTTTACGCAATCTTTATAATTGTGGGAATCACCGCAGATTGAGCACCTCTGGGCGTTTTTACAGAATTTACCAATGTGCCCAAAGCGCAGGCATCGCAGGCATTGGCTCACAGGAGGCGTGTATGGCCTTACTTCGAAATACCAGCTGTTAATATCCACATAATCAGGAAGTACTGCACTAGCGAAAGTTATCGATACCGCTTGTGTTGGTACCAAGCAGGAGTTACCTTCGTCATCTTTGGAACGTCGCATGAATCGGCGTACAGATACAACATTTCTGCAACTAGAAATTCCATCATATATTTTGTTTGTTGCTCAAGTAAGTTGGAACGATTGTTATTACCCTGTCACTTCCGTTAATCTTGCTGGAATAGTCGCCCTCAACTTTAGCTCTTTTGAGACTTGACATTATTAAGAGCTGCATTTGCTAACCCTGGTCGCTCAAATATAACCGCTATTTTGTAACGATTGATTCTTTTCAATTGCTTGATACCTTTGTTACTAAGCTTCAATGCGCTTCCCAAGCCCATCAAGTCTCTCTCACCTATCGGCGTCTTGTCGTCCGCGCTCTCGTAAATTACTATATATTCGAACTCACCGCCATCCTCCGGATACTGACGAATGTAGTTTTCGGTTTTATAAGGCTTGTATTTGTCTACATCGTCGTCGCCCGCATCATCGCTCATAGCGGGGTCCTCTCCTTCGCTTACCTCTCCGCCATCGTTTCCCTTTTTACGTTTGCTTTTGCGACCCATAGCTGGGCAGCAAAGCTGTGTTGCTTTTTTATTGCACTATTAGAATATAAGTTACTAGTAATTAAATTTACTAAGAAATTCTCAGTTTATTCTGCAAAAAGCAATTTTAAAATTTTCTTTGAAAAATTTTCACCCTTTCGATTCAAATTCCCGCCAAAGAATCCCGTTTATCTTTTTTAGTTGCTTGTTGTTTTGTTGTTTTAAAAATTCATCCATCAGGATAGGCAATGGTACTAGCCATACAGCCTAGTCTTTTATTAGTTCTTTCTGTTATCTTTTCAAAAATAAGGCATTAAATGCCAATTCTTCTATAGTTCATTTCTTATTTCCAATAAAAACAAGGCAAAAATGCCATTTCTTCTATATATTCTTGTGTAATTTTCAGGTTCATAAAATTCCATGTCCGGGTTAAATCCATGTCAAAGCTCTCCAACCGTGGAGATAATAAAGTCAAATATTGGATTAAAAGTGGCAGGGTTCGATAGAAGTTCTTGAAGCGAAGGCGGGATACTGTCTTTGTAAATATCTTGCAGCTTGTCAATTAATAAAATTCGGTTAATATTTAAAGCAGGACAGTTGAAAAATATATGTTCCAGCGTTTGATTTTCATTTAGAGAGCAATCTGTACATAAAGGTGAGTTAATAATTTTCATGCGGTGTAGATGGGCTTTAAATTTACAATGACCAAATCGTAACCTGCATATTTGTGTGAAGAATCTTCTTTTATAAAGGTATTATTCTTAGCGAACCAGGGTTTCTCTCCAAGATTCTTATTGATTGCAGCATACCATGCACCTTTTTCTTGTATTATAATTTGATGTTGATTTATCCAGCTTTGTCTAATTTCCTCTTGAATCAATGGGATTAAATCTCTCCATGGAAGTGACATTCTTCTGGGTTGTCCAATTAAGCTATTGTTTATTGTTCTGGCAAGGTAGTCAGCTGTTTCATTACCTGACACACCCTTATGTGCTGGAGACCATAAAAATTCAATTGAAACATTGGCATTGTATAGTGTTTGCCACAGCTGTTTAATTTTATAAATAATATAATTTGTACTCAGAGTGTTATTCTTTAAAGCTGATAAAACTGACATACTGTCACTAATAATAAGCCATTTAGGGAAAGAGTGATTTAAATTGTTTATATATTCTAAAGCGGCTTGAATTGCTGCAGCTTCTGCCGTAAATATACTGCAGGTTTTGGTAGTTTATATCCATTTCCTGTCTTCAAGGCACTGTGATAGTATGCAAGAGAGACACCAGTATCAGTTTTTGAGCCATCAGTGTAAATATGCTGGTATTGTGGTCATAATGATAGTTTCTCATATAGCTCTTCTCTAGTTCTAATGGAGTTATCTATAACTATATTCATATTGCAAAATTTGCTTTCAAAAGCTCCTTCGTAACATGCCAACTTGTCAGATTTGTGAATGTTATGCCTTTCATTATAAACTTTTATTTCAGAATAATCAAGCAGAATAAAGGGAATTTAATTGAAGTAGATGCAGAGGCCAAAGTTTGATTTTCAGCGATTTTCTAATAAGGAATGGTGAGTAAAAGAAAATAATTTCAGTAGAAATCTAAATTTGAGATATTTAAATCTTAACATCAATGGAGGTATATTGCATTCAACTTGCATAGAAACAATAGGTGTTGTTTTCATTGCACCTGTTATTAAACGTAAATTTTTATTCTGTAAAGTTTCTAACTTTTAACCAAAATAGGATTGGAAGCATAACAAAGAAAACTATATTCAAAGTGGGAACGTACCACAGACTTATATAACATAAGTAAAACTTTAGGATCAGCCCCCATGATGTTCTAGCGAGGATTTAAGAATATTAAAAGCTCTAGAAGCTCTATCTGACACATAACTTACATGCTTATTCCATGATAAATTTCTAGTAAAAATTACTCCAAGAAATTTTGCTTCATCTTCTACTGGCAATAAGCTACCATCATAATATATATGAGATATTAAAAGTCTAGATCTACTAAAGATCACAACTTTAGTTTTCTCTAGACTAACACTTAAATGTAAATAATCAAAGTATGTTTTTAATCTTTCTAATGCTAAATTTAATTTGATTTCTGTTGCTTGCATGTTAGACCCAATACAATATATAGCTAAATCATCAGCAAATTGTAAATTTCTTACTTCGGTACCCAGTATACTATTTAATTTATTAATATACAAGATGAACAGCAAAGGACTTAAAATTCCACCTTGACAAACACCTAAATATGACGATTGTGGTCCATATAAATTATTTTTAAACTTGACATATACTTGCCTACCATTTAAAAAGTTGAATATCCAACTAATTAATTTTCCAGGTAAACCTAACAACTGTAACTCCGCAGCAAGCACATGGTGATTAACATTATTGAAGGCTCCAACAATATCAAAGAAGACACAAACTACAAATTTATTAAATGAGAAGGAATGATGAATGTCAAGAAAGAGATTATTCAAACTTTCGATTGCAGAGTGACCACGTCTAAAACCAAACTGATTTGGAGGTAATAACTTATTAGATTCAATAAAAAATTCCAGTCTTTGTTTTAGTATTTGTTCAAAACTTTACCTATACAGGATGTTAATGCTATAGGTCGATAAGAATTACAATTATCCGCATCTTTACCAGGTTTCAAAACTGGAATTAAACAATCAACCTTCCATTCAGTGGGAATTATGTCATTAGACCAAAGAAAGTTAAATATGTCCAAAATCATTTTTTTACTTGACAATGAAAGATTTTTTAATAACTTATATGGAATATGATCTAAACCAAAAACAGTATCTCTTCTAGAGCTAAGTGCACTAATAAATTCATTTAAAGTAAAGGTGTAATTAAATAATCATTACCACCAGTGACTGGAGAGTTAACAGTAGTAGTGACAATATTTGGAGAAACGGTTGTGTACTTATTTAAAAATGCTGGTATCCAATCTGTGTTAGAAGACCGTATCACATTACATTCAGAAAAAGATTTATTAAACATGCGCATTGTTTTCCATATTACAGACAGAGGTGTTTGCCGGTTAAATGTTTCACACAAAGCCATCCATGAAGCTTCTCTTTCCTTTTAATGGTAAGTTTTTAATAGCTTGTTGTTTTTAAAATAGATATAATTTTCTAATGTTGGGTCATTTTTAAATTGAATGTAAGCAGCTTTAGAATTATTTACTGCTAAAGTGCAGGCATTATTCCACCAAGGCAAACATGGTCTTTTCCTACGTGTTACATTTGGCTGCACTGAATTATTTCTGGTTGTGGGATTAGCCTCAAATGCACAATTTAGTAGTAAAGAGCAGAGATTAGAATAGGATTCCTGGGGTCGTTCAAAGTCAAAGTTAAAAGTAGTTAATTTGTCACTAACTATTTCTTGATATTTTTTCCAATCGACATTTGAAAAATTTGGACGGATGTAATTTCCTTGATTTAAATTGGAATTGTTAATTCTATTTACAGAACCAAGGATACTAGTAACAGTGGGAAGATGATAACTCCCCATTGGATCATCATGAACTGACCAGCTACAACGTAATGATAATGAAGAAGAAACGAGAGTAAGATCCAATGCATTTGGTTTCCACACATGTGAACCCACAGTAGTTGCTTGGCCGTCATTAAGGAGGCATAAATTATTATCATCAATCACATCTTGCAAAATTATACCACGCGCATCAGTTGACGCAACCCCACGAAGTACTGTGTGCATTGAAATCCCCAGCCATAATAAGAGGCCCCGGTACAGATTTAATCAAACTATCAAGACGGGAATAAGTAAAGTTGGAAGGAGAAGCCAACGTGGGACTATAGAAACTAATTATTGTAATAATTTCATTGTTGAAATGTAACTGAACTGTCAAATTTTGTAATGAGTTATCAGAATGTGTGTTTAACAAATTGTAACGCAAATTATTTTGTATTAATATAGCAACACCATTGTGTTTAGTACCTATATCTAATCTTTCGATGTTAAAACCTTTAATTTTAATTTTTTTCCCTGGTTTTAGCCAGGTTTCAGAAATAAGTGCTACATTAATATTATTATTATATAAAAAATAAGTAAAAGCATGTAAATTACTAGACAAACTTTGAGCATTCCATTGAACAATATTTAACTGATCCATAAATTAGAATTTACTTAGTTTTATGGTCTGTGGTTTTATTGATACTGAATGAATCAAGTAAAGCGCTTTTTATACTTTGAGTAGAGATTGGGATGGGATTTTCAGCATCTTTACTAGCGGAAATAATTTTTATAATTGAAGAAATCAGAAGATTCATGAATTGTTCCGATTTAAACAATTGTTGAACTGGGTCTACTTTACTTTTTAGTGGGGGGAAGTTTTTGTTATTAAAAACTTCAGAATACGAGGCCCTGCGCATCTGAACTTTTATCTCCTCTGCTTTTTGAATTTTCACTGGGCATGATTTGGCAATTGCAACATGTTTTCCTTTGCAGTGAACACAGACTGCTTCTTCTGGCCGTTTTACGCAATCTTTATAATTGTGAGAATCACCGCAGATTGAGCACCTCTGGGCGTTTTTACAGAATTTACCAATGTGCCCAAAGCGCAGGCATCGCAGGCATTGGCTCACAGGAGGCGTGTATGGCCTTACTTCGAAATACCAGCTGTTAATATCCACATAATCAGGAAGTACTGCACTAGCGAAAGTTATCGATACCGCTTGTGTTGGTACCAAGCAGGAGTTACCTTCGTCGTCTTTGGAACGTCGCATGAATCGGCGTACAGATACAACATTTCTGCAACTAGAAATTCCATCATATATTTTTTTGTTGCTCATGTATGTTGGAACGTTTGTTATTACCCCTGTCACTTCCGTTAATCTTGCTGGAATAGTCGCCCTCAACTTTAGCTCTTTTTGAGACTTGAGATTATTAAGAGCTGCATTTGCTAACCCTGGTCGCTCAAATATAACCGCTATTTTGTAACGATTGATTCTTTTCAATTGCTTGATACCTTTGTTACTAAGCTTCAATGCGCTTCCCAAGCCCATCAAGTCCCTCTCACCTATCGGCGTCTTGTCGTCCGCGCTCTCGTAAATTACTATATATTCGAACTCACCGCCATCCTCCGGATACTGACGAATGTAGTTTTCAGTTTTGTATGGCTTGTATTTGTCTACATCGTCGTCGCCCGCATCATCGCTCATAGCGGGGTCCTCTCCTTCGCTTACCTCTCCGCCATCGTTTCCCTTTTTACGTTTGCCTTTGCGACCCATGGCTGGGCAGCAAAGCTGTGTTGCTTTTTTATTGCACTATTAGAATATAAGTTACTAGTAATTAAATTTACTAAGAAATTATCAATTTATTCTGCAAAAAGCAATTTTAAAATTTTCTTTGAAAAATTTTCACCCTCTTGATTCAAATTCCCGCCAAAGAATATTTTTTTTTTTTTTTTTTTTAGTTGCGTTGCTCGATTACCTTTCGTATAGGCTAAAGTGATACCGCCTCGTTATTCGTAGATTCGTAGCAGTCAAAAAAAATATACTCTGTGGTCGTATATAATACCTTGCAGCGCCATCTATCAACTAGAACCTAAACTTTTAACACTTGATAAATTGTTGCGCGAAACACTCCATAGATGGCCAGTACATGAATATTTTCTCGACTCTACCTTATCATTTGTCTACCCCGGTTTCCCTTCACGTTTAGAAGACTGTTACAGCTTTTCACGCTGCGTGGCGCTGAGGAGGTCAAAGTGTACATTTTTCGTTAAAAAGCTTCCCGAAGGTAGAGCGCAAAAACAATTAAAATATAGTGTGTAGAGCGCTTAATTATGGAATTGCGAATCACAGTCTAGGTTAATTAATTATGTAAGTTAGTGGATATTTTCCCTCTTCTTCTAGTAAAAGTACAGGTAGAGTAGGTACTCTCTACATTTTTCACCTGGCCTTATAGTGAAGTTTATCAAAATGTTCTCTGGCTGGTCGCTACTAACTGATATCTGTAACTAAATGAATGAATACTCTATATTCGATACGCAGAGTTGTATTGCTATCGCATCGCCCACACCGGTTTATTGTAGGTACCGACTATAACACATTATGGTTTATAACTATAAATAAAACCGTGCCGACACGAAAAAAAATAGCGTTATTTGAATGCCGACCGATAATTTAAATGTAGCAACAACCGCTTTTAGCTTACAACCTTAATTGACTTAAAAATGCTTATCAATAGCCTACAGTAATAAAAACATATCGACCGAACGAGTTGCTGAACAAAAACAAACCTCAATTACGAACAAAGTAGAGTTTATTTCAAGAAAGAATGATAAGCCACTTGAGCCGTTTCCTCACGCACGAGAAGTTGGAAGCACGATGCACGCTCACGACTTTCTGAACAACTCCGGACATGACATTCCACGTTTCGTTGTAGATTAGAACGGGACGGATAGCGAGCCACCCGCTGAAAAAAACGAGACAAGCAACCACGGAGCAGTCCACGTGGACTGCTTAATATCAACACAGAAGCAACGACCAATAGAAAACGGTACCGCTAATGTATTTCTCACCTCCGCACTCACACCAAGGACTGCTGCCATTTTTGTATTATTTAAACGATTCTCAACTTTCCGTCATACGTCTAGAGTTTCAAATCTTGTGGTGCGACGACAACGTGTTCCATTTTCAAAATGGCTTATAAAAACGTGGCGGTTTGGTTTTAGCTTTTACGGTTTCAGAGGTAGAGTTGAATATCGGTCGCGGAGTGTTCTGCGGTTCTTGAATTTAAAACGATTCCCAAGAACACGGGCGCAAGTTGGTGAAGGTTGGAGGAGGCCGCGGTGCAAACTGCATCGTCACAGCAGCGTGTCGTTTCCCCCTCGCCTCACCCTCTCGCGCCTCTATTGTGGAGTGTGGTGCGTGTGTGAGTACGTCTGTTCTGAGTCAACTGTTGTGCAGCTGAGGGCCGACGTTTTCATACCGCTCCCCAAGAGGTGCGCAGCCGTTGCACTCAAATCGCAATATTCAGCTCTTGAAATATGACGCTTTTTATTTGCAGACTTTGACCATTGATTTAGGGGCACCCTTCTCTGGATTTATGTTGGTACATACCTATTAACCTACCTACCATCGTATCCTACCTAACAAATACTAAAGTAACTAGGTAAATTAAGTAAGTGTTTCCATCTCAAGTCACGTACACGTAGAGCCGCCCACGTGCTACGCGTAGGTAAGTTAATTGTGTTAACTCTAACACCTGTTATTTTAGTAAAACCAAAAGAATCCTTATAATGAAATTATTCTATGTTCAAAATCAGGTTTAAGTACCTAATATGTAGTAAAAATAATAATTTGAATATAACGACCGTCAAAATTACTAACGAAGCCCGAAGCAGCAGTAAATGAGAACCTTCCTAGAAAGAAATTGACTCTCAAAAAGTCCTTTCATGATTATATTCTTGATTCAATGAAAGGGGGTCTTTTGTCAAAGGCAGGGTCCGGAAATATTAGACTTTCTCCCCTTGACGTCGCACTGACGACGCATGCTAAGAGCAACTTATTGTTAACTGCTGTTTTACATTCCTATAGGCGTTTGTTTTTCCACCAGACTTATTCCATTAAACAAATTGAACGTAAAAAGTAAATCACGTCATTTTCAATATTGGAACAACAAAGCGCAGTCTTTTTGTAAACTTTTTACCGGCCAGTTTTTTCTTTGGAACACTTTGCCGTGCAAGCTAATGACTGGCTGGCTGGCGAGACGCTTTTGAAATTCGAACCTTCTTCTAATGACCCCTGAGGAGAGTTATGCGCGGAAGTAGAGACGGTCCCTTGCTCGTTTATACGGCTAATGCATGATTTATGGAGTTATTTGTACCACTCCCCCGTCTAAAAAATGTGCAAAGTACGGATTTTATCACAAAGAACTGTTTTGATCCAAACGAGATTGTTTTTGCAAAGAAAATTTGATTTATAACTTAGTTCAGACTTGTTTCTAATTAAATGGGGGTTTAAGTAAAGAAGGGTGCGATAAAAAGCAAAGCTCTTCAAACAGAAGTGGTCTCACAAAATGGTGCCAAATTAAATTACAAACGGCTACAAACATTCAATACCTAAATCCTGATAAATAACACCTTATTAAATGTAGAGTAACTAAAACAAAATCTAAAAACCTACCTTACTGATTAGTATTATTATTAAACTAAAATAAATAATTAATGAGCTCTAATATAAACAAAATGGAACTTAAAAAATAATTCACCACGAGAAAGGCAACCAATCGTTTTACAACAATAATTTAGCGAGCATTGACGGCAATAATCCCATAGCAGCGCAACATATGATAACAACATGCCTATCAATATCATCTCATTCGTCATTCAACGCGACGCGGCCGGGTGTCGAACACACCACCACACCACATGCCACGCTCACATTATTCAGCACAAACAAAAAGGGAATAAATGCTGGAATAAAATACTTTTAATTTCCCCGGGCGCCGCTAATCGGGCGGCGTCGATGGAGGGCGCCAAATCGCCCTTTTTATTTTACTGTATGAACGCAAATCCGGCGGGAAAACGGATGGACGAGTGCGGGGACAGTGCGGGGCGAGGAGCGGTCACGCGCGCGGCATTAGCGCCCCCGGACCCCCGCACTTGACCCGCGCGAGGTGTCACCGAGCACGTTACCTACCCGCAAAAAATGGGGGGTGAGCCGCTAGTGCCACGCCACACGCCTAGGGAGAGGGGGGCGCACAGATTTTGTTTTTAATTTTTTACCGTTTCTGTTTCGATAACCGTACGCCGGACGGGACGAGAGCAGCAAAACGAAACTATGAAAAATATTTTTCATCGTTCCTGGCTCTTATTATTTTTATTTTTCCTTCCTCCTAGCTCTATTATGAATTCCAGGGCGCGCTTATCAAATTACTGTAACAATAATTCAATTGTGACTGCGCACGCACTAAGTAAAGCGTAGGTAGGAGTATGTAGGTATGTATTAGTCATTAAAACCCGGGCGCGTTTCCTGTAGGGACCACAGCTAGGTAACGTAAGCCGCTAATTGACTCGCAAACAACTCATGCCGACCGCAAATACGAGATATAACAGTTTCAGAAACAAAACAATGTCTCTACATTGTGGCATGGTTGAGGCTGACTATTGGACTTAAGCATTTAAGATTTCCTTCCTTGTATGTAAATAACAACTACTAATTGCCTATTTTAGAACATAGTAGGTAAGTTTATGGAAATAAATAAGTTATTTTTCCGGTAGGTACAAGAAGGCATATCAGGTCTTAGCTATAAAGTCTTAGTTCGTAATAAAATTTTCATCTTCTTATTCTTTAATTAAAATTTCAGATATTACACCTAAGTTTGTACTTACATACTTATTAAGAAATATTTATATTCTTTGAAATACTCACTCACTACATTTCGTTTTGTTTGGTTAGCTTTTCGCGACTCTACATGCCACATTTTAAACGATTCAAACACGTACGGAACGCCAGACCGCGCTGCTGTCGCTCGTGATAGTTGCGCCTCCCGCGAGATGTCGCTAGTCGCTAGCCACGGCGGTCTTTCAGGCAGTAAAAATACGTGCGGGTATTTCCTGTCCCCTCGGGGAGGGGGCGATAAATAACTCAGTTTGCGGCCGGCGGGGCAGCGGGGAGGGGGGCGCTGAAGGGGCGGGGGCGAGAACGTTATTTGTAGGGCTCGCGTGTGAATTATTCGTGGGTTCACGCGCGCTGTTTGCCCGTTGACGCGGTAAAGTTGTTGTACTGTAAGCTAAGTTGAGGTTCAGCAGGAAGATTTAGCGGTCGTAATGTAGCATGATTTTCTATTCTGTTCAGTAGCGATGAAGTAATTTATAGCTCTCACCTCTTTTAGAGACTTGCTTTTCCATTAACTTTTCTAAGTAGCAGATTTTACGAAGTTTGGTTTTCTCTATAAACATAAGCATAATCTTTTTCTTTAATATCGATTGGAAAGGAAACTTAAAGACAGATGGCGCTAGGCACCACCCGACTGTGTCTAGAAGTGTCTCTTCCTACATTGACATGTTCGTAATCTGTACCATTATGGACAATTCTGCCAGTGTCAGGTGATTAAATACAAATTGTGATTGGATGATGCCACATTTAGTTCCCAGTTAACCTTAGGTAGGTCTTATAAAATTAAATAAATTGCTGCATCTCTGTACCGTGTAGACGTCTTGCAGTCGCCCGCCTGCCGACCCTCGTTAATGAAATTTCATATCGCGTTCGCCGCGGCCCGCTCGGTGCCATTCTGTACGCTACCTAATTCTGGTTAAGTGTATGGTTACTTGTCAAGCGAGGGGTTCCTTTGATTTTGGATTTATTCCCGTACCTATTCACCCCTCAATTTTGTTAAGTAATTTTCATAGTGAAAAGGGTATTTTCGGTCGTCTGTTACCGTTCTTAATTGGATAAAGATTGTTTTAAACATGCCGTTTTTGGTACAAGTGTGTACCACTATACTTAGAAAAGTACAACACTATACTTAGAAAAGTAGGTAGGTACTTAGTAGGTACCACGCATGTACCAATCCCTACGTAGGTAATATCGAAAAGTCACGACCTCGACACAACTAAATCTTGTGGTTTACCATACACAGCAACCACTGGCTTTCCATACCATTGGTTTCTTCGAAGCTATACCTACCTACCTAAGTATAAATATATAGGTATACCTACCTATTTTCAAGTTTTATAGACTCGTTTTATCGACGTTTTATACTCCCCCGTTTGGCCCCTACGTAGGTACCTATACAACTTACTATAACTACTATCAAAACTTACCCGTATATTCACACGTATTCCAATAATTTCCTCCCCTACGAACACAACACTTGACTCCGCATTATATTTGCTCACATTCTGCACGAATTAGGCGTCGATTGTGTCTTAGTACCCACTTCTATACAACGACAAGTTAACACAGACTCTTGCGGTGGCACAACGTAAAAGCCGCCAGGTGTCTCTGTTAACTGGTCATGAGTTGTACGCAGATTTGTGTTATTAAACTCTCTATGACTCTCTTGAATGCAACTGTGGCGTGCGTATTTGGGAACCGTTTAATATTGGAATATGAAACTTGGTCGCCTTAAAGTTGGTTATTGATCTTGATTCTAGTGAGACATTTCTTTGACCAATCCTTAGCTCAGCACTGAATTTTGAGCAAAAAAAAGCAGACATTGAAACCGCCGCGCGCGACCTGATGGCATCTCAATCGCTTTCGAAAGCCATCCGATCGCGCACGGACCATCAGTAAGTTTTATTTCTTAAAAATAAATAACCTTTAAATATTTGGATTGGAGCGTACCGTAGTTAACGTTCCTGTGTAAAGTAAAAAGATGGACGCCTATGAAAAAAAATGACAGTTGCGTATTTCTTGTGTCAAAATTAGCGGCGTGATGTTAGAATCGAGTCCTTATGGCAGGTAATGTTAGGTATTGTTACATAAAGAGTTGAACTAAAACTTTTGAAGGCAGTAATAATGCATTGTTGGCAATATGACAATGGAAATGAAGTTGTGGGCTGGCAATAAAAGCAACACTCAAATAAATATAAGTATTTGTTGTTATTTTATTGCTCGGTTATAAAATAAAAATAAAATTTTATTTTGTTTATGTGCGTTTAGCACAATGCACAATTTTATTGTTCATTCATTACCTCCTACTAAGTACGTGCGATGCGAAACTAAGAATTATTCATATGTAGGTACCATGTAGTTTAGATATGCAGGTATTGAATGATACAATAATAAAAATGTAATTAAGTAGGTAGGTAGGTGGGTACTAGAGTTTTCCTTCACCAAAATATTTTCCGGAAATGCATCATCGGCAGTGCTGTCGCCCAAATAATGTTTGTCATCCACCCAGATTTTTAAGGGCTGTTAAAGTTTAAATTACCTATTGTCTAGGTACGGGACTCTTTCCGAGTTATTTTCTGTCTGACTCTCTCTCTCTCTCTCTCTCTCTCTCTATCTATCTCTCTCTCTGTTTCTCTGACTCAGTGTAAGGTCAGGTAAGGATCATTACAAGACTTCAGACAATCGCACCCAGTTGACACAGATGTGTGCCGTAACTGCTATCCTATCATAGTGTCGAGGGTAGCGCGACCAATGAGTCTTGATACTTGACTAATTCAAGATCTCTAGAAACGGTTACCTATAGGTACTGTAGGTGAGCCTACAGACAGTAGGTATGCACTATGACAATCGCACTCAGTTGACACAGATGTATGCCGTAACTGCTATCCTATTATAGTGTCGAGGGTAGTGCGACCAAAGAGTCTTGATACTTGCCTAATTCAAGATCTCTGGAAACGGGTATAGATTCTAAACGTGAGCCTACAGACAGTATGCAATGTGACAATCGCACCCAGTTGACACAGATGTGTGCTGTAACTGCTATCCTATCATAATGTCGAGGGTAGCGTGACCAAAGAGTCTTGATAATTGAATAATTCAAGATCTCTGGAAACGGTAATAGGTTCTACAGGTGGCGCTGTAGACATTTTGCGCTATTGACACAGATGTGTGCCGTAACTGCTATCCTATCATAGTGTAGAGGGTAGCGCGACCAAGGAGTCTTGATACTTGCCTAATTCAAGATCTCCTGAAACGATAAGGTATAGGTAGGTACTTACTACAGGTGACGCTGTAAGCTGTAGACATAGTGTGCTATGGCTATGACTATGACTATCGCACCCAGTTGACACAGATGTGTGCTGTAACTGTTATCCTATCATAGTGTCGAGGGTAGCGCGACCAAAGAGTCTTGATCATTGGCTAATTCAAGAACTCTGGAAACGGTTACATACTACAGGTGAGGCTACATGCAATATGCACTGAAATGAAATATATTTATTCAATGTTGGATACAAAAAATATCACTTATTGATAGTCATTACAAATTAATGATAAGTCATTGTAAAAAAAAGAAAATTGAACAATCGCTCCTAGTACATTGACAGCTGTCAAACCCATACTAGAAGACATACGAACAAAGCAAAAAACATAGATACCTACCTTATAGCGGCCTATTCGAGCGGCCGTACTGCAGTGCAGTGAAATGTAAGAGCATTGTTCAAGTAGTAGCGGTCGCGCTACACGGGTACAGTGTTTAACAAGTGTGTTCCTTACCAAACACAGCCCACTTATTATAACGCTCGTACCAGCTGTCAAATGTGGCCTATCGAACGGTCGTTCTGTAGTTCAGTGAAATGTAAGAGCATTGTTCAAGTAGTAGCGGTCGCGCTACACGGGTACAGTGTTTAACCAGTCTGTTCCTTACCAAACACAGCCCACTTATTATAACGCTCGTACCAGCTGTCAAATGTGGCCTACTAGAACGGCCTGACTCTAGTTCAGTGAAAAGTCATTGTTCAAGTAGTAGCGGTCGCGCTACACGGCTACATACAGTGTTTAACAAGTCTGTTCCTTACCAAACACAGCCCACTTATTATAACGCTCGTACCGTACTGCACTGATCCACGTAGGGTTGCCAAGTAGCAAGTAGGTAACCCACAGTCCCAATAATCGACGTCTCCGTCTATAAGTGGGTGTTTGACTTTATTATAAAAGTCCTATTAAATTCGGTGCAAATATTTTTACCATAGGTAGGTACTAGTCGACCGAGTCAATCTGTATGAAATGTCCAATATTTTTTCATAACAGGCGTATTGGTGAGCGAAGTGCAAAGTGTGATAATAGCAAGAACCTTGTGTCCAATTTCTGGATTTATCCCATGATCCCATCCCAAACTCAAACCATGTTCAAGTAGTAGCGGTCGCGCTACACGGCTACGGTGTTTAATAAGTCTGTTCCTTACCAAACACAGCCCACTTATTATAACGCTCGTACCGTAGTACTGCACTGCCCCACCTAGGGTTTAACAAGTCTGTTCCTTACCAAACACAGCCCACTTATTATAACGCTCGTACCGTACCTACTGCACACACCTAGTGTTCAACAAGTCTGTTCCTTACCAAACACAGCCCACTTATTACCTATAACGCTCGTACCGTACTGCACTGCCCCACCTAGGCAAGTATCTAGGTACTTACCTAACATAACATAACAAAATTCTTTATTGCATTGCGGGTAATAAAATAAATATAACCTATGATCCAACCAAAAGCTTGTCGAAAGTACCTACCTACTTTGAATGGGCTTTATCTGACAGCTGTCGAACTCATACTAGAAAACACGTCAACAAAGCAAAAAATAGACCTTATGACTTTGCATTAACATCATTTTGACAGCAGTCAAGTGTGGCCTATACGAACGGACGTACTGTTCAGTGTAAGTAGTATAGTGAAATGTCAAAACAGTGTTCAAGTAGTAGCGGCCGCGCTACACGGCTACAGCGTTTAACAAGTCTGTTCCTTACCAAACACAGCCCACTTATTATAACGCTCGTACCAGCTGTCAAATGTGGCCTATTCGAACGGCCGTACTGTAGTTCAGTGAAATGTAAGAGCAGTGTTCAAGTAGTAGCGGTCGCGCTACACGGCTACAGTGTTTAACAAGTCTGTTCCTTACCAAACACAGCCCACTTATTATAACGCTCGTACCCACTGTCAAATGTGGCCTATCGAACGGCCGTACTGTAGTTCAGTGAAATGTCAAAACCTCGTTCAAGTAGTAGCGGTCGCTCTACACGGCTATCTACAGTGTTTAACAAGTCTGTTCCTTACCAAACACAGCCCACTTATTATAACGCTCGTAGTCTCGTACCGTACTGCACTGCCCTATCTAGGGTTGCCAAGTAGCAAGTATATATAACATGCGCAGATAAAGAATGGATCCCGTACTGGCAACGTTATTGTTTGCCTCTCTATCATGTACCTACTTACCTAGATATATGGCAAATGAGCAGTAGTATGTCAACAAATTGTTGTCAATTTCGGGATCCATTCTTTATATCTGCGCAAGTTATACTTAGGCACTAATAAAAGTACCTACATACTGAAAAGGGGTCATCCACAAGGTAGCATAATTGTTTCAATCTTTCACTAAAATTAAAAAGACAACCGATGTGGCGCAGTGGTTAGCATGCCTGCCTGCCACGCAAAGGTTCCGGGTTCAATTCCCGGTGGGGTCACTCACAAAGTTGATATTTATCACTTTGTGAATTTGTTCCCAGTCTGGTTAGGACATTGCAGGCTGAACCACCTGATTGTCCGCAAGTAAGATGGTTCCGTGCTTCGGATGGGCACGTTAAGCCGTCGGTCCCGGTTGCTGTCTATGATGGCGGTCGTTACACAGCCATGTCAGAGGCCTGCTACTTGTAGTAGGCGGTTGAAAAACTCTGACACCAGGGTTCATCGGGTCGTTGAACGACTCGGTGTCCCACACGAAAAGAAAGACTAAAATTAAAATATCAATTTTCGCAGGAAATGTTACCTTCCTAGGTACCTTTGCATTAGGTACCTATTAGAATCCGATCAAACGTCTCAACAAAATCTGGACTGGGGACAAAACTACCTATAAAAATCCGGACATATCCGCCAAAAGCTGGAGGTTGGCAACCCTAGGCGTATCAATACCGAGACCGTTCCGACACGCCACATGTTTCAGAAGTTAATACAATGCGTAACAACTACACGAATAGGTATACCTAAGTACCTACAAGGAAAACACGTTATATTTCGTTAGTTCTAAGCACTCTAAGGTAATAAAATTGTAGGTAATACTGAAGTGACTACTTATCTAAATTATGTTTGTGCGTACCTTATTTACAATACTTATTGTTTTTAGATATTTCTGTATTTTCCGTACATAAAGTGTTAACCTAAAAATGAATTCACGCGGCGACACGGCATTTTTATCCAGTGACGTACTCAGGAGTTTAGCGCCCCTTCAAATAAAATTATATTGGTATTATTGTCTGCGTGTTGTAGTAATTAAAGTTTAGAAACAATAAAATATTTTCAGGATAAGGGAAAACCAAACTTAGGTATTCTTAGTAATTATCTTGTTGAAATAAGTGGGTAGAGGTACTTATTATAAAGAGCAGCTTCTTCGTTAAATTACCGTTATTAATCGGCCTATATTTTAATAGACCCTAATTACATTTCATAAATAGGTATATGTAGGTCCGTCAAGGAGACTTCTTATGTGTATTAAGAAACTAATTAAGTAGTAGCTACTTGGTAAGTACTAGAAAATCTTAGACGTAGAGTGCACATTAAATCAATCTTAATTTACGTACATAATTATCTACCGTTAATTAACTTCCTACTTCTTGTAGGTGAGCTTAAGATGTTCGTGTGTTTATGTCCAACAAAATTAAGTGCCTAAATTGCCTACCTACCTACATACGCAATTGATGTCTTCTTTAATATTACCTACAATGAATACCTTTATAACTAAGATATGCACGCTCATTTACCGCTGGTCAAATTTAATTACTAATTAGGTGCGTACGTAGGTACTTCGGATGCATTTGCAGTGCACCTAATAAAATTAACGAATTAATCGTCTTATATCGATAAAGCCAAAGCCTGGCATCATACTGCCAACCTTAAATAATATTACCTACTAAAGCAGTGAAACCACTTGCTTAAGAGGTAGGTATGATACGCCTTCGTAGATGTTCGTTCATAAGTGCTCGGGCATTAATGAAGTGCAATAGACGTAAACCATATTAGGTAGATGCCCACCCAATTACGTGGATTATCAATAGATAGTCGGCAGGTTATTGGACATGAGAGGCGGCGCGGCGGTGGCGGCGAGGCGAGTAGGTCAGTGCTGTGTCGTCGCTCGTAATCATTCTAATTCAATTTGTGTGGACGTTTCCGCGGCGCGCGTCCGCTTGCGCCCGGAGCGCTTTGTTTACACTACACCGAGCCCTGCCTCGCCACTCTACCGCGCCTCGATTAAGGACAAATCAATAAGGCAGTCGATAGCGAGCGAGTTTAATAGAGTGAGCGAGTCGAGTCGAGCGCCCTCATTACCCCCGCAATTAGCGCACGGCGCGCTCCCGCCGACGACGCACCCCGCGCGAAAAACGAATAAAAAGAGCTGCCCTCAAAATGGCCGCCGCCTCCCCCCCGACCACCCGCCGACCCCCGCGCCGCTTCGTGATTGCATCCCCGCAGCTCTTATAAATATGGCCGTATTCCTCCCGCCTTTACTGATTGCCCGTATACCCCCCGGCCTCCCCCCGCGACCGCGCCGCCGGCGTCTGAATAGATAAACGAGTCCACGTGGACTGACTCGCTTATAAAAATCGCCTCGGCCAACCAGACTCTTTTGGCGCGCAATTCTACCCAATAGATGTTCGAGAACGCGTGTAACTCCGCCCTTAATAAGCGATCTCGGCGTTTGAGCCAATGGCGCGCCCGCTTTCGACGAGTTCTGCTCACCGACGTCGAAGCGGTCCACGTGGACTGACGCACACATGAGCGCGCGTATAATGCCTCGAGTGGAAATAGCTATGACGGCGAAATGTGCGACAGCGAAAAAATAAAATGCGGTCGGTCGGTGCGGCGGCGGAGTGCGGAGCGAGCGAGTGGGTGTAAACAGGGGATATTTCTGTGCGGCTCGTTCATTATTATTGAATGCGCGGCGCTAATGGCAAGCCGCGGGTCGCAGGTCGCGCTTCCTGCTCCTCCTCGTCGTCGTCGAGAAACTATCGTTGACAACAGATAACCACTCCACTAGCACAAACATATCCTCGTAATCGTTCTAACTTACTAGAAACCTGGATAAATAAATACACTTGAGAACTATTTAAGTAGGTACACAATTTATAAACACCGCATTTATATCCTATTCAAACTTCTAGAATCTGATATCCATAAAAAATGCTCACCTACCTGCCTACCTCAGAAAAAAGAACGAGATCCAACATTCGACAACAAAAAGTAAAAGAAATACATCAGACGGACAGATAGGTGGGTATGCGTGGAGCGTTTGTGCCGACCTCCATCCGATAAGGCATGCTTGTCCGGCCGGTAGCCACGGAACTCGCCATTCAACACAACACATACCTCGTTCTCTGAAAAAATAACTTAGCAAGAATTGTCAGGTAGCGCCTTAACGAGCACCGGAATTTGCGCCCCGACAAAAGAAAAACGGCGCCCCAGACATGAGTCAGTTTCAAAAAATTTATAAGCAGAAATTTAGTTTATGGTATCCCCTCACTAATCCCACGAAATTAACATAATATTATTGTAAGATCATTTTATTGTTCGTTATGTAAACCACTCACAAAGAAGATAACAATCCGCTATGAAAATAGCATTCCTTCGCGAGAATTATTGTATCGTAAAATTGATGTTAAAATTTCTATCATTCGTCGCATAAGTAGGTAGTTGTACCTACTAGTAGGTAGGTAAGTATCATGTAATGAAATGATAATGAATCAACGACAGTGGGTGGGATTGTATTTTACTGATTAAGTTATAAGACAATTATTTTCTTCTTGTAGTGTATATTGATGTGACGTAGTTAAATAAGTTTAATTAAAGACTAAATAATTTAGGAAGAAGTTAATAATTTCTTCATTTTTAAGTTCTAATCTGACCTATAGCATACCATACCTAAGTAATTTTTTTACACGCGTCTTTATAATAATAATGTCTATGTGAGAATAAATAATGATCTCTCAATTAAATACAAATCTTCCGCTGGCTTTTACTCTCCACTACACATGTAATTACTTATACATTTTAATTTACATCGACGTGTCTGCTCCAATGATTTAGGCTACGATAGGTCTGGCAGTAGCAGTGTAAAGTGTGTTATTAAAATGTTTGATCGCATGTTAGTGTAAAGTGGAATGATGTGTCAATCAATGAGCGAAGAGTGCGATATTACGCTCATTGTTGGCGAGATGATGCCACCGACAGACTGACATAGATAGGGCTGTCAGTAATAATTGAAAGTTGCACTTAAATATGCTAATATCTGGATATTAATTGACCTAAAAGACAGAAAAACATTTATTTTATTGCTCAGAAGAGTTACCGGTGAAACTATAAAATTAAAACAGTTAATTTGACTTACATTTAAACGTACCTATTGAAAGTCAGTCTTAAGTGCGAACTGTTTAGCGTAGAACATTCACCATGCATAGTATAATGTGCACTAAAATACCTACCTATACACATAGCTCGAAAAAAATACAGGTTGCACACTCGTTACACAAATTATTTGGCCAAATAAAACCGCATAAAGCCGGGCATGTCCAGCCTAAACTGATGGCTGGCAACCTTAGGTGGAGTGCGGAGACTGTAGAGTGAGCGATAGACGAGTTGCACAACAACCATTTTGTTTATTGTCGATGACCGGCCACTCGACTCTTCGAGTGCGGGTTTTAACAGATGGGTGTCGAGATAATTATTGACTTAAGTTATGAATTTCGTGATGAGACCGGACAAAGATCATGTGAAATTTAATAATTGATATAGAAAATATTATTTAGAATTTACTGGTCTTACCAACATTCAGCGGATTATATTTCCAAATCAAATATTAAAACATTGATTAAACACTATACAAAGGAGATGAGAAGAGAATCTAATAAAATATCCCAAGAGTCAGTTATTAATTTTCATTTGCGAAACCAATCCCATTTCATAGCTCAACAAGTAGGTAGGTATGATTTAGATTAGATTTAGATTTAGATTCATTTATTTCACATTAACAAATTCATAGTTACAGTAAAAATACAAGATAAAAATGTCAAAGGTTAATGTGATCGTCAAAAACATAGAAATAAAAATAGTAGAAATAGGTAAAACAAACAAAAATTACAATTTAATTCTGAGAATCAGCTCATACTTACAGGCATTTCAAGCGATAAAGTTAAACCAAAACATTTAAACTCATCTATTCATAATTCACACCTATACAAAAGTCAATACCCACGGCGTCTATCTAAAGCCTGATCGCATGCAATTTCAACTGTAGCCATTAAATATTAATTCCCGAGCAAAAAATCCTGAGGATCTTCGTATGAATAAAGGGTCGGTCAGACCTTCTGGGAAGCGGAGTGGCCTTTTCGAATGGTTGCTTTTTACGTGACACAAGGGCGGGTTATACAACTAATTGTTCACGCCGGGTAATTATGCAGCGTGTTTTGTTTACCAAGTGCTGGGTGATCGGGCGCGACGGTCGACCGCCGCCGCCGCGTGGGGCGCAGCGCAGATAACACACCGTTTGTTTTACTCAACACTCGCTCGCCAATTAATGGCTTATTATTTATACAGTTTATTTACTGTACCTACTAATCTTATCGCAGTTTGCAAGTAAACTTTGTCATCGACAATAAAGTGAGAAATGTTTTTATTGGTGAACTATATATTTGTTACGTACCAACAACAAGATAAGAAATAGGTTTAACTTCTTGATACAGATACAATAAATCAAACGCAACAAACAAAATTTTACTAATGAACCTACTAAAAGCTGTCTTTGAATAAAATCCCATTAAAATGGAACATCGACTTGAAATGCCAAATTCTTAATATTGACAAACACGATCAGATAATGTGTTTATTACCATTTGCAAGGTTGTAAATTAAACGGACACGAAATATCGGGTCGATAAACTTACCTAATTAATTAGCGCTTATCTTTGATCGCCTAACTAAGCAACTAACATAGCTAACCGCTCTGCTTGAGTGAAGGGGAGACAAAAATATAAATTATTTGTACAGAGAACGAAGTAGGTACAGCAGGTAGTAAGTTACCCCATTATTTTTTGTATGAATAGTTCAACTGGTTCTGGTAGGTACCTACTTTTGTCACCTGCATAAACTTTATATCCGTAGGTACTAGATTACACAAATAAAAACTTGAAAGTGTGCCCCTTCGCTAGCCCCGAGCCCCTATAGCAGGTGTGAATTTATTACTGTATGGGTAATTTCTACATAAATATTCACAGAGTAAAAAAAACTGATGTGCCAATGCAATAACTACTTTTAGGTACCTAAACAAAAAGCCAAAACAAAAATAGTTTCCTGAACTAGATAGTACCTAAAACAAAGCTGTCTGTCTGCTTTGCATACAATACACTTTTATTTATTTAAATTACTTCTGCTGTCTTATAATAAATAAATAATTTATTTTAATTTTAATATTAAATGATTTATTATAATGCCTTATAATAATTTATTTATTATAAGCCCATAATATCCCACTGCTGGGCAAAGTCAATACAACATAATATTTTCCTTGATTTTGTACCTACAGTTAACACTAGACAATAAAACTACGTATTTTGTCGTGTGTGTTGCCAGTTGTCATATAGTCATATAGGTATTTTTAGTCGAAAATATTGACGAAATTATTTAAGCGCCCCCGCCCAACTCCATCCCTGCACAGCGCGATGTCGCAGCGATGTGGGCGCGATATCGCTGTTATTTATCGTAATCGCTCCACAATCGGCGCTCGCACATCGCAGTAGCTATCGAGTCCATCTTGGTTCAATGGAGCGGCAGTTTGGAATCGGATATTTGAAGGTACTTATCTTTACATACAGTCCAGCAAAAAAGAGTAGAAATTAAATAAAATGGAACTAAAAATATTTCATACTAAATTGTTGCCATTCATAGTCAATGTCCCTATTTAATTTTGAAATTTCATACAATGTGGCGCCCTCATTTTCATCTGCTCTTGTAGGTAATTGTTCTTTCTGTAGATACAGCGTGGTACCTATTATAGTATATTCTGTGGTGGTACGTAGGAAATAATTGATGAAACTTATTCAAGTGCCCCGCCCTAACGCCGGCCCTGCATAGCACGACGTCGCAGCGATGTGGGCGCGATATCGCTGTTATTTATCGTAATCGCTCCACAATTGCCGCTCGCATATCGCAGAAGCTATCGCGTCATCTTGGTTCAATGGAGCGGCAGTTTGGAGTTGGATATTTCAAGGTGCTGGCGTGCTGGGAAATGGCCTTTAGCTGAATTTATATTTACGAAGGTTATCTTTAGGTACCTATAAAAACAAATCTACTGACTGACTCACTGATACAACGACGCACAGCCTAAGCTACTACAGCAAGAAACATGAAATTTGGACAGTAGGTTCATTTTGACCTTGTTGTTCTATATTAATACAACGTGGTAGATACGTAGGAAGAAAAGAAACTTGTGAAACTTATTTAAGCGCCCCCTCCCTAACTCCGGCCCTAGACGGCGTGATGTCGCAGCGATGTGGGCGCGATATCGCTGTTATTTATCGTAATCGCTCCACAATCGGCGCTCACACATCGCAGGAGCTATCGCGTCCATTCAATGGAGCGGCAGTCGGGAGTTGGATATTTGAAGGTGCTGGGAAATAGCCTTCAACTGAATTTATTTAGTTATTTTCAACAATGGTAGATAGGTAGGAGTGGCAAAGAGTCCATGCATACCGGTTCCTATCAGCTTCCCTTTTGAAAATTTAGAAATAGAAATCTATGCTGTCACATCAATCTACTTTCATTTACCTACTGGCCGGAGCATTTCTTGCTTCGGCCTAATTTCGTCAAAATTCAACCCTTCGCCACTAGGTAGGTAGGTATGTAGGAAGAATCTGGAGACTGAAAAGCCTTATTGTTACCTCTAGCTGCTCAGGACAGTTTGCCTTCATGAAACTACTTCTTAGGCAGAATTTTGTAGAGTGAACTGATAACTTTTTAAACGTAACGTAACGTTAGGTAGGTACAGTGTTTAATCAGAGGAGGGCCCTATATCAGCCCTAAGTCACAGTATATTGATGTAACGGTAAAGAAACTCGACCCGTTTCTGTTGAATGACAAGGATTGTCACTTTCGGTTTCAATAATAATAAAAAATGTCACGGTTTATATAAACTGCATTAATTATTTAGCCCTGTGAGTAACAAAGGCTACTTATTCCACGGGCATTCGGGGAACATTTCCCTCGGGTGTACGGGTGAGACTGGGCCAAGCGTTTATATGAAGTTTCCGTACTGCTGAGCGCAAGCGAAGCCATTTTTTTGCTGTGACTAAGTCTTAAGCCCACACAAGTTTATCATCGAGTACATTATCTTGCCGGTGGGTGCGCAGGCGCAGGCAGGCGGGGACAGGCGCCAGGATGTTGACATTGCGCAGATAACAGAAGGCAGGCTAAAAAACATAACCCTTCCGATAAACATGAGCTTTTTGTGTGCATTTCCTATTTCGATTTCTCTGTAAAAAGCTTTTATAAAAAATCGTAAGGTTGTATCATAAAACAATAATGAAACGAACATTACAACCAAACCCTAAAATAGGAAAATACCAAAGTGAGAAAGTTCATAGCTTAACGTACCTATAATACTTAGATTTCTGTAAAGGAAAGTTCTGTAGAAATATCTAATTTTTGTACTTACTTATATTAAAAACCTATCTAGGTAGAACGTAGTCGTTCCTGTGTGATGCCAGCTTAGACTAGCATCACCCTATTGGGTGCGCAGGCGCAGGCAGGCGGGGACAGGCGCCAGGATGTTGACATTGCGCAGATAACAGACGGCAGGCTAAAAAACATAACCCTTCCGATATAAACATGAGCTTTTTGTGTGCATTTCCTATTTCGACTTCTCAGTGAAAATATATTTTTGTTTAGCCAAGATTAACTACCTAACTACTTATAAAAATCTAGATAGGTACTTATATTTACGGACCATAATTTCTAGTCTGTCTAGGTATTCTATCTAACCTAAAATTCGATTTCTATATTATTTTATTATTTAAATTGTGAAGCAGGCTTCCTTTTCAACGCATTGTAAAAGTTAAATTCCT
This sequence comes from Phthorimaea operculella, assembly GCA_024500475.1. Lineage (NCBI taxonomy): Eukaryota > Metazoa > Arthropoda > Insecta > Lepidoptera > Gelechiidae > Phthorimaea > Phthorimaea operculella. Next base: position 13,471,078 of record JANFCV010000002.1, read on the forward strand.
AACCAAGTAGTAATTATCTAGGTATACTAGTTACTTTACCATCAGGCTTTTAATGAAATAGCATTATCGCACCATGCTGCTTAAAATAGTAACAAAATTGTGAGTTTCAACACGTAAACTGATAAAAAACTTGGAGTCGTTAATTATTTCCTTTATACACTTTCCTTCCCTTAATAGTACTACGTGGCCTTTATATCAAAAAGCTCGCGAATTCATGATTAAAACATAAACTGATAAAAACATGCTGGGGGTGTTGCATCGGCCATTTTATAATGGAACCAGTAATTGTTAATATTACGTCGTTAAACTTGTTAACTTTATATGAACGGCGAATCAGACATGCACCGCCCGGACGATATTGCGGTTCACGAGAGCCTAAAATGACAAGCTGTGACAGCGACGTGTGCCATCTATCCAGATTTTGAATCGTATATTTTTCAAACCTGACACTGCCACTGGCAGAATTGTCCCTCTAGACAAAAGCAATATTCTAAAAAAGTTATTGATTGAGTAGGGTTTCTTTCATCCGAGGAGATTTCCGAGCTTTCGAAAGAATTTCGTCAATTTGTTTTTCGAAAAAGGCCTTTTTAGGGTTTTGTAGTCTACTAGAAAGTCTGTCTGTCTGTCTGTCTGTATGCCGCGCCCTCATAACTCCGTCAGTTTTAGAGCTATCGACATCAAATTTGGTGTGAAGATAGATCGTGTTGACCCAAATTTAGAAATGTTCAGAAAAAATATATTAAATATTTTTTGGACCCCCTCCCAGACAGACAGACAGACTTACCGAAACTATAAGGGTTTCTAGTACCTAGACTACGAAACCCTAAAAATGTGAATGGGATTTCGTCAAAAGCCGGATCTGGCAAAACACCGGAATATTTTCGGGTGTGTATGAGAACCTTAATGGAACTATAGTAATTGTTAATATAACTTCGTTAAACTTGTTAACTTTACTACATTACGATCACTATTCAATAGGTTCGTCGTGTAAGGTGGAATTAGTTTATGGTTTATGTTAGTAGAAGTGCTTATCAAAGTCATTTAACTGCACTTCGAGCTTGGATAGTACAGTGTTCATTTAAGTCTTTACTGTTTCTTAATTACTGCAGTAGATTTGATACGACATACAGACATAGTACATGGGTAAAACATTATCACGCATTTATACCGTGTGATGCCGGCTTAGAATAGCCTCACGTCATAAAAAGCGACAAAGGGATAATCATCCAGGGAATAGGCAGCAGCGTTCCCAAGTTGCACTGCGCTCGCCAGTCCCTTTTGTCAAGCGTTGTGGCAGTGGAATACCCTCCGTTAAGGGGAGGCCTAGGTATATCCAGAGGCTGATGTTTAACATGGGATGTAAGTAGTTAAGGTGAGATAAAGGTACTTAGTATTAAAATAAATAGCTACCTATATTCCAACCTAGGTTCTTAATAGCTATACGGAAAAACAACGGTTTTCTGAGGAACAATACCTATGTTTGTTGAATCTGATATTATGCTTGGTTTTAAGTGTTATTAAAGTAATAAAATAATCTTATTGTATCGTAAAACATTAATGAAATGAACATTACCTAAAACCGAACCCTCAAATAAGTAAATGCCTGAGTGAGAAAGTTCTTAGCATAATTACCTACCTACTTAGATTTCTACTTATAAAGGAAAGTCCTGTAGGAAAACCCCCACGTCCGACAAAAGTTTGAGAGTATTTAGAAGACTGTCAGCCTAAAATTGCAATTCCGATAATTGAAAGATATTGGGTAAGCCGGCACCACGTAGTAGTAATTTCTGAGCATCCTATAGGTATTTTAGCGCTGGCTAAGTTTTGTTGTAATTTGGCTCTGCAGCAACGTTCCGTACCACGACAAAAACTCGAACTCAAACGTTTCGTTTCAATTCGTACAGTTTTTGTTTATTTCCGTCCACGTTTTTTGTTTATTTTTTTATTCTTTGTTTGATTCCGAAGCTGATCTTAGCGCAGTGGAAGCAAATTAAAGTTATCTTAAAATCTAAAACTAAATGGTCGATCAGCCTCGGAACAACATTTGACTACGATTCGTAGTGCTCTTTACTATAGCTAAATAAAATAAATTTAATGAGAGAATTTTGTTCCGGAAAGTTTCCGGCCGAGAAATTCTTGTTTCCAAAATCTACTTAAACAGGGCCCAGCAACGAATTGCTTACCGAGCGAACGATGACGCCGTTTCTTTGTGAGTTTAAGTATGACAGGAATCAGGTATTCAGGATATTTGAGGAGCACAGGAATAGGGAATAACCTAAACTCACGGCACCGGAACATCCGCTCGTTCTCGAACTCCTTTCCTCCAATTTGCACTATAGTTCACAGTTCGACATCACATAATGTTTTTTAACACAAAATAACTAAAGATTTCTCTCCGAATGAGAAATCGGCCCCGTTGGCCTCAATCATTTATAGTTAAAATACGTAGCTATCGGCAGCCACGACGCGAGCCAACGAAAAGTGAGGTTATATTTTGCCGGCGGTCGCGTGACTCTCAATCAAAGCGCCGGAACCAAAATCACTTGGTTCACTTCCCCACCGAACAGGGAAAACCACACGAGAAAACCGAAAGCACACCAAACTACACCATTTACAATTAAAATTCGCATCAACGATGCGGGCGACGGCAGAGGACGTGACAATGACAGAGCAGTGTTGCCAGCACCGCGCGCCCATTTTATACGAAAACTAAACATTCACCCGCCCCGGACCGACCCATCGGTCCGCTCTATGCATGGCAGGCGTGATAATGTAGCTACTGCTCGCTTAAGGACTGAATCCCCCACCTGAACTTCTGCAACTCGAGGAGTGCCATCACTACCCGGAAACAGGTTGAGAATGCGCCCCCGGCGCCAACGCAGTGGCGGTAGGTTGGCATCCTTAACCAGAACGAGATCCCCAATGCAGGGGGGTTCAGTCCTGTCCGTCCACTTAAGGCGTTGCTGCAGAATGTGCAAGTACTCAAGCGACCAACGCTTCCAAAAGTTTTGAGTCATTTGCTGCAACAACTGATAACGCGACAAACGATTGCTATTCACCTCCGTATAGGGATATTCCGGCAAGGCGTTAAGTGGGCGGCCAATTAAGAAATGCCCTGGCGTCAGGGCCTCTAAATCATTTGGGTCTGAGCTGAGCGGACACAAAGGACGCGAATTGAGTACAGCCTCAATTTTACAAAACACGGTCGCCAGCTCCTCGAAAGTCAAAATTGTTAACCCTACAACGCGCAACAAATGCGTCTTAGCGGACTTTACAACCGCTTCAAAAATACCACCCCAGTGAGGGCACGCTGGTGGATCGAACACCCAGGTAATGCCCTGACGGGAGAGGCCCGTGCTGATGGCTTCTTCGTTCTCTCTTAAGAACGTTACAATTTCCTTCATACACCGATCAGCACCCTTAAAGTTGGTACCACAATCCGACCTGATCAGCGCTGGTCGCCCTCGTCGCGACGTAAATCTCTCCAGCGCTGCCAAAAGGCCTCCGTAGATAGGTCGGCCACGAGCTCCAAGTGGACGGCCTTGGTGGCTAGGCACACGAACACGCACAAGTACGCCTTGATAGACTTTGCGTTCCGTAGGCGTGATGCCTTTACCATGAAAGGGCCTGCAAAATCCGTTCCCACACCTGCAAACGTCCAGGCCTCCGTCACCCGGTCCGGTGGGAGATCTCCCATCTGTGGCTGCATTGTGGCTGCCTTCAAGCGGTAACAAGGCAAGCACCTAAACACAACGCTACGTACCGTTCGTCGTCCCGATAAGATCCAGAACTCGCGCTGTAGGATGGCCAATAGCGCATTACAGCCCGCGTGCGAGTTTTTCTCATGACGATCCCTGACTAAGAGCTCAACTAAGGGTCCCCTTTTGGAAGTAACAGTGGATGCCGAGCCGAAAAGGGCAGGCTAGCGTTCCGAAGTCTGCCTCCAACCCTGAGCATACCTTGCTCATCCAGGAATGGGTTGAGGCGCACAATTCCTCCCTTCAGCTTTCCACGTCCATCCCTGAGCAGCCTGACCTCCTCTTCAAAATGTTCCGCCTGGACGACTCTAACCAATGAGCATAGAGCCGCATTCCGCTCCGCAGGCGAGAGGACAGGTGTAAAGTTCCGTTCTGCTTGAGGCTTCCTGCAGTTGTTCACGAACCGCTTGATCCAACCTGTCACCCCAAGAAGTTTGTCGAGGAGCTATACCGTTCCAGCAAGAAAGCTGGGTTAGGCTTCGGTACGAGTTGCCCCACGTTCACTCGCGAACCTCGATCAGGTGGCCCAAGCGGCGCCCTGCACTCGTTGAATGGCCATTCCTGCGGCGACTCAGTCAGCCATTGAGGTCCCCACCACAGTGGGTGACTCACCAAATCAGGTGCCCTGCACCCGCGCGAAGCGCAGTCCGCTGGGTTCCATTCTCCCGGTACGTGCCTCCACACTAACGGAGTTTCCGACCCCGTAATCTGTGACACCCGATTTGCCACGAAAACCTCAAGTGTATGTACCGACGTCTGCAACCAGCACAGAACTATCCGACTGTCAGTCCACGCGTACACCGTTTCATCCAAGTTGATGGTACCACGCAGATTGCAGGTTACATGATTTAGCAAGCGCGCTAGAGAATCCCCTGCCAATTCCAATTTGGGGATGGTCCATCTAGTTCTGACTGGTGCCACCTTACTTTTGGCCATAACCAGACGCACGTGCACAGTTCCCGTTGAACTTGCTGTCCGAAGGTATACAGCTGCCGCGTACCCTCGCTCCGAGGCGTCACAAAACCCATGTAGGGTAGCCTTACATCCCACCGATGGGACTAACTTGCGGGGTATCGCGATGTGCACGATCCCTGGTAGGGTGGTCACAAACTTGAGCCAATCCTTCAACAACTCTCCGGAGAGTTGGTCGTCCCATCCTAAGTTGGCTAGCCACAACCTTTGTAAAAGCACTTCGCCATGAACGTAACCGGGGCGATCCATCCGTTAGGATCGAACGTTCTAGCGATTGTCGACAGTACCGACCGCTTAGTCCAAGTTTTCTCCAAAGGTCGGGCTCGATCTTGTACGTGAATACGTCATGCGTTGGCCTATATTGCACCCCGAGGATGCCCAACGTATTTGGATTGTCCGGGTTCTCAAAGAGGTGCGGGTCCTGATGGAACTCGCCTGGCAAACCAGCCAGGAGCTCTGGGCAACTGGACAACCATTTCCGCAACTCGTAACCTCCTGAACCCATGATCGCGATCAGCTCGTCTCGTAGAATTAGCGCCTGCTCCACGCTATCAGCACCCGTGCAGATATCGTCCACGTAGACGTCGCGATCCAGTACTGCTGCGGCTCGAGGATATCTTACCCTTTCCTGTGCGGCCAACTCTCGCAGCGTACGTACTGCCAAATACGGACTTGGCTTAAGTCCATACGTCACCGTGTTAAGTTCGTATGTGACCATCGGCTCATCTGGGCTCTCACGCCACAAAATCAGCTGATACCGACGGTCATCCGGATGTATCATGGTTTGGCGAAACATCATTTTGACGTCTGCGACGAACGCTACCTGGTGTAACCGAAAGTCTGTGAGAATGTCCACAATGTCCCGGTTCAATTTAGGACCCGCGTGCAAACATTGGTTCACAGACACACCATTCGAGGTAGGAGCAGAACCGTCAAACACCACCCGTATTTTCGCCTCAGGTGACTTCAAGACAGCCAGGTGTGGAATGTAATAATGCTCGACACACCTCCAATCCAGGCTGGACACCGACATGTGGCCCAATTGAATATATTCCCGCATGAATTCTATATACTTCTGCCGAAGTGCTGGGTCTCGCCTCATCTTCCGCTCCATTCCGAGTAGTCTCCGTTCCGCGAGCTGTCGCGAACTACCTAAAGCGGGGCGGTTTGGGAGAAAAGGTAGCCTGGTCACGAATCTGCCTGACGGGCATCTCGCAGTGTTGTATTGATAGAACAACTCGCACTCGTCATCCTCTGGCTTCCGTCTGTCCGCCGTGGGCGGCTCTTCAGACTCCCAAAACCTCTGCAGCACCTCTGACAGCACACTACCATAGAGGACCGGATCCCCTTCTGGTAGGTCCTGAGGTCTCCAAACTGGGCCGAAAACAACATACCCCTGTGGTATCTACGGCCACCAAACCAGTTTCCTGGAGTACCTTCTTCCTACCGCACCATAATCTCCGAGGACGTCTGACCCGAGAAGTACGTCCACCGTACCAGGAGTATCAAAATCAGGATCAGCTAACTCCAACCCTGTGGTTAACCCTCGTACCGTTGGTGGTAACCTAACCTGAGGAGTTTCCCAACCACTTCATCCAGCACCACGGCTGAGACTTGATAGCTGACGCCTGTACATGTGCTACCTAATGTGAACTCAAAGTTCGTCTGACCCCGAATGTCAGGCACATTTAGGCCCCGATGCCTACAGCTTCATCCTCACTTGGCCGTACATTTAGGCCTAGCCTACTCACCAGCTTACTCGATACAATACATCCCTGAGCCCCTGTATCCAGTAGGGCTCTTACTTGAATGGTCCGGCCACCGTATCCCCATACCCAAATCTTAGCCGTTGGCAAAAGTACCGTGATTGGACGGGGAGCCGAAGCTGATGAGTAGGCGGCGATTACCTAGCGGGAATCTAAACGCGGTGAGGCCGCGTCCCGCGGGGTATCCTCGCTACCCAAACCTGTGTATGGGTCCCACTCCTGCTGGTAGGGAGGTCTGCCCATAAAGGCCATGGCTGGAGTTCTATAGTACCCCGACGGCAAACGTCCGTACCGAGGTTGCGCCTGTAGCCGCGGGTACTCAGGCATAGGCGGGGGCATGCGTGGGTCTTGAGACCCAACCAGGTGGCTCAAGCCCGCAGAATACTGCATGTACCCTGGTGGCTGCCTAGTGCTCCCCTGACACCCGCCCGTTGAATCCCGTACCTGGGATGGGTGTCCTGGCCACGTTCCTGTGCCGCTCTTCCCCAATCCGGCACCTGCTGCCGTGGTGGGGATCGTCCCCACGTCCTTGGGTAAGTGGGCTCCGTCTGTTGACGTCCCCTGCCTGTCCCTGTGACCGATGCGGAGGTGGGCTCCTCCTTGGAGGGTGGGGAGCGTTGCTCCTCCCTTGGTGGGCAGGCTCCTTCGCTGATCCGATCCAGCGCTGCCCCGGCGCCTCCGGAGCGATTCATGCAGAGCAGCGGATGGTGTGCACCCTGGCAGTACCTACAGTTGGTGCTTGAAGGGCACTCGCACCTGATGCGGCCCCAGGCACCGAAAACACCAACGCCTCTGCTGTGCCACACCCCGTCTCCTCTGAACCCGCTGCGCAGCAAACTCCTGACACGCTGCCACCCCGTGGCCTGTCTCCCTGCAGTAGGCACACCCTGATTCCAATGCGGTGTTGTACCGCCTGGGTTGCCACTGTTGCCTCCTCGCGCCGGTGCACCCGGCCGTTCCGGGTGGCGAGGGGCAGAGGTCTCCTTGCGAGGGCTTCACCAGCCTGGACGTCCACTCGCCTGCTTTCGGCCTCGAGGAACGACTTCAGATCCTCGTAGGTCGGGAGGTGGTCCGAGGACTTGCCCCATGTAGCTGCTCGAATCGAGCGACCATTTCGCTCGGCAGGCGGCGAAGCACTGTGTGGACCAAGATATAACCGTAGCCCGCCACTGGCAAACCCTGTCGCTCTAGTGCGCTGACCGCGACACTGACTGGGTGGAAGATTTTCTCGCGGAGGTCCGTACCTCGCGTTATGGTTGGTATTGACAGCCACTGGTCTAACAGCCTGTCTACAATCAGGCGCTTGTTTCGATACCGGTCGGTAAGGATCTTCCACGCCACCTCATAATTGCTATCCGAGACAGCCAAATGCGTCAGCAATTCATGAGGCTCTCCATGTAGCCTGGACATCAGCTGAGCCATCTTGTACGCCGGCGTTATGTCCGTCCGTGTGTGGACCACACTGCTATACAGGTCCTCAAACGCCGGCCAGTCGGCGTAATCGCCTGCAAAGACTGGAACCGTAACAGGCGGAAGAGGCACCTGTAATCCTTGTCCCACTTTACCACGGAATGGCTTTTCCTTTCCGTCACGTCGCCTAGATATGTCCGCAGCTGCCTGCGCAATGTCCTGTGCCAGCTCCAAGCACTGGCTTACATCGCCCTCAACCAGCTCCTTATCTTCAGGGTTAGGAGCTTCCTCAAGGAGCATGAGGCACTCTGTGAGGTGTTCCGACACAACCCGAACCCGTTCATCTGCCTGTAGTGCACTTTTCAAGAGCGCGTCCTCCCGGTCCTCGCGGCCGATCATTGCCGCTGTGGTAGTAAACCACCTTAATTCTGTCTTTATAGCAGCCTTATACCTGGCGATCGAGGAGCCATGGTACCAACTTTTACACACTCGACTTAATAAAACGAAAAACCAATAAACAAATACCACAAAATAAATGTTAGTTGACTGGCCTAGACCTTACCGATAAGATACCGTTCACTAGGCAAACAATACAGTCACAAAAAAAAACCGAAACAATATTTTCCAAAATTAATAAAATATGTGGGTAATATAAAAAACACGCTAATACTAAATTACGGCTAACTATGTTGCAATAAAGCAACCACGCTCTGCTACCATAAAATGTTTGATTCCGAAGCTGATCTTAGCGCAGTGGAAGCAAATTAAAGTTATCTTAAAATCTAAAACTAAATGGTCGATCAGCCTCGGAACAACATTTGACTACGATTCGTAGTGCTCTTTACTATAGCTAAATAAAATAAATTTAATGAGAGAATTTTGTTCCGGAAAGTTTCCGGCCGAGAAATTCTTGTTTTCAAAATCTACTTAAACAGGGCCCAGCAACGAATTGCTTACCGAGCGAACGATGACGCCGTTTCTTTGTGAGTTTAAGTATGACAGGAATCAGGTATTCAGGATATTTGAGGAGCACAGGAATAGGGAATAACCTAAACTCACGGCACCGGAACATCCGCTCGTTCTCGAACTCCTTTCCTCCAATTTGCACTATAGTTCACAGTTCGACATCACATAATGTTTTTTAACACAAAATAACTAAAAGATTTCTCTCCGAATGAGAAATCGGCCCCGTTGGCCTCCAATCATTTATAGTTAAAATACGTAGCTATCGGCAGCCACGACGCGAGCCAACGAAAAGTGAGGTTATATTTTGCCGGCGGTCGCGTGACTCTCAATCAAAGCGCCGGAACCAAAATCACTTGGTTCACTTCCCCACCGAACAGGAAAACCACACGAGAAAACCGAAAGCACACCAAACTACACCATTTACAATTAAAATTCGCATCAACGATGCGGGCGACGGCAGAGGACGTGACAATGACAGAGCAGTGTTGCCAGCACCGCGCGCCCATTTTATACGAAAACTAAACATTCTTAATTCGATCAATGAAGCCCATATTATATCGTACATACTTACGACGAGTTGTATACACGGACTTTTATACATGATTGTATACTCACCTAGTACCTATTGATACTTAGGTAAAGCACAGGTAAAGTAGCTAGGTGGTATAATTTGTATAGGTACTTATTCCTACTTCTTTCATAATAGGTCGGTGGTTTACTATTTATTTTACTTGTGATTTTTATTTATGCTTTACAAATTCAAACAAAACATGAACAAGTAAACAATTCAGCTAAACAAAATTAAATGAACAAATACTTAAAAGGGGTTGTTCCAAAAACTTCACGTTATTATAATATCAACCTCGCTATGACCTACCAAAACTTTTGTTTATTACCTATCTCTATCTGTTGCGCCATAAACTTTTATTACTGGCCATATTTTGACATATCATTCGACATTTAAACCGAAAGTATTTTTTTTTTCGGTGGCACCGCACACGAAGCACGCGTGTTTACATAAAGGGTGGCTGGGATTGTTACTGGCCACCTCGCGGCCTGTTTCTGATAACAAACAACGCATGTATTGTTCGGTTATTACTGGCTGGCATAAGCTGCTGGTTGAATAAAAGCTTTCGCGTTCGAAATTTGATTTGAAAATTAGCGTACCTTTTAAAAATAACTTTTGAGAATTTCCCATTCTTTTTCATTGACGTTCCGATAGATATTGAAATATGATCGGTTTTCCGTGCAGTTATAAAATGCAAATTAATAATTAATATCCTTTAAGCTCAGTCGAGCGATATAAAACTTTGCCATTGAGTGGGTAGATACCTATATTAACGCTATTAAAGAACAGCGATATAAATTGCGGCATAATTAATGTTTTTACGCTAAGAACTGTTCTCAGGTAGGTAATGGCTATTAAATTTACTAATAGTTAGTAAATAATAATTATAAATACATATGTTCAAATTGGGGTGAGTGAGTATCACAGATTTAGAGTAGAGGAATATTTATGCAAGCTATCTATAGAGTGCGCCTAAAAAGTCAGAACGCGTAGCAGTAGCTATCAAGTAATACCACATACTTACTTAAAATATGACTGCAGTGCAGATCTCAAAGAAACTTAGTAACTAGGTACTGCAACGTGTTATTTTGAGTTATTCACATTCGTTCCTCGGCTATGAATAATAAAACATCGAATGCATTCTTTCGTATGTTAGGTTTGTGCAGCACATTCCGAAATTCATAACTTTTTTAGCTGGACTTCGAAAGCACACTCAAATTCGGTTTTCTACGAAACAACGCAATCCTGTGGGAATAGGTACGGATGGGTTTGATTTTCTTCGAAATTTCAACGAATTTTGCAGAGTCTGTGGAGTTGGTTAAAAGGAATATCAACGATTGGTTTAATAAGTTGGTAGTGGATAAGTTTTATTAGCGTTTTAAGACTCGGATCACCTAATAGGTTATCAATGTTTATGATAGGTATACGAGAAGTCACTATCCTACTATCCTACTTATAAATTCGTTTGTCATAATCATAAATGTCATAAAATGTTTTATCCACTCGCGAATGTTACCTACCTCACTTTTTTAGGTTGTCTTCAAAATTGCAATGCACATCAGCTCTCAAATCTAGTCGCTTCTTACGACACCCACGGTAAAGCTATGGGGTGATGCTATTCTAAGCCGGCACCACGCGGTCTTCTAATCCTGCTAAATTACCAATAGGCGTAAATGGGACACGTATCCTATCTACCAGCCAACGCTAACGAGATGGCAAAGGATCTAGACAAATGGCTGACCAAGGCAAGACCTCGTGTCCTACATCAGGCATTACTCACGAACAGGCAATCACAGAGTAAAGAAAGCTTCAGAAGGAACTCTACCCTACCAGAGTGAAGCCATGAAAAACTCGTCTCTCACGAGATGGCAAAGGATCTAGACAAATGGCTGACCAAGGCAAGACCTCGTGTCCTACATCAGGCATTACTCACGAACAGGCAATCACAGAGTAAAGAGTGCTTCAGAAGGAACTCTACCCTACCAGAGTGAAGCCATGAAAAACTCGTCACTCTCCTACTAACGAGATGGCAAAGGATCTAGACAAATGGCTGACCAAGGCAAGACCTCGTGTCCTAGATCAGGCATTGCTCACGATCAGGCAATCACAGAGTAAGGCATTATTTTAAAGGTATCCCTACGAACAATCAGAGTCACACAGATGTCATACCGTGCGTTTACGTACAAATTACGTTTAAGGCAAAGTTTAAGGTATTGGTGAGGGCACAATGATGAATGACAGATCGTTCGCTAGGAGGAGACTTGTCAAATCGTTCACGAACACTACAAGCCGCTAATGGGCAAAATAAACACAAATACCTAGTACCAGAACAATATTTTCTAGATATCTGGTGGTCATGCTATTGGCTTATATATTTTGACTTATCTAATTATATTACTTATCTAATTATAATTATATATTGACTTATCTAATTATAGACCCATCAGTTTAGTATCCCATATTTATAAAACCTTCATAAAGATTATACAGAACCGCATCGATAGTAAACTCGACAGACACCAACCGCCAGAGCAAGCTGGATTCCGACCTGGCTTTTCGACGACCGATCACTTGCAGTCTCTAAACCAAGTAATTGAAAAATGCACAGAGTATAATAAGCCGCTCTATATAGCTTTCGTTGACTACACTAAAGCCTTCGACAGTCTTTACCACAAGTCCATTTTTAGCGCTTTACGTCAACAAGAAATAGAAGAAACATACATAAACATTTTAGAGGCAATATATAACAACAGCACCAGCTCCATAAAACTACAATCTGTTGGGCAACCTTTCCCAATCAAACGTGGCGTAAAGCAAGGAGACCCGCTGTCACCCAGACTCTTTACTAGCACTTTAGAGCAAACATTCCAGAAACTGGCCAGTATATGGGAACAGGAGGGCATTGACGTCGACAAACGGAAGTTAACAAACTTGCGTTTTGCCGACGACATTGTCCTCTTCGCCCCAACAGCTCAAAGCCTTAGCCGTCTTCTTGAGAGCCTAAACACAGCAAGCCTCGAGGTCGGACTTCATATGAACCGGTCCAAAACAAAGGTCATGACCAATAGCGCTAAACGTAAAATAGAGGTAGAGGGGCAGGAAATACAATACGTCGACGAGTACATCTACTTGGGCCAGATAGTCTCCTTCCAGAACCGGCAAAATAAAGAAATTGATCGTCGCATAGAAAATGTCTGGAGGAGCTACTGGTCCATGAAGGAGTTTATGAAGGGAGACCTCCCACTGTGCTTAAAACGCAAACTCGTCGATATGTGTATCCTGCCCATTCTCACTTACGGAGCGCAGACATGGTCCTTGACCGGTTTGCAAAAGTTCCGACTTGGGGTGTGTCAACGAGCAATGGAGCGGAGTATTCTTGGAGTCAAGAGGATAGACCGTATCCGAAATACCACACTCCGCTCCAAAACTCAAATCGCAGACGTAGGCAAGAAGGCGGCTCGACTTAAATGGGATTGGGCTGGGCATGTTTCAAGAATGCATCCCGATCGGTGGACCAGGTTGACAACTGAATGGATCCCAGAAGAGCGTCGTCCGAGAGGCAGGCCGAAGAAGAGATGGCGGGATGACCTTGATGAGTACGATCCTAACTGGCCTATAACATCAGCTGATCGGGAAGTCTGGAAGAAAAGAGGGGAGGCCTTTGCCCAGCAGTGGGACACTTTAGGCTAATATAATAATAATAAATAATGCTATTGGCAAATTAGTCGCATTCAAACTTGGGTCTTGCTCAAATACGTGCTAAAACACGAAACATATACCTATTAAGCTCTTTCACACTTCATTGAAGTTACCTGTTGCACAAACCTGTTGTAACAATTTGATCACGCCATTTAGCACGCTAAGTTAGACAAGTTTTCGAAGCTTCAGTCTGGTCATCCCTTAAGCTCCCTCTGAACCATATCCTTCCTCTGAGGCAGCAATCTGTTCCCGAGTGGTCATATAACACGTGCTTAATGCCTGCGGGTAATTTGTAGCCGACTGTACCTCCACGCTCGTACCGAGGTGAAATTAGCGGACATGTTATATATGAGGGGGATTGTACCCTTGAGTCCTGAGTAGTAATAAAACCAAGAAAAAGAAAAACTCAGGTGAATGATTCTAGAAAATTGTGTAAAGCTATTAAAATAAAATTTTATTCTAATCTGTATAAAAGCTTCAGAGATTAACACAGACAATGGACAAACAGATATCCTACATTTGAAAAAATATATTTCATTTTTGAAGAACATCACCCCATTCAGATTTTAGAAATTTGTTTAATGTACAGACACACTTACCTACTGTTATATGTGAGCACTTATGAAAATTATTCCCTACCTACTTAAAGTATCTTCCTGACAGTATCCTACGATTGAAATTGTAGCTGGCATCTCTACACAACCATGTCAAGGGCCTGCTAGGTAGTTGTAGTAGATGGTTGTAGAACTCTGACAGTAGGGTTCATCTGATCGTTAGACGACTCGGTGTCCCACTCGAAAAGAAGAAGTAGAACAAAAATTTATGAGCCAACCGTTACGTGAGCTACTTTCAAAGCCAATAGTTAGATCCTGCCGCAACGAGGCTTCGGATTCCTGTCAATTTGTACGATATATCACGCCTTATCCCTTGCAGGGTAGGCAGAGCGTAAATGCCCATTTACCTACACCACGTCGTGCCACGTCTGACTAAAGTTTGGGAGTCATTCAGAAGACTATTATTATTAACTAGCTGGTGCCCGCGAACTTCGTTTCGCCAAGAGAAGTTTATGAGCCGGCCGACAGAAGCGGCACACCATGCAAAACAACTTTTTCAATACAGATTTTTTGTTCCGTCATATAGGCAGACAGACAGGCCCTCCAGTGCTGATAAAGGTTCTCACTAATCATAAAATATGTTCAAGATGTTTATCTTCCACCATACCACACATCAAAATATCGCAAACTTTTTGCGTGAATATCGCAAACTTTTTGCGTGATTCATGCACATTTAGGTTTACCACACAGACTTCTTCATCTTCCTTGCACCTTCTTATTTTGGGTGGTGATTGCTCTTCTAATTTTTCGGCGCCATAAGGTTGTTTCTGGGGTTGTCGGGTCAGGTAGGTCTTCCTTTTTCGTGAGGTCATACACACTAACAGATTACATTTTCAAATGTAGGAAGTGTGATATTGTTATTGATTGTTAGCTGGTCGTTGTCGTTGGTGTCGTTTCGTTCCTTATACTTACATTGAAAAATACAAATTTCCACACCAGCGTCTTAAAAATTGTATCCATCACGCTAATAATTATGTATTAATTGTTGGAACCATATTTCTAAAACCGTAGATGCATTGCCTGCAGATGCCAGCAAAGGCGTTCCGTCAAGCTGAACGACTTTTGCTTTGGAGCCATTTTAATATCTCTTATAGTTTAGCTGAGCTTCTAGTGGTGTTTCTGGTGGTCTACATCAGCTACTCCAAACTTTCGATGTCTTTTCGCCAGCAAAAGCGTCCCATCAAGCTTAACAACTTTTGCTTTGGAGTCATATCTGTATCTCCTATAGTTTACCTATGTACTCCTGTTGGTGAACCTGTTGGTCTACATCAGGTACTCCAACTTTCGATGGCTAATTGCCAACAAAAGCGTCCCATCAAGCTTAACAACTTTTGCTTTGGAGTCATATGTGTATCTCCTATAGTTTACCTGGGCTCCTGTTGGTGCACCTGGTGGTCTACATCAGGTACTCCAAACCTTCGATGTCTATTCGCCAGCAGAAGCGTCCTATCAAGCTGAACAATTTTTGTCTTGGAGTCATATCTGTATCTCCTATAGTTTACCTGGGCTGCTGTTGGTGCATCTGGTGGTCTCCATAAGGTACTCCAAACCTTTGATGTCTATTCGCCAGCAAAGGCGTCCCATCAAGCTGAACAACTTTTGTTTGGGAGTCATATCTGTATCTCCTATAGATAAACTGGGCTCCTGTTGGTGCACCTGATGGTCTACATCAGGTACTCCAAACCTTCGATGTCTATTTGCCAGCAGAAGCGTCCAATCAAGCTGAACAACTTTTGTTTTGGAATCATATCTCTATCTCCTATAGTTTACCTGGGCTCCTGTTGGTGCACCTGGTGGTCGACATCAGGTACTCCAAACCTCGGATGTCTATTTGCCAGCAGAAGCGTCCTATCAATTCTAACAACTTTTGCTTTGGAGTCATATATCTATATCCTATAGTTTAGCCGGGCTCCTAATGGTGCTTCTGGTGGTCTACATCCGGTACTCCAGACCCTAGAGTGGTAAAATATATCCTAGATGTTGACCCGACTAATAAGGTATTTCGACACAAAATTTGGTTAAAATCCGTCCAGTAGTTTATCCGTGAAAGATGGACAAACAAACAGACAGACAAACAGACAGACAAACAGACAAAATTTTTTTTATCGATTGTTCTGAGATCTGTATCCTGAGCACAATTGAAAGTAAAAATCCTTTTTTTAAACTATCCCATGTACAGAATTCGTTTCGTTTCTGTTTTATTATATGTATAGATTATCAATTACTTGACAGCATTTACCCAAGCCATTGCTGGATACATCTGAATGTATGTATCACCCTAGTGACAGGTTGTCAGTCGAAAATGTAGCTGTAATGGTCAACCGCTACGTGAACTACTTTCAAAGCCAATAGTTAGATCCTGCCGCAACTAGGCCTCGGATTCCTGTCAATTTGTGCGAGCACGATCATCGATTTACAACACGATAATATACCTAATAGTGATAATTGCGATAATTTGCGAGTTTCCTTTTAAAAATTGAGACGTAGCCATGAGAAGGCGCGGCTACAGTCGCTTAACATGCAAACAAACATATATCACGCCTATGTACCAAGCGGGGAAGGCAGAGCGTCAACGGGCATTTACACTATGTCTGACAAAAGTTGGAGCTAGTCATTCATAATGTGTATCACCATAGTGACAGGTTGTAAGCCTGCGCAGAAATGGACGTCAAATGCGATACTAGCCTTAAAGCCAATATCTCTAACGGTAACTGTTCTCCTGATCTCTCTCTCTCTTAGTGTGGGACCGAGTCTTTCAACGACCCGATGAACCCTGGTGTCAGAGTTTTATAACCGCCTACTGCAAGTAGCAGGCCTCTGACATGGTTGTGTAACGACCGCCATCATAGACAGCAACCGGGACCGACGGCTTAACGTGCCCATGCGATGCACGGAACCATCTTGCTTTTCGGACAATCAGGTGGTTCAGCCTACAATGTCCTAACTAGACTGGGAACGAATTCACAAAGTGATAAATAATCTACTTTGTGAGTGACCTCACCGGGAATTGAACCCGGAACCTTCTGCGTGGCAGGCAGTCATCTAACCACTGCGCCACATCGGCTGTCGACACTTAAAACTTCTTACAATAGCACGATCAATATTGACTACCTATAATGATACTAATTGGTATCCGGCTGTCAGTTCACACCGCTATTAAAGCTACTTATAGTTACTACTAATTCTAAACCGCTACTATAAACGATTTTACTTAAGGTGAACGTACATTTGTCAGGAGTCATTCCTGACACATCGCCGGAATGCGGATATTATGGCTACATCTAACAATGTTTTACTCGACAGCCTCGGAAGGAAGGTAATGTTTTTCGAGAGTATGTAATTATGTATGTACGAGTATGTGGGTAGGTATTTTCACTGGCTACAGCCCAAACGGCTGGGTGCTTAGGTTATAGACATATGAGGTGTCGTTAGTTAGATTTTTCTCAGCAGCGCGAGTGATACTTACTGGCTATGTAAAACCACAACTTTAATATTACCGCAGTCGGGCTTTTGTTTTTACTACATTCGCTTGTGTTTTAATTTCCAGAACTTTAGTAGATTTACATGGATTATTATCAGAGTCTGACAATTGTAACCATAAGTAAGTTACATGTTTCAAATCTGCTAGTATTTGTCAATCAAATCTGCTAAAGTCTGGAAATCAACAACAAAAATTTGTGCTAAATATGGTCACACCATTCGCTTACCAGCGATGCAAACAGCTCTGACAATTGTACGATTACCTTTAAACCAACTTATAGGTAGGGTACTAAACCACTTACAATCGTTTAGATTGTAAAGTAGATAGTTTTACACTTGGCCTGTAGTTTTACACTTGGCCAGTGGTTGGCTCCAGTCACTGGCGCTAAAATAGCGGTTCCAGTGGACTGGCCTGTGTCGTTCATTAGTGCAGTTAATTGTTGAACAAAGGTTGGCAGGAATGACATTTTGTGTGAGTCATTGCGGTGTTGTTAATGATAATGACAGGCTTTGTGTATTTCTGGACGTTGTTTTGCGGGCTTAGGACAAGTTTGATAAAGGGCTCATAAGTTACCTATTGAGCTGGATTCGGAGTAATGTGTAGGATGTACTATGTACAAAAAATAATCTTACGAGACTAAAATCAAAACCCATGAAAACACAATCGTTTCTATAGTACCGGCATTCGAATACCGAATAGGCCTTTTTTGACAGGTAGGTACTGTAACGTGTGCCATAGGGCCCAAAGGTACCTTTGAATACTGTTCTAGCTACCTACCATCTCGGTAAACCCTTCTCACAATGTAGTAGAGTAGACTAATATGCCAGTCACCATCAGCTGATCACTCCACTACCGAAGTATTTTTACACTTCTGGTAAGCATATCCTAATTGCCTGTGAATTTCGCAACTTCATCTTCGTCTCAGTGTAAAATCGGATTATAACCAGTAGACTAGCATGCCAGTTACCACAATTCCGCAAACTGACCAATCTTCTACCTAAGAAGCTTTACGCTTCTGGTCAGGGTTTCTGATTCTCTGTGAAGCTGCATGCAACTTCGTCTAGCTATCTATCTCAATGTAAACCTGTCTCATAAACCACTATGCATGCCAGTCGCCACAAGGTGATTAATGCAGAAGAAGAGGAAGGCCTAAAAAAGTTTGGATGGATTGTATAAAAGACATACATACATACATACATCACGCCTTTATCCCTTGCGGGGTAGGCAGAGCGTCAACGACCGTAAAAGTACGGTCGTTATCGCCACGTCTGACACATATTTGAGGGCCGTTTTAGCTATTGTCGTGTATCGCCATAGTGACAGGTTGTCAGCCTGTCGCCTAAAATTGCAATACACATGATACCCTCGAGTCCTTTAGTCGCTTCTTACGACACCCACAGGAAAGAAATGGGGTGATGCTATTCTAAGCCGGCATCACACGGCATTCTAAGCCGGCATCACACGGCATATAAAAGACAATATGAAAAATAAAGGCGTAAGTGAAGATTTGACTGCTGATAGAGATGAATGGAAGAAAAAGACATGTTGCGCCGACCCCAAATAGATTGGGATAAGGGCAGGCAGATGATGATGAGTTTTAAAAGTAGGTACTTCTGGTTAAGGTATCAAATTCCCTTAATGGGTTCTGAAAGCTCGGCTTTACCTATGATCGGTTTATATTTCCGCCTTATTACATGAAAAATTCTAAAGAATTGTTATCCTTCATCTACATTCACAAAGAGAAAGAGACCACTTACCAAAAACTAATATAAAAACTACAGAAATACCTACTTCTATTACCATATAAAATTGTGCTACTACCTCGACTTCTTATGCTAGTCTAGTCATTTACCTGGATATTTTAATAACACTACGAACATCCATCTACTAACTACCGTTCGCAATAAAATTCATAATTACTACTTCTGTTGGTATCGGTAGTCACTCAGTATTTTTTCATGCCTAATATTGAAAGATATGATGTTTTTTTAGGTAGGTAGGTAATTTGGCTGGCTGGATAGCCTAATTTTGAAGTAGGTAGGTTCCTAGTGTCGCGACGTTTGTCAACTGTTTCAACTGATGACTTGCAATAGATGAACCATGTCCAAGCTTTTTCCTCCTTGTACGGGGACGTTGCTTGAAGCAGCGTCTCCTTGTAAAATATCTTTGTTCCAGGTTGGCGTGCGAGTGTGTCTACAATAATCGCCATGACACCTACCTAGCTCAATTCAAATTTAGGTAAAGTTAGTAGACAAGGATTTTGTTTTGAAGTTTAATTAATTTTAATGTAGGTAATTTATGTATCAGCTTTTTCAATTCTCAGAAATCTTATTTCCAATCTTCGTAAGCTACTTAAAAATTAAAATTACCTAAATCTCCAAATCCATAGCTTAACTTGTAATTTTACAACTAAAATAGGTAAGTATAAATTTCAATCTAATCGTTAATATTGCTATCTAAGTACATCTACTATTAAGTATTACAATGTTAAGTTTATTAAGTAAGCGGCATCGAATTAAGACGTTGCATCTCGTTTAGTAAGACACCTTGGGGAGAGGGCGGCAGGCAGGGAGGGACTCGGTAGCGGGTAGCATGTCACCCCCCCGGCCCAACCCTAGAAAATCCCCAAATAATACGTATCTATTAGAGCGTATATCTCCGATTCGCCTAAGTATTCCTCAAACATGAAGATAGTCGACGAAAAATTCGAGTGGAGAAAATATGTATGGCAGCGGTATGCGAGGGAGACGGGCGCGCAGGGGTGTGAGGCGGGAAGCGGGGGGGACGGTCACCCCGCGCGCGGCAGTTCGCTTGCAACGTGCGTGCGCGACGGACGTGTCTACGTACTGTGCCAAGTAACCTCCGCGAGTGACCGACGCGAACACAAGTGCCAATAGTGTGGAGTGGAGTGTGTGCTGTGCCGTTACTATACCAGTGTGAAGGATTATGACAGTGTGTGTTTGACGTGGGGATGTATCCAAGCGCGGGCGCCATGAACGCCGCCGCCGCCGCCGCAGCCGTGGCGGCCGCGAGGCATCCGGTGAGTATACCACTCACTCAACACACGACACATCACATAAATCACACAGATAATCTTCCCGGCGTCACCTTACATTGTTACAAACTCGTTAAAAAGTATGAAAGCGCGGCGAAAGTCCGCGGCGCGACGCTAAATTAAAATTACCTGCACTCTACAGTTGACACTTTTGCATTGTTTCTCCGAGTTTCTTTGCTTGAAGGTACCATAAACTTCACATTCGCGCGCGTTGATGTCTTTTGTATTAAAATCTTGCAACAAAACTACGATACACATTACGTGCGCTTTTCAAAACTATCGATGCGTTTCTTAGATAAAGTTGAAGCTTTTATCACACCAAACAGTTTTTTGCTCTCGTTCGAAGCTTTACAAAGGGGAACAATCGGCAGAAACATAGGTACCCGGTCGTAAAAATAAATGCTGAGGAATAATAATACAGTGCTCCGGGGGGTCCAAGGGGCCGGGGGGTGCAAATAGACGGGAGATCGCCCCCCCGCGGCCAGCCGCGATTGTCAGACACACTCAATTACCCGTGAAATTGCCTGCGAAAGATTCTATCACATCCCAAACTCGAATTTCTTAAGCCTTCAGCCAGCACGCGAAGTTCGAAACATGAAAATAAGCGAAAATAATCCACACACCACATGTTCCCGACCGCAACCGCACGTGGTGTTTTAAAAACAGACTTTACCGCGTGGTGATACGATTGAATTTACAGTAAAGCCGGTTTTACCGCCGCAAGCCACTGCATCTGTTCCCGCGAGGAAATTAACCACAATTTAAAAATCAATTTTCTGTCTCATACCGCTCATACCTTATTTATACATAATTTGAATGTCTTGTCTCTAAAATTGGCCTCGAAGAATGTAATTGTATAAAATTACTTCGATTATTAACCGTTCTACTTACATTGCTTAACGCGAGTTTAATTTGTTTGAAACTTAGTTTTGACTTAATCGACTAATTGTGACTGCAATTTGAGTAGTTAACGTCAACCGTAAAACCATTTAAATTCATATTAAATGAATAAATAATGTATTTGCTCAATGGCATTCGTATTTTCATAATATTTCTTTGACATACTAAGTACAATAAAATACCTAGTTCTATGAAATACAAAACCGTGAGAAACACCTATTTGTACGAATCAATAACTGTCAAATTATGAACAGGCCCAAAACAAAAAAGAAAACAGAGTAAAATAAAAATGCCACAGATAATTAATACAATCTAATTAGCACTGGCTGGCAATAAACACGAACTGATACAGAGTGAATGACGAAACGGCCCGTTCGTTTTGTCGCCAGTTTATTTGTTATTACCCCACAATTTAGCCGTCCATCACGCGATCGCCATTAGACCATAAAAAGTATTCGCCGCGTAATGAGCAATGTAAGTAGGGTTGTCGGATGTGAGGCAGATTATCGCGTTTTTTCTGCTTGGGTTGGCAGTTATTATTTCTTCATTCATCTTGCTTGGATAAACTCTTAAACATTGAATCCAAACCTTCCTTTGGACGTTGTTCATAAACAGACTGTGAAAAAGTTAATTTTGTAAGGTTTTTACGCTTCTTAGCGAAAATAATTGTTTCGTCTTTCACAGAATTCAAACAAATCTCTACGACTCTTTCTCTGTAGCACATTAAAAGATAAGACATATACGCTTTCCAAGCAATTAGGTTTGCCAATCTAGCAGCCCTAGGCTTTATACACAATGACGATTATGTGCGCGCATTCCCACGCGCTCATGTGCACACCGCTTATAAGTTTATTGTTGACATTCACGACCATTATGTCGTGAACCCCCCTACCTACGTTCGCCATTTATAGCAGTTAAGTGCTATAGCTTTTTAAGGGGCCTTAATGACTTGGTCAGCGAGTAAGTACAGGAAGTCGCTCGACGAATGTCTTTTGATGGATGCTTATTAGCCTCTGTTAATGCCTTACGCGGATTAAGAAGGCTTTTTGTAATATTAAGATGTTCCATTTCATTTGAAGAGTCGCTGAAGCGGAATTTGTGCTGAGTTTTTAAATTGAACTGCGGAGGATTGTCTTAAAGAGGGATTTTCCGTTATTGACTGCAATTTAGCGAGAGATTTTTACAGCTAAGCTTCGTTTTTATGAGGTGGATGGGTGGAGGGGGGAGAGGGTGTTAATGTAGATGCCTATCCGTCTGTTTGCTCAAAATCCGTGTCGCGTCCTACTCGGTCAATATTTGACAGCCGGAATTACCGCTACGAACAAATGAGATGGCGTCTCTTCACATATTCCACGTATCTTCAAACATTCTACGCACACATACGTATCTGAATATTGTCCTTAGGCTTTCTGTGTTTGCTTTTGTTTTAATCTTCTCAGTGAGTTCACGGTGGATTCGTCAATGACACACATTTTCAGTGACAAGAATACAGAAAAAAAATGTTGCTTATAGATATTTTAGCAGGTGAACGAGTTCATAAAACTAAACAACTTTCCTCAAGGAACATAGGCCGCATTATGGATAAAAATTGGACAAATTGATTTTATCAGCTGCAGTGCATTTTGTATGCTAGGTAGAGTAGGTAGTACAATGTTTTTACCCCGACTGCCTCAGAAGGAGGGTTATGTTTTTATAGAGTAAGTATGTATGTATGTATGTGGACAAGAAAATTCTTTTTCACGGGCTACAGCCCAAACGGATAGATGGATTTTGACATGTGAGGTGTCGTTAGATAAATTCAATGTGACGAATTTTGACAGTAATATACTACTTCAAAATTACCTACCGCAGTCGGGTTTTTTGTTTTTTAACACGTCTACTTGTTTTTAATAATACACCTCAGTAGTTCCTTAAGGAAAATTGCACCGGTATACTCCTTGAATATATGCAGCAATTCTTTTTACTCCTTGTATACCCGTTCACTAGAAATGTGTGTCATTGACGAATCCAAATGGGTCTCTCGAAGTCCGTCTTGAGAGATTAGTCTGTTTGATAACGAGAAGTGGAACTCTTGAGTCAATGTACGGCCAAAATAATTCTCTTGATAGCATATCTGTTAGCACAAACATAGTATACGGAGTAGGCACTATAGTACC
This sequence comes from Phthorimaea operculella, assembly GCA_024500475.1. Taxonomy (NCBI): domain Eukaryota; kingdom Metazoa; phylum Arthropoda; class Insecta; order Lepidoptera; family Gelechiidae; genus Phthorimaea; species Phthorimaea operculella. The sequence continues at coordinate 13,494,423 of JANFCV010000002.1, forward strand.
GTCATTCGAATAGGCCATATTTGACAGCTGTCAAACCCATACTAGGAAACATGTCAAAAAAGAAAAATAGACCTCATGTCATAGCATTAACATGATTTTGACAGCTGTCAAATATGGCCTATTCGAATGATGGTAGGTACTATAGGCACACAATGCTTTGTCATCATAATCAAGATGCTGGTGACACTCGACTATTAGCCGTGCTGATTCAATTTGATTTCACGCGTAAACGACGGCGCGTAGATGTGTGCATGAGTGTGGTGACGTTTCCTTGAAGCCGTCTCTCTGTATTGCGCCCAGCTAATACTTTGTGTATCGAACGTAAACGGCCTTAAAAACGACACCACGTTTGACAAAAGTTTGAGAATCTTCAAGAAGACTGTGCATCACCGTAGCAACAGGTTGTCAGCCTATCGCCTAAAATTGCAATGCACATCAACTCTCAAATCCCTTAGTCGCTTCTTACGTCATCCACGGGAAGGATATGGGGTGATGCTATTCTAAGCCGGCATCGCACGGTAATAATTCCCTTGATAGCGTATCAGTTAGCACAAACACGACATGTGGAGTACGCAAACAATGCTTCGTCATAATCAAGATGCCATCGGGCTATGGGAAGCGCATAGTTGAGTAATTGCCTTTGAGTAGGTTTTTTTTTTTTTTTTTTTATGATGGGCTTACTCTTGACCCCAATCTTACCCTAGAGCAGAGATGGGATCTACGGTGGAGCGAGCTTGCCCAGAAGATGCCTATTCACTCTAGACTTAAAGAGATTCAGGTTATATGCACTCGGAAATACAGACGCAGGCAGGGAATTCCATTCTTTAGCCGTGCGCATAATGAAAGATGATTTGAAGCGCTTAGTGCGTAATGTGGGTATATCAACTAAGAACGGATGGTAGCCGGCCGTGCGTCTGGATGTCCGATGGAAGAAAGGAGACGGTGGTATGAGCTCATGCAGCTCACGCGCACACTCTCCGAAGTACAATCTGTAGAAGACCGATAGGCAAGCTACCTTGCGGCGGTGAGCCAGGCTGTGAAGCTTGGTCGCCACCAGTTTTTTATCGCCTATTAATCTCTTGGCTCTGCGTTCCACCGAATCCAGTGCAGCAAGTTGGTATTTAGCCGAGCCATCCCAAAGGTGACAGCAGTACTCCATGCAAGATCGGACTTGAGCTTTATAAAGAGTTAGAAGCTGTTCAGGCGTGAAGTACCGCTTGACTTTATTCAGGACGCCCAACTTTCTAGCTGCAATTTGAGCCTTGGACTCGATGGTGGTGCCGAAGTTGAGGTCAGAGGACAACTCCATGCCAAGGAGTTGAAGAGTGTTGGTCACTGGAACAGATGTACCCCGAAAAGTAGGAGAAAAGGTGAAAGGACTCCTTTTTGCGGAGAAAAGACACGCCTGCGTTTTTGAATCATTGAAGCTGACGAGATTGTCTTCGCCCCACTGGGAGACGTTACTTAACGTCAGGCTCGTACGCTCAATCATAGCCTTTCTCAATCTTTGGATTTCATCACCACTGGCTCCTGCGCCGGACAGATATTTCTCGGTGACAGTACTGTCATCTGCGTACCCAACAATTCCTGAAGATAGAAGGTCATTGATGTGCAGCAGGAAAAGCGTCGCGGAGAGTACAGACCCATGAGGAACTCCGGCGTCAATAGCCTTGAGGTCAGAGGAGCAGCCGTCTATGACCACTCGGATTGACCGTTCACTCAGGAAGTCAGCCACCCAGCTACAGAAGCCAGTGGGTATGCCGTACGCTGGAAGCTTGCTCAACAGACTCGCATGCCACACCTATCGAAGGCCTTTGAAATGTCCAGCGACACTGCTATTGCTTCGCCGTGGTTTTCAATGGCCTCGCCCCAGCAATGCGTTACGTACACTAGAAGATCTCCGTGGAACGCCCTCGGCGGAAGCCATATTGACAATCACTGAGAAGATCATTGTCTTCGAGGTACGAAAGCAGTTTGCAGTTCAGAACTCTTTCCATAACCTTACAGAGTACGGAAGTGATGGCGATCGGTCGATAGTTGCTAGGGTCGGCACGGCTACCCTTCTTGGGCACAGGTTGCACATTGGCAAGCTTCCAAGATTTTGGTACAATTTTTGACACGAGAGAGAGGCGGTACAAGCGTGTCAGTACAGGAGACAACTCAGGCGCACAATACCTCAACAATCTTGCTGGTATGCCATCAGGACCACTGGCCTTGTTCACGTCCAGACTGCGAAGGGCTCTACGGACCTCTTTATTGTGCACTGTGATCTCAGACATCAAAGAATCACAGTGAGGTAAGGTGGGTGGATATTTCGAGCCAGCGTCTATACGAGAGTTGCTCGCAAACAGATCGGCAAATAAATTTGCTTTCTCTGCCGCGGTGTGGGCAAGCGACCCATCAGGTTTCTGCATTGGAGGTAGTGAGGACGGCAGAAGTTGGATTCGACTGATTTCGAAAGGACCAGAACTGCTTACTACCCGGTGGGTGTGATGCAAGCTTTGCCCCAATACGGCTAATATGGTCGAACCTAGCTTTTCGTAGCACCCGTTTGCAATACCTGGCGGCGGCATTATATGCTCTCTTCTTTGCTCGCACTCTTCTCGCTCGCACTTTTCGATCACGAGCTTTTACCCAAGCAGTAAGCGGACTGTTTACGAGCCTCAGCTCGAGCACAGTCCGCATTGAACCAAGGTTGGGCTTTATAACCGAGCGGGATATCGGAGAAAGGAATGAAATATTCCATTCCCTGCCGGATTACAGCTGTGATCGCATCAGCGACGTATGAGGGTCTTCCGAAGAGAAACACATTTGCCGCCACGGGTATGAAGCAAAGAAAGCACGCATCTCGTCCCAGTCTGCTGACTCGTATCGCCATACTCTCCTCGTGCCCCTAGGGGTGTAATCCGGAGGAGAGCAGATGGACACGGATTTCACCACACAGTGGTCGGATGATCCCAGCGGAGCCGAGACCGAAACCGAATGTCTGTGCGGATCAGTTGTCAGCAGAAGGTCCAGGTCCAGGTATTTATAAGGTAATTACCTACTCCTAAGTCGGTAAGCACACGCACAAGTATTTTGAATGATTTTCGTGAAAGGGTTTTCCGAAATTCCCATAAAAATAAAACAAGGAAGGTAAAGTCCATTCGCAATCATAGTGTCATGAAATGACATGACCAGCCTAAGCGGGAGGCAAAGTTACGCTGGCCACAATACTTAGATACTACGCGATCAGCATAACTTGGCCTCCCGCTTGGGCTGGCCATGACAATATCTATGATTTAGAATGGACTTTAACATAGTCCATTATGATACAGTCATCATTGCAGTCACGTCATCTCATCATCAAATTGGGAGGAAAAGTTGTTGCAGATGGCAGCAGATGCAACGGTGGATAGTCTTAACGCACCATTAAGAAGTAACTGAACTTTGACATTAACACATTTTAGACCAATCAGAGAGAAAGGGTCAGTCAAGGATGGCGCCAATGATAAAACTATCAAGGATATTACTTATTATATTAAGTTTATTATCTCCTCAAACAAAACTCTTTAAATGCAACGTAATGTTCAGATAGAGTAACAAATGAAACATCTGCAAAAAGACTGTTTACATTTCATAAAAGAAAATTTTCATTCACACCACAAATTGAGCGAACTAAGTTATTTGGTGGATGCTTCCCCCTTTCTAAGAATGTCGATGTCAAACGAATGACCCCACCTACGTCAGGTCACAAACGGTGTTGGGTTTCTTAGAAAATAAAATCAGCTTTCTGATCCCTGCGCTACCATATTAGTTTACCAGCATTTTTTCGACAACACAGTCTAAAGTGTTCAAACTTTCCACATTTAAAGCATTTAATATGAACTCTATTACCTCTACATTAGAGTGGAAAATAAGTGAAGTTGTCACGAAGTTATGGCGTTGCGTGGCAAAGACAATCTCGGCGTTCAAATATTTGTGTATGCTTGTTTGGTTTGTAAGTGCGAATGGTGTTTATATGTTTACAGAGCCGCTGAACTTGGGCGCTGCGAAGCGATCTAGCCTCTAATATGCCTAATAAACAATTGACACTGATATGATTTCTCAATCTCGTATATTTCGTGCCAAACTTTTTTATTTTGTTGCTTTTATTGGCAACCCTAGTCAGGGAATATTTCTGCTAGTGTCAATAGGAAACAAAACTAACAAAATGAAATACCTAGATATGTCTTGGAAATTCAAACTCGCCCGCTAATAAGTTTAACCTCGTCGTGATTACAGATCAGGCAGGTCCCATTCACGCGTTTCGAATTTCGAAGTCCAATAAAAATAAATCCCCCCAGGTAGACGTGGGCAGACAGACGTATTCAATAATTTGAAATAAGAACACGTATTTCTTTTTATATCCGTTTGAAGGCAGTCTGTTTAGTTTTGTTTTTGTGCCAGTACGGGCGCGGACGCAGCGCGGGATGCGGGCCTTTCATGCGGACCCTCTACACAATACTGCCACTCAAAAACTCTTCATTGTATTTTAATTTGACCTTTTCGGCGATAATTTATGGGAATCTTTTTTCTGAGGGGAACGTTTACTCAGTCTATTATTACCGTGGATTATTTTCGTTCCTTTTGTGAATCGATTTGAAGTCGAACGATCGAACTTCGGGCTATTAGTTTTAAAATGAGGGAGCGAGCAACTATCTTTTTCCGTGAGAAAATTCTCTTTAAACAGTTATTAAGCGGATAGAATTAATTAAATTTAATTGAACAGCGTATATCGACGTGTTAAATTTAACATTAATTAACCATTCGCTTATGATAGGCGTTCATTAATTTTATTCTAAACACGTCAATTAGTAGTAACTGCCGGACATTAGTTATCGATTTCTCGATCGATTTATAAGTCAGTTGTGTAATGTTAAAAAAGTTGTTATTTAACATAACCGATATAGCGGATTGGTATGTTAAACAGTTTATCGTGGGCCGTATTTAATTTAATCCGCTGGTATCCACAGTAATTTTTTAATTTATGCAGATTTAATCGCGATCGTGAAACATTTTGGTTGGTTATAAACCGCAGAGAGAATTCAGGGTCATATTATTGGTTGCATTAAACCAATATGACACTGATTTAAACAAATAATTAAGTAATGGCTTCATGCCGTATTTGCGGTTCAAGTTTTGCTATGTATAAATCTGTATAAAAGTGCATTGACCTTTTATTGGTTAGCTGTTATACAAATTGTCGGGAATCATAACGCCTATTTTATCGCACAGCGCGTGGTACAGCAGTAGACTGGGGTTGACGCACTTTTGTTTAGATTTTTTAGACTCAAACCAAACCACTGATTAATAAAACACATCCGTCGTGTAAGTATTTTTTATGTTTTGATTTCTATCACTGCTTTTTATCGCCGTCTTGAAACTACAGAGCCCATCTCAACCAGCCATAGAAATTAACTTAAAGCATAGTCTGCTTGGACTAAAATACTCACGGTATTTTAGTCCAAGTAATTTTGTACCTATTTGACAAGTTGCCTTGTAAACTTTAAAGCAGTCTTGTAAACGATTTGTTTGACACAAACCCGTAGTAAACATACTTCATGTGTCATTTACTTCTCGCAAAACGGGTTCTTTACGTGACACACTTGAATTTATTCAGAAATAGCTCAACTCGTGTACACAAAAAAGTTAAATAAACTAGAAAAAGGTTCGTAGGTAATTTATATGTTTATTCATGGCGGCAAACGTGAGGTTAGTTTAGCATTTAGCACTAGGCCTGTCGTATTTTATAAATACTAACTAAGGCAGTGTTTACACGGTCTTCAAGAATTTCCTGTATGTTGCCGAATTAGGCATTTTGGCAATTAGCTGGCGAAAGGAGTTTACGAAATTTTTTTTGTACTAAAACTAGATAGGTATCACACGCCGTCACATCAAATTTCGACTGTCACAGATTGGCATTTGTACAGTGGCTGTCAGGAATCGCAAAATCATCCGTTGCGTGTATGATTCACTTTGGTTCAGCACTAGGCCACTAAATTAATACACAATAAAAAATTAGGGCTTGTACACACATGCATATTAAACGCCGCGTATCCACAGCTACTGTCGCTTCCCCACTCGTCGTTTTGCTTTTATCTCCTTATAGCACCCAACATGCCACTTTCAATTTACTTTTATTATCCGATCGACTGATCCAGCGATGTGAACATGGATAAGTAATTACTACATCTCTTTGCACTCAGACTTGCTTTTATTACGTTTTTTGTCGGTGTCGAGTGTCAGTGCGTGCAAGAACTTGATATTGATTTTAATCGCAAAACTTGTCTTGGGTTTTAATCTATGTCCATTTAGCTTCCATTTCGACGGTTTTTGTGTAAATAACAATCGTGGAGCAAAGATATTCGAGGACTGCATCAATGATCAATAAAAGTTAATTTGAAAGTTCCGAGCAACAGAAATGGGCCGTTGCGTTGCCTGCGGTCGAGCGTCGCTCCCCGCTCGCGATGTTATTACGTTATTAAGCGCGATCGCAGGAGACCGCAGCAGCTATCTCCCGGTGGTTACATTCACTAAATTCCCGGCCACATTTTTCCCGGGCCCGATTGTCCGCAGCTCCATTTACAACGTCTACACGCCGCGCCAGTTCCTTTTACGCTTTTATTTACGCTCCTTTTATTATTTTTAAAGTCCGTTTGTTCCTCGCGCCGGCTCCAGGCGCGGTTATTTATTTTTTGCCGCCGCCCGGCCTCCCGGCGACCGTGTGTTGTTGTGTCCCTCGCTTTATTTTTATTTTCGTGCTTCTTATTATGGAGTTAGTTTTTATTTTATTTTTTTACTTTATTATTGCGTGCTCGCGTGTTCACGTTACTTTATTTTTGTGTTAAGAGGCGAGTGGGTGGTTGTTTTTCTTTTTTTCATTAATCGAGGCTCACACCGAATTATGGTCATTAAAGGATAATTTGTAATATGGTAATTTGGGATGCGTGTAATTTTTGTTTCGTGGTAGGAATGTTTTTGTGTGGCGACTGAGATTGATGAGTCGTGGTCTGGTGGTGTGGCTTCGTGTTCAATTTGCTTGTTAAACGGGTATAAGTAGTACGATTTCCTTTCCTTCTAGGAAGTGTTTAAGTGAATTGGTGGAATCGATGGAACACCTTGGAAACAGGGTCGTGAGTTCTCTTGGATTCTTTATTTGGAGGTAGTGGGTTCAGTTCCCACGAGAACTGTCATCTCAATTTTTCAATTAATTTGAGAGAATGTCTCAATTATTTATGTAGAAGACAGATCAGTTACTGAAAACGGTGACACTGTAAATTGCAAGATATGTAGGTAAAACACGTTAGGTACAAAGACACCATTGGTTTGGAACTCTGACAACACATTCTTCCCTGTCCCTGCAAACTAACACAACACACTCAAATTACTTTTAATGTAGATAAATATACAGATGCCAATAACTGGATTTCACCCGGGGCTATTATCCGGTTTTACCGTGGGAACGGCAGATTTTCTCCCAATAAAAAATTGACTAAGTGTTATTCCAGGTTATACCTATCTATGGACCAAATTTTACCTATATCCGTCAAACCTATTTATTAGTAAAATTAGAAGTATGTTTGTCTGATTGTAGTATTCCTTGTTGCAGGGACCGCCGCAGCCCGGCCAGCCCATCAAGTTCACTGTTGGGGAGTCCTGTGATCGGATAAAGGAAGAGTTCAACTTTCTACAGGCGCAATATCATAAGTGAGTACACACCTTTTGTATGTCTTTTGGTTTTACATTAGACACAAAAGGATTGCTTGCATATGAAATCAAAGATTTTTGTAGCTTAGCTGTCATATTTATAAAATCATATCTTAAATTCATATATGCTTAAGGTTCAAAGTTACGTTTAAGAACCTAATGTCCTTTAGTAATTTTCAATACCGTATATTTAAATATCCATGAGTCTCACACGGAAATATTAGAAACCAGGGTTTCACATACAGACAGTAATTTTTGTGGAATTCATACCTATCAGAATACCTATTAATCCTTTCGTCTTCGAAATAGGAGCACCTGATAGTACGTAAAAGAATACCACTGTAGGTACATCATCTCACACATTTTTGTTATAAAATAAATCGTCTAAATAGAGATGATCCGGCACAACGTTGTCAAAGGACCTGTCCCCTCGAGAACACTATTTTAGGCCCATTGTGTCGCTCTTTTGGGGACCCCTTTATTGTTAAATGTTGTCCTATAAAAAACCTAAGTTGATCCTTCCTGGAATATTTCTTTAAAAGATTAGCGAGGAAGTGATGCAAAAATGTTCTGCGGCTAATATTATTAATTTGAGCATTTTTTGGATCAAAATTACCTATGTTTGTTTGTGACAGCGGGACAGAAATATGTTTTTTCCGAATGTAACAAGGATAGAATGCTGTAGTGTTCTGTCCTACAAACAAACCTTCAAAAACCTTCTTATTATTATATGACTGCACTATCATCAAAGCAGTTGTCAAGAATAGTCGATAACTCACTATCTACCACATGAGTCGACAGCCGATGTGGCGCAGTGGTTAGTATGCCTGCCTGCCACGCAAAGGTTCCGGGTTCAATTCCCGGTGGGGTCACTCACAAAGTGGATATTTATCACTTTGTGAATTTGTTCCCAGTCTGGTTAGGACATTGCAGGCTGAACCACCTGATTGTCCGCAAGTAAGATGGTTCCGTGCTTCGGATGGGCACGTTAAGCCGCCGGTCCCGGTTGCTGTCTATGATGGCGGTCGTTACACAACCATGTCAGAGGCCTGCTGCTTGCAGTAGGCGGTTGAAAAACTCTGACACCAGGGTTCATCGGGTCGTTGAACGACTCGGTGTCCCACACGAAAAGAAGAAGACCACATGAGTGACCCACTCCGGATAACAAGTATAAAACGAGTGAGAAAACGACTCGTTTGTTGGCCGACGCTTTATCTTATTTGTAACAAGTGCTTCTTATAGTTCTTGAGTGTTATGATTCAAGTCCGAGATACTTAGAATGTGTCGGTCAGTTTAGAGTGGCTGAAGGTAAATATTGCTACACAAACATATTGACAGATTGTACTTTCTGTTTGTTAACGATGGGATGACAATAGATGTCGCTAGTGTGTAATTAAAACTCGCTATAAGTAGTCGTGTTATCGCTAAACTGTATATGACCCTAAAACATACATAATAATCAAGATTCATTACTAGTAAAAATAATTTCAGTGAGGGATACGTACCTAGACAATCACTTTTTAAATGGATGTCCAATCAAGTAAAAAAAATCCACACTGAAAAAGTCCATGGTTTAAAAATTAGTGCACCTTCTTTCCAAAGAATCAAAAGTCAAAATTAATAAGTGAAATACTTACTACAGTTTTTAAGGGTAGGCAAGGAAGGGGAGATGAATAATGTATTAAAGCGAGGAAAAATTCTGCAAGCCGCGTTTCATTTCGTAATTTGCCACTTGATATCCTTCCTACCCGTAATTTATCAAATTCTTTATCTATTTACGATCTAAAGCACTCTCTGGGATAATATTATTATCCATTCAATTTGTATTTCTGTTTATGTTGCGTTTTTAAGTATTTCATATTTCTTTGTGGCGGGGATTTGTAAAGCCACAAGGGGAATAAAGTAGTTTATTATATTAAACGAATTAATTATAAAACACATATATTGTTATTGAATGATGCATTTCATGTACCTATCAAGTTACACCATTGACTATTAATTTAAACTCTATAGAAGATGTAAGTATTATTTTTTGCTATTATGTATTAACGTATTTTTTCTTGTTACAGTTTAAAATTAGAATGTGAAAAGCTGGCTAGTGAAAAAATTGAAATACAGAGGCATTATGTAATGGTAAGTTATACTTCAATATATCTATCTTTAATCATTATACTATAGTAACTTTCAACTATAACTTTCAGAATTTGTTACCTACCTAGTTCTTAAATAATTAACGAAACCCTCATAATTCGTGAAAGTAATTACTTGATTGTTTCTCCATTAAATATTTAACAATATTCGCTTTTACATAATAATTAAAAAGCAATTATTACCACAAATGATACCAATACCACTTTGTAAACAAATTACTTTCTACACACGAGAGATAATAGTCCAACCGAGCCACAATCAATTTTATTGTCGATTTATAAACCGGACTATCTCAAATGGAGGGAACAACTAATTTAATGGTTGAGTAGAGATGTTTATCAGATATGGCATTTGTTCGGGTGTAAAATCAGTAAATGTACTCCTTTTGTGAACTGCCTGGGTCTACCCGCATGTCCGTCAGAGCTAGGGTTGCCACCAGTCTCTTTTTAGAAAATTTGAACTCAGAGTTCAAAATAGTGTAAAAATCCAGTTTCCCTAAATGCTGGACGCAAAAGTACTTCATACATCTCTGATATTAAAAATGGATTGAAATGCAAAAACTATAAATATTGGATATTTTAAAACAAATTCTGTCAACTATGAAAGAAAAATAACCTGATTGATAATACTTACAAGATATTTGCAAATAAGTGCTAGAAATATACCCGAGTTTACAATGAATTTTTGCTTTGCTTCATTCTATGAACAAGTGTCCTTTGCTCGCAGCTCGCTCAAAACTCTAACACAAGCCGGACATCCCGTGAACGTAAATATTTGGCAGACAAGTCTATAAAAAACCAAACCGTTGGCAACCCTAGTCGCAGCATTTGAACGGCGTTACAATGGCCCGTAGCATTTGAAACGAAACCGTTTGGTAGTTAATAGTGTGCTTACAATAAAACTGTTTACATTCATTCGGTGACCGCTTGAGCATCTGCCTTATCTAATATGTTTAATTTACTAGACAGTGTGGACAGATGTTGCGTTCAACGCAACGTATTTTGATGTTCGACTCTATTTTGAGGGTGTAAATTGCCAGCATTTAAAAGATCCACGTGTACTGGTTTTTTGGAGTATTTGTATATCAACCCAGTATAAGTTGGTACCTTAAGCTTGTAGAAGCAAACATTTAGTATTTGATTGGCTTATTTTCACAGCAGTTTCAAAGCGAAAATTAGTCACTTTCAAAATAGCTTCACGTCAACGTGAACATTTGTAAACACGTGTTCGTAAAATGTAGGTAGTTATATTTATGTATAGGTATATGTTTTCAGCAGTTGACTACGACATTCTCTCCAAGTTAAATGGCTAGATATTTTGGCAGGCACTAATCCCGTACGGCCGTTCCGCTCGGACATGAATCACGATTAAGTGTTGCCAAATCGCTCGCAATATATTTTAATACGCTCGGGAGGAAATTTTCGCGAGCATTTTTATGTGTCGGAAACAGTGAAACACTTCTGGCAACACTCCAAGCTCGCCTGCGGATGTTTAGTCACTCACCCTCTATAATTTGAGGAAGCTAATCTGTGCCAAAATATTTAGTCCGACTTGACACAGTTACAGAGTTTCACACGTTGTCGTAGAGGTTTCTAAATGTGTGTTTTGTGTTTCAGTACTATGAAATGTCTTACGGCCTCAATGTGGAAATGCACAAACAGGTATGTACTTATTTTTTTTTAACTTTGTAGTATGTCACGAAGTCCCGCCTCTACATTTCTAGTTTTCTACAACTTGTTGATTTACGAGCGTGGCTCTCGAAGGCGTTACGCGTCTTGTAGTTCGTTGACAGAAGTTTTGTAGAGGCTGGGCTTGCGCGATAAATTTTATTTATATTAATTGCAGAGAAAATGTTTCCACATTCCAACAAATCGTAAAATGTAGCGCGGAAAAATGGTTTTTATATTTTATTAGCGTCGGTCGAGCGAAGTGGTGCGCCGGGAAATGTTGTAAAAGTAAAAAAATTGTGTTATTGCGCCGGCTTGTTTGTCGGATAAACATTGTTTGACAGCGCTGCCGCCGCAGGGCGCGGGGGGGCGGTTTCGACCCTCGGGGGGCGGCGGTCAGGCCCTGTTGACATTTCGGTTTTTTAATTTTCACAAAAGTTCCTCTTGTTTCGCTTTTTCTCAACCCTCCCTCGAAAAATAATAATTTGTCTTGTCGGCGCCCAGCGGCTGGAGCGATGTTGTGATGGCGTTTATTTCGGGGTATTATGTCGGAAATATTGCCGGGAGAGCTCCACTCCGCTCCCCTAACGCGCCACTAAACTCGAGACAATATCTCTATGAGTTACAGACGCTTAGTAGAATTCACAAAAAGGGGATCACGGCTAGGGATGTCAAACGACATATTTTGAAATAATAATTCAATAACACGCCTGAAAAGTCGAGATAGCGCACGTAAATCTCTCTTTTTCCATTTAAACTCAAATCCGATTAAAAAGTTCTCTTTCATCGCAAGATTTCATAGAGATTTAATGAATAATGAAAGCGGCTTTGTAAGTTAAATATCCATTGTGTTTTATGCAGACGTTATTAACAAAAGTTCTTGAAATATAAACTTCAGAATTGTTTCTTTTGAGCTCCCGTTGCTTTTTTGCTGGAGTCGTGTTACACGTACTTACTTTAATATTGAAAGAAGGTATTATGAATCTAAATTGCAGTATTCATGTCTCTATTCTTATATTAATAAGTATGTGTAGTTGGCATCCCTAACCACAAACAACAATAGCGATTGCAACGAATAGATATTTCATGCGCGAGGGGTCTTTCCGCCCCACAGGCGAGGGTTCCGCGGTAATCTGTTGATTTTACGCTCGCTGGCCTACGGACCCCTATTTTTAATAACTGTAACAGGCGCTGAGTTGACGCGTCCTCAAAACGGAACCAAAATCAATTAAGAACGCTCGAAAGTTTTATAAGTAACATTCGTTACAGACGTAAAACATTCTCACGTATATTTTTAACTTTGACAAGTACCTACTCTCATCACGTGTTTTTGTTCCTCGATGGTTTATTAATTTCTCGTCATTGTTTTAAAAGAGCTCTAGCAAAAAGCTAGTTACGAGTACTACATTGTTTACATTTCACCGGCTTCATTACGCTTTTTGAAGTTTCGCAATAAACTTGACTCATTTGTTGTTGATTGGTTAGTAGTACCCGTAGGCCACTCCACATATTAATAAGTTCTTAAAATCGTAAGCCCGGCGGCCGTACGCAAGCAATATTTGCTTAGGGTGTGCAAACTAGCGAGGGTGATGTACCGAGGGGTCGCATTGTTTGCGGGGGGCTGCCGACAGATGGCACTGGCCCCGCATCCCTATTCTGATTCAATGCTTGAATGCGTTATTTAGCACGCTGCCGCTCCATTCTAATGGATTATTACATTAGCACTTAACACGCTCAGTCGAGCGAGAACCAGAATACCCTTCCCGACTTTGTTAAACCTTTTATACGATTGCATGCGAGCGTAATAGAATAACAAGTAATGTTTTTATGTTCCGTCCAGCATCATGCTTGTTTTTCTGCCGTTGCGTGACCGCCGATCGTTTCGGGTTAAACACTCAATAAAGCGAGATTGAAACTTTAGAGTCGATATCTCGGACACGGTTTGTTTGCCGGATTCGTTGAACTTGCGTGACGTTGAAGGTCAGCGACGTCCGAGAGTGGTTTTGCCGTCATTTGTTGCGGTTTATGCTGGCTATGCACACGGCGATTTTTATCCAAGAAAATAATACTCACGCATGAGAAGGCGGGTAACAGATGTTGCTTTTACATTGTAGCTGCCGTGTGCTTGAAGAGTTGAAACATTTTATGGAGAGATGTATCGAGCTGCACGGAGCAAAATTGTCTGCTTGACATCCTAGCATAACGCACGTCCGTTGTCAGTCACGCAGTTATTAGACTTAATCTCGCCTGTACCGACCGACGCGTTTAAAACCCTCTGTGTGCATAGAGTCTAAACTCAGTAATCTGAGCGCGTCGGGCTTGCCGTGACCGCGATTAACGCGCGTTTTCCGCTCTTTCTGACGACGACTAATTGCTTAGATTTTCTTTTGTTAGTCGCGGGCTAGACCGTACCGCGGCCGTGTCGAATCGCACCTACTTACGCCTCGAATTGATTGTTTCGTCTTTGTGTTGCTCTATCGACACGGAGTCTTATTGTTCCCCGGCGCCATTATTTACGCCCCGGCTGACTTTCACGCTGTAGATTATATTGCAAAAGTTTTCCGTATTTAGAATCGGTCTTTGACTACGCAAATTGTGTTTGAGACGTTCATAAATATGTAAAACACAGACGTGGCTGTTGGAACTTTCCACTCGAATTTTTGTGTCGTATTTACGTACCTACGTTTGTTGCAAAGTTCAAAATTGTCGTTGACAAAAAATGTACGCTCGAAAGGGTTGAGTGGAAGTCAATAGCTGGGGCGCAATAAATTAATAACGGTGGAGTGATTTCATGAAGTGTCACCGCGAGTGTCGGGTTTCGAATGAGACAATAGGGTTGAACGGGCGCGGCGGGGCAGGGCCGGGGCAAGGGGGGGCGGCTGTCGATAAAATACTTTGTCGAGGTTTACGAGGGGGCTCCTAGCTGCACATGTCGCCACCCTCGCTTGTTATGAAATATCAATGATGACGTGGACAAACTCAATGCCCTGAGGGCGTCGTCTGAACGACTTGACGAGACGCCACGCGGGACCGCCGTTGTTATTACACGATATATTATTATAGCTACTCTTATACAGCCTTTACTACATACGATAACAGCCAGTCAACTGTGAAATTACTTTTGCTGATATAATGATGTTTAACAACGAGTGTTTGAGTATAATAATTTCTCTGTTTGAACATTTAAGTGCTGTTTGCCGACGATAACGCTGATAGCGATAGCGTTGTACAATTTACATTCGAAAGATCTGTTGGTTTTGTTAATGCGTTGTTCTTTTCCAAAATTATATAAATTCTGAAAGTTTTAATTATGTTTACGTCGTATTCTACACAAACTTTCCACAGTATTAAATCCGTGGTGAATTGCAAGGAAATTTCGTTTCGTAGGCAACAGATTAAAAATGGACAAGCGCAAAATCAATTTGAAGAGTGCACGGGCGTGCTTGTCTGTATAATTCAATAATTTAGGGGTTATTTCGATCCGCTGCGAGTGGCTCCCTCTGCCCTTCAATCCCTCGCCCTCGGTCCCCATAGTCGCCAATTATTCATACGAGGGCGGAGGACAGTAACTGTTTGCCACTGTGCGGCCCTGCATGTCCCTAAAAAGGGACGGGGATCAGGGCTGTCAGATTTATAAGTAATGGCCGCAATGAAAGAGATTTCGGAGCTTATCTACACTATCTACACTAATATAATAAAGAGGAAAACTTTGTTTGTTTTTTTGTTTGTTTGTTTGTTTTTTTGTATGTATGTAATCGATAAACTCCGAAACTACTGGACCGATTTCGAAAATTCTTTCATCATTAGAAAGCTACAACATTCCTGAGTAACATAGGCTACTTTTTACCACGGGAAAATTCCTCATTTCCACGGGAAAACGGTTAGCAGCAGGAAAAGCAGGAAATACAGCGGATATTACCCAAATAAGCCAAACCGCTTTACGGATCTTCGCGAAATTTGGCACTGATATTACTAGCATAGTAAAGATGGACATGGACTACTTTTTGTCAGCCCTCGAGGATCTGGAGTACGAGTACCTGATGAAGACCACCAGCATCCCATCTAAACTATAAAAGATACGGTCATGGCTTCATAGAAAAAGTTGTTCACCATGACGGGCCGCTTCTGCTGGCACATGGTCATCGAGGATCTGGAGTACCTGATGAAGACCACCAGCATCCCATCTAAACTATAAGAGATACGGCCATGGCTTCATAGAAAAAGTTGTGCATCATGACGGGCCGCTTCTGCTGGCACATGGTCATCGAGGATCTGGAGTACCTGATGAACATCACCAGCATCCCATCTAAACTATAAGAGATACGATAATGGCTTCAAAGTAATAGTTATTCAGCATGACGGGCCGCTTCTGCTCGCACATTTACCTCTGCTGGATCGGAGTAATGGACTTTTTACTACGGGCAAAGATCCAATTTCTACGGGAAAACAGGTAAGTAGCAGCGGGTGAAACCGCTGGGCGGGCTGCTAGTTCCTGGATAAATGTGCGGTAAAGCGTAACGGTTATCTGTTATGGGTTTTTGATTTAAATATTCTTTGTAGTAGTTTCGAAATGTTTTTCAAAATGTTCGCTTAGTAAAACAATACTTACCTACTGGTATTTTTGTTACTAATATAATAATAGCTGTTTGATTCCGAAGCTGATCTTAGCGCAGTGGAAGCAAATTAAAGTTATCTTAAAATCTAAAACTAAATGGTCGATCAGCCTCGGAACAACATTTGACTACGATTCGTAGTGCTCTTTACTATAGCTAAATAAAATAAATTTAATGAGAGAATTTTGTTCCGGAAAGTTTCCGGCCGAGAAATTCTTGTTTCCAAAATCTACTTAAACAGGGCCCAGCAACGAATTGCTTACCGTGCGAACCATGACGCCTTTTCTTTGTGAGTTTAAGTATGACAGGAATCAGGTATTCAGGATATTTTAGGAGCGCAGGAATAGGGAATAACCTAAACTCACAGCACTGGAACATCCGCTCGTTCTCGAACTCCTTTCCTCCAATTTGCACTATAGTTCACAGTTCGACATCACATAATGTTTTTTAACACAAAATAACTAAAAGATTTCTCTCCGAATGAGAAATCGGCCCCGTTGGCCTCAATCATTTATAATTAAAATACGTAGCTATCGGCAGCCACGACGCGAGCCAACGAAAAGTGAGGTTATATTTTGCCGGCGGTCGCGTGACTCTCAATCAAAGCGCCGGAACCAAAATCACTTGGTTCACTTCCCACCGAACAGGAAAACCACACGAGAAAACCGAAAGCACACTAATTAAATAATACACACTAAATAAATTCGCATCAACGATGCGGGCGACGGCAGAGGACGTGACAATGACAGAGCAGTGTTGCCAGCACCGCGCGCCCATTTTATACGAAAACTAAACATTCACCCGCCCCGGACCGACCCATCGGTCCGCTCTATGCATGGCAGGCGTGATAATGTAGCTACTGCTCGCTTAAGGACTGAATCCCCCACCTGAACTTCTGCAACTCGAGGAGTGCCATCACTACCCGGAAACAGGTTGAGAATGCGCCCCGGCGCCAACGCAGTGGCGGTAGGTTGGCATCCTTAACCAGAACGAGATCCCCAATGCAGGGGTTCAGTCCTGTCCGTCCACTTAAGGCGTTGCTGCAGAATGTGCAAGTACTCAAGCGACCAACGCTTCCAAAAGTTTTGAGTCATTTGCTGCAACAACTGATAACGCGACAAACGATTGCTATTCACCTCCGTATAGGGATATTCCGGCAAGGCGTTAAGTGGGCGGCCAATTAAGAAATGCCCTGGCGTCAGGGCCTCTAAATCATTTGGGTCTGAGCTGAGCGGACACAAAGGACGCGAATTGAGTACAGCCTCAATTTTACAAAACACGGTCGCCAGCTCCTCGAAAGTCAAAATTGTTAACCCTACAACGCGCAACAAATGCGTCTTAGCGGACTTTACAACCGCTTCAAAAATACCACCCCAGTGAGGGCACGCTGGTGGATCGAACACCCAGGTAATGCCCTGACGGGAGGCCCGTGCTGATGGCTTCTTCGTTCTCCCTTAAGAACGTTACAATTTCCTTCATACACCGATCAGCACCCTTAAAGTTGGTACCACAATCCGACCTGATCAGCGCTGGTCGCCCTCGTCGCGACGTAAATCTCTCCAGCGCTGCCAAAAGGCCTCCGTAGATAGGTCGGCCACGAGCTCCAAGTGGACGGCCTTGGTGGCTAGGCACACGAACACGCACAAGTACGCCTTGATAGACTTTGCGTTCCGTAGGCGTGATGCCTTTACCATGAAAGGGCCTGCAAAATCCGTTCCCACACCTGCAAACGTCCAGGCCTCCGTCACCCGGTCCGGTGGGAGATCTCCCATCTGTGGCTGCATTGTGGCTGCCTTCAAGCGGTAACAAGGCAAGCACCTAAACACAACGCTACGTACCGTTCGTCGTCCCGATAAGATCCAGAACTCGCGCTGTAGGATGGCCAATAGCGCATTACAGCCCGCGTGCGAGTTTTTCTCATGACGATCCCTGACTAAGAGCTCAACTAAGGGTCCCCTTTTGGAAGTAACAGTGGATGCCGAGCCGAAAAGGGCAGGCTAGCGTTCGAAGTCTGCCTCCAACCCTGAGCATACCTTGCTCATCCAGGAATGGGTTGAGGCGCACAATTCCTCCCTTCAGCTTTCCACGTCCATCCCTGAGCAGCCTGACCTCCTCTTCAAAATGTTCCGCCTGGACGACTCTAACTAATGAGCATAGAGCCGCATTCCGTTCCGCAGGCGAGAAGACTGGTGCAAAATTCCGTTCTGCTTGAGGCTTCCTGCAGTTGTTCACGAACCGCTTGATCCAACCTGTCACCCCAAGAAGTTTGTCGAGGGAGCTATACCGTTCCAGCAAGAAAGCTGGGTTAGGCTTCGGTACGAGTTGCCCCACGTTCACTCGCAAACCTCGATCAGGTGGCCCAAGCGGCGCCCTGCACTCGTTGAATGGCCATTCCTGCGGCGACTCAGTCAGCCATTGAGGTCCCCACCTCAGTGGGTGACTCACCAAATCAGGTGCCCTGCACCCGCGCGAAGCGCAGTCCGCTGGGTTCCATTCTCCCGGTACGTGCCTCCACACTAACGGAGTTTCCGACCCCGTAATCTGTGACACCCGATTTGCCACGAAAACCTCAAGTGTATGTACCGACGTCTGCAACCAGCACAGAACTATCCGACTGTCAGTCCACGCGTACACCGTTTCATCCAAGTTGATGGTACCACGCAGATTGCAGGTTACATGATTTAGCAAGCGCGCTAGAAGAGCTGCCCTGCCAATTCCAATTTGGGGATGGTCCATCTAGTTCTGACTGGTGCCACCTTACTTTTGGCCATAACCAGACGCACGTGCACAGTTCCCGTTGAACTTGCTGTCCGAAGGTATACAGCTGCCGCGTACCCTCGCTCCGAGGCGTCACAAAACCCATGTAGGGTAGCCTTACATCCCACCGATGGGACTAACTTGCGGGGTATCGCGATGTGCACAATCCCTGGTAAGGTGGTCACAAACTTGAGCCAATCCTTCAACAACTCTCCGGAGAGTTGGTCGTCCCATCCTAAGTTGGCTAGCCACAACCTTTGTAAAAGCACTTCGCCATGAACGTAACCGGGGCGATCCATCCGCTAGGATCGAACGTTCTAGCGATTGTCGACAGTACCGACCGCTTAGTCCAAGTTTTCTCCAAAAGGTCGGGCTCGATCTTGTACGTGAATACGTCATGCGTTGGCCTATATTGCACCCCGAGGATGCCCAACGTGTTTGGATTGTCCGGGTTCTCAAAGAGGTGCGGGTCCTGATGGAACTCGCCTGGCAAACCGGCCAGGAGCTCTGGGCAACTGGACAACCATTTCCGCAACTCGTAACCTCCTGAACCCATGATCGCGATCAACTCGTCTCGTAGAATTAGCGCCTGCTCCACGCTATCAGCACCCGTGCAGATATCGTCCACGTAGACGTCGCGATCCAGTACTGCTGCGGCTCGAGGATATCTTACCCTTTCCTGTGCGGCCAACTCTCGCAGCGTACGTACTGCCAAATACGGACTTGGCTTAAGTCCATACGTCACCGTGTTAAGTTCGTATGTGACCATCGGCTCATCTGGGCTCTCACGCCACAAAATCAGCTGATACCGACGGTCATCCGGATGTATCATGGTTTGGCGAAACATCATTTTGACGTCTGCGACGAACGCTACCTGGTGTAACCGAAAGTCTGTGAGAATGTCCACAATGTCCCGGTTCAATTTAGGACCCGCGTGCAAACATTGGTTCACAGACACACCATTCGAGGTAGGAGCAGAACCGTCAAACACCACCCGTATTTTCGCCTCAGGTGACTTCAAGACAGCCAGGTGTGGAATGTAATAATGCTCGACACACCTCCAATCCAGGCTGGACACCGACATGTGGCCCAATTGAATATATTCCCGCATGAATTCTATATACTTCTGCCGAAGTGCTGGGTCTCGCCTCATCTTCCGCTCCATTCCGAGTAGTCTCCGTTCCGCGAGCTGTCGCGAACTACCTAAAGCGGGGCGGTTTGGGAGAAAAGGTAGCCTGGTCACGAATCTGCCTGACGGGCATCTCGCAGTGTTGTATTGATAGAACAACTCGCACTCGTCATCCTCTGGCTTCCGTCTGTCCGCCGTGGGCGCTCTTCAGACTCCCAAAACCTCTGCAGCACCTCTGACAGCACACTACCATAGAGGACCGGATCCCCTTCTGGTAGGTCCTGAGGTCTCCAAACTGGGCCGAAAACAACATACCCCTGTGGTATCTACGGCCACCAAACCAGTTTCCTGGAGTACCTTCTTCCTACCGCACCATAATCTCCCGAGGACGTCTGACCCGAGAAGTACGTCCACCGTACCAGGAGTATCAAAATCAGGATCAGCTAACTCCAACCCTGTGGTTAACCCTCGTACCGTTGGTGGTAACCTAACCTGAGGAGTTTCCCAACCACTTCATCCAGCACCACGGCTGAGACTTGATAGCTGACCCTGTACATGTGCTACCTAATGCGAACTCAAAGTTCGTCTGACCCCGAATGTCAGGCACATTTAGGCCCCGATGCCTACAGCTTCATCCTCACTTGGCCGTACATTTAGGCCTAGCCTACTCACCAGCTTACTCGATACAATACATCCCTGAGCCCCTGTATCCAGTAGGGCTCTTACTTGAATGGTCCGGCCACCGTATCCCCATACCCAAATCTTAGCCGTTGGCAAAAGTACCGTGATTGGACGGGGAGCCGAAGCTGATGAGTAGGCGGCGATTACCTAGCGGGAATCTAAACGCGGTGAGGCCGCGTCCCGCGGGGTATCCTCACTACCCAAACCTGTGTATGGGTCCCACTCCTGCTGGTAGGGAGGTCTGCCCATAAAGGCCATGGCTGGAGTTCTATAGTACCCCGACGGCAAACGTCCGTACCGAGGTTGCGCCTGTAGCCGCGAGTACTCAGGCATAGGCGGGGGCATGCGTGGGTCTTGAGACCCAACCAGGTGGCTCAAGCCCGCAGAATACTGCATGTACCCTGGTGGTTGCCTAGTGCTCCCCTGACACCCGCCCGTTGAATCCCGTACCTGGGATGGGTGTCCCCACGTTCCTGTGCCGCTCTTCCCCAATCCGGCACCTGCTGCCGTGGTGGGGATTGTCCCCACGTCCTTGGGTAAGTGGGCTCCGTCTGTTGACGTCCCCTGCCTGTCCCTGTGACCGATGCGGAGGTGGGCTCCTCCTTGGGGGGTGGGGAGCGTTGCTCCTCCTTGGTGGGCAGGCTCCTTCGCTGATCCGATCCAGCGCTGCCCCGGCGCCTCCGGAGCGATTCATGCAGAGCAGCGGATGGTGTGCACCCTGGCAGTACCTACAGTTGGTGCTTGAAGGGCACTCGCACCTGATGCGGCCCCAGGCACCGAAAACACCAACGCCTCTGCTGTGCCACACCCCGTCTCCTCTGAACCCGCTGCGCAGCAAACTCCTGACACGCTGCCACCCCGTGGCCTGTCTCCCAGTAGGCACCCCGTGATTCCAACGCGGTGTTGTACCGCCTGGGTTGCCCACTGTTGCCTCCTCGCGCCGGTGCACCCGGCCGTTCCGGGTGGCGAGGGCCAGAGGTCTCCTTGCGAGGGGCTTCACCAGCCTGGACGTCCACTCGCCTGCTTTCGGCCTCGAGGAACAACTTCAGATCCTCTTAGGTCTGGAGGTGGTCCGAGGACTTGACCCCATGTAGCTGCTCGAATCGAGCGACCATTTCGCTCGGCAGGCGGCGAAGCACTGTGTGGACCAAGATATAACCGTAGCCCGCCACTGGCAAACCCTGTCGCTCTAGTGCGCTGACCGCGACACTGACTGGGTGGAAGATTTTCTCGCGGAGGTCCGTACCTCGCGTTATGGTTGGTATTGACAGCCACTGGTCTAACAGCCTGTCTACAATCAGGCGCTTGTTTCGATACCGGTCGGTAAGGATCTTCCACGCCACCTCATAATTGCTATCCGAGACAGCCAAATGCGTCAGCAATTCATGAGGCTCTCCATGTAGCCTGGACATCAGCTGAGCCATCTTGTACGCCGGCGTTATGTCCGTCCGTGTGTGGACCACACTGCTATACAGGTCCTCAAACGCCGGCCAGTCGGCGTAATCGCCTGCAAAGACTGGAACCGTAACAGGCGGAAGAGGCACCTGTAATCCTTGTCCCACTTTACCACGGAATGGCTTTTCCTTTCCGTCACGTCGCCTAGATATGTCCGCAGCTGCCTGCGCAATGTCCTGTGCCAGCTCCAAGCACTGGCTTACATCGCCCTCAACCAGCTCCTTATCTTCAGGGTTAGGAGCTTCCTCAAGGAGCATGAGGCACTCTGTGAGGTGTTCCGACACAACCCGAACCCGTTCATCTGCCTGTAGTGCACTTTTCAAGAGCGCGTCCTCTCGGTCCTCGCGGCCGATCATTGCCGCTGTGGTAGTAAACCACCTTAATTCTGTCTTTATAGCAGCCTTATACCTGGCGATCGAGGAGCCATGGTACCAACTTTTACACACTCGACTTAATAAAAACGAAAAACCAATAAACAAATACCACAAAATAAATGTTAGTTGACTGGCCTAGACCTTACCGATAAGGTACCGTTCACTAGGCAAACAATACAGTCACAAAAAACCGAAACAATATTTTCCAAAATTAATAAAATATGTGGGTAATATAAAAACACGCTTAATACTAAATTACGGCTAACTATGTTGCAATAAAGCAACCACGCTCTGCTACCAAAAATGTTTGATTCCGAAGCTGATCTTAGCGCAGTGGAAGCAAATTAAAGTTATCTTAAAATCTAAAACTAAATGGTCGATCAGCCTCGGAACAACATTTGACTACGATTCGTAGTGCTCTTTACTATAGCTAAATAAAATAAATTTAATGAGAGAATTTTGTTCCGGAAAGTTTCCGGCCGAGAAATTCTTGTTTCCAAAATCTACTTAAACAGGGCCCAGCAACGAATTGCTTACCGTGCGAACCATGACGCCTTTTCTTTGTGAGTTTAAGTATGACAGGAATCAGGTATTCAGGATATTTTAGGAGCGCAGGAATAGGAATAACCTAAACTCACAGCACTGGAACATCCGCTCGTTCTCGAACTCCTTTCCTCCAATTTGCACTATAGTTCACAGTTCGACATCACATAATGTTTTTTAACACAAAATAACTAAAAGATTTCTCTCCGAATGAGAAATCGGCCCCGTTGGCCTCCAATCATTTATAATTAAAATACGTAGCTATCGGCAGCCACGACGCGAGCCAACGAAAAGTGAGGTTATATTTTGCCGGCGGTCGCGTGACTCTCAATCAAAGCGCCGGAACCAAAATCACTTGGTTCACTTCCCCACCGAACAGGGAAAACCACACGAGAAAACCGAAAGCACACTAATTAAATAATACACACTAAATAAATTCGCATCAACGATGCGGGCGACGGCAGAGGACGTGACAATGACAGAGCAGTGTTGCCAGCACCGCGCGCCCATTTTATACGAAAACTAAACAATAGCATTTTAAGTTCCTTCAAGATAAAATTAATACAAATCGCTAAAAGGCGTCGTATATGTTGCAGTAATTTCGAATAAGCACATTTTCTCAAGGGCCTTTAAATTACATCAAGCATTCGGAACCCGTCTCTTGGGAAAATGGTTGGTAACGGCAACCCTACTGTACCTACTTACACTGTGTCGACACCCGCCGGCTCTCATTGATAAAAACCCTGCACGTGCCCGATCCGCTTTCCGACTGTTTATAATGACGACCGGCCTGCGCCAACCCTAATCCTGTTTGTTTTCAACCGTACCCAACTAATAATAAAACCCTTATTTACTCCCAAATAAACTACCTAAAGCTGGAAATCCAAATCCCTTTCCACAATATTAATTAATGAAGACAGATTATGCCCTAAATCGAGCAGATCAAATTTTTATCTTAATAACATTATTTACTACATGTATGTAAGTCATTTTGATTGTGTATCTTAATCGCTGGTATTATCTTACCTGGTGATTAGGTTACGTGAATCCCTAATTCGATCGAATATCTACTTTGTTATTGTTTCGTTGTAAATGGTGATTGTAATTTAGCTACTTAAACTTATATCGGGAGTAAAAAAACGAATAGAAAAATCCGAAACGAATATTAAAAAAAAAATTACCTCCCATAGTAAATCAATTAGCTGATCGGCGAATTTGTGTTAGAGGGCCAATTTTTTTCATATTTCGCTCCATGTTCCATGGGGAAAGTTGTTCGGTATCATAATAATATAATAATAAGTTCTTTATTAAAGGCAATAAACCCACAGTACAATAGTACAAAAATATATAAAATACAATAAATAAAAACTTAAAATCTAAAACAAGCAGCAAGTACAACAAAAGGTTGTACGAGAGCGGTTAGTGGTCATTTTTTGTTTGCGTCCTTGTGTGTCATAATCCAGTGTCTTATCAGTGGACTAGATAGGTCATGGGTCACAACTTGTAGGATGCTATTACCAGAGCATCGCAATCGTTCCCAAAAGGAAGAAATACGCGCCCTAATAATAGCAAAAAAGTCGGGCATTCCCGATTCGGCGAACATACTCGATGCACTGCAGTGCCTTGGCAACTTCATGAGGATACGGTATGCATCATTATACTGTACCCTCATGCTACTAAAGGATACTCTCTTGTATCGGCACCACAGCTGGCATGTGTAAAAACATTGGCAAAACGCCCGAAAGAGAGTATCCTTAACTTCCTTACTGCACTTATTAAATCGTCGTCCGATCATGTTGCACCGAACCGACAATGCCCGTCTCTCCCTTTCCATATCTAAGTCGTCTTTTCGATCTTCTGTCACAATATGTCCGAGGTATTTGAATTTCTTCACGACCCGAACCGATGAACCATTCAAATACACTTCTGGAATTGTCTCCGGACCCTTCCCTGCTCTGAAAACAACCATCTCTGTTTTTAAAACATTATACCGGACAGACTGAAAGAAGTTTGCTTAACCCTTTTATCGATGGGCTGAGAAGCACCATATCGTCAGCATAGCTGAGATTGTTGACGCATACTCCATCGATGTGGCACCCAATGTTAGTGCTTCTCAACTCACCGATAAGATCGTTAACATACACATTAAAAAGGTCCGGAGACGTCAACCCGCCTTGGCGAACTCCGCATTCTAACATGTAGGCGTTAGAGGTCGTGTCACCCCATCGTACGTGATTTGTTTGGCCTCCGTACCAGTACCCCAACAGATCAACAATGCTTCCAGAGACACCAGAGTCGCGCAATTTGCTCCAGAGAATATCATAATTCACTAGATCAAATGCGCGACTCAGATCCAAGAAACAAGCATATACCGACGTATCACGACGAACGTAATAGTCGATAGTATGCTTGAGACTGACAATTGCTGAATCCGTTGAAACCCCGGGACGGAAACCAAACTGAGCATCATCTATACATATGTTCTTCATCAGTTCGGGCTGCAAAAGACGCTCAAACACCTTCCCTATGACTGTACCCAAAGAGATAGGTCTATAGTTATTCGACGAACCTAAGTCCCCTGTCCTATTCTTAGCAATGGGCACGACTATTGTTTTCATGAGGTTATCCGGTAAATATGCGTGCTTTACACACAGATTGTACTTTTCCCTTCGGTTTGTTACTCCCTGTTAAAATTTATAGCTGGAGACAATAAATGTGACGTGTGAATGCAGCGTAGCGTGGGTCGTGCCTTATCAAATTATAGCGCTGAGTGTTCGACGCGACGCAGCCGCTCGCAAGGGCCCCCACATAATGGCGCGCTATCTGATGCATCTACAGACGATGTACAGCACTGTGAATTGGGTAAACGAACGCTACAACTCACTTAACAGAAAGACAGCTCACCCCTATTGCCGACCATTTATACCTACATTCTAGGGCTGTTAGGTAACTTTTATTTCTGGTAATTTATAGCTGGAGACAATAAATGTGACGTGTGAATGCAGCGTAGCGTGGGCCGTGCCTTATCAAATTATAGCGCTGAGTGTTCGACGCGACGCAGCCGCTCGCAAGGGCCCCCACATAATGGCGCGCTGTCTGATGCATCTACAGACGATATACAGCACTGTGAATTGTGTAAACGAACGCTACAACTCACTTACAGAACGACAGCTCACCCCTAGTTCCGACCATTTATACCTACACTCTAGGGCTGCTACCTTTTATTTCTGAATTTTTGAAATGTGATACCGGGGTTGAAAATACTTAGGTACATCACATTATACTCATCAAACTTCCACTATATAAAATACTATACAAAAATATCTTCAATTTATAGCTGGAGACAATAAATGTGACGTGTGAACGCAGCGCAGCGTGGGTCGTGCCTTATCAAATTATAGCGCTGAGTGTTCGACGCAGCCGCTCGCAAGGGCCCCCACATAATGGCGCGCTATCTGATGCATCTACAGACGATATACAGCACTGTGAATTGTGTAAACGAACGCTACAACTCAATAGAGAATTCACAGAAGGACAGCTCACCCCTAGTTCCGACCATTTATAACTACTAGGGCTGCTACCTTATATTTCTGAATTTTTGAAATGTGATACCTGGGTTGAAAATACTTAGGTAAATTACATTATACTCATCAAACTTCCACTATATAAAATACTATACAAAAATATCTTCAATTTATAGCTGGAGACAATAAATGTGACGTGTGAATGCAGCGTAGCGTGGGTCGTGCCTTATCAAATTATAGCGCTGAGTGTTCGACGCGACGCAGCCGCTCGCAAGGGCCCCCACATAATGGCGCGCTATCTGATGCATCTACAGACGATATACAGCACTGTGAATTGTGTAAACGAACGCAACGACTCAATAGAGAATTCACAGAAGGACAGCTCATTCCTAGTTCCGACCATTTATACCTACACTCTAGGGCTGCTAACTTTTATCACTGAATTTTTGAAATGCGGTACCTGGGTTAAAAATACTTAGGTACGTAAATTGCTTACATTATATAACATACTATACGAAAATATCTGCACTTGTGAGTCGTTATTTTGCTATCCGCCCGCACCAAACGCTTTTGACACTCGCTATTTGTCTGTTCGAAACGGTTCGAGATCGCGCGTAAACGACGGCGTGTAGATGTGTGTGTGAGTGCAGTGACGTTTCCTTGAAGCCGTCTCTCTGTATTGGGCGCCCGTCAATACTTTGTGATACACCACTGTGAATTGTGTAAACGAACGCAACAACTCACGCTCCGCCGCCCCTCGAGCGAAATTATTAGTGATGGGCCGAACATAGGTTTCACCGAATACTTCGGTTCGGCCGAATATTCGGTAAAAAGATTGCCGAACCGAATATTCGGCCGAATAATTCGGCAGGAATCGATGTCCATATAAAATAATTAGGAGCATCACTTGTTTACGAATTATGCGCTGATTCGCACCAAACAACTCCGCTATTTACCTCTCTAACATTTTACATTGGAAACTTTGTCAACAAATTAAAATAAAACTGCATCATTGCTTGTCTTGAGGTCTTGACATACCAATTTGCAATGCAATATAATATAAAAAGGATGCGTTATTATTCGGCCAAATATTCGGCTAAATTCACCGAACATTCGGCCGAAACCGAATATTCGGTAAACGTGCCGAACATGCCGAATACCGAACATAAACCGAATATTCGGCCCATCTCTAGAAATTATCTCCCGATCTACAGGGTGCGTCGCCGTCACCCGTCACGCGGCAGATGGCGCTTGCAATAAAACCACTAAACGCGATATCGGGCGACGTTCACTGCCCTGCCCTCGTCCGCTTTATTATTTGATCGGGGAGCCAAATTAAAGGATTTGCCGTACTCCCTAACCCCTCGCTGCCGAGCCGACCCTCGACAATCACCTCTGTATTAAGTCTAATTGTGTTTTCAAATTCGGCCCCTATAATAGGGGACGCGGTGTGCGCCATGTGAAAAAATAGGGCGTACTCCCGGCTTTATTAAATCCGCCGTACGCTGTGGAAGGTTTCATTTAATCAGGGCGAGGGAATAATTTACTGAATCAACGTTCGTGCGGCTCGGCTCGCCTGTAATGTGTGGTCGGCCGGCGTCGGCGCTCGTGACTAATAAACAGAGCTATTGCCAGTTTAAGGCGAGAAACACGTAGGACGTCCGTTTGTGCATTATTTTTGCGCAGCATATGCGTTAGAAAAATATGATTTTCCAACTTATTTGCACACAGATACGGTTAATATCAAGCAGCTTGCATCCGCTAGCGCAAAAATATTGCACGACGCTGCGTCGACGGATTGTATTTGTGTGAAACTAAGGTCGAAATTCGTATGACAATAAATTCGAAATTCGTGTTGTTCTATCGTATGCGTTAAGCAGCGCAAAAATAATAAACAAGCGAACGTAACGTGTGTTTCTAACCACGCGATGAAACAACCTAATAATATGCGCTGGCAGTATCTCTTAAACACATTAATCTCACTATCATACTTACTCATGTAGTGATGCATGCCATTTGATTACTATCGCAGGATTTTATTACCTGTGCTGCCTATCTTTCGATTGATGTTTTTTATATCTTATCAAGCGTTAAGTTATTAACTGTTATCGTTATCACGCCGTCGATATTTGGGTAATGGTGTGAAAATGGAGAGGCCCGATAAATTTATTTTGGGTCACGCTGTATCCGGGTGTCTAGTTAAGTTAGTGGCAGTAAGAGTCAATACCGCGTGGTGCCGACTTAGAATAGCATCACCCCATATCCTTCTTGTGGGTGTCGTATGAAGCGATTTAGAGATTTAAGAGTTGGCCAACAGGCTGCCAACCTGCCGCTATAGTGGTAGTGGTACACAGTCTTCTGAATGACACTTAAACTTTTGTCAGACATGGTGTAATTGGCCGTTTTACAGCCGTTTACGCTCTACCTACCTCGCAAGGGATACAGGCGTGATATACCTATCTATCAACCTATATCCGACTGTCTAGTTAAATTAGTGGCAGTAAAGAGTCAGGGAGTGTTCTGTTTCCCCTTGAGTCCCTCCTTGCCGTGGGGCGTGAAACTAATTACCGAATACGGTGCTGTTCGGGGCCGATTACACTCTACCTACCCCGCAAAGGATACAGGCGTGATATATCTGTCTATCTGTATCCTTCTAGTTAAATAAGTGGCAGTAAGAGTCAGGGAGTGTTCCCCCCCTGAGTCCCTCCCTGCCGTGGGGCGCGAAACTAATCACCGAATGCGGTCCTGTCCGGGGCTTAATTGCACTGATTGAGACACGGATATTGATTCGGAACAGTTTGCGTTGAAGACGAGTGCGAAGGTAGCGAAGTGGATTAACTACTCTCCAATTGGTAGCCACGTGGTGTAAAATTAAATCATTCTAAGTTATAATTTCCTTTTTACTGTAATTCGTTCTTGGAGTTTAGAATAAAACAATTAAAATCTCATAAAAATTTCGATAATAAATAAGAAACCAGAAAGCCCTTCGTGAAATCAGCTTTCATATTTTACTCTTAGATTTTGTAGTTAAAAGTCACAATAAGTAGAGCCAAACTGCAAAATTAGTCAAGCACGATCTGACCACGGCTACTGCCTTGTACGCCTTGTATTGTACTACACACAGTAAAGTACACCTGCTCGAATAAGTCATATTTGAAAGAGCCCTCAAAATCTAGTTAATCCTATAAAATAAAGTCAATTTTTCTCTGTTGACATGTCTTCTACTATTGGGCTGTCAAATAGGACTTTTTCGAGTGGCCATACTTTAGGTCCTGACTGGTGTAGCGGCCGCGCGTGAAACAGTCTCATGAATAATGTACATGCTGTTCTGTACCATCTCCTTGAAGTCCGTATTACACTACCCTGCCAACATTGCTCGATTTGATATACATTTCTGGTTACCTAGAGTTTATTGCAGTGCCACCCGTAAACTAACCAGCGATGTATGTCGAAGCATGGTCTGTTGACTTGGTGATACCAACTTGACTCCTCAAAATAGACGATTTCTATTCGACTCGTAGACCATAGCGTATGACTCACTCGTTCACATTCAACTTAATAGTCCGTAGAAATTGCGGTGCCATGGAGAATGTTAACAGCCATGGCTTTTTTGACGCATATTAAAATTATCGTGTGTGACGATGAGTTTTTTGTTTTTTCCGAAAATTATTAAAAGTTGGCCAGTATTGTCTACATTTTAGCATTTGTTTTTGCCGCAGAAGGTTAACTATGCAAATCCTAAACCGAAACCTTGGTAATTTTCCATAAGGAAAAAAATTAAGTACTTAGTCAAAGAATAAACAGCCTGACTGAAACATCAGAAGATACATTATTATTTTAAGTAGAACACACTGTTTTAATAACCTGCTAAAATGGTGGGGTGTCATTAAATCTCGCTTACATATCATGAAACGGCAACAGTTGTACAGGGGTACTGTACAAATAGAGTTTAACAATGGAAACTAGAGGGGTAGAAAACAGGGGTGGAAATAGTATAGGGTTGGCAAGTACACTCACCAATAAAAGTTGAGAGAGATTAAAGTTTAACCTTAAATATTTTAGTATTAACAAAACAGTATTTATTTGCGTCATGTACTTAAATAAATAATGTGTAGAAAAAGCAAGGTAGCGCGCTAATTTGGTCTGTGGTATTATTTTACAATCCTAATATTTCGATCTTTTAACTCAGAATCACAGAAAGTTTAAAATAAAAGTAAATTTTTAAAGCTAATAATTAAGTCTTCTCTAAGTAGTCTTCGTAGGTTTTATTATTTTTAAGTAGAGAAAACATTTAACCTGAACGTTTATTAAATAAATTGATGCATAACATACCTGCTCAAAAGTCTCATACTACCTGTACTATTTTTGTAACCCTATACCGATCAGGGTAAGATATACAAGGGTGTCGACCCTATAGCCTGACGGGACCCTTAAAGACCCTCGTCCAACTGACAGGTCGCACAATACTGTGCACCAAAATTGAACTGTATAACATTTGATTGTCGAAAATCGCTGAGAGAACTCTAGTAAAGGATTATAATTGAACATGCCAGTACTATTTACTCTGAAAAAAAAAAAGCTTGAAAAGAAGATCCCATGCCATTATTTTTAACAAAAATTCTCGTTATTTGTCGTTTTGAATAAAAGAGCTATAATAATGTTATTTTAAATTCCCTTGTTATTTCAGATTTTCATTTGCTAAATTGATATTCAATCTAATAAGTCAGAACTTATTTCTTTAAGTAAGCTCTTAGTTACACAAAAACACATTAATTATAAAACTGGTCTTTAAACCTTTGTAGGTAGTTTGTAATAAAAAGAGCTGGTATTAGGGGAGATTATAAGCTTAAAATATTCTGAGGGTCGGGGTTGGAATTTATATTAAATAGTTAATATTTATACCAGCGAGGGTAGAAAGAAGTATGGCGTGTTTCATGTACCACCCTGTTATGATTTGTGTATTTCTGATCAAAATATTTTTAGCTCTTTGATGTGTGGGGGGTGATTTTTCAATTTCCTCGCTTTGAAGTCTAAACACGTTGGGAAATTGACTTCACAATGTTTTGAAGGTGAAATTATACTTGCAAAACCTTCAGTTCTTTAATAATTCAAGTCGGGCATCGATCGATTGATAGTCCTTAGCTGCTAGTGCCATCTATCGGCTGCCCCAGACAAGTCAATGAATATGTAACGCCGGCGTATCAGGGTATTATTGTACGATAATTGGCTCGGATGACACGTTGAATTATACACCGTACGGCGGCTGCATAATGACAGCTTATTAACTATTGATGCGCGCTGGGCTGCCTCTATGCACTTTGCATATATAATTGAGTCATAGCGTGTTATGGGGAATTGACGTCTTGGAAAGCTGTTTACATAGCGTAGGATGTGATTGGTTTATCTTTTAATTGCAGGTATAGCTAATGGTCATGTCAAATTGTTATCATGCTTGGTTATTGCTGCTTTTGTTATCTCATGGAATTTTGTTTCCAGAAACTTACCCAAGTAAACTCTAAATTGGTTTCAAACATTTGCTCTTTTGGGAACTCTGCTACGGCGTAGTAAGCGTAGCTCGTTCTACGAATTCAATAATAGTTACAAATAATTTTCGTTATGTAGGTAGTGACTTGTGTTAATAATTATCATGTTTATTAGATAACATGTCAATATATTCGACAATCACTTGTCTTTACTTCGGAACAAAGTACAGGCTGACAATTTTTGATAAGGTCACGTCTTAAGTCGCGCCCTTTTGATACGAAATATTACATTCGTAGATAATATAAACATATTCATTCTCAAGTCAAAACATGTCATATTTATATTATTATATTCAAGCCCCTAGTTATCGACAGAGGTCGGTGTAGATATTGAGGGTATCAGAGGTGTTATTCTTAAAAGAAAAACACGTAAATAGACCCTGATAAGTAAGTGCTAATAATATCTTGCTTGTCACACTTAACAGGTCATGGAAGATTTATCGATTATAAAATAACTTATTACCTACTTAGGTATAATGTATGTGAATTGGCACAATATTTAAAATGTTAGTTTGTTAGTTAATACTTGCTTAATTCGCAGAGTAGGATAGAACCGCGATAGCCCAGTTAGTAGTGGCGTCGGCAGTACAGATGCCGCAGGATGTACAGGAGTCGCAGGTTCAAATCCTGCCTGCGGTGGAAAAGTTTGCATGTTTTCAAAATATTGTAGCTATGTCGACATATAGGTAAATTATAGCCCTCAGTAAGCAAATTGAAGCAATACCTTTAAACTACCCCCTAATTTAACAGGTCTTGTGGCCACCACGTGTATTTGATGGTTATCACCCCACCGGAAGTTAACGGTACCACTTTCAACAGAAATTGAATTGATACCCAAAAACACCAAAAGTGGTTCAGACATGCATCGCATGATTTTATGAAGATTTGTCGATTTTTGAATTTCAATACATAACAGGAAATAAGCATGCGTCGCCGCACGAAATTGCGACTGTCGCAGCTTTGGTATCCAGTTCGTGTGCGATTCTTCAAGCACCCAAATACCTACAACACAGGGAATTTTTATAGTTTCTCTCTTTCGCCAATTGTTTTATAAATAGCATGTGAAATTAAACGCTAATTTAAAACACATATTTGCTCGCTAATTGTTTAAAAGAGCTTGCGTTTCACATGCATAAATTTTAATGAGTCTAATCTGTGTTGAAACTAGGTTCAGATAGTATCTAGAACGTAGACTATCTAGGTAATTGAGACAGCAGTTGCCAGCTCTTTAGCCCGGATAGTTCAGTGCTCAGAATAAGGACATCGTTATAGATGTAATCTAATTTAATTATGCATATCGTTGTCGTAATTTTCGCTCATAACTTTTACGTGTAAGAAGAAAAATCCTTCAATCTGTTTTTATAATTTTTATGCAAGTCAGGCCTGAAATTACAAAATGTCTCTGATTCGGTAATTCCTATTGATTATATAGGGTGAAATTTTACTAGTGACCGATAGCGAAAACTCAGAACCGGCTGGTGATAAGGAACAACCTTTCCCCAAGGAACAAAGGTCGAAATATGAAAAAAAAAATTTGACCTCCCATAGTAATTGAAATCAGCTGATTGGCAACTATGTATGGGAGGCCCAAATTTTTTTTTCGTATTACGACCTATGTTCCTTGGGGAAAGTTGTTCCTTATCACCAGCCGGTTCTGGGTTTTCGCTATCGGTCACTAGTAAAATTTCACCCGATATTCACTTCACTTGTAATACGACTAACATCAAAGCTATTCACTTAATTATGATTGTTTTCACTTTTACACCTTGCGTAGTAAGCCGGTTTATGAATAGACCTAGCGATAACGGAACGGACATAGTTTTAAATGGTTTCTTTCTTCTTCTTCTACTTTTCAAATAGAACACCGAGTCGGCCAACTGTTGTCCATAGTTCTGCAACCGCCTGCTACAAGTTGCAGGCCTGTGACATGATTATATAACGACCGTCGCCTAAGTAATCATAAACAGCTCCCGGGACGGACGGCATAACGTGCCCTCCGAATCAAGGAACCATCTTGCTTTTCAATCAGGACAGGAGAATTAGTTGTTTTAGCCTGCAATGGCTTCTATACCTACGTTCTTATTCTGTGGTAGTACAAACTAGATAAACATCTCTGTGCGCACCCTATGTTTATCCTATTACCTCATCCAGCTAAACATGTAAGGTAATTATATGGATGTCGGGTGGGGTCGTTTAGTAGGGTTATGCGCTAAGATTTAAAAAATGTAGATGTGGTAAGCGAAGCCAAGTAAATGCCTTAAAAATGGCAGAGATTGATAGGAAAATCTAAACACTACAACTCATCTGTAGATTTTTCAGCCAAATATAAAAGTGAGTACCTAGGCACGAATTTAAAATTTTAATTTATTTATATTAGGAATTTACTTCACAGTAAGAAACAAATACCGAAAAAATACACAAAATTTGATTTGGATACCTTATCGTTCATTGATAGGAATGGTAGGTCAAATTTGCTTGTGTGCTTGAGGTACCTTCATTTAACAAGTAAAAAAAAGGTTGGAATGGTACCCAAGTACCTCTAGAAAGGTAGGTTATTTCAACCTACAGAATTTCTTCTAGTCTAACATAGCGTGTGGCGCCAACGATGGCAATGTTACTCAACCTACACGCGTTCTATAGCTCGCACACGCCACAAACATTTATACCGGGTGTAAGTAATTGTAATTTACTGAAAATTATGCAGGGATGATCAGATCATGGAACTGAACAACTTTTACTATGGAGTCTATGTTGTGAACATTACTAGTCAGTCAGCTGAAAGTCAGTCAGCTATGATCGGGAATTTTGTATGGGAGATCTTCAAATTTTGTCTTTATAACCAACACACCCTCCTCCACAGAAAAAGTTGTTCATCCTACGCCTGCAAAGTTTGATACACTGTATTTTACCCCGTAGACCTATAGAAATCTATTAGTCTACAGGCGTCTACAGGATTAGCAAAGTTAAATTCCCTGTTTTGAAATTCTTATACTTTGAGATTTTTGACTGTAGCAACCCTGACTAACAAACAAGTGACAATCGCGAAAATTCTAAAAACGGTCTAGTGATCCTTCTGTAAAATCTCTATTTCGTGCTACAGGATTAGCTAAGCGAGCGTATGTGAACACTTGTTTTGCCTGGGGGGATACTTGTTCAAGTTGTTCACAGGTTAGGTACAGACTAAGTGCCTTTTACGACGCGTGCTTTGCTAATTATTCTACTTTGTGTACGATGCCTAAGGGCTCTCAGTTTTACGAGATTGGGAAAAATTTGAACAAATTTTGAGTGATTACAGTTCTAGACAGTAATAGTACGGTACCAGGCTGTTTTGAAAATTTAACACTGGGACTTTTCGGGTCGTTCGCGTGTGTCGTAAGTAGCAACAAAGGGATTTGAGAGTTGATGTGTGTGTATTGCAATTTTAGGCAACAGGCTGATAACCTGTCACTACACACAGTCTTCTGAATGGCTCTCAAACTTTTTTCAGACGTGGTGTAAATGGCCATTTTTTACAGCTGTTTACGCTCGGCCTACCCCGCAAGGAATATAGGCGTGATATATGTATCAATTACACTTTAACTACAGCATGCGTAGTCATCAAAGTTGTAATATAGTCGCTCCCCATTTAATCGCTTTTATACTTCCGTAATTTTATTTTAATAGAGTACACGTGTCCATAAAACTTGAATGTATTGGTTGTAATTACAAGCGTATCGTGTCAGAATCAGAAGCCATAGACGGCCGATGTTAGTACGACTGCCTGCGGCGCAGAAGGTTCCGGGTTCAATTCCCAGTGGTTCACGCAAAAAGTTGGTATTTATCACTTTGTGAATTTGTTCCCGGCCTGGTCAGGACATTGATGGTTTTGTGCTTCGGAGGTCACGTTAAGCCGTCTGCCCCGAACCACACGAAAGGAGAATTACCTGTTCACCTTTAACAATGTGCCGAAGAATTAGATAGACATTTAAACAGTGAACCCATTAATTTAATATCTAGGCACCTAGATAAAGGACTTCCCTCGTACCCTTATCAAGTTAAATAACTACAGCCACATGTATAGATACGAATATGACCCGTCGTAAACGGCACACACACCACAAAATAGAGAATTTACAGAAGGACAGCTCGCCCCTTTCATACCCACACCCTAATAGGGTTGCAACTTTTTATTTCTGATATTTTCGGTATGCAGTAATCACTCTGACTCTAATAAATGCAATACGAAAATATTTGTACTTGTGGAGTTGTAATTTTGCCGTGTGGGCATTAGTGCACCGCATGTTTTTGACACTTGCTTCTAGCCGGTTTGAGATAGTTTGGTTTCGCGCATAAACTATGGCATGTAGATCTCTGTGTTGAGGTGTCCTTGAAGAATGAGCTTGACGTCAAAATGACTGGATTGTATGGGGCATCCCAGGCCACGGCGCGCGTCCATAATATGAATGACGCTGTCACGTTGACGGCGCACTACGCCGCCGCCACGTTCGGTATTTATTTTGACTTGAGTGACGTTTCCTTATAGCCGTCTCTCTGTATTTCCCGCCCAATACTTTGCGCACACCGCGTCTTTACGTGTCCGGCATTAGGCTCGGTGCACACAGCCCGGAGCTGCGGTTGCGGCGAACCGCGCGGCCGCGGCTGCGGTCGCCCGCCCGGGCTGCGGTTACCCCCCCCACCCCCCAGCCCACGCTCCGACGCCACATTGTTCCAACAGAAATTCTAAAATAAAACAGAACGACGCTCCGTTTCAACACGCTAAGCTTGTAAAGTTTCAGTGCGAATTAATTGACTGGGTGAAGTCATTTAAAGTGATTTTGCGGTTGGAAACTTTGTAAATCAACTACTTTAACGACACTTTCGTGTTGATATGTTTTGATGGAGTTC
The DNA here is from genome assembly GCA_024500475.1 of Phthorimaea operculella. NCBI lineage: Eukaryota > Metazoa > Arthropoda > Insecta > Lepidoptera > Gelechiidae > Phthorimaea > Phthorimaea operculella. The sequence goes on from JANFCV010000002.1 coordinate 13,531,472, forward strand.
AAAACTTATTCAGCCAATGCTATTTTCTCTTTAGTATATACCTACTCTGTTCAGGATAACGAGCTAATAGAGCCTCATCTCGAACGTGTTTTTGCATATGAGTATAAGACAGAAATGACAACTACTTTCTTCTTCTTCTCAGTCGTCGTGGTCAGGAATTGGTCGGATCCTGTGTGGATTTCATCACGATGCGTTTCCATCTTATCGTCGTTATGCACGTAAGAGAAAGATACACATGACTTTTTTTAACTTGCAAAATTTTCCAATATGCAACTTTCAGTATCTGCACTGCCGAATAGCTTCTACCAACTGGGTTGCCGCGGCTCAATCCTTGCCTGCGAAATATTACAAGTGTATCTTGACCACTAACACGTGGCAGGGCTCCATCTACCGGGATAAATAACAGAGTATAGGTCACGTCAGCAATCAATCGCTTTACAACTTTACTAGCCGCGTATCAAATAAAACAGCGACCGACGCCCGCTGACGCATAATAAGCGTAGGGTACACAGAGGGTAGGTAAACAAAAGCCGGTAAACATTGCCGGCAAACTCGGCAACCCGACCGACCCTCTCGGTCCGGCGGCGGTCGCTAACTATGTACACGGCCTTATGGATTATCCCTGCAGGTAGATGGACTTGTCAAACAACCAGCTAAATATGTGGATAGATACTTATACTTACATAAGTATCCTTTTTTGTTTAAGTTTACCTAAAACTCACTGTCTGTTTCTCGTAAAAAGTCGTAATACCTACGTATCTGCATAGCAAGCTAAGTACGTGAACTGGATTTTGATTAAATATCATATTTTAAATGCAGAAAAAATATTATCATGTAATCGACAAATAAATAATTTGTAGAAATTTGACGTGTCCCTAATTTATTTCAGTTATTCTTATCATTATCAATCAGATATTAACTGTATCTTTTATTTATTTGCATTTTATCATCTCATGCGTACCTTTTTACCGATATTTTACGTACCTTAATGCGTAATATACTATTGTATGATAATACAACAATCATCTTACAAAGCAAATAGATATAACGTGTATTTATTTTATTTTCTTGCGCACTTTTGCGTACGACGCAGGTTACGTATAGGTACATACCTACATCAAACAAAGCACTCTCATTATTAATTTTTAAATTGTATTAGACTCTGACTAGGTAATATGTTATTGTTGGTTTTATGACATAGTAACTAAATGAATCATGATTGTACTTTACCTATATTTTTTATTATTAGGTATTGTATTTTATATTCTTTTCTTGGCGATCACATTGTGGAGGACATTTATTTTAATAATTGTAATTGATTTTTAGCACCTGTAATGTGCGATAAATAAACTAAAACATGACTAGAAGTTTTGTATGAAAAATTGCAAACATTCTTAAAAATGATAGGAAAGAACAAGATAATATTTTTCTACCTGTAAACAATGATGCGTTATAATCTATTACATAGGTACCTACTTATTTTTATAATTATCTGTAAGGCTATAATTTGTATGAGAATCACTCGTGTACGCCGTACTTTATCTTGTAGACATCTTTTTCTCACGCCTATTCATTAGTTCTTTAATAGTTAAGATTTGATCTAAATATTTTATGCTTGAATACCAAACTTGTTACACGGTTGAAGTGTTGGTAATGATTATATTTCGATAGATTTACATTCATACTTATATCACGCCTTTGTTCGTTGCGGGGTAGGCAGATCGCAGACAACTGTAAAAAACTGTCATTCACGCCACGTCTGACAAAAGTTTGGGAATCATTCAGCAGACTATGCATCACCCACCATAGTAAAAAATTGTCTACCTACCTGTCGCCTAAAATTGCAATAAACATCAACTCTCCAATACCTTAGTCGCTTCTTATGAAACCCACGGAAAGATATGGGGTGATGGTATTCTAAGCCGGCACCAAACAGCAAACTACTAGGTAGTGTTTTAAATCCTATCCCACAGACGTATCCGATAATCCAGCTTCATCCATGATCCTCTATTCACTCTGGGATTAAGACAAATGCACTCTGTTATACAACAACCACTGGGGTTTGCAACTCTCAGCAAAATGTAGAACAAATAAGTTGCATGTAGGTACAGTGATTCCCATTGTTTTGACTTCCCTTACACTCATACATAATAGTTACTTTACCGGCTCTTATCGCGATAGTTTTTTAGGAAACCCGACGATTAAAAAGTTATTATCTCTAACTTTTCAGAAGCTTTAATCGTAACTTCTCTTAGTTAAAGTGATAAAGCCAATTTAAGTACCTAGATTTCCTGGTACCTTTCCTGTCTATCCTTCTGAGTGTAAGCCAGTCTCTCTGCAGAACACACCACCAAAACAGCCAAACATACCTAGTCAGAACCGCCCCAAATATCACTGTTACAAAATCAAAACCACCTCGATATTCGGTTGCACCTCCTAGATATATCTAGAGCTTGCATTACCCCGTTACCCCTGTAGGGGGGGTGTAGCAGCTCCCAACGAGCTGGCAAACACGCCAGTGCAAACGCTCTCTGTAAATAAGACCGGACGGACGATAGTTCGTTCCACGTTTGTACTGGAGTGGTGTAAACAGCACTGCTCTTGCTAACTCGCATAACTTGCCATCTGGAGAGCGTCGAGACTTGTCAATGAGTAGGACAGGGTAGGAACAGTATTAAATGTTTTATATGGGGACAGTTTCTTCATCTCCTTCTTTTTCAACATGTCTTCTACTCAAACATGAACTTACAATATACCTACAAAACTGCCAAACGCTAGAAAAGCCCCAAATATCACTGTTACAAAATCAAAACTACCTCGATATTCGGTTGCACCTCCTACATATATATATCTAGAGCTTGCATTACCCCGTTACCCCTGTAGGGGGGGTGTAGCAGCTCCCAACGAGCTGGCAAACACGCCACTGCAAACGGTCTCTGTAAATAAGACCGGACGGACGATAGTTCGTTCCACGTTTGTACTGGAGGAGTGGTGTAAACAGCACTGCTCTTGCTAACTCGCATAACTTGCCATCTGGAGATCGTCGGGACTTGTCAATGAGTAGATAGGATAGGAATCGTATCAAATGTTTTATATGGGGACAGTTTTTCAGCTTCTTCTTCGTGTGAACGACTCAAACATGAACTTAGAATATATTTTCTCAGAAAGTCCAGGTTTTCTCTGATACCACATTCTGTCCCCCGATTGCAGGTGTAGGACATGACCTAAAACCATGTAATGACAGTAATACCATACATAGATGATTTTCTATCGACACGCTTGAAGAAGCAGAAGTACTTAGCAAAACTTGTTTTATTCATTCAATGCACATAAAAGGTTGTTTTTTATCATTATCATGTACGTAATAAAGTGACATGAAACTGTTATAAAATTTACATGAAGTTATAAAGAAGAAAATTGCTCGCTTAATCATAAAAGTGTTATTCAAGGAAAACCACAATTTAACGACATGTCGATATCGATAAAGGGAGGTGGTCAATATGTAATTTACATACAACACGTGTATATTAACTCTGGTAAATTGCAGTTCGTAATCTAGTGTACACACTGCTTGCATACGGTGATTTACGATAAGACATATCGATATTACATAGGTATATTGTAAATTATGTCAAGTTGTAGACGATTAACTACCGTCCAGTCGCCAGACTGCCTATCAAAGATAAATAAATACAGGAAATATACTTTGTACAAAATAATTCAGACAAAAGTGCATTGACCTTTTTCTCTGCTGTGTATGAAACGAGCGCCTGCACCGTGTCATGATTAGCCACAGTTTGTATGACAAGCGATATGGGGTCAATGCTCTTCAGTCCTAATTTATTTCGCACATACCATAGAAATTACTGCTTTTGATATATTGACATAGATACTCTAAGATAGCATTTTCTGTTAAGGGCTTCACGTGTATCTTTTTACTTTACACCTTCTATTTTAATAGATTTAACAAATGTTTATCAGGCCGTCCTCCATCTACCCTAATACTTTTATCAACTCGACGAAACTCATAAAAATAATGCAGATACACGCATTCTTATCAACGCAAACACTCTGGATTTATCATAATCAGTCCAATCAATTTCCAGCCAAAATCCAAGATAAAAACCCTGTCAATTCTAAGTAGTTGATACAAGACAGTGGTATAAAAATTATCGGAACAGATTACTGTGATAACACGAATTTACAATCTTGTAGATGGTATCAGCTACTTATGTTATTATCCAAATAGCCCTGCGATATGACTAATCTGTGATATTGCGAAACTAAAAATAATCATTTCCTATCGCCAACACATCAACCTAACCCAGGGGTTCAGCTTGTACTGGACTTTCTTAGTATTTGTATGATAAACCAGTATAAATTTGTTCCTTAAATGGGTAGTTTGATATGCTGGTCATAGTAATATCAGCAGCACTTTCTTCTACGGGGATTAGTGGAAAACACGAGAAGTACCGAGTTCTTTTCCTGTTTATCAATTGTCATATTTTTAGAGCTCTATATTTCTAAACATTTTGTTGTTGACGATAAATAAATAGAGATAAGTATCCTTCTATTTCTTCTGCTCTTACGTAAAGTGGCTCCCCATATACATACAGTTTTTAAGATTGAACCAGTATAGGTTATTGCCGGTAGTGCGATTTCATCGAAGCGCGTAATTTGACACGAACACGATAAATTCGTGTACGTTGTGTTATGTAGAGCGAAGAGAGTGTAATATTAACTGTGCTAATTGTCGAAATCATACTTCCAAATAGAGTTGTACGTAGGTCCGTATCATCATTATAGGTTTTTGTCTTAATCAGACAACACTACATAACGTTCAAGCGGTCCTCATACGCGACTCATTTTCCAGTGTTTTGAGCGTTTTATCAATTAGGAATATTTCGTATTCCTAATTGATAAAACGCTCGCCCGGATATAATAGGGCACCTCGCCGCATCATAACGCGATAGTCACATGTCATATTTTTGGTGGCTGTCACGAACCGCAATATCGTCCGTGTGCGTTTCACCTTTGTTCACATCTAGAAACAAGGCCTCGTATGACCAACGGAAACACAAACCATTACCGGCCGGGCGGCTCGTTAAGCTCGGCAAAAAGCTCGTGCATAGTAATGATTGATTCATCCATTCCATACAAACCGCTTGTGAAATTATCCACTGTCTACAAATCGGTCGATTCACGTCCGAGAAACTTGTTTGTGTTGCTTTATTGTGTTCACGTAAGCGGTTTCTCTTTGCGAATAAACCACGATGTTTGTATTGCTTTTAGGTTGCGTTAGAATGCGGCGCACAATTACATTCGCAAATAAGATGTGGGCTCCTCAAATATCTGACGTTGTTTTTCGGCTGTCGAGTAATTTACACGGTTATAAGCGCTCTTGTAAAAAGTGCCGAGTCAAAAAGGCTTCACGCTTTAGGGGCAAGATACACAGAGGGCAATAAACGTTTGGCGTGGACCTAAACAAACAGGGGTAGCTAGGAAGCTGGTGTTTGTTTGGCGAGGAGTGCGAGTCAACAGTCCCTCAGACGGGGCCCCTCCCGCGGGGCCCCGGGCCGGGGGGGCAGCCGCGATATGTCCTCGCTAATCTGTCAATCAGGCGACCCGGCGCGTTCCTCACGTTAAGCCAATTTGGAACTCCGACAGCGTCCGTTTTCGATACAATCAACTCTAAAATCGGCTATCACTGATCGGATTTTCCTTTGGATTTTCGTTTCAATTTTAAAGACTGACGTTTATGGCTTAACGATTTGAATTTCCGAGTTAATCTACTAATCTAAAGCAAAGATACGTTTAGCAAGAATATGAAATTTAATTTTCTGTCTGAATTTCGAGTCATAAAATATGCACTCGCAGAGAAGATTACAAAGTTGATAATCGCATTCAACATACGTACCTACTTACTTACAAAGTGTATAATGGAGTGTCTACTTATCAATACCATCGGAAATTACCTACACTAGCACCCTTTAAAGGCAATCACGAGCTAAATGCCAACGCGCACTTAAAATGGCTATTATAAACGAATTGACATTATGGGGCTGACCCTCGTTCAATTGCTTATGAATGGAGATTCTTAAACGTGTGATCTACAATAGTGGCTCTATAATTATGACGCAAAAAAGATTTGTGAAATGATTAAATAAGAATACTTGATATCGGTGCTAGCGATGCCACTAAAGACTGGGCTACCGCGGCTCAATCGTTGCGCCTGTGAAATTATGCAAATGTATCATAATTGCAAAAAAAGTATAATATGGAAAGAACAAAACAGAGCTAATAAGGTCTTTGTCTTGCAAATTGGCGTGCAATAGATCTAAACTTTTATAAAAACTAAAGCAATATCGAAGCTCTTCAAAGGAACTAATAGGTACGCGTAGAGTCGTTGCTACAAAATAATACATTCTATCTATTTTCAAGTGTCTTCGACTTTTCCTGGATACTGCACTTGTAGCATTACTAATGAGGTAGACAGATAGAAAATCCCTTTCTATGTGTATTTACGAGTCAAGTGGTCTCGGGTTGCGATCCATATCGCAATTACAAACTGATGACAGCTGATGTGGCGTAGTGGTAGTGGGACTGCCTGCGAACCAGAAAGTTTCGGGTTCAATTCCCGGTGGGTCACTCAATAAGTTAATATTTATCACTTTGTGAATTCGTTCCCAGTCTAGTTAGGACATTGCAGTCTGACCCACCTAATTGTCTGAAAATTGAAAAGTAAGATGGTTCCATGGATCGGTGAGCACGTTAAGCTGTCGGTCCCGGTTGCTTTCTATGATTTCTTAGATGGTGGTCGTTACACATACACAACCGTGTCAGAGTCCTACTACTTGTACTACACCAGTGTTCATCGAGCAATTGGACGACTCGGTGTCCCACTCGAAAAGAAGAATTCCCTTTCGATGTGTATTTACGAGGTCGAGTGGTCTCGGGTTGCGATACATATCGCAATTACAAAGTGATGATGAAGCGACACCGGTAGTGCCCTCGACAGTGTGGCCGCTTGTGGTGGGATTCTACTGTTTGAAACCATTTTTAAAACCACATATTTTACGATTAGCAAAACGTGAATGTGTGTTGTCATTTGTCATTAATTTGTGCTTGACGCGAGGTGCTACGCCGTGAAAATTACTGGTTTGTATGGGCTTGTATGAGATACCAGAAAGACACGCGGCATGCCGTCCATACTGGAACTACGCTTGAAGTTTATTTTGACCTCGGTGTGACCAAAGTTAACGCGCATTTAGACAGTGTTTAGATTAGTTTAGATTTGACGCTGTCAGGCGACTTAAATCATCTCTAACTTTTCATGTTATAACACGGTTATTGTTTTATTTCTCATCCGTTGACTAGCATGCCAAGCATATTGATTGAACATATTTGTTAATCCAATAAATTCGACTATTTAAAACTCAGTATTTTCGTAGATCTTAAAACGATATATCCTGTCATTGGCATACTGATTTTTATGACATCACAGGCTATATTTCTTTTAGAAACCTGGCCACACCACTCGACTCGATAGTCAGTCGATAGTCGATATCGAGATAACGACACGGCCTCACTACCGCCCACTTCTGCCTCTCGAAACGAGTCTCCTAGTAATTATATCCATTTGTTTATAATGAATATTAATGGCGCACCTTTCCGTCCATTCTGTTTATTATAAGTATCGACGGTGGGAGCTGGCAATTATTTTAAGTAAAGCCAATTATTTTGTCGTCCGCCGGTAGCAGTCTGGATAATTGGAGTGTATGTTAAATAATAAAGTACGATGTTCTAATTTACACCCGTGTCGTATGATGACTGTGTTTTTTTATTGTTTGTTTGAGGGAATTACCTACGGGAATGGAACGGAGGGAGTCACGAAATAAACTTAAAGTAGACGTGCTTTATTTAAAAGGCAATCGTGTACTTCCACGGATTAATTGGTATTAGGTACTAGGTACGATTTTAAATAACTTGCAATATCACGACGCACAGGCAGGATTCGAACTTGCAACGATCGCTATCACTTAGCGTCGCCTCTTACCGCTACTGGGCCACCGTCACTAGTATGTGTTGATAGCCAGTCCTAGCGACGCCTCTAACCACTGAGCTACCGTCGCTAGTAAGTAGGTTCTAATATGGAAAGTTGCTTGATCAAATCCCCATATTTTTGTGTAATTTTACAAAATCATTTTAAATAAATAGTATGATCTCTGTCTGTGAGAACTCTTTCGTAGCGCGGGTAGTACAGTAGTTGAGCAAATGAATTATCGATGCGGCGTTCGGTCTGGTAATGCGGTTTGGCGGGTTGTTCAAACCAGCGGCTCCCAAAGTTGGAAACTTGAGAAACTGAGTATCTCTAAGGAGGTTGAGAAATTCATCAAGGTCCGCCAGGCGACCGTAGCTTAGTTGACAGAGCGGTGGGACGGTACCTCACGGTCCCCCAGGTTCCAGTCCCGGCGGTCGCTAAAGAATTTTCCAATTTTCTCATTTTCAATTTAAATACGTTTTTTGCCAACCAAGAGCTAAACGTAACTGCAAAATAAAACGCAGACAGGATTCGAACCTGCCACTTTCGCTACCGGTACTAGCCTCTAACGACTGGGCTACCGTACCTCAACCGAGATCTCAACGAAACTGCAAAATATAAACTGAAGGCCGAATTTGAACCTACGACTTTCGCTATCGGTACTACCGACGCCTCTAACCACTGGGCTACCGTACCTTAACTTTAGGTGTTATGCAAGTAGTTGAGCAAATGAATTATCGAGGCGGTGTTCAGTCTGGTAATGCGGTTTGGCGGGTTATTTAAACCAGCGGCTCCCAAAGTTGTTTAAAGTACACCGCACGAGAACCGAAACTCGAGAAACTTTGAATAACTCAACTATCATGGTCTCTCCACTAATTAAAGAAATTTGCGCATAATTTTAAAGTTGTAATCACTTTCTAATAAACGGACAATTGGGAAAAGTATTTTTATTTATAACTACTGTCGAAAAGCTGAACGATGCTGCATTTACTTCTTAGACATAATTCGAACCTGTGACTTGTTATTGGTGGGTACTGAACTAGCGACACCTTTAGCGACTAGGCTACCATTAACCGCTTGTTGGGTAGCTCAGAGTTTTAGAGGTGCCGCCAAATCGAATGGTCAAAGTTGCAAGTTCGTATCCTGCGTGCGGTGTAAATTTTACAAGTCTATAAAAATTATATTAGGTTGTACTCTCACGGACCCCACCTCAAGTCACACCCAGTTTGAAAACCACAGGTTTAAACAATTATTACTCGGCGATACGAATCGATGATAATGTTGGGCTCCGTCTGGTGCAATAATAGCTCGATTATCGACTGGCCTGCCATTCTGCCATTTCCCTGTTCGAATAATTTATTGGCCAGCCATAAGAGCGGGGCTTTTCATACAATAGGGCGACTGTTTTGTTTAATAATGCGAAAAGTTTTTTTTTCGCCCGCCGAGGCCGTATGGTGTCGACTTCTTTTTCGAAAGAATTCTTCCAACGACCCGATGAACCCTGGTGTCAGAGTTTAGTATAGAATCAGCCTATATCTTTTCCGTGGGTGTCGTGAGATGCTACTAAGGGATTTGAGAGTTGATGTGTATTGCATTGCAATTATAGACTATAGGCTAAAAACCTGTCGCTATGATGTGGTGATAGGTACCTACACAGTGTTCTGAATGGCTATTAAACTTTTGTGAGGTTTAAATGCCCTTTTACGCTCTGCCTACACTGCAAGGGACATAGGCGTGATATATAGGAATATGTTTACTGACAGGTTGTCATTATAGTGACAGTTGGTCAGTTTGTCGCCTAAAATTGCATTACACATCACCTCTCAAATCACTTAGTCGCTTCTTACCCACTGAAAAAAATTGGGGTGATGCTATTCAAAGCCTGCACCACACGCCAAATATGATAAGTACTTACGCTGCGCCATAATCGCAAAGTTTTACTCACTCGCTTACTAATTTGAGAAGCAAAATGAAAATTTAAATAAATACAAAATAAATTAAGAGCTTGCATAAACTAAGTAAAAGAACGGGAGCGCTAATGAAGGTCGTAACCGCAGAGACGTGTTTCCCGAGTGCGGAGCGGTAGACGGCAGTGGGTAGAGGTTGTGCCACCATGTTCTTCAATGGACTATACAAAATAATACCTAAGGTTGGTCGCTGTAAGGAAAATCTCGTACGGTGGTGGGGCTATTCCACCATCCTGTTCCTGTGGTGCCACACCGCAAGACATGACCCACCATGCTGACCTGCCCGGCTTGCCCCAACAGCTGCTCGCTTGAGCTCGCACCATTGGGATGCCACCAATGAGGCTGTCCACGTGGCTACTAGGTACATACTGGTCTGGGCACACTTAAAAGTTTGTCACCGACACGACAGAAGAAGAAGATACAACAAGATCAAAATAAGTATCACAATCAAATCTTTATTGTTATTTGATTACTTTAATTTTTATAAATGAATCAAAATCGTTCTAATAACTCCTGAGGTATACCTACATACGTTGTAAAATCATCTAAGCGTTTTAAAAAATTTCCTACCGGCGGCGGCGATCGTATGAATCGTACCACCATCCTTGAACCTTGTATGGGGAGGTTGGATTTTTCATGACAGATATTTTTCTTTTTCGTGGTAGAGTTTAAAATTTTAGAGCATCATAGAACCACCGTTGGGTAAGTGGGTAGTGGGTAGCGGTGCCCGGCGGGGCCATTCCGCAAAACAATCGCGGTAAAAGTTCATCTGGGAAGTGCGCGCGGGTCACGCTTCCGCAAACGAATTAGGACCGCCGTTACTGACTGTACCTCACCCACCCGGCATTATGTTACTGACTGTACCTCACCTTACCCACCCGCCGTTATGCGAATAGTTGTTGTTTTGTATTTTACAATTTCTAAGCGTGAATAGAGGTGAAATAAGACCCAAAGGGTCAGGCAGACGGAACCTAAGCATCTGCGTAACTATACCATACCCATGACATGACATGGGCCTCCCCCTACCTGGGTATTGCCATACTCACCACGCTTGGCGAAATGGCGTAGGTGGAAGATGTTGCATTTACAGAAAACGCTGCTGCCCGTTCCCTGGCTGATAATCCCAGGTGCTTACCTATTACGACACACACGGGTAGACATAAAAAATATCTTTAATCTTCATACGTAAATAGGTCTGTGCTCCACACTTCAGTCTTCTCTGCTACGTGACACGAAATCTGACGCTCGAAATATCTTTTCACAATTCAATCAGGGCGGCTTACAGGTCATTCAGTCGGCTGCTTGTGATTCAGACCGCATCGGTCGCTACCGCAGGCCGACCCATACCTAGGTGTAACTAAATTGCTGCGTGATAAAGTCAGAGAGACCAGCGTTTACACCTCAGTCTTGAGAATAGAAAAAGTGCTCTGAAAACTTGGTCGAAATATCTTTTCACAATTCAATCAGGGAGGTACAGGACATTTTAGTCGGCTGCTTGGAATTCTGGCCACACCGGCCGTGACCAAAGGCTGGCCTATAAATTGCTGCGTGGTACAGCCAGAGACCCATTACTCTTGAATTTTGAGGAGAAACGCAGACGCACCGGACGGTTCATGGCAACTTCTGAACGCCGCAATTTTATGCGGCGTGCGCCGTGGTATCTATTATCGCATGAAATTCTAAAAGTTTCTTTTTGTATGCCAACACAACGTGCTACGGAAAAACACCGTTCGGTACGGCAAGTGTGGGATTTGCCGAAGCCTGAAAAACCGATGATGCGTCACCTTAAATAAAGTCGCTACTTTATCACTGACTTATCAAATTCGCTGAAGCCGTTGGACAAATAACAAATAATCCTTTAATTCGATAATCCTAGCTAAACGGAACAATAGATAACACGTTACAACATTTGTTCACACTCATGTAGGTAGGTAATTACTATCACTTGTCCGTCATACAATGGCTCACGTGGCGAAATTGCTTCAGACAATCACTCATAGGCGTTTACCACACTTGACGTCTTTTGCTGCGTATTTCTAGCGCATAAATAATGTTTACCCTAGTCTAAGTTTTTATATCGGATATTAATAAAGTATTTTTCATTTTCATTTTCATCCTTATCGCATTTGTCTGTCAAATTCAAGGAAATTTCAAATTCCATACCAAAAACTTGCTTTGTTTGACAAACGCATCTGTTTTTTAGATTTTTTAGATGTTGTTAACAACTAAAATGTTATTCTATTGGGATTTTAATGCACTCACAGTGCTATAAATATTATTCTCACAAGTGAAAAAAAGAAATAGAAAAAATAAAATGTTATGTTTAGACCGTAATTACCTGAGGTAAACAAAATATTTATTGCGGCATAAACCCCGGTCTAATCTAAAATTAAAGACGCATAGTCTCTGTTGCACTTATGGTACATGCAACCTAACTTAAATAAACCTATTTCTTTTGCACGAACGGAGGTCACGTGTGAGAAATGCCATACCTACTCTTATCTTATGGGAGATTTATAAGCTACGTTCCGGACACGACAGCCAAGTTTCTACTCAATTAATCATGGGTCGAATTAGCTGTCCTGTCTAACAGCCGTTCCCGCTGAGACGAAACACATTTCTCTGAAGTATTTCGTTTCTCTTAGAAGGGTTGAAACATACTTGCAGAATTTCTGAATCTTCTTATCTTGAATATGATTACAAAGATTTTCCGTACGTGTTTTCATAGGTATCCCCTGCTGTCTGAATATCACATAAACGCAATACATATGTGTTTCTTAATTTCTTATTTCTCTTAGCAGACAGAATATAATCATAATATTTATCGCGTAATATTATCTACTTTTCAATAAAATAAAATAAAAATTTCACTATAAATAAAAAAAACTACGCAAAATTACGTAAATGTGCTATTAATTACTTATATTAGGTCCGGTCCTAGCCCTAGTAGGTACTTGAAATTTGACGTAACACGTGATGAGTCCGAAATATTTCTATGTCACAGCTACTAGAAAACTTTGAGTGTCAAATGTGACACAAACAAAATAAAATCTTCGAGAACAGTAAGGCCGTGTGTAGACTATGTAGTACCAACTTATGTTCCTGCTCACGATTCTCCACGTGCGTCTTCAATCTTACTTAACTGTTTGCGAAATGCGGTTATGCACTTACTTCAAATTGCACTCGGCTTCAGTTGCTTACTTTATTTGCATGCACAAGTTTGCGGCCTGCTTAGTGCTTACTCATTTGTATTTTAAAGAGAGATGAGTTTTTTTTATACAAAGTTTCCTACTATGCCTTGCGTTATTGACATTTAAGATAAGCTTACTTAATTTTGATAGGTGCTAGTTGGTTAGAGGCGCCGATAGTACTCACTGACATCGAAAGTCTTACACAAACTCTATCTAAAAATCTGCAAGTTTTCTAAACCCGCACCGTTGAAGTGCTTTAAACTTGACATCTTCATATTTTTCTAATAAAAGAATAATCCAAGAAGCCAAGTATTTCTGTAACTCGAAAAGTATGCGCCTCTACCACCGCACTCGTACATTTTCGTTGAAAATGAAGCATCAGAAAAATCCGGCTGCACGGGAATCCTTTTAAAAAACCTCGCCCATTGAAGTATTAAAATATAATGGCAAAGAAAGGCACCGGCACTCGTTGCCTCTCGAGATACGTGAACAAATGGAGCGTCGCGGCATCACCGCCGGCAAGATGCAGCCCAGATTAAAAGCCCGCGACCAAACCACGTGAAAATCGCGCAAAAAGAGGAGTCACCCACGGCATTAGCGGATGAGTGTCGGAGCCATTAGTGCACCCCACGTTCCACGGTTTCCACCCCACCCCTTCACCCCCCCAGCGTTCCTCTTTTATTTCGCGCGCGGGGATGAACTCCTTAATGACAAACCGTACTATATCTTTTGTGGAGAGCTCGCAAAAGTACGTATTTTGCGGCCCTTTTGTGCGCCCGCTTTTTATTCCCAGCGTTGTAGGTAGTACCTACCTATACCTACGTGGCTGTTTTACAGGTGCAGATTGTTAGTGACGTAACAGCTGCTTTCATTTCGACTCTCTTTGGCTGGCTGTGGTTTTATTATAGAGTTCTTCTGTCGTGTGGGACACTGAGTTGACTCGATGAACCCTGGTGATAGAGATTTTCAACAACCTATACCTACTACAATTTGTATAACAACTACCGTCTAATCTAGGAAATTCGATAACATAAACGACAGCCCTATAAAGACACTCCGATAAAAGATAGCCCGAGTTCAATGAATTAACGTGCCCTCTAAAGCACGGAATTATTCTTCTTTCAAACGATCATGTGGTTCAACCTGCAATGTTCTTACCAATCTGTTAACAAATTCACAAAGTGATAAAATCTATATCGACTTTGTATGTTCCACGAGTTGTTGAACTAGGGATCTCCGGTCAATTGACGTGTGGTTCCGGCTTAGAATAGCATCACCCGTAAGAAGGGACTTAGGATTTGAGAGTTCATGTATTGCAATTTTAGGCGACAAGCTCACAACCAGTCATATTGATACAAAGTCTTCTGAGTGACTCTCAAACTATTGTAAGACGGTGTAAATAGCCGGTTTTCTGCTCTGTCTACCCCGCAAAGCATATAAGCGTAAAAGTGTGGGAAACTGAGTCCACAAACGACCTGATGACAAATGGTGATATTATTAAAGAGTGCTTTTATTAACCAGTAAATGAGTGTTTCGGTAATTCGTGTTGGCGCCGCAACAACGTGTTTATCTCGCAAACATTGTTTGATACGGCGGGTTTCACACGCGACTTGCGTCGCTGCGATTCTTTATCGCATCCGTAACGCATGCTTTAAGAAAAGTGACTGCTTTTTCACATAGGTACAGTCTCTTAACTCATAAACAATTATTTTCTTGTAACTGATACGGACAAGCCGCACAAAAACTATGTTTTATGATTCAATAAATGTTGCTGCATATGGAAAAGTAACAATTATTGCTGTAAAATTTTACGGTCTGTAAAAATCTAAGACTTAAGTTTTAGATTGTTCATGAGTGAGCAAGAGAGACTGTACAAATACGGCGTCGAATTCTTTAAGCTATACGTCGACGGATCTCCTTGTCACACCGTATTTGGGATACGGTTAAAATGCGTTACGGATGCGATAAAATACAGCAATGGTTGTCAATTGTGATACCGCCTACCGTCCCGGCGGCGCGTTAATGAAGCAATTTACGAAAGCAAAATTACATACAATTAAAAACCGGGTGTGCAGCTCTCCGCAATTATTAATTACTGACAATAATTCCCACAGAATTTGCGTACAAATTTAACAGTTCATGTAAATTGTAGCTGCCTTGTTACTTTACATCGTTTTCACACGATTTTATACAAATTAAAGGCAGGAAGGTACCGTTAAGATTGTTCGTTTGTTTGGAAATGAAATAGCAACTAATTTATTATCATCTTTGCATAGATTTTGTAACTAAAGAAACTTGTTTTAACACTTAACACTGAAAATAATCACAACGGAAACTATACAAAATTGTATCTGACAAAGTTGTCGGTTCCACCTAAAACTAAAACTCATGTCGCAAAATACAGTACAAACAATATGATAGGAAATCTACACATGTAAGTTTACTTTTCTCACCTATACTACTGCACCTAATTGCCTATGTAGGTAGGTACGTACGCACGAGTTCATGGCCATCCTGATGTATGCACACACACGCGACGTTTGGGAGTGCGAAAGGAGGTGTATAATCCAGGATGGTCATGAACTCGCGCGTTCTGTACATATACATACAGTGTATCCTACCTAGTTTGAATTATGCGGGCTAGTTTAAACATTAGAAGTACGCCATTAGTAGTGTAGTTTCATGTGTTCCATATTTCGCCAAATTGTTTGTGTACCTATTTGGGGCATTCCACGAAAACATCAACTTTTGTCGCTTACGTGACGCTATGGTTGGCCCTACTTTACTAATGATACAAAAATACTTTATGTGTAGAACCTAAAGCTTTTAAGTGTATATCATATCTAAATTAAAGTATTTTTGGTGTCTTACACGGAAATACTAGAAATCAGGGCGTAGGTACCGCAAGCGAAATTTTCTTGAAAGCCCCATTTGTGCTCCTACGTAATCATATGTTAGTATTTTGGGCATGATTTCACTGGTAATAATAGGACAGAATATTCAACACGACTAATTTTAGACATAATGTTAATTATTAGACATTAACATGTAATAATATCCTAATACAAAATACAAAATTACAAGACAGCAGAACAATATTGTATCTCGGAATCAAGATAACAGTTAGGCGAGGAACACACATAACATCCGTTTGTGCGTTATTTTTGCGCTAATTTCCGCCGTATTACGGTTTAAGTCAAATGATTTGACAGACGCATCGGTCGTCGCAGCGCATTGCCCTATCGCTTGCGATAGCGCTGCGCAAAAAACGCACAAACGGATGTTATGTGTGTTCCTCGCCTAACTGTTATCTTGATTCCGAGATACAATATTGTTCTGCTGTCTTGTAATTTTGTATTTTGTATTAGGATATTATTACATGTTAATGTCTAATAATTAACATTATGTCTAAAATTAGTCGTGTTGAATATTCTGTCCTATTATTACCAGTGAAATCATGCCCAAAATACTAACATATGATTACGTAGGAGCACAAATGGGGCTTTCCACGAAAATTTCGCTTGCGGTACCTACGCCCTGATTTCTAGTATTTCCGTGTAAGACACCAAAAATACTTTAATTTAGATATGATATACACTTAAAAGCTTTAGGTTCTACACATAAAGTATTTTTGTATCATTAGTAAAGTAGGGCCAACCATAGCGTCACGTAAGCGACAAAAAGTTGATGTTTTCGTGGAATGTCCCAAATGGGTATACAAACAATTTGGCGAAATATGGGTCACATGAAACTACAGTACTAATGGCGTAGAATTACTTCTAATGTTTAAACTAGCCCGCATAATTCAAACTAGGTAGGATACACTGTATGTATATTTATGTACAGAACGCGCGCGAGTTCATGACCATCCTGGATTATACACCTCCTTTTCGCACTCCCCAAACGTCGCGTGTGTGTGACAAGGAGGGGCATACATCAGGATGGCCATGAACTCGTGCGCGTACTTTACTACCTACCTACATAGGCAATTAGGTGCAGTAGTATAGGTGAGAAAAGTAAACTTACATGTGTAGATTTCCCTATCATATTGTTTGTACTGTATTTTTTGCGACATGAGTTTTTAGTTTTAGGTGGAACCGACAACTTTTGTCAGATACAATTTTGTATAGTTTCCGTTGTGATTATTTTCAGTGTTAAGTGTTAAAACAAGTTTCTTTAGTTACAAAATCTATGCAAAGATGATAATAAATTAGTTGCTATTTCATTTCCAAACAAACGAACAATCTTAACGGTACCTTCCTGCCTTTAATTTGTATAAAATCGTGTGAAAACGATGTAAAGTAACAAGGCAGCTACAATTTACATGAACTGTTAAATTTGTACGCAAATTCTGTGGGAATTATTGTCAGTAATTAATAATTGCGGAGAGCTGCACACCCGGTTTTTAATTGTATGTAATTTTGCACTTTCGTAAATTGCTTCATTAACGCGCCGCCGGGACGGTAGGCGGGTATCACAATTGACAACCATTGCTGTATTTTTTTATCGCATCCGTAACGCATTTCAACCGTATCCCAAATACGGTGTGACAAGGAGATCCGTCGACGTATAGCTTAAAGAATTCGACGCCGTATTTGTACAGTCTCTCTTGCTCACTCATGAACAATCTAAAACTTAAGTCTTAGATTTTTACAGACCGTAAAATTTTACAGCAATAATTGTTACTTTTCCATATGCAGCAACATTTATTGAATCATAAAACATAGTTTTTGTGCGGCTTGTCCGTATCAGTTACAAGAAAATAATTGTTTATGAGTTAAGAGACTGTACCTATGTGAAAAAGCAGTCACTTTTCTTAAAGCATGCGTTACGGATGCGATAAAGAATCGCAGCGACGCAAGTCGCGTGTGAAACCCGCCGTATCAAACAATGTTTGCGAGATAAACACGTTGTTGCGGCGCCAACACGAATTACCGAAACACTCATTTACTGGTTAATAAAAGCACTCTTTAATAATATCACCATTTGTCATCAGGTCGTTTGTGGACTCAGTTTCCCACACAAAACGCTTTTACGCTTATATGCTTTGCGGGGTAGACAGAGCGTCAACAGCTGAAAAGAAAACCGGCTATTTACACCGTCTTACAATAGTTTGAGAGTCACTCAGAAGACTTTGTATCAATATGACTGGTTGTGAGCTTGTCGCCTAAAATTGCAATACATGAACTCTCAAATCCTTAAGTCCCTTCTTACGAGATATGGGGTGATGCTATTCTAAGCCGGAACCACACGTCAATTGACCGGAGATCCCTAGTTCAACAACTCGTGGGAACATACAAAGTCGATATAGATTTTATCACTTTGTGAATTTGTTAACAGATTGGTAAGAACATTGCAGGTTGAACCACATGATCGTTTGAAAGAAGAATAATTCCGTGCTTTAGAGGGCACGTTAATTCATTGAACTCGGGCTATCTTTTATCGGAGTGTCTTTTATAGGGCTGTCGTTTATGTTATCGAATTTCCCTAGATTAGACGGTAGTTGTTATACAAATTGTAGTAGGTATAGGTTGTTGAAAATCTCTATCACCAGGGTTCATCGAGTCAACTCAGTGTCCCACACGACAGAAGAACTCTATAATAAAACCACAGCCAGCCAAAGAGAGTCGAAATGAAAGCAGCTGTTACGTCACTAACAATCTGCACCTGTAAAACAGCCACGTAGGTATAGGTAGGTACTACCTACAACGCTGGGAATAAAAAGCGGGCGCACAAAAGGGCCGCAAAATACGTACTTTTGCGAGCTCTCCACAAAAGATATAGTACGGTTTGTCATTAAGGAGTTCATCCCCGCGCGCGAAATAAAAGAGGAGCGCTGGGGGGGTGAGGGGGTGGGGTGGAAACCGTGGAACGTGGGGTGCACTAATGGCTCCGACACTCATCCGCTAATGCCGTGGGTGACTCCTCTTTTTGCGCGATTTTCACGTGGTTTGGTCGCGGGCTTTTAATCTGGGCTGCATCTTGCCGGCGGTGATGCCGCGACGCTCCATTTGTTCACGTATCTCGAGAGGCAACGAGTGCCGGTGCCTTTCTTTGCCATTATATTTTAATACTTCAATGGGCTACGCGAGGTTTTTTAAAAGGATTCCCGTGCAGCCGGATTTTTCTGATGCTTCATTTTCAACGAAAATGTACGAGTGCGGTGGTAGAGGCGCATACTTTTCGAGTTACAGAAATACTTGGCTTCTTGGATTATTCTTTTATTAGAAAATGATGAAGATGTCAAGTTTTTTTTTGTAAACAATTGTTGTCGTTGTTTAAAGCACTTCAACGGTGCGGGTTTAAAATTTAGAAAACTTGCAAAATTTCCTTTCGCAGATAGAGTTTGTGTGAAGCTTTCACTATCAGTAAGTACTAGTGCCTAACCAACTTGGCTACCGTGACTCATTTTCCTATTGCAAAATTAAGTAAGCTTATCTTAAGTGTCAATAACGCAAGGCATAGTAGAAAATTTTGTATAACAAATAACTCATTTCTCTTTAAAATACAAATGAGTAAGCACTAAGCAGGCCGCAAACTTGTGCATGCAAATAAAGTAAGCAACTAAAGCCGAGTGCAATTTGAAGTAAGTGCATAACCGCATTTCGCAAACAGTTAAGTAAGATTGAAGACGCACGTGGAGAATCGTGAGCAGGGAACATATAAGTTGGTACTACACAGTCTACACACGGCCTTACTGTTCTCTAAGATTTTCTTATCTTTTTTATTTGAGGTGGCAAATCCACTGGCTTTACATCTATTTTGAATTGTATTTCGCCAATATAAAAGTATAAAATGTAGGGTAATAAAATAAATGATGTAGGTAGGTATTTCGTTTTCGTGGCATTTGACACACAAAGCTTTCTAGTAGTTATGACATAGATTTTTTTTTTAATTTCGGATTCATAATTTAATATTTTGTTACGTCAAATTTCAAGTACCTACTAGGGCTAGGACCGGACCTACGTAATAGAATAATCACGTAATTTTGCGTACATTTATTTATTTATTTAAGGTAATGAAATTTTCATTTTAGTTTATTGAATACTACCTAAATAATATTAGGTAGGTACGCGATTAATATTATAATTATATTCTGCCTGCTAAAGAAAAAAGAAATTAAGAAACACATATGTAAGTAGGTATTGTGTTTATGTGATATTCAGACAGCAATGCACCTATGACAACACGCACAGAAAAACTTTGTAATCATATTCAAGGTAAGAAGATTCAGAAATTCTGCAAGTAGGTAAGTTTCAACCCCTCTAAGAGAAACGAAATACTTCAGAGAAATGTGTTTCATCTCAGCGGGAACGGCTGTTAGACAGGACAGCTAATTCGACCCATGATTAATTGAGTAGAAACTTGGCTGTCGTGTCCGGAACGTAGCTTATAAATCTCTCATAAGAGTAAGGCGATTTCCACACCTTTGCTGCGCATTTTTGCCGTATCCGTAACGCATGCAAGGAAATTTTTAATAACCGATGTTGACGCCAGAGCAACGTAAAAACTTACGACGTTAGACAGACGCATCTGGCAAATTGTGATTTACATCTACGACAATGTAACAGAGACTGATTCGTCGACTTATGTCGATGACTAGGGGTAAGCTTCAATCAAACCAGTTGTATGCTGTGTCTTTACCCATTTCTGCTTATATTGCCTATTTGGACTGTATTTATATAATGGTGTGAAATGTGTGATGCGAAATAAAATAAATGTATTTTAATTAGAAATCTCCTTGATCTGACAGTCGACGTAAGTAGGTACCTATGTGTTACGGATGCGCTGGAAATACGCAGCAATAGACGTCAAGTGTGCTAAACGCCTATGAGTGATTGTCTGAAGCAATTTCGCCACGTGAGCCATTGTGTGACGGACAAGTGATAGTAATTACCTACATGAGTGTGAACAAATGTTGTAACGTGTTATCTATTGTTCCGTTTAGCACGAAAACATCAACTTTTTGTCGCTTACGTGACGCTATGGTTGGCCCTACTTTACTAATGATACAAAAATACTTTATGTGTAGAACCTAAAGCTTTTAAGTGTATATCATATCTAAATTAAAGTATTTTTGGTGTCTTACACGGAAATACTAGAAATCAGGGCGTAGGTACCGCAAGCGAAATTTTCGTGGAAAGCCCCATTTGTGCTCCTACGTAATCATATGTTAGTATTTTGGGCATGATTTCACTGGTAATAATAGGACAGAATATTCAACACGACTAATTTTAGACATAATGTTAATTATTAGACATTAACATGTAATATAAAATACAAAATACAAAATTACAAGACAGCAGAACAATATTGTATCTCGGAATCAAGATAACAGTTAGGCGAGGAACACACATAACATCCGTTTGTGCGTTATTTTTGCGCTAATTTCCGCCGTATTACGGTTTAAGTCAAATGATTTGACAGACGCATCGGTCGTCGCAGCGCATTGCCCTATCGCTTGCGATAGCGCTGCGCAAAAAACGCACAAACAGATGTTACGTCGTTTCGAATAATTAACTTAGGCGATGTTAATTATCAGACATAAACTTATACATCATGTAATAATATCCTCATACAAAACACAAAATTACGAGACAGCAGCACAATATTGTATCTCGGAATCAAGATTACAGTTACAATGTTTTACGATTATTGCCTCGGCCCGCGGTAGAAAATTATATTCAGAATGATATTTATTCGTAATGGGCATGCAACCGACGATATGAATTCGCTAATGACCTTTCTGCAGTATTAGCATGCGGGAAATTTGCAATTACCCACATAGCAGTGGGGCTAGTCACGAACTAAGAATTAATAGAGACCTATCTACACTAATATTATAAGGAGGAAAGATGTGTTTATTTGTTTGTATCTTATCGATAGCCTACTGAACCGGTTAAGAAATCTTTCACCAATAGAAAGCTACAACATCCCTTAGTAACATAGGCTACTTTTTAGTGCGGGAAAATGACTTATTCCTACGGGAAAACAGTTAACAGTGGGGTGCAATATTAGGTTATAAACCTCTCAACCGATCTCTATGAAGTTTGGAATTTGTTACTACGGGCAAACATCCGATTCCTACAAAGAAACGGGTGAAACCGCTGGACCGGTCGCTAGTCTTATATAATATTAATGTACGGCTAGAATAGAACGATTTATTTGCTATTGTTCAATGCTATACAGCAATAATTGTTAGTAAATCGCTGTATGTTTTTATGATCGTTAAATTAATTTGCATAATTAAACAAGGTTGTTTGTAAGTTAATAAAAAAATAATTAACGAGCTTTGTTTTAAATCACGTAACTCATAAAAGAATCGTAAAACCTCAAAGCTAAACCTCACAGCGCCATCCATGTTTATTTTTTAACGTTCGAAATTCAAACCGTAATGGACCGATTTCGGATTTAGTTTAGTAAAACGTGTGGCTACTGCTTCGACAGCGCTTTCTGTGTTGTGTCACAAAGTAAGCACCTATTGGTGGGCGCCCAGTACAGAGAGGCTACTTGTAGTAGGCGGTTGAAAAACTCTGACACCAGGGCTCATCGGGTCGTTGAACGACTCGGTGTCCCACACGAAAAGAAGAAGTACAGAGAGGCTGCAAGGAAACGTCAGTACACTCACAATATATCTACACGCCGTCGTTTACGCATGAAACCTGTCGTGTTACCCAGGTTCCTAGAGGCACCGGCACTCAGGGAACCGAGGTAACCGCAGGTGTAACTTAGTAGCTAGGTAGGGTGGAGTGGTCTCGCTAGCACGAGTGCCTGTGGCCCCGGGGGGCGTGAGTGAGTAGGTGTGGGTAGAGTGTCCTGTGTGTAGGCGCCCTAACAAGCCTGGTGCCCTCACGTGCAGCGGGGGAGCGTGGCAGGAAAAGATAGTAAATAAAAGAGAGGGCCTTTATTAACTACAGATCAAAAGACCTCCTGGAACGGAAGAGGGCCTCGAAGGGTAGCGCATGACACACATAGGGGTCCTCTTGGCACTCGCTGGGCAGCTGAGGGGCGTAGGGCGCAGACCGAGGACTGGTTCAGAGGACTTGAGTCTTCGCTGCAGAGACCACGACGTAATGCGCTTCGGCAGGCATAGTTGTAGACTTGCTGTATTAGATTTTCTTGTCAGTATTCATACTCGTGATAATTTGCTGAAGTCTTCAGTGGCTGGTCAAGAACTGTCAGGTTGGCAGCTGACGGGGCTTTTATATGCTTGCTAGGTGTTCGAGAATGTTCCAGTCTTCATTCTAATTTCGAATTTCAAAACCTTGAGATTTGTCAGTGGCCAGTCTTCCAGCAAGTTGCCAGTGTTGGTGGTGGAGGTTTGTCGCCCTGATGATGTAGTGGTTTGTCCAGGCGACGAGGGCAGTCCGGTGGCTTCGGAGGGCTCGGAGGTCTCGCTTCCAGGAGGAGTGAAAGAGTGCCAGCGCGAGATAAATTTAGAATCGAGTACCAGGAGGTCAGAAATTAGAAAGAGGTAGTGGGCTATAGTACAATAACTTTTTAGTAGAGAACTACGCGGCTCTATGAGATAGCCGTCAAAGTTGAGACGTTGACATTTTGTCAATAGTAGTAAATAATAATCATGTCAACAAGGAAAACAATGAAATTATGAAAAGATTTATAGAAATCAGAAGAAAATACCGAAAATACGCGTAAAACGCTATAAACCAAACCGTCTAAAACCGGCTAGTAGTGAGCGTCAACAGCGTTCGGTGCGGCAATGACGACTCGCAAGTATAAATATTTTTGTAGTATATTATAGTGTCAGTATGATGTAAATAATGTAAGTAATGTACCTAAGTATGTTTAACCCAGGTACCACATTTCAAAAAATCTGTCAGAGTAATTAGCGACCACGTAGCGACCCCCCCCTAGGGTTGTAGGTATAAAATGATCGGAAAAAGGGGCGAGCTGTCCTTCTGCAAATATCTCTATTTTGTGGGATTCTCTATTCTGCGGCGCTGTGGAGTGTGGAATAAATTCCCGCGCAGCCGGCAGCGGCGCGGCGCGACAAACAGCGCACGTAGCGTGGCGGGATGAAAGTGCAATAAATGATCTGGAAAAGGGGCGAGTTGTCCTTACGTAAATATCTCTATTTTGTGGGATTCTCTATTCTGCGGCGCTGTGGAGTGTGGAATAAATTCCCGTGCAGCCGGCAGCGGCGCGGCGCGACAAACAGCGCACGTAGCGTGGCGGGATGAAAGTGCAATAAATGATCTGGAAAAGGGGCGAGTTGTCCTTACGTAAATATCTCTATTTTGTGGGATTCTCTATTCTGCGGGAGTGTGGAATAAATTCCCGTGCAGCCGCGGCGCGGCGCGACAAACAGCGCACTTGGCGTGGCGGGATGAAAGTGCAATAAATGATCAGGAAAAGGGGCGAGCTGTCCTTCTGCAAATATCTCTATGTTGTGGGATTCTATTCTGTGGCGCTGTGGAGTGCGGAATAAATTCCCGTGCAGCCGGCAGCGGCGCGGCGCGACAAACAGCGCACTTAGGTCCCTCTGTAAATATCTATTTCGTGGGATTCTCTATTCTGCGGCGCTGTGGAGTGCGGAATAAATTCCCGTGCAGCCGGCAGCGGAGCGGCGCGACAAAAGTGGATGAAAGTGCAATAAATGATCAGGAAAAGGGGCGAGCTGTCCTTCTGTAAATATCTCTATTTCGTGGGATTCTCTATTCTGTGGCGCTGTGGAGTGTGGAATAAATTCCCGTGCAGCCGGCAGCGGCGCGGCGCGACAAACAGCGCACCTAGCGTGGCGGGATGAAAGTGCAATAAATGATCAGGAAAAGAGGCAAGTTGTCCTTCTATAAACATCTCTATTTTGTACAATTCTCTATTCTGTGGCGCTGTGGAGTGCGGAATAAATTCCCGTGCAGCCGGCAGCGGCGCGGCGCGACAAACAGCGCACTCAGCGTGGCGGGATGAAAGTGCAATAAATGATCAGGAAAAGGGGCGAGCTGTCCTTCTGCAAATATCTCTATTTTGTGGGATTCTCTATTCTGTGGCGCTGTGGAGTGTGGAATAAATTCCCGTGCAGCCGGCAGCGGCGCGGCGCGACAAACAGCGGACTTAGGTCCCTCTGTAAATATCTCTATCTTGTGGTATTCTCTATTCTGTGGCGCTGTGGAGTGTGGAATAAATTCCCGTGCAGCCGGCAGCGGCGCGGCGCGACAAACAGCGGACTTAGGTCCCTCTGTAAATATCTCTATCTTGTGGTATTCTCTATTCTGTGGCGCTGTGGAGTGTGGAATAAATTCCCGTGCAGCCGGCAGCGGCGCGGCGCGACAAACAGCGCACTTAGGTCCCTCTGTAAATATCTCTATTTTGTGGGATCCTCTATTTTGTGGCGCTGTGGAGTGTGGAATAAATTCCCGTGCAGCCGGCAGCGGCGCGGCGCGACAAACAGCGCTCTTAGCGTGGCGGGATGAAAGTGCAATTTGCGGCGGGCAGCGCGCGGTGGCGCGATAGGGTCACTACACCTACTGAAAAATCAATGTAAAGTAAGGCCAACCAGACGAGATAAAAAGTGTAAACAAATCTGATAGAGACAGCTGACATTATACCATATGACAGATAAGGACAGATTGTAATAACTGTCACCGAGTCATACAAAAGTTGTTTACATTAATTATCTCGTTTCGTTGGCCATACTTTAGATTTGAATTTTCATCTACCGATCTACCAAAGTTAACACTTATTCTACCAATTTTCTTGACTTATCTACACCATCAACTTACAAACCGTTCATAATCATTTTTATATTTACCAGCGAGATTAACTTAAGTATCTTTCATTAAGTATTTTATCTTTCCTGATTCATTAGCTCTCATAAATTGCTATGTTCAGGTTATTTCTTCATAACGTTGTAGCAGAGTGCAAACTCTGCATTGACATCCTCCCTAAGCCACCCTCACATCTCCTGTTTTCGAATCATTTTATAACTTAATTTTGGAACACGGCACCGAAACGTCACCGTTCTTGGCTTTTTTTGACGCATTCAATTCTTGGGATCTATACAGAAAGGTCCAGATTTACTAATTTTATATAATAGTGCATAGTCCGATTTCTGTTTTATACTCACTGTTGAGTTGTGATAGTTCTGTTTTAAATCTTATATACCAAGTGAATCCACGTACCGTATTGGATTAACTAAAGGAACCCGTAAAAGGTAATATATTTGCTATCAAATATTCACCCATTTATCTTCATACCATCATAACTAGGCACTAACCTGTACCTGTATTTTAGGGTTCCTATGCTTCAATAAAAAAGTGAGTTGAAGATAGAAGTTAATTTTATTATTTATGGCCATCACGGCCATAACGTCAACGCTCTTTCTACCCCATAAGGGATAAAGCAGTGATTTGTGTGTATGTGCAGCTTTTTTGGGTGAATTATTAATCCAAGCACTGACACTAGCAATTTTGGTGGAAAATAGGAACCTACCTAAGGGGGATGTCGGTCGCAGCGTGATAGCGTTTGAAACGTTCTAGTATCTAAATAAATAGTCGCTATAAATTGCAATGTTAGTTTGACAATTTCTAATGTTTCAGAGATCATTTGTATCGATAATTAGGTAGGTACATCAAATAAACTGAACCTAAGCGATACAATTTTGCAAAAATATTACGAATCTACTGATATTTAAGTTTTTGCTCCGGTAACCCTGGTGCGGTGAGGTGGCTGCGGCTGCGGTGTGCACTGCACGCCCTATCGCGCCGCAGTCACTGTGGGAAACTCGCCATTGTGAATAATGGCTAACGTAAACCTGCTATAATGGGGCTGTCGGTCGCAGCGTGATAGCGTTTGAAACATTCGAGAATCTAAATAAATAGTTGCTATAAATTGCAATGTTTTTTTGACAACAGATCATTTGTACCGATAATTAGGTAGGTACATCAAATAAACTGAACCTAAGCAATAACATTTTGAAAAAAATATTACCAATCTACTGATATTTAAGTTTTTGCTCCGGTAACCCTGGTGCGGTGTGCACACTGCACGCCCTATCGCGCCGCAGTCACTGTGGGAAACTCGCCATTGTGAATAATGGCTAACGTAAACCTGCTATAATGGGGCTGTCGGTCGCAGCGCGATAGCGTTTGAAACATACTAGGAACTTAATAAATAGTCGCTATAAATTGCAATGTTATTTTGACAACAGATCATTTGTACAGATAATTAGGTAGGTACATAAACTGAACCTAAGCAATAGAAATTTGAAAAAAAAAATTACGAATCTACTGATATTTAAGTTTTTGCTCCGGTAACCCTGGTGCGGTGAGGTGGCTGCGGCTGCGGTGTGCACTGCACGCCCTATCGCGCCGCAGTCACTGTGGGAAACTCGCCATTGTGAATAATGGCTAACGTAAACCTGCTAGACTAATGGGGCTGTCGGTCGCAGCGTGATAGCGTTTGAAACATTCGAGAATCTTAATAAATAGTTGCTATAAATTGCAATGTTTTTTTGACAACAGATCATTTGTACCGATAATTAGGTAGGTACATCAAATAAACTGAACCTAAGCAATAACATTTTGAAAAAAAAAATTACGAATCTACTGATATTTAAGTTTTTGCTCCGGTAACCCTGGTGCGGTGAGGTGGCTGCGGCTGCGGTGTGCACTGCACGCCCTATCGCGCCGCAGTCACTGTGGGAAACTCGCCATTGTGAATAATGGCTAACGTAAACCTGCTAGACTAATGCTGTCGGTCGCAGCGTGATAGCGTTTGAAACGTTCCAGTATCTAAACAAATAGTTGCTATAAATTGCAATGTTATTTTGTCAACTTCCGATGTTTCAAAGATCATTTGTACCCATAATTAGGTAGGTGCATAAAATAAACTGAACCTAAGCAACAACATTTTGAAAAAAATGTTACGAATCTACTGATATTTAAGTTTTTGCTTCGGTAACGTTAACGCTCTTCCTACCCCATAAGCGATAAAGCCGTGATTTGTGTGTATGTGCAGCTTTATTGAGTAAATCAAGAACTGACACTAGCAATTTTAGTAAAAAACTGTAATCTACCGATTTTTCGCCTCCACGCGATATTTAAATTTTTGCTCCGGTAACCCTGGTGCGGTGAGGTGGCTGCGGCTGCGGTGTGCACTGCACGCCTAGTGAACACAATCCCGGGATCCCGAATCCCGGGGTCCCGGGATCCCGGTCATTTTCCAGTCCCGAAAATCCCGGGATTCTAATATACAAATACCGGGATTTTCGGGATTAGCGGGAAGGGGTAAATCAATGGATATCATTGTTAATAACATCGATTTTTAAAAATAGAGCTAAAGAAATTTAATCTATTTGAGGCTACAATGTTGAAAGAGTTGATTACTACCTAATTAGTGTACGTCCACCGTCTGTTTGTCAACTTCTGAACGAACAGACTTGGCGATGAATTTTAGTACGCCCTATTGTTTCTACTACTACTAGATCAGCTTTGACAACAAATGAAAGCATACAGAGGTTAAGATAATGCCCTAGGTATGTATATGTTAAGTGAATAGACGTTCCCATTATTTGTCTTATTTTTTAAATAAGTGTAACACTTAGTTATAATATAATAAAAAAATATTGGTAAATATTATTAAAAAACTTGCAATCGCAAAATATTTCGAAAAATAGAAGTTCCTGTATTTTTATTCAGGAAGTGTTTAGATAAATTTTGTAATGGTCATAAAAATGTTTTAATGAAGATTTTTTGGAGTGACTGCTTCACGAGTCCAAACTAGATGGCGCTTTTAAAATAAAGGGATCAGCTGTCAAATGTCAAATTCAACCACCATGACATCACAGATTATACAAAACATGTGTTGCCGCTTTCTAAACTGCAATTCCTTATTAAGTGTATATTTGGCGTATTTCCTCGATTTGAGGTACCTATCGTAAATAAGCGGTTTAGCAAAATTTTAGTTTGTTTCTCTTAAATTATATAATTTCTACAAAATACTAAAATAAAACATACTGTTTAATAAAAAAATATTACCCCTAATTAAGGGAAATCGCTTCTGAGCATTTCCATGATTCGCCATCAGCGCCATCTACTAGAAACTAGATGAACTAATTAAAACTTTCCCATTGTCTAAGATTTTTTTAACCTAAATTTGATTATTATGAAGTGATTTTGTTTGGGGCTCTAATCCCGGGACTATCCCGGGATCCCGGGATTGTGTCCAACTAGTCCCGAAATCCCGGGATTATAAATTATGGCCGGGATTGTATTCCCTATGCACGCCCTATCGCGCCGCAGTCACTGTGGGAAACTCGCCATTGTGAATAATGGCTAACGTAAACCTGCTAGACTAATGGGGCTGTCGGTCGCAGCGTGATAGCGTTTGAAACATTCGAGAATCTTAATAAATAGTTGCTATAAATTGCAATGTTTTTTTGACAACAGATCATTTGTACCGATAATTAGGTAGGTACATCAAATAAACTGAACCTAAGCAATAACATTTTGAAAAAAATATTACCAATCTACTGATATTTAAGTTTTTGCTCCGGTAACCCTGGTGCGGTGAGGTGGCTGCGGCTGCGGTGTGCACACTGCACGCCCTATCGCGCCGCAGTCACTGTGGGAAACTCGCCATTGTGAATAATGGCTAACGTAAACCTGCTATAATGGGGCTGTCGGTCGCAGCGTGATAGCGTTTGAAACGTACTAGTCTAAATAAATATATGGTTTAATTCCCTATTCAACATCTACCCACCCAATTATAAGATCAACTTAAAGTGGTGTTTCATACAGTTTTTAATAAAAACCAGTATTGGTTGATTTGCTGCTATGCTGATAAGCATTTAAAATTCGTTTGGTTTTATGTTTGAAAAACATCAGTTCAATATGTGTCCAGTAAAACTAAGTAGAACACGTAAGTTACATTTACCGAAAGTTATAAAACAGGATTGGAAATTGTTTACAACACAAACAAATTAGTTTCCTATTCACAATAGATTATTGGTGAAACATAATGGCGATAACACACGGTACTCAAACATATTGCGCCGATTAGATCTGAAACAACAGAGTTTAATCGCCTAATGAACATGCCAACACATGTTGGAAAGTAAACTAACATGGAAAAGTATTCAGAGTATACCGGGTGTAAGAAACTGCTCTCCAAATACTGATAGGCAATGAATACTGAAATTCAGGCAATGAGACTGATCAACGTTCCTTATGAAAATATTTCAGGAGACGTAAAGAACTCTTTGACTTCTCTTAGTAAAAGTAGTCAGCTGATCGTCATTTTCTATGGAAGGCCAATTTTTTTTACGTCGCTGAAATATTTTCCTACAGAAAGTGGTCCATTTATATTGTCTGAATGCACCCTATCAGTATTCAGAGAGCTGTCCCTTACACCCCGTATAGGTATTTTACAATGTGTCGGATGGTCTGAACAAAATTGTAACTACAATTTACACGGCTTTTACAAATAAAGCGGTAATACTGATTTTCATTTAACTTATTATGGCCTGCTTAATTGAAAACATTGTTGCATTTTATAGTCTTTTAGCGATGTCAATTTTATTTTAAAAGACTTTACACCGTAGGTATTTTGTTAAGTACCGACTAAATTGTTATCGGTTGGGAATATTTGAGAAATAAATGTGTTTTTTACGACAATGTTGCTTCCATGTTGGTAATGTATTTGCCTTACATGCACGCTCAAAACATACATCGTTATTTTATTGCTGAATTTATGTTTTCATAAAATATGTAATAAAGTAATGCGATTTTATATACTTATGTTTAATGTAACTCGAGTTGCGATATCATAAAACACGTGCGACGCGAAATAACATCAGTAAACCCGAATAAACGTCGGAATAACTTTATATTTACATTTTAAACACTTTATATTCAGAAGGCTCATTATGTTAATTCGTCCCCGATTCGCTGCGAATCTGTGAATAAAATTAATGTGCATTTAAACGGAAAATACGAGGGCCAATAAACGCGGGTCTTGCGGCGACTGTTGACGTCTGCATCGATTGCTGGGTTTACAAAACTGCTATACAAATGTTTTATAACTGAAGCAGTAATGGTTTTTGAACTGTTGGTTTTCTCTGTGGGTGGCGAGAGCGCAGGTGTGGTGGCGGCGCGATTTATCATCCGTTTGACCGCGCGTATTGTTTGTTGGTTAATTTTATTTGTAGCTCGCCCACTGGCTTATCGGGTACAATTATAATTGAATTGGAATATGGATGGAAACAATTTCGGCTCTATTTTGTTTTATTTTATTTAGTGGTAAGTTAATTTACATGCTTTTACAGTTATTACCTGATGTAGGTAGCAATCTTTAATTGATTGATAACTTCTTCTTGTAATCAAGAAGGGCTTGTATAACAAAGTATGAAATATTGCTTCATTAAAAACAGATAAATATTCATTCTGTCAGTTGAACAAGTTATATCTATCATCAACTCTGCTCAATTTAGTACAGTAATCTACTTTAGTAACATCAAGTAGATTACGTCTTAAGAAACACAACACCGATCACTCTACGTCCATTATTAACATTATTGAATATTAATGCGTATTTTATTCAAAACTAATTCAAAGAAATTGATCGTAGAATAAATTACCATAAATTATACGTCGTGTTTTATTATTATGTATCGGTGTAATTTAGTGACAACATAATTTTTGTATCTAGCTGACCTTTTCCTAATCTGATTATTTATTCATTGACTAATGTAGAGATTAACCTCGTATTTTTGTTAATGAATATTTTATGGTAACAAAATGAGATATGAGCTAAATATAATGTGATAAGTGGTCTCATCAATTATTTTGGCAAAACCACCGATTATAGAATGCGAACGTTTCAGCGATTATAATGAACGGTAAAATTAGCTGACGTTAACATAAAATATTAAATCGGCGCCAGTTTAGTTAAATGACACTTTTATTGAAGCAATAATAGCTTTGACTATTTATAATGATACTTTCCAATGCGTAATGGAATTATCATATAACAAGCAAGCAAACATTTTGATAGTCCTACAAAAAGTTAGTTATCAATTATCATCACACATTTCAATATAATCTGCTTTTCGACTCGTGATATTTGTTTACACAAATTTAGTAGAAGGAAGACAGTGGATAGTTAAGTCGTATTAAGTAATTTGTAAATTTAATTCAATAATGTTTCGTTTAATTTTACATTGATGTCTTAGGAAATTGTCGAATACAAGGTGTTGCCGCGGTAACACTAAAATCGCTAGTTTGTTTTACGTAGAGAAATCAAGTAGGTACTTAGTACTATTTATTTTTACCTTATTTTACTAGTAATAAATAACACATGTATATGTATTTTTCCAGACGGAGATAGCGAAACGGCTGAACGCGATAATCGCCCAGATCCTGCCGTTCCTCTCGCAAGAGCACTAGCAGCAGGTAGCCTCCGCCGTGGAGCGCGCCAAGCAGGTCACCATGACTGAACTCAACGCCATTATTGGGGTAAGTAGTCCTCTCCATAAATCAGCATCCTTTCGTGTGAAACATCGTGTGGACAACCCTAACTGGGTTCAACCTTAAAGTTGGCACAAGTTAGGGAAACGGCGCGCGGGGTGGCTTTACAAAAGGCTCACTTAGTACATGCGACGATATTGATGCTTACTGACTTTAACTAGAAATAACTGGAATCTCAGGAGAACTCAATATTTTTTTGGTTGCCACGAACGCTAAATTTCTTAAATAAAAATTGGCTCAGAATCGTATGACGTTCTTGTAACAGATTTCGCTGTTTTGATATTCACTTTGAGATTTTTGACAGTAGCAATGTACCCTGGCTATGTAACAAGTGACAATCGCTTTCGTTTCGCTTTAAATCATCTTTTATTTCCTTCATACTATTGTACAAATTCTACTCGTAGTATAGTCATCAAGTACCTATCTGAAGTGGATTAGTAAAGCCATTAGTCAAACTAATTTTCTTAGCATCAAACCGTGGCAAATTACAGTATCTACCCGCCGGCTAAATTGAACATTATCTGAGCAATGAATCGGAATTTCTAGTAGCCTTACGCGATACTAACTAGGCACATTTGTATTCTATCGTGATATAATTTGTCCTCGTTCCTCTTAACATAATTAAATGAGAGTGGTATGGCACCACGCAGATACGACGCTAGCATTCCATGGGCTATTGCCAAGATGGGACTATTGAATATTAATTGGCTTTGAATTTGAATAGCAATTTTGTAATGAAATTAACTACCTACTACTCTACTTTTGTCAATCTTTAAGTATCAAATTACTGTATTCTTGGACTGTGTCAGTATCTAAAGGTAGGTCTACATAGTAGCTTGAAAACTATTTGTTGTTCAGAAACTGAGCTTCCTGCAAGATAAGCAAGCTACTTAAAGTTAACGTCTTGTTTTAATTTAGCGACACGTTTGTCATTTTCTGTATATAAAAATACTTATTGAGTCAAAAAAAGGAAACTAATTACTCCACGTAGCAATTTTTTCTCAACTTCGACATAGTTAACCAAAAGAAGCCTGTCTAATTCCAAACTTACTTTCGCTAAGTTTCAGAAAATTTACGCAAGAATATTAAATTTCACAAAGTTTAATATAAATTAAGTACTTTGTAGAAATCGTAATTGCTTTTCAAATTAACTTTTAAATAGTCAACCGCTGCTGGCGAACCGCAGTGGCATACGAATAATAATATATCCTGTGGTAGTGTTGCGACTTATCGATATTACCTACTGCTATCGACAGTTTTCGTTCGAAAATCCCTACACAATCGATAAGCCAATCAATCGTATCAAAAGTTGAAATCAAACTGTTTTCAAGTGCATATTTCAATACTATCGATAGTATCGACTTAAAAACTATCAATAGTACAGACCGTTCGATACTATATTATAAAGTAGTGAATCTATACTATAGTATCTTTTCTCAAGATTGGTAGTATCGATAGTCTTGCTGCAATTTTAATTATCGACAATCTATCGTAATCCACCATCGCGTGGCAACACTACTCTGTGGCTTTGATTGCCAAAACCAAAAGCTATAGTCCACGCCAAACAATTATTTTTGTGTGTTCATTTGCTGGGTTTAAACGTACACAGTATTTTAAACATTAATTTGAATCCCGTCGGTTTTATCGGCGCCGCTAATGTTTGTGCTTACCGAGCATTAAAATTGTATTGCATTGTTTTTGTCACCGTTATTGATAATAACTGATATTAATGATGTGTTCTGTTAACTATAATTTTTAAATCAACCATAGAAAGTATGAATATATCAGAGGGATGTAAAACATCGTATCCTGAGAAAGCACATGTAAGATGTAGATTCTACACGTTACATTACATTGTCATTGTCAAAATTTCTGACGTGAATTTGACAAAAAATTCACACTTGCAGCCAAGCAACAATGTACATAATGCTTACTAACTATGTATTTGTTTAATCGGCAATCGCAAATAGTGGTTGTGCAAGCTACATAAACACGAGTAACGACACAGTTGTTTGGACAGATGCCACCACTGTGACAGTCTGCAGACCAGCACATTAAACCAACTAGACGTGAAGTGTTGCTCGCATTCTTCAAGGAAAACTTTTGGTAATCTTCATTATATCATCTACGTAAAGCATCCTCTTTGAAGGGGCTAAAGTTAGATATTTCAGAACTCAAATCGTCTTCTTTTCGAGTGGGACACCGAGTCGTCCAACGACCCGATGAACCCTGGTGTCAGAGGTATAATAAATTATACTAAGCGTGCCAACACTGCCAGCAAACTCTTTGACATTTCAGTTTTTATTGATGTTTCAGTTTTTATTATTTTGCATAAAATAAGCATTTAGAAAAAAGAAGTGAAAATACCTAACAAAGGTTTATTTTTATCACAGTAAAAAGTATATTTAACCCACAAATAAAATTCTATACCGCACCTATTAGCTAGTTAGCCACACCAGACGTGCCTACTGGCGTGAAATGCTAACACTTTTGAAGTTCCGAGTAAAACAAATACGTAATCCAGTACTCTGTTTGTTTCGAACATGGAAAGTTCAATCGTAAATTGAACACAGTAAATAAGTTAGAGATACATTCCGGGAAATACTGTCACTCACTAGCATTTCAAAATGAAGTTCATACAATTAATCGACATTTCAATGACATTGTATCTCTAAATACAATGTTATACCGTAAATGTTGGTGGGCTATTTTGTGGTTAATTGTCTAAATACAATGTTACATGTTGCGGGTTCGAAAGCGAATTTAAAAATAAAATTAGCATTGAATAGAATAGACGGATCACATTTTGTTTAATGATCGGTTCGTGTTTACATTACCATTGCCAAACAACACTTCAAAATGCAGGAAACGTAAAAAGTTCAAAGCTGTTTACAAATCTGTATTCACGAGTCAAACGGCTATTACAATACTCTTGCTACAGGGTTAAATTTGGTATAGATTGCTGGTTATCATCTCTTCTTCTTTTCGAGTGGGACTCTGAGTTGTCCAACGAACCGATGAACCCTGGTGTCAAGAGGTCTTCAACCGTCTGATACAAGTAGCAGGCCTCTGGCATGATTGCCGGTCATACCTAGACAGCAACCGGGACCGACGGCTTAATGTGCCCTTCGAAGCACGGAACCATCTTGCTTTTCGGACTATCCGGTGGTTAAATCGGCAATGTCATAGGTAACCAAAATGGGAGCAAATTTAAAAAGTGATAAATATCGGCGGAATTTGTAAAGTGACGCACCGGGAATCAAACCTGGAACCTTCTGCGTGGCAGGCAGTCCCACTACTACTGCGTGACATCGGCTGTTGTCTTGAGTTTATTGTTATGACGCCACTTTAATAACCAGTAATGTACATTGTGCCCTGTCGGTATAAAAATGTAATAGCCATTTCACTACTTCAAACGCTCCTACACATCGTCTAAAACTGAAACTAATTGTAATCTACACACATGTTTGCTAAGCTAATGTTGCTTGCGTTTATTTTGATATTCATAGGTACTCTAGTTTTCCTTACTACCTATTAAAGGGGGTAAATTTAATTTATTGCTGCAATGGATACTACTGATACAATGTAACTTCTTTGAACTTTTTAGGGAAATCTAACACCAGTTTTAGTTGATACGGTAAATTAGTCAGTGAATGTTTTGCTGATAGTACAAGCGGAAATAGTTATTAGAGCTGCTACGTGTAAAGTAAGTTGGTCTAAAAGCGTAGCTTTCAACAGGTCGAAAGTTCCCGCCGTCAATTAAACGTTCTTAACCCCTGAACCATTGTAAATTGTTTCTTTAAATAGGTAAGAAGACTACTGGTACTACCCATTTAAAAGTAACCTGTACGGTTTTTCCTTATAAACTGTATGAAAAACCAGTTTTAGTTAATACTTTGAATGAGTCGGTTGATGTTTTGCTAATAGTTCCAGATACAGATACCCAGATAAAGGACCAGCTTACTCTGGTTTCGTCTTAGTATTTGTATGAAAAACTAGTTCAATTTGATCCGTTAAATGAGTACAAGCGGAAATAGTTATTAGAGCTGCTACGTGTAAAGTAAGTTGCTTTCAACAGGTCGAAAGTTCCCGCCGTTAATTAAACGCTCTAAGCCCGTGAAGACGAGTTGGCTCCACGCCAGTTGGGAATTGATAAAACTACGTACTAACTAAGTACTGGATGTGATAGGTTTGTTTTATTTAAAAGATGTTTAAGATCTATCGAAATTGTAATCCTATTGATATGTTGGTAGCTTTTTTAGGCAACCCAAGAGCCTAGACCAGCTGATAAGATTTCTATGTGTATCCACCATGGACAAGAAAAGTAACGAGCCGTTATCGTATAGCCATGTCATGTCTCAGTAGTCATAATCATAAATAAGCGTTGGCTGTCAAAATACATGGACGGTCTCGTATTGTCGAAATATTGCTCTATTTCTTCGTTTTATTTGACATACTGTCATATCGCACTTTAAATGCGTTGTTTTGTCATAAAATTGTACAGATATCTGTAATAGATAAGGTAAAACTTGAAACAAAAGAAAAATTAAAGCCACTTTGATTAGCTTCCTAAAAATACCAAGGTTCCGTTCAAAAATTAACCCCTTACCTACCGCGCGCGAATTATCACGCTTTATTAACCCGCGAGTAACCATTTGTCACAAGCGTGGGCGCGGCACAACATACGTTCTAATAACTACACCATTAGCGTTCACCTTAATTTACATACAACCGCGCCTCGCCAATGAATTAGTATCAATTCTCGAATGAGATCTAAGTAATGTAGGGCTCTAATTGTGGTTTTTAGCCGAGAGATGTCGTGATGTGAGGACTTCATTAGATTTCATTTTGATGTTACCGTCTAATATAGCTAATTTTTAATGTCAATTTCAGTTTAAATATGCTTTCGACAAGGGATAGATAACCGCGTATAAAATTGTTTATGTTTCACTCATTTTACGTGGCATCTTAAAAAGCTCGTTCAGATACAAAGGTGTGGAATGGTGCGGTAAGCATAGACTAAGTATTTTGGACTTGACGTTTTCTAAACCTATTTAGCGGAAAGTGATAGTTTTTTAGGTAGGTAGTCAGATAAATCGTTTTTAGTCAGCCGTTTTAGTCAGTAACGTGAGATAGAGTCTATCACCGACTATTATTCCAATAGCCCGTTTCGCGCGCGGCTGCCAACACCACCAAGTAGTTAGTGCGACCTATTCTCGCGATGTGTTAACCAACGGCGTTTCGAATCGTGAATAGCTTTAAAATAAATCACTTTAGAGATAATGAGGGCGAAAATAAAGCGGTGAGAGTGGTCGCGCTGCCCGCGACGAGCGTAGGGTTAAAAAATATTAAATATCGGTAGGTGTACAGGTTTAATATCGGTAGGTTTCGGTAGATTGGCTCCAAAATTACTTGTTTGATTGAAATAGCCTCTTCAAAAAACTACAATTTCTAAAAATACTAAACGAATATATTAAAATTTATAAAAAACAATATCTTGTAGATAAACGGAAACAGATACTTTCACGTTATTTCGTCACTGTAATAATATGGTAGGTAGGAGTAACTTTTGAAACCCGTTAAATTATATTCTAATCTAACATCATAATCTACCGGTTTTTTAGACTAGTGGTAGATCGGTAGACCTACCGATGTTTCAGTAGATTCTTTAACCCTCGATGAGCATGGATAGAATGTTGGCAGCGTGCCAACTCGATCAAAGCGACGCCATCCGATACCGATGTGTTCTAATGCCGGCTCTAAACAAACTGTACCAATTTGAAGATTATATATAGAACGTTTGGCACAGTGTAGAGATGTAACAGTAAGGAAACTCGTGAATGTCAGAATGGCGGGACCAAGTGCAAATTTTGGATTACCTATATCACAAACAATTACTTTTAATATTCTTCTAACTAGTTCCTCTCATGAAGTTATTTCTTCCATACTGATATAAAAAATATTTCGCTTTTAATGTGGCCCGCCATCCTGACGTCAACTTGGCGTGACCATTCATTGTTTATCAAGAACTACGCACTTCAGCGGCCAAACTGATAAATCCTTAGTCACTTTTCAATTTCTTCTTTAACATATGTTAAAAAGCTGCTGCCGTTACAATAAAATTTGAACATGAAATATTTTTAATGTTTATATTTCACTTGGGCGAGACTGGGTCAGTTTCTTTATAAGAGGCGTCGCGCGTTTGTATGAAGTTTCTACACTGCTGATCGCAAGCGAAGCCATTCTTTCGCTGTGACGTTCGGACTATTTGCAGAGACTCGAACGAAAATATTTACTCGACAAATTATCGCTGAGCCGTGTGGGCTTGGCCCGTATATCCGCGTTTACGCATCGTTTATTGGTTGTGCAATCATTTTGCAAATAGGTAGACGTCTAATGCGTTACACAAATTTTTATGTCGTGTCGTGTCGGACACCTAATTTGAACTGTAAAATAGAATACGTTTATTCTATTTTTCTACCGCAAGCAGGTTTTGAACCTACGACCTCGTAGGTTCAAAACATTTAGCAAGATTTGATATTTGATGCAAAATACGCGAATCACTGAACGAATTGTGACAGCTTCTTTACCCCTAAAAATACCTAACTGACAATGCTGCGCCTACGTTTGACTCCAGCTTTTAATGGGAATTCGGAAATTCGGTTCGCGTGACAAACCAAATCCAGTAAAACACCGGTTAAACATGTGGACTTCGCCTGATAGAAGCGTGTGTCAAAGAAAATACACTCAAATGCTTGCGTCAAACACCTATTACAATAGATATTTCCGCCCCGCAGTGGGTGTCGCTATAATCTCGATAACCTTTGGCAATGAATCAACAATCTCATGAATTATTTACACACGTACGAGCACTTCGATCTTGTTAATGCCCGTCCGTATCCATAATTATTAAACGCCTTGGCAACATGTTAATGCTAATAGCGTCTCGCACAGTAAACTATGTTTTATGTTGTAGCTATCGCATATTTGCTGTACACGCGTATTCGCCTACGCACGTAATTTCGCCAACAAATGAAACTCAGGGACCAACTAACACTGGTCTTTCATACGAATACTAGCAAAAACCAGCATAAGTTGACCCCTTAAGTGGATCGTACATTATATTTCAAAGCCCTTTATTCAGCGAATGCGGACCAAATACGCCGGGCGGATAAAAAGGAAATACCATAAGAACCCAAAGCATTGCCTGGTTTTTCATACAAATACTAAGAAAAGCCAGTATAATTTGATCTCAAGGGTAGGTAGATGGATTTGCTGGCGATAGTACATTATAGGTACATATTTCAAAGCCCTTTATTCCGCGAATGCGGACAAAATACGCCGAGCGTATAAAAAGGAAATACCACAAGAACCCCAAAGTTTTGCCTGGTTTTTTATACAAATACTAAGAAAAGCCAGTATAATTTGGTCTCAAGGGTAGGTAGGTGGATTTGCTGGCGATAGTACATTATAGGTATTTCAAAGCCCTTTATTCCGCGAATGCGGACCAAATACGCCCAGCGGATAAAAAGGAAATACCATAAGAACCCAAAGCTGCCGTAAGTTCATCGCCCCCGGCCTTAGGCACCTCGCCTACATGTATAGATTACCGAGCCCCCGAGACACCGGCAAAACGCAATATCGCTCTCCCCCTATAAAACACTCTAATTTAAATAAAAAAGCGGCGCCACCTTCCGTATGTCGGGTCCTTTTTTTATTACGAACCTTTTTTATTTTCGGGTCAGCTAGGGATCAAAGGGGCTCTCCCGAGAGAGTGGCCCCCTCCCCCGTCTGATTTGCGACGATTTCGCCGCGCGCCGATTCGTGAAGAGGGAATACACTTGAAATTGGGGACTGTTTGGCTGCCTATTAAAATCACTTACAGCTGGAGTGCGCGCCGTTTCCTCCTCGACGACACAAAGTGGGTATTTCGGGCACCCAATACAGAGAGACGGCTACATGGTAACTTCACTACACTACACACACACACACACATCTACAAGCCGTCGTTTACGCGAGAACTCTAACCGTTTCGAACCGGTAGCGAGTGTCAACAGCAGCGTTCGGTGCGAGCGGACGGCAAAATTACGACTTGCAAGTGCCAATATCAAGATACGTTTGATATGATATAAGTAAAGTGGTGGCATATTAAACATTCAGAAAAAGAAAGTAGCAAACCGTAGGCATAAAATGATCGAACGAAAGGGCAAAATGTCCTTCTGTAAATTCTCTATTTTGTGTCAACGACTTGTTTACGGTTCTCTATACAATACTCTACGATACCATTAACATTCCGGAACATTAAGGACTGTTTTCTTTCCTCACTCGCGCACAAAATAAAACTGTTTTCTTTTATGTAGAGTCTGTGGTGCGTAACTGTCGTGTGAGAATTCGACAATAAGGTCGGAGGCAGCCTCCGTTATCATTTTGATTTTATTCGTACCTCGTAACAGGGATGTGATAAAGCAATCTATATATAGTCGAAAAAATACATACACGCCTTTATCCCTTGCGGGGTAGGCAGAGCGTCACCGGCCGTAAAAATACTGTCGCTATCGCCACGTCTGACAAATATTTGAGGGCCGTTTTAGCTTTGTCGTGTTTCGCTTATAGTGACAGGTTGTCAGCCTGTCGCCTAAAATTGCAATACACATGAAGCCAAAAAATAAAACTGATCCCCATTATGTAGAGTGAGAATTCGACAATAAGGTCGGAGGCAGCCTCCGTTATTGGCGGGCACATATAGTCTCGTTTTGATTTTATTTGTACCTCGTAGGATGTGAAAAAGTGTTTTTCCGAAAAGATTTTTAATAATCGGTTAACCAAAATTATAAATATGCGGTTTTTTGCGTCACGTATTTCCACAAATAAATTATTTCGGGTAGTTGCGAAACATCAATTAAAAATTTCAAATACATACATGACACTCTTTTAATATTTTGTTTCGGAGGTAGGTATAAGTAATTTATTTTGCCTCAAAATTTCTATTCTACGATAAAAAATATTATAAATCAAGTAGATGTCAAAGTAAACTATTATTGCCTTAAATCTTTGTCTTCTTTGGATAATATCGATTTATTTGTAGGTAATCGATTTTTCTTGTATAGAATAAATAATAATCGATTATTCAAATCGATTTTTTGTTACTAAAGTCACATTCTTACCTCGTACCCCCCGAGGCGGTACCCGCCCCCAACCCTAAGGTAATAGCTTCCACACACGACCCACCCGTGTTCACCTCTCGTGACACGAATGTTCACATTGAAACAATCTGCGACGTATCACAATCGATATTGGCTTCACTTAGATTTTCAATACCGTTATTCAAATTAGGCTAAAAACCGGTATTGAGTAATACCGGTATTCCGGTATTCGAAGACCTATTATGACACCCATCTCTCGTGATTTATAGAAGAGACACCGTCTGCATCCGTGGGACGCGCTTCTCATCGCCGACAATCAACGATCACTAATCTACTTTAACGGGTCTTATCGCGATTAAAGTAATTATTATGTGTGAAAGTAATCGCGAGTGCTTTAAAAGTTAGATCACTAATCTGACAGATATTATTCTATGTCTCACGTTTCATACGTGACGATAGCGCCTCATAATCGATATTGGCTCCATCCACGTCACCGATACCCGCCCCCAACCCCGAGGTAATAGCTTCCACATACGACCCACCCGTGTTCACCTGTCATGACACGAATGTTCACATTCAAACAATCTGCGACGTATCACAATCGATATTGGCATCCTTAGATTTTCAATACCGGTATTGAAATTAGTCACGTCACCGATACCACACTTAGGGTTCAATACCGGTATTGAAATTAATCAGAAAGACCGGTTTACCGGTATTAGATGGCTTATTGACATCCATCTCTCGTGATGTGTTAACAAATGAGACGTAAGACATGAGACGTGAGGCTTGAAACAGTTTACAAATAAAATGTGTGAAACAGAAGAGACGCCGCCGTCTACATCCGCGAGGCGCGCTTCTCATCACCGACGGCTGACGATCACTTTTTTGACAGATGTCATCATACTTCTCACGTAATAGCTTCCACATACGACCCACCCGTGTTCACCTCTCGTGACACGAATGTTCACATTGAAACAATTTGCGACGTATCACAATGGATTTTGGCTTCACTACGACACTTAGATGTTCAATATAGTATACAGAAAATAGGCAAAAATCTGGGATCCCGGTATTGACTGATACCGGTATACCGGTATTAGAAGGGCGAAAGACACCTATATCTCGTAATGTTTAGGTCATATGTCCACAAATGAGACGCGAGATATCGCGATACACGAAACCGTTTCCATATACAATGTATATACAGAAGAGACACGGTCTACATCCGTGGGACGCGCTTCTCACCGCCAACGGCTGACGATCACTTATCTGACATGTCATCTTACATCTCACTTCTCAGGTAATAGCTTCCACATACGACCCACCCGTGTTCACCTCTCATGACACGAATGTTCACATTGAAACAATCTGCGACGTATCACAATCGATATTGGCTTCACTTCACCGATTTACTATACCGGTATTCAAATTAGGCTAAAAACCGGTATTGAGCAGTACCGGTATACCGGTATTCTAAGGTCTATATGACACTCATCTCTCATGATATTTAGGCCCCATTACTGCAAATGAAACGTAAGACATAGCGATGCTATAAACCGTTTCCATATAAAATGTATACAACAGAAGAGACACCGTCTACATCCGTGAGGCCCGCTTCTCATCACCGACGGCTGACGATCACTTGTCTGACAGATGTCATCTTACATCGCACGTCTCAGGTAATAGCTTCCACATACGACCCACCCGTGTTCACCTCTCGTGACACGAATGTTCACATTGAAACAATCTGCGACGTATCACAATCGATATTGGCTTCACGTCATCGATATGACACTTGGATTTTCAATATTGAAATTAGGCCTTAAACCAAGAATTCCCGGTATACCGGTATTGGAAGACCGATATTATGACACTCATCTCTCGTGATGCGTTGGGCGCAAACTCCACCAAAAAGACGAAGGGCATAGGACGTAAGAATGACAGTTGACAGACGAGTGATCGTCAAATATTCTTCTTAGTTTTTGACGCTAGCTGTCATAGATGCGACGCTTTGGCGACGCTTGTGTGTGCCTCTGTCAATACTTTTTCGTACATTTTGTACGGAAACGTCGCGATGTCAAACGTCAAGCGTCATGCCCTACGTCCTATGTCCTCTCCATGTCCTCTCTGTGGAGTTTGGGGCTTGATATTAGCCCATATTTCAAAAATGACACGTAATATATGAGACGTGATCATCGTGATGCTTAAAACCGTTTCCATACATGTAAAATGTACGAGTATGTCAGAAAGATGTCATATTACGTCTCGCCTCACAATCTCGCATCTATTGGTTCTACGTCACCTATACGAGACTCCCCAACTCTCGTAATGTTTGTTAAACAACCTTCCATAATTGAAAACAAGTACCTACCTATATGATACGGATATCATGTGTTACTTTATGCAACATTTATCTCGAGAGATAGAGCGCTTGCTTGTAAATAGAGCGTATCTGTTTCCCGTCGATGGCTTTATAAACAAGCGAGTCGTGAAAACATTCGTGTCTAGTTTGCGCGCCCTATGATAAAAAATACGGTGGGAATCACATGTGATGTAGCGCTGCGTTGCGCATGCGTTAGTACAATACGAATTTGCAAATTATTCCCATACAAATACACAGACAGTTTGACAGACAAGCGGTTTGACAGAGGCATCCGCTAGCGATTTACCTAGCGCCTTGCCTATCGCCTACC
Organism: Phthorimaea operculella; assembly: GCA_024500475.1. NCBI lineage: Eukaryota > Metazoa > Arthropoda > Insecta > Lepidoptera > Gelechiidae > Phthorimaea > Phthorimaea operculella. The sequence continues at coordinate 13,575,994 of JANFCV010000002.1, forward strand.
TACTGCCCGAGCCGCGATAAAGTAGGAACACAAAATTGTTATAAAAAGGTCAAATTCTCTTTTTTTAATATTGAATTAGAATGTGACTTTCATGAACAGAATCTTGTAAATTCTTCTTCTTCTTTGCGAGTCACGGTAAATTAAATTCCTACTAAAAAACAAATGTATTGACTTTGACTTTGCTTCGCTGCTTCGACGGACGCATCTGTTCAGCCGTTCAACATAAACCACATTTGTATGATAATAAGAAGGCATTTAGCATTTTTTTAGCGCCTGCGTTACGCAGCGCTAAAATAGCGCAGCATCGGACATTACGTAGGTATGATTCCCGCCTTTGCGCCCCTCTGATAAAAATTACGGCGGGCATAAATCGGGGTGGCGCGGCGGGATGGAAACATGAATTTGTCATTTTTTCCGCGGCACGTTCGTCGGGTGATAAATATTGCATTGCGGGCCGCCGGCGTTTCTTGCGAGGCTTGGCCGCGTTAAAGGTCTCTGCCCACTGCGTGCGATTCGATTTACGTTAGGTAAATGAAGGCAAATGAAGCGGATGATATTGCGATATGTGACAGCTACGTGATAGCCACCATGCGTCATACCTATGCGTCAATCTTCGTAAAGTCCTTCGTAAAAAATATATATCTGAAAAAGTGGAAAATTCCACGCGAAACAACATTATCCATTTTCCTGTATTTATTTATCCATAGTTCTTATTTCGAGTACCTATAAATTGCTATGGAGCTTCGCAAAGTGGTGTACCTGATGCAGCAACATATTATCGCCTGATTCCAAAGACGGATTTCGTAAATTGAGCGCTCCTTCTGCAGATCTACGATGTCTTAAGCAGAAATAGCTACGGGCCTCTCGTAGCGAGCCACCTAATAAGCTATGCTATTAGTGGAAAGGATCGCAAGCAGTGTGCCGCAGCCTTAACTCGCGTCGCCCTTCGTAAACGTGGCTTGTTTTTCATCGCGAGGAAGTGAGTTAGGGCCCGTTCTGTCGCCGCTCCAATGAAATTATGTAATCAGTTTTACGACTCATCCGGTTTGAGTTTTTCTTATACCATTTTTTGCGTTCAGTTCCTATTTGTCAAGTTAAGGGTGTTATGAATAGCAAAGTCAACTTTGCGGTGTTTTTGGACAATGAAGACAGTTTTCCTGTTTGTGAAGGGCGTATTCGATTCAACCAGTTATGAGCCAGAATGGCGGTTCTCCGTGTGATGCCGGCTTAGAATAGCATCACCCCAATTCTACCCGTGGGTGTCGTAAAAAGCGACTAAGGGATAATCATCCAGGGAATGGGCAGCAGCGTTCCCTGTAAATGCAACATCTTGCACTGCGCTCGCCAATCCGCCTGCCAAGCGTGGTGAGTAGTGCAATACCCTCCGATAGTGGGAGGCCCATGTCCAGCAGTGGACTGTTGTGGCTGTTATGGTTACGGCGGTTCTCACATGAAGTCGTATCAAATTGGGACTCTCACAGATTTTCATCTTATGATGGTGGTTTTATCATGCTGTGCGTGTCCGATTCACTTTACTTTAGGATACTCATATGTACCTATACTAGTAGGTATTAGGGGCAATTATAATAGCAAGTGTAACACATGTTGTAGTCGCGTGCCGACGCGCCCCGGGCCGTATACCTACTGTATACTACGGCCTAATGGTGCGTGAGTACACAGTACGCTACCCCCTCCCCCGTATCGAGTTACAATACGCCTGGATAAACAGCTAGAGACTTTTTACACAAAGTCTATTTCGTGCTCTTTATCTCTAGAATTGTTTTAAAAATCGTACTATCCACAGAGCACCAAAATGTCATTTGCGGCCCCGCTGCGCAAAAAAGGTTTCATTTGTCTATGGTACTATCCCATTTCTACCTGTAATTGTTGTAAAAGGCGACTAGAGTTGTATCCCGGGAATGGCATAATACCTTGCCGTGCACTGCGCTCGCCAACCCGCCTTTAGCAAGCATGTAATAAAAAACCCTCATACCTAATAGGCCCCGAAGTTCCTAATATCCTAATCATACATCAGCTCTCATCAGGAATTGAAAAAATTGACATGCATTGACCGAACTCTAACCCGGGCCGCACTAGTCATCTGAGTTATCGATGCACCGGTCAAATTTTTCAATCTCTTGATACTCGTATTTAAGCGACAAAAAGCGTAAGCTGTTTACTAAGGATATTTACCGCATACAATTTTACTACTACTTGAATGTACAAGTGTACGGTCGACTGCAAAATTCTGAAGTCGTAGTTTAACGACATGGCCGGTTCATTGTCAATATTAATGGCTTGGAACCGCTTTGATTTAAATCGAGATTGTATTGCCAGAGCGTATTAGTCTTTTGACAGAGTGCAGTCGTTAAATCTACACTTTTATGACGATTTCAAGCGAATAAATCCGTAACTTATTTTTAGCCGACTGTCTCAGGAAGAGGGTTATGTTTTTCGAGAGTATTTATGAATGTATGTTTGAGGACAAGAATTTCCTATGCACTGGCTACAGCGCCTGGGCGGATCTTTACATGTGAGGTGTCGTTAAATTCGTCTCAGCAGTGCGAGTGACACTGGCTATATTACAAATTTATAAATTTAAGATGACGGATTTCAAACGAAAAATATAACTTTTACATTACCGCAGGCGGGTTTTTGTTTTTTAATACATGTGCTTGTTCATAATCTCGTTAAACTGAGAGCCCTTAGGCATCGTACACAAAGACGAATAATTAGCAAAGCACGCGTCGTAAAAGGCACTTAGTCTGTACCTAACCTGTGAACAAAGTGAACAACTTGAACAAGTATCCCCCCAGGCGAAACAAGTGTTCACATACGCTCGCTTAGCTAATCCTGTAGTTCATCTGCTTTTTTCTAACGCAGCAGGCGGATTTGAACCTGCGACTTTTGCCATTAGTTCTGGCGACGCCTTTTACATGTTCATTTCGCAGGCTAAGATTGACACGAGTTTAAGAGGTAGCCCAGTTGGAAGAGGCGTCGCCAGTATACAGTCGCAGGTTCAAATCCTGTGGTAGAAAATTATGCAAGTTTTCTAAAATTGAATACCTCACATGGGATTTAATAACCTGATATAAAGTTTTTGTTTTACTAACACATTAAAAAACAATGTTATTTGAACCATTTATCAGTTGCGTGCCTGTCAATCTGTCATTATAAAAACCCCTGAGCGAGCATGCCAGGTAAGCTTATTAAAACTTACGCAATATCTTAATCCGATAACCAAGGCGGTTGACACACAGTAGAAGTGGATCGCAGTATAACGTCTTTATCAATATCAATACTTACATAGTAGGATGAAGTCGCTTTTTGCGTTTCTCTGTCTGTCTGTCGGTCGTGGAATTCACTAACTCTTATGGTACGCAACGGATTTTGATGCAGTTTTTTGTAAGAGATTCATATGTTTATCACATGCCGGGAGAGCCTTTTTCCTGATTTGCAGCAGGTGAAACAGCAACACAAAAATGGCTAAATCAATCATAAGTAGGTACTACTAGGTACTTTTGTCGGATTATAATCGTTAATAAATTCATCGTTAGTTCTTCAGTTGAGAAAATAATAGCATAGTAGGTACTTTCAGAGCCCTTTACCTGCCAAAAATATAATTTGCGATGTCTTGAAAAGCTGCGAACCTTAACTTATACTTGAGCTGTTATCTGTTCGTTACACAAAACGTAATCTAGATTAGATAATAAAAAACAAATCACAAATAAGATAAAATGCGTGTGTGTTCTGCGCGCAATTTTATGCACACTGTCGGGAATTAATTGCTTTTGAAGCTCAACATGCCTTGTAATTAATTTACGTTTTACTGCTTGGCAGTACTGCAGAAATACGTTAACGACTTCTTTTAGCTCTACTGTGGCGTCTGCGGCTGTCTCAAGCCGATCGCTATTCGCTACATAATAGCCCTTAATTCGCCTGAACCGCAAACTAACTGCGCTTAATTATTTAACTGTGTTAGTGGAAACTTTCCTCCATCTCGATAGCTCCCATTAAACCTAACTAATTGTAGGTTAATTCTAGGAGATTACGCGCCCGCTTATTTGCTACTTAACTCTGTAATTACTCGGTCAATTAAATGGTATTCATTAGGCATTTTTTAATTGACAAGCCATTTAAAAGGGTCTGCTCTCCATTAAGTCGTTTGTTTTATAATAAACTGTTGCTGCAGCGACACTAAAAATGCTTATTTTACGAGCTGCATTTTAACTTTTAATAGTTTCCTTAAACGGGCCTTAGTCAGTAACAGTTTTATGCGGCTTAAAACGCGCATTCAGAAAATCCAAATACTGCTTTTGACGGAATAAAACAAACAAACAGATCGTTCCGTGAACATGTATTAAACAAAATTGTTTATCGTAAAAAGTGCCATTTGGTCGGTCCCCGAATGTTGGAGCATTTTTTGTGGGGTGAAATCTGTTGTGTCGGCGTTCGGTATCCATTTATAAATGGGGTATGATTCTTGTATGGACGGGGGCAAATGTGCCGTGAAGCCGGGCGGTCGACCGTGCTGCTCTACCCGCACAGGGACGAACTTAGACAATTACTGATTTGCGTATTCATTTTTAGCACTTCTTCGGCTGAAATCAATCTGTAAAGAATGAATTAGTCGACGAAAGTTGCAGCCAGCGGCAGCAAATTTTGCGAGCTTTCTTAAGTTGAGGAGACGTTATTTAAATAACAGATTGAAGAAAAAGCGAATGTGTTAATTCTATCATAGAAAGTGTGAAGATCATTTAGTCAGGTTAATGTGTTAAAGTTAAGAGAAAGACGAAAACATTATGCCGTAAGGTATTAGCATGCGAAACTACACCTGTCAACACATTTGATGCGCAATTTTCGTTATTTGAAATAGATATTGTAATTTCACAACAGTTGTAACACGAATAAAACCGTTAGATATAATTTAACTGGGTAATAAATAGTTCTTCTTGAAACCGTTCCAAAATGATAATGATAGATGAACGGGCGGCTTCATCGCATTTATAATGATTAAAAATAAAGCAGACGTATAATAAATTAATAGTTTAAAAAACACTAAAGAACACGCTTTTAAAGGTGCACGTAAAAGTCAAAAATAAATTACGGATCGTTTAAGTTGTCTCTTTGTCTGGGCTGAAGTGTAAGTAAACTATGTGCTTTTAATTATAACATTTGATTGTAAAGCGTGCGCTGGAGCAGCTTTATATACCTTGTTGAGAATCTTTATATATTATATTTGACATATCAGCAGCGATCCGTAATTTATTTTTGACTTTTACGTGCACCTTTAAAAGCGTGTTCTTTAGTGTTTTTTAAACTATTAATTTATTTTATACTTTTTAGTCTTTGCTAATAGCATATTTTAAATAAACGGAAGAGCCCGCATCTTCTCCATCTCCGCGGCTCCGCCAGTGCGTCTGCATTGCATGGTGTCTTACCTGTCAGCTTAGAAAAATCTAGCTCTTCATTATCTCGATTACAAGCCCAAACATGACTATGGTACGATATTTCGTCATGGGATGCTAGTCCCTGTCTTTCGGCTCCATCATCAGACCTTGTAACCTAATCATTTTCAACCTTCATTACAAGACCTTTCTGACAAGTCTAAACACGGCTATGATACGATCATCCATCATGAAGTTCCAGTTCATGTCTTTCGGCTCCATCATCAGATCAGCTCGACAGTACCATATTATTGTATTCAAACCTTGACACCTAATTTTGGTCAAAGTTAATAACATGATCTTTCTAACAAGCCCAAACACGGCTATGATACGATATTTCGTCATGGGATGCTAGTGCCTGTCTTCCGGCTTCATCATCAGACCTTGGAACCTACTCATGGTCAACCTTCATTACAAGACCTTTCTAACAAATCCAAACACGGCTATGATACGATCATCCATCATAAAGTTCCAGTTCATATCTCCCGGCTCCATCATCAGATCAGCTTGACAGTACCATATTATTGTGTTGTCATCAAAATCACATACGACTGCCAATTTTCATAACGCTACGATTTTTAGAAGATGGTTAAATTAGGTTTCTTAGATTTGTTTACATAGTTACATACTTACATACAAGTCGACCTAATAAAAGCGTGTTAAAAATACCTGAAATTTACCAATGTAGGTAATTTCAAAGTGGTAAGTTTCGATAAAAACCCGCCATCTTGAATTTATGATTTTTAGTTCAGTGTCACTTGCGCTGATGAGATGAATTTAACGATCCACCCAGTCGTTTGGGCAGTAGGTAGCTCGTGAAAACAAATTTCTTGTCTACATACATACTCTCAGTCTAGTAATGATAATGATAGACGGGTGGAGTTGTCATCCCATCGTTATAATGATTAAATAAGAAAAATGATTCCACCCGTCTTAATGCGTCCCTGGACAAAAGGTTGGCGACGTCTGCTCGCACTCACTCACTGCCATAACATCACAATAGACACGTAATTCTGCGGCCTTTCTTTGAGAAAACCTTTTCTTCGCTTCAACTTCGTAAATCAGACGGAATGTAGTCCTCTCCTACTTTTTCTCTATTCTATCTCGAAATAACAATAAATAGAGCATAAATCTGGTTAAGGGCGCTATTAGATTTGGAGAGAGAAATCACCAAGAAATAGTTGTGCTACCTACCTATTCACTTTAAAAAACTTGCAGGATTGTTGTACCCATGGTAAAAAGTCAATATAAAAAAATTCCTAAATTCCGACATTATTTTAAGAAGTGTCAAAGAAATATTGTGTCAAACGAATATTTACCTGATAACATTACACTCCTTATTTTGGTTAGGCAGTCGTGTAAAAAGGTACTCTTTGACTATATTAGATGCACTGCCATAACATCACAATAGACACGTAATTCTGCGGCCTTTCTTTGAGAAAACCTTTTCTTGCCCTCAACTTCGTAAATCAGACGGAATGTAGTCCTCTCCTACTTTTTCTCTATTCTATCTCGAAATAACAATAAATAGAGTATAAATCTGGTTAAGGGCGCTATTAGATTTAGAGAGAAAACGCCAAGAACGTCATTATGTATTTACTTTTGAAAACATGCAGAATTCTCGTAATATCTCAAACAAATGGGTATTTGAGGGACCAAGCTTATACTGGATTTTATACAAATACTAAGAAAACCAGAGTAAAGGATTTGTTGGCTATAGTACCACAAATTAGGAAAACGGCGCGCGGGCGTCTGATAGGTAGTACCGCAAGTACTAAGTAGAATGTCAATATTACAAAATTCCTAAATTCATTGCCATAACATCACAATAGACACGTAATTCTGCGGCCTTTCTTTGAGAAAACCTTATCTTGCCTTCAACTTCGTAAATCAGACGGAATGTAGTCCTCTCCTACTTTTTCTCTATTCTATTTCAAAATAACAATAAATAGAGTATAAATCTGATTAAGGGCGCTATTAGATTTGGAGAGAGAAATCGCCAAAAACAAGTCATTATTGGTATTTATTTTACAAAACTTGCAGAATTCTGATCTAGATCGTACAACAGCAAGTCGTAAGTTAGAATGTCAATATTGCAAGATTAAATTCATTACCAAAAAAAAAAGATAAAATATTTTTATTTGCGTAAAACACGGTATAAAGGTTGGTGGGGTTACAAAAATTCGTACATTCATGTTCTGCTAAACTAATCTAGCATGCAAACAATTACTACCTATATAATGTCAAATTAATTCTTTTATGTCATAAAAATTATTATCAATCATATTTCCGAGTTTTCCGACATTGTCTTAAGATGTAAGTGTCAAAGAAATATTGTATCAAACATATATTTTCACACATCATTTAAAGTTAAGTATTTCGCTTCATCACAGGTTTGATTAACATTTAAAATCCCTTGTCACCAAAATTACTCATTAACTTTCAGGCGAGCGTGAGATGGATTAATAAGTAATTAATCGGACATTGAAGTTTCTAAAGCTCATTCAACTCTGAAAAATTTAAGATTTTTGTTTTTTTTTAACTTAAACGTTCTAAGTATGCAGAGAACTTACGAAATCAACGAAATCACTTGCGACTTTCGCTATCAGAATCAGCGACGGCCTCTTTCCACTGAGCTACCACACCACGGTTAGTCCTAATAGGTATAAGTAACCTAATATTCGAAAGACAAAAAGATGTTGTGAGTCTAAATGAACACTGTTATAGTAATATTAGTTTTTTCAAGTTAAAACTGTAGGTAGTTATACTTTATCAATTAATTACCTATCGACACTTAAAAAGCTAAAGTTGGTGACCAGATTACTTTAGTTTGTAAAACTTTCCTTCCCAAAAGCTCTCGACAATTCCTGCTAATTCAATAGAGGGCAAATTGTATTTAGATTTAACCCATATTATCATATCAAAGTAAACCTTTTAATATAGTTTATAAAGACATATTTCGCGAGCATATTGCCAAAGAATATCGTTTCCTCGCACCGCTTCCGTCGGCAAACGATGTGACGTGCGTTTTATTATCGAGGGGTTCGATCGAGGGGCTTTATGCTGAGAAAAATCTCTAAGAACAACATTGTGTTATGGTTTAGAAACGCACAGTAGCAGAAGCGGAATATAATACACAAAGCTTACTTATGACAAACCATTCCATATCTAAGTATAGCTAACCAACATTTCATTACACAAAAACAACCCCACGAAAAGCTTAGCGCTATTTCCCTAAAACCTTTTAGATAATATCTTCTAACTAAACACTTTTTGATCCGCCGCCAAAAATAATCCCAACCCCTCGAAGCGGTGTTTAACAAACTCCGGCAAACTTTAATTTGGCTGATAATATAAACAGCGAAGTTCGCGGAGAGATAAGCAAACGGACGGAAAAGTCGTTAGGGCGAATTTTATCTCGGCGCTCCATCGCTTTTTAATCACGTCTAAATATGCGCGGTGGAAAAAAATATCGCTGGGGAGTATCAGCTACGTTATTGTCATTCATGACAACAGCCGGGGGGCTGGGGTAACCCCCAAAAGGGGGGGAAAGGGGGCTCGATAGCGTTGTTGCGGGATCACGTCACGCCGGCCGGAGACGCGGCTTTGTATAATTTAGATTCCTCGACAACCGCAGCCGTCGCGCTGAGTAATTAGGTCTCACCTTAAAACGTTAATAAATTGTCTGTTTGAGTAATGAGCGCTGTCAGGCGGTCGACTACTGTGGGAGTCGCAGTCGGCAGGCGGCGCGCGGCACACATCTGCCTGCTTCGCTGCATCGCTGCATCACCCCCGGCGCGTCTCAGCTCGGTAATGCGCCAGTCGTTAGTGCACGCCAGACCTTGTTTGCTTTATTGCAGCACTTCGGAGCGAGTAATTCGCATTATTACAGCAAACAGATGCCTCGCCCGACCCGCACCGACTAGATAAAGTAGCTAATCTACTCGCGACGGAAAGCGCGAACATTTTTATTTGCATTACAAAGACGCCGCGATAATCGTGTGAAAAAGAAATAGGAACTACGCGATCCGAATTAAAAAATCCCTTTGTATAAAAGCACTCCAACTAAGTGGCGCTCGCCACCTTTTGACACACAATAAATCACAGCCGTGAGCGGCCAATAAAAAATATGTTCCACCCTCGGCGAAAATCCAATTAATTTTCGGCCGTTAAAAAAAGAGCGTGCCCGCCCGAGCGGAAAAAGCTTGCCGCGGCCGAGGCAGAGGCGGCAGCGGGAGCGGGGCGACAGATCCGGCTATAATAATAACGTTAAACGAGACGAGATAGGAACGGAAGCGCGGGAAACGGAAAAGTGGAAAAAGGGGAATAATGGAGAAGGAGTAATCAATTTCGCTCAGTCGCCGCCGCCGGCGAAACTCTCATTTAAAATTTAAAATATCGTGGCGCGAGGGGGCCCGTGGAGGACTTTTTAATTTGGCTCGGCACCGTTTTAAAAATGCACGGAGCTCTGCGGTGACACATCAATTCACTTTGACCGTCGACACTCCAAACTAAAAGCGACTGCCTTTATTTAGGTACGATTTTTAAATAAGATAATTCCGCTACGGTCCAAATTAGGTTTTGCGGGCTGCAATTTACTTGTCACTGACAATCGGTTCGCCTCTTTTGGCTGGTGTTTATGTGTTTATTTGCAATTAAATCAGTGCCTCGTTCGTGGGGGTCGGTTGCAGAATTTAGGATAATAAACTTGCTATTTTGCAACACTCCATTTAAGTCTGGGAACGTTGAATTACTTTAACGGATTAATGTTAATAGCCGATCGGACATGGTTTTACGTTGTGAAACACGATTATTGATTGTTGTACAACCGAGCCTTATAAAAACTACTCGTGCAGTTTTTTATTCCATAGTAGAAGATAAAAACTGTAGCCTAAGATTGAATCGAACATGATTATGATGATGATAGATAACTATTGCAATTTTTCCTATAATCTTTTTTATAATTGCTTACAGACGCATTTGTACTTTTTAGGTATTTGAGAGCTCATTGTCTGACTCAAAATAAAGACTTGTGCCCAATTTTCACTTAGATGTTGGCTAAATTAAATGTGATGTGGTCAGCGAGCGATCTGATTGCATTCGAAGCGAAGACTATATGAAACGTGGCTACTACCAGATCGCGAGTGGACAGTAACTATGATTTGCATCTTTCCAATAAAGCCGCAATATCTTCATTTGAGTAGCCTACCTTGTCCCGTTATACCACTTGCTTTGTAGAATCTTATGTTCAAATCTTTTGTTGCAGCAACAACGACCAGACCTGCCTCGGCTGCTGCAGCAGATGCACGCGGCGCACCTACCTGCCCATGGTGCTCCACCACTGCCCCTTCTAGGGCAGGGAGCCTTACCCCCAGCAGGACTCCTCGGTCTTGGAGTCCCGCACCACCCCCTCTCAGTGCTGGCCAAGCCGCCTGAGCTCCACCGGCCTGATGATAAAGGAAACGGTGAGTAAATAAGAGATTTAAAGAGTTCCCACATCATAGCGTTCTTTCGGTGACCCTCTGCAGGCATGGAGCCCTCTCTTGTCCATAATTTTCCTTGAGTTCCGCACCATTTTGTAACTTTTTAAGATCATGTCAGTCGCATAGTGAGGACACATATGGGATTCATAATTCCCTCGTGATCCTTGGATGTCTGACCTAAAGCTTCAGTTCAGTTTAGACAATATAATACCTGGAGGAACTTAGCTTTGTATGTATTTTATAGCTCCCAGTAGAAAATAAAATGTAATAACTTCTCACATTTTGTACAAACATTTACTCTAAATCGAAGTATCGAGCGTAGGACGACTGTTTGCCAAACGAATGTTACCAGCTCGAACTTTAAGACGTGACAAGTCTCCGCGTGGGCGTTTTAATTTAATGTTGTCAATGGCTCTTTGTTTCCGTTACAAGGAAGCCCAGTTGTAAACCAAGCCTGGTGAGTCACTACGCAAAAAATGATCGTGTAAAAAGTTCGATTGCCTAGTCAGCGCAAAGTAAGTTGGCCCCACAAAAAGCGGCGTGAAGATCAAATCTCTCTCGAAGCGTAACGGCTCGATACATAAGATGAATATTTTAAAGCTGTCGTGTGTTTGCGCTCGTCTTGTTTGCCGGCTGCCGCTGGAGACTATTAGTACCTCCCCCCCTTCCCCCGCTTTCGTGGCAGACGTCTCCGATCCCACTTCTGTTTCAATATTTACCGGCTTCGAGAGGCTTTTTGAACTCACTGTTTGCGTGTTTTCGGATCGCTGACGGCTACGGCTCTCCCGATATTGCTTTGAAAGTATGAATAAGTCACTTCTCCGAATCGCTGTCTACCTATCCGTGTGTTTGAATAGAATATGTAAACTGAGAGATTGGAGGGGAATATTTCGCGTTCGGTATTTCCGATGCCGCCGTCGATCACCCCCGCGGGCGGTTTATAATTTCGCCGGAGTATTATTCATACCATACAAACAAGGGGTTTCGGCGCGTTTAATCCGGGCGCGGCGGGCACGAGCGCCGCAAATGAAAATGTAACACAGAAATGGATTTGGAAGCCGCCCGTCGCTCCGGTTAATTACAAAAGCAAGCGGTAATCTGCGCTCCGGGATGTTCCGGCTTAGCGCCCCCCGGCGGCGGGCGGGGGCGCCCCCGCGACCTGCCGCCCCCCTGCCACTTCCCCGGCTAATTTGTGCCATTATCGGTGTACTGATGTAAGAGTTACCGCGCAGATTCCCCTCCCCCCGCGCTCAATTAATTATTCCTGGCCCGGTGTGAGCGTCGCGTGTTTTAGTCAATTAGTAACGTAATTTTGCGGGTGACTTGAGTGTGCGGTCGCAGACCGACTCTACTATGTTTGAATGCGATTATGTAGCATTAATATTACACAGGTACATACTAGTATTTTTTTTACATCGCAGGCTGTATTCGTAGATGCGACTTTCGCTATCACTATTATTGCTGCCTGTAAAGACTGGGCTACCGCGACTGATTTATCTTACAATTCTACATTCTCCTGCTAGATACCAGATATGCCATGCGTAATTGCCGTTAAAATATATACCTACTTGCGACAAAGGCAGATGAGCCACGGTAGCCCAGTAGTTAAAGGCGTTGCTAGTACTGATAAAGAATATCGCAAATTTTAATTTTGCCTTTTTTTTCAATTTTGCAAGTTCTTTTAATGCATAAAATTTAAGTTCTGAAAAAAAAAATTATACGTAGGTACAGGTATAGGTTCCTAGGTACCTACCGCTACCTATTTACCTACTGACTAGATACTAAAAGCATGATTAGCTGGTTGATGAGCGTAATTGCATACAATTGAACATCTCGCCAATAATTGGGGCTGTTGCGTTTGAATTAATTGCGGCGATGCATGCGGTAGTGGTGTGGCCTGCTATATGCTACATAATGTATACTATCTAGGCAATAGAATTAATATTAGTGCTATGTACAGTCTGCTGCAGAGTAAACTTACCCCCCGTAGTCGTACTATCAAGTATTATCATCAGCTCGAGTTCCCAAAAGCTCGAGTTCCAGCTATCAAAAAGATCGGCGTAGACCTGTTATATGTTAATTTGTCTTTCTTCGCTGTCCAACAACGGATAAGTTTAATGTTATGTTTTTTGTACATGAAGTCAGGTTTTGACCGCGTGAAAACTTCACTCCCACGGAAAAGGTAGCAAGTGACAATCGCGAAACAAGTGACAATGGTAAAAATCCTGAATAGGTTCGAGTGATCTTTCTGAAAACTCTTTATTTTGTGCATATGTTCCCGTAGTGCTTATAATAGGATTGGTGCAATTGCTCAGTGTTAGGTGGCGGGCCGTGATATATGATATACCTTTGATATACTCGTATGCACTATAGGTATAGCTATGAGGTGTATAGTTGCATATAGCCTTATAGTAGTTGTAGCTATGAGGTGCATAGTTGCATATCGCACTGAAGGCTTATCGAGTTAACTGCGAATGCACAAACGCTTCTCAATAATTACAGCGTGCATAATGCTTCTACGCTTTAGAACTATCTCCTAGCAGGATAGTTGTATGCTGATGGAGGTGTCTAGGATGTTTTTTTTTTTATAAACAATGGGTAAGTATTTTTCCGCAATCCCACCTGATGTTAAGTGACGATGCAGACGATGATGGAACATGCTCGCCCAGATAATGCCTATTCACTCTCGCCTTGAAAAGGCCCAGGTTATAATGTTCCGGAAACAGATTTGCAGGCAGGGAGTTCCACTCCTTAGCAGTTCGCATTAAAAATGTAGAAGCGAAGCGCTTTGTGCGAATTTGCGCACATAACTCAACACACACATAACATTTGTAAAACATCACTCAAGGAATCAATCATAAAACTATAATAACATTCAATTTAACGCGACCGATATGTTTAATTGTTATTTTCAATCAAAATTCAATTATTTCGCGATTAAATTAAATGCTATTCGCGTTTTAAAAGCTCATAAATACGAAATTGAAATATTTTTAGTAGCAATGAATATGGCGAATATCTCTTAGGTTTGAGGCAACATTATAGGCCGCCATATGATGACCAATTCATACTACAATTTATGAAAACAATAAAAATTTGGCCCTATATATCAGGCTAGAAGTTAATTAATAACACACATACCATCTGGGCTCAATACAGTGTGTCCCTGATTAAGAAGTCTAAACAAAAAATCTAGATTCTAGACATCCTTAGCTACCAATCTGGAATAATATTGTTTTTTAATTATTCGATGAAAAAACTAACCCCCATACTAATAATAATAACTCTGACTGATGAACATTTAGTATGGATGGAAGGTATATTTTTTTCGTTGAATATTAAAAAAAAACAGTTTGGTAGGTAAGTAGGTCCAGAATCTAGATTTATTCTTTGGTTCACTTAAACAGGGACTCCCTACTCCCTGTATACGTGAAGCCGAGAGTGGTTGTGTTTATAAGTAGTGAGTCACTAAAGTATTGTCTTAAGAGGCGACCAAGGGATGAATCCAGGGAAAGGGCAGTAGGATTCCTTGGGAATCCGATTGTCCTGCGTGATATGTCACATCCTATTAGGGGAGCACTGTTTTGAACATGTCTAGCAGTGGACTGTTTTGTCTGTTAAAGTTGGCCTAATCGGGCCAACCACAGGTTGAAGTTTAGTGAGTGATCGATCAAAGTCTAACTAAAGTAGAGTAGACAGTATAATTCGCCTAGTGGTTAGTCTTTGAGGCTTCCCTGTACTGCGAATGCGATGCGAAACCAAGTGAACTGAAAATTACTCCATGACTGAAACTTGAAACTGAACCACAGTTTAAATCATTGCAGTAGGTAGGTATAATGTACTTTAAGTCTAACGCATCAAAATCGAAAGTTCATAAGCAATACTTATAAGCCAAAGTAAATTAGTGTTCAGTTGGCTACATCAAGAAGGATACTTGGCAGTGATAAAAGACTAAATACTCATTTTTTGAATGATTTACCTCTTTTATTCCACACTTTATTTTTATTTTTTCACTCCTGTCGAAATTATTAAAAGGTTTCTATTCTTGGATTATGTATGTACCTATGTCTATCACTGTTGTGTATGTACGATAGTAGTGTACTGTGACCGTACCTGCTAAAACTAGTTCTAACTAGATAGACGGGACGCAAGATGACAGCCGATAGCCAATTTACATTTATATGGGGCGCAATTTGAGTCTGGCTGCGGAGTTCCAAAGATTTGCAGAATCTGTGACAATTCCGTAGCAAGTTCGTAGCTGTGCTACGATGTGGCTACGGCGTAGCACGTGTAGCAAAGATTAACTAATTTTATTAATAAGGCTGTATTCACACACACCCCCAGATTTTCCGGTAAATTGAGTTTACGAAAACCGGAAATCATGCATGGTATATGTTACCGCATAAAATTGCGGCTGTCCGCAATATCGTACGGTACATTAACGATTCACCAAGTGTACCTTTTTCTACAAATTAGTTTATCTTACCAATCGGTTTAAACTTTGCACTTTGTACAGTGAAACTTATCTGCGAGAAAGACTAACTTTTGCCCACTTCCTATTAAGTCGTAAAGTTAATATCTATCTGACTTTGTCGCGGTGTTTCGTTAAGATACAGGTTAAGACAACTTTCAACTATTAACTTTTATCAAATACGATAGCTTTGAGGCGTCATTTTCTTGAATTAAGAGTGTAAAAAAGCTACATAATCCATGAAAAACATAAACTAATCTTGCCTAAAATATTGTAATAGGTAATATTTGAATATTTGGAAAATCCTACGAGAAGACTAATATTTTAGGGCAGTCATAAAATGACTAAAAATGAAAAATAATTTTATTGAAATTGAAAAAATGTCATGCATCGACCGGGGCTCAAACCCAATAGTTTTAAGCATAATTTTTTTCTATTATATTGCCCAATTCCGTAGGTTCGGAGACCCTGGCAAAAATAAAAAATACGCAAAATTCGAACTCTACCCCAGAAATTTCGATTCCAATTCCAAATAGAACTAGTAAAAAAGGACCGCAGCTTCTCCCGTGACAGGCTGCAATATTCATCGGCCACTTTGCACCCGGACCCTCTCGACCCCACATTATAACTACCTAGGCCAGCCGGTGTCACGCACACTTAGGGTTGCCAGGGTATATAGAAAAACCGGACCTATGAGTTGAAAAAGCCAGACTAAGAGTTTTAAATAAAGCTGGAGATTTTGCCTTGAAACCGACAAATAATTCGTAAAAGCCAAACAGTCGTACATCATTAACCCCTATACTTTTAGACCGTGTACGTATTTGTGATTTGGTTAGTAAAGTTATTTGAGCAGTTAAAAAGGCTAACAAAATCCGGACAGTGCTGATAAACCGGACAAGATCATAAAAAGCCGGATATAAACCGAAAAAGCTGGATGGTAGGCACCCCTACACACACTACGACCCTTGTGGTTTTACCAGCGCAACTTTTGGGTATATGATCTCTGTGGTTTTGACAGGGGCCACCATTTTCCCCGGGCGCTACATTACTTTACATCACTCTCTACATGTACTCTGATATGGTTTAGTTCCATTTCTGACGAAACTACGAAGTCAAACAACAAATATATTGGACGTCGTTCCATGTTCAATTTAGGCGAGAAACACACGCAATGTCCGTTGGTGGGTAATTTTTGCTTAGCTGTATCCATTTGAGAAATACGATTTTCTATCTTATTTTCATATGAATACGGTTCATGTGAAACGCTTTGACAGACGCATCCATCAGCGCAAAAATATCGCATAGCGATGCTGACGGAAGCATTTGTCAAACAATTTTACATAAACTTATTTGCATGAGAATAAGATTGGCATTCATATTGTACCAACGCCTACGTTACGCACCGCAAAAAACTAAACGGACGTTACGTGTGTAAAGCGCTGTAACGTAGCTATGCCATACTTTCTGTACAATTTACCGTTTCAAATTAAAAGTTCTAGAACTCTGCCCAAACAACAAAATATTGCCAACCGACAGTTTTCAAAAACCGCTTCTGTAATAATTTTATTTTCATTTTGCAGGTATCAGTTCGGCGGAGGAGCGACATGTGAGTACAGTATAACTTTTTCCAATTTTCAGCGGGTTGTTAAAATTTCAGCGACAAAAATTTGCTTTGGAAATTCCCGCATTGTAGTGTAGTGCATCCAATATATCGGGATGTCGTGTTTAAAATTCGGGACAGCTGTAAAAGACGGGAAATCTGGATGACGGGCCGTATGTATTAATTACAGAAATTAAGGAAACAAGGAAAAAATAACACGAATCGTATAGCGTATTATTTGTACACCTATTCAATACTATGAAACAGTTAGGTAGAACTTTTATCAAACAACCGTAAAAAGGTCTGCTTCTTTCACCATAGGCGGCAAAAACGCGCACTAACGTTTTGGAGTTTTGCAGAATCCGGTTTTTTTATTACAGTGAATACAAAATCCCTTAGATAGCATTGCATGTGCGATCCAACAAGCCAACGATGTCTCCCTGAGACATGCTAACCTCTTTAGGACAATAGGAATCGATACGTCTGTCACGGAAATATCGGTACGAAACATGTGACATCCCATCACTAGTAGGTGGTTGTAGGTTATGCTCGTGCCGCTCGTGTGGGATTTTCCATTTGAGAATGCTACAACAGCTGTTAGCTCAAAACTTTTTTATCAGTCGGTACGCCAGTCCCGGAAACGGTCTTTTCATTAAGCCAGCACACTAAAGACTCTTTGACACATAACTGAGCGCTCGCGTTTTTGTGACAATATAAATCGGTACGGGCCTTTCCATTTGGGAATGCTACGAGGTTGTTCACTCGAACTGTTAGTTGGAATCGATACGCCAGTCCCGGAAATATCGGTGCCCAGAAATATCGGTACGAAACATGTGACATCACTAGTGGGTGGTTGTAGGTTATGCTCACGCCGCTCGTGTGGGCTTTTCCATTTGGGAATGCTAAGAGAGCTGTTTGCTCGAACTTTTCTCGTCTTCGTCCCGGTATATCGGTACAGAACATGTGACATCCCATCACTAGTGGGTGGTTGTAGGTTATGCTCGTGCCGCTCGTGTGGGCTTTTCCATTTGGGAATGCTACGAGAACTGTTCACTCGTACTTTACCCGTCTTCGTCCCGGAAATATCGGTACAGAACATGTGACATCCCATCTCTAGTGGGTGGTTGTAGGTTATGCTCGTGCCGCTCGTGTGGGCTTTTCCATTTGGGAATGCTACGAGAACTGTTCACTCGTACTTTACCCGTCTTCGTCCCGGAAATATCGGTACAGAACATGTGACATCCCATCACTAGTGGGTGGTTGTAGGTTATGCTCGTGCCGCTCGAACTTTTTGGGAATCGGTATGTCAGTCCCGGAAATATCGATAAGGAACATGTGACATCCCATCACTAGTGGGTGGTTGTAGGTTATGCTCGTGTGGGCTTTTCCATTTGGGAATGCTACGAGAGCTGTTCGCTCGAACACGTTGATTTCATAACACAGCTCTGACTGAAACAAGTGGGTGGTGCAAGTGGTACACCCCCGGGCAGGGTTGAACATCGCTGGAAATAATTTAAGAAAATTTATATTTAGTTAGGAGTTAGGTACGTAATAATAATTAGTTTTGCTTTTTGTATCAACCCTGTAACCTTCGCATAATAAATATTTCCATTTAAATTGTATCCAAATGAAAACTTAAGAGAAATAAGAAGAGCGTAGAAACAACAAGCCCTTTAGTTACTAACTTACTTTGTCTAACAAGATAATAAATTGGTTTTACTAAATGAGGAGTAAAAATCTAAGTTTATTGCAGATGTCAGCAGCCGTGACTCTACCTAAATGCACCAATGAGAACTGAGTATACTTTGACATTGACACATTTCCGACGAATCACTCAAAATAAGCATTGTTGTAATTGGCGCCATTTAATTTTCCCAGTTTGCTATATCATTCAAAAAACGTTGTTCTTCTCCTAAGAACATCAAGTTCAATCTACGTACGTTTAGTCATAATAATACTACAACCTCAACAAAGTTTCAAGCAAACTCTTGAACCGCCAAAACAACGATCTCGGAGATTTGGGTTACCTACGTCAATATCCATAAAGTTTTATCAACTCATTTCGCTTTAATAGGTGTAATAATAACTTGTAACTTTGTGCGTGTCGTAAGGAAAACCATAATGGTCTTAACCGAGTTGCGAGACTCAAACAACTTTATAGAAGCTAATAAGTTATCTCGGGTGCTAACTTTAAGCGGCTGTGTAATCTAAAACTTGTGATCGCGTTTAATGTTTCATAATTACTGTTCCGTAAACTTTGCAATGCTGTTAAATTGATCGGTATTAAGTTGGGGATTGACCCTTTTAAGCATCGCATTGCGTTTGAAAAGTGTTACGAAATAATGTTTATCAGACAGCCCTATTGTAAAGTGAGCTCGCGACCGAGTGCGTTCGCGAGGTGTTGCGAATGTCGGCTATCGTGCTACCGTGGGGGGCAGGCGGCAGGCGCTTGCAAGGGGGGGTCACAGCGACCCCCAACCCCCCTGTTGTGCTCGGCTGAACGCAGAGACCGCACAGATGTGCCGCTGCCGAGCGCCGCCGCACGCTCCCGGCGAAATGCATGCGAATCGATACAGTGCCCTCGCTCGCTACTTTGTAACATTGTCTTTGTTGCACTAACCCACTTCTGACGAGGGCTTCTTCAGTCGAGATGCAATCTATTCCGATTTTATTCCTTTGTCTGCGATAAGGTTCTTGATCCCAATTATTGAATACGTTTCTCTGTTAGGCTCTTCAAACATTTGTTTGGTAAACGACTGGAGTGATTAGGCACGGTTTAAACTTTGCCATATTTGCCAAGTCATGATTACAATCAACAACCGTCAGAGCCCCCCAACTGGAACGCCAGTAGAGCGTATCGTGAATCGAGATTGACTAACCATAACGAGATCCAAGTCACAGAGCATACTTTGACAAGTTTGTTAGAAAACTTGAGCAGGTAAGCGAGTATAAGTTGTGCGGAGTACGTGGGGAGTTTGCCGTGCAGTGTGACCCCGATCCGGGAGGTTTGTTGGCAGTCGGCGCACGGAGCCGTCGATCTGGGCAAACACGCGGCGAGCTGAGTAATGCACGGACGCGCCTTACAATCTGAAGCGGGGGGTGGGTGGCACCAGGGGGGCTGCAACGTGCACGCCGTAATAAAGTTTACATAAACCGAGCGCGTCGTCTCGCGGCGCGCTGCCGGAGGTCAGGTACGCTCGCTCCCACCAAATGTTTTCACCAGAATCACGAGCCGCTACACAGTTGCAAGTATTTGCACCCGATGTTTACATTTGCGAACATAGCAGTGTTTGATTTTCCGATACATCACCCGACTCGCTGTTTATTTTATTAAGTAAAAGCTTACGCCGCAAACTCCCGAGATTGTTTTAATACAACTCAAACAACGACCTGCTAATTTTGTTGAATGTTGTACTAAAGCCCGCACAGGAATTCTTGAGCAATATTTTACATAAATAACGTTCAAAAGCTGCTCGAATTCCCACAGAATAACCGGGGTTACGACTGCCAATTTACACCAAAGGGAAATTGAGCAGCGGCCCTAAACCTAACAGGGCCCTTCCACAATCTCATTTGGGTAACATAATAACCGCGGATTTATTTCTGCCGCCCGCTCATTCGCTCTGAGATCGCGCCTAATATTCAATTTGGGTGCGAGAACCGCACAAAAACTGGTCGGAGTCGGTTCATTACGGCGCGCATCGCGGCTCTTCATCCTCCTTACCTTATCTAAGCCACTCTGAATGGCCTCCCTCCCCACCCCACGCTCCCCTATCCACACCACTTCAAGTGGAAAACTCGCAGGGCGAGGGTTCACGGCTCAACCTTGTTTAGCATTCTTCTCGACTTCTTTATTTAATAGATGCCGAAAAAGCTTCGGTCAGAATAAATTTGCGTTTGTTCCGCGATACGGCCGGGCTGGTGCGTGTTTGAAAGTGTGCTCCTGCCTTTAATTAAGCCGGCAGCGGAGCGTGTAATACGACTCGCTGGAGGTGTAAAGTGTCTTATTAACCCATTAAAACAAGTATAACTGAGTGTGACTTCTACAATGTAGTCTGTGTGTGTACGTACACGTTATGGTTGTTAAATTTCACGGTGAAATCGGAATCTCACTGGATAAGTTGCATAAAATAAAAACTTTTAAATTGTCTATAACTTAATACATTACGTAGTCATGTTTCTAGATATTTGGTTATTGAAGCTTTACAGCTCCTAGTAACAGACCTATATCTCAACAAAAATTAAAATTCTATCAACGACTCAAAAAGCTTTAACTTTGCTGAAAATCACATGTAACAAAATGCAACGCGTGTGTGGCAACCCTATCGACGTGTTTACGCGGCAGTAACAACGCTCCGCCGCACCGCGACAGCCCTCGCAATTTATCGCCCGAGACTTTTCTTAATTGGAAGAAATGGCCACTTGTAATTATTAAGACGCCCTAAAGTGAAACAGATTGCACGCCAGTCCGCGGTGTTTTACTTTTGCTCGGGGGGCTTGATACAAAGTGGATAAACTTGTACTGCCGCCCGTTTATTGAAAGAAAACTCTGCGCCTTTAGACCTACAATGTGGCGTAGTAGTTGTGCGACTGCCTGCGACTCGGAAGGTTACAGCTTCGATTCTCGGTGGGTCACTTACAAAGTTGATTTTATTACTTTGTGAATTTCTTCCCAGTCGATTGCAGATCGAGCCACCTGATTGTCCGAAAAGATATATGGTTCCATGCTTCGGAGGGCATGTTAAACGAACAGTTACTCTAAAAGTGTGCAGATGTCATTATTTGTATAACTATGGTGTTTAGTTCGGTTCTACATGGGTATGATGTAGTTATAGGACAAGTTAGTAAGAAATCTTTGATGTCACATTTATAATCTAATCATAATCTCCCAAAACTTTCATTGTAATCGAATCATCGAATGGGTGGCCTTGTTGGCGATACCTTCCTAGGTCCTTACACATTTAAGGCTCGGATTCTACGGGCGTTTGATATAAAAATATGACAACTTGACTTCACATTTAAATAACCTGAAATGGTCTGACTTAACTTAAAACAAGAAAGGTTGGTTACATTATCTTTTATTAGGGGTAGAGTCCATCAAGTACGATTTTGATCCCATAGATATCTTTTGTGAAGCCATTCATATCGTCAAATAGCCTCATTTGTCATTCGCAGTTATAGAAAGGTTACGTACAAAAGTAGACATGTTTTATTCAAGAGACATTCTGCAGTAACGTTCCGTAATCTATCTCTGTCAGAGAAACAGCCTAGATTCAAACAAAAGCATAAGATAGGATTGGCATTGTATGGGGTTCGCAAATTGATATCGATCTAGGCTTGAGGCTTCTAGACTAGACCTAAGATCTATCTAGGTATTCTACTTAGGGATGCTAAAATCCAACTAGCGATATATCGACACATCGAGTTTTGTCGATAACGTATCGACCCAGGACTACGATATACCTACACCTACATACCAAAATTATCGGTATTTTTGAAACGTAAATGCATAATTAAATAAAAATATATATGAACATGAGTTTTAAATTCTGTGTCATCAGACCCAGCAAACGCAACCCTTTTGTAGCTTTTAAACATAACACTATCAGCGTTGCAAGTAAGTAACTAAGATGTCGACTGTTCTTACACAATATTGTGGATTTGATTGGTTTTCCAATTCGAAATTTAATTTCGATATATTGAGATTTACCTATCTATGTTTTTTCCGCGTGACTCTTCGACATATCGATATTTATTGAAATTCGATGTATCGTTGCATCTCTAATGAGTGCTGCAGCCATGTTTAAGCTCGGTATATTAAATTATTATATGCATTGCGCAGTTTGCACTCAAGATGCGGGCTTTAATGCTTCAGTCGTTGTTAATGAAAGTTTATTAAGGTCTTGTTGAACAGGTGTTGTGTGGAATTTAAATGTTCATATTTCGCTGTGAAAGTTGACCTTTTAATTATAATTAATGTCCAGAATTGGGGCTTACAAAGAATGCCAGTGTCTCGAACACTACGACCGAAATTACGCGACGGAATTCGGCGCATTTCATTACGGACATTTCAACCGAAATTACGTCGCCGAATGTCAGTCCAAAGTAATTCGGCGTGATTTGTACGTAATTTTGGCGCTTATAGTGTGTGCTCCCAACCGAAAACGCCGAAAAATTACAAACGGGATTCAGCCGCCAAATTTTGGTCGCGTAATTGCGGTAGCTGTGTGTCTACACACGTAAACTGTATGACACCCTTTAGCAAAACCTTTCGGAAAAAATACGAGCCAGAATTTCGAGACACAAATCTTTCCAAGTCGGAAGTGTTGACTGAGAAAACAGCAAGATGACCAGCCGAGCCAGTAGCCGGTCTAAGCCGATAGATGGCATCATGGTAGCTTGTGTTCGCCCACTGAACACCCTAATGTGGCAGCTCGGATCCCGCTAGAGATGGGAAATAATAATCGATTATTTCGATATTCCGGAAAATATATTTTTATAGTTGATTTAGTTACACGTAATTAATCAATTAATTTGAATGTTTATCCAAATTTCTGAGAACAAAATTATATTAGGAGAAACGAGAGAATTATTTTGGGTCTTGCAAGACTCTTGCGTAGCATCAATAATAAAAATACCTACCATGATTGATACCTTATTTTATAATATTTCACTTGTAATATTTTGTTTCAGTGGTATGATATTTATCTTATCTCTTCTGTCGAAAATTTAATCAATATCTATGTTTTCTTTGAATAAAATCGATTTATTCTTAATCGATTTTTCCTGAATACGAATAATCGATTATTAAAAATGATATTTGTGAAACTAACGTCACATCCCTGGCTCCCGCCTGAATCTCGCAATACTCGCTAATCTTCTTACCGGCGTCTTGATACAGAATAACATAGGTTTATAGCTTACTGGTGCATACAGACGGATTATCTAACGTGTAGCTCCGCACGACTTATGCGATCCTAGTACTCCATGCATCATAGCAGAGCTGTAAGCACCAGATTAATCAAGGAATATCAACTATGCATGATGAATAGGTACTCGTAGCTGTAGATATTGCATTGCATGTGAAACAGCGTTTGATTTTCTCGCACGGAATGTATATTGCTCACATTTGTCATCGCGAGCGGACAGTCGATATTAAATTCCATTCAAATTTATCGTCTAAACGGAAACCCCTAATCGAAAGCACATAAAAAACTCGCGATAAATAAACAAGTCACGTAATAACGAATTCAAACTTTCCGCAGTATACCAAAGCGTTCTCATTTCAATATCTCGACAATAAATTCGCGTCGGCAGCACGCAGGTAGAGATATCCATGGAATTCATAAAATACTTCCGTGCTGACGGTCGAATACTTATAGTTGGGGGTAGGTAGCATTGCTCGTCTCGGGTCGGGCTCGGCTTGCGGCTTTGTTCCGATCCCGGCGTATCGCATCGATTTATGCAAGCCTGATCGAATCGCACCCGCCCTCCCCTCGCCTCGTACCGCTACCACCCTCTTATAACAATACCTGCCTGTCGCTGCACTCCTGGTACGTGAGAGAATCGAATATTAATACTTCAACGTTCCCGTACAATACACAAAGTATGGAGCAAAAAATATCAATGAAAACCGCTTGGTTGGATACAGGGTATTATGGAGCGGACGCTCGATTTAATGCGCTATTAGTTCGATTCAAATTATGGTGCACAAAAAGGTTGAATGGCTGTAGTTTGCGTGTATCACTTCATATTGTCATGCAATATGGTTCGTACTTTGTACAATAGGCACTAATTGTTCATTGTGCTATGATCTAAGCCTTTCTCGACTTGCATTTGATTTGTGCTCCTATATCCGGTATCTCAGGCTTCTATGTGAGAAGCAAATTGGTGTATGTAACTCAATATCAGAATGGCCTATTCTCTACCTGAAGGCTATTTCGATGATATGATCAGCCAGCATCAATACAAGGACATATAACTGTGTAGGTACCCAGATGTAATCTCCAAAGCTGAGGAGCATACCTACTCCCAAATATTATAAAGCGTTCGCGTCTAGAATCGTAAATTTTCCATTAAAATTCCTTTTGAGTCCGTCTTTGGTCAAAGCCTCGAAGGGTCCATCAAGAAGGTATTCTTATTGAATTCGAAAATACGGAATCTTAAGTTGGTAAAGAATGGTAAAGAACAATTTAAAGTCAGCCGCGGGTCAAGTTCGAAATATTTTGTCGAATTTGAATACAAACGTATGGCTTGCATTACAAGTCACCGTCCACAATAGGTAGGGAGGTAGCGACATAAAAACAAAGTGATTTTGTAAGGAAAACAAATAAGTAGCTACAATTTTCAGAATCTACTCTTAATACGGTGAAAGTGGCAGTAAGCCACTGAAGTTGCGAAACTTTTGAAAAGACTAGAATATGACAATAAATATTTTTAATTGCTAAAATTGCTTATAAAACTTTGCAAAATAGGTCTAAAGTTTCAAAATCTTTATTTTTTTTTTGCAACTTCTGAGGCTAACTGCTTCTAAACGAAACCTCTCTCAGCTCGGCTGCCAGACCAAAAAGTAGTCCTAATTAAGCCCAGAATTACTTACTATTCCAAGCCATTCTGAAATACTTACTATTCAATTTCTTTAAAAATAATATTTTCAGAAATATTTTTATATTTGCGTTAGTACTTGTCCCCGCCGCTTAAGCTAGAATCCACATAGGCGGCTTAACGGGCGGCTTGCACGCCGATTCAATATTCCAAATGAAATATTCAATACTGGATTCGCCGATTCGTATCGAAAGCGCAATATTTTATAGTGTGCACTTGCAAACAAAGCATTGTATGCGCGCGTTCGCGTTTCATACTCGTTTTGTTGGAAACTAGAAAAATACTGGACTTACAGTACTGCTATAGCGCCACAGAACTGGACATACATTTACATTTTGCAATCTCTTGCGGTGTCGGCAATTCATGGCAAGGCAATGCAAGGCAATAGTTCTGCTGCAAGAACAGAAGTCCAATTTCATTTGATTTGGCCATAGTCGAATAAAAATGACTTTTACACCAGCGAAACAAGTGTCTCATCGCTAGTATAAAGGACGGTGTTGTCGTGTGCATGTGTGACGTCATAAGCCACAGCAGACTGCGTCTGTTGCGGTCAAGGGAGCTGCGGTCGGCTTGTGCTGTCGTATGTGTGGTCCAAGCTCTATTAAATTAAGCCGCGACTTGAGCTATTCAATTACCTATAACTGGAAATAATAGCGACAATGTTAATTTTACTTCTTTCAGTAATAAAGTGTATGAAATGAATATCGAATTGCATGTAACTTGTGATTTAGTAGAATTCTGTAAAAGGTTTTGCAAGTAGATAACCAAAAAGTGTCTGGCACTAACATTTTTCGATAAAAGATAATGTTTTAAAGGGCACAATAAAATAAACTATAATACATCGTTTTTTTTATTGAAAGTCGATGATTTTTTAAATAAAAATCGATTTACTTGTAATCGCTTTTGAAATAATCGATTTGATTATAAAAATATCGATTTTTCATTACTCAAGTCACATCCCTATCTCGAAGCTCTATTAAATTAAGACACGTTTAGAACTATCCAGTTACATCTGGAACTATTTAGCTAAAATGCTGCAAGTGCAGTAAGCAGGGTCACAAAATATTTTAATGCACGCACAATTTTACGTTAAACATATGATTTAGATTAGATTTAGATTTATTTATTTCACATTAACAAATTCATAGTTACAGTAAAAATACAACATAAAAATGACAAAGGTTAGTGTGATCGTCAAATTATTATATAGTATGAGATTAGGCTCCTTCAAAATAAATCGGGCTTCTAGAAGCATCTGTTGACTGCATCACAGGCATCGTCTACTAAGATACCCTTCCAACCTGTGGGCTCCTTTTTACATGATTCTAGGAAAGTTTATGTCAATTTATGGCATCACAAAAACAGAACAGAGACGAACGGCAGACTCCCCTCTGCGATTGTTTTCGTTCACTGTTTTTCTGCATCTGTCAATGATATTTTTTTTGTACCAGGTCCATTCTCTCAATTTCTTCAAAATGAGCTACTTGTGTGGCCCCGTCGGCCCCGTCTCATAACCGTGTTATGTCAAAATGCTACCACAGAAGGTTCTCTCGAACCTATTTAACATTTTTGCGATTGTCACTTGTTACATAGCCAGGGATGTTACTGTCAAAAATTTCTAAGTATAAGGACACGAAAACAGCAAGAACGTCATGTGATTTTGAGCTAATTTTAATCAAAGAAGTTATGACGTTCGTGACAACCATCTTCTTAGTTATCTTGAGTTCCCCTGAGATTACTGTTATTTCTAGTTAAAGTCAGTACCTAAGCGTGCCTAAGCGTCAAAATCGTCGCTAGTACTAAGTGAGCCATCTGTAAAGGCTTCCCACGCGCCCTTTCCCTAATTTGCGCTACTTGTGTGGCCCCATCTCATAACCGTGTATGTCAAAATGCTTCAGTTATGCGGGATAGCAAAACAATGCTGAAATTATGACAACTAACCGCAAGTGAACGACACAACACGATTGCCCCTACCACAACACGTCATGTGTGGTCGCCGTAATCGCTCTTTTTTTATAGATGAACACACATTAATAGCAAGAAGAAAATAACACCTGTGTTTATGCAAGTCAATCTGCAATCTGCATGTGCAACTGTAGTCAAAGCAAGTTGTCTAAGACGGTTGTCATACGCACCGCTTGATTTTACGGTTTCTTGACTTCTTCTTTGTCGAGTCGATGGCAACAGTTACATTTTATTTGACCAATATTTGGCAACTGAAATGCTCCTAGCGCTCGCTACGCTCGGTCCTGAAGTGTGCAGGGTTTTGGGCAATTGGAGCAGACCAGTAGGTGCTTATTGTCTGTGCGGCACCACAGTCACATCTATCGCCAGCCGAAAAGCCCCATTTTTCCATGTTTTCGTGGCACCTCTCACCACTAGCCCGAAATTTCGGTTGAGTAACTTCCAGAATGCCAAGGGGAGGACACCACCTGGTGGTAGCAATTCAAGATATCGTGGCACCCGTCGTAGCATATTTGCAATTTGTAAAGCAGCTGTCTCAAACTGCAATATCGTCCGGTCTCGTACAGTGCGTGTGCCATTCACCAAGGCAAGTAGACTAATGTAATGTCTCGATTACCAATGAATTATGCTGCATCACGTATTACTGCTGAATAAATAAGTATTGCTACAGCCGTTTTGCATACGAAAGGAAGCGAATGGTCTAGAAAGGAAACTATCTAGATGTCTATCGCTAATGGGTCTAGCAATTTAATTATGTATACCTATGTATCTAGGTATATCGACTAACCAGTAAATATGTATGTGTGTCCCTAGCAATTTAATTATCTAATGTGTACCTGTAGTAGGTACTTCTACTATGATGTGTAGGTACATAAGTGTGAAGTGAAGGAGTAAAATGTTTCCAGTCTTAATCGTTTAGTTCAAATTCAACAGTTTCTTTTTCATTAAATGTACTTTATGTCTATCAGCCTGTCAATTGGCTCCTTTAAGGAATCAACTGAAATTGCTTTTTCATACAGAATAATAGAATCCAGTTTAGGTTGATCTTTTAGAGAAATTTGTTTATATGTTGCAGTTATATAACTATGCACTCAAGAGCACAAAATGTTTTATTCGCTAAGCTATACAGATAATTTCCCATGAAAAAATCAATATTTCTGCGAAATATTAATACTTGTTTATTACACACATGGAAAATGGCGATTAAAATTTACCATGGCAGTTTCATCAAGTTTTTACGACACCCGTAATAGTGAGTTAATTGCGCCGTGTTGTAAAGAAGTAGCCGATGATGTTATGATATCCCACGGAAATAAGAATCTACTTTCCAAACTGCGGAAAATCAAGTGTGCATTCCTGTAACTATTTTTAACTGAGGTCTGTGTATGGAACTTGGAACTTATTTAGATCTCACTTCTTTTATAGGCGAAGCATTCCAATATTATCGAACTTGGCAGCCTTTCACATTTATGTTTTGGGTGGGATTTCATTTATTTTTGTAAGGTTTATTTTCTTTTTTCTTATGATTAAGTTAGGTAAGGAAATATCCCATTTATACTTTACTTTGACTAAATACAAACCTTCTTAACGAATTTTAGGTCGGTACGACGATTGGAAGATATAGATAAATTTTTTGTTTTAGTTCCTTAGGGGTATGAATTTACACCTTCATTATTTTTAAAACCGACTCACACTTGGCCATTTTCAGATTTTTTCCTTTACTTTGACCTAAAGACCTACCTCCATGCCAAATTTCAAGTCAATACGACCATTGGAAGTGGTCTAGGTTTTTGATGAGTGAGTCAGTCAGTGAGTGTATAGTAAAAATAGCGATTTTCTGACGTCAATATCTCAAGACCTACAATAGGTACATTAATGAAATTTTGTATTTTAGATAAGTAAGTAGATCTCGACAGATACTAGAAATTCCATATGCGTAGATAAAATAGATTTTGAGTTATAGGTGGGTCGAACTTGGCCCGAAATGGTTCGTGTAATATAACCCACGGCCGGTGTGTCGCTTTTTTTGCTCGAACTTGGCGGACACACTGCCGTGTGTCTAGATGAAGCTTTGCACACGTTTTCGCATTGGCTATATGGAATCGATTCATTTTTCTATTTATGTGTAACTAAAGACCTTCGCCGTATCGACCGATATTCTGATCTTGGGAATATAATTGGAAATATATTGATTTTTATGGTCTTTATTAATTGCAAAACATTAAAACACACAAAAACTAAAAAGCATAAAACTCGGAAAACATAAAGTAGTTTGGGGGGGAAGGAGGAGTAAAGAAACTTTGACATTGTCACATTTTGATACACTCTCGCTCGACTGATCACAAGAAAGTGGCACAGTCGTAATAAGTGTGTTCCTAGCTTATAGGTACATTTACTTATAGCAGAAATAGATTTCCCATAATTTCTCTACATCGCGGAAATAACTCTCTCGCCTCCCTGAGTCCTACTAAATCCGCTTAACCAGAACAGCTTTAATGAAAATCTTCCAAGTTTAATCACTATTGGCGGCGTATGATCAATGCCTACCATTTCTTACGTCGTAAAATCCCTGTAAATTCAATTTCAGATACCGCACCTTCAATAATTTCTAGCTATAAAATCATTTCACCTTTAACACTCGTCGTAAAATCAAATATCACGAGAACTCGCATTTACTGCTAGATGTGTAGATATGATCAGTTCTTAACACATTCACCGCTGGTAACACGTAACGCCTCCACAACTAGGGTTGCCAAGCGTCCGGATAAAACCGGACATAGCCTTTGATTGTCCAAAATAAGCGATGTCCGGCCTGTATGGCTTTATATCTTTCGGAATGAGTTTTTTTCCGGTTTTATCTTAAGGCTTAAAGAGTTCGGTCTTTCCTTCTTCGAGTGGGACACCAAGTCGTCTAACGACCCAAAGTTCGATATTACACTTTTTTTACGTGAAGATGGAAAATCGTGAAAAATGCAAGACGTCCTACTTGTTTAGGCACTCAAATATTAGCCTAAACTCGCAGGGCTGCCCGGCTTTTAAATATGAGGACCTGACAACCCTGTCCACAGCCCCATTCAAGGCGTAAAGTAACGAACATAAACAAATGAGCGCCGAGTAAAAACACGCTCCGGCGCGCCCGTAATAGAAATCGCTGCATATAATTAGCGGGTAGGTGGCAAGCGCTCGCCTCGCCGCGTCTTCATAATTTATCTCAATTAAGGCCCGTAATGAGCGGAAGTCAGCTCTCGGCAGCTCAGCAGTTCAGTTCAGCACTCCATGGCACAGCGAAAACATGGCTTCAATTGCTCTCAGCAGTGTGGAAACTTCATACAAACGCCAATTCGCATTATTACAGCAAACATGTCTTCATAAATCTCAATTAAGGCTCGTAATGAGCGGAAGACAGCTCTCGGCAGCTCAGCAGTTCAGTTCAGCACTCCACGGCACAGCGAAAAATGGCTTCAATTGCTCTCAGCAGTGTGGAAACTTCATACAAACGCCAATTCGCATTATTACAGCAAACATGTCTTCATAAATCTCAATTAAGGCTCGTAATGAGCGGAAGACAGCTCTCGGCAGCTCAGCAGTTCAGTTCAGCACTCCACGGCACAGCGAAAAATGGCTTCAATTGCTCTCAGCAGTGTGGAAACTTCATACAAACGCCAATTCGCATTATTACAGCAAACATGTCTTCATAAATCTCAATTAAGGCGTTCCGTTTTCCATACAAAAGTTCAATGGAGTTATGTATGTAAAGGAGACAGGAGTCGGTTTAAAAAACTTGATGGGGAGTCCCGTGGGTATATAAGATTGTCGCAAAACACTAAAAAGAATTTTTAAATCATCAGATTTCCCCGTAAAAAGCGAGTCGCCACTTACGAAAATAGATGGTGCTACTGCTGCAATAAATACGTTTAATTTTACTGTGCAGAAAATACTGATTATCTTTTAACTATAAGTAGTTTTGCTTTCGTTTGTATGACGTAACGAACCACCTTAAGGCTCGTAATGAGCGGAAGGCAGCTCTCGGTCTCGGCAGCTCAGCAGTTCAGTTCAGCACTCGGCGGCACAGCGAAAAAATTACTTAGCTTCTTCTCAGCAGTGTGGAAACTTTAAACAAACGCTCGAAACAGACGCGCGACGCCGCGCCGCCGCTTACAAGGAAACTGACCTAGTCTCACTTGAACGAAATGTTCCCCGAATGTTCGTGGGAAGGGAATAAAGTGTTTTCCCATAGTAATAAGTAGCCTTTTCCCATAGTAGGTATCTACCTAATAAATATTTAGAAATGGTAAAAGATTTTTCAAAGTTATTTCAATTAAATGTTATTATAACCGAAGTGACATTCCTTGCGATTCAACAGAAATGGGTCAAGTTTCCTTAAAATTATTATAACGGAAGTGACATTCCTTGCGATTCAACAGAAACGGTTTGAGTTTCCTCACTCTTACATCTAAATACTGTGTCCACGGTCTCACCCTAGCGCTGCAACTGCTTAATTTACATTTTTTTTAAGCTCTCGCATGTAAGCAATACTCGCTACGTTTACTTTGAAGTCGAGTTCTTGAAGAACACTCGGGAAACACTTTATAACGAGCGTCGCGTCGTCAAAGAATCAAAATGTAGTTTTAAGTGAATGGCCTCGTGGTTATACAGTAAAGCATACTTTTTTACTCGACCGCAGCGTAATATATGCATGTTTGTGGTTGCTCTGTGCCGGCGGTATTGGCACAAAATAGAGAATTTACAGACGGACAGCTCGCTTCTTTTCCCGATCATTTATACCTACACTCTAGGGTTGCTACTTTTCTTTCTGTTTTTATGAAGTTCGTACCTGGATCAAACGTACGGTACATGAAACCTACACTATGATACGCCACACAAAAATATTTACACTTGCGAGTCGTCATCTGGCCGTTCACTCGCACCGAACGCTGTTAACACTCGCTACTAGCCGGTTCGAAATGGTTCGAGATCGGGCGTAAACGAAGGCGTGTAAATGTATGTGTTTCCTTGTAATCGTCTCTCTTTGTAAATGACTAAAAAGCTTAGTAATTGCACAGAGCACGCTTTTTTACACGACCGCAACGTAATGCATGCATGTTTGTGGTTTCTCTGTTCGTGGAAGCGAAGGTAGTGCATGCAGCGCGGTGCGGTGCGGTCCTGCGGTTGTCGGCCGATGGTCGCACCGATATTACAGAATATATAGTAGTACTAGGGGACCGATGTTTAACAATGCGGCGGGCGTGCGGTGTGCAGTGCGCTGCGGACACGGCCGGCCGTGTCACCGTACGACCACACAAGTAGGGATGCAACGGGATAACCTAACCTAACGTTATAACCTGGGCATTTTCAAGGCGAGAGTGAATAACCATTATCTGGGCGAGCATGTTCCATCATCGCCTGCATCGTCACTTAACATCAGGTGAGATTGCGGACAAAGGCTTACCCATTATTTATAAAAAAAAAAGGATATCGATAGACGCCCAAAAATGTCGATATATCAGAGTCAAATCGATACAGACAATTCTGAATATGAGTCCAATCGATATCGATACCTATACCGAAATGAAGGGCCTATCAAATCCACTACATTATACTGATACTGCGGTTGTCGGCCGATGGTCGCACCGATGTTTAACAATGCGGCGGGCGTGCGGTGTGCAGTGTGCTGCGGGCACGGCCGGCCGTGTCACCGTACGACCACACAAGTAGGGATGCGATGGGATATCGATGTATCGACGCCCGCCCAAAAATTACGATAAATATCAGAGTCAAATTGATATCGCCAATTCTAAATATGAGTCAAATCGATATCGATAATTCTGAATACCTACCTACATCGAAATGAAGGGCCTATCAAGTCCACTAAATTATACTGATACTGCGGTTGTCGGCCGATGGTCGCACCGATGTTTAACAATGCGGCGGGCGTGCGGTGTGCAGTGTGCTGCGGACACGGCCGGCCGTGTCACCGTAGGACCACACAAGTAGGGATGCTATGGGATATCGATAGACGCCCAAAAATATCGATATATCAGAGTCAAATTGATGTCGACAATTCCGAATATGAGTCAAAGCGATATCGATAATTCTGAATACCTACCTATATCGAAATGAAGAGCCTATCAAATGCACTACATTATACTAATACTGCGGTTGTCGGCCGATGGTCGCACCGATGTTTAACAATGCGGCGGGCGTGCGGTGTGCAGTGTGCTGCGGACACGGCCGGCCGTGTCACCGTACGACCACACAAGTAGGGATACAATGGTGTATCGATATATCGAAAATATATCGATGTATGAAAGAGTCAAATCGATATCGACAGTTCTGAATATGAGTCAAATCGATATCAATTATTCTGAAAACCTACCTGTATCGAAATGAAGGGCCTATCAAATCCACTAAGTTACACTGATACTGCGGTTGTCGGCCGATGGTCGCACCGATGTTTAACAATGCGGCGGGCGTGCGGTGTGCAGTGTGCTGCGGACACGGCCGGCCGTGTCACCGTACGACCACACAAGTAGGGATGCAATGGGATATCGATAGACGCCCCAAAATATCGATATATCATAGAGTCAGATCGATATTGACAATTCTGAATATGATTCAAATCGATATCGATAATTCTGAATACTTACCTATACTGAAATGAAGGGCCTATGAAATCCACTAAATCATACTGATACTGCGGTTGTCGGTCGATGGTCGCACCGATGTTTAACAATGCGGCGGGCGTGCGGTGTGCAGTGTGCACGTGTCACCGTACAACCGCACAAGTAGGGATGCAAAGATGTATCGATTTATCGAAAATATATCGATGTATGAAAGAGTCAAATCGATATCGATAATTCTGAATACTTACCTATACTGAAATGAAGGGCCTATCAACTCCACTAAATTATACTGATACTGCAGATGGTCGCACCGATGTTTAACAATGCGGCGGGCGTGCGGTGTGCAGTGTGCTGCGGACACGGCCGGCCGTGTCACCGTAGGACCGCACAAGTAGGGATGCAATGATGCATCGATATATCGAAAAATATCGATGTATGAAAGAGTCAA
Source organism: Phthorimaea operculella (assembly GCA_024500475.1). Lineage (NCBI taxonomy): Eukaryota > Metazoa > Arthropoda > Insecta > Lepidoptera > Gelechiidae > Phthorimaea > Phthorimaea operculella. The sequence goes on from JANFCV010000002.1 coordinate 13,610,635, forward strand.
ATCGATATCGACAATTCTGAATATGAGTCAAATCGATATCGACAATTCTGAATACCTACCTATATCGAAATGAAGGGCCTATCAAATCCACTAAATTATACTGCCTGATGCGATGGGGTATCGATATATCGACGTCCAAAAATGGCGATTATATCAAAGAGTCAAATCGATATCGACAGTTCTGAATATAAGTCAAATCGATATCGATAATTCTGAATACCTACCTATATCGAAATGAAGGGCCTATAAAATCCACTAAATCATACTGATACTGCGGTTGTCGGCCGGTGGTCGCACCGATGTTTAACAATGCGGCGGGCGTGCGGTGTGCAGTGTGCTGCGGACACGGCCGGCCGTGTCACCGTACGACCACACAAGTAGGGATGCAATGGGATATCGATAGACGCCCTAAAATGTCTGTATATCAGAGTCAAATCGATATCGACAATTCTGAATACGTATATCGAAATGAAAGGCCCATCAAATTCGCAAAAGTGAAGGTGAAATCATGTTACTCGCAACATGAATAGTATTGTGTACACAAGCTAGAAAAATTGGGTGGGTGTGCGTCGTAGAATAATGAACTTATTTTTTATTAATTGTAATGATTTTTCAAAGTATTAGGTCGATATGTCTATATCTACCGAACCTAATGTACGTCGGTATCGATAGTGGGATAAACTTTACATCCCTACAGACATCTTACACAGCACGACACTGCCCGGCCGCAACCGACTGTACTAGCCTCCGTAGCGTCTATGCGCCGCACGTAGCTCGCTCCGTGCTTATCACGCATTTACATATGCTCCGACATATCGATATCGATATATAAACTTAGCATCCCTACAGACATCTTACACAGCACGACACTGCCCGGCCGCAACCGACTGTACTAGCCTCCGTAGCGTCTATGCGCCGCACGTAGCTGCCTCCGTGCTTATCACGCATTTACATATGCTCCGACATATCGATATCGATATATAAACTTAGCATCCCTACAGACATCTTACACAGCACGACACTGCCCGGCCGCAACCGACTGTACTAGCCTCCGTAGCGTCTATGCGCCGCACGTAGCTCGCTCCGTGCTTGTCACGCATTTACATATGCTCCGACATATCGATATCGATATATAAACTATACATCCCTACAGACATCTTACACAGCACGACACTGCCCGGCCGCAACCGACTGTACTAGCCTCCGTAGCGTCTATGCGCCGCACGTAGCTCATAACATACCTACTGATATCGATATATCGACAGTAGGATAAACTTTACATCCCTACAGACATCTTACACAGCACGACACTGCCCGGCCGCAACCGACTGTACTAGCCTCCGTAGCGTCTATGCGCCGCACGTAGCTCGCTCCGTGCTTGTCACACATTTACATATGCTTCGACATATCGATATATTAGTAGGATAAACTTAGCATCCCTACAGACATCTTACACAGCACGACACTGCCCGGCCGCAACCGACTGTACTAGCCTCCGTAGCATCTATGCGCCGTACGTAGCTCGCTCCGTGCTTATCACGCATTTACATATGCTCCGACATATCGATATATTAGTAGGATAAACTTAGCATCCCTACAGACATCTTACACAGCACGACACTGCCCGGCCGCAACCGACTGTACTAGCCTCCGTAGCGTCTATGCGCCGCACGTAGCTCATAACATACCTACTGATATCGATATATCGACAGTAGGATAAACTTAGCATCCCTACAGACATCTTACACAGCACGACACTGCCCGCAACCGACTGTACTAGCCTCCGTAGCGTCTATGCGCCGCACGTAGCTCGCTCCGTGCTTATCACACATTTACATATGCTCCGACCGCTCACCAACGTGTACCGGCATCGAAAATGTTTCATGAATAAATTTGTAATCCAATTTGATGGCTAACTTTCAACACGTCAACATCGTTCAAGAATAACAACAACAACGAATCGAATAATCTTCGTTCCGCCCGAAGCGATTAATCACAAAAAGTGTACGAGTCGCAGCCCTTTTTCGAGTTTCCTCGTTACGGGCTAAGACGAGAATCATTAGGAATTAAATTTCCCCTTTCATTAGTCCCTCAAACCTCGTATAATTCCGGACTCGGAGCAATAACAATATAAATCCCCCGTTGCGCGGCGCGGGTTGCGCGGGGGATTACGGCTTGTCTCGACCCTAATTTAGGGCTGCCCCCGCCCCGGATTAACGAAGTGGCGGAATCCGCTAGGGTTGTCGCTGCGCATAAACTTGTTACGTGTTTAATGTTTTATTGACGGGTGGCGAGGGAGCTCTCATTTAAATAACCGTGCCGGTCGGTCGCGCGCGTTCCTTCCGCGCGAGCGCCGCTCACGACCGCGGTTCGTCCGCGCAACCTTCAGAAAGACACTCCTGGGAGCACCCTTAAAGCACGCACACATCTCCCCAATAAATTTTCTACGAAAAACTCTTGAATAGGTAATTTATTCGTATTTCTCTGACGCTATCGAGCACTCCCTCCCACGGACGTGAGCCGCATAAAAATTGAAATATTATTACATTCAGCGACGATTCTTATTTGGATGTATTATTAAGTATGCGTTTCGGGTTTATTAAATGAGTAACACGGTAGAGCGGCGCTTAAATTATTTTTATGGGGCTATATTTTTAAGGCCGGGCGGTGACCTTTTCGAATTAATTTTTCGAGCTATTATGTCGTCGGAGCGAATCGGTGAAGGCGGGACGAATTGTTTATCTCGGGTATTAAGCCTTGGCGGGAGTGCCGGCGCACATATTGTAGACGGAGGAATCTCGGAGGGCCGCCGTGCCCTCTCGCCCTTCGCCCTCCGACGGATCACAATTAAACGAGCCGGCTTTGTCAACACGGCTCGCCTCGCCCTCCAATATACCCAAACACTTTATTATCATAATAATACCGGGGACATTTGTTATGGGATCTAGGTACATTATCATACCCCATTAGTAGTTTTAATGAGAACCCAACGGCCACGAATCACGAAGCTTGTTTTGGTAGAGCTCGGCTCTACGTAGATACCTATGTTGGTGTAAGTAACTCAATTTCTCCGGTGCCAATTTTCCAAACAAGTTGGCTTTCAACGCTGAAACTCGATTCGGGGTAATTTATTTAAGTAATTTGACAAAGCGAGGCCGCGCGCACACCGTATTAAAATTTGCCTCGAGACCGCAAAGTCGACGCTAACACAAAATTAGAAGTCGTCGACACTTAAGGGCTTCGTAGTTTCGAGGGGAGTTTCCGTGAAAATTCACTCGGAATGTCGAAATGGCGGATGAGTTTCGCAAGTCAACTCAATTATCGTTTTAATTAAGGCGCCGCGCCACGTGACATTTGTTTGCGTGCGTGAAAGCGATCGCGCCCCCCCGAGCCGCCCTGCCTCCCCCTTTCTCGCCCTTTCCTGTTAATTGTGCTAATTACTCCTGTAATAGAGCAAGGGTGGGGTGAGATTGCTTATCGACGGCTTCCCCGGAATTTACTTTGTGTGCTACAGTCGCCGTTAATTCGACATTATTAACAATTCACGTAGATCCTGTCCACTTTGGTTTTGTTCGCAACGTTTTGGCAGACGTCTGAGCGTTCGGCGTTATGAGCACTAACGCTCGGCTGGCTGCAGGTAACAAACAGTGCAGTAATGAACATCAATTGCATTGGGCAAGTTTCCAAGCGGCGCATTTGTGCGGCTCTCGCCGGGTTCATGGAGAGCGCTCGACAGTAGTGGCGGAGTGTCGGAGTGCCGGCGTAATGGTCGCGAGTGCGAACAGACCGACCCGCCGAGTGGTTCAGCACGATCTCGGCCAATTCGGCTATTTGGGGTCGCCCATAAAACGATAGCGCAGTAAACGCAATCCTCCACTCGCGACTATAAACTTTACGAGTCACGTAAAAACGCGCTCGAAACGCCGACTCGCTACCATAAATTTATGCTAATGTATTCTTTATAGGAGTTTAATGTGTATTCAGAAATTCCACCATTATTTATGTATACGAATGAACCAGTAAAGTTAATTTTAAAGTCGCAGCGCCCCGCGGTTTACGCGCTCGCGGCCGATTAATTTTTTGTTGCGTTTTCGTGGGACGTGTTCCCGGCGAGGCTCGTTTCCGAGTGATTACCGTTTTTGTTTTACGAGCGCGGATGCAGGTAGCGACCGGGTTGACGTCGCGACCCTCCGCAAGTATCAATGGACCCCCTCAATGCGGAACCCTTTGCCGCCCCAAAGAGCGCCAGACACGGCACAAAGTTATAAATTGACAGCATAATGGGACTTTAAAGTAAATGGTACGCAATAAAACTTTTCGATGACAGTATCATAAAACGGGGCCGTATAAACCGTAGTCGCGCTGCCGATAAAAACCGAAAACGTCGCGTGTAAATCACGTAAGTTTTCAAAACTATTATGGCTGAAATATAGTCTGAACTCAATCCGTACATTTCCGAGCGGCGGGCGGTCTATTTATCTATTTCCCCCGCTTCCGCCCCCGAGCGTCCGGTTAACCGCCCCCCTTCCGGTTAACCGGGCGGCGGCGCGCGCGGCTAAACGGCTCGTCGCGTGACCGCAGACAATAAGCCCGGGCGGCGGTGGTGCGGCGCGCGGTGCCGCGTTAACAGCGCGCCTGTGTGTTGCCACTTTATATGTTACGTACGTCACACGCCCTCGTGTGTGCCCGCGCCAAGCGACGAACGGTAGCCGATAAGTCGTGTTGTCGGAGCTTGTAGCGGCTCGTACTTGTTTAGCAACCTCCCCCCCCTCCCTCCTGCCCTCCCGAGCCCCGAGCGACCCTCTCGTCCCGACTCAATTGCCTTTTTCTTGAGGTCGACCCGCGTAATGGGATAAAGTAAAGATTAGCTCTGTTCGCTTTCCCGTTGGAAATGGAAAAAGGTTGCGAATGACTATTCAATATGAAACATTTTTGTTTGAACATCCTTATCCTTTTTGATCCTCTTACGTTTCATAATGCAGGAAACTTAGATGAGATAGATTCTATTGTGTTACGCGTGCTCTATGTTTTCTTTGATCATCCGTCGAACATTCCTGAAGTAGTAGTCGGTCCGAAACGAAATAACGTTAAGCTGATTGAAGCTATCGGTTGCAGACCGCAATCTAACTATTAAATTAGCGTTGACCACAAAATGGTCTGCCGAGCGTAGAGTATCTATGCTAGAGCGCACACTATCGCTGAAACGTAAAATCCATCCAATCGCATCCGACACGTCGCATTACAGCCGCGGGTTCTCGATATAACATCACTTGAAATTCGATACGAGATCGGCTGCTCGTAAAATTAGGCCCCTACACACGTACGACCGAACCGACTCCCCTGATACAAAACACGCGCTACAGAGCCTATAAAATGTAGTGTGGACAACGCTTTATGCTCTTCCGCGCGAGTTGTGCCAATAATAAAACTTTATTGGTTACATCTCGCCTATCAAATGTCCAATAACAACGACGGCAATACGATCGGTTCGTCTCACAAAATTATACTCGTCGCTACGCAGTTTTATTGTCTAATTTCTCTTTCGTAAAAATCATCTCAAGCATAAAAGGTAAGTAGATGTGCTTGTTGATAGTAGGCTGTAACGGCGGTTCATTAAAGCAATGTTGAGCGTATCTCGGACAATAATAGATGTGATTCGGACATAAAGCGTTATTGTGTCGTAGTTAGCGGAGCGAGGCGGCGGCAGTAAGTCACAGCAGGCGGCGACAGGTCGGCGAGAGGCTAGCAAATTAACAGGCGTTTGCCGCCCGCCTCTAACTTACTGCCTCGTAAAATTAGGCCCCGTTAGACCCCGCTCCGGGCTCCCCGAGGGTGTCGGATTATTCGCGACCAGCTCCTCATTCAGCGCCACTTTACGCCAACAATTTATGTCTAAGTCTAACGTATTTCATCATCTTCCTGCCCTTATTTCAAAGCAGTTGGGATCGGCGCAACATGTTTTGTTAGAACACAAAATCAAGTAGCAAAAGGATTTGACTATGGTTTATGCCCGGCCTAACAGACGTCAACCCTTTTTGGTAATGCTAGGTGTTGTAGAGAGGTAGAGGGTATCACCGGTTAGATAGATATTCAGCCAAGGTGTAAAACTACGTCGTCGCCTTTTACGAAACACCCTAAGTGAACTAGGGGTGGCAGTATTCTTAACCACACGGTATTCATATAATATTATGTCAAACGTATTTGCAGATGGAATCTTTTCTGTGTTATGAAAAGTTTTTCCAGCGCAATATCCCTTATTGAATCCCGTCGCGGAGCGTAAGCCTTTTCGCTCGAACGACTCGCTCGGTTGCGTACACTCGAAATAGCAGCTGTCTAACACACGACGCGTTGAGCGCTCGACCGAATATTGATAATCCGAGTATCCGAGTGTTCGATACGTATACGATTATCCGATACCGGGCACGTCCGCCGATCTTTTTTGGCGATAAAGCTAGCTTCCACACAAATGTGGATGTTTGTGGAATATTATCATTTTCTATTTCGAGAGCTTAGGGGAGGTGGAGTTTGCCACCCTCTCGGCAGAGTGCGGCGTATCGTAATGTCAACACACGGGTGGAATCAGAGCGCGGTGGTTCGTCACGTATATGATTATTTCATTAGTCTGTATTTGCCCGGTCATCCAAATGTTGGACTCCCTCGCCCACAGGGGTTGTGGGGGGGTGAGTGGTCATCCCTCTCCCGGAGCTAATCACGCGGTTAGTTTGTTCTGGCTCAGCATGTTTTGATATTGATATTGACCAACTCGCCTCGCTGCGCCGATTTGTTTGGGAACAATGATCGATTGATTACTATACGTAAGCCCGATTGTAAACGTTTTGATTATGTTTGCTTGCGCGCTCGTATTTGTCGAAACAACAGAGCTTTATGTTATATTTTGCTGATTTTGAGATACAACCTTAGAATAGCATTTCCGCAATTCTGTCCATATGTGGCGTATAAAGCGAAGCATAAATTCTTCCCGAAAATGGGCAGCAGCGTTCTCTCTGACACTGCGTTTACCAATTCGCCCGCAAATCATGTTTAGTATGGCAAATACCTGCCCATGTCCAGCAGTGGACTGTTATAGCTGTTTAAGTTGAAGTTGCTGACGATAGATTTGTTTTGTTGCAGAGAAACTCGATATCCCCCGGCGAGAGAGAAAAGTACAGGACGCGGAGTCCAGCCGAGCCTGACCACAAGAAAATGAAGAAGGAGGAGAAGGATATGGGCCATGTAAGTATCTACTATCTACTTAGTCTCCAAGGAAGATCGAAGGGACCTACTTAGTAACTAGGGGAGGCCGAAGAGAAAAGAAGGAGAGGAAGACCAAGACGCAAAAAGTTTTAGCGTTAAAACACTAGCGGGACATAGGTGGGTGGAAATTGCTGTACCAACTAGATTATAGCTCATTTTAATTAATTAACTACTACAACTCAATCATTACATTTTATAACATTTAAGGCTCCCTAGCTTGCCCAAAATTGAGATTCTGTCATATAAATTTGACGTCAAATCTAAGTTTTCGTTGAGTTTATTATATTTTTGTCAATTACCTACGTCAAAAATGATCGCCATCCCACCTGCCTAGAGTATATGGCAATTTAAGTAACCCCCCAATTAGGTATGATACACGCCCATGTCCGACTGTTATGGCTGTTAAAGAGAAGCAAAAATACCTTCGTAACTACCTTCAATGTCTTGATAACCTTTTCAGCTGTTCTAAAATCAAACCTACATGTTTTCCAGGAGCTAGTGGTAGACGATGCCAGCGAGGAGCCGACATCACCCCACAACGGAGCGCCCTCACCCCGGGAAAACGGGCTGGACAAACTGCAGCCAAAAAAGGAACACCCACCACACAGTCCTAGGTAAATACCAGAAGTATTTTATTGTTATACGAATAAGAGTCACTCGTGGTCTGTCGACCTCCATAAAAAGACTGCCGTAAGCAAGCTGTTCAAAGTTTCAAACCGTCGAGGCTAATCCTCGACAAGAATAAACAAAATGTCCTTTGTCATTTTTATATAAGATACAGATCTACAAATATTTATACATATTTAAACCTAATAGTAAAAGTTGTTCTTAAAGATGTCTAGAAAGAAAAACCTAAGGGATGCTTGCAGCTTGCTACACGACGTGCGTGTTAAGAAAAGATAAAAGGAATATAATAATTTAACAGTATCAATTATGAATCACAAGAATCATAGATAGGTAGGTAAGTATGTAATAAATGAAACAATAACGCGATAATAACTCAAACTCTCATTATCATAGAATATCAGAAATATACTCACACAAAAACTTCATAATCACAGCTATCACAACTTTTCTCACACAACGCGTTGGTGTCTTTTGTATCAAAGTGAAACATAATCACCTTTTTATCCCATTATACTTACTTTGCGTGACTAATAATCCCGTACGCGTAATTAAATCTAAATAACGCTAACATGAATGTAGACTTAAGTTACTATTACACTATCCGACCGGCAGGGCATTATTTCGAATACATTGCTGGTTTATCGTATGGAAAAAGGTAGAGTACCAAACGCGGAACTAGCTTACTGCACAAATTAGGGAAACGGCGTGCCTTTACAGATGGCTCACTCAGTACTAGCGACGATTTTGACGTTTACTGGCTTTAACTGGAATCTCAGGGGAACTCAGAAGATGCTAGATGGTTGCCGCGAACGTCATATTTCTTGGATTAAAATTGGCTCAGTTATTTATTATATGACGTTCTTGTATCAGATTTTACTGTTTTGATATTCTTCTACTTTGAGATTTTTGACAGTAGCAACCCTGTCTATGTAACAATTGACAGTCGCTTGTAAAACTGAAACCAGGGTTCATCGTGCGTTGAACGACTCGGTGTCCCACGTGAAGAGAGACCAGCAATGTATGCAGAACCAAGTTTTATCGTCATGGTCAGTGTAATAGTCGTTTTAGGAAGCCATACCATCACCTCTGGGCGTTTCTCCACAGTAAGCCGTGTCGCGGGTAAACTCTCAATAATCGTCCGATCCTTTTAAAAGAAGCCTTGTTGGGTAATTCTACATGTCAGGTGCTTAGAAGGTCAGTGTATCTACATGACGCTGGCGGGCCGATAAGCTGGCTTAGCGCTGAATCAATTATGAGTAGGGTGGCCGTAATGTACCTTTGACACAGGACGGATATTCAGTCTGCGGCCGAAATTAATTTCAGAATGGCGGCGGCAGCGCTATTGGTTTTAGAAGGCTTTAGTAGGTACCTGATGGAATAATTCATTCAATGACAGCACCTCAATTCTACTCGTGGTGGTCGAAAAAAGCGAGTAAGAAGTAAATTCAGCACCGATTTTCTCTGTGAATACAACATCTTGCTTGCACTGCCAAGCGTGGCGAATATGAAAAATACCACCTGATAGGGGGAGACTGGGGGAGACCAATGTCCAGCAGAGAACTGTCGTGGTTTTTGATGTTGTTGAAAAACTACTTTGGACATGTCCAAGGGCTACCCTACACCACTAAAACGTGACATAATTAATCCAGACAAATCCGTTTACTGTAGTGATCCAAATTACACTAGGCGGCAAACAGGCGGTCGACACAAGGCGTATTAAACCCTTATTACGTTAGCCTGTCTGCAGGGACCGATTTAGGGTACAATTCTGGCTATCTGTAGTGCAATGACATGAATAAGAAGACCAAAGGAACAGACGTTGTCTGGGGCACGTTCACGCTGTTTCTCCTAGTAGGAATTGCCTCCGATGACAGTTCATAAAGCCGCGTTCTAGCACGCCTGTGAAGAGAAATTTTCTACTAGTCATTCCATAACTACGATAGGTGAAAGTTTAAAAGAGCTACGAAAGACGGCCAGTCGGCCACTTGAAAGTGCCCTAAACGTGCCTCTGAAAGTGTAGCAAGCTGAAATGGCAGTGGGCTGGTCACATTTGTCGTAGAACCGATGGGCGGTGGAGTAATCAGGTTCTCGATTGGAGTCCACGCCTCGGCAAGCGTAGCGTTGGACGCCCTCCGGTCAAATTGACTGATGACTTAAAGATAGCGTCTGGTAGCGACTCTGTGGTGACTGCTATAGACAGATGTGATGCCATGTAATGGCAAATAAGATAAACAGCATTGTATGCCAAATCGCGCCATAATGTCAGGGTATTGTAATAGCAGCTTTAGGTTCAACTAACACAGAGCTTACCCACGCCCCAACGGGCAGCAGATATAATCTGCCGCGAACTTATCGTTCGAGAAACTCAAGTTATTAACAAGTTGGAATAGAGCTGCGTGAAGTAATATCGATAATAACATTAATCGGTACCCATTAAAATTATTCAAGTCAAAAACCAATGAAAAACTCTGACACCAGGGTTCATCGGGTCGTTGAACGACTCGGTGTCCCATACGAAAAGAAGAAGAATGGGTTTCTCGGAAACGGTTCCAACGTTTTTCATGAAATTTTGTGCGTAGAGGGTTTCGGAGGCGATAAATTGATATAGCTACTCCCTGATGCATAGAGGATAGGGAACCCGAAAATTCAACATTATTGTTTGCGTCTTTTTCATATTACATTACATTTAAGCAAGATGTCAACAATAATGTTGCCATTTCGGGCCCCCTTCTTCTATGAATCAGGTAGTAGGTCTCATTTTTCAAACATCATTTTTAACTTATTAAAAGCCGAGCAATGCTGTTGTTACTGTTATAATATTAACACGCCATTCAAACAGAGCAAAATGAAGTACCTATCTACAATAATAAGTATACCATAAATCAAGTGTTTACGGCGGATAATTTCAAGTTAATAGCATAATTATATTACGAACAGTATGACGCTTATAAAAAGTTTACTGTACAATACTCGTTAAGATAAATTTAATATTTACATTTACGTACAGTATTATGATCCATAGTTTATTTACTTATAAATAATTAGTTATTTATTTACCTACTACTGCGACAAATCCAGTCAAACTTTCAAACTGCCTTTTACTAGTAAACCTTTTACATGTAGGTAGAGGTCCTTCATTATATACACCGAAAAGTACTGACAACTGAGAAAACGTGCCCTCCGAAGCAAACAAACGCAATCAAATGATTCAGCCTGCTATGTCATACGGACATACCTAACAAGGTAGAAAACTGGAGAAATGATGGCGCCAATCTCGAGTGCGCATTTTTTCTATTACTGCTCGAATATGTGTCAATGTCAAAGTTTAGTTTCTTGTAATTGCCTACTGCCGTCTGCAAAAATCTTTAATGTTTCCCTCCCCACTAAACAGTAGCATGTATTATCTATTCCCATCTCTAGTTATTACTTAGTTGTATGAAGCTATATCGCGTTTTCTGGTGTATTTGTAACACCCCATTAATTTTAGGTGCGTTTTTCAAGATTATACCGATAATTAATTCGGTGCTAGTGCGTTATCGTGTTCGTCACGCCAAATTAATTATAAACTGCGCCAGTAGTATCTTTTTTCATGTTGTTTTTGTCGTCATTCCGGTTTAGATTAACCCACTTATAAGCAACTAGCATCATAATCAGGCTACTACTACATTCGTGTAGTTTTATTACTATTTTTTACAAAAGTAATTCTCGGTTCCACAGCCTAGAGTAGATAGGATCAAAAAACCAATTCGTTCACCACACTTGACAGGTGGATTGGCGATTGCATTGCAAGATGATGCATCATGGAACGCTGTTGCACATTCCTTGGATGATATTTTTTCCTTTCTTGGGCGTTTTTTTACCTTTTTCTACACGGGCAGAATTGGGGTGAGGTTATTCTACGCTAACATCAAAAATTATTATTATTATTGTCAGCCTGTGACGTCCCACTGCAGGGCAAAGGCCTCCCTCCCTTTCTTCCATTGTTCCCGGTTTTGGGCCGCCTCCATCCAATTCTGGTCTTGCGCATTTATTTCGTCGGTCCATCTCTTTCGAGGTCGACCGCGCGCCCGTTTTGCGTTAGGAGGGACCCAAATTGTGCAACTTTTTGCCCAGAGTTCGTTCGGCATCCTGGCAACGTGACCAGCCCAATCCCATTTTAAGAATGCTGCCTTCTGACCTACATCGATAATTTGTGTGCGGGATCGCAGCGTCGTGTTTCTAACTCGGTCTATAAGCTTGACCCCGAGTATGCTGCGCTCCATATTTCGTTGGCAGACCTTGAGCCTGGACTTCTGGATGTCAGTCAAAGACCAAGTCTGAGCTCCGTAGGATGGGGAGAATGCACATGTCCATGAGTTTGCGCTTGAGTGTCAATGGAAGGGTGCCCTTCATAAGCTCTTTCATGGACCAATAGCTCTTCCAGGCATTTTCGATTCGTCTTTCGACTTCTTTATCCTGTCTGGCCTGGAAAGAGACTATTTGGCCCAAATAGATGTACTCATTGACATATGCAATTCTCTCCATCCACGTCTACGTTGTGCTCAGTACTGTTTGTCATCAGCTTGGTCTTCGACATATTCATCTTTAGCCCAACCTCAAGGCTTGCCTGGCTTAGTTCTTGAAGCATTTGATGTAGGTCAGAGGCTGTTGAAGAAAACAAGACGATATCATCGGCGAAGCGAAGGTTCGTGAGCTTCGCCTCGCCGACAATAATACCCTTATTTTCCCATTTTGGTTCACCTTTGAAACACCTCCTCCAGAGTAGCTGTAAAAGTTTCGGGGACAACGGATCACCTTGTTTCACGCCTCTTTGTATGGGAAATGAAGGTCCGGGATTTTGCAGTTTAACTGAGGCAGTGCTGTTATTATAAATGTTTCTTAAAAGACTAATGTAAGTTGGGTGGATATTCTGGTTTTTTAAAGCTTGGAACATGGAACTATGGGTTAAACTGTCGAAAGCTTTAGAGTAATCCACGAATGCCAGGTACAGCGGTAACTGGAATTCGTGGTGCTTTCTATAATCTGGTTGAGGGCGTGAAGGTGATCCGTTGTGGAAGGCCAGGCGAAACCGGCCTGCTCTGGTGGTTGGGCTAAGTCGAGTAGGCCAGATATTCTGCGTTCGATGACTTTAATGAATGCCTTATAAAGGTGGGAAACAAGGCTTATTGGCCTGTAATTAGAAATATCTGACCTATCACCCTTTTTGTGGAGAAGGATTATTTCCAAGTGGCACATCCCTTCTGGAATTTGTCCGGTTTTTAACATTAAATTAAATAAATTTGTGACTGGGGAAAGAAGTACTGGTTCACCTATTTTAAGCGTTTCGGTAGATATTCCATCTGGACCGGGACTTTTGTTGTACTTCATTTTGCGAATTGCACAATGAACATCAAAAAGCACAACAATAATTAACTAAGTCCTATCGTTCAATTACAGATCAGGCACCTCAAGCAACGCGTCAACGCCGTCAGCAAAAAAGTTAGATGAGAAGCCCAGCACGCCCATCTCAAAACCAGTCACCCCTACTTCGGGAGCGAGCGGCGCGGGATCCGCCGGCGCTCCTCTAAAAGCCGCGGTCAAGCCTCCAGCGTTGCAGTACCCGTATCTAGGCAATGGGGCTCATGATGCGTATGGCTTGGCGGGGTACTCCGCGCGGGCAGCGCTGGCGTACGAGCCGCTACGTCCGCCTATCGGGCCGGCGGCGCTCGCGCCCATTCCTGGTGGGAAACCGTAAGTTCTTACTAGATTCGACATACCTATACGAAGCACTTTTCACAATATAATGTAAAATATTTTCGTATCCTGGTCACGGCACCAAATCAAATCGGAAGATCATTTTGAGGCATTTAAGTTTTCGGGTCAGCATTAGGTAGGCACTTCCTTGCTGTCGTTCCTTTGTTTGTTTCTAGAAGGTACTCATTCTTGATGCATACATACCCGTTACAATAAAAATAGACTTCAAAAACCACCCTGTAATCGGAACATCCCTTTCACCTCAACCTTTCTCTTATCTCCAGGGCCTACTCATTCCACGTGTCAGCCGAGGGCCAAATGCAGCCGGTGCCCTTTCCGCCCGACGCCCTTATGGGGCCAGGGATACCAAGACATGCGCGCCAGGTTTCCGCGCTAGCCCACGGGGAGGTGGTCTGCGCGGTCACCGTCTCCTCACCCACGAAGTACGTCTACACGGGCGGCAAGGGCTGCGTCAAAGTGTGGGACATCAGCCAGCCCAGCAAAGCCCCGGTCAGCCAGCTGGATTGCTTGGTGAGTGGGTAACTGTCGACAACAGAAGGACGATTTTGCTTTTTATTATGGTTTTATACAATTTTCTTTCATCTACAAAATACACTCATAGGCCCCACTAGGATTCCCTGTATAAAGGTGCCATGGACAAATATGCACAAACATCATCCATACTTAAGAACACTATGATACTTTAAACTCAGCATTCAGATATCTGCCCCGGTCGGGAATCAAACCCTAGCCTTTGCATAGCATGCAGATAGACGCATTATCACTGCGCCACGTCACGTCAATCCAATTTTATGTCGCCAAAAATATTTTTTCTTCTTTACTATCATACTATGTTATTTCTCTCTTCTCATTCCAGCAAAGAGATAACTACATCAGATCGGTGAAACTCCTCCCGGACGGTCGGACGCTGATCGTAGGAGGTGAAGCGTCGAACCTCTCCATCTGGGACCTAGCATCGCCCACGCCGAGGATCAAAGCTGAGCTGACATCGTCAGCGCCCGCCTGCTACGCGCTTGCCATCAGTCCTGACTCCAAGGTAAACCATTCAGATATTATTTATTTTTAAAATGAGACCTTGATTTTACTATCAACAAACACTTTAAGTAACTTTCATAAAAGCATAGAACGGAAAAATAAAAATATGTTAGTTAGTGCTGTTTTCAGTGATATCCGCTTTATTCCGATCACTAGTAACATTTAATTTGGTAATAATTAATAATGTTAAATGAAAAGGGGCCAAGAAATGTGCCCTGTTGAATTATTCTGGTAGGAAAGTACTACTTGACGACATGTTTACGATATTTCCCTACATACATTAATTATATTTTAACAGTTACCTATACGAATTACGAAGCAATAAACACGTTCTCTATCTAGCTTACAACTTGACAAACCTGTGATCAACCTTATCAAAAGCTTAACCCAAATCTTCTTTTCTTGCAGGTGTGCTTCAGCTGTTGTTCAGACGGCAACATCGCGGTGTGGGACCTCCACAACCAGACTTTGGTCCGGCAGTTCCAAGGTCACACGGATGGGGCCTCCTGCATCGACATATCTGCTGACGGTACAAAGCTGTGGACTGGCGGTCTGGACAATACCGTGAGGTGAGATATTAGCCCTCGGGATACTGCTTTGGTTTGAAAACGGCCTTACCTAGAGTCGTTGGAATTCTGCACACAAAGAATTATAAATCTTTGAGTATGAAATATTAATCTTAGCGTTGTTAAATTAAAAGTAGGAACATACTTACATTCTGACTAATATATTTTTCCTTATTATTTCAGGTCATGGGATCTGAGAGAAGGCAGACAACTACAGCAACACGACTTTAGCTCACAGATATTCTCACTGGGATACTGTCCAACAGGTAAACATTTAGAAAATTATTAATTTGGTCCTGGTCGGGGACGGGGGTTACTCTGCAGACGACTGTACCTAGCCACACCTAGCTAGAAAAAAAAAAACAATAAAATATAGAAAACATCAAAGGAAGTACTTAGCTCTTACAAGCGGGATTAAACCAACTGCTAAGTAACATCACCTAATGGCACAAACAAAATCACACGAGACTGTTTTGTGTTTAAAGCGTAGAAGGAATCAATCTGCATTGGTTTTTCTCATAAACTAAGTAGATCCCTTAACCCTTAAATAGGTAAGTTAAAAGTAATGTTTTTCTTCTTTGTAGTAGTTTGCATTAATTCCTTGCTCGAGCCCTAGAGTCTGAACTTTAAAATTGACATTTGCATTTAAAATAAGAGCTCAACTGACAGGACGCTGGAGTCCATAAAATGAAGTTACATTCTTGGAGATACGTATTACAATGTAACGTTTTGATGTGGTCTTTACGATATCAGCTTATGTCGACGACCTTTTAAGCCAGATCTTTTACTGCCAGTAGTAAAACATTATGGATGAATTTGTTTTCTGTATTGGATAGCTACTTGGCTCTTATTTATGTTTGCTGTTTATATTTACATGATTTTGTGTTCTAACAAAAACTGTTGCGCCGACCCCAGCTAATCTGATTTGGAATAAGGCAGATGAGTCACATGCCTATTAACATACATTGAGGTTTAAAAAATCATCTGCAAATATTTTAAGGGGTGAACCAGCTTAAATGAAACTGAAGTCAAATTGTGGAAAACCTTCTTAGTTACCTTGACTTCTCCTGAGACGAGATTCCGGTTATTTCGAGTCAAAGGCAGTAAGCGTTTAAATCGTTGGTAGTACTGAGTGAGCCATCGTGCGCCGTTTCCCTAATTTGCGTGATACCACCTACAATAGCACTAAAGTGGGATGACGCCAGGGAGGCGGCCGGTCATAAAACATTGTCAAATCCTCTTGATACATGACTTTGTGTTTGATATAAGGGCAGGCAGATGAGTCGCATGCCTACTAAGACTTTCATTAATTCTATTTTCATTTGTTACCAGGTGAATGGCTGGCCGTGGGCATGGAGAACAGCAACGTGGAAGTCTTACATGCTGTCAAACCTGACAAGTACCAGCTACACTTGCACGAATCGTGTGTGCTGTCGTTGAGATTCGCTTCTTGCGGCAAGTGGTTCGTCTCCACTGGGAAGGACAATCTGCTCAACGCGTGGCGCACTCCCTACGGCGCGAGTATATTCCAGGTTAGTATATTGTCCACTCTCAAGTATAGAACTTGTAGGGAGACGTGGAAGTCTTGCACGCTGTCAAACCTGACAAGTACCAGCTGCACCTACACGAGTCTTGCGTCTTGTCTTTGAGATTCGCTTCTTGCGGCAAGTGGTTCGTCTCTACTGGGAAGGACAATCTGCTCAACGCGTGGCGCACGCCCTACGGCGCGAGTATATTCCAGGTTAGTATATTGTCCACTTTCAAGTATAGAACTTGTAGGGAGACGTGGAAGTCTTGCACGCTGTCAAACCTGACAAGTACCAGCTGCACCTACACGAGTCTTGCGTGCTGTCTTTGAGATTCGCTTCTTGCGGCAAGTGGTTCGTCTCTACTGGGAAGGACAATCTGCTCAACGCGTGGCGCACTCCCTACGGCGCAAGTATATTCCAGGTTAATATTTTGTCTTCTTTTCTTATTTTATGTAGTAAACGACTGACCTTGTTGTTTCAAGACGAGGCATATAGAGTCTCGACGTTTTACTAAGTGCACCATCGTCGGGAGTCCGACAGGTGCTCGTGCTCGGTAGTAGCGCCCGCCGGGTACTTCTTCTTCATCAACCAAAACAATCAACTGCTGGACATATTTGTCTACTTCTATCATAATTCTGGATATGACTAGGTAGACTTAATCAAAGCAGAAGGTGACCACGAGTCGACATTTTAAATTCTTGAAATTATGGAAATCTAGAATATGGTGTCAGTATAACCCAAGAATTGTCAGCCCAAAAAATACATAATATTGCTGTAGGTTGCGCCGTTCCGATGATATGTTTTTGTAAATTGAATACCAAATTTTAAAGACTTCTCATTTTAAGTAGGTTCCTACATAAGCCTGCAAAATGTTGTACTAAAAGTTGTATAGTTAGAATCCTGTCTTCTTCTATCAAAGTTTTTATATTTTGGATATCGTGAACTCACCATCCGTTTCTTTATTTCCAGTCAAAGGAATCGTCATCAGTGCTCAGCTGCGACATCTCATCGGACGACAAATACATAGTGACCGGCTCCGGGGACAAAAAAGCCACAGTCTACGAAGTCATCTACTAAACCAACAGTGGAAGACACAGACTATCGTACAAACTGACTATACTGTGACTGTGAACAAAATACGATCAAGTGCAGTGAGTGAAAGGACGTGAAAAACGCCTAGTGGTGATATAGCTTTAGTTTATGTATAGATATGGGATGCCTGTATGTACTTATGCGACTGTTTATATAGAATTAGTGTGCGCGTTTTATGTTTATTTGTTGAGCGCCGGTAGTATATGTTGGCAGCAGATCTCAAAATGACGATTTCGTTTCAATATTGTTGTAAAATGCTCGTATTAAAAAAAAGATATGCGCAAAGTATTTGTGTCTTTTCATTTTATGGCCTATTCGAACTACAGCGGTATCCGGACGGGTACGTGGGTAGCGGAACTCAATCCCTTGACAATTTGTACCAATCAGAATACCGTGTATTCCCATGTACCGCGCCGGTTCCACTCAGGTTTAAATAGGGCTTTACTTTTATACTTTTGAAAACTATTATCACAAAAATAACACTGATTAAAAACAAAAACCCAGAAACATGTTGACACTAAAATTTGAAACCATCATCCATACCCATCATAACGAGGATATTATCACACTCACACACACATGATAATTTCAATAAAAACCTATTTTGTTTCTGCACGTATTATGATAAGATAATCTGGCATGGCATTATTGAAAAAATAATATCTACTACCTAAGTAGGTATCTATAATTAAATTAAGTAAAACCATCGAAGTAAACAAATCGGACAACATTTGTCAGACGAAGGGACGAAGGTGATTCATTTTGGTGTGGTGATGGTAAGTGACACTTCCTTAATTAGATCGGTTATCAAATTACTTGTAGGTGCCAATTATGAGAACTATGTCATGCACGATCATTATTTTTTTTGTTCATCTATTAAGTATAAGTATGACAGATAGATAAAGGGATGTATTTGGAGAAATTATTTATAAATGAAGAGACAATTTAAATTACTAAAAACCTATAATAGAAGTAAGTAATGGACAAATTACG
Source organism: Phthorimaea operculella (assembly GCA_024500475.1). NCBI lineage: Eukaryota > Metazoa > Arthropoda > Insecta > Lepidoptera > Gelechiidae > Phthorimaea > Phthorimaea operculella. The sequence goes on from JANFCV010000002.1 coordinate 13,629,485, forward strand.
TATTGCCATAAGCAAACAAACAACATTTCAACTAATATAAACACTTTCAAAGATTTTCTATTACAAAACACATTACACAAAAATGTACCAAGATATTTTCATGACATAATGCAAAAATAAAGTTTATTTGAACTTCAAACCTGTCAACAAACGATTGTAGCATGTAACTGGAGGTCCGACCAGACGGTGGTAGTGCCAGCCACCGACTGTTATCGGCAAATATACCTACTACATACATAGGTATGTATGTTATAGCTTAAGCGGCGGCGACATGTAAAAATTCCGAAAATATTTTGCAAAGAAAATGTATTTTTAGAATGTTGGGGATAAATCTGAAGACTTCTTGCTAAACCAATATAGCAGTTAAGGCTCCGTTTAGGTTTTTTGCTTTTGGGTTTTGCCGCTGGGCTTACAAGGTCTGGCAGTCGAGAGTTATTGCATTAGGAGCTGAATTTGCAAAAGGTAGGAAAGCAAGTGACTCCATTGCAGTTTGGCAAGGTTTATGGAAGAAGATAGGTATTAGTCTGGCATCTGAATTTCTACGTGTTATCGAATATGAAAAACATTATCTTGCAATTTTAGTCTTTACAAAATGCCCACAATTTCCACTTCTTATTGCTCCTAATTGCAATAGCAGTCTTTCATTTAACTACTACTACTTACTACAGAAACAACAGTCCACTGCTGGACATGGGCCTCTTCTTTTCGGGAGTTATTGCCATATTTACCACGCTTGGCAGGCGGATAGGCGAGTGCATTGCAAGATGTTCTGACCATTCCTTGAATTAATAACAACTCTCAAATCCCTTAGTCGGTTTACACGACACCCACTGGTAGAATCGGGATGATGCTATTCTAAGCCTTATTCAGATGACCACACGACGGTCAACTAAATAATTCATATTAAGCCTAGATTCTGAAAATACCTACTATTCCTTTACAAAATTACTTGGTTTGCATCATTTCGTAATTTGGTTTTATGTCACTACCTCCCTACCTACTAGGTGTACTGTTATAGAGTCAGTGACATAGTGACCACTATACCGTGAGAGTTAATAGGCCATGACTTCTAAGCAATTATGGCACTATTTTCGTTTTATTAGGTCAGCCAGTCAGCCTACTTTTTATTTGATTCGATCATAGGCGATACGAGATTCGGTATTAGATGCCTTATCTTATCGTAGAAGCATGGTTCTTGAACATTTGTTTTGAATAGTTGGATCTTAAAGATTGGATTAATGAGGGTGAGTGATTGGCGAAACTTTTTACATGCAAACATACACACATTACGCCTTATTTCCTTGCGGAGTAGGCAGAGCCGATTCCCTAACATCTAGTTATAATCGACATTGTAACAACTAAACACTCAAACTAAACTCCAACAAAGAGCTATACTTCTAAAATGTTTAACACGAGCTACGTTACTCGTGACGAAGCATATCTAGATGCCTGCTTAAACCATACTAAATACAGGGTGTTAGTTTCACATTGTGTATTGCATTTTTAGTCATGATCTTGTCATTATACGATTAAAATAATCCGAATACCATCAATAAAAAAATTATAGGCACACATTCAGCCTTTTCGAATGCATGAATGCAAAATTAATGGTTTTGTTACTAAGCTGATCCAGTATAGACGGACGTTAGAATATGCCATATTTCACAGCTGTCAAAATCATGTTAATGCTGTGATATAAGGTCTATTTTTGACAGCTGTCAAATATGGTCTCGTATCAAGTATAGATATTTTCGAATGGCGGTCCTTTAGTTATCAATTATCATATTTTTTTGGCTGCTTTGTCATGCCATAAACCCATTCATTATGAAACTCGTTATGAAACTATAATTAGCAACACAACATAGATAACGTAATTTTGTTTTTGTTTTGTATCCACACAAACATGTGGCCAGATATTCCCATGAGCAGAAATCGGAAACCAAAACAGAAAAATATGATTGTTTAGGTACACATCCATTTGTGTTTTTGGAAATTCCGTTGCAGAGAATATGATATGAGGATAATCACAATACACGTAATGTATTTTTATAAACAGGATAGAAGATTGTTTATTTATAATTTCTAAATTTGCACCTTTTGTGCTAAAAATAAAATAGAGGTTTGAGGCTAGTAAGTAGGTAAATACATGAATACGTAGCAGGATAACTTATTTTGAACCGCTTTACCTGTTGCTAGGTATTTAAATTAAATTATGAACACTTTATGCAGAGCGCGTATCCTCTCTATGTAATACATAAGAGGTACATGCTGAAATACACGTTGGCTGTAGAAATATTACGGGCAGTGTCATGTGGGACACCGAGTCTACGAAAGACCCAATAGCTTCTGACAAGCAGATACTGCGCAGCGCGTGTAGGTACTGCGTGTCTTTTATCGTGTGGGTCACCGAATCGAACGACCCGATGAACCCTGGTGTCAGAGTTTTTCAACTGCGTACTACTACTACTTCGTAGCTCTCAGACATAGTTGTCTTGTGTAACATACGCCGTCTAAGGGGCCGACAGCTTTACGTGCCCTCCAAAGTACGGAATCATCTTTTTTTTTTCAGACAATAAATGGCATATGAAATGTATCTACAGGCTACAATTCTACAGGCAAAGTAGCTGGTTTAGTAATGGGATCATAATGGCTACCATTGGATATCATCTGGTTTAGTCGCTATGTCCCAACCACACTAGGAACAAACATAAAGGGATCATCTTTATGAGTGACCCACCAAGAATCGAACCCGGAATCTTTTGCATCGCAGGCAGTCGCACAACCACTGCACCACATCAGCCATCGGCTTCGGGCCTGCGTAACATGAGGTTAGGTTTCACCAGATGCTGGCGGTACCAGCCACCGGCATGATAGCGCCGCGCCGACGAGACGAGACGGACGTCGTGTTGTGACGTCACTGGGAAATTGCCCCTGTGGTAAAGCTATGTCGTGTAATATCAACTTTATGAGTGACCCACCGGGAATGGAACTCAAGTAACCCACATAGCAGGCAGTGGCACTACCACTGCGCCACATCAGCCGCTGGATTTGGGCCTGCGCCAGGTTTCACCAGATGCTGGCCGTACCAGCCACCGGCTGCGCCAGCGCAGACACAGGCGCAGCGCCGCGCCGCGCCGGCGAGACGGACGTCGTGACGTCACTGGGAAATTGCCTCGTAGCTGTGTGCGACACAAAACTGGTGATTAGGATTTCGATCCGACGTGTAGTTCGCCCGATCACAGTATCACACAAATAAAATAGGGAAACGGCAAGCTTACTGACTTTAACTGAAAATAACTGGAATATCGAAGAACTTAAGGTAACTAAGAAGATAGTTGCCACGAAAATCATATTTCTTGGTTTAAAACTGGCTCAGATCAGAATCATATGACTATATTGTATCAGATTTTGCTGTTTTTATATTCTTATAGATAATTTTGAGATTTTCGACAGTAGAAACCCTGGCTACCTAACAAGTAACGATCGCAAAAATCCTAATAAGAGTCGAATAAAACGTCTGTAAACTCTTTATTTTGCGCACAAAGTCAATAAAGATTACGACGATAAAGAGACAACGAAACGAACTTACGCTACTAAACATAGGTAGGTACCTACCTAGATTTTTGCTCTCCGAAAAGGTAGCACTTACTATTTTATTTATTTACTAAGTAGCGCTGATATCCAACAATGGCATAGTAACGCTCACTGAGCATGCACTATATTATGTATGCCACATTTGTTAAACAAAGTTGGTCGCCTACGGCCTTCATAAAGCAAAGATCTAGATAGATCACATTTTGTTACCAGCAAACTACAGCTAACTTAGAAGAAAAACTAAGAAGAATTTTTGTCTTTTAAATTAATTAGTTTGATTTTCGTTTGGTTGAATTTTACTACGAGTCGTAGCAATATTGGCCCCCAAGCTACGGCGTAGCAACACATTTTTGACTGAACTGTCCAGTCAAAGTCCATCCATTCCACAGAAGATTATTAGAAATTTGTGATCTATCCTGCATATTATGGTTTATTCATTCTGTCTAGATTCTATTTCTAAAAACAGACAACGCTGTCTTATCAGTTCATAGTTAGCTGATAAGTTTGTCTAATAAATACCGCTAACTATGAATGAATCACTTTGCCGCTACGTTTTGTTGAATGTGGTTCTACGAACCACATTGTATTCCTATCCATACGGACTAACATAACACACGATGCCGCATCAAATTGCGGCTGCCACTTTTTGTCATTAGTTTGCACTGGTTGCTATGACTCGCAATATCGTTCCATGCTACTTAGTGCAATTTAGGTACTGATCTAACCCAATAGATGGTCTAACCAACCATTCATTTATAAAAACACATGCACACTCATACACATATCACGCCTATATTCCTTGCAGGGTAGGCAGAGCGTAAACGGCTGTAAAAATGCCATTTACAGCACGTCTGACAAAAGTTTGACATCGGACAACCTACCTCCTAAAATTGCAACAGGCACACATCAACCAACTCTCAAATCCCTTATATAATTAGTCTCTTCATACGACACCCACGAGAAAGACATGGGATGATGCTATTCTAAGCGAGCACCACACGGCAAAGCAATTTTGAAAAATAGGTTTTAGTGATAAATACAGCGTCATAGTTTTAGAAAATTACCCATTGGCATCCGGCCGATGCGTTTATTTATTTATCGCTTCCGAAACCCGATATCAGTAGGAAACTCACGCCTTTGCAAAAATACCAGAAAAATACGCTGTTTATGAATAATACTGTATTGTTCATACGAACGTTCAAACGTTCAAGTTGGTTTCGATTCTTACGGGACACATAATAGCTAATCCTTACATAGTTTAGCAAAAAGAAAACTACAACTCACGCGTTTGCAAAAATACGCACGCATATTACCTAGGTATGTTCATTATTGTTCATACAAACGTTCATGTTATTGATGAATTGGTTTCGATTCTTACAGGACACTTCCTTAGCTAATTCTTAAATGTCACTTTCTTAAGTAGGTATAGGATTAAAATGTTTTTACTCAGACCATTTAGGTATAGGTGTACTAGATGTTGTCTAATTAAGAAATTCTATTTCTTCTCGTGTTTGCGATCAGCCTGATTTCAATAAGTAGGTACTTAAATATACCTTTATGGAAACAAATGACAGTTGAGACGGGAGCCGGTATGTTTGAGGTAGGAGTAGCTTATGGGAAGAATTGATTACGGAAGCAACATTTCAGAATTAAGAGCGTTATGTCGCTGTTAGTCATCTTTCTAGGTCTAGGTGATAATGATAAGTGAACTTTGATCTCTGTACGTATGTAGAGATTTCATTATGCGCATTTTTAGCGTGAGGTAAGTAGGTAGGTATTATCAACTGGTTTGTATCAGTCTGGTTTTACTACTCGTGTCTCTGGTGGTTTATTTGTTACTCAAGAGAAGCAGATTTTCCTTGTAAATGAGTAAGTTTCTTATTGACAAACAATTTTGCGATAACACAACGAATTGACCTTGCAAGTTTTATTTTGGTAAACAATAAACATTGTATTGTTAAAGTAAAAGAACCTAGAAAGTACCTAGGTAGTGAGATAGTTCTTTAGTTTTACTTTAACGATATAGAGATATTTTAAAGTATCGGTATCAAATTGAAGTTTTTTATAACTTCGGCATTTTATGATTAGCCCAGAGCGCGCACTGTGGCGACTTTCGTTTGCCAGCGACTTCACATACGTGGAAAAGAACGAAAGATCCGTAAGTTGCTGAGCAACAAAGTCACCTATTGATACACCGCAGTGATAGAGCCATTCATAACAAGAAATAAATCACAACACAGCGTTTTACTTATTAATAATATTACCTTGCCAGTATCTATCTTAGGTAAAAGAACTGTCGGTGAGGTCAAATGGGCGATAGCGCTGACAGTATGTGAATGATCTCTTCATTACAACAATATTAATAAACAGAAAGTTAATTAATATTTTCCATAAGTAGACGCTATCAGGCCATAAAGGATTAAACAGACGAAAACAAATAATGCAACAGTGTATGTAGAGACAAAGTGCAAACTGTGTAAACAGAGCAATTCTACGCGAAAATAATGTACAAAAAATATGAAGTTATGTACATAATTCCTGTACGTAACTTCATATTCCACAAAGTCCACTGCTGGTCATGGGGCTCCCCCTATCGGGCATGGGAATTCCCATACTTGCCACGCTTTCTTGGCAGGCAGAGCAGTGCAAAATTTTTAACTAGCAGGGAACGCTGCTGTCCATTCCCTGAATAAATATTCCAATGTCGCTTTAACTACACCCACGAGTAGAATGCTTGATTACATTGTCTACGTTTCGTCTAGGTATGTTGTCACCACTTGCTATTCGTTCCCTAGTCGCCTGATTTTATCAACTTCCATCTAACTCTGTTTACACAAATGTGATCACCCATTTCTGGTTATTGTTACAAATCTCTACAAATTCCGCGTAAAGCTCTGTTGTGGAGATGCGCTTGCGCGTGGCATGTGGTGCGGATCCGATAATCGCCGATCGGCGCGTTATCACCAGCGTTGTCCGGCGCGCGCAGGCGAACCACTCATTCCATCCCCAGGACCCGGCTGATACACTAGTCTGCCAGCTCATCCTGACTTATTACTTATCATCACACAAACAACACTGGCGCACACCGCTATTGTAAGTCATTTCGCCATGCAAAGCTATTGTTTTAGTTTCATCGCAATATTTAACGTGCTCTTTTATTCTAGGTCCGCAATGTTGCTTGAAAGCAATAATCTGGTGCTCGAGGACGTCTTGTTGAATGACCAATACCTCATCTCTCCAGCCGAAAGCATCTTCAACTTCGAACTACCGTCATCGGTCTTCCCAACGGACAGTGATTGGCCCAGTGATTTAGAAAACTATCTCAGTGATGCTAGAGTCAGTGATAACTCGGACGATTATTTCGCCGACAGTGCCTTTCCGTTTGATACCGCGGCCTTCGATAGGGGCATCGACGAGTATCTGTTAGAAGCTCTCAGCAGCGACCGGTCGAATGACGCGCACCAATCCGGCACAGAATCCTCGGACAGTGGAGACGATCTAGGAAGACTGTTCGTTCTCGGGACAGATTTGGACTCTACGTACGTGCAGGATTTAAACGACTACAGATCCGCTTCAAATGCCTGGAATAATCAGACAGAGAAGACGGAGCCGAAGCGGATTTTCGGCGAGCCGGAGTACTGCCGGGAGCTGCAAGCGTTCCGGTGTCCGGTGGCGGAGTGCGGCAAGTTGTACGCGAAGGCGTCGCACGTGCGCGCGCATTTGCGCCGGCACAGCGGCGAGAAGCCTTACCGGTGCACGTGGGCTGGGTGCGAGTGGCGGTTCGCGCGCTCCGACGAGCTGGCGCGGCACCGGCGCAGCCACTCCGGCGACAAGCCGTACGCGTGCCGGGAATGCAGCAAGAGGTTCGCGCGGTCAGACCACTTGGCGAAGCATGGAAAGGTCCACGCGCGCCGCGCTGCCGCCGCCGCCGCTGCCGTCGCCGCCAAACGCACAGCTTCGACGCACACGCATCGAGTGCGGCGGATTTTATGTTAATACAATTAAATGAAACGATTAATTCGGAGAAACGTGTTAATCTCTCTAGTTGCTATTCCGAAGACAGCGGCCGACAGCACATGCCGAAGCTATCGGCTGCGGCTGCCGCGGCATTACTGGATGAAGTATGGAAGCTCCGTTCGAAATAGCACCTTCAGGAACATTTTATGATAATCAAAAGTTCGGCCTACTGAAAGAACTAAATGATACTTTAAAAATAAATTGTAAAACAACGCGCGGGCGCGTTTATCTCTTTCTATTTATTGATTGATAGAGTGGATAGAGTCCTAAGTTAAATAAGTCAACTCATTAATTCTTAAGAGTAAGTAAGTACCTACTAATTTATAAGTGATAGATATTAAATGTAATGTAAATGTAAGTATGATTCTTATTTTAGTGTCTGTTTGACATTCACATGGAGCTTGATCAAGAATATAAAAGTTTTATGCGAGTTATTATTTTCTTTTCCATGCTCTGCCTTACCAAACATACCTACTTCTACTCCTTACCTAATCCTTCCTTCCAAAATGAACAAGGTATATGTATATGTACTTCATATTGGACTTAACTTGGACATTTCTCATTTCTTGTAGGTACTAACTAACGCCAGAAAATCGACCTACACTACACATTTATACTGGAGTTTCTTAGTAAATATTTAGAATAACCAATATAAGTTAGATCCCTTTTTAATAGGTAGCTGGATTTGCTGGCGATCGATAATCTTACATTACGTAGTCACAGAATAGCCATTTTAAACAATAGTAAGTATGTAAGTAGTAATCTAAGTATTTTGCGAGCTGACACGGCACTGCAATATAAAATTGCAAAGTCCAAAGTATCTAATCTAATACCAACCACTAACTCTAGCTGAGATTGATTCAGATTCAGATTCATGCAGCTTCAGATTCATGCAGCAGAGCTTCAGAATCAATCTCAGAAATTCAGAATCAATCCTGAAATTGTGCCTTTTTAAAGAAATGTGATAAACACTTTTTAAAGTACTTCGGAGACCACGCTAAATCGGTTACTCATATAGTTAGACAACCACATCAGGAGAACCTACCAGGGCCCCGAGTCCGCTAAATGAAAATCGTTTCAGTCGAGTCTCGATGGCATCTCAGTTGGATGGTTTCGGCCATTTCGTAGTCTGCTAACAGTTTTTAGTATGGAAAATCACAGTGGCAGTAGAATGACAGTTGAGTCTCGCTGGCATTACAATAGCTAAAAATTAGCAGACTTGGGGCCCAGTTGATTGCCTACCTCCATATCGAAAACTTTTATTCTGACACCAGGTTTCATGCGGTCTTCAGCGACTTGGTGTTTCCAGTCAGGCCAAAGTATGAAAAAGCACATAAAACGAAGGAAAGAAATGGGAGAAGATATCACTCACCAACGGAAACGGAAACTGATTCACCGGAAGAAAGTTCGTCTGTTTTCAATCTTCGCGCCAAAGATTCCATCGACAATCTGCCAAGGACAAATAAAGATGCGTTCATTTTATTGATTCATTAAAAATATTTTCTTCTATTTATGAATATTTTTGTTCCGGTAAAACAAAACATTTCTGTTAGGAAATAACATAGGTATATTAAATTATTTTAATAAATTTAAACTAAAATCAAAATATGAAAAGTCGTTGAACTTTCCTAAGCAGACATTTTTGTTGTCTATGGTAACATTTCTTTTTTGTCTATGGCCAACTATTACCCTACCAAATTCAGATGGCTTTCTTTGTCATACAGAAGCTGAAAAATATATAGACTTTTTAATTTAGTGTCATAATAAAATACACGACTCGACTCACACAAATAAAAATGGTGGTTCAATAGAGATATTTCTCTGACTCTGATGAAAATTACAGTAAATTGAAATAAGTTTCAACATCAAAAGTCCTACATTAGAAATAGAATAGATTTACAACAGCAGCACGAGAGTAGGGTTCAAATTGGTGCGTTTACGTGGTGCGATAACGAAAGTTGTGTTTGACAAATAACAGGTTGTTGGAGACACCGATTTCGCTGCAGTTTTGTATAATTTATGTGTTATTTTTACACCCTACAGTTTTGTTTACTAGTTATTTGTGCATACTTACGAAAGTGAACGAGCCAAGCCTGTTATCTGAGGAATGAACAGTGGAAACATCATCGATAGACCACGAAGGTAAAATGCTAGCTTGGTGACTTCTATTCAATCAGCATGTGACCCAAATCGGAGATTTCTCTTATTTGTGCTGCTCTTAAAAGCCTTATTCACCTTCAAGAGGTCTAGAAACACCAAGGGAAGACCTAACAGTCGAGGTAAACCCGAAATACCTTTGAGGAGAATGACAATTAGTGAGCTTGTCATGGTTGAATACAGCCTGTCCTCTTTGGAGTCCAGGTGCTTAGACCTCCTTAGCCAGTTGTTTTAGATATTTACAAGAACAAATCCTGAGACCTAGCCATTAGATGCAACTGGATGTGCTAAGAAATAGCAGCTGGAACCAGATTGAAAATTGAAATCAGTCATACCAAACGGCATAAACATGTACATTCCTGGGAGTACGTTGGCAGAGGATCTGACTGTAAGAGAGTGAGCCAGAAGTACCAGGGCGTCAGCAATAGCAAGGTGGAGGACAATGTCGCAGAATGGCACATGCTGAGAATCATCGATACATTGTGCAGGTCAGTAACTACATTATAACTTTGGCAAACATCGTCAAACCCATTAGTAGAGTATATCCAGGTCGCTCATGCACTTACATGTCCGAAAATACAGAAGAATTTAATTAATAGAATTAGGTTGTTTGTGAACTCTGATGATCCCTCCAGCCGATTTTAGCCATGGCAACCACTTGTACTCCTGATCAAGTTGGCTCTGATGCGCCCATAGTTAGCTATTGTAGCCAATAATGGCAGTAAACTCCCATGCACAGTACGGGCACTTGAATTTGCCATTGATATAAATTGTAGTTAATCTTGTGGACTCTATGTTGCACAGAACTGTAGAAGTTTTTGGAGTTGATGGCATCATTACATTTTCATAGGATCAGGTTCATAATTGATAGCAATTTTCTCTCATAAACAGATATTCACTGAAAAGTGGGCTGATTGATAATGGGGAGCTATTTTTAACTGTTTCTCTGCTAATTGGCTGCTAATGTATGCTTTTTGTGGCCTAGTTGATAAACAATCATCACAAATTGACAGTCTGACTTGATGTGAACTAGTAATTTCGAATGATAATATAAATGATGACCTAAATAGTCCCTTTTTCCTACTTTGAAGAATGCTTATTTATAAATTACATATTTGGATATTGGATATAGCTTCCTTGTTAATAATCTGCCTATAACTCAAGTTTATTTCAATTTAATGTGTGCTTGTATCAATAAGATAAATTAAGTGATTGATGATTCTGTTATCTTTATCAGCACTAATTTGTTTTATATCGATAAATAGTATCTGGAACAATAAACAATAATGTCTCTTCAGGTGTATTGATATAATTGAGTATCTAGGTAATACTAGTTTGCAGTCTACTACTAAGCAATCTATGAGCTATGTAGATACTTTATGTAAAGTCCAGATTAACTAAACTATCTAAAACAATTAGCATTGTTACCTATCAGATTTCCTAAGTTGGGTGTACTTCATACTACTGGACTTGAACCTTAATTTTTAGCGTCTACATGATCCAACAAGTTCCAAATTGTAAAGAATATTTTATTCTGCCTTTTTCTGAAACTGTTTCAATTTTAGTTATTTCTACTTAGGCATGGAAATGTCCAATACAGTATAGAATTTGAATGTGCTTGTTAATAAATCTCATAATGTTTTAGGTGTTTGTGGGCGCACTGTCTGCCCAATATGAGGCGTTATCAGTGGAAGCCTCAAAGCAGACCAGCTCTGAAGAGATAGTGTGCTGCATCTCCGACAAACTCAACTTGAATGATGGAAACGGAGGCCCTTATGAACTGGCAGAGGTATGTTAATTTGATTTTGTTTACATGGAATTGTACCATGAATATTCTAATTGTCTTGATATCTACTTGATTTACAGTAACATTAACACCTTACCTTACCTTAACAGCCACAACAGTCCACTGCTGGACATGGGCCTCCCCCGTATTGGGGGGTATTGCCACAACAAAGAAAAATGATTTTTCCTTTTTATCATAAATCTCAGAAAATCAAAACTACTGAACACATTCAAAAGAAAACTACTGAACTCATTTGAAGAATTAATCTTCCTTAGAAAACTACATTATCCCTTATTAACAGCTTTATTTTTCCCTAAAAAAAATTACCTACTTTATGAAGTGATAGATAATAAAGGTGAATAAATGAACAGGGCAGTAAAAAAAGAAAATAGGAATTTAAGGATATCCATAAGACTTAAACTGTGGCACAAGTTATCATGAAATATTAATATTCATGACCTTCATAGTTTGAAATGAGATGGATATGTTATGCCATGAGAGATTTATGCAGCACTGTTTGTTTATGATAGTTGTTTTGGCACTGGGCAAGTATTCTTGTGGGTGGAACAAATATCATAAATTGTCTAAGAAAATCTCTTGTGTTGAGTTGTGAATGGAATACATATTCATAAATTGTATTGTATTGTAACTGAGATATCTTTGTTAAGTTGTTAAAAAGATTACATTATTTACTAAGTATACTTAATATGTCATGAAAAAAGTATAGAGGTTTTTTTATGCCTACTAAAATACTACTGCAACTTTAACCCTTAGAAACTGAAAATTGCTGCACAGAAACAATAATAAAATTATTAACATCTAGCGGCCCATCCGTGGTTTCACCTGCTGCAACTCATTTTCCCATAGGAATAAGACATTTTCCCAGCATGTAATATTCATATAAATCTTCCTCTTAAATCACTCTATCTATTACAAAAATCTTCATCAAACTCCATTGTGTGGTTTAAGAGTTAGCAGTATTCATGACAGAGAAACACAAAAAGCAACTTTATTTTATTGATACTATCTATTGATTGATATAGGTACTTCCTTTGTAGACTGACCACAGTAAACTTAACTATAACAGACATAATAATATTGGCCTACTCATATTTCTAAGATACAGTTCTTTGCATACTTATCTACCAACAACATTTCCTTTACAATTACACCATAACAACTTTTCTTTATAATTAATCCACAATATTGTTGTCTTAGTCATCATTTTGCATCTTAACAAGGGTTTGTCATCAGTTGTCTTGATTTTTTGCGTATTCCACTCATTGCACTGACAATGAATCATCAAGGGATTGAATGTCAAGATCACTACTTCCTAGCCACCTGTCTTTAAACAGCTATTACGCTTACCCTGCCGACTCGATCCGATTCGGCATACATTTCTTGTAATCTATTGGGATTTTAATGCCCTCACAGTGCCATATTATTCTCACAAGTAAAAATAAGAAATAGAAAAAATGTCGTGCATTTCTGGTTGATGCATGAGATTTTTCCTTTTTTTATTTTCAATTACTTGTAATCTTGAGTTTATTCCGAGAATTTATTGTAATGAAATGACGCCTACCCCAGCACTGTATGACAATACGTGTCTTAAGGTGCAAGTTCGTTAGGTGCGGCTGCGGCCATGAAACTGACGCGTGCGGCCGATGCGGCTATAGTCGTAGTATGAAAGTAAATCGCGTACGGCCGCACGCGTTTGTCGCATTCCTCGAACGCGGCGCCATACACTTTAATAAAACAACTAAAGCCGCATCGGCCGCAACTTAGGAACTTGCACCTTTAGCCACCTGCATTAATTCATAATCACTCAATGAATGTGTTAAGGCACATACTTAGAATTGTTTTGTAGAGGACTTAGTATGTTTGATGACCTAGATTCTGCCCCACACTATAATACATTTTGTGCTTAATCTTTCCTCATGATAAAGATGAAACTTTGTAAAATAAAGTGTAAAACAGTTTAAAATATGGAGTCAAGAAATTCTCCCTTCTGTAAATAGTTTAACATAAAGGTCATGCAAAAGCATGTAGGTGATTATATGCAATTTAATGTAGGTTATTTCTGTCATGCACATAATAGTTATTTTCCTGTTGCAATTTTTCTGGTTAGAAACTGATGGGATATTATAAATTGCATATCAAATAAATAATCGCCTATCAATACATATTCATCATTTATATTTCTTTTTACATCAAATATCTTACTTCACTACAAATAAACTAAATGTTTAACAAAACATAAACTGCAGATAATTCGAAATTTTACATCAATATGACATAACTTTTTTCCTCATAATGCAATACAGATAAATTTATTTGTGTACAAAAATACTACATACATAGCATGAATAGTGACTGCACAGCAAATTTTCCATATTTCATAGCAAATAACTATCCCAGTCGCATATTAACCAGTAAACATACATAAGTAAACAAAAGTTTATAGGTCCGTTAGGTATAGCTAACCGAACCTGGCGCGAGCGCCAGGTTAGGTTAGGTTAGGTTAGAACTTTGACCACAACGCACGAGCCGAGCGAGCGGAGCGAGCGATGCCGCAGCGGCCGGCGATGTGCCAGATACGACACGCTATGCGCGTCATCACTTTAAAATATGATTATCGATGTGTATGATTAACGATGATGGTTCATCTCTTATAAAACTGCTGTAAATAATATAAAAATAGAAGCTATATTTAAAAGAAAAGAGTTAACAGGTATAATGTGCATTAATATTATTAGCTGTGCATTGATGAAAAAGCTTTGCTTTAGGAAAAATCGCTGTACGCTGCGAAAATAAATTGTAGTGTGTTTAGTGATATTTTGAGTTGAATATTTTGCTGTGCAATCAGTAATTTTGATGGGAATTTGGAACCTTATTGCATAGAAAAAGGATATTTTTTGATTTGCGTTTAAATACTACCCGTAACTGATTTCATGTTCCTTATGTTACATATTTATTTCAATTAATATTGACATGCCTTAGATTTTGACATTCCCGAGGAGGGTTGACGTCTGGTAGGCGGCCGGTCGTAAAATTCAGCCAAATCCTTTTGCAACACGATTTTGTGTTCAACGAAACGTATTGCGCCGACCCCAAGTAATTGGGATAAGGGCAGGAAGATGATGATGATGCCTTAGTTTTTGCTCCATTTTTTTCATGCTTTTCTCTAAGATGAACTTCGACAGACTCGGATAGAAAGTGTTATCTATCGTATTATCATAATGTCAATGGAAAGCTCTGGAATTCTAAGGCGCGTGCCACCGACGATGGAGACACTCGAATTGTAAAACTCCAGGACGGGTGTTGATAAACTGATAGGAGACAACTTTCCTCAAGGAAAGATCGAAATATGAAAAATAAAATACCGCATACAAAACTGCCGATCTGCATTGAGTTATTATGAGATGTAAAATATTTCTTTTGTCTCCTTTGGTAAAATTGTTACATAAAACAAGTCCATCCTCAGCTTTCTATTTCAGTAAAGTTTGCCGTTTCATGCGCGAGCAACTTTGCCACGAATAAAGCGTGAAAATTATTTGCAGTAAAGCAAGAGTAAAATAATGCGATGACAAAATTTTCTTCTGTTACGTATTATACGCGTACTAGTAGGTTAGAATTTCTATACAAAAAATTTTTGGGAGTTCCCGTGCGTGTTCCAGGTCGGTTCCGCTTTGGAAATTAATCTTTAGGCTTTTCTTTACCTATGCCGAACCGGGGCTTTGCTGGCCTACTTACAAAAAAAAATGGCAACCGTTTCAAAAATTTTTCACTGGGCAAAATTTTGTTATCTTGTAATAATTCAAAAATGGTAAGAGCTACAAATAACTATTGTATGAAAGATATGTTAAGCGTAAATTTCTGCATATGAATGTTATCAATAACTTTTTTATAATCCAATAGTTTGCGAGAAAAACGTAGCACAACATGGCAGTTTTTGCTGAAAACTCACAAATTCGAAAGTATAAAGTAAGTAGTGAAGTTGGGGATTAAGAGTCACTCGCTGTGTGGGTAGACCATGCTACAATACCCTGCCTGATATTTAGTAACAAGCTTTCCGCCCAGCGGTTTTACCCGCTGATATATTTTGAAGTAAACAAGTTAATTTTATACAAATTTTCGTCCTCTGTTTAACCACTTTAGGTGATGATTTTTTTGGAATCCTTTCTTGATATTAATTAAGATTATTCAAATAACCTCTGTGCAAAATTTCAGGGTCCTAGGTCCAGTAGTATTGCCTGTGCGTGGTATACAATTTGTATGAAAAAACCGGCCAAGAGCGTGTCAGACACGCCCACAAATAGGGTTTCGTAGTCAACGTTTAAATATCAGGTTTTTCAGCATTACAAACTTAATTTGTTGCTGGTTTGTTAGCAGCAGTATGATGACCAACCGCAAATAGAAAAACTCAATTTTTTCTGAAACCTTTAAGGGTACAATATCCGTTATAGTTTTCATTGTAACTTTAGATTGTAAGCTATATTCCATATTTATTTCAAATTTTTAGCGTTTATACTTTAGAAGTTACAGCTGGAACAAATTATGGGTCAAAAACGCCCTTTTTAAAAGCAAATATCTCGTGACAGAATCAATTTAGTGACTTTGTTTCAAAGAAACCTCACCTTAGTTTTAAAAGACCTATTCAACGATACCCTACTCAATATTACAGAAGAAAAAAAAATTTTTGCCCCCCTTTCACTTGTATGGGAGGGGGTCCAAAAAACATTTAAAATAATTTTTTCTTAACATTTCTATATTTGGGTCAACACGATCTATCTTCTCACCAAATTTAATGTCGATAGCTGTAAAACTGACGAAGATATGAGGGCGCGGCATACAGACAGACAGACAGACAGACAGACATGACGAAACTATAAGGGTTTCTAGTAGACTACGAAACCCTAAAAAGTAGAGTTTGTTCGTTGTTGCCACATTTTGTTCTTTTTTGCTATCCTAACAGGACCTTGGGTCAAAACTATTAAGGTGGTTCGTTACGTCATACAAACGAAAAACTGCACTTCAGTCGGGTTACACATGAGCTGTAGAGTTTCTTTTTAAAGAAACTTTATTCTGAATGATGAAGGCACACGTAAATTTGTCGCATAACTACTTATAGTTAAAGATAATCAGTATTTTCTGCACAATAAAATTAAACGTATTTATTGCAGCAGTAGCTCCATCTATTTTCGTAAAGTGGCGACTCGCTTTTTACGGGAAATCTGATGATTTAAAAATTCTTTTAGTGTTTTGCGACAATCTTATATACCCACGGGACTCCCCATCAAGTTTTTTAAACCGACTCTTGTCTCCTTTACATACATAACTCCATTGAATTTTTGTATGGAAAACGGAACGCCTTAAAGAACAGCCTCAAGGGATTGCAAAAAAATAAAAAGGTGGCAACTACGAACAAATTTAATATTTTTTTTACAAATTGTAAATCTATGCACAGGCAATACCACTGGACCTAGGTTCTTGAAATTTTGCGCAGAGGTTATTTTGGTTGGGTGAATTAACACCAGGAAAGGAATTTAAGAAAATCATCTCATAAGGTGGTAAAACTCAGGTGTAAATTGGCAAAAATTTCCTTGTTTACTTGAAAATATAGTAGTGGTAAAACCTCTGGGCAGAAAGCTTGTACTAAGTATCAGTCAGGATACCGTAGCAAGGTCTACCCACACAGTAAGTAATTCTTAATCCCCAACTTCACTACTTAATTCATATTTTAGATTTGGTGAGTTTTTAGAAAAATCTTCCATGTATTAAAGCGTTTTTTTCGCAAACTATTAGATTATAAAAAAAGTTATTAGAACAAGGTTGTGCAGAAATTTACGCGTAACATTTCTTCTATACAATGTTCATTTATAGCACTTACCAGTTTTGAATTATTACAAAATAACAAAATTTTGGCCAATAAAAAAAGTTAGAAATGGCTGCCATTTTTTTTTTGTCAGTATGCTAGCAAGACCCCGGCTCGAAATAGCTAAAGAATAGCCTAAAGATTCGTTTCCAAGGCGGGGCCAAACTTACAAATAAACTTACACGCGCGGGAACTCTCACTTAAGCGATCTTGCATACTATACGGGTCACTAGTATTTCAATGCCGATTCCTATCGGATTACTTTTCAAAAACTTACTCATCCATACCTTTACATCAATCTACTTTTAGTGGTACATTTTTCGATCCGAGAGTCCATGCATGCCGATTCCTATCGGATTACTTTTCAAAAATTTACTCATCCATACCTTTACATCAATCTACTTTTAGTTATAATTTTCGATCCGGCCTACCTTCGATAAAATGCGACTCTTTTCCACTGATGAGCAATGTTTTTTTTTTTAATTCCATCACCAGGTGGTGGGCGACATGGTCAGCGGCGAGTGTAAGGAGCGGCGACTGGGGCCCAATGAATCCCCCGTCGCCGTCATGCTGCTGTGGCCCAACAACAACTCCGGACAGTATTACAGGTAAGATACATATTGTTAGACTAGCACTTAGGAGTCCACAGGCCTCCCCAACTCCAGGCAGTAGGTATTGCAGGTAGGTTATATGTTGCACCAGCACTTAGCAATCTAAGGTCTCCCCCAGGATACTCCTCCCTCCTCACGTCGTATTCCTCAATACTGAAGGTCGGGATTTCCAAGCAACCGTGGCATCAGCTTTTGCTGGACGGTGTTTCGCCACTTGTTCCTGGTACAGGTAACTACGCCTCTCCAGGATGCTACGCCTGGTCAATCTCCTGTATTCGCTACCAGTCACACCAGCCGTCGTATTCGATTCTTCGAGTGGCTTACATCCGTCCACCTGGCCGAAAGACGTCCAGCACTTTCGACTCTATCGTCCATTCGTGCCATGACAGATGTGACTAGCCCAATTCTAGTATTACGTAGATGTAGTGTCCGTAGGCGAAGTCAGGTTGTTCTGGAGTAATCTGGAGGAAGGATCGGCAAGCTCAACGTGTAACGACCTCAACCTCAGACTTGGTGAATGTGCTTATGTGCCTATGTCCAGCAGTGGACGTGTCATGGCATGCAAGTAGCATGTAGACAAAGATGCTTAGTTTTCAAGAAGCTATTCAATTTCTCGTCTGCTGAATGATCAGCACATTCACAGTTGTTACAGGAAATAGGGAAACTATTTATAAATTCTACGCATATTTATTTTAATATACCTCTAGACGTTTTCATCTATTGGATTTTGCGTCTTAGATATTTCAGATCAATCAGTTTTAGAAGTTTCGTTGCGTCGTCCGGTTGCTTACGCCGATTGTAAGTCCAGTGTATTTTTCCCTTTAATCACTTGGTAGAAGAAATGTCTTTGTTGAAGGTCGAAAAGTTCAAAGTTCTAGCCGTGCGGTGTTAGCTTAGAATAGCATCACACTATATATTTTCCGTGGGTGTCGTAGGAAGCGACTAAGGGATTTAAGAGTTGATGTGTATTGCAATTTTAGGTGACAAGCTGACAAACTCGCTATAGTAATACACAGTCTTCTGAATGATCCTCAAACTTTTGTCAGACGTGGTGTAAATGTCCGTTTTTAGAGCCGTTTACGCTCTGCCTCGCAAGGGATATAGGCGTGATGTATGTATGTAAAAGTTCAAACAAATAACTAATGTACTTTCAATTAACTAAGAAAAGTTGTTTAGTAAACGGCGCGTTTAACTAATGGATATTTATGAACTCATTAGTGTCATACTCTGTCCGAGTTATGATAACTCTACTATCACTGTTGGTGCTATTTTCCGTATTTTTATAAACTGTTTTTACAATATAATTGAATATAAAAGATGATCACTAAATATAGCAAAAAGTGCACTATTAAATTAAACTTTATGCGCATACACATAAATAGTTGAAGCAAGCCGTAATTTTTTTATGGATGTCTCAAAGTGACGCTTTCTGAACATCGAATTTCTTAGAACTATAGCCAAGAGTCTAGTAGTCTAGTAGGCCGTGTGGTGCCGGCAAGGCCGTGTGGTGTCGGCAGAGTAGAATAGCACCCCCTCTCTTCCCGTGGGGGTCGTAAGAGGCGACCGAGAGATAAACCCGACCCAAACAGCCAGGGCCAACCGTATCCGCCACAAAAGCATTCCCAAGGAGGGTTGACGTCTGGTAGGCGGCCGGTCGTAAAATTCAGTTAAATCCTTTTGCAACTCCATTTTGTGTTCAACGAAACGTGTTGCGCCGACCCCAAGTAATTATGATAAGGGCAGGAAGATGATGTAGCTAAGAGTCTAGCAGACTTCGTGTCTACTAGATAAGTAACTGACCCCTTATCATTAGTTGGCTCATCGCAGCCGGTTAGTGAGTAAAGTACATAAAACATTACACATGTTTGACTAGCTACACTGTAATAAAATATGACTAAGGCGAGAAGGAAGATATAGTATTTCGGTATCATACTTTTTTTATTCACTGTCAGTCGGTCTTTAGTTTACATGTAAAAAGAACTACGAAACATCGTAGCATTTTGAGAAGATTAGGTATTGTAAAATCGTATTAAAATTCGCTTTTTCATTCACATATCTAAATAAAGACGTACTTTATCAAAATTTTGCAGTATTGGCCTAGGCACCGGTAGCTCAGTTGGTAGAGCAGTGAGACGGTACTCCACGGTACCGGGTTCAATTCCCAGCTAGCGCTGACATATTTTCATTTTGTTGTTTTCATTTTTGATTAGTTAGCATAGTTTTTGGTTAGTGCATAAAAATCCCAATCATCCCAATACTGATAATACATCATACAAATAAAACAAAAGATCGAAACTTATTCAGAAGGCTGTGTATCACTATAGTGACAGGTTGTCAGCCTGTTGCCTAAAACTACAGTACACATCGACTCTCAAAACCCTTAGTCGCTTCTTATGACACCCACGGGACAGATAAGGGGTGATGCTATTTTAAGCCGGCACCACACGGCAAAATATCGATAATATTTTTGCATAAACCGTGCACCGCGCTGTTATAATATAACAATACTAAATCCAGTTGCGTGTAATTATCTCAGTCCTACAATTACGGTACGAGATATAACCTTGATCACACACTTGCCGTCGACCTATTTGACGCGGACGCCACTCACCGACAACGCTGTTTGTATTTAACTATACAGGATGTAAAAAAAACAAGTGCGAATGAACTAGTACATGAAACTGAACAACTTTCCCAAGGAAACATAGGTCGAAATATGAAACAGAAATGTTGAACTTCTCAAACAAAATGTACCAGCCAACCGAGTCAATTTATATGGGTGGTCCCAATTTTATTTCGACGTATGGAGTTCAGTTTTGTATACCAGTTTGCCCCTTTAAATGTTTGCCACCCGCTACTAATCGTTTTCCCGTGGGAATAAGATGTTTACCCGGCACGTATTATACATACAAACCATCTTTTTGAATCACTTTAACTGTAAAAAAAACCCGCATCAAAATCGGTTGCGTAGTTATAGACGAAGCTAGCGGTGTCTATGTCAGACTACAGAGAAACGCAAAGCCGACTTCATGTTATATTATGTATTGATATTTAATATTTCTTATATCAACCAGAACATTTCAATGTTTCTATATTATGACTCATTAAATCGTTTACCGGTTATAATTGTTACGCACATGCAAATTTTACAACAGTTATCCTTATTAACCAGTATATTTACATAATTTTAAACTAATTATAGCCTAGCGTACCATTATATTGGATTTGCAGTACGTAAATTGACGTGAATCTAATTATGTAGCGTTTAAAAATGCATTAATATGTAACGACGAAAAGGCGGGAGTGTAGTGATTGGGGAATATGTTCATAATGATGATATGAGTCAGTCTTCCTGCTGCCACGATAACAGCTATCCGTCCTGCCAATCATACCAAAGCGTCGACTCGCCCGCGATGAGGGGAGCGCGCCGCAACCCACAAATATTTATCCTCTTCTCGGACATGACGCAAAAGTAATGAAAACGTCCCAAACTAAATATTTCCAACTCTTTGATCGCTATTTATAAATACTGTTTTCTCTTACAGGTTCTACTTGCGCGAAAAGATCCCCGACGAACCATGGATGGAGAACTTCTCCGTGGACCCTCAGCTGATAAAGGATTACTTCCAAAGGTTCCTTTACCAGCCCAAAGACCGGGAGTACCCAGATCTATGTCAGCTACCAGAACTCAACGAGCAAACCTTGCTAGACAACCTTCGAGCGAGGTTCGCCGCCGGCTACATCTACACATACGTCGGCTCCATACTCATAGCGCTCAACCCCTTCAAATTCTACCCGATCTACAATCCAAAATACGTCAAACTATACCAGAACAAACGGATCGGGTCTAGTCTACCGCCGCACATATTCGCCGTCGCCGACGCGGCGTACCACTGCATGTTAAGGGAACGGACGAACCAATGCATCGTTATAAGCGGAGAAAGTGGCTCAGGGAAGACGGAAAGCACGAACTTCCTTCTGCATCACCTCACAGCGCTCAGCCAAAAGGGATCGCACGGTTCCGGAGTAGAACAGACCATACTCAGCGCTGGACCGGTCTTAGAAGCGTTCGGAAACGCCAAAACCGCTCACAATAATAACTCCAGTCGGTTTGGCAAATTCATACAAGTGAACTACAAGGAAAATGGAATGGTGCACGGTGCGGTCGTCCAAAAGTATCTGTTAGAGAAATCCAGAATATGTAGTCAGGGTCGCAACGAACGAAACTATCATGTGTTCTATTATTTACTCGCGGGTGCTTCGGAGCAAGAAAGAGAACAGTTACATCTTCTCAGTGTGGACAAATATAACTATCTATCGCGTACGGGGTGCAGTGTGGTGCCGGGAGTGGATGAACAGTATGAGTTCTCGAGGCTCAAGCAGTCTATGGAGATGGTCGGGTTTACAATGGACAAGCAGAGGCGGCTGTTCGCTGTGCTATCTGCGGTGCTGCTTTTAGGTAAGTTTAGAGTGTATCAGCTTTTTACACCCATATAAATTATTTTCTTGATATTTTCTTTTGCCGAAACAAGTTAGTGACATCTCAAGCATATTTCTGGATGTAAACAAAAATGTCATAGCCTGAGCCTCTCTCTAGTATTGCCATACCCACCACACTTGGCAGGCAGCCTGGCAAAAGTGCATTGCAGAATGTTGCATTCTGAAAAACATATTACACTTAACCCAATCACTGGATGCAAAAATCCATTAGACACTAAGGCTTTCCCCAACTTGGGGTGATGATATTATAAGCCGGCATCACAGGGCAGAACTATATTAACTTCAAATTATGTCATAAAAGTTTAGTTTCACAGTAAACAGATGTAAACAACACATGTAGTTAAATAGCAACTTTTTAGTATCCGAACTTGGCGTGATTCCACATACGTAAGAAAAAAATGTAAACAAACACGAGTTTGTTTATATTTGAGGTATTACTACTACTACATGAGTCATTGCAGAACGGAAGTACAGACAACTCAGATTTTTTTCTAGCTAAATCTGCCATTTTCTAAGAATCTAAGCAAGAATATTTTTAACATGACTATTATTGTAATAGAAATGTTATCTATTTACTGATAAAAGCGATTATCTTGATAAGACACAGAATTCTAAAGTTCATTGAAGAATGTAGTGATAAAACTTGTAGGCAAACCAGTTTATTGACCTCATATACAAGTATGTCGAAAAAGATAAACGCTATCGCTATCACTAAACACTTGTGTATTATTATTTAGGCTTTGTTACGATTCTAAACTACCATATTCAAACTTGACCTATAAACGAAAGATGGTTTATTTTGTTTTTTGGGATGCTTACACTCACATTTTATAATGTATACTCATAAAACAAATGTCCTAACTGAATAACTCAATGATTCAGGAACACAGAGCCTAAACTAAGTAAGTCTAAAAGTTGAGCAGTATGTTTATTTTGCGTTCAACACAAAAATCCACTAAAAAAGGATTTTGAGAATTTCAACCCCAGGAAAGTAAAAAAGTGGTTAGAAATGTGTAGCATAGACGAAAAATTTACGACCTTTTAGGCCACGTCTCAAAATTTATCGACGGCGGTTAAACCGGACAAAATCTAATAAAAGATACAATATTTTTGTTTTTCTGAGGCATTAACTCAAAATCTTTCCCTTTACAGGCAATGTGGAATTCCAACCGCAGCGAAAATCCTACCATCACGACGAAGCCGTCGGCGTAAGGAACCCAGAAGTGGTGTCACTTATATCATCCCTATTGAGGGTGAAGCAAGAGACACTGCTAGCGGCCCTCACATCCAAGAGGGCCAGGGCTTCCGGAGAAACGCTGGTCATCAACTACAGGTAACTTAGCAGGCAATGCAAGATGTTGCATTCACAGGGAATTCACTGGATAGATATGTCTGACGTACATTAATATCCACAACTTACACTGCTTCTTCTTCATTCGTGTCGTCTGGTTCAAAAATCCTACCATCACGACGAAGCCGTCGGCGTAAGGAACCCAGAAGTGGTGTCACTTATATCATCCCTATTGAGGGTGAAGCAAGAGACACTACTAGCGGCCCTCACATCCAAGAGGGCTAGGGCTTCGGGAGAAACACTGGTCATCAACTACAGGTAACTTGGCAGGCTGGTTGGCGAGCGCAGTGCAAGATGTTGCATTCACAGGGAATTCACTGGATAGATATCTGACGTACATTAACAGCCACAACGTACACTGCTGAACATGGGCCTCTCTTTACAACGTAGCCGTAGGTGTACGGAACCCAGAAGTGGTGTCACTTATATCATCCCTATTGAGGGTAAAGCAAGAGACACTACTAGCGGCCCTCACATCCAAGAGGGCTAGGGCTTCTGGAGAAACACTGGTCATAAATTACAGGTAATAAATAGAAAACGATAAAATTGAAAAATTCATTAGCGACCGCCGATACTTGAACCCGGGACCGTGGAGCACCGTCCCACCGTCCCGTCTACCAACTGAGCCACGGGCGCCTGGCGGACCCTGATGAATCTTATAACCTCTTGATGCTCGTCTTGAAGCGACGATGAAGCGACATCTAGTAGTAGTTTTACAACTAAACACTTTGGTTAGTACACATTACAGTAGAAATTCAAACCATATTAAAATTAAAATATCAATGTATATCCCAATGTATTGGGATTTTAATGCACTCACAGTGCTATATTAGTCTCATAAATCGAAAATGAGAAAATACTACAGGTAACTTTGCTGGCTGGTTGGCAAGCGCAGTGCAAGATGTTGCATTCACAGGGAATTCACTGGATACATATCTGGCGTACATTAACAGCCACAACAAATACTACTGAACATGAGCCTCTCTTTACAACGTAGCAAAAGACGAAACCCAGAAGTGGTGTCACTTATATCATCCCTATTGAGGGTAAAGCAAGAGACACTACTAGCGGCCCTCACATCCAAGAGGGCTAGGGCTTCGGGAGAAACACTGGTCATCAACTACAGGTAACTTGGCAGGCTGGTTGGCGAGCGCAGTGCAAGATGTTGCATTCACAGGGAATTCACTGGATACAGATCTGACGTACATTAACAGCCACAACGTACACTATTGAACATGGGCCTCTCTTTACAACGTAGCCGTAGGTGTAAGGAACCCAGAAGTGGTGTCGCTTATATCATCCCTATTGAGGGTGAAGCAAGAGACTCTACTAGCGGCCCTCACATCCAAGAGGGCTAGGGCTTCGGGAGAAACACTGGTCATCAACTACAGGTAACTTAGCAGTCGGGTTGGCGAGCGCGGTGCAAGATATTGCATTCACAGGGCACGCTGTTGCACCTAATCAATTGCCAAAAAGACAGCCATCATCATCTTGTTTTATACCAACACAAGAATCTTGTTGCAATAGGATTTGATCTAGTCTCTTTAGGAATAATAATGTTGACCATGCTAGGCAGTTATTCGGCCTAAGGCAAAAACTCTGCGTCGTCTTTTGAACCCTGAGTAAACTAGGGTGGCAATATTATTTGCCAACACTGACAGTTCCCAGTGTACACCCTTAAATTTCGGTTATCATGTTTCACCTAATTTAATAAACGGCTGCCTGCGACGCAGAAGTTTCCGGGTTCAATTCCCGGTGGGGTCACTCACAAAATTAATGTTTATCATTTTGTGAATTTGTTCCCAGTCTGGTTAGGACATTGCAGGCTGAACCACCTGATTGTCCGAAAAGCAAGATGGTTCCGTGCTTCGGATGGGCACGTTGAGCCGTCGGTCCCGGTTGCTGTCTATGATGGCGGTTGTCACACAACCAAGTCAGAGGCCTGCTACTTGCAGTAGGCGGTTGAAAAACTCTGACACCAGGGTTCATCGGGTCGTTAAATGACTTGGTGCCCCACTTGAAGAAGAAGAAAACCTAATTTATTTATTTTTTCCTTGCAGATTGCCAGAAGCGATTGCGACTCGGGATGCTATGGCAAAATGTCTATACGGGGCGCTGTTCGACTGGATAGTCATGCAAGTCAACCACGCGCTGCTGTCCAAGAAAGATACGCTGCGGGACCATCAGGGGCACAGCATAGGTGAGAATGAGGACATATATTAACATCCTATTCATAATCTAAACGCTGAACCTCACCGTTCTTTAAAAACTTTTCGTACAACATGACATTATTTTTTAGAATAGATACCAATTTGACAACATTATTGTTGAGATCCTGCTCAAATGTCAGATAATATGATAGAGAGGCAAACAATAACGTTGCCAATTCGGAATCCGTTCTTTATCTGCGCAAGTTTTACTGCATTTTATTGTTTTACGGGAATTCAATTTCTTCGAATAACACGTGATGATTCGACACGAATCTGCGTTTTTCAAAATGACCTTCAAAGCTTGCTATCGATAATTTTATTGCATGAAAATCGGATGCAATAGATATCCATATTTTATAAGTATTCCTTCCTGTCTGTTTGTTGGCTAAGTGCCATTGAAATGTTTACTTTTCAATCCGTTCTCAATATTTCAAATGCATCCAAAATGTATTTGTTTGTATATTTTAATAATAAATCGCTTTAAGGTGACCTTTCAACCACATTTTTAGAATCAGAAATACCGTCACGTTCCTATAACGTCAACCCTCTTTGGGAATGCTATTGTAGATGGTATCACCGCCACCATGCGGTTGACATAGTCGACAGATAGTCAGCCGAGGTCATTAACTCTACATCGCCTTTTACGAAACACCCTGAGTGGACTAGGGGTGGCAGTATTCTTAGCCGCTACCACGTTTCTTATTGAGCGAAATTAAATCCGTAGTTTTGAATCTATGACTCAAATCGAACTTAATCTCCTTTCAGGGGTACTCGACATTTTCGGGTTCGAGGACTTCGGCCCGAACAACAGTTTCGAGCAGCTCTGCATCAACTACGCCAACGAACACCTACAGTACTACTTCAACCAGCACGTGTTCAAATATGAACAAGAGGAATATCGGCGTGAGGGCATCCGCTGGACGGATATTGGGTTCTCGGACAACACAGGGTGCCTGCAGCTCATCGAGGGGAAGCCTGGCGGGCTGCTGTGTGTACTCGACGACCAGTGCAAGTCAGTATTCAGCCGGTTATTCATTAGGAAACATTTTTGGCACAAAGTTCCGAAACATTGTATAAATACAAAAGATTCCAATAAATATTCCTTATGAGGACGCATTTTAAACAATGTTTCGGAATAAAGTTTCCAATGAAAAAGCGTCCTCATTGGGAACTATCCAGGAACACTACTCCCACGTACTCGGATTGCGAGCGAACCGAGCCACACTGCTCCCACCTACTCGGATTGCGAGCGAAGCAAGCCACACTGCTCCCACCTACTCGGATTGCGAGCGAAGCAAGCCACACTGCTCCCACCTACTCGGATTGCGAGCGAAGCAAGCCACACTGCTCCCACCTACTCGGATTGCGAGCGAAGCGAGCCACACTGCTCCCACCTACTCGGATCGCGAGCGAAGCGAGCCGTACTGCTCCCACCTACTCGGATTGCGAGCGAAGCGAGCCACACTGCTCCCACCTACTCGGATTGCGAGCGAAGCGAGCCACACTGCTCCCACCTACTCGGATTGCGATCGAAGCGGTATTTCTCCCACCTACTCGGATTGCGAGCGAAGCGAGCCACTGCTCCCACCTGCTCGGATTGCGAGCGAAGCGAGTACCTGCTCCCACCTACTCGGATTGCGATCGAAGCGAGCCACACTGCTCCCACCTACTCGGATTGCGAGCGAAGCGAGCCACACTGCTCCCACCTACTCGGATTGCGATCGAAGCGAGCCACACTGCTCCCACCTACTCGGATTGCGAGCGAAGCGAGCCACACTGCTCCCACCTACTCGGATTGCGAGCGAAGCGAGCCACACTGCTCCCACCTACTCGGATTGCGAGCGAAGCGAGCCACACTGCTCCCACCTACTCGGATTGCGAGCGAAGCGAGCCACACACACCGCTTCACACCAATGCATTGTTGTTTACTCTTGTTGAAAAGGAAGTAGAGAAACAAATATTACTGAAATGTTCCCAAATGGATACACGCCTATAAACAAATTACCTATTCTTGTTTCAGTTTCCCGTGGGCGACCAATGAAACTCTCCTACAGAAGTTCAACTCGGTGCACGAAGACAACCAGTTCTACGAGAAACCTGCCAGAAGAGAAGCTGCGTTTATAGTCAAACATTACGCTGGGAAGGTTAAATACCAGGTGAGGATTTTTTGCTTATCATCACCATCATCAGTCCACATATACCTATATAAGGTCCTATTAAATTCACTGCAAATATTTTAGGGGCATATCAAATAAAATATAAGCATGTACAGACATTAACGGAATTCCATATAGACTTGACAGAGACATGCACATGAGCTTTAATTCTAAAGTCGTTTGAAGCCAAACACTACTCACACATACAAAGAATGGGCGTAGTAAACCAATTGTAGCAAAAGAATAAGATGACTCATCAAACACGATCTAATAATGACTAACAGTGAAATGGGTAACAAAATTTCGCATTTGATGCTAAATGTTCGCGTGGCCCATTGGTTATGACAGTGGACTTATGGTCAGGGGGGTTATGGTTCGAATCCTCATGGGTCAATTCTTTTTTATTATTTATTTTACTATAAGAATTTTTATCGTAATTAAACCAAACTAAAGACACGTGTTATGTGAAATTTTCCACCTTGACCTTTGACTACATAAAATGATGATTGACCTCTGAGGATTTTAAAGCTTTTTTAAACATTTTAAGTAACAGAGTATTTTTTATTTTGAAATAATATTATTTTCACGGCTTAAAATAGCATCACACTATTTCTATCCGAGGATATCGTAAAAGGAAGCAGTGTGCAGCGATCTTCAGCGTCATTCTATGTCGTAGGTTTTTGATAAAACTAGGTTTTTGTCCAAAAAACTAGGCTCTTGAGATAACAAAATTTTAACTTATGTTTTGCCAAACTTTTTATCATAAACCTAAACCAAATCAGGTGCTTTATCGAAGACCGGGATATGACTACATTACATTAATGTTTTATGCAGTAATTTTAACATATTTTATCCTAAACTACTTCAGGTTCATGATCGGAAACCTATATTGTTATAATTTTTTTATCAAAATCCTAAACTAATTAATGTTCATCATAAAATTTAATTTTACTTTTGTTATCTACTGGTCTTTGGTTTTTGGTCAAAAACCTGGTTTGATTAACATCGCTGCGACATATAGCATTAACGTCTCCCGTTATCGTAGCGGTTGTTCAGTGACTTTGAATTTAAAGCGGTTGTATTAAGAGTGAGTATCGAGGAGCGCGCGTTGATTCGCAAGTGTGTGAATAAGATGTAAACACAACGTGTAAACGATTTTAAAAGTGCATAACTTCCGCGTGCCTATATCCACTTAAAATTCCGACTGTACTAGGCAAATTTTTAAAGAAATCTACACGCTAGTTTTCGAGAAAATTGCATTTAACTAAAAAAAACACAAAACGAAAAAAGTACACCCTGTTTGTCCTAGAAACACACACTTCGATGAATTTAAATTACGCGCCAAAAAAATGGTGCTGTGATTGGTTGGATGTTAGTGTGCGTGCCGTGTAAGAGAATCCTGTCTACGTGGCGGAACGTCAGTCGGGTCAGTCAAAATCTGTTTACATAATTAATTAAAAAGTTTGTTTGAAAATGAAAAATAAAAAATCTAACGTGTAGATTTTTTTAAAATGCCTTAGATGTTTTTCTTATACATATTTACGCATGCCCTTACAATATTTGCAGTGAATTTAATAGGACCTTATATATAGGATGCAATTTTATTAGTGGCGGATCCGTTAAGGGTGTGTTCTGTCAATGAAACTGAACAACTTTCCCCAAGGAACATAGGTCAAAATACGAAAAAAATAGGTCTTGGTGTGTTGGCCGGCCGGGTCAATTTGTATGGGAGGGCCAAAGTTTTTTTCATATTTCGTCCTATGTTCCTTTGGGAAAGTTGTTCAGTTTCATTGACAGAACACACCCTTAACGGATCCGCCACGAATAAAATTACACCCTATATAGGCTTCTTCTCTATTTCGCTACTCCTCACGGTCCTGTGCTACTATTATCCATTGAGATCTGGTTTTGCTTATACTAGGCATAAAAGCAGGATAGTTTATTAACTGTGGACGCGCCTAATATTAAATATTTCCATTATATTTTGTTTCAGGTGACAGTGATGCGAGAGAAGAATCTGGACCTTATGAGACAGGACATCGTGAGCGTGCTGAAGAATTCCTCGCTCGCCTTCGTGCGGGAGTTGGTCGGGGTTGACCCGGTCGCCGTGTTCAGATGGGCTATTGTCAGGGCATTTTTCAGGTAAGTTTTTGATCTTATTCTTCATCGAGTGGGACACCAAGTCGTCCAACGACTCGATGAACCCAAATTTTCGATTGGAGTCTCATCACATCATCTAAAATAATCTAAATTTAATACCCGGTTCTCAAATCAGTTTGCGAACTAAATTGTAAGCGCTATGCATAGTAGCGGTCACGATAAAGCAATGAGGCAGCAAACTAGGGAGCGAATGGCGCTTTCCTTCCTGCTGTTTTTTTCGCCGATATTGTGGCAATGTCAATATGGACCTTATGAGACAAGATATCGTGAGCGTGCTGAAGAATTCCTCGCTCGCGTTCGTGCGAGAGTTGGTCGGGGTGGATCCGGTCGCCGTGTTGAGATGGGCTATAGTCAGGGCATTTTTCAGGTAAGTTTTTGATCATCGAGTGGGGCACCAAGTCGTCCAACGACCCGATGAACCTGAGTTTCTGATAGAGTCTCATCACATCATCTAAAATAATCTAAATTTATTAACTGGTTCTCAAATCAGCTTGCGCACCACGTACGATCATCTTCGAGTATTTAAATAGTTAAGGAAATAAATTGTAAGCGCTATGTATTGTATGATGCCTGGTTCGCTGGTCTCGCAAACAAAAGGCAAAAACGATATCTAAACATGCATGTGCCAGTCTCCAATTCCACCTTTATTTGTAGAGCGTGCGGAAAGTCATGCCGCTTCCGTATCGGCTAATTATACAGCCATGAAAAATCTTGCCTCAGACACTGAATAAATCGTCTGTCATAGACGTATGAGGCCAATGATGATGATGTATAGTAGCGGTCACGATAAAACAATGAGGCAGCAAACTAGGGAGCGAATGGCGTTTTCCTCCCTGCTTTTTTTTTCGCCGATATTGTTGCAATGTCAATATGGACCTTATGAGACAAGACATCGTGAGCGTGCTGAAGAATTCCTCGCTCGCCTTCGTGCGAGAGTTGGTCGGTGTAGATCCGGTCGCCGTGTTCAGATGGGCTATTGTCAGGGCATTTTTCAGGTATGTGAGCCGATAATTTGATCATCATTTTCTTGACGGCTGATGTGGCTCAGTGGTCAATACGACTGCCTACGACGCAAAAGGTCCCGATGGGGTCACTCACAAAGTTGAACTTGTACCCAGTCGTCAAGACATTGCAGGCTGAACCACCTGACTGTCCGAAATACAAGATGGTTCCGTGCTTCGGAGGCTTCATCGCTGGCTGTTTATTATCACTTAGACCACAACTATGTCAGAGGCCTGCTACTTGCAGTAAGTGGGTGAAAAAACTGACACCAGGGTTCATCGGATCGTTATCGGATTAACGACAATAACTAACAAGAATCAGTAAAACCTTGGGAAATCTGTGCGTTTTAGTTATGTATGCCGAAATTGCTAAAAGTGGCTAATTTTAGCAATTTTTATCTATTTTATTAGATTTAAATATTCCTTGTGGTTAGTTATTGTCGGTAATTCAGACATTGGCCTCCGGATGACCAGCGTGTTCAGCCAGGGTTTTTCTTCCTGTTAGGGGTCGCCACTATTCTGACGTTTTGCCTTAAGCTATTTCTGTCCTTTTCTTAACTTATTTAACGGAAAGTGACAGCACTAATTTAGGATAATTTAAGAGAATCTTTATATCGAATTTACCTCATTGTCTACCAATGTTTGCAGAGGTTACTTCGCGTTCCAAGAGGCGGGCCGTCGTCACCGCGTGCAGCGCGCGGACGGCGCCACGCGCATCCCGCGCGCCTCCATACACTGCCCCAACGATAGTATCATCAGGTGAGCACGCAAAACTCATACAAATATATGGCTTTTCACTTGTATTCCGACATGATGAAAGGGGTCGTTACCAGGTCGTCTCACTCGCAACTCGTCCCACGTAAGACACTTGTCCCATTCGCAATTTTTAAATCCCTTTGAAATGACAATCAATCTTATATTTTTATTTAGAAGTCACAACATTTGACTATCTATTAGTAATATATTATGCCTAAACAGCTGAACTGATTTTGATTAAATTTGTAAAGAGTTGAACTGATTGTCGGACTTTAGGTTTAACTTAGTGGGACAAGTAGCGAATGGGACAATTTGCGAATGGGTCAAGTTTCGAATGGGACGACCTGCAAACGACCCATAAAAGGGTAGGATGAATTTTTCAAGGAAAAGTGAGAAACTTTGCTTTTGCAAGTCTTGTCTCGATACCAAACACTTTATATATGTGGCCAAAGCTACATGTATGCAATAATATAATAATTGCTTCTAATATTATGATATTTATCAGTTTGCCGTTTGCATTCAACCACTAACGTGTTTGCAGACTGTTCTTTTATTAACAAGGTCATGAGTGCCTCGATAATTTTATTGTATCTTATTCCCTGCACTGAAAATGGAACTACATAATATACAGGGAGATACCGAACGGAACGACCGACTTTCTCAAAAATACTAAGCTCATCAGATCTAACTAAACAACTTTCCCCAAAGAACATATTTTCTAACAGAAAATACCTCCCACAGAAAATTGCTTGGTCAGCTGATTATTTTTGGGAGATATTTTATTTATATTTTTACATCTGCTTCTTACTCCTTCGGGAAAGTAGCTTTATTTGTCCTGTATAGCTTATCATTTACGATAAGGTTGGTCGTGCGGTAGTGCCCTCAGTTTCGTGAATTCTTGAATTTCCTAATTTTCCGTGCAGGAGATGTCAAACAGTTGATACGGCACATTCATTAAATGGTGCTACATTAACTACCTGGCCTGTTTTACAAAGCCACACACAGTTGTTGGCAATTCTGGGTTCACATTATTTTAACTTACCTTAAAATAGTGGTTAACACTTGCCGTCAAAAAGGTTTAGAAAGGGGTAGGAGATGATTGCGACTAAAAATGACTTAAAATTTTACACAAAATGTGCTTTATCTGTCAAAATAAGGCAATGATGAAAACAATGGTGACGAAATTGACTAGACATAGCGAATAACCTGTTGAAATAAAATGACAGGAGATATTTCCTATCCTTTTCTAACAGAATTTGATAGAAAGTGACAACACTAATTTAAGATAAGCCAAAAGAATGTGTATCCCGAATTGCCAGCACAATCTTATAAAACCAAATTGCTTGTAGCTTTATAAATCCATGTCTCAAATCCTTGAAGCTTGACTGTAACGTGACGTAACGAAATGTGTCTCTTGGTCTGCTCAGCCAACTGGTGACAGTGTCGTCTATAAACCTCGCAATCAACCGCATTGCGTAAGTCGCCGCCCCCAGGGCCATACCGCATGCTTCTATGTGCACACTGCATGGAACACCCATGTGTATTTTGTATTCTTACTACGTCATCACTTCGATCTAAGGCTGTGTTTAGTAGTGTTAGATCGCACTTTTACAATTTATCAGATCTTCTATTCTTGTTATTTTCATAGGCAATTAAAAGTCTGTAATATTAAGCACTTCTTAGCATTTTTGGCTGCAAATAAAAAGATGGCAATATTGGTCTCATTATCATTATATCCTCACACATTTTAACCTAATCACAAAGAAGAAGTTCATTAATTTTTCGAAACTGAAAATGACAATGTAACCAAACTAGCAATTACTGTGCACCATTGGTTAAGTACTGGTTATGGTTGAATATTTTAAGCAACATCGGAACAATTTAGAAACTAAACACAGCCTCTTAGTCTTAATATCTCGCTATTAGAAAATTCTGTATTTACTTTAAACTTTACTATTAGAACCGTACACTTCGCAGGCACCAGCCTTGCATGTTCACATGTTCTGTTTAAGTTCTTTATTTGATTTAAATTTTACCCTATTCCTTTCTCGCGTCGTAAGATCGCCTCACAGAGTCGGTCACAAGGCGCGCGAGACTAGTAAACAGCTGACGCCGCCCGCCGCGCGCGTAGCGGGGAAGGGGAAAAACTACAGGATCGCAGAGACGCGCACGCGCCGCCTGGACCGGGAAAGAGACGAGAGATTCGACGACACAGATGTGATGCAGCGCGCCAGCCAGATCGTCATGTATGTCGCCGCGACGGTCTTATCACGCCTTCTCTGTCTCGCACCGGGCGCTCGTCAAACAAACTCGTTACGATTGGAATGGGGCGTATATTACGACTGATTTTGACAGTCTGTTCCGGCATCAATAGATGTCGCTGTCCTGTAAACACGACAACAGTCATAGTTTGCCATCTACAGATATGATATGATACAGTACTTTTACGAATATTTCCAATATTATATTCTTTTATAGACAATTTTTATCATTTAAACATTATTTTGAGTTAGCAATCATGCGCATGTAGTTAAGTATAATCATTTCAAATTTCAATAGGTGTCTAAATATCTGAAGATATTTCAAGGGCTGAAACCAGTCCATGAAACTACAACTTTCTCTAAGGAACATAAGTCTGGGAAATGGATGGATGGTTCTTATACAGAATAGTTCGGCAAATTATTATACAGAAAGTTATAAACACATTTTGTATGGGAGCATCATAGACTTTTCTAACATTTAGACTGATCCTTTGAGAAGTTGCTCAAATCTGCAGGATGTCCGGATGGTTTACACCCTGAAGTATCTTCAGTATTTTTTACACCCTTCATTTAGGGTACCGTGTTCTCATTCCAAGTGTTAACGTTTGTTTCGTTCATTGTTTGATGAGCCGACGGGTCTGGTTGGGTCTTCTCTTTGGGTTCTGTACTCTACGGTGGTGGCTATTGGGTCTAATTTTCCGTGCATTTCTTTATATTGTGTTAATTATGTGGTTCTGTCCATTATTTGTATTATGTTTATTGAATCTCTTCTATGTTATTGTATTTTTGTATATTTTGTGGGTCATTTGTAGATATTTTTTTCTATAATAGTTGTTTGAAGAAAGCTTTTGCGAATGGTATGTATCTAAGCTTGAATACCATTTGCAAAAACTGAGTTTTCGTTCATATCTTTGTAGATATTTAAAAGCTGCAGCCTAAGCTGTTTTATTAAATAAATCGCAATATTTCGTTATATTTTTTTTATGCTTTACGTAAATATATTTTTAAAGCAAGCTTGTTGCGATTTTTACAAAACACAAGTTCTACTCGCATGTTTATACAAAGCCTACACAACTATTTTCCTTCGGTGGCCGGTTTCGATCACTCTTCTACCAGTTTCTAGACTTGCCTTGATTTTAACAGGAAGAACAAGTCGTTCAGGCCCCGGGAGCGCGCGAAGAAAGGCCTGAAGAACTTGCAGAGTGTAAAGACGTTGGCAGGAAGGACGGCCGCGCCGACCGGGAAGCGAAAACAGCCGTTGACGGTCGCGGCACAGTTCCAGCACTCGCTGGCACAGCTGATGGAGACTCTGAATCAGGCCAATCCATTCTTTATCAGGTTTGTTCATGTTTTATTTCTCCTTGTATATGGATATTTCCAGGATTGCACAGGATTGTCTTTGCGAGGAGCCGTTGGATGCGGTCGACTCAAAAATGTATCAATAGTGGCACATATACTTAATGTACTTTCAATAATGTATAGGGGCTGATGATCATAATGAAATGATAATCTGTCCTTGCAATAATAATGAGTTTGAATGAAATGGCGAAAGACGTGACAATGACAATACCAAATTGATGTTCATTGCAGTTATTAGAAATTGAATGCATCTTTCATAAATCTTATATGGATTGGGATACGCCATTGTATTATTCCATTTTGAGACAGTTGCAAGTGCAAACAGCCTGTCACTCAGTCTGCTCGAGAGTTTATATAGGGTGAAATTTTACTAGTGACCGATAGCAAAAACTCAGAACCGGCTAGTGATAAGGAACAACTTTCTCCAAAGAACATAGGCCGAAATACGAAAAAAAATTTGGACCTCCCATAGTAACTGAAATCAGCTGATCGGCAAGTTTGTATGGGAGGTCCAAAAAATTTTGTCGTATATCGACCTATGTTCCTTGGGGAAAGTTGTTCCTTATCACTAGCCGGTTCTGAATTTTCGCTATCGGTCACTAGTAAAATTTCACCCTATATAAATGAGGAGTAAAACTGGGAACTTGGGTGCCATTCTCGACTGTGCCCTTTTTCTGTGACTAGCCGAAAATTTAGATACAGTGACGCCTAATGAGTCAGCCAACTGTAATGAGCTGAGTTTTCCTACCAATGTAAACTCTTCTATAATAATTCCTTTTTTTCCAACAGATGCATAAAATCGAACAGCGATAAAGTGCCGAACGTTTTCGACGAGGAGACCGTCCAAAGACAGCTGCGTTACACGGGGATGCTGGAAACCGTCCGCATCCGGCAAGCCGGGTACAACGTGCGGCTGACTTATGAGGAGTTCATACAGTTGTACAGGTAAGGATTCTATCTTAGAGCATATACAGGGTGTTAGGGATTGTGTACCGAAAACTTTGCAGGCATGATCAGACCATCAAACTGGACCACTTTTACTATGGAGCCAATGGTGGGAAACGAAATAAAATTTCTGACCACCCATACAAAATTCACGATCAGCTGACTGACTTTGTATGGGAGGACCGAAATTTTTTTTCGTTTCCCACCATTGGCTCCATAGTAAAAGTTCTTCAGTTTCATGGTCTGAGCACGCCTGCAAAGTTTTCGTTACATCGTCCCTAACACCCCGTATACTATACTCTTTATTTGTATATTATATAAGCCAGCTATTAAGTGCGCATATCGTCCCGCGCCGTACAGTCTAAACGCAAGCAGTTGCTCCCTAGATATATACGTCAAATTACTTAGGATTTGATGGGCCTTACAAAAAAAATTCTTAATAAATTAATGAATGAATGATACTCTTCGAGGTATCGATATTTGTCTTACTTTAACATTGTTCCTATTTACAGGATACTGCTGCCGAAAGGACTGCTGTCGTCGCAGAGTGATGTCAGGCACTTTTTGGCTACGTTGAATCTTGACAGGGATAATTATCAGCTAGGTAAGACATTTTCATAATAACTACGGAATTTAAGATATCTATTCAGACAAAATATGTTTCAGTTATGAAGCTGACCAGCAAATATTTAGAAGGCTCATGCGTTTATCATAAAGAAAATCTCTTAAAATTGCGAAACTGAGCAGTGCGCCCAGTAGTAGATGTGAGTCATATATTACTCGAGTGCTTAGGGAATGTACTGTATTAATAAAACTCGTTTTTGACATTGTTGCGTTGTAATACCAACTGATCTAATTCTGAAGTAAGACCATATCACAGGACCATGAGAAACTTACGATATAAATGTTTTAGGAGCAACAAAGATCTTCATGCGGGAAAGCGAACAGACGAAACTGGAGTACCGACTGCACCAACAAATCATGGCCTCCATCATCACAATACAGCGCTGGTTCAGAGCGGTTCTAGAGCGCAGGAGATTCCTTGCGCTGAGGCGAGCGGCCATTGTTATACAGGGATATTGCAGGTCAGTTGTAATTGTATTTGTATTTAGAACTAAAGTACCGACACCAACAAATCATGGCCTCCATCATCACAATACAGCGCTGGTTCAGAGCGGTTCTAGAGCGCAGGAGATTCCTTGCGCTGAGGCGAGCGGCCATTGTTATACAGGGATATTGCAGGTCAGTTGTAATTGTATTTGTATTTAGAACTAAAGTACCGACACCAACAAATCATGGCCTCCATCATCACAATACAGCGCTGGTTCAGAGCGGTTCTAGAGCGCAGGAGATTCCTTGCGCTGAGCGTTCATTGTTATACAGGGATATTGCAGGTCAGTTGTAATTGTATTTGTATTTAGAACTAAAGTACCGACACCAACAAATCATGGCCTCCATCATCACAATACAGCGCTGGTTCAGAGCGGTTCTAGAGCGCAGGAGATTCCTTGCGCTGAGGCGAGCCTCCATTGTTATACAGGGATATTGCAGGTCAGTTGTAATTGTATTTGTATTTAGAACTAAAGTACCGACACCAACAAATCATGGCCTCCATCATCACAATACAGCGCTGGTTCAGAGCGGTTCTAGAGCGCAGGAGATTCCTTGCGCTGAGGCGAGCGTCCATTGTTATACAGGGATATTGCAGGTAGGTTTTACTACTTTTTTAAAATAAGATAAGCTCCGCATTTTTCTGCTAATTGTTGTCACTGTTTATCATATTTGCGAGAGTCGTCTCGAAGCTAAATTTCTCCAAAAATATATACTGGACGGCAGGTCAACGATTCAAGGTATACAATTCCCTTGTTGGTGTTTACTGAAAGAGGCCGGATATTAATTTGTTTCCTAATTTCATAGTTCTGTACAGCTAAAGTTTGTATGGTAGAGATGTCTCACGTTCTTTTGTATAGTAGAGAGATGTGTCAGAAAATACAGTAGGTAGGTACACCAAAGTCCAAAATGCCTGTAACTAAACCTGCCTGCTGCCTATTATTTTCGTAGTCACTATCCAATAAAATAATATTACTAACCAGTTATTTGATTAATTTATGATGACTTTTTCAAAAAGGCAATGGCTGCAAACGCGGCTAGAAGCTGCCACGAAGGTGCAGTCCTGGTTCCGCGGAAGTCGCGTGCGGCGATGGTACTTGCGGCTCAAAGACAGCACCGTCGCCTTCCAAGCGGCCGCCCGAGGGTTCTTACTGCGGAAAACCCTGCCAGAGTTGAGACGACGGCTGCCCCCGCCGAGATTGAGAGATGTAAGTGAATTTGGAAATAGCAAGGTTATGTTTGTTGATTGAGTTGATGTCAAAACACGATACATTGTAAATATTCTTTACCATACATAGTGATTTTCTAGTATTAATGGAAGGTCAATGAGACGGAAAGAAATAATGTTAACAAACTATGTACCTTATTGCGAAAAAGGCGTTTTACCAAAATGTGTTATACATACAAACCTTCGTCTTTGAACCACACTATTTATTACTATATTTATATCTCGTCATTGGCCTTGCCATTTGGAATACATCAAAAATACGTTTTCTTTATTGATTCAATCAAACCAATTCAAATCAAATCCAGCGACTGTAATTACTGAGAACCTCAATTTCATACAAATCTTTACAACTTTACACAGAATGTTGATGTGAAGTTCATTCATCGATGTTTTAACCTGCATCCAAATAATCTCTTGTGTTTTGTCACCGTTATTGTACATTTAAATGCATAGAAATGAAAATTTAGTACATCGTCTAAACAAAATAACAATAAACAATATTCAACTTGTCACCCATCTAAAGAAAAGTCAGTTTATATAGTTTTTCTTTTCGATTAACTTTTTTCGCAGTTACTCTAGAATAACGAAAATGATTCCTTACTTCCTGTCAGACACCGTAGTGATCTTCAGTCTAACAAGTGCCTAATACTAGTAGCTTATTTAAAGTCAGTTAAGGAGCCTACTGGCCTGCCGAAAACTTATCCACCAAGCGAGAAAACCACTTTTATAATTATTGTTGATGGCCCACAAAAATTTATCAGTACCAGTTTACCTCAAAGAAGTTTAAAGTTGTCATCTGAATATTTAAAACTTGAAACATATCTAAGTCTATCATGATAGTCAACCGTGTCAGAGGCCTGCTGTTGCTACTTGTAGTAGGCGGTTGTAAAACTCTGATACCAGGGGACACGAACGAAAGAGAGACTGTGTGTGTAAACATAATGCATGCTTTGTACTATGTGTGGTCCCGTGTTCCTTGCAGCCGGAGGGGCGAACGCGCGACGAGACCAAACAGCGCCCGCCCAGCATAGAGCAACTGAGAAGCATCATCGACATACAACTGTGAGTATTGGAATGCATAGTGTTAACCAGTACTAAACCATCGCTGTGGAACTACGCTTGAATCATATTTGATATCTCGACAGCAGAAAAACACTCTACACTTCATTACACAAATTAAACACAAGACACATGCCTATCCCAGTGGTCTGCCACTAAGCTACCGGCGCCACGACCCACCCTTGGCACATTTTCAATCTCTATAGTCGGACAAGTTCGTGTCAACCTTCCCCAGGGGTGACAGACGGTAGGGGGCAGGTATCCAAGATGTCAGCGGGTAGCGGGAGGTGTAGCGGGGAAGGGACACGCGCGTCATATTAGAGTGTCGTGCTACCCCGCCCCGCCACCGTCTGTACCCCTAGGGAAGGTTGCGCACAAACTTGTCGGACTATAGAAAACACATTTCTTCAATTTCTTCACATGAGAATAATATAACTCTACGACTGCATTAAAATCCCAATACACAAATTATACAAACTCTTAGATTTGTAATCACTTTTACAAATGCAGTGACGCCTGCTCATAACACCACAGATTAAACACATTTATTTGCACACAGAAACTGACCAGGGTAGATGAAAGGAGAGTTACAATTATGGCGGCCTTATTTGCGTTATCCCAGAAACAAGATTTAAACTTACATCAGCTACTGCTTTTAGTTCATCGTTCATTGACACCATCTAATCATAGATTTTTTTTTTTATCTATGATGGGCTTACTCTTGACCCCAATCTTACCCTAGAGCAGAGATGGGATCTACGGTGGAGCGAGCTTGCCCAGAAGATGCCTATTCACTCTAGACTTAAAGAGATTCAGGTTATATGCACTCGGAAATACAGACGCAGGCAGGGAATTCCATTCTTTAGCCGTGCGCATAATGAAAGATGATTTGAAGCGCTTAGTGCGTAATGTGGGTATATCAACTAAGAACGGATGGTAGCCGGCCGTGCGTCTGGATGTCCGATGGAAGAAAGGAGACGGTGGTATGAGCTCATGCAAGATAAGACAAACGACCTTACCTCATACACTACACAAATAGACGAATCGTAAAAATAACATTCACACCTGCGAAAATTTCAGCACATTTAAAAGACATTGAAAAGTTTAGAGGAAGTTGTCAATTTGTCACCATAACACAGGATTTATAATGGTTTCGATTCTGCGGGGAAGTTTTTAAACCAATTCTAAGACACGCCTGTCGCGAGAGAGACTGGAGTCCTAGGAATGCAGGGAGATGCCGAACGACCCACTTTTCCGATAAGGCTTAGCTCAACAGGGCAAACTGAGCAACTTTTCCGAAGGAAAAAAGATAGAGTCATAAAAAAAAAATGGACTCCCCATTCAAAAAATCTAGTGACCGAGCAAGTTTCTATGGGACGTAAAAATTTAGACTTAGAGGAAAAATTGTTCAGTTTGACCTTAGTGTTTTTGGGAAAGTAGGTTTGTCGGTACCACTCTGTATAAGTTGCAAGAAAATCTTTTCGGAGGATTTCCGTAAATTTCTAAAGATATCGCGTAGATTTCTAATGTGAGAGACAGAAATAAGTAATTTGAGGCAATCTTAATATAGCAAAAGATTAGGCTGATTTTAGTAAAGGAAGCGATAAAATCTAATTTTAAAAGTGTTCAGTATGGGTTGAACTCTTGTTTAACTATGAAATGAAACCTTTCATCAAGGTTCAGGAATGCCTCAATATTGAAATATAGTCATATGAAAAGCTTTCCCTGGAATCGAGGCCAATGTTAGCCATAGTGCGGTACTGAGTGAGGTGTGTATTTCAGGAACATGCTCATCCAAGAGGAGGCGGAGAAGACCAGACAGCTCCGCGCCACGCAGTCGCTACCCATCGCCAGGTAAATGTGATCACTTTTTACTATAGTCTTTCTACAGTTTATTAGGTTTTTGACAGCAGAACACCATATAGGAATCGTTATCATGTGAAGATACAGTGTATAATATAATTCAAACAAAAACAGTAAACAGAATTAATATTTATGTCACATTGCAAAGACTCGGTATCCCACACGAAAAGAAGAATTGCAAACTATTTCACTCGTTTGATAATTATTCTTCATAAACACTCATATCAATTAATTAGCGACTTCTGATATTTATCACAAAAGGTAAAGGTAATCCCTCGTCAATATTTACATTTTATTTTTGCTTAAAGACCCTCATTAGAGATCGAACTAAAAACAGTTAAAAAGTAAAAAAGGAGTAACATTGTATTTATTATTGTCTTTTATCAACCGCAAAGTAGTACTGTAAGACAGACATGTGTTACTTCAAAAAGATGGCCCGCGTACCAAATTACCGGAATAAAATATTGAAAATTTTGTGCAGTTTGGAGAAGAAGCGAGAGAACCTGATATTGGAGAGCTCGGCGCAGAACTACGCGAAGCGGAGAGTGAGCAAGACGCAAAATATCACAGAGCTGCCGCTCAAGCAGGCTAGTGCCAAGTAAGTACTAAATTACTGGAAAGCAATCAGACTGAATACCAAATTTTAAAATACTTCCTTTATTGGATTGAAAACTTGCAAATTTTCTTTCCCGAGAAACGTAATCATACTATACACATTTCTAGATCGTGGCACAGGCCTAGTCTAGTAGCAGTAGGCAGCCGGTTGATATACTCTGTCCGACACTAGGGTATATCAGATGTCCTACACGACAACGGAAAAGATAGATTAATTTTGTAATAGATTATTTATGTGGTAAAAAAATAAATGAAATCTTAGATTCAGCCATTTAATTTTGACTGTTATTATACTTTTCTTACTACTCCGCTTACCACACAAAAAACTGCCGGCGGTTTCTTTCTGCAGATGGAAAGCCTACTCGCGCCCAAAAAAGGCACTACGTTTTTGTTATTATCGGTGACGACTTAATGTGAAGTCGAAGTGGTCGCCACGCCCGGAATCGGTCAGAGATATCATCCATTCTTAACCAAAATAGTAGTTTATGCAATTGCCTTATAATAAGAGGCTTTAGGATGTGAGTGTCTGTTTATCACACGAGGCGCAGCCGAGTGTGATAATAGTTTGACACGAGCATTCTAAAGCCTAATTATATTGCAATTGCATACACTATTTTATCTACACTTTACAAGAAAAACTATGAAAAATAATTCATACCTCCGCACTTCACTATGGCGATTGCAAGCATGTCTACTGAACCAACAACTGAATGACTTTTATACATAAGTAACTCTTAACTAAACGTTAAAATGGAAGCTCATAAAAACGGAACAACTTTTAAAATTAAAAAGCATTAATCGGTAAATTTTAATTCGGAAAATGATTTGAAGCAAAGATTTAATAATAAATAAGTCCTCATAATTTCAAGTGTCATCCCAATCTTTGATTGTGTCGTGACATTTGTTTTTTTTATTATCTTACTACTAAATGTCGATATCATAAAGTCAGAAAAAAGTACTTTATGATGACATCGACATTTTACTTTATGATATCGACATTTTTTTTAAGGCTGAATGGCTGTAAAGCAGTTGCTTATACATTTGCTTTCGAATTTGTAATAGGAACATTATGTATGAAGTGTAGATAAAATATGTTATTTTCCAGCATAATCCACCAGGAAGCCCACGAATCTACCGAAGACAAGTGGAACAAGACCACAAACAAATACACACCCCCCACCGTCGGCTTGCCCAACAAGATCACCGCGGCGGACCTGGCCAACGAGCTGCTGTGGCTGCGGATAGACCAGAACAACCTCATGGCTGAGAAGAACAAGGTAACATATCATCACGTCAGCCTATAACAGTCAACTGCTCCCGTATGCTACCAGTCGCTCTCTTTAAGTCATCGGTCAATCTTACGCGCGCTACGACGGTCAATTTCCATCTGTTTTACGATCGACGTGGCCAGCCCACTGCCATTTCAGCTTGCGTCACTTCCAGACTGTGTCCGTTACTTCGGTCTTCTGGTGGATAATCTCATTCCGGATTATCCATTGCGAGATCCCTAGCATAATATCTCAATCCTGCCTAATGAACTG
The DNA here is from genome assembly GCA_024500475.1 of Phthorimaea operculella. NCBI lineage: Eukaryota > Metazoa > Arthropoda > Insecta > Lepidoptera > Gelechiidae > Phthorimaea > Phthorimaea operculella. Next base: position 13,673,640 of record JANFCV010000002.1, read on the forward strand.
ATGTGGCTGCGGATATACCAGAATAACCTAATGGCTGATAAAAACAAGGTAATACAAGGTGGGCTAAAAGTAATCACCCTATGTGAAACACCTCCCATATTTTTATCAGACATTAAAATCGAAAACTGTTTTTGGAAATCACTGTTTCGATAATGTAGAATTTATGTGATTATGTTTTTAAAAAGAAATTAGTCGAATTGCCATCTCTACCGTACGTTTTAACTTTAAACATGCTAATTTCCATACATTCATGCCCATGTCTTTTTTTTAGTGATGAAAGGGACTCAGGCGTTTAAGGCTTTTAAGAAAGACTAGCCTTATTTTTAGCAGCTCACGACTGACTCAGTCTTTTAGTCCCCAACCTTTAGTCTTAAGACTAGCCTTTTAAGTCGAAGTCTTTTATCGTAAAGAACTGAGTCATTGCTGCAAACAGCTTAAACAGCTTAAAGGACTTAAAAGACTGGTAACTTAAACAGCTTAAAGGACTTAAAACGCGGAGCCGCGAGTCGCAAGGCGTGGATGTGTAGTTACTTACTACCATCTAGAAAATAAATATTCTACCGCCAAAAAAATATTAAATTAATTAAAGGGTAAAATTTGTTTTGTCATTTATTTTACAGTATTAAAAAGTTTAAAGATAAAATGAACTAACAAACTTAGAAAAAGAAAGTCAAAGCATTTTAAAGGATTATTGTGTGAATGGTGATAAGTTATTGGAGATTGGTTATGGCATGGTAGCCAATTTCCAAAATCAAACTGGAAAGAGCCACCAACTCCATATCAACCCTTATCATTTCATCAAGTCTGTCTGTCTGCCTAACTGTATGCCGCGCCCTCACATCTTCCTCAGTTTTAGAGATATCGACATGAAATTTGGTGAGAAGATAGATCGTGTCGACCCAAATATAGAAAAAAATATATTAATTGTTTTTTTGACCCCCTCCCATAGAAGTGAAAAGGGAGCAAGAATATAATTTTCTCCTGTAATAATATTGAAGAGGGTATCGTTGAATAGGTCTTTTAAAATTAAGTTAATAAAATAACTTCGAAACAATGTCAATAAAATGTTTTGTCTCGAGATATTTGCTTTTAAAAGGGGCGTTTTTGACCAAAAATTTGTTCCAGCTGTAACTTCTAAAGTAAGAACGGTATACGTATGAACGCTAAAAATTTGAAAAAATATGGAATATAGTTTATAATCTGAAGTTACTATGAAAACTATAATGGATACTGTACCACTAAAGATTTCAGAGAAATAAAATATTTTCTACTAGCTGCCCGTCTGCGGTTTCACCCGCTGCAACCTATTATTCCGCGGGAAGAAAGCATTACTCGCCAAGAGATGTCGCTGTTAGTTTTCGGCGAAAACGTTTAAAACGCGAATCGGCTCAGTCACGCCACCTTTGCAAAAATATTGAAATATGCGCGATCCCGTAGGAATAAGACATTTTCCCGTGGTAAAAAGTAGCCTATGTGTTATTATAGATACTCTTCTATATTTGTGCAAAATTTCATGTCAATCTAAACAGCCGTTTTAGCGTGATGTCGTAACAAACACACACACAAACATCCGCCTTTATAATATTTTTAGTAGGATATGCGGTTGGTAACCATACAGATGGAAACAAACCAGCAACAAAATTAACTGTGTATTGCTGAAAATCCTGATATTTAAACATTGACAACTTTGACTACGAAACCCTATACCTCTTGGCCGGTTTTTAAGGCTCTTAATGATAAAAGTTATTTATTTTTATAATTTTTAGGCGACTAAGTTATTTGAGGATTACACATTATGTGTTTCAACTTACATACAATTTTAGGCGACAAGCTTAAAACCTTTCAATATAAAATTAAGTGCAAATATTTTAAGGGGTGAACCAGTCCATGAAACTGAACAACTTTCCTCAAGGAACATAGGTCGATATAAGATAAAATTGGTCCTACCATAAAATAAATTGGTCCATTAAACTGTACAACTTTCCTCAAAGAACATAGGTCGATATAAGATAAAATTAATTGGTTCTTCCATATAATAAATTGGTCCATTAAACTGAACAACTTTCTCCCAGCAACATAGGTAGGTCAAAACGTAAAAACATAATTTTTCCCTTCTATACTATTTGCTCTGGCCGGCCAACATATTTTTATCGGTCCGACATATTAAGCCATATAGGTATATATATAGGTACACATACCTCCACTCCACCACACCCAAATCATTATTCATTATATATAATAAAACTAAGTTGATAAAATGTACGTGCCGATAAAACTTTAAAAGGATTACCGGTACGATAAAGGGACTTATATAGTGCAATAGTCCTTAACCTCCCCTCGAACAAGAAAGTTCCCGTTTTAACTTAAAGGACGTATTTTTAAAGATATAAGGGCTTTTCCAATCCCACAACTTGAAAATTAAGGGAAGTGGCGCCATCTGTTGTCGAGTAGTCGAATTCCACCTCAAGTTCGTGATATTTGATGCAATCTGTTTCAATATTGTGGATTTAAATGCAATGCATTTCAAACTTTTTTATTAGACCAAACAGATACCGCGAGTGTAACCGCGGGCGGAAAGCTAGTTAATAATATGTGCGTAGATACTATCAGCAGCACATCTACCTGCTTATTTAAAGGATCAACTCATAGTGGTTTTTCATCTAGTTACTATGGATAGCCGGTTGATTCCTTAAATAGGTAGATTAAAGTGCTGATGATAAAGACCACTATTACTAGTGAAAAAGCATACAGACGGCCTAGACCCACTCATAACTATGGTCAATTCAAAAATCTTTACACACACACGCATACACAAACAAAATAACTCTTGGATTTATAATATTAGTATGGATTCTGAAATGTAACTTAAACGCCAGATCATTTATAAAGGACTCCAGTCGTATAAGCCTTTTAGTCGTTTAAGTCTTTTTAGTCGTTTTAGTCTTCTAGGCTTATAATGTTACCCAACTGAGTTGTATTATTTAAGACTAACAGCTACAGTCTCAATTTTAGAGACAAGTCTTGTAAATTGAGTCAAGTTCTTTTTTAAACGCCTTAAAAGACTGAGTCTCTTTCATCACTACTTTTTTTCGTTTATGGTAGCTTCAGGGACTTAAAAGTTTTATGAATTGTAATTTGTAATCGTGAGCTATCAAAAATACCATTGGATGAATTCTGGCGTTGTCAGATCTGGAGATCTGACCAACCGGTTCAAAAACCAAATCCTGTGGATTGGTTTTCACCAACTTGCATCCAGTCTGGAGTTAACATCTAACTGCTTTCTTTATTTTTTATTTAATAGCATTGACTTCACATCTTCGAAGGATTATTCAGTGATAACAAAATTTATTTTAACATCATTTTTGAAAAATGGGGGTCGTTTTAACACGAGAAGGGAGCTTTTCAGAGACCATTTTTGATTTGACTCAGGAGGTGGCTATTTGACCAATGTCTTTTTTAAAAACATAATCACATAAATTTTAAATCTTCAAAAGATTGATTTCCGTAAACAGAAGTAAATTTTAATGACTAATAAAAAAATGGGAGGCATATCACATCGGATGACTTCTTTTGGCCCACCCTGTACAACAAGTAGTTCTCATTTTAAATATCCAGAACAACAAAAATTGCTAGTCTTTTTCATAAATGAAATTATGAAATCGAAAAAATGTCATGCATCGACCGGGGCTCAAACCTGAGTCGCATGGCTCTTCGTCTTACCGCTCTGCTACTGAGTTATCGATGCACCGATCGATGCTTTCCAAATTTCAATCTTTGATGCTTGTCTCGAAGCGACGATCGTTGCATAACATTTTTTCAATTTCTTATTTTCATTTATGAGAATAATATAGCACAATGAGTGCATTAAAAACCCGCTAGTCTTTTTATTGTATAGTGAGCAACGAATAGCTCGTTTAATAATTTTATCCTCGATCTAAATACGCAAAGTGTAACTTGAACTCGTTTTGTTCTAAAACTTATGACAAAACGTGAATAATGAACTTGTCCAGTCAAACATTTCAAAAAGTTCCGTCTTGCTATAAATGTGGTTGTTTTAACAGATACGAGAAGAAAGAGAACTAGCGGAGTCGATAGCTAGCAGTAGTGAGGAATACTTGCGTCAAGTCGGCGACTGGAACCCCACGGAGACTACTGAAAATAACCGGACCGGATCTAGGTACGGAATATTATAATCTTTTTTGACATCAAGCCAGGTATTCATTGGGGACAAAATCCCAGATACTATGTATCTTATACAATGTTCCCAATTTGGACGCTTTTTCGTTGGGAAGTTTGTTCCGGAACATTGTTTAAAAAGGGTCCTCATTGGGCATTTGTTGGGCACTTTGTGTCTTATACAAAGTTCCTGGTATTTTGTCCCCAATGAATACCCGGCTGAATCAAATTATAATATCCAAGTTTCTAGAATAATGAATGAAATTCCGGAGTAAGGCTGTCCGTTGGTACGGTCTGCCTGACGCAACAGAGCGCCTTACCACCCCAAGCATGGCTACACCATTCCTTAATTGGAGAAACTCTGTCTATTTACGAAATAGGGTTCATTTGAGGCAACAGAGTAGTGCTTTTGCTGTAATCATGGAATAAAAAAGATATCTGCTTTACGCACTACTGTATTAGTAGATGTATAAATCAGCCTGAAGCGCTAGTCGTTTCACAGCAGAAATGATTATGAATTTTTCACAACCAAACATAACAGCCACAACAATCCACTGCTGGACATGGGGCTCCCCCTATCGGGGAGTATTGCCATACTCACCACGCTTGGCAGGCGGTTTGGCGAACGCATTGCAAGATGTTGCTTCTACAGGGAACGCTGCTGCCCATTCCCTGGATGAATATCCCTTAGTCGCTATTTACGACACCCACAGGTAGAATCTGGGTAGTGCTATTCCAAGCTGGCAACATGCATGCGTACATGATTTACATAGCGTTAAATAGTGCGTACAATTTCAGACGGGGTTCCCCACAAGTATACCAACGCAGTCTGTCAAGCACGCAGTTGGAACCGGCGAGAACGCTCCTCAGTCTACCACCCGTGAGGAGGGATCCACGCTCTTCACATCTCAGCGCAAATGACAACAATAATGGTAAGGATCATCATATGAAACATGAACACACGTAGACACTAGGATTCCCTGTATCGGTGTGCCATGGACATACAAGTAGGAGCCGGCGAGGACGCTACTCAGCCTACCCACCGTGAGGAGGGATCCACGCTCCTCGCATCTCAGCGCGACTGACAACAATAATGGTAAGTATACCAACGCAGTCTGTCGAGCACGCAGTTGGAGCCGGCGAGAACGCTACTCAGTCTGCCCCCCGTGAGGAGGGATCCACGCTCCTCGCATCTTAGCGCGACTGACAACAATAATGGTAAGTATACCAACGCAGTCTGTCGAGCACGCAGTTGGAGCCGGCGAGAACGCTACTCAGTCTGCCCCCCGTGAGGAGGGATCCACGCTCCTCGCATCTTAGCGCGACTGACAACAATAATGGTAAGTATACCAACGCAGTCTGTCGAGCACGCAGTTGGAGCCGGCGAGAACGCTACTCAGTCTACCCCGTGAGGAGGGATCCACGCTCCTCGCATCTTAGCGCGACTGACAACAATAATGGTAAGTATACCAACGCAGTCTGTCGAGCACGCAGTTGGAGCCGGCGAGAACGCTACTCAGTCTACCCCCCGTGAGGAGGGATCCACGCTCTACACATCTCAGCGCGACTGACAACAATAATGGTAAGTATCGTCATATAGAACATAAACACACGTAGACACTAGAATTCCCTGTATCAAAGTGCTAGGGACATACAAGTTGGACCCGGCGAGAACGCTACTCAGTCTACCCCCCGTGAGGAGGATCCACGCTCCTCGCATCTCAGCGCGAATGACAACAATAATGGTAAGTATCGTCATATAGAACATAAACACACGTAGACACTAGAATTCCCTGTATCAAAGTGCTAGGACATACAAGTTGGAGCCGGCGAGAACGCTACTCAGTCTACCCCCCGTGAGGAGGGACCCACGCTCCTCGCACCTCAGCGCGACTGACACCAATAATGGTAAGGATCATCATATGAAACATGAACACACGTAGACACTAGGATTCCCTGTATCAAAGTGCTAGGGACATACAAGTTGGACCCGGCGAGAACGCTACTCAGTCTACCCCCCGTGAGGAGGGACCCACGCTCCTCGCACCTCAGCGCGACTGACACCAATAATGGTAAGGATCATCATATGAAACATGAACACACGTAGACACTAGGATTCCTGTATCAAAGTGCTAGGGACATACAAGTTGGACCCGGCGAGAACGCTACTCAGTCTACCCCCCGTGAGGAGGGACCCACGCTCCTCGCACCTCAGCGCGACTGACACCAATAATGGTAAGGATCATCATATGAAACATGAACACACGTAGACACTTGGGGCCTTACCACAAAAAAGTTAGACCAGTGTCGAACGCGTGTTTAAAATAAAACTTCATACAAAAAAACGCTAGACACGCGTTCAACGCTGGTCTAACTTATTTGTGGTAAGGCCCTAGGATTCCCTGTATCAGAGTGCTAGGGACATACAAGTTGGAACCTGCTAGGACGCTACTCAGTCTACCACCCGTAAGGAGAGACCCACGCTCCTCGCATCTCAGCGCGACTGACAACAATAATGGTAAGTATACCAACGCAGTCTGTCGAGCACGCAGTTGGAGCCGGCGAGAACGCTACTCAGTCTGCCCCCCCGTGAGGAGGGATCCACGCTCCTCGCATCTCAGCGCGACTGACAACAATAATGGTAAGGATCGTCATATAGAACATAAACACACGTAGACACTAGGATTCCCTGTATCAGAATGCTAGGGACATACAAGTTGGAGCCGGCGAGAACGCTACTCAGTCTACCCCCCGTGAGGAGGGATCCACGCTCCTCGCATCTCAGCGCGACTGACAACAATAATGGTAAGTATACCAACGCAGTCTGTCGAGCACGCAGTTGGAGCCGGCGAGAACGCTACTCAGTCTGCCCCCCGTGAGGAGGGATCCACGCTCTCGCATCTTAGCGCGACTGACAACAATAATGGTAAGTATACCAACGCAGTCTGTCGAGCACGCAGTTGGAGCCGGCGAGAACGCTACTCAGTCTACCCCCCGTGAGGAGGGATCCACGCTCTACACATCTCAGCGCGACTGACAACAATAATGGTAAGTATCGTCATATAGAACATAAACACACGTAGACACTAGAATTCCCTGTATCAAAGTGCTAGGGACATACAAGTTGGACCCGGCGAGAACGCTACTCAGTCTACCCCCCGTGAGGAGGGATCCACGCTCCTCGCATCTCAGCGCGAATGACAACAATAATGGTAAGTATCGTCATATAGAACATAAACACACGTAGACACTAGAATTCCCTGTATCAAAGTGCTAGGGACATACAAGTTGGACCCGGCGAGAACGCTACTCAGTCTACCCCCCGTGAGGAGGGACCCACGCTCCTCGCACCTCAGCGCGACTGACACCAATAATGGTAAGGATCATCATATGAAACATGAACACACGTAGACACTAGGATTCCCTGTATCAAAGTGCTAGGGACATACAAGTTGGACCCGGCGAGAACGCTACTCAGTCTACCCCGTGAGGAGGGACCCACGCTCCTCGCACCTCAGCGCTACTGACACCAAGGAGGGTGGGGAGCATCAAATGAAACAGGAACACACGTGGACACGGGGGGCCTTACCACAAAAAGTTAGACAAGTGCTGAACGCGTGTTTAAAATAAAACTTCATACAAAAACTCGCTAGACACACGTTCAAGGCTTGTCAAACTTTTTTGTGGTAAAGCCCAAGGATTCCTGTATCAGAGTGCTAGGGACATACAAGTTGGAACCTGCTAGGACGCTACTCAGTCTACCACCCGTAAGGAGAGACCCACGCTCCTCGCATCTCAGCGCGACTGACAACAATAATGGTAAGTATACCAACGCAGTCTGTCGAGCACGCAGTTGGAGCCGGCGAGAACGCTACTCAGTCTGCCCCCCCGTGAGGAGGGATCCACGCTCCTCGCATCTCAGCGCGACTGACAACAATAATGGTAAGGATCGTCATATAGAACATAAACACACGTAGACACTAGGATTCCCTGTATCAGAATGCTAGGGACATACAAGTTGGAGCCGGCGAGAACGCTACTCAGTCTACCCCCCGTGAGGAGGGATCCACGCTCCTCGCATCTCAGCGCGAATGACAACAATAATGGTAAGGATCATCATATGAAACATGAACACACGTAGACACTAGAATTCCCTGTATCATACAAGTTGGAGCCGGCGAGGACGCTACTCAGTCTACCCCCCGTGAGGAGGGATCCACGCTCCTCGCATCTCAGCGCGACTGACAACAATAATGGTAAGGGGTAGTATTTAAACGCAAATCAAAAAATATCCTTTTTCTATGCAATAAGATTCCAAATTCCCATCAAAATTACTGATTGCACAGCAAAATATTCAACTCAAAATATCACTAAACACACTACAATTTATTTTCGCAGCGTACAGCGTTTTTTCCCAAAGCAAAAGCTTTTTCATCAATGAACAGCTAATAATCTTAATGCACATTATACCTGTTAACTCTGTTTCTTTTAAATATAGCTTCTATTTTTATATTATTTACAGCAGTTTTTATTAGAGATGAACCATCATCGTTAATCATACACATCGATAATCATATTTTAAATTAATGACGCGTATAGCGTGTCGTTTCTGGCACATCGCCGGCCGCTACCGCGGCACGCTCGCTCCGCTCGCTCGGCTCGTGCGTTGTGGTCAAAGTTCTAACCTAACCTAACCTAACCTGGCGCTTTCCGCGCCAGGTTCTGTTAGGCTATATCTAACGGACCTATAAATTTACTTACGTATGTTTACTGGTTAATATGCGACTGGGATAGTTATTTTGCTATGAAATTTAGAAAATTTGCTGTGCAGTCAGTATTCATGCTATGTATGTAGTATTTTTGTACAAAAATAAATTTATCTGTATTGCATTATGAGGAAAAAAGTTATGTCATATTGATGTAAAATTTCGAATTATCTGCAGTTTATGTTTTGTTAAACATTTAGTTTATTTGTAGTGAAGTAAGATATTTGATGTAAAAAACAATATAAATGATGAATATGTTTTGATAGGCGATTATTTATTTGATATGCAATTTATAATATCCCAATGGTAAGTATACCAACGCAGTCTGTCGAGCACGCAGTTGGAGCCGGCGAGAACGCTACTTAGCTTACCTCCCGTGAGGAGGGATCCACGCTCCTCACATCTCAGTGCAAATGACAACAATAATGGTAAGTATACCAACGCAGTCTGTCGAGCACGCAGTTGGAGCCGGCGAGGACGCTCCTCAGTCTACCCCCCGTGAGGAGGGATCCACGCTCCTCGCATCTCAGCGCGACTGACAACAATAATGGTAAGTATACCAACGCAGTCTGTCGAGCACGCAGTTGGAGCCGGCAAGAACGCTCCTCAGTCTACCTCCCGTGAGGAGGGATCCACGCTCCTCGCATCTCAGCGCGACTGACAACAATAATGGTAAGTATACCAACGCAGTCTGTCGAGCACGCAGTTGGAGCCGGCAAGAACGCTCCTCAGTCTACCCCCCGTGAGGAGGGATCCACGCTCTACACATCTCAGCGCGACTGACAACAATAATGGTAAGTATACCAACGCAGTCTGTCGAGCACGCAGTTGGAGCCGGCGAGGACGCTACTCAGTCTGCCCCCCGTGAGGAGGGATCCACGCTCCTCGCATCTCAGCGCGACTGACAACAATAATGGTAAGTATCACCATATGAAACATGAACACACGTACTAGCTAGTTCACAAAACAAGACACCAATAATGGTAAGTATACCAACGCAGTCTGTCGAGCACGCAGTTGGAGCCGGCGAGAACGCTACTCAGTCTACCCCCCGTGAGGAGGGATCCACGCTCTACACATCTCAGCGCGACTGACAACAATAATGGTAAGGATCATCACCACCATAATCATCATCACCCCATCTATGCGGTGATGCTATTTTAAGCCAGCACCACACGGCAATATAAAAATCCTAACAATATCTAATGAACTAGGAAGACTAATATGTAGTCAAACTGACAACAAAGCACTGCCTCCATTTTACATTATTAATTAATGCCGTGTTCTCCACCTGATGTTTAATGAACACATTGGTTATTATCTTCACAAAACTTAATCCGTCGTTTATGATCATTAGCAACCTAATCAATATTTTATAACGGGTCATAATACAAGTCGTTAGCTTAATTTGTTTTGATGCTGTTTATTTGTTTAGACCTCACAAAATTATCACAATTATAACACGTCTCAGGTCAAAATATTCAGTTGCCAACAACTTTTCAACCAGTGAAGATGTCCGTTCTGATATTACGCTATCGTAGGAGATCTAAAGAGCAGAAATATTTAGCGTATTATTTTGGCATAGTGATATTGTTTTTCTTGATTGGATATTGGAGTGCGTGTGTGAAACTGTTGTTTTATTATTACGGTAGGTATAGTGATTATGTTTTAACCAAATGTGCACAATGATTGCAAAATGGATTATATTGTGATAAGATGATTTAGCTATAGTCTTGACCAGGAAAGGCTGAAGTAAGTGTTGTATAGATAGAAGCTCACTCAGATGTTATTATGTACCGGAAATTGAACTGGTGCATACCTTTTATCTGGCAACTTGACTTATCAGTTATCGATTACATGCAAACAAATCTTTGTGGTTTATTTACTGGTTACTTCTTAATTTAAGACTAACCGAAGTATAATGTTGTAATTTACGAAAATCATTCGGTCCCCATAATTCAAAAAAGAAGAAATTGGTTGGAAAAAGGTTTTTGGTTTCCTTTATAGAGGTATATGAGGTATGATAGATAGCATTGAAATCCTTTTGCATATTTCATCATCATAACATGAATCGACAGTACAGGGAACTCAAAAATTCAACTTCTACATTCATTGTTACAGCGGTGGTAGCGGCGCAGCGGTCGGTAGAGGCCGCCCCCTCGCCCCCCGCGCCGCCCGCGCGCTCCTCCCGCCGCTCCCCGCGCCGCGCGCCGCAGGACAGGGTGGACTCCGCGCCCATGGTCACCGACCACCACGACATGAAGAGGTGAGTGTTGTACAGTAGTTGTTACACCCTCCCCGCGCCGCCCGCGCGCTCCTCCCGCCGCTCCCGCGCCGCGCGCCGGACAGGGTGGACTCCGCGCCCATGGTCACCGACCACCACGACATGAAGAGGTGAGTGTTGTACAGTAGTTGTTACACCCTCCCCCGCGCCGCCCGCGCGCTCCTCCCGCCGCTCCGCGCCGCGCGCCTGGGACAGGGTGGACTCCGCGCCCATGGTCACCGACCACCACGACATGAAGAGGCAAGTGTTGTACAGTAGTTGTTACACCCCTCCCCCCCGCGCCGCCCGCGCGCTCCTCCCGCCGCTCCCCGCGCCGCGCGCCGCAGGACAGGGTGGACTCCGCGCCCATGGTCACCGACCACCACGACATGAAGAGGTGAGTGTTGTACAGTAGTTGTTACACCCCTCCCCCCCGCGCCGCCCGCGCGCTCCTCCCGCCGCTCCCCGCGCCGCGCGCCGCAGGACAGGGTGGACTCCGCGCCCATGGTCACCGACCACCACGACATGAAGAGGTGAGTGTTGTACAGTAGTTGTTACCTCCCCCGCCGCTCCCCGCGCCGCGCGCCGCAGGACAGGGTGGACTCCGCGCCCATGGTCACCGACCACCACGACATGAAGAGGTGAGTGTTCCAGCTGCGGTGTGTGTTGTATTATTTTTTTTTTTATTGAAAAGAAAACTGTATTTCGAATTCGTGTATAGATTGCTGTGGTACTTGATAGGTTTTCCAAGATGTCTCATTCATGCCTGATTAGATATAGCAGTGATGTAGTGCAACAATCTCGGCGCATGTAACCCAAGGCCGGCTACGCAGGCATATAGTGGGTGCAGCAATCTCGGCGCTTGTAACCCAAGGCCCGCTACCCCCGCATATAGAGGGTGCAGCAATCTCGGCGCATGTAACCCAAGGCTGGCTACCCCCGCATATAGTGGGTGCAGCAATCTGGGCGCATGTAACCCAAGGCCGGCTACGCTAGCATATAGAGGGTGCAGCAATCTCGGCGCCTGTAACCCAAGGCTGGCTACGTGGGCATATAGAGGGTGCAGCAATCTGGGCGCATGTAACCCAAGGCTGGCTACGTGGGCATATAGAGGGTGCAGCAATCTGGGCGCATGTAACCCAAGGCTGGCTACGCCGGCATATAGAGGGTGCAGCAATCTGGGCGCATGTAACCCAAGGCGGGCTACGCCGGCATATAGAGGGTGCAGCAATCTGGGCGCATGTAACCCAAGGCGGGCTACGCTGGCATATAGAGGGTGCAGCAATCTCGGCGCATGTAACCCAAGGCGGGCTACGCTGGCATATAGAGGGTGCAGCAATCTGGGCGCATGTAACCCAAGGCGGGCTACGCCGGCATATAGAGGGTGCAGCAATCTGGGCGCATGTAACCCAAGGCGGGCTACGCTGGCATATAGAGGTGCAGCACTCTCGGCGTATGTAACCCAAGGCCGGGTACGCCGGCATATAGAGAATGCAGCAATCTGGGCGCATGTAACCCAATGCCGGGTACACCGGCTTAAAGAGGGTGCAGCAATCTGGGCGCATGTAACCCAAGGCTGGCTACGCCGGCATATAGAGGGTGCAGCAATCTGGGCGCATGTAACCCAAGGCGGGCTACGCTGGCATATAGAGGGTGCAGCAATCTCGGCGCATGTAACCCAAGGCGGGCTACGCTGGCATATAGAGGGTGCAGCAATCTGGGCGCATGTAACCCAAGGCCGGCTACGCCTATATAGGGTGCAGCAATATCGGCGCATGTAACCCAAGGCGGGCTACGCTGGCATATAGAGGGTGCAGCAATCTGGGCGCATGTAACCCAAGGCGGGCTACGCTGGCATATAGAGGGTGCAGCAATCTCGGCGCATGTAACCCCAGGCCGGCTACGCTAGCACATAGAGGGTGCAGCAATCTTGGCGCATGTAACCCCAGGCCGGCTACGCTAGCACATAGAGGGTGCAGCAATCTCGGCGCATGTAACCCAAGGCGGGCTACGCTGGCATATAGAGGGTGCAGCAATCTGGGCGCATGTAACCCAAGGCTGGCTACGCCGGCATATAGAGGGTGCAGCAATCTCGGCGCATGTAACCCAAGGCTGGCTACGCCGGCATATGAAGGTAGAGGGTGCAGCAATCTCGGCAAGTAACTAACCGAAGGCCGGCTTCCTATAGCCCAAGCTCTGCTTTCTAGGCTAAAAGGCTCTGTATACTGTCAAGTATGTTACGCTGTATGTTACATATTTTTTCCTTTTCACAGGGCGGCATCAGAACTCATGGCACCTTTAGAGCTGGCGACTCCGCTTGTGCGGAACACCAGCATAGTCCCGGGGGCCGACGCCCTGAGGAGAAGGAACTCTGACCCCGCGCCTGCGCCCTTGGACACGAGAACACCCGATCCACGCTCCACGGATTATATAGGACAGACCACCAACGGCCTGTTCAGGATCGCTGGACATAGGTAAGCATTATTCCTTCTCACAGGGCTGCATCAGAGCTCATGGCACCTTTAGAGCTGGCGACTCCTCTCGTGCGGAACACTAGCATAGTCCCGGGGGCCGACGCCCTGAGGAGAAGGAACTCGGACCCCGCGCCTGCGCCCCTGGACACGAGAACACCCGATCCGAGGTCCACCGATTATATAGGACAGACTACCAATGGACTGTTCAGGATCGCTGGACATAGGTAAGCAAAAGATTTTTGTAGTAAGCTACTTGTTGGCAAATTTTTACCGATTTGCACATACTAGGTAGTTGACTAGACGGCCAAAGACCTAGTCGGCTCTACTATATTTAAGTTTTAATTTTGAACAGATTCATAATGAATATGATCATTACAGTGCGTTTCATCTTATAGTTCCTATGGCGTCATGTTGGTAGCATTGGAAATTTGTATGAAAATGATACCGCGGCAAAAAATTTACATACAAATTTCCAATGCTACCAACATGACGTCATAGGAACTATAAAATGAAACGCACGATACTCGCATCAAAACTTTTCAATTTGACATAACTTTGACAAAAAATTCAATACTAAACCCTCGTCTGTTTGAAAGTCGTCAAGACATCCATCTACTTGATAGAGGTAACCTTAACCTTAACAGCCACAACAGTCCACTGCTGGACATGGGCCTCCCCCGTATTGGGGGGTATTGCCATACTCACCACGCTTGGCAGGCGGATTGGCGAGCGCAGTGTAAGATGTTTAATTCACAGGGAACGCTGCTGCCCATTCCCTGGATAATTATCCCTTAGTCGCTTTTTACGACACCCACGGGTAGAATTGGGGTGATGCTATTCTAGGCCGGCATCACACGGTCGTGTGATAGAGGTAGAGTGACATTAAATCGTCACCACCAATCGCCGTAGTATATTTTCTCCATTCCTCAAATCCAAATACTAAAAAACCTATCTGTTTCTCGTCAGGTTTCGCAAAGGCACGCGGTTCGCGAAAGGCGACAAGTGCGTGTATTGCCACCAGGCCATCGACGCTTTCGTCACGCAGGGGCAGCGCTGCATTGACTGCAAACAACTCTACCACACCAAGTGCATACAGAACAAAGGCGTCATCACCATGCCTTGCTCCAGCCCCGTCACCGTAGCCAGCCGCGGCCGACACAAGAACAGAAAACGAATCCTAATCAAAGATTCTGCGCTAAACCTCATACCCGATTCGAAAAGTCCAGTAAGCTCGAACTTCAGTTTGACCGGGACTTCGGAGTTTATGGACAGAACGGACAAGATAATATCGGACGCGACCGAACTGCAAGCCATGCAGACGTTCATCACGAAGAAGATATATCAGATGGAGTCCACTGAGAATGAAAAACAGTCGGAGGTATGTTGATTTTGATATAATTGATTTTTTATAACTTTTACAGCTATATTTATGCGTGGGATAGAAAAACAGCAGAAAAATACAGAGCATATAGTCCATTCAAAATCATAGTGTCATGAAATGACATGACCAGCCTAAGCGGGAGGCCAAGTTACGCTGGTCGCGAAGTATTTATTTATTGCGCTTGGGCTGGTCGTGACTCATAACGCTGATCATGTCATTTCATGACACTATGATTGCGAATAGACTATATCTACTCTTTTTGTGCTATTCCTTTTCTGTGTATAAATTAGTTTATTAGGTTCTTTGCTATCGCGATCTACAATAACTCCTATACCACTAATATAAATATTATACCACTAATATAAATCGCTTTATTGGGTATTCTATTGTATTTTTTGTTTGCAGGTGGACAGGGTATTCAAGCACGCACTACGAGAATTCAAAGACAACTTAGTAGCAACTTACAGTGTCGTCGAAACCCGGGGCTCCGCGCTCAAATACAAAGACCTCATAGGTAAGAATGATGCAACGATATAAGCTTAAAATATTGATATAAATAAGATAGTAAGTATAATTATGGAATATCGAATCGAAACTCTTCTATAAAAGTTAATAAAATCATATTTCTGACAGTTTAAAAATCAGTCATAATACTGATAGTCCTAAAGCTACGGAAGGAACGACGGCCGAATGTGGTGTCGTAGAATTTGGAGCAATAAAATCATCAAACTATATTCTTCCTTAATTTCAATGACTTATTTCAGTTTATAAAAATATCGATAATTTCGGAATCCAGTCGAAATATCGATATCGATTAAACTCGACATATTGGGTGAATTTTTACTACGAAATATGAAAAAAAAAACCTTAGACCTATATTCCTTGGGGAAAGTTGTTCCTTATCACCAGCCGGTTCTGAGTTTTTGCTATCGGTCACTACTAAAATTTGACCCCATATACCGATAGTTTGATAAATGCCTTCTTTCTCACAGGGAACTTCCTACATGTGATGGAGACCGTCTGCGCCAGGGAAGGGTCTACGTTATCTATCACTATGGGGGTAAACGCGTTTAGAGGGTTCATGGATGAGTTCATGAGCCAACACGAGACGGACAAGGCCAGGACGAAGAGGAAAAAGGATAAGAAACGGAAAGTAAGTGCTACAGAAAACAGTTGGTAAAAGAAATATGTTTTGGGAGGTGTGTTTTATGTTTATGTGTGATGATTAAAACAATTAATGCAAAAAAATTATAAGAAATTGACAGTGGCAAATATTTTCTCATGCTTGTGACAAAATTACATAATGCAAAGGTCAAATACACTTGAAATTAATTCACTATGAAAAAATACGGACTGAAATAATCTGCTAAATGGAAAATATGGCGCTCCTATTTCACTGACGTATGGGCGCATCGGCGCCGAACTGATCAGGAGCAGAAGTAATCGCCATGGCCGAAATCGGTCAGAACTATCATCATCATCATCATCATCATTGGCCTCATACGTCTGTGACAGACGATTTATTCAATGTCTGAGGCAAGATTTTTCATGGCTGTATAAGCCGATACGGGAGCGGCATGACTTTCCGCACGCTCTACAAATAAAGGTGGAATTAGAGACTGGCACATGCATGTTTAGATGTCGTTTCTGCCTTTTGTTTGCGAGCTAACTCATCATCTTTCTGCCCTTATCCCAATTCTTTGGGGTCGGCGCAACATGTATTGATGAACACAAAATCGTGTTGCAAAGGATTTGGCTTAATTTTACGACCGGCCGCCTACCAGACGTCAACCCTCACCTTGGGGATGCTTTTGTGGTGGATTAACCGCCACCATACGGTTGGCCCTGGCTGTTTGAGTCGGGTTTATCCCTCGGTCGCCTCTTACGACCCCCACGGGAAGAGAGGGGGTGGTGCTATTCTACTCTGCCGGCACCACACGGCATTTGCGAGCTAACTATCACCACCATTATTATATCTGTGACGTCAGCGCCATTTACTTGAACCATTTTACATCACTTCTAATATTTACAGGTGGACGACCCGATCCAGTACAAGGGCCACACGTTCATCCTGTCGATGATCAACATCCCGACGGAGTGCGAGATTTGCAAGACGTTCTTCATGTGGCCCATCGAGCGCTCCCTCATCTGCCAGACCTGCCGCCTCGCCAGCCACAAGAAGTGCTACATGAAGGTATAGTATAGTACATCGATGATCAACATCCCGACGGAGTGCGAGATTTGCAAGACGTTCTAGATGTGGCCCATCGAGCGCTCCTCATCTGCCAGACCTGCCGCCTCGCCAGCCACAAGAAGTGCTACATGAAGGTATAGTATAGTACATCGATGATCAACATCCCGACGGAGTGCGAGATTTGTAAGACGTTCTACATGTGGCCCATCGAGCGCTCCTCATCTGCCAGACCTGCCGCCTCGCCAGCCACAAGAAGTGCTACATGAAGGTATAGTATAGTACATCGATGATCAACATCCCGACGGAGTGCGAGATTTGTAAGACGTTCTACATGTGGCCCATCGAGCGCTCCTCATCTGCCAGACCTGCCGCCTCGCCAGCCACAAGAAGTGCTACATGAAGGTATAGTATAGTACATCGATGATCAACATCCCGACGGAGGGCGAGATTTGTAAGACGTTCTACATGTGGCCCATCGAGCGCTCCTCATCTGCCAGACCTGCCGCCTCGCCAGCCACAAGAAGTGCTACATGAAGGTATAGTATAGTACATCGATGATCAACATCCCGACGGAGTGCGAGATTTGCAAGACGTTCTTCATGTGGCCCATCGAGCGCTCCCTCATCTGCCAGACCTGCCGCCTCGCCAGCCACAAGAAGTGCTACATGAAGGTATAGTATAGTACATCGATGATCAACATCCCGACGGAGTGCGAGATTTGCAAGACGTTCTTCATGTGGCCCATCGAGCGCTCCTCATCTGCCAGACCTGCCGCCTCGCCAGCCACAAGAAGTGCTACATGAAGGTATAGTATAGTACATCGATGATCAACATCCCGACGGAGTGCGAGATTTGCAAGACGTTCTTCATGTGGCCCATCGAGCGCTCCCTCATCTGCCAGACCTGCCGCCTCGCCAGCCACAAGAAGTGCTACATGAAGGTATAGTATAGTACATCGATGATCAACATCCCGACGGAGTGCGAGATTTGTAAGACGTTCTACATGTGGCCCATCGAGCGCTCCTCATCTGCCAGACCTGCCGCCTCGCCAGCCACAAGAAGTGCTACATGAAGGTATAGTATAGTACATCGATGATCAACATCCCGACGGAGTGCGAGATTTGGAAGACGTTCTACATGTGGCCCATCGAGCGCTCCTCATCTGCCAGACCTGCCGCCTCGCCAGCCACAAGAAGTGCTACATGAAGGTATAGTATAGTACATCGATGATCAACATCCCGACGGAGTGCGAGATTTGTAAGACGTTCTACATGTGGCCCATCGAGCGCTCCCTCATCTGCCAGACCTGCCGCCTCGCCAGCCACAAGAAGTGCTACATGAAGGTATAGTATAGTACATCGATGATCAACATCCCGACGGAGTGCGAGATTTGTAAGACGTTCTACATGTGGCCCATCGAGCGCTCCCTCATCTGCCAGACCTGCCGCCTCGCCAGCCACAAGAAGTGCTACATGAAGGTATAGTATAGTACATCGATGATCAACATCCCGACGGAGTGCGAGATTTGTAAGACGTTCTACACCCTCATCTGCCAGACCTGCCGCCTCGCCAGCCACAAGAAGTGCTACATGAAGGTATAGTATAGTACATCGATGATCAACATCCCGACGGAGTGCGAGATTTGCAAGACGTTCTTCATGTGGCCCATCGAGCGCTCCCTCATCTGCCAGACCTGCCGCCTCGCCAGCCACAAGAAGTGCTACATGAAGGTATAGTATAGTACATCGATGATCAACATCCCGACGGAGTGCGAGATTTGTAAGACGTTCTACATGTGGCCCATCGAGCGCTCCCTCATCTGCCAGACCTGCCGCCTCGCCAGCCACAAGAAGTGCTACATGAAGGTATAGTATAGCCTGCTCTTAATATAACTGCTTTATGCGTAATTCGACAAATTATAAATAATGCGTGAAATCACCAAAGAAAAGGGAACAAATCTTCTTTTACTGTACTGCCAATCGTGGTAAGTATAGCACCTCGATAAAAAAGGTCTATGCCCAGCAGTGTTAAGGTTGAGGGGTACGAAGATCGATAAGTAGGAAGATGCTGGAGCAGCTACATGTTAGAAGCACTCTCTGTTTCTGCCTCTCACCAACGGTTTTAAAGGCTGCGGGGAGACATTTGATTCAGCCGGCCAAAATCGTGGTTTATCTCCAGATATATATATCTATCTTTTTTTCAACTCTTACAACCATTCTGTGCGGACGTGTTTTTCGTTTAACTCCTCAATTAAAATATTTAATTGTTGTTATTTGCAATTATTTATTGTCAGCAAATATTTCGTGCAGCTGATGTTCGATTTGTGATTGTGACCTACATTCGTCTAACAAGTCAACGAACTACAACTAAGTGCAGTAATTAATAAACTACAGAAATTTTATAAACTTGTGAAAAGTGTAAATCAGTATTGTGCTCCCGCAGAGTTTCGAACCTAGGCCCTCTGCGTCATAGACCGCTGTTCGTCCACTGCGCCACCGCAGGTGAACCGATCGGCGCGAAATTGCAGACCGCTACCGTGACGCAACCAGCTTACTACCGGCCGGTTACCTACTGTTCTACTGAATAACGCAGCGTCAGCATCTACCGACACAGTGCCTACAGTGCCCGATACCACGAAACTTAACGATAATTCTAAGCGATACCAATACCACTAAACTCTACCTTGGTTCTTAAGCCGTTTTGAAAGCGATATGAATACATCGCAATGTGGTTCCTGCAAAGAGGCGGTTGGTGAGGGCCCAACGTGTGCATGGTGTGGAAAAACCTATCATTTTCAATGCAGTGGTACTTCGGAGCGTGGCTTCAACAGGCTTGGCGTCGGAAGAAACTCGTGGAGATGCGTGGCTTGTCGGGATTCTCACGGGGAATCTTTCGATAATTCAGCCACCGGAAATAAACTGGGAACACCGACAGGTAAGCCAGCAACAGCAAGACTTTCGGAAGCATCTTTACAGGACCCGAAACCTCAAAGTCCCTCCTACCAAGGGACTCCCGCAAAAATAAATTCTAATGATACTGGAGTACTCGACACTATATTGAAAAAACTGGGTTCTATTCAGGAACAACTTCTTTCCATGGACGGTATAAAATCTGACCTGTCGCAGGTGAAGGTGGACATAGCGGATCTAAAAACATCCTTAGACGCTAAGCTGGAAATAATGACAGTCCGAGTCCAATCGGTGGAATCTAGAGTGGATACTTTGGAGCAACGCTTGCAAGATTTACCCATCTTGAAAACTGAAATTGCCGCTTTACGCCTTGAACTGGCAAACCGTGACCAACAAGTATTTCGAAAGGATGTTGAGTTGACTGGCCTTCCAGAACAGAGTAATGAGAATCTGCCCCACATAGTTGCAACGCTTGCTAGCAAGTTGGGAGTTCAACTGGACCCTCGTGACGTGGATGACATCCGACGTGTAGGTGTAAAGGGTGGCAAGGACGGCAAGGACGAGCGCCCCCGCCCTGTGATCATCACACTTACGAGACGAGCGATCCGGGACACTCTGCTAAGTGCTGCTAGATCACGTCGTGGTCTCACTACGGACAAGATTGAGGTAGCTGGAACACCAAGAAATTTTTTTCTAAACGAACACCTTATAAAAGAAAACAGAATTCTGTTCAGTAAAGCTCGTGCAGTGGGCAAGGACCTCAGATTCAAATTTGTCTGGACCAGCAACGGCAACGTTTTTATGCGACGCTCAGAAACCAGCTCGATCTTGAAAGTTTCCTCCGAGACTGTCCTTCAAAGGCTGGTACGTAATTCATCCGGAGATGATGGTTCCGGTATTAACCACAACATCTGAAGTTTGTGCCCTAATACGATCTCTACTACAACAATCTGGCTCCCGGTTATTTGTCTAATGAACTTGCAAATATCTCTACAACTGTGTGCGTTTATGAATGTTATCAAATGTGTTGTGCCTAAATCTAATATGTCTAGTTTAAACTTTAATGTGTACAAAGCTTTATTTCTTTCGATGCTTCAATTTGTGAAACTTGATTACTGTCAAAATAATTTGTCTCATCTACCGCCGAAAAGTGATGTAACATCAACACACAAGGAAATCATGAAAATGCTACATACACACTTCCACTACATATTGATAGGTAATGGTTAATCTCGATTTACTTAATAATATTGACAATTCTTTTAATATTTCCTGCAAAGTAATTCCACCAGACAGATGTTACACAACACTGACTGACAGTTATCAATTCAAACTACTCAGTGTAAACATCAGAAGCATAAACAAAAATTTTGATGCTCTATTAATTCTACTACACCGATTGAAAATCGAATTTGATATAATAATACTCACCGAATGTCGATTAAATGACACAACACTTTTAAATAATATACCAGGCTACTCAATATACTACACTACTCGAAACATAAATCAAAACGGAGGTGTTGTGGCTTTTGTAAAGGATACATGGAATGTTTCGGTCTCAGAACCCCCTCTGGTAGACTCCTGTGGTTTGTACATAGAAATCCTAAACGTGCTCTCTGTTATAGGAATCTACAGGTCACCTTCTTTCTCAAATCCTACTAACTTTTTGAATTCTCTGGATGAATGTCTAAATTTGAACAAAGATAAATCTAACATCATTGTAGCAGGTGATATAAATCTTGACATAATATCCCCTAAGACTGAGCAATCAGAATACCTTTGTTTAACTGCTGAACACTTTCTTCACCCTGCTATTACTCTCCCAACTAGAGACGGTGCCTGTTTAGATCACATTTTTGTTAAATCTGATTCGCCATCACTAGGGATTGTATGTGATACCGAATTTACTGATCACAAGCCAATTTTGCTAGGTCTTGCAATCAAATCGGAGAAAAAGCCATCTAAATATTCAAGAACTAAGAAAGTCACTGATTTCGAAGCCGTTTCCAGAGAATTAAGCAACGTCAACTGGGACCATATTATCCACATGACAGACGTTGACGCGGCTGTCTCAGCTTTCCTATACAGGTTAGAATCCACAGTTAACAAACACACTCGAACTGTTCGCCTCAGTAGGAGTAAATTTACTATAGAACCTTGGATGACTCCGGCCTTCTTCGCTGTGCCCGGCATCGTGACCATCTCCACTCACTTGTCAGGCAATATCCAGGTGATAAAGTTCTTGAATTGTCGTATACTAGATACAGAAATTTCTACAACAATCTAATTCGTAAATTAAGAACTGAATATGATAGTGCTAAAATAGAATCCAATAAAAACAATCCTAAAGGTCTTTGGTCTTCTATTCTCAACATTTGCAGCTTAAAAAAAGAAATCTGGACAGGCTAAAGAACTTTTATCCATAGTGGAAAGCCCTACAGACTCCCTAGACATTGTAAATGATTACTTTACTAAAGTAGGGCACAATTTAGCCAGTAATATCCTAAATAAATCAGGTACTACTGAGGATGCCCTGGCATCGGCAGTAAAAACTAATGGCACACCACATTCTTTTTTTCTTTTCCCAACTGACTTCGAAGAAGTTGAACTAATCATTAGACATCTCAAAAACGACAGCGCACCCGGGCTAGACGGTTTCGATGCAAAGCTGATTAAAGCCATAAAAAAATGAAATAGTTATACCTTTAACTTATATCTGTAACTTAAGCCTTTCTACTGGACGTTTTCCACAAGCCTGGAAGGTGGCAATGGTTACACCAATCCACAAGGGTGGCCTGAAGGATTCCCAACAACTATCGTCCGATTTCCTTCTAAGCGTTTTTTCTAAGGTATTAGAAAAATTGTTAACAATCGCCTTGTAAAATTTCTCGAAAGTTTTGGACTATTACATGATAGACAATTTGGATTTAGAAAGAAAAATCCACCGAAGATGCTGTCTCCTTTTAGTAAATTTAGTTTCGTCCCAACTCGACAAAAGTATCACTGCATCGGTGCTTTCCTTGACCTTGCAAAGGCTTTTGACACTGTCTCTATCCCTATCCTACTTCGTAAGCTCGAACGTCTGGGAATCCGTGGGCATGCTCTAGACTGGTTTCTGAGCTACCTCTCGGAAAGAGGTCAACTGTTAAAAGTAGACTCAGTAAAAAGCAAAATTATGCAAACTGGTTATGGTATCCCACAGGGAAGTATTCTGGGCCCCACACTATTCATTGTCTATATGAATGATATTCATAATCTAAATATCCCTTCTGCTGAAACTATATGTTATGCGGACGACACTGCTATATTATTCTTTGCAAGAACATGGGATCAAGCTTTCCAGTTGGCGGAACGCGGAATGTCTGTAGTAGCCAACTGGCTTCAAATAAATCTCTTGACTTTAAATACCCAGAAAACCAAATTTCTCTGTTTCCACAAAACAGCCGCTTCGCGCCCTCCAGATACAAGAGGTATTAAAATTCACACTTGTTTCCCAGACTACGATCGTTCTGTTACTTCCATTGATTGTAACTGCGACATCATACAAAAAACACCTGATATTAAATATTTAGGGTTATAATAGATGAAAAACTTAACTTTAAGTCGCAAATCACTATTTTGTCTACCCGTATTCGCAAAATAATAGGCATAATGAAGAAATTAAGAAACGTAACCAGCTGGGATATTTTGAAAACAGTTTATTTAGCAATATGTCAATCTTTACTCAACTATTGTATAGGTATATGGGGCGGTGCTTTAAAGACACATTTCATTACGTTAGAGAGAGCGCAACGTGCAGTCCTTAAGACAATGTTAAAAAAGCCTTTCAGATTTCCAACAAACACTCTTTATCAGGAGGCACAGGTTTTGAGAGTTCGGCAGCTATACATCAGCAAAGCCTGCCTTAGCACCCATTCAAAGGTTCTTAAAATGAAAGAATACCCGAACATGCTAGAGAAGCGCATTTTTAAAATCCCTGTCCCTCCAGTAAAGACTAGTTTTGCTAAGAGATTCCCCACATATGCATATCCAGCAATATACAGGAATGTCCTTAAATACTGCGATATCAAAAGATCTTCAATACCAGAAGCTAAGAATAAAATAAAAAAATGGTTAAGTTCTCTAGACTACGATTTTACCGAGTCGATTATTCCGCAAGATCTGTAATTTTTACTGACACACTTATGATTACGCGATATAACATACCTACATAAATTATGCCTACTCTGCTACACACTCAATTTGTACATACACACATTCGAATACAATTATAATAAAAAACGTACACATGTCCTTACTAGATTAATGTTTTATATTAGAATAAGATAGATAATAAGAAAATTCGGATATCCAATGTAAATGGTTTCCCAAGATACAGGCAACGCCTAGTTTGGGGTCCTCTGGTTAATTGTACTTTTACTACTTAGACATAAGTTTTCTCTAAGAATATTTGTTATTTTATGCTTACCCTAGTCTAAGTTTTATGTCGGATATCAATAAAGAATTTTTTCACTTTTCATTTTCATTTTCATTTTTCAGCGGTGGACGTTGCGCGGCTGTCAACATTTCTTAAACTAAAACAATGTATGGACACGCTATGAAGGGTACATAGCGTGTCCATACATTACTGATTTTACGAGGCCTTTCTACATATTAATTTACAATGTAAATTAACAGTTTCAAGTATATTTATTGTCATATAAGATCGTCAAAAAATATGCTTGAAACTCTAAAACTAAGAATAATGCAACTTTTTGTATATTATATTTCAACACTTGTTTTTCTTATTTTCAGGTGAATACTCAATGTCGGAAAGACAACTCGTCTTCATCGGCGGCCATCGTAGGCGTACTGGACGCCGGCGGCCGGCATCAGTATGGAGTAGTCAATAAAATAGGAAAGGTATGTAACAGTTTTCTTACTAAGTGACAAGTTTTTAAAGAACGTCTTTCAGCTTCGGAAAATGTAAATTTTAATCACAATTTTTTTTTATGTAGCCTGCTCTGTGTCCCACTGCTGGGCAAAGGCCTCGCCTCGCAAACTTATTGTATATAAATCCATGCTTCCATGCGAATTCATATGATAAGTAGAAAAGTGTGTTTGCTTGTTTATCCTTGTTTCCCGTCACATCAGGGCGAATGTATGTAATTTTTTTGTGACTTGTTAGATGAAAGGCTGGAAAGTGACAAAGGCTACTTAAAACGCGGAAAAAGAAACAGCCGCGAATGAAACTGTGTGGGGAAAAGTTGTAAATAAATGCGTAATATTTCAATACAGGCCTAACTTACATTCTCTGTAAGTTTCCGTGTAGTCCATTTATATTATTAATTTAAAAAAAAGTTTTTCTGAAGTAGTATCCCACTTCTGAAACGTTTGTGCCAAATATTATCTAATTACTATGGTATATTTGCTTACAGGTATTCGGTGTCCCGCTGACGGAGCTACCGAATGGCGACAGCAATATTCCGGTGGTCGTGGACAGGCTGATCACGACTATTGAAATGACAGGGTTATACACGGAGGGATTGTACAGAAAGAGTGGACTCAGTTCGAAGGTACATATTAGGAATTTTCCCGTAAAGAAAATAGTATCCCGACTGCATCAGGAGGGTCATGTTTTTCGAGAGTATGTAATATGTAGTCAAGACATTCGTTTTCCCGGGATACAGCCCAAACGGATGGGCGGAATTTGACATGTGAGGTGTCAGTAGATTCGTCTTAGCAGCGCGAGTGACACTGGCTCAAGATTGCAGATTTTTATCGCAAAATAAAATTTTAAAATTACTGTTGTTTGGTTGTGTCATGAGTGCTGTAATTTTTTGTCGCAAAGTAAACTTTGGACACGAATCGAGTGCTTGTTTTAAATCTTATTGTACCAACATGGGAACAAAGTCACGTGCTTTTAGTTTTTTTTTAATTACGTATAACTGTGCGTTGCAGTGCGCATTGTTATTTTACGTCTATTTTCTTTATGGATTCAAATAAATAAATTTCCTAAAAAAAAAAAATTGGAACATATTCCATACTGATTTCCTATGTTTTATAACATCAGGTGCGGGAACTAAAGCGGCTACTGGACGAACGGCCCGAGGAAGGAGTAGAAAAGCTAGATGCGTATGCGGTGCACGTTCGAGCGTCCGTACTCAAGTCGTTCTTCAGAGAACTGCCCGAGCCGCTGCTCACCTTCGACCTGTATGACGACTTCATACTCGCCGCAGAGATTACTGACCCACAGGTAAATCGTTATACAGACGTACATGCCAAAATATAATGATAAAGAAGATAGTGAAATCTTGGATTCCTTCCTCTCTTGCGTGTTCACTAAATCATCAATCAAACAAAGTGCATGCATGCTGGCAACATTCTCCGTTTTGTTTAGTGTAGCTGGGCAAAAAATTGCCTAATCCTCCGGTCCCCGGGGCCCGAATTCAGCTAATTTTGTCAGCCAGTGACACTCAATGGACATTCCAATGCTACTGTGATTTTCCATACTAAAAGCTGTTAGCGATACGAAACTACCAAAACCATTCAACTGCTATGCCATCGACACGCAACTGAAAAGATTTTCATTTAGCAGACTTCGGCCCCTGATGTTCTGCAGAGATCATTCATTATCATAAATAGAATTACCCTGCTAAGTTTGTGTACCTACTGGCAAAAATCCCAGTTTGTTACATATTTGCGCATTGCAGATGAATAGTGATTTCTTTATTACCTACGTATTTTTCGTCGAATTGTTTTTTACCATGCTGTTAATGTTTACTATTTTGTAGAATTTTTTCCACAAGATAGTAATTTTTTGGAACACTTGGTGTTTTACTCAAACACTAGATATTGATATTAACTTTTTGGTTACAAAGTTAATACCTGTTAATGTTAATACAAACGAAGCAAGCGGAAAAAATTCACGCCGCCAGCGGGATTCGAACCTACACGTCTTCTGACAAGCCGGGTCAGACGTGTGACCCGTGACCCGGCTTGTCAGAAGACGTGGGTTCGAATCCTGCTGGCGGCGTGAATTTTTTCCGCTTGCTTCGTTTGTATCTTTGTAACCAAAAACTTAATACCATGCTGTTACCTTTTGTTTGCATCCTAACCTATATTTTTTTAAAGGAACGAGTATCGAGCATATTCACGATACTGAAGAAGCTGCCGAAACCCAACTTTGATCTAGTCGAGAGGTTGATATTCCACCTGGCGAGAGTCGCTTTAGGGGAAGCTCATAACAGGTAATTCTTTTTTTTATTATACTTTGAGGTGTTAAAGGTCATTGAACTGAAAACACTTTCTCTGTATGGAATAGTGGCGAAGGGTGGCATTTTAGCGAAGGTAGGCTGGAGCAGAAAAATTTATAAAATGAAAGTAGTTTGAGAGAGTATGTATTTGCAATTTTCTGAAAGGGAAGCCGGTGGGAATCGGCATGTATGAACCCTTCGCCACTGGTATGGAACTAAGATTTATTTTTTCCTGCTTGCAGAGGCTACTGTAAAATCATTGTTTATTTAGGTTTCATTTATAGTATTTTATTTTAATTAATATTTCTTGAGGAAAGTTTCTCAATTATACACATAAGTTGATTCGCTTAGTACTTTGCTACTACCTGGTTTACAAAAGAAGGGGACTAGTATTACATGACCTTTGAGCAAGATGTCAACAATAATGTTGCCATTTCAGGTCCCCCCTTCTTTTGTGAACCAACTTATAACACCCTGTTTAAATCGAGTTTCAACAAGACATTTTTCTTATTATAATACGACGATTAATAATTTGTTCCGTTTCAGGATGGGTCCGAACGCATTAGCAATAGTGTTCGCTCCGTGCATACTGCGCACACACAAAGTGCAACCCGCTCAGGACTCACTACACGACATCGCGCGACAGACCGCCTGTCTAGAAGCGATCCTAGTTGACAAGATGAGAACGGTAAGAAAACCTAACGATTATTTTTATTCAGTAAATCTGCAAAAAAAATGGAAACCTGTTATGAGGAAGAGGAAGCGACAAGCTTAATAATAATAATAATAAATAATAATTCGTTTATTTCAGGCCACGAGGACCCATAGAATAAAATAACACTATACAATATAACTTAAAATTAGCTAATATACTATAAATACACTACAATATAATCTAAATGCTAGATAGGCACTTTTGTTGGCGGCGACTCGCGTTGCACAGGGGGTCGATAGCGCCTAAATACGACTCCCTGTGGCCAGAAATCTTCCCGCATTAACTCACACACGACTTTTCGGGGACCCGACAAAACAAAAGACCTAAAATTGGTTGCAATTTTAGACTCCAGCCGTCGGATGTAAACCGTCGAATCGCCGGGGGTCCATGGAAGTTCCTGGCGGAGCTGACACATCTTCTGCACGTGCTGCATGATGTCCTCCGGTGTCGTATTGCAGTCCAGCCGGGACACATACAGCTCCGCGAGGGGTTCAGCAGCCTTGAGAGTTGTAGACTCTGCGGAAACGGTGCCGCGTTTATTGCGGTTGCGACGAAGTCGGCGCTTCCTGGATTCAGCCAGTATGAAGCCTTCCTCGTCTACAATAGCCTTAGACGCGACATTCTTCTCTTTAGCCGCAGTGTTGACCTTCTGCATCCCATTTGGTGTGTTGGGAGGCGCAGGTTGTCGCTTGCGGCGCGGGCGGCGAGTCCTCTGCGGCGGAACGTCCTTTTGCCTCCCAGGTACAAAGGGAGCAGCATCAGGATGCAGCGCAGGCGCGGGGCGGGACGGTGGGGCGGCAGTGTGTTGTTGCCGCTCTTCCTATCAGCTGCGGGGTCGCTGACCCGCAGTTTACCGGGCTGTTGTAGAGTTGCTGGGCGCGTGGATTCGCTGACCGGTGCGGTTTCATGTTGCACGGCGACGCCGCGCTGCATGTTTACGCACGAGGCTGGCGGAGTAGCTGACGCGGCGTTTTGCCCACGTAATGCGGTCAACTCGCGTCGCAGCTCGGCACTCACTTGTTCAGCGGTCTCCCATTTTCCTTTTAATTCCTTGACGTCGGACTTGAGCAACACGATGTCCTTGAGCAACGTGGTGACGTCGACATGGTCAAACGTCACTGGCGGAAGCTTGTTTAGGTCACGCGCTACGTACGTCGGGACGTCGTCGGGATCTTCATTCTGGAACACTCGAAAGATGTCCCTGATGTTCTTCTTGCCGCTTCCCTCCTTGTTGCGCATCCTTGACGCACATGCTTGGGCTCAGCAGTCTCGTTCAGGTGCGCCATGGCCGTGTAGATGTCGACGTCGGAGTAGCTGGTGAGGCAGATCTGCTCAGGGCTGACCACATCCATCACATCCAGCTTGTTCTGCACGAACGCCAACAGCTCGTCGACCACGACAGTATCACTACGCTTAGATAGCGCCATAGCGATAATTACAAATAAAAAGTGCTTATTTGTAATTTGTTGCGTCGACACAGCCGACGAATATAGTCACGTCCGACTCATTAAAGATAAAAGGTGCAGATGAGGAAGAGAAAGTTGTTAAGGTAGAATTGAAATAAAAAATAGAGAAAAAAATAGTTATTGTAGGTGGTATCACCGCCATCACGCAATTTAGACTATAGTGTTCTACAGGCTCGTTTTAATTTTGCAGCATTTGTCCCGCGAAATGTTTAATAGCAATTTTGTAACAGATTCATGCTGCTGATACAATAATCGGCAACGACAAATTTTCAATCAAAATTTTGATTACAATTAGGTGCGTCCACACCAACCGAGGCTGCTTGCTGCCTCGCGCGGCATGCGCTCGTGCGCAGGCGAGGCAAGTTCGGTCCAATTTGGACGCCTAAATAAATTATAGGCAAACTTCTGAGACGCGTTGATATAGGCTCGGCCCGCGCGCGTTTGCCCGTGCATGTAATTTTTTGGTCGTTTGCCTCGCGAGGCAGAGAGGCAGCGAGGCTGCTCGCTTGGTGTGGATGTGCCATTGACAATACTCAAAATCGTATATTTCTCGTACCCAGGTCCGCGGCATGCTAGAAGACATCGCTACACTGGACAACGCGTGCCACACCGCCACCTCACGTCTCTGGTCAATACGAGCCTCCAACAACGCGGCCGCCCCCCCACCAGCCGAGGAGCAGACGCTACAGAGCCACCTGGTGGTGCTG
This sequence comes from Phthorimaea operculella, assembly GCA_024500475.1. Lineage (NCBI taxonomy): Eukaryota > Metazoa > Arthropoda > Insecta > Lepidoptera > Gelechiidae > Phthorimaea > Phthorimaea operculella. The sequence continues at coordinate 13,703,929 of JANFCV010000002.1, forward strand.
CAGCGCGAGAAGGCGGCGCTCACCTGCAACCTGCCCTCCCTCATCAGGTAACTACATCCCCCCCCCCCCACCAGCCGAAGCAGACGCTACAGAGCCACCTGGTGTTTCGTAAATTCTTAGTTTCTTTTATTATACTTAAACGTTTACTTTCCTTGCAGAGCGACGTCAGACGACGACCTACTCTCAACCACCGACCACGACGGCGAATTCGGAAGCACCGACGACCTGAGCGCCGGCGCCGCCTCCAGCCTGCGCTCGCAGCGACTGCTGCAGCGGCAACTGTCATCAGATGACCCCATCATGGTGTGAGTTCAATAGTGAGTGAGGCGAACTGTATAAAGAGAGACAACGTTAGATATATCCTGCGACGGAAAAGAACAAGAAATGGGCGCCGCCTTCAGCCTGCGCTTCTTCGCCGTCCCCATCATGGTGTAGCCACCCCGTAACGAACACTAGCGTGAGTTCGGAAGCACCGACGACCTGAGCGCGGGCGCCGCCTCCAGCCTGCGCTCGCAGCGACTGCTGCAGCGGCAACTGTCATCAGATGACCCCATCATGGTGTAGCCACCCCGTAACGAACACTAGCGTGATACGCCCTGGGACAGAAAAGGAGAAGAAATAACTCGGCTATTTTGGTAAAACTGTTCACATTCTTTTACCTACGTAGACGTACACTTTTTTCTCAATCCAATCCCAAAGTGAGTACTGAGTATCTACCACTAGCGTGAGTTTCACTAGCGCGGGTGCCGGCGAACCACCTGTCTGTGAACAAACTGTATAAAGAGAGACAACATTAGATATGCCCTGCGACAGAAAAGAACAAGAAAAGGGCGCCGCCTTCAGCCTGCGCTTCTCTGCCGACCCCATCATGGTGCAGCCACCCCGTAAATACCACTAGCGTGAGTTTACGAGTAACTAGCGCGGGTACCGACAAAGCACCTATTATTGACTCAAAATGTAAAGAGTATAAAGGGAGACAACATTATGCCCTGCGACAGAAAAGGACAAGAAATAACTCGGCTATTGTAGGTAAAACTGTTCACATTCTTTTACCTACTTAGATCTAGACTTTTTACTAACTACAGTCGGGAGTTACTTAAAACCCAAAGTGATTAGAACGACATATTGGCATTTAAAAACATACATACGGTTATTCGCGCGAATCGAATCGTAGATAAACATGTGTACAAAGCGCGAAAATGTTAAACAAATACATACGGTTATGTTAAGGTCACGATGTTGTAAAGTGTGGAATAAAAGAACTAGCGGCTTCTTTTATTTCACGCCGTACAATATTGTGACGAAAAATTTTTGAAATCAAGGTACATTTACTCTATTGCGAATCATAGTGATGATGACAAAAATGAAGCTCACATCAATGAATTAATGACCTGCTACATACATACACACATATATCACACCTATATCCCGTGAGGAGTAGAAAGAGCATATACGGCTGTAAACAACGACCATTTTACACCACGTCTGACTTAAGTTTGAGTCATTTAAAAGACCATAGTCAGACAGTTATATCACCATAGTGACAGGTTGTCTGCCCGACCTACTAGTATTATTTAGACTTTACCAGGTGAGGTACTTATTAACACCACGGGACTAAGGGAATGTAAACAAAGGGAAACTAAGGGAAAGAAAATTTAAACACGTCTTGAAAAGTTGTTCTCTCAACTAACAATCCCACGTTTACAAAATGTCATAACCGTCTAAAATTAAATTAAGTTTGAGCAAATTGACAGGTTCGCAAAATGTCACACTAATGTCTGACATAATGCTAGTGTTTAAAAAATCTTGTGTCAAGTTTATCCAATTCGATTTTTATTTTATTGTGCAATTTATTTGACACAATCATTTTGTAATTGTGATATTGTTGGTGCAGGGACAATATTTGGGCGACTATAAAAAGTCTAAAATGGACAAAATACTATAAAAAATTTATATTAGCAGGCTGTTCCATATAATATACTCAAAAACAGCCCTCTTGCCATTTATACACAGCCGGCCGCGACTAAATGAAAGATTACGTTATTATATTCATACGCGTAATATGCTGTTGTAATGCCAACAAGTCCCTATCAGGACGATATATTCTCAGTGCGGTTATATTAATGTACTTAGAGTTAGTGTCGAGCTTATCCTGTAGAGTACTGAGAGTCTGCCCCATTCCTACTCCGGTGTGTCCAAATACTTGATGTATATGAGAAGTATTTTTCATACGTGGATATTTATAATCATCTCTGTACTGACATTATATGACATATTTTTCTCCTTTTGTAAATATGTAAATCTAAACTAATTGTGATTTCAAAACTAGCAATACTGTTTCCATAAGATGTTTATTGGTTAAATGTGTTCCAAGATGCCTTTTGTTGAGATATAAATTTGTTTAGGTGAGATTAAACGTCTATTGTGATGATTTTTTAATATTTTTGTGTAGATTGTAGGTATTGAAAGATTTTATCGGAGTCACTAAATTGACAACAGCTCAAATAGCAAACCTACTCATATTATTAGTTTGAATTAAACTTTAGGCTACAAGAGAAGCCTCTGTTCCACATTTGTTAGCAAAATCGCTTCTATTTCCTTTTAATTATATAATTAAAAATTGCTCATTCTAAAAAGACGTAAGTGCATGATGACGTCACAATACGACTATAAATATGGTATCACTAAATTCAGAGTAATATTAAAATTATAATGGCAATACTGGCGATCGAAAGATTGTCAACAACCGTCAATCGAATCTATGGTTACCAGACATTACAACAGGGTTGTCAACCAACCATACGAGACAAATACGAAAATGGACTACCATACGAGGAGTCGTGCAATTTTGTCCGAGGTTTTAGAATTTCTCAATTTTGGATTCAGATGCTGATTGCGAACGAGTTTCTTGAAATAAAGTAAAATTTCATTTAATCGGACGGAAAGAAGACAATTAAGGAAGTACGAGCGTAAGTTGCGAACGAGCGTGGTCTGCGGGAAAACATCGAGAACCAATCATGGAAGACGGTTGGCCACTTGTTACACCATGACGAATACATAACGAACATTGCTGAAGGAAAAAAGGAAGGATAAGACCAAGACAAACACATACATATTTTACCTAAATTAAAGAAAAGGCTAGAAAAAAGCTGTACCAAGAGGCTCTCTCTCTCTCTTCGTGTGGGACGCCGAGTCGTTCAACGACCAAGTGGCTTAAGAGGCTTAAGAGGTCAAACCCCTTGTAAGAATAAGGAGAGACTCAACTTAGTAAAAATTATAGACTGGAAACGCCACACTTATTTACTGTGAGAGGTGGGGCCCAGCCCACCATAACATAAAGGAAGCTACGTCAATTTTGAACCGTCGTCGACAAGAGATAAATGTATGACGATGAACAAAAACGGCTACTGCAAAAAAATGTATGAGTTTCCAGTACTAAAAATTACTAGAAGAAAAAATCTTGGTTGCCAACCCTGCATTACAATCATCTACCAATCAGTTGCATTTGACTTTGATTTGACTATCATCATGATGACATCTTTGACTCTCAAAATGCGCTTTTTTTGTATATTTACATCCACAAACGGGAGTGTCTTTTTTTGCAGGATAATCATCGTACTGTGACGTCACAGGCACATTTTCAGATTTTTTTTATTAGTTCCTAAATTATGCTATAGAAAAAATCGGAATATTTTTTACATTAATTTATGATCGAAATTCTGCAAAATGATCATAGAAAAAGTGGATGTTAACTAATTTGAGCTGTTGTCAATTGTTAATGAGTTGGTCATTCCAAAAGCATTTTTATTTTAGGGCCCTAAAACATTATTCGATATATGGAATTAATTTACAAATTAAAAAGTGTTGGAAGCATATTGTATAAACTACATTATTATTATTTAATATTTTTAGGATTAAAATCTAAATTTTATTCTTCCTGCTTACGGTGCATGAGTGATTTTTTATATATAATTAAATTACTTTCTAGTTTAGTTTTACGTTCAACACACATTTTATTTTAAGTCAAGACATTCTTTATACAAATGTTAGAACCATGACATGATTTTCGTTCGCTATCTGGTTGCCATACATTTTTACACGAAATGATTTAAAAACGAAGCAACTTTGCCAATTTTATCAGTTCCCTGTAATTTGCTTTCAATTTCTAAAAGACTGTCTAATGATAAGCTATTGAATTTATTGTTAAGTCACAAATATTTTACCTGCTTTATAATTAGTTTGTAATTATTTTACTATTCAAACAACGAATATCTCTGTGAAATATTAAAAAATATATCATTTATGAATTGAAGACCTTGAAGCTTAACGTTTACAGGTGTTTTATATTTTCTAGCTCATTTTTTATGCAATTGGTTTAAAGTTTCTACTTACATACTTATGTATGACGTCAAAAGCCACAGAAATTATTCGAATCTCACTAGAGAACGTATCTTAGTAGTCTTTTTTTAATTTTTTATTGCTAATTTGACGTCGAAAAAGTTCCTTATTTCTTTGATAGATAACTTTTAACGAGTATGCTTCGTCGATGTGCCGGAAAGCATATGAAATTGTTGGATAAATCGTAAGCAGTCATAAAAACTGTTGACTTCTCAATGATTGGGGTTGTGTCGCAGTAATCTACTGTATTTTCTGTGCCTTCAACTAGTTTGCTTTCAGCAGTCCACGTCTATGAAAGTTTAGCTGTTACTGTTGTCGTTTACATATGTTAGAATACATTGAATATTTAGGCCACATATTTAAACTGTTATTAGACGTTGTTTTGTATAGTGACATCATCATGTATCGGTATTGTATCGCCGCCATGTTTAGATCCCCCATCAAACTACATACTCATCTATCTCTTTGTAAGATTCTATGTAAAGAAAGTTATGAATGTGCAATGTGGCTACTTCTAGGATTACCAACCAGCACTTTAGAAGTGTGTGTAGATAAACTTTGAGTTCCATAAGCATTATGTAAATACTTTAGTTATTATTCAATTCTAGCTAGATATTTCTTTTAATTCGTAAGAACTAACACTATCATTTATTTTATTTCAGCAAGTGCCTCTATCAATACTATTTTATTTCTGTTTATGGATTGGTGCATTTCAAATGTTATTATTACTTGATTTAAATTTATCTGTTATTTTTACACAGTTGATTTAACCAGGATTAGTCCTGTACTGATATTTTATTAATACGTACTTAAATGCTATGGAAAATGATTTTAAGAATATATTATCTAAAAATTCAGTTTGAGACACTTCATAGATGTACCGAAGTTGTGCTTTTAGCATGTTGTTGTGGTAAAGATAGGTACTATTCTACTAGTAGTTGACGTAGAATAGACCTGGCGCTATAAGATTTTCGATATGATATTACTTGGATATTTCTACAGCTAAATACCTATTGTGTTACAAACCTATAGTTGTATTTGCTAAGGACCAATACCTATTACGCTGTTTACACATTGTCATTTTATAATCCTGTAATGTTACTTGACTGTGAAGTTTGTCCTACATGTTAATCACTTATTGAATCTTGTAATATATTAATAACATGTATATTGTTCGACTTATTTTTAGGGCTCCTATAATGTGTCAATATAATGAAATGTAACCAAAACTGTATACAAACTATAAAAAATAAACAATTGCTGTGGAAATTCATTGTTTTATTTATATTATTTATTACATTACATTAATTTGTTTCCATGTCTACACAATTATTTGCATTTTGTTGCCAAGGCAATATGCCTATAGGGCATGAAGACCAGTTACAATCAATAGCTGCTAGTTTCCAAATGGTGTTTCTAGGCAAGTCCATACTGCTATAGTCTCTGCTATCAAACTCACAAACAACATCACTGTCAGAATCAATGTCCTGCTGGTTTTGTGAAACCTCTTCAGCCTTCCTCAGGTCTTCCACTGTAAATATTTGTGATGAACCACCTGGAAACTTCTCTGGAGAAGAGATCAGCTTTGCCAATGTGCATATCTTATTTGCTGTACTTTTTGGCAAATTAGGTTCAACTAAGCTGAGAATATCTTTTATGAAGTAAGTTAGATTTGGATTGTAAGAACTTATGATTGGCTGGATAAAATTAATGTTTGTCAATTCATAAGGTACAGATTTCTGCAAGTCTAGTAGTAGTCCAGTGTTCTTCTCATTTGGGAACCAGTACCGGAAAAGCAGTTTTAATTCCTTTTTCTTTTTTGAACCTGATACTTTTTCACCCATCCTGAAACACAGCAAAGAAAACGAAAATTAAAATATCTGTAGTTTAGGGGTTTACTACTTCCAAAAGTTAAAATCATCTGTATACTTACTTGTGAACATTGTCAATGAAATTTTTAGATCTCTTCAAAGCACTCAATATTTCAGATACCCAAAGAGCTGCAAGCTTAGACCTATAATCATTGTCACAAGATTCAGATACTTTTATCAATTCTATAAGAAAGTCCAATATCAAATCATTTGAGTGTAAGAATGTGAGCAAAACTTCAAAACACTGCACATAGTTCTTGCTTAGTTTGCTTTTAGAATAGAAATCTCCATCACTGACATAATCTAATAATTCTTGAGACAAAAACAGTGACTCTTCACTAAGTAATGCCTTATTTACATGTATGGCTGCATCTTTAGTCTTCATCAATTTCTTAGACTGAAAATTCAAAAGATTTATCAGACCCATCACAGAAACTGTTTTCAAATTGGACAGATCCACTTGATCTCCAAATAAGTCTCGAGTATCATTCACAATTGATTCTCTCATGTCAATATCAGCTATCTCAGATAAATTCTTTATCTTATTCTTAGGATTGGCACATATACTCAGTGAAACACAGAAGTTCACTAAGGCAGTAATTTTGTTCTCATCATTACTGTTCGTCTCTGTTTGGCCGGCAGTGTAGTCTCTGATGTGCAGCTTTTGTTTATCCCAGTACTGTTTCTGAAGCCAATCTAGACTGAAAGTGCAAGCTTCACGAAGTAATTCTATGGATGGTAAGTTGTTGCTGTGTGCGGTGTCATGTCTCAAGTCTATAATCCAGTCTGGAACGCCAAGGTTCTTTGCAGCTTGATACAAACTTGTGCCCTTTGCAGTTTCTGTATCAAGCATGTGATTTACAAAGCGCATTAGTGCTGAAGAGTAAGCTAATCGTAGAAGCTGTTGATTAACTGCATCGTCTGTGTTTTTTGCGTCCTGTAGGTGTACCTCTAGTAAAGTTAATGTGGACTCCACGCCGGATGGTAAGGACGAGCATCGAGCTTTCCAAACAAGCATCAAGTCTAGCGCCTCTTGCTGAGAAGCCACTGAGGCTGTAGGAGAATAAATTTTTTCGTTCACTAAATGCCATTCTTTGCTATCAAACCACGGGACAATATGGTAATATTCAGTCATTTCTCAAGAAATTATTACAAAATAAATCTTCGCACAAAGTTCACAACAAAACATAACCTAACTTTTTTTGACAGAAAGCGGGCGACCGACCATAGACAAGAAATTCTTTTTTTCAGCTTTGGTTACAAGATTTTTCAGTGGATTCGGTTTCCGAAAACATTTTGCGTATCCGAACGTGTATCTTTGACAGTTGCTATTGACAGATTTTATTTTTATCTGTGGAATTGAAGATGCAGCGCGCGCACGGTTGATTATCTTTTCGTTGTGATATTTTGTACAAAAACTAATTTATTACACAGGATAATGGTTGATTTATAACAGAAATTCATAAAAGCAGTGCTAATGTACGTTTCCCTCGAAGTATTCTTCTCGAAAATCAATTAAAACCTACACAGTCTGTGAACGTAAATAATGCAGATTTTCATTGCAGATAAACAATGTACTCGCCGAGGCAAAAGATCTTGTGGTTCGCATTCAGTACAAGAGTAGCAGTCATAGTTATCCAAGCTATATCGAATGTCCTGATTCCCGACCACGACGCCAATGTATTTATGAGCCCAGAAGACCCAACACTCAAGCGAACTTTAGCCGACAACCTCGTCGACAAACTTCTCGGTGGTATGAAGAGATGGGACGCTCAATACTTCATACATATTGCACAGTACGGTTACACTTACGAAAACTGCCTCGCTTTTTTTCCACTTTTCCCACTAATAGTAAGATATGTTGCATATGGACTCAGCAGCATATTGGGTTCATTTCTAAACTTCCACAGTACACTGCTGATATCAGCAACTCTTGTGAATTTTGTAATGTTTATCAAATCTGCTGATGTGCTGCACAGGCTGAGCCTCAGGATACTGAGGAGCGAGTGCAGGGCATATAAAGCAGTCATATTATACTGTGTCAATCCTGCCAGTATATTTTTTTCAGCTCCATATTCGGAGACACTATTTGCTTGGATGTCTTTTTCTACTATGTTAAAATGTACAGACATTGAAACACTAAGGTTTGCAAATATAGATATAATGAGTGGCTTACCTGCTGGTTTCTCAATGATAACCAGATCTAATGGAACTGTTAACTTAGGGTTTATATTTTATGCTAGCTTTAAAAATGTTATCGAAAGAACTATACCTGAAATTGTGTACAAATATAAAACTTTGAAGCGCAGGATAATCCTTCCATTCCTGTTGCTACCATTGTTCACATCCCTTGTGGCTCTCGTGATGACTGTGATAATTGCTGTCATACCTTTCCTCTTGGTTCAAGTTTATAACTATTTTAAATATTGTACAATTAGTGATCATAATCTTCCAGAATTCTTGTCAAACACAGAGTATGTGTTGCCTGGGAGTGCTGAGAGCCCCTGGTGCAACAATTCCATACCTCTCTCATATTCATACATACAAAGTCATTACTGGGAAGTAGGCATGTTTAAATACTACAGATTGAAGCAGATACCCAATTTCCTGCTAGCTTCTCCAGTTTTACTACTGATGATATATCATTGCATGTCTTACATAAGAAACAATCTTAGATTATGTTTTAGATTGGGAATAAGAGGTAATTTTAACTATGGTTATACTAATAGGATGCCTTATAGGCCAAAGCAATATTATAAAGGATTTGGGGCCAATGATCCAGCAATGTTTGTGTATGTAGTTCATGCAACATTTTTGACCGTATTTTGTATAATTTTTGTACATATTCAGGTGTCAACCAGGCTGCTGGCTTCTGCAAGTCCAATTCTATACTGGATTTGCTCCAGTAGAATGAATGTTGGTCCAACACCAACTTCAGACCAAAATACAATAAATGAGCATTTTAGACGAATAGGTATTGGAAAGAGGATTCCCTCCCATCATTTATCTATAGCTAACTTAGAAGGTGTGGACAATATGTACAGTAAATGGAAAACATTCATCATACTGAGACGAATGCCTGACTTTCTGTCTCGGCTAATTCAGTATTATTTTCTAGGATACTTTGTGATAGGCACAATATTCTTTTCCAATTTTTATCCATGGACATAAGTAATGTTTTAAATTTACTATAACATATCACGATAACGTATCATCTTCTATTAATTAGATACTTATCACAAATACCTACTTCATAGTTAACATATCATACCATTAATTACCTATGTTGCACTAAAACTATACTATTATTGTACTTGGTACATTATTTACTACTCATTCCATTTTAAATAATAGTTTTAAAAGAGTAGAATTAATATTTACATTCTAGTATTGTTGAGGAAATTAGAGTTGTTGACTAAAATCATTTTCAAATCAACTAAATGTACTTTTATCCTGAACCTATAAATAATTGACATAGAATAGGTATATTCCAAGATTTCTGCTTGAAAATTAATAAGCGTGGGGCCTTTTGAGATAAGTCCATTTTATAGTTAAGTTCTAGATATAGTCATATCGCTTTTATAAAGGGATTTGTAATTTCTAGGATAGAAAATACACAAGTCAAAAGAGTTCTTATCTAGTTAGAGTTTTAGAAAATATTCTAGTCATTTTGTTTTGTATTTTATTTATTAGTAGCTAGAAATTTGATTGCAGTCATTTCCTAATGTGCATTTAGACTATTCATGAAGGTGAAATAATCTATGCAAAGTGAGAAAAAAATAACCGCGCGTTCACACTGAAGAGACTTTGGCCGGCGACTTATCGGAAGTTTCACATACGTGGAAAAAACGAGAGATCAGGCGCGTCCACACTGCGCGCGGCAAATGCTCGCGAGGCATACGCTCGGGCTCACCCAAGGTCATGCTCGGGCGAGCGCGCGCAGGCCGAGCCAAAATCAACGCCGCTCAGACGGTTGCCACTTATAGTTAGTTTATCTAAGCGTCCAAATTGGGCCGAACTTGGCTCGCCTGCCACAGGACCGTATGCCTCGCGAGCGTTTGCCGCGCGCAGTGTGGACGCGCCTATTCATGTATCGCGAGACAAAATAGTCGCATGTGTGAACGCGGTCTAAGAGTATTTAACAGAATATTGTAATTTCAATTTAAGAAAATACTTCGAATGTGACTGAGAAGCCATTACTGTTAAAAGTAAAATGAAGTCCAGTCAAAGTGCTACTTAATTGTACATAGGAGGCAAACAAAACTTCATTTTTAGTATGATATGTAAAATAGTTACAAATTTATCTTCCATTCCAATGCACATTTTTCTGCATGAGTATAACTCACAATGTTTAAATTATTCGCTCAAATCCAGAAAGACCATTTGTAATGTGTGCCATGCCAATTGGTGCCATAACAAAAGCTTGTCCATAATTTGTTAGCAGCCGTCCATTTTGTAATAGAAATTATAAACTAAAATATATATCAAAAAATCAAAAGCAACACCCACATTATATAACTGTATTCATTCTTCTTTCAATGTATACTTGTGCATACTTCTGCTCTTAAATATTTGTTTTTGTTCTTGCAATTTAATTTTATATTTGCACTTATTTTTAATTTACCTGACTATTAAATAATTCTTATTATTATAATCTATACCTTAATTAGCTTAGCTATCCGAAAACCAAAAATTATGTAAGGTTGTGACTTATTTTATTTGTAAATTTCGTTAAATTAGAACGGAATCATTGAACAATAAAATACCTTCGAAATTACATTAAGTCTTTTATTAAATTCCTTATCAGTTATGATAAAATGAATAAGTATAGATGTTTAGTTAGTTGTATAAAAAGTTATTTCATTCTAGAAAAGTACAGTTTCTGTACTTCATTTATAAATTATAAACTTACGTACATTATATCTAATTACATTTTAAAACTACGCAAATTCCTAATTCGGCAGTATCTATCTTACAAAAATGCATAGACAGCCTCAGCTCACACCCCAAACAGCCATATTTCTACCCTTTTAACGTGTCACCTGAGAACTCGTCAGGGTTCATCGGGTCGTTCGGCATCCAACACACGAATAATTATAAGTGATAAATCATCGATTTCTTTTCACAAGAGGTCTATTCGAGAAATTAATTCTCCTTACTTACCTGAAATGAGTGCTATCACTTTCCGTCAAATAGGTTTAGAAAAGGAGAGATATCTCTAAGTCTTGTCATGTTTGTTCGCTTCTAGTCAATTTAGTCGCCATTGTTTTCACCGTCGCCTTATTTTAACATGTAACCGGCATACGACAATTTTGGTTATGATCATTTCCTGTCCTCTTCTAAACTTATTTGACAGAAAGTAACGGCGCTCACATACCTAGCCTAAACGCACACTATATTTCATTAGACGTTATTGATTAGATTAGTGAATTATTAGAAAATCCATTATGAAAATACATTCCTAGAATACACACATACAACATTTATTTTAATTTAGTGCTTACAAAAGTACAAAAATTTAAGATGGCGTATTTGATTCGATTTACAATACTTCAGGAAAGATTCAGATTTGTAAAATAGCAGTATTTATTTTTGTTCGTATTTTATTTGCTTTGGTCTCGATTTCAGTCTGGGCCAGACATAACTACACCGAGTGTTGTATAATACGACACTTTGAAACCGAAACATTTCAATATCACTACACCAAAAAGTTTTTCATCTACAGTACGATCGTTCGAACACGCTATATTTGAAAGCTGTCAAAATCATGCTAATGACACAAGATCTATTTTCCTTTGTTGACATGTCTTCTAGTATGGGTTTGACTGCTTTCAAATACGACCTCTTTGGACGGCCGTACCTTAGCAAGTCCAAATCACTTACACTGACACGAAATATTAGTTACCCATCTACTCCGTAGTGGTATCAGCCGCGCTTAACAGCGGCACCATAGAATCTGCGCTCAGATCCTCCGGTATAACCTCGTTGGTCTCATCTTCCTCCGGCGAAGGGGGCGGGATCGTCAGCTGCAGGGGCGTGTCTATCGGCAGGGGCGGTTCGGGGGGCGGCGAGGGTTGCGGAGGGGGCGGGAGAGGGGACGGCGCGGCGGGGGAGGGGGCGGAGCTATCGGCGGCGGGAGCCTCCCCGTCGCCGGCGCAACCCTGCAATGAAAAAGAAAAATATGACACAAAATGGCAACATTATCTATTGTTTTCGTCTTTTTCATATTACATGACATTTTAGCAAGATGTCAAAAATTATGCTTCCGTTTCAGGTCCCCTGAAATTTCTTCTTTGTTCTAGGTTTTTCTATGAATCAGGTAGTAGTTGCAATATATCATTCGAGATTACTCGCCAAAAGACCAAAGTAATGGATATGGTCTGGAAGTGTAGCAAGCTGAAGTGGCAGTGGGCTGGTTATTTTTGCCATAGAATGACAATAATTTGACGGTGGAGTAGAGTTTTCGAGTGGAGTGCTCACCTAGGCAGTAGCGAGCGCTTGTTGCAGCCGCATGCGCGCTCGCTTGACTCGCTCCTCCTGGCGCCGCACGTCCTCCTTGGTGATGGTGACGGCGGCGATCAGCGGCTGCTCAGGGTTCAGGAAAACCCCCGGGTTCTCCAGGATCGCCTGCTTTGACCCGGTCTGACCTGGAGTGATCTAAGGGGCTGGCTCACCTAGGCAGTAGCGAGCGCTTGTTTGACTCGCTCTACTCACCTAGGCAGTAGCGAGCGCTTGTTTGACTCGCTCTACTCACCTAGGCAGTAGCGAGCGCTTGTTGCAGCCGCATGCGCGCTCGCTTGACTCGCTCTACTCACCTAGGCAGTAGCGAGCGCTTGTTGCAGCCTCATCCTTGCTCGCTTGACTCGCTCTACTCACCTAGGCAGTAGCGAGCGCTTGCTGCAGCCGCATGCGCGCTCGCTTGACTCGCTCTACTCACCTAGGCAGTAGCGAGCGCTTGCTGCAGCCGCATGCGCGCTCGCTTGACTCGCTCTACTCACCTAGGCAGTAGCGAGCGCTTGTTTGACTCGCTCTACTCACCTAGGCAGTAGCGAGCGCTTGTTGCAGCCGCATGCGCGCTCGCTTGACTCGCTCTACCACCTAGCAGCGAGCGCTTGTTTGACTCGCTCTACTCACCTAGGCAGTAGCGAGCGCTTGTTTGACTCGCTCTACTCACCTAGGCAGTAGCGAGCGCTTGTTTGACTCGCTCTACTCACCTAGGCAGTAGCGAGCGCTTGTTTGACTCGCTCTACTCACCTAGGCAGTAGCGAGCGCTTGTTGCAGCCTCATGCGCGCTCGCTTGACTCGCTCTACTCACCTAGGCAGTAGCGAGCGCTTGTTTGACTCGCTCTACTCACCTAGGCAGTAGCGAGCGCTTGTTTGACTCGCTCTACTCACCTAGGCAGTAGCGAGCGCTTGTTTGACTCGCTCTACTCACCTAGGCAGTAGCGAGCGCTTGCTGCAGCCGCATGCGCGCTCGCTTGACTCGCTCTACTCACCTAGGCAGTAGCGAGCGCTTGTTTGACTCGCTCTACTCACCTAGGCAGTAGCGAGCGCTTGTTGCAGCCGCATGCGCGCTCGCTTGACTCGCTCTACTCACCTAGGCAGTAGCGAGCGCTTGTTTGACTCGCTCTACTCACCTAGGCAGTAGCGAGCGCTTGTTTGACTCGCTCTACTCACCTAGGCAGTAGCGAGCGCTTGTTTGACTCGCTCTACTCACCTAGGCAGTAGCGAGCGCTTGTTTGACTCGCCTACTCACCTAGGCAGTAGCGAGCGCTTGTTGCAGCCTCATGCGCGCTCGCTTGACTCGCTCTACTCACCTAGGCAGTAGCGAGCGCTTGTTTGACTCGCTCTACTCACCTAGGCAGTAGCGAGCGCTTGTTTAGCTCGCTCTACTCACCTAGGCAGTAGCGAGCGCTTGTTTGACTCGCTCTACTCACCTAGGCAGTAGCGAGCGCTTGCTGCAGCCGCATGCGCGCTCGCTTGACTCGCTCTACTCACCTAGGCAGTAGCGAGCGCTTGCTGCAGCCGCATGCGCGCTCGCTTGACTCGCTCTACTCACCTAGGCAGTAGCGAGCGCTTGTTTGACTCGCTCTACTCACCTAGGCAGTAGCGAGCGCTTGTTGCAGCCGCATGCGCGCTCGCTTGACTCGCTCTACTCACCTAGGCAGTAGCGAGCGCTTGTTTGACTCGCTCTACTCACCTAGGCAGTAGCGAGCGCTTGTTTGACTCGCTCTACTCACCTAGGCAGTAGCGAGCGCTTGTTTGACTCGCTCTACTCACCTAGGCAGTAGCGAGCGCTTGTTTGACTCGCTCTACTCACCCAGGCAGTAGCGAGCGCTTGTTGCAGCCTCATGCGCGCTCGCTTGACTCGCTCTACTCACCTAGGCAGTAGCGAGCGCTTGTTTGACTCGCTCTACTCACCTAGGCAGTAGCGAGCGCTTGTTTGACTCGCTCTACTCACCTAGGCAGTAGCGAGCGCTTGTTTGACTCGCTCTACTCACCTAGGCAGTAGCGAGCGCTTGTTTGACTCGCTCTACTCACCTAGGCAGTAGCGAGCGCTTGTTGCAGCCGCATGCGCGCTCGCTTGACTCGCTCTACTCACCTAGGCAGTAGCGAGCGCTTGTTGCAGCCTCATCCTTGCTCGCTTGACTCGCTCTACTCACCTAGGCAGTAGCGAGCGCTTGTTGCAGCCTCATCCTTGCTCGCTTGACTCGCTCTACTCACCTAGGCAGTAGCGAGCGCTTGTTTGACTCGCTCTACTCACCTAGGCAGTAGCGAGCGCTTGTTGCAGCCGCATGCGCGCTCGCTTGACTCGCTCTACTCACCTAGGCAGTAGCGAGCGCTTGTTTGACTCACTCTACTCACCTAGGCAGTAGCGAGCGCTTGTTTGACTCGCTCTACTCACCTAGGCAGTAGCGAGCGCTTGTTGCAGCCTCATCCTTGCTCGCTTGACTCGCTCTACTCACCTAGGCAGTAGCGAGCGCTTGTTGCAGCCTCATCCTTGCTCGCTTGACTCGCTCTACTCACCTAGGCAGTAGCGAGCGCTTGTTGCAGCCTCATCCTTGCTCGCTTGACTCGCTCTACTCACCTAGGCAGTAGCGAGCGCTTGTTTGACTCGCTCTACTCACCTAGGCAGTAGCGAGCGCTTGTTTGACTCGCTCTACTCACCTAGGCAGTAGCGAGCGCTTGTTTGACTCGCTCTACTCACCTAGGCAGTAGCGAGCGCTTGTTTGACTCGCTCTACTCACCTAGGCAGTAGCGAGCGCTTGTTGCAGCCTCATCCTTGCTCGCTTGACTCGCTCTACTCACCTAGGCAGTAGCGAGCGCTTGTTTGACTCGCTCTACTCACCTAGGCAGTAGCGAGCGCTTGTTTGACTCGCTCTACTCACCTAGGCAGTAGCGAGCGCTTGTTTGACTCGCTCCACTCACCCAGGCAGCGAGCGCTTGTTGCAGCCTCATCCTTGCTCGCTTGACTCGCTCTACTCACCTAGGCAGTAGCGAGCGCTTGTTTGACTCGCTCTACTCACCTAGGCAGTAGCGAGCGCTTGTTTGACTCGCTCTACTCACCAGGCAGTAGCGAGCGCTTGTTTGACTCGCTCACTCACCCAGGCAGTAGCGAGCGCTTGTTTGACTCGCTCTACTCACCCAGGCAGTAGCGAGCGCTTGTTTGACTCGCTCTACTCCCGGATAGGCAGTAGCGAGCGCTCGCTTGACTCGCTCTACTCACCTAGGCAGTAGCGAGCGCTTGTTTGACTCGCTCTACTCACCTAGGCAGTAGCGAGCGCTTGTTGCAGCCTCATCCTTGCTCGCTTGACTCGCTCTACTCACCTAGGCAGTAGCGAGCGCTTGTTTGACTCGCTCTACTCACCTAGGCAGTAGCGAGCGCTTGTTGCAGCCTCATCCTTGCTCGCTTGACTCGCTCTACTCACCTAGGCAGTAGCGAGCGCTTGTTTGACTCACTCTACTCACCTAGGCAGTAGCGAGCGCTTGTTTGACTCGCTCTACTCACCTAGGCAGTAGCGAGCGCTTGTTTGACTCGCTCTACTCACCTAGGCAGTAGCGAGCGCTTGTTTGACTCGCTCTACTCACCTAGGCAGTAGCGAGCGCTAGTTTGACTCGCTCTACTCACCTAGGCAGTAGCGAGCGCTTGTTTGACTCGCTCTACTCACCTAGGCAGTAGCGAGCGCTTGTTTGACTCGCTCTACTCACCTAGGCAGTAGCGAGCGCTTGTTTGACTCGCTCTACTCACCTAGGCAGTAGCGAGCGCTTGTTTGACTCGCTCTACTCACCTAGGCAGTAGCGAGCGCTTGTTTGACTCGCTCTACTCACCTAGGCAGTAGCGAGCGCTTGCTGCAGCCGCATGCGCGCTCGCTTGACTCGCTCTACTCACCTAGGCAGTAGCGAGCGCTTGTTTGACTCGCTCTACTCACCTAGGCAGTAGCGAGCGCTTGTTGCAGCCTCATCCTTGCTCGCTTGACTCGCTCTACTCACCTAGGCAGTAGCGAGCGCTTGTTTGACTCGCTCTACTCACCTAGGCAGTAGCGAGCGCTTGTTTGACTCGCTCTACTCACCTAGGCAGTAGCGAGCGCTTGTTGCAGCCTCATCCTTGCTCGCTTGACTCGCTCTACTCACCTAGGCAGTAGCGAGCGCTTGTTTGACTCGCTCTACTCACCTAGGCAGTAGCGAGCGCTTGTTGCAGCCTCATCCTAGCTCGCTTGACTCGCTCTACTCACCAAGGCAGTAGCGAGCGCTTGTTTGACACGCTCTACCACCTAGGCAGTAGCGAGCGCTTGTTTGACTCGCTCTACTCACCTAGGCAGTAGCGAGCGCTTGTTTGACTCGCTCTACTCACCAAGGCAGTAGCGAGCGCTTGTTTGACACGCTCTACTAACCTAGGCAGTAGCGAGCGCTTGTTTGACTCGCTCTACTCACCAAGGCAGTAGCGAGCGCTTGTTTGACTCGCTCTACTCACCCAGGCAGTAGCGAGCGCTTGTTTGACTCGCTCTACTCACCCAGGCAGTAGCGAGCGCTTGTTTGACTCGCTCTACTCACCCTTGCAGTAGCGAGCGCTTGTTGCAGCCGCATGCGCGCTCGCTTGACTCGCTCTACTCACCTAGGCAGTAGCGAGCGCTTGTTTGACTCGCTCTACTCACCCAGGCAGCGAGCGCTTGTTTGACTCGCTCTACTCACCCAGGCAGTAGCGAGCGCTTGTTGCAACCTCATGCGCGCTCGCTTGACTCGCTCTACTCACCCAGGCAGTAGCGAGCGCTTGTTTGACTCGCTCCACTCACCCAGGCAGTAGCGAGCGCTTGTTGCAGCCGCATGCGCGCTCGCTTGACTCGCTCTACTCACCTGGCAGTAGCGAGCGCTTGTTTGACTCGCTCACCACCCAGGCAGTAGCGAGCGCTTGTTTGACTCGCTCACCACCCAGGCAGTAGCGAGCGCTTGTTTGACTCGCTCTAGTCCCCCACGCAGTAGCTATCGCTTTTTAGACTCGCTCCACTCACCCAGGCAGTAGCGAGCGCTTGTTTGACTCGCTCTACTCACCTAGGCAGTAGCGAGCGCTTGTTTGACTCGCTCTACTCACCTAGGCAGTAGCGAGCGCTTGTTTGACTCGCTCTACTCACCTAGGCAGTAGCGAGCGCTTGTTTGACTCGCTCTACTCACCTAGGCAGTAGCGAGCGCTTGTTGCAGCCTCATCCTTGCTCGCTTGACTCGCTCTACTCACCTAGGCAGTAGCGAGCGCTTGTTGCAGCCGCATGCGCGCTCGCTTGACTCGCTCTACTCACCTAGGCAGTAGCGAGCGCTTGTTTGACTCGCTCTACTCACCTAGGCAGTAGCGAGCGCTTGTTGCAGCCGCATGCGCGCTCGCTTGACTCGCTCTACTCACCTAGGCAGTAGCGAGCGCTTGTTTGACTCGCTCTACTCACCTAGGCAGTAGCGAGCGCTTGTTGCAGCCTCATCAGCGCTCGCTTGACTCGCTCTACTCACCTAGGCAGTAGCGAGCGCTTGTTTGACTCGCTCTACTCACCTAGGCAGTAGCGAGCGCTTGTTTGACTCGCTCTACTCACCTAGGCAGTAGCGAGCGCTTGTTGCAACCTCATGCGCGCTCGCTTGACTCGCTCTACTCACCTAGGCAGTAGCGAGCGCTTGTTGCAGCCTCATCCTTGCTCGCTTGACTCGCTCTACTCACCAAGGCAGGAGCTCGCGCTTTTTGCAGCCTCATCCTTGCTTGTTTGACTCGCTCTACTCACCTAGGCAGTAGCGAGCGCTTGTTGCAGCCTCATGCGCGCTCGCTTGACTCGCTCTACTCACCTAGGCAGTAGCGAGCGCTTGTTGCAGCCGCATGCGCGCTCGCTTGACTCGCTCTACTCACCTAGGCAGTAGCGAGCGCTTGTTGCAGCCTCATCCTTGCTCGCTTGACTCGCTCTACTCACCTAGGCAGTAGCGAGCGCTTGTTGCAGCCTCATGCGCGCTCGCTTGACTCGCTCTACTCACCTAGGCAGTAGCGAGCGCTTGTTGCAGCCGCATGCGCGCTCGCTTGACTCGCTCCTCCTGTCGTCTGACATCCTCCTTGGTGATGGTGACGGCGGCGATCAGCGGCTGCTCAGGGTTCAGAAAAACCCCCGGGTTCTCCAGGATCGCCTGCTTTGACCCGGTCTGACCTGAAGTGATGATAAAAATTACACATGGTTGGATATCGTCGTCCATAACACGAAGAGACGTAAGTAGCAAACGGTGAATTTTACAGGGACTCGTTTTTACTGAAAATCTCAAAATTATAAGAAAATCTGTTAAATGTTAGTTACGCCTCTTTGTGTTGTTAGCATATAAAATAAACCTCAAGGTTTCACATCGAATTTCCTAACACCCTGTTTAATCATGCCACCGCGATACAAGGAATCTCAGTGGCAGCTGTGTATGTATTTGTATCTATAAACTTGCTTTGTCCCTCTAGAAGAAGAACGGATATTAATTTTGCCGAATGCCAAATACCGGTGTGGCAACAGCAGATTATTCGGTAACAAAATATTCGGAATAACTTGGGTATTCGGTGGCCGAATATTCGTATGAGTGCGTACTTCTTGGGCACACTCAGGTTACCTGCATCGACGAAATGAACGCGTGGGTAGTACTTGCGTGTTTCTCATAAATCAGGTCGGCCTAATACCGAGTGGTTGCCGAATACTCGTTGCATTTCTACTATAAGCTTACCAGTTAAAGGTTGCGAGGAGACATGTAGAGCCGTGGCAAGTGACTGGATGGTGGTCGCGTCCGAGATGTACGGTCCGAGCGGTTTGATGTACTTCGGAAGGGCCGTCGTGCCCAGGTCGCCGAACGCATCGCAGGCTGTGAGACCCTGGAAAAATTTATGTATAAGACGACTGTACACTTATATTGAAATAAGATATTAGTTTGTTTAACTCAGGAATAGTTTTGTTTTGCTATAAAGTTGACAACAGTATTTCCCGGTACTAAGCTAAAATAGGTGAAAGAAAACTCACAGAATTAAATAATTTAATGATGCCCGGATCGGATACTACTTAAATATAGCAAAAACAGGGAGTTAAATGTAGAATCAAATGAAACTTTGACTACAAGCAGTAGTGACAACTGCACATTTTCTTTTGCTTTCGGAAAATGATAGGAATAACTAAGAAAGTATTTCAGTGTTTAGGCCAGTGTATCCCCAACACTGAAACAAGAAGATTTATCACATATTCTGTACCTCAAGTCGCTTCTCCCAAAACAGCTGCTTGGGCTTCTCCTGCGTGCCATGCTTGAGATCTGTTTTCACTTTGCTCTCCTGCGTCTTGTAGACCGTCACCGGCTGCTTGAAAATGGACGCCGTCTGTCGGATCGGCGGGACGAGAGAGGCGTCATTGCGAACGCCTCGGCTGGCGGGCAGAAGATATTTGTTAGTACACAATCTGTACCATCTTTTCTACAAAAGTATTCTCTGCTAAGAATTTCTTGAATTTATGGTGGACCCAATTGGCTTTAGATCGAAAGATCACAGAGAAGAAGGGAAAGTGAAAGACCACGGAGGAGGCTTTTGCCCAGCAGTGGGATGTAGAAGGCTAAATATAATAAAATAAAAAATGTTGGATAAGCCAGTTTTGCAACATTCTCTATTAACTTGGATTGGAGGCTTGGAAGTTTAAAAGACTTCTATAATTATGTTTAAAATTAATAACTCACACTCTCTAAGAATTCGGAGAATTGTAATCCAATTAATTATTTAACTTAATGTAAAAAATTAAATTGTTTCTATAATTTTTGTAAGTAACTTAATCAACACTCTCTGTTAACTTAAGTTTATGATAGGTCCTTAAAACTAGACATAAATTGACTAAACACATAATCTACTTCCATGCTAGGTGTGTGTGGGGTGGGATTGGAGCATGCTAAGCAAAAATGAAGTACACTATAAAAATTAAAATTTTATGTTTTTAACTAAATTAAAAATAAACACCACAAAAAAGTTACACATGTACTATGGCCAGCACATCAACTTACCATTTGAGGGACAAACTTAGACTGGTATTTCATTGTTGGGTATGGATGGGTAAGTTGAGGTGCTGTATCTAGATTCACATCATATAAAAAAGTAAAGTTGAAAAGTAAATTACTATATCTAGGAATTTATTTGAGTTTTAGTATTTAACTTAGTACTTAGAATCTAGAATGTATATATAAAAAATTACTGACAGCACAGGATAATACAGGGTATCTACAGACAATTAAAAGCTGATATAATGAATGGTGTGATGTGCGTTACCTCCTCTCAAACACTGTGATGGGGCCATGAAGGAAGCACTAGAAGCTTGCACAGACCATGGTGTCCATTCTAGCAGAAGAAAACCACATACTACTTTCAGAATAGAGGCGCATATTAATTTGGAAACATTTGTTTTGTAACAAGTTTACGAGTATTTTGTGACAGTGAAAAGACAGATAATTGCTGCTTTTTAAGGCGGGTATTCATTGGGAACATTTCAGGGACAAAGTTCCAAAACATTGCATAAATACATCAGTTCCTCATAAATGAAGATGCATTTTAAACAATTTTTCGGAACAAAGTTGCCAACTAAAAAACATCTTCATTGGGAACTTTGATCCAGAGACTTTGTTTCTAATACAAAGTTTCTGGGATTTTGTCCCAAATGAATACCTGGCTTTAGTCACGTGATTTGATCTTCTATATCGCAAAACACTCGGGAACTTGGCGCGAAACAATTTTTTCCAAATTAATAGGCATCCCTAAAATGTTTTTTTCTGAAATTGGTAGAGTTAGACTAATTTGCTAGAATGAACACCAATATAAATGAGTGAAGATCTAGCTCTAACAAAAGCTGTGCAAATTTTGATGTGGTGGCCGAAACTTGTTGCTTACGGTACTGATTATGGTTTTCATAATCTTGTGCTCAACTGGGGTGACTACATGGAACATGGAAGTTGTGGATTTTTAGATGAGCAAGGATATATCAATTTCTCCAAAAAAAAAAATTTGCTTGAGCCATGCTGGAGCCTAATTCCTTGAAATGATTGAATAAGTAATCAGAGAATTGATTATCTCAAATTGTATGACTTGACTGCAAAATCATGCCTCTATCTCTGTGAAATAGGTAGAGCACTAAAAACCTATTTAGTTTTGGCATTTATTTAATAAATTTAAATGAGTATGTCTTTTATAATAATATTCCTTGCTCTTCTAACCTTGTTCCATTGAACACCAGTTACGAGCAGTACATTGAAGCGTCTAGACAGGGCATACAACACGTACAACACAAAGCGACAGCACTAACACAACACAGCGACAGAGATTATCGGAACCTGTAATCGAACTGCTTCTGTTTCTTCACTTTACACAGCAGCATTGTGTTTATCTGACCCTGCTGAAAGTCGAAACACGACAGGTCCGTACTATCACCCAGATACCGTACCAGTTCCGCCTTACTGCGAAACTTTTTACCTGTTGGACTGCAGAAAATCACACTTGATTGCCACAAACTAGTATGTTAGTTGGTTTTACCCAAGTTATGATGGTGAATGATGTGTTTAACAGTTTAACCCATTATAGATACTTTTTTTAGTAGTTGTGTGATGTCTGGGGTTAAATTAGAGTCTGGCCAGCGAGTCTTTGGACACGGAAATGGCGCCAATTTTAAAAATCTTTCACATGTTAACACTGAAAAACTACAATAAAACAATTTTGATACTTACTATTTTTTTGTTTTCTGGTCTTTAGTTTGTGTTTACCTTGCCTACCGGTATGTATGTATGATGTATCTACCGGGAGTAACAGAAAGGGTATAACAAGCCGAAAGGAGGTCAAGGTACTCATGAAACTGAACAACTTTGCCAATGGAACATGGGACGAAACATGAAAAAAAATTTAGACCTCTCAGAGTAAATCAATCAGCTGATCTGCGATTTTGTATGGGAGGTCCAAATATTTTTTTCATATATCGACCCATTTCATGGGGAAAGTTGTTCAGTTTCATGAGTACCTTGACCTCCTTTCGGCTTGTTATACCCTTTCTGTTACTCCCGGTAGATACATCATACATACATACCGGTAGGCAAGGTAAACACAAACTAAAGACCAGAAAACAAAAAAATAGTAAGTATCAAAATTGTTTTATTGTAGTTTTTCAGTGTTAACATGTTGCCATTTGAAATATTTGAATTATTTGACGTCCAAAGACTCGCTAGCCAGACTCTAACTTATGAAGACGAAAAGTTTACTTTGACCGACAGTTTCAAAAGTATGAATAATTGAGAATCAAATTTTGGGTGCCAAATTCGAAAGTTTAAAAGTCATTAGATTTAGATTAGTCTAAAATGGGTAGAGCATTTGGTTGTATTGTAGAAGTTAAAAGCAAGTCCAATCATTTAAAAACTGTAATACATTTGTAATAAATTACAAGAAATAATACAAAAATGGTTTTGATGGCAATAAGTAAATTTTGGTATCTAACATAATACATAAAGACATAAAACATTACTGTTTTGTGTGCAATAAATTGTTAAATAAATAAATAAAATAAATTTCACCTACACAACGGAAGCTGTATACTTTTTAAAAACAAGTATAGGCAATAATTTCAAAAATATTGAGTACTTTTCATCATGATACTGAAAATACAATGATTTCTGAGTAACTTAGTAGGAGATGAATATTATTACAGAACTTATAGGTATATACTATGAAAAGTTATTGTTAAAGTCGCTTTTGCACTATCAAAGTATACTTGGATGGCCTTGGACCAAGTAATTTTGATCAAAGTTTACTTGGGCAAGTTGAATGTGGTCCTAGCCCTCTTTGATTAGACAGTCATCCAAGTGCGCTTTGATGTGTAGGTAGGTATTGCACTTGGTATTCCATGATCAAAGTAAGCCATCAAATGCACTTGGTCCAAGTATACTTTGATAGTGTCAACCAGACTTATATACCACATGAAATAGACACTTTGTACGATATCAAGACACTGTTTTAAATAAAGGTTTGAATGGTATTCATTGGGAAAACCTTTTACCAAATTATATAGCGGTATTACAAAATTTATGAACATATACCAATATTACAGATTAAGTTTGGAAAGATACAAACGGAGCCACAATAAATGTACCTACCTGTAGTAGTAAACATCAACTTTCCCAGCAGATAGGCCAGATTTTCGCAGTACCTCTTCCCTTTGCCACCCTTTCGGCAAAGCAGTGCAGTCCATTCGCTTCTTTTCAATTGAAATATTCATGGTCTCCGTATATCCAAGTCTAGTCGAACCTCACAAACAATACTTATGTGAAAAAATATAGCAATTTTTTGATTTTCAGAAAGAAACAAACAAGGACCAGGGTAGCCAGATGCCAGCGAGTCTCAATCGCCCAATCGCGCAATCTGAAGTAGCCCAATTTTTTTTTGATTTGTCGAAAAGTGCCCAAATCGCCAATTTTTATTGGGTTTCAAAACTATAACACATTTTTGCTGAAGAAACTTTTTATTTGCTGATAAGTAGGGCGGTTCAGGACATCGTTTATTTTTTGCTACGTAAAAATAATTCTGAAAAGCGTGTATAAATACGTTTATTTCGGCTCAATTTATAAACAAACACACATTTTGCTATCTCAAATTGTGCACAGATTGAAATTTTAAGTCGCCCAACACAATTTAGAGATAGAATCGGCGACAGGTCGCCGATAGGGGTTTTCTTGTCGCCCAACGAGGCTCTCAAGTAGCCCAATCGGCGATAAATCGCCCAATCTGGCAACCCTGACAAGGACGCACACCGATTTGTGGGTTTTTTTTTTTGTTTGATGGAAAGTGCTGCCAGATTGCTTCCCTAATTTTGGACGATATGGTTTTTCGAAAGTTCACTACGACTACGACTGCGACGAGACGACGCGACGCGACGACGACGCGACGGTGCGGTGGATTTGAAAATCGCCTTGCTTGGTTGGCCCTTTTTCAAATCTTAAACATAAAATACATTCACCATACAAGTGGAACATGCGTAAAATTTTACTGTACTGATATACAACGATCAGAGACGAAATTATCTAGACCAAAGAGCATCTAATCTAGACCGTTCATAAAAACAACGGTGGATGCAAATTGTCAAAACAATAAATAGGGACGGTCCATCGCCAAAAGGAACAGAAAACTGTTCATTTCGGGATGGTCTGGCAACACTCACAAGACAGATTTTACGTTCAGAAATTTAATTTTAGGACGAAAATAAAACCACCGATACACAGTCGACTATTTTGCTTCTTTGCATACACCAAATGATCAGTGAAATGCTAGAAAGAGCAAGTGGCTCAAGAATCTTCATAGACACCTATCTCTTTCTCAAACTTTGTCTGTGCAATAACAGAAGGTAAAATTTTCTTTTTGTTCGTGCATAGGTGGTTATCAATAACCTGCCAAGATTTAAAAAAATTGGTCTCCCGTTTAGCGTGCGTGATTTTTTAAAAATTGAGACTGGTAAATACCTTGTATTTTACACATAATGACTAGGAAGTCGTAATAAATAGTCATAAAGTGATTTATCTGGAGTTAATATTTAATTCCACAATGGACGAGCCAACTTTACGTTACGAGAAGATCGACTTTCTTGGAGAAGGACAGGTTCGTATTTTTCGGTTGTAAATCCTCTGCTGTTACGTCTTCTACAATCTCTATCTTATTTGTAACTTTAAGAATAAATTTCGTTATCTCATTTAGTAATTCTAGTCAGGTTTCTTTGCCGCTAACTTTTTATAACCTATCCAAGAGCTATAGATACCTGAACTTTACTTACCATCTCTTGTACGACCGTTTTCCTTACAGTTTGCCACGGTTTACAAAGCGCGGGACGTTAAAACAGATAAGATAGTGGCAGTGAAGAAGATTAAAATTGGCTCCCGCACGGAAGCAGCGGACGGAATCAACAGAACTGCTCTACGGGAAATCAAACTTTTGCAGGAACTACAGCACATAAACCTTATAGGACTGTTAGGTAAAACATGTTAGATTTATACAGGGTGTCTCGTTAATAATGGATCTACAGCATGTGAGAGATATTGTGCATCTATATGAGCAACTTTTACTTCTTCTTCTTCTTTCGTGTCAATTGGTTCAAAAGTTATACATTAAGTTTTGACCAAAACTGTGAAATCATGAAATATAAATCTGCTGTTCCATAGAAAAATCTAAGACCTACAAGTAAAATGTATAGAACATCAGATTTAAGTATTTCTTATGATTTCAATGATATTTTATAAAGAGACAAACATAATGCAGTTCTTTTGAAGTACCACTGGTACCTCTGTGCTATAACCAACTATACTTTGGCAGCTCTTTCCATGATTCCCTTAACCACTTTTTATTTCCAGATGTATTTGGACAGAAATCAAATGTTTCTCTTGTGTTTGACTTCATGGACACTGACCTAGAAATAATAGTAAAAGACAACAATATTGTGCTCACACCGGCTAATGTGAAGGCTTACATGATAATGACTTTAAGAGGTAATTATTGTGGTAGTTTTGCCTTTAGGGTATACCTATTTATAATAATTTATTTGGCAACATTTTTGCGCGACATAGTTCAATATTACAATACAATATTTCTTAGGGTTTTGCATTTGTTGTTTTGCAACAAACAGGAACATAATTTTTGTATCAGATTTATGTAGCCAAAAGAAAAACGCTGGTATTTTGTTCTACAAAGATGTACTAAATACACATGTTCATCATTGTATGCAGCAAAACACTCGGGAACATTGATTCTAAACAAATGTAGCCAACTAAATGTTACTTAATAATATGATACTGCAGAAGAGTTCTGGTACATTTTTATTTTATTCCTAAGCCCGCTTATTTGGTAAATATGATTAAAATGTTTCAGGTTTAGAATATTTACACCAGAACTGGATTCTGCACAGAGATCTGAAGCCCAACAACTTGCTGATAAACAGAGAAGGTATTCTCAAGATTGGGGACTTTGGTCTGGCGAAGGCATTCGGCTCCCCCACGCGAATAAACACGCACCAGGTTGTCACCAGATGGTACAGGTATGACATTATTCATTCTTATGTTCAGAAATTTATCTTATTTGTAAGTTTCGGAAACCTCAGCTAAGAAACAAAAAATCACTGCTATGATTGTGTACTTTTATGTTTGATAAGATTGTAGTGATGCCGGCTTAGAATAGCATCACCCCAATTCTACATACGTGGATTTCGTAAAACGCGATTATGCATGCAACAGCCCTTGTTAAAAGTAGTGATTATGGCAATACCCCTCTACCCTATAGAGGGCGGCCATGTTTGTCAGTGGACTGTTGTTGCTGATTTTGGTGCTCTGTGTTGCTGAACATAGACAAATGAAACTTTTTTCGCGCAGCAAATGACATTTTGATGATCTGTGTTGCTGAATAAGCAAGATTGTATTAATCTACACAGTCTTACACTCAACGACTCAAATTTTTATCAGAAGTGGTGTAAATTGCTCTTTTTTACAGCCGTATTCGCTCTTCCTACCCCGCAAGGGAGGGATATAGGCGTGATTTATGTATGTATGTAAAAATCTTCCCCACAGATCTCCAGAACTCTTATTCGGCGCGCGGCAATACGGCACGGGGGTAGATATGTGGGCCGTTGGTTGTATCCTGGCTGAGCTGCTGCTGCGAGTGCCGTTCCTGCCGGGCGAGTCTGATCTGGACCAGCTGTCGAGGATATTCCAGGTGTTCGGCACGCCTAGCGAGGACGAGTGGCCGGTAACTGCATTTATATTATTTAGATTTAAGCATACATACAAACAGACACGGGAAGGAATCTTATTTTATACTATGTATGGACAGTGGCGTATACAGCGAAGCGAGCTCGACATTTCGCTTTAAAAAGGCATGCGAGGAGACACACCATCTGGTGCTATCACTACACGTTATGCGAGCGAAGCGAGCTAGTCATTTCGCGTTAAAAAGGCATGCGAGGAGACACCGTGCTGTACTATCACTACACGTTATACGAGCGAAGCGAGCTAGTCATTTCGCGTTAAAAAGGCATGCGAGGAGACATACCGTCTGGTGCTATCACTAGACGTTTTGCGAGCGAAGCGAGCTCGACATTTCGCGTTAAAAAGGCATGCGAGGAGACACCGTGCTGTGCTATCACCTACACGTTATGCGAGCGAAGCGAGCTAGTCATTTCGCGAAATGCATGAGAAGAGACACCGTGCTGTGCTATCACCTACACGTTATGCGAGCGAAGCGAGCTAGTCATTTCGCGTTAAAAAGGCATGCGAGGAGATACCGTGCTGTGCTATCACCTACACGTTATGCGAGCGAAACGATATAGGCAATTCACGTAAATAAACATTCGAGGAGACATAGGTACCGTGTCTTGGAACGAAGTGAGCTTTACATTAAGCGTTAATTAGACATGAGGGTCACGCGCGTTGTTAGCGAAAAAAACAATACGGCACGGGTGTGGACATGTGGGCCGAGTGGCCGGTAAGTCCAATTATAATTGCACGCAAGAATTGATTATTATTATATTATTTTTAGCCGTGTGATGCCGGCTTACAGAAGTGGCGAAGGGTCCATACATGCCGATTCCCATCGCATTCTCTTTCAGTTGACAAATCCATAACGTCCATACACCCACAGCAATCTACTTTTATTTAGTAATCATATCTGCCTTTTTTTATATTTGTTAATTAAATTTTTTGTTATTTATTTATTACCCAACTGCCTCGGAAGGAGGGTTATGTTTATCGAGAGTTTGTATGTATAATATATTTCAGGGGCTACAGCATATGAGGTTTCGTTAGATATATCTCAGTAGCTATATTAAAACGGCAGATTTAAAACGGAAAATATTACATTGAAATGACCGCAGTCGAGTTTTAAATTTTAATACATCTGCTTGTATTATTTATTGTCCACAGGGCATGAAGACTCTCACAGACTACGTGCAATTCAAGCAGTTCCCCGCACAACCGTTAAGGCACATATTCAGCGCGGCGTCGGACGACCTCATACAGTTATTGGAGAGTTTGTTGACATTGTTCCCACCGAGGAGATGTGATTGTACACAGGCGCTGCAGATGAGCTACTTTAGGTGAGGTTTTAGGGACGCCGCAGACAGACGGGCTTTACGTGCCGTCACGGGACCATCTACGTCGCAGCAGACAGAGAAGACGTTTTTCGCGCGTACTAACATTACATTTGTATCGTAATTGAAATATAGTTGACGTAGGTTAGAATGACAAACATCTCTCAAGACGGCGTCGGCGTCCAGCTACTTGATGCGACGATTGTTATTCTAGCCAATATCAATACAGTAATAAGATATAGTTCGGATAGTTCATTTTCGGATTTATTTTTTAAAGTTCAATCCGCGCGAAAGACGTCCGCTCTCTCTACGGCGTCGTCGCAGTGGTTTCAATGGTAGCACGACACTGCGCGTAAAAACGTCCCGTTGGTCTTATGTCTATTCAATATTTGAAACATTCTAGTGAATCAGATCTTTTCTTTGTATAAGTTGGATCTTTATGAAATTGTCACGAAACTAATGTCCCCGAGATATAATACTTCCGCGCATTTGACTTGAATCTCAGTGAGTTATAGTCCGACAACTTCGTGCGCGACCTTCCCTAGGGGTGCCAGACGTTGGGAGGGGAGATGTGTCAGCGGGTAGCGGTAGGTGTAGCGGGGAAGGGTGACGCGCGCTTCCGCGCACCACGTCATATTAAGATGACGTGCTTCCTCGCCCCCCTACCGTCTGTACCCCGCAGGAAGGTCGCGCACGAAGTTGTCGGACTATAGTTTTAGTGTTTGGGGTTTGCAATGCAACACAGTTTTGAACTGACATTTTTCTTTCCAGCAACAAGCCAGCCCCGACGGTGGGCGCCAAGCTGCCGATGCCCACCTGCATCACCAAGACGGAGGTGCCGGAGAAGCCCTCGCTCAAGAGGAAACTGCTCGACAACATCGACGGCGGATCGCTGGCTAAGAAACTGCAGTTCTGATAAGTTTGACTCTATTTTTTTACTATACGACAGCACGAGTCAGTCACTACTAGATCTTGATGCTGCGTTTTCGCAATAACTTCGTAAAAAACAGTATACGTTGATAGCAATAAGCCAGCCCCGATGGTGGGCACTAAGCTGCCGATGCCCACCTGCATCACCAAGACGGAGGTGCCGGAGAAGCCCTCATTGAAGAGGAAACTGCTAGATAACATCGACGGTGGCTCGCTGGCGAAGAAACTGCAGTTCTGATAAGTTTGACTATCTTTTTTTCCATACGACAGCACGAGTCAACTAGATCTTGATGCTGCGTTTTCGCAATAACTTCGTGAAAGACAGTATAAGTTGATAGCAACAAGCCAGCCCCTACAGTGGGCGCTAAGCTGCCGATGCCCACCTGCATCACCAAGACGGAGGTGCCGGAGAAGCCCTCGCTCAAGAGGAAACTGCTCGACAGCATCGACGGTGGCTCGCTGGCTAAGAAACTGCAGTTCTGATAAGTTTGACTCTATTTTTTTACTATACGACAGCACGAGTCAGTCACTACTAGATCTTGATGCTGCGTTTTCGCAATAACTTCGTGAAAGACAGTATAAGTTGATAGCAACAAGCCAGCCCCTACAGTGGGCGCCAAGCTGCCGATGCCCACCTGCATCACCAAGACGGAGGTGCCGGAGAAGCCCTCGCTCAAGAGGAAACTGCTCGACAACATCGACGGCGGCTCGCTGGCTAAGAAACTGCAGTTCTGATAAGTTTGACTATATTTTTTTCCATACGACAGCACGAGTCAATCTTGATGCTGCGTTTTCGCAATAACTTCGTAAAAACCAGTATACGTTGATAGCAATAAGCCAGCCCCGACAGTGGGCGCTAAGCTGCCGATGCCCACCTGCATCACCAAGACGGAGGTGCCGGAGAAGCCCTCGCTCAAGAGGAAACTGCTGGACAATATCGACGGCGGCTCGCTGGCTAAGAAACTGCAGTTCTGATAAGTTTGACTCTATTTTTTTTACTATACAGCACGAGTCAGTCACTACTAGATCTTGATGCTGCGTTTTTACAATAACTTCGTGTAAACCAATATAAGTTGATAGCAATAAGCCAGCCCCGACAGTGGGAGCTAAGCTGCCGATGCCCACCTGCATCACCAAGACGGAGGTGCCGGAGAAGCCCTCGCTCAAGAGGAAACTGCTCGACAACATCGACGGCGGCTCGCTGGCTAAGAAACTGCAGTTCTGATAAGTTTGACTCTATTTTTTTACTATACGACAGCACGAGTCAGTCACTACTAGATCTTGATGCTGCGTTTTCGCAATAACTTCGTGAAAGACAGTATAAGTTGATAGCAACAAGCCAGCCCCTACAGTGGGCGCCAAGCTGCCGATGCCCACCTGCATCACCAAGACGGAGGTGCCGGAGAAGCCCTCGCTCAAGAGGAAACTGCTCGACAGCATCGACGGTGGCTCGCTGGCTAAGAAACTGCAGTTCTGATAAGTTTGACAATTTTTTTTTTACTATACGACAGCACGAGTCAGCCACTACTAGATCTTGATACTGCGTTTTCACAATAACTTCGTGAAAACCAATATAAGTTGACAGCAATAAGCCGGCCCCAACAGTGGACGCTAAACTGCCCATGCCCACCTGCATCACCAAGACGGAGGTGCCGGAGAAGCCCTCGCTCAAGAGGAAACTGCTCGACAGCATAAGCGCGCGGCTCGCTGGCTAAGAAACTGCAGTTCTGATAAGTTTGACTCTATTTTTTTTATTATCAGATACACCACGAGTCACTCATCTTTTAGATATTAAAGTGCATTCTTGTATGCGGCAAACACCGCCTCAGTATGCGTGACGTGCACGTCATCACGCGCGTAGAGATGACGTGTTGTATTGTGTTTGATGGTATGAGAGGCCGTACACTGTCTGCGTATCCCGGCGAAGCTCGGTGTCTCATACGGTCCCTTTTTAGGAGCAAACTGAAATTGCTGTGTATTGTAAGTAAAATAAAGTCAATATTAGCATAAGTTAGGGAAGCATGATCGCAGATAGGCTAGCTTGGATGCCAGAGTCATTTACTCAAGCTAGCCAATATAACATATCCCGAATCGGTAGCATTATTGTTACATCCTGCTCAAATGTCATATAATATGATAGGAAGGCAAACAATAATGTTGCTAATTCGGGATATGTTCTTTAGCTGCGGTAAACTTCAGTTTCTGCTACTTGTATAAGTTACAGCGATAATTTAGATAGTACAATACAGGTGCAATTGTGAATAAGAGATTTATACAAGATAATTGTGACTAATTTAGAAGAGTGTGTCATCGCGTAAAAACGGAAAACTAGAATAGAACGTATTTTGCGATTCAAGATAAGTGTCAAACAAATTACATACAGGGAGTAACAAAAGGGTGTAACAAGCCGAAAAGTGGTCAAGGTACTCATGAAACTGAACAACTATAATCCGACAAGTTCGTGCGCGACCCTCCCTAGGGGTGACAGACGTTGGGGGGGGGGAGATGTCAGCGGGTAGCGGGAGGTGTAGCGGGGAAGGGTGACGCGCGCATTCGCGTCGCACGTCATATTAAAATGGCGTGCTTCCTCGCCCCCCCAGCGTCTGTACCCCGCAGGAAGGTCGCGCACGAAGTTGACGGACTATATTCAAATATGGACCAATCAATCAACTGATTGGCGATTTTGTATGGGTGGTCAATTTATTTCCATATTTCGACGCAAGTTCCATAGGGAAAGTTGTTCAGTTTCATGAGTACCTTGACTTCCTTTCGGCTTGTTATATTGTTAATCCCAGTATACGGACTGCTAATTGAAAATCTAAAAATAAGAAAAAACTGAACTTGAAGCATTTAACTGCATTGTTTGAGTGGAATAGTTAATTTTAGTGGATCTGTTTTTTAGGAATTGTTAAGCTGGACTAGACATGATTTCTTTAAGACTGTACGTACATTGACTTAAAAGTGTATTTAAGAGAGTATAAATAAAAAACTGTAATAATAATAAAGTAAATATATTTCATTGTATACGTTTGCTTATTTCAATTTCACCAAAATTTTAAACGATTTCATCAAAATTAATTCAACTTATTCTCAATCAAATGTTACGTAAGTTTATTAAAAAAAATTACAAAACCGCTAATAAAAGTAAATTGTATGAAGGTGCTTATAAACTGGCAATGTTTTTCGGTAATATTTATTGCTCGTAATTTGCAAGCAATTTAAGGCCCGGCCATTTGTGCCATATGTATGGTGTGGCCCATGAAATTCAACGTGATATTTGTGCATTATAATTCATATGGCCCATGGTATGAGGGCCATATTTGGCTATGCGGCTGGAATATCTACAAAATTTAATAATTTGACTGCGTGTTGCGATTTTGACATTTTACAGTGATGACATTTCGCAACGCAAATTTTGCCACCATGACATTTTGAAACAATGGCATTTTCCATAGTACCGCAGCTACATATCATTTGCCTAGAAATACTGCCAGTTTAGAATCACCTTGAACCAAGACTTTACATTGAAAACGCCGGGGATTACATCTACATTTGGCAAAATATGTAACACTAGAGTTCGCACAGTATGAACACATGACGGCACGGAGTGACAACGTCACTTGCACTATTGCTTGTACTGAGATGCGCGCCGCGGCAGCGGACCGCGCCCGGGCAACAACCTGCGGGTAGATAAACATAGAACCACTACAGACGGGTCTCCTTCTCATGTATTTTCCAAACAAGACACTAAACATTGCGGCATGGTCATTCATATTTCAAGATGTGAATTCATGAGCATGATATAGGTACTAGGAGAATCAATCTAGAACTAAAAAAAATATTCAAACATTTCTGGTAAAATCCTGATGGCGCTATAAATATAAGTTACAGTGGAGACAAACTTACTTAGTTTCATAAGTTGTAACTGAATGTAAATATTTGCCAATTAAAAAATATCAACTTTCAGACTTTAGTTCATAACACGGAGCACAGGAGTAAATCCTAAAAAGAAAAGCTTAAATCTGATTTACTGACGCCATCTGTTTAAACCATCATTTGATGAATACCAATATAAGACTCTGTACTGAAAACTTAGCCATTTTACATGGTATATTAAGATACTCCGCCTGGTATTCCATTCCGAGACTCCTGAACCACGTGACTAACACAAGCCTACGTCAACTCATCATGCTTGTGGGTTACCAAAATTACCCACTCTTATGATTATTTTTGTAAATCATATAAGATACTGTTAACTAATAAATACAATTTAAGTGTTGTTGTAAAGTTCAAGTTAATGCACACGTAAATCTAAATTATAAAATTATTCAGAAATATTTTAACTAATTTTTCTGAGATTGAATTTATCCCATAACGTATTTTATTGAAATAAAGTGGCAATACTAGTGACGTAGGCTTGTGTTTCTCTGGAAATGTAAGACCATGTTTTATTAGACTATGGTGAAAACAAAATTTAAATTTTGAAGAAGCCCTCGATGGTTTAAGGGAGGTGTAAGAGACGGTGTAACGAAAACTTTGCAGGCGTGAAAATGAACATTTTCCCCTCATGGAACGTAACATGGTGGTAAACGAGAAAAATAATTTGACTTTCCATACAAATTCAGTCAGCTGATCGGGAATTTTGTATTTTTTGGTTTACCCCCATGATTATGTCCCATGGCAAAAGAAAGTTATTCAGTTTTAAGGCACAGTTTAAGGTCTAAACACTTACTGTCGAATACTTACGACGTGAGGTTTTTACTGCGTAGTGAAAACAGGGATCTGCAGATGGCGCGACGACTGGGCGGCGGCCGCCGGTATATCACTGCGTCGCGACACTCCACGCGGAGCTCTGTGGAGTAAAATAAACTGAACAACAGGGTCGTGTGGTGCCGATTCAGAATAGCATCACTCCATTTCTACCCAAGGGTGTCGTAAAAGGCAACTAAGGGATGAATTAATATGTATAATAGTAATGGGCAGCAGCGTTCCCTGTGAATATCTACACTTGCACTGCGCTCGCCAATCCGCCTGCCAAGCGTGGTGAGTATGGCAAAACCCCCCAATTGTGGATACCCATGTCCAGCAGTGGACTTTTGTGGTTGCAATAGTAGAAAACATTCTTCAACTTTTTCCTTGTGGTCTCCAATTTTATTCTTTTACTAAATGATATTTTTTATATTTGTTTGGACCTACTAAACAAAGCTAGCTTTAAGTAAATGAAAAGCATTTTTCGGCATTTTATCACATTACAGAATAGTATCTTTGGGTCAAAATTATATGAATACTTGTCTGAACCATAAAACTGAAGATCTTCTTCTTTGGCCCATATACATAAGTATTTGATAGATTGACTTGATGAACGCGAAATCTTTAACGATCTGCCATTCAAAAACACTTTCTATGGAAACTCGAAAAAAATATAATTTTTCCAACATAGGTTCCATAGGGAAAGTTGTTCAGTTTCATAGTCTTATATCGCCTACAAAATAACATACGACTACTCACCGTCGTCGTCCAAATAGTCTCCATAGTGTTGCGGTCGGTGTGTGAGGAGGGTTTGACTCTTCTTTACGGCGGTCTGTACACAAAATTTTAATTCTCTCCCATCTGTGATCTTACATCTAATTTTTTTCGCTTTTTATCAGCATTTGTATTCACACTTTCTGTAGGCAAACACAATATTTTATATTAGTATTATATGTTATCAATAGTGCTACCAGATTTTGATGTTCAAAGAGCCAATTCATAGAGTTTTGAATAATTATACAAAACATTGTGTTGGCCGACAAAAACAGGAAAATAATGTAAAGGAACCTTCCATGAAATGGCCTGAGAACACTCAACAAAAACGATTTTAGATTAATTTTAGCGAAACCTCAGTGCGGGCTGGTGAAAAGTAACATCTTTTTATAAGAAACATAGGCCAAAATATGAAAAAAGAAAAAT
Source organism: Phthorimaea operculella (assembly GCA_024500475.1). Classification (NCBI taxonomy): domain Eukaryota; kingdom Metazoa; phylum Arthropoda; class Insecta; order Lepidoptera; family Gelechiidae; genus Phthorimaea; species Phthorimaea operculella. Next base: position 13,739,681 of record JANFCV010000002.1, read on the forward strand.
TTGTCTTCCCATATAAGCTGACCAAGTCAATTTGATTGGGAAGTCCAATTCTTTTTTTCAACCTATATTCCCTGAGAAAGTAGCACCATAAAACCAGCCAGCCTTGAGTTTCCAGAATCGCTCGCTAGTAAAATTTCACCCTGTACTTACATCTTAATCGACTTACCTTAGGCGTGTTAGAAACATCTGCAAGACGACCGTAAACGCCGTACTTGCGTTCGTCTTCTGGCCTTAATGTTCCCATTTTTTTCATTACTAAATATATCTGCAAACGAAAAAATCACACGTGAGTAGAGATACGGGTAGAAAAGTCGAAAATTCAATGGTGTAGTAAAAGTTTAGCCACTACGATCACTCACATTGAGTGCCATAGGCCTCAAGGACCGGTACGCGCTAACGGTCCGCGTCACGTAGCGTTAGCTCTCACTCCGCCACAAGATTGGAATATGCACATATCTAACCGTGGGTATCGTAAAACGCAGCTAAAAGAACAGCGTTCCTTGTGCATACAACATCTTGCACTGCGCTCACTATCCCGTCTTCCGAGCATAGTGAATTGGTGAGAATGGGAAACACCCTTCAAAAAGGCTAATTTTCAGCAGGGGACTGTGTGGCTGTTGCTGTTGATAATGGTGCTTTTACCTGTTCAAGCATGCCGTAGCTGCGGATGAGGAAGTCCCGCTGGGCAAGCAGGTTCACGCGTTCCCGTTCCTCTTTCTCCACGATGTGGTCGGGCTGCTACAAGCTGCACTGCCCTGCTGCTACAGGCTACACTGCCCTGCTGCTACAGGCTACACTGCTGCTACAGGCTACACTCACCTGTTCAAGCATGCCGTAGCTGCGGATAAGGAAGTCGCGCTGGACGAGCAGGTTGACGCGCTCACGTTCCTCTTTCTCCACGATGTGGTCGGGCTGCTACAAGCTGCACTGCCCTGCTGCTACAGGCTACACTGCCCTGCTGCTACAGGCTACACTGCTGCTACAGGCTACACTCACCTGTTCAAGCATGCCGTAGCTGCGGATAAGGAAGTCGCGCTGGACGAGCAGGTTGACGCGCTCACGTTCCTCTTTCTCCACGATGTGGTCGGGCAGCTACAAGCTACTCTCACCTGCTGCTATAGGCTACTGTCACCTATTGCTACAGGCTACTCTGCTGCTACAGGCTACACTCACCTGTTCAAGCATGCCGTAGCTGCGGATGAGGAAGTCCCGCTGGGCAAGCAGGTTGACGCGCTCACGTTCCTCTTTCTCCACGATGTGGTCGGGCTCAAACGACCGGGACACGTACGTCGGCGCAGGCTTCGCTGGCTTTTCGGCCACCTATGATAAGTGTTCCAATACATGTTACCGGGAAACCTTATGCTTGTCAAAAGACAAATCATATTTTGTGCTTCGAAAGCAAAGCCTCATACTTGTTAAAATTAAGTGTTCAAATACATGTTAGCGGGAAACCTTATGCTTGTCAAAAGACAAATCTTATTTGTTTTTGGAAAGCAAAGCCCCATACTTGTTAAAATATGAAGGACGGGTTTTAAGGGTTTTAAAACATATTGCCGGCTTAGATAGCATCATCCCATTTCTTTAAAATTGGAGGCGACTAAGTGATCCGAGGGTTTCCGCCTCTTATTATGTCAGACGTGGCAATTGACCGCATTTTACCGCCAGTTTAGGTGTTTTGGCCAGTCAAACTCCTGGCCAAAACACCCAACGAACAGCTACCCTTTTCCTTCGCCCCGTACTTCCTGCCTACTCCAACTGGCAATATAATATTATGTCAGCTGCCATAGCGGAAAACCTCATGCTTCTAAAAAGTCGTTACTCAGTAAGTACCTATTAGAATCGAACGCAAGGCTCGTTTTTGTTAAAAGATAATCAAATAAATGGATTTCAATATTTAGTGAAAAACCTCATGCTTGTCAAATATGCGATGTGGTAGAGCTCGTAGGTAGGAACACGGTTTGGCAAGATTTCTTTGAATTTCCGACTGTCCTTCGTCAGACCAACACTTTTTCTAAGAGGACACACATCAGCCTATAGTAGTCCACTGATGGACGTAGTATTCATAAGACAAAATCACCCGTTTTGGCCATCCCGTCTCTTTTAATTACTCACCGTAGAAAGAGTCGATCCTCTCTCATCTTTTGTTTTTCTCAAATCTCCTTTTATCGACTTAGGTTTCAGGATTTCCTTCTTCTTTCCATCCTCATCCTTTTTATCACCTTTTTCGGTGTCAGCCTCGTCAGCTGCTTTTTTCTCTTTGCTTGCAGCTTGCGTGGGCTTTTTCATAGCTTCCGCTTTCGCCTTCTGTTGCTGGAAAAGATTATAGTGCTGTACTAACCGTTTGCTGGAAACTTAGGGAAATATCAAGATGTGGCGAAAGTTGGTGTTCGTAATACAGTAACTTGAGTAAGCAAAGTGTATTGCTTGTTTGGTTATCACTATCATCAGTCTAATCTTAGAAACTCCTAGTAGATACATCATTTAGCTTCCCAGCGTTTGTAAATTGAAATTCTAGAAGCGACAAGTGTACAAAACACAAAAAATACACTCGAACAACAAGCTTTCTTTAGATTGTTCGGCAATCAGAAATAAGAAAAGTTTAAATCAATACAAAAACACTTGTACCAAACAGCAACACCGTTAACAACCAGTGGAGGAGATCTACCACTACGGTACACGTAAGTACGGCACACGGGGTCCGTGTGCGAAGTTCATTTTTCTCCAAGGAATTCTGGAAATTTATTTGACACTTTTTTGTAACTTTTATAGTTAACTCATAAATCCGTAAAGTTTATAATTTTTGACACATTTCAAGGAAAATGGGGGTGATGCGGACGGGCGGAGGGTCTCCGCTTTTAAGGTTTCAAACAACATGCTTATAGGTATCTAATCGCAAAAAAAATTGCTGCATAGAATTTCCAGAATTCCCCGACTAAAGCGGTGCAGAAAAAGTGAGTGAACTTCGCACGAGCGGACAATACGCTTTACGCAATGGAGGGCCTAAAAGTCCTACAAGATACCTGGAACTCCTGCTGCTGCTGCCGCGTGCAGTCCCCGCGCGCGCGCGACGCGGCCGTGGCGGTGTACAGCGAGCCCGACGGCTGTTGGAACAAGGATGCGTACTGCTCACCCACCGGGTTCACCCTCCTGGAATACGGACACCTTAACTACAAGTCCTCAACCTCAAGTCCTACAAGATACCTGGAACTCCTGCTGCTGTTGTCTCGTGCAGTCCCCGCGCGCGCGCGACGCGGCCGTGGCGGTGTAGAGAGAACCCGACGGCTGCTGGAATAACGACGCGTACTGCTCACCCACCGGATACACCCTCCTGGAACACGGACGGTGAAAATAATATCATTCTTTGCTATAGCTCAGTGCTTTTCAAATTGTGGGTCGCGATCCCGGGAGTTGCGCAACCTTACTCAGGGGGTAGCCGGCAAAGACAAAAGTCAAGGCAGAGCCATTGTTGGTTGGTCGGCTACAATTCAGTAAGACACAATTTTGGTGACAAAGAATGAGCTAGTTTATTTTTAAAAACAATCAAAACATAGTGCTATTAATGCAGTATGCAGAGTAGCATACGCTCTTTTCTTTTTTGTAGCGTGAAAAGTCGGAACATGCACGTTTCTGCCTGTTTTACACGCACGGCTAGTGTTAAAGCTTCTACTTTTGTTTGTAGCGTAAAAATTCTAGCTCGCTACGCTCGCGATACGTGCAAGTCCAGTTTCTATTAGCAGCGGTAGGTGGGTGAAATATTCATAATTATCATGGATAATCGAATAACCAAGCTTTTGTTTGGTGCAGTATAGTTTTCTAGGGCAGCTGCTGTACTTTAATCAATCATCGAGTCCACTACAGGTCGAAAAGGGATTGCAAAACCTGCTTTCCTAGCCACAATTTATTGTTTCACAAAGATCTTTGATATTTGGATTTAGTATCAAAAACATACTATAAAGATCTGAACAACAGAAAAAAGTTATCGTGCGAAATACATATTTTATAAGCGTGTTAGGTAGAAACACCAACCTGAAGTTACCAAGATGAGTTTCTTCCCACTGTATCTGTGTTTGCCAGGGGCTCTTCTCTGGCTCAATCTTGTCGTCGAGCGGCGTGAAGTCTGAGAATCTGTAATAGTAGTGCATAGCATTGTTACGTTAAGCCGTCCCGGTTGCTGTCTATGAATATTTACACGGCGGTCGTTACACAATCATGTCAGTGGCCTGCTACTTGCAGTAGGCGGTTGAAAAACTCTGACACCAGGGTCCATCGGGTCGTTGGACGACTTGGTAGATAGCATTGTATTGTTTTCCACAAATCTTTAACCTTTTGAACGCCAACGACAACTATAGTTGCTAAACGATCGCGTACTTACGACGCCACTGACAACTAAAGTAGTCTAAATTTTGCTATATTTATAACTTCAATTCTGTATTGTTTAAGACACCTTACTGCTTGTCGCATCACTAGCCGATCTTCACATTTTTAAAAAACTCTGGCGTGCAAAAGGTTAAATAACAATTACGAATATTTATTCAGTTCATAATCATAAATGTCAGCAAAATGTGCGCGAAACCGTACTTTTTAGTTTGGCACAAATTTTTACGCATGAGTAGATCCAGCAGTTGACTGCAAAGAGTGTACACGATAAAGGAATTGTAAAATTCTCCTGCTGAACAGGAGCCAAAAAGTTTTTCCATCCATATCTACCCATCCCGCTTTAGCATGCGGATTGGCGAGCGCAATGTAATGTACATTCATGAGCAACGCTGTCTGTAGCCCATGTCCTGCTTTAAACATCTTAGTCGCCTTTTTTGACAACATCGGGGGTAATTAAATCCGGTAGCCCATAGAAAAAAGCAAACCAAACATGCTATACTATCCTTACTGCTTGGGCTGCAAGGGCAGTCCGCGGCGTAAACATGCTTGTCCAGGGTCCCCCTGACCGATTGGGGCCCCCACATCTTTTTCTTTTCTAGCGACAACTTTAGCCTACAAAAAATTGGGTGGAAACCATAGTATCTATACCCACAACTGCAAAAAGAGGTTACACTATCGGGTTGCAAGGGGCTGCCAACGGATACGTCTTAAACGTGCACGCACCTAAGCATACTTGTTGGTCTGCAGCACTCCGTTCTGTACTCGTTTGAACTGCCAGATGATGAGCATTGTGACAGTGTCAAATCAAACATGTTGCACTATCCCTCACCGCTCGGGCCGCAAGGGGCTGCCACCGGATACGTCATAAACGTGCTTGTAAGCATACTTGTTGGTCTGCAGCAGGCATTTACTTCAAGAAGGTCGTATTACGGCAATAAAGGGATTGATTTGGTTATACTACCTCTCACCGCTCGGGCCTTAAGGGGCTGCCGCCGGATACGTCATAAACGTGCTTGTAAGCATACTTGTTGGTTTGCAGCAGTCTGTCCCGTACTCAGTTGAACTGCTAGATGTTGAGCATTGTGACAGTGTCAAATCAAACAGGCTACACTACCTCTCACCGCTCGGGCCGCAAGGGGCTGCCACCGGATACGTCATAAACGTGCTTGTAAGCATACTTGTTGGTCTGCAGCAGGCATTTACTTCAAGAAGGTCCTATTACAGCAATAAAGAGATTGATTTGGTTACACTGCCCCTCACCGCTCGGACCTTAAGGGGCTGCCACCGGATACGTCATAAACGTGCTTGTAAGCATACTTGTTGGTCTGCAGCAGTCTGTCCCTTACTCGGTTGACCTGCCAGATGATGAGCATTGTGACAGTGTCAAATCAAACAGCTTGCACTACCCCTCACCGCTCGGGCCGCAAGGGGCTGCCGCCGGATACGTCATAAACGTGCTTGTAAGCATACTTGTTGGTCTGCAGCAGTCTGTCCCTTACTCAGTTGACCTGCCAGATGATGAGTATTGGACAGTGTCAAATCAAACAGGATGCACTACCCCTCACCGCTCGGGCCGCAAGGGGCTGCCACCGGATACGTCATAAACGTGCTTGTAAGCATACTTGTTGGTCTGCAGCAGTCTGTCCCGCACTCAGTTGAACTGCCAGATGATGAGCATTGTGACAGTGTCAAATCAAACATGTTCCACTACCCCTCACCGCTCGGGCCGCAAGGGGCTGCCGCCGGATACGTCATAAACGTGCTTGTAAGCATACTTGTTGGTCTGCAGCAGTCTGTCCCGTACTCAGTTCAACTGCAAGATGTTGAGCATTGTGACAGTGTCAAATCAAACATGTTGCACTACCCCTCACCGCTCGGGCCGCAAGGGGCTGCCGCCGGATACGTCATAAACGTGCTTGTAAGCATACTTGTTGGTCTGCAGCAGTCTGTCCCGCACGCGCTTGCGGTCCTCCTCTAGCACGCGCCGCTTGTCGCACTGCCAGATGTTGAGCATCGTCAATGTGTCTGTAAGGCTTCTTTAAACCTCCCATGACATTGTTGCTATTATGAACTTACTATAGTAAAAACCTGTTGCAACCTCTGGGAGCAAACACAAGGCTCTCTCAAGCAGCTCACAAAGAAGCAAGATGAAAGAGCATTTCTCAACATATCTGCAAGATGGCGCCACAAGACAGAAACAGCTAAAACAATGGGCCCTAAAACGCGGTATCGAAGTGTTCACCGCGCACCGAACAATTTCCTAACCAATCCAGGTGGACCAGTCGGTTTCCTAGCCTCTATATCCGGCCAGGAAGGTAGCCAACCTTCTCCCTGCACCTCCTGGAACCCTCGATAAATGTACCCAACGTTTGAGACTAACATACTATCCCTCACCGCTCGGGCCGTAAAGGGCTGCCACCGGATACGTCATAAACGTGCTTGTAAGCATACTTGTTGGTCTGCAGCAGGCATTTACTTTAAGAAGGTCCTATTATGGCAATAAAGAGATTGATTTGGTTACACTACCCCTCACCGCTCGGGCCGCAAGGGGCTGCCGCCGGATACGTCATAAACGTGCTTGTAAGCATACTTGTTGGTCTGCAGCAGGCATTTACTTCAAGAAGGTTCTATTACGGCAATAAAGAGATTGATTTGGTTACACTACCCCTCACCGGTCGGGCCGCAAGGGGCTGCCGCCGGATACGTCATAAACGTGCTTGTAAGCATACTTGTTGGTCTGCAGCAGTCTGTCCCGCACGCGCTTGCGGTCCTCCTCTAGCACGCGCCGCTTGTCGCACTGCCAGATGTTGAGCATTGTGAAAGTGTCGGTGAGTAAAGCTTCCTTCACTTCCCGGTCTAGCTGTGTGTCGGTGTGGAAGCTGGGCGAGTGGTTCACCTGGGAAGAGGCATTTGAGTAAATACCAAATTTCAAAACACTTCTATTGTTAGGAATACCTAAAATTTTTGAAAAACTTGCAATATTTTCCACCTTATGCAGGAATTGAACCTGCGACCTTCAGTATCTGTACTGCCTACGCTACTACCAACTGGGCTACCGCGGTTCTAACCTAGCCTGTGAATTAAGCAAGTATATCTTGGTCACTAACGCGTGGCAGGGCTCCATCAACCGGGATAGTTTTTGCAACTTATTCCCAGCAACTAATTCATTCTGTTACAGATTGAATGTAGTCATTTAAGTCTTCATTCATGTACCCACTGCTGGGAATAAGTGCTCGTGATATACATTTCCTGCCTTTCCCCTTGGCAAAGAAACATTTGAGACTTCAAATGCAAATTCTAATTGACGGAATGATAAAGTCTGTATAGTAGGTATATGATAGAATGGGCAACTTCACAAAGGCTAAAAGTTGAATATACCTTGGAAAATAATTTACATAGTTTAGTGTTGGTTGTTTCGTAGTCAACTAAAAACCCATATTTATTGTCGAGCAACCAGCTGCAAATGGCAGGGGAATTTGATGTTTTAGAATATTTCTTCTACGCTCGAATGCAAAAACAAACAAATCTACCGAAAACAAGACCCTTTCTGTAGTTCCGTACATTTCCTACGGCGTAGCAACTCGTAGCCACTGCGTAGCGCTACAATCACATACTTTGCCTAATACTATGCTTACCTCTAAAATGTACGGGTGTAGTTTGTGGTCAAGTAGAATGTCAAAGCCGAGTATTTCAAAACAGGCGTGTACCTGAAATAGTACGGAACTTAATCGATACGAGAAGGTATCGATTTGGGCTGTAAATTGTAATTCTACAAAAACGGAAGGCACGATTTACATATTTATGATTGAAAAGTTCAGAAACAACAGGACATTGAACTCTGACAAGGCCAGTTGATTTGCATATTAAAGTTTTGTCGTGTACTGAAAAAATTGCGCATCTTTATCGTAACAAAATATCAACGGGGCCATGTTTTTAATATTTCAATCTCGTAACTAGCCATCCTATATTTTATCTCATTCAATCTTATGAGTTTCTAATAAATAATGTGTCTAGGCTTTCGTGTATTAAAATTAACAATTCCTAGGTAAGCTGGGTCCATTGCCGTACAATATACTACATACATACATAAATCATGCCTATATGGGGTAGGCAGACCGTAAATGGCTGTAAAACGGCCATTTACACCATGTTTGACAAAAGTTTGAGAGTCATTCAGAAGACTGTGTATCACCATAGTGACAGGTTTTCCGTCTGTCGCCTAAAATTGCATACACATCAACTCTCAAATCCCATAGTCACTTCTTCACACGGCAATACATATTGATGAGTGGAATCGCACTGCAAAGTTTGCGTGTTGACAAAAAAATATCTATAACTTTTGAAGCACTCGCGATTACTTTCACACATATAATAGTTTTTACTTTAACGGGTCTTATCGCGATAGTTTTTTAGGTATATCGCGATAAGACCCGTTAAAGTAACTACCTATTATGTGAAATAACATCTCACCATATCATGCGAGGGGAAGCACGCGTGGTAGCTGTGCTTGAGGATCGGCCACGCTGAGATGATAGTCTTCACGATGACCTGGTCAACCGAGTGCCACAACCGGTCCAGGTCGATGCCTTGCGACAGCAGGATCTTGTTCAACGTCGATATCTTTCTGACGCCGGGAGAGTGAAAACTAGTTAGAATTGTGAATGGATTGGGAGGAAAGGACACAACAATGAGGGACCGTCCAGTGCCACGTTTTTGTAAAGATAACGCGCTACATCATTCATATATTATCTATCTGATGATAGAGAGCGTCATCTATATTTTTCTTTTCAACAACGTGGTCCTAAACAGTTCCTCATTGATGTAGAAATTTTTGTTTTCCGATGACAGTAAGAAACTTGACGCATAGCCAGAAATGCTGGATGTTTTTTTAATCTGTCTATTTATGGATGGCATGAAAAGCGTAGTAAATAGGTGAAGTTGCCCATTAAGGGCAGAGTGCACCGCCTCCGTATGCGTCACGTGCACGTCATCACGCGTTGCAATGTATCTGACTATATATGAGGCACAGCACACCACGGCGTGTGTGATGACGTGCACCATCATCTTGCGTACGCATACATTGTGCATACGTAGGATGATCGTCTTCACGATGACCTGGTCAACCGAGTGCCACAACCGGTCCAGGTCGATGCCTTGCGAGAGCAGGATCTTGTTCAACGTCGATATCTTTCTGACGCCGGTAGAGTGAAAACTAGTTAGAATTGTGAATGAATTGGGAGGAAAGGACACAACAATGAGGGACCGTCCAGTGCCACGTTTTTGTAAAGATAACGCGCTACATCATTCATATATTATCTACCTGATGATAGAGAGCGCCATCTATATTTTTCTTTTCAATAACGTGGTCCTGGACAGTTCTTCATTGATGTTGAAATTATCGTTTTCCGATGACAGCAAGAAATAATTAAAACAACTTCAACGGATTTTAGTTGTATTTTATTTAGGATTGTAATTAGCCCGACGTTTCCGTTGAAGTTGTTTTAATTATGACTGATAGTTGTACAAACAAAAGAAAATATTATGACAGCAAGAAACTTGACGCATAGCAAGAAATGGTAGATGCTTTTCTAATCTGCCTCTATATGGGTAACATGTAAAGCGTAGTAAATAGGTGAAGTTGCCCTTTAAGGGCAGAGCGCACCACCTCCGTATACGTGACGTGCACGTCATCACGCGTTACAATGTATCTGACTATATGAGGCACAGCACACCACGGCGTGTGTGATGACGTGCACGCATACGTGGTGCATACGCAGGATGATCGTCTTCACGATGACCTGGTCAACCGAGTGCCACAACCGGTCCAGGTCGATGCCTTGCGACAGCAGGATCTTGTTCAACGTCGATATCTTTCTGACGCCGGGAGAGTGAAAACTAGTTACAATTGTGAATGAATTAGGAGGAAAGGGCACAACAATCGATTAAGAAATTTTTATTTTGAAATAAGCAATCACCAGAAACGAAATTCTAGCACAAGTTTCAAAGGTTTAAAGGACGCCACACACCGCCTCCTTATGTGACGTGCAAGTCATCACGCGTGTAGCTATGACGTTGTATTGTATGGGACCGTATGAGACATCGCACCCCGTGGAACGCGCGTGATTACTCGCACGTATACGCAGGCAGTGTGGTGCCTATCATGCAAGCCCATATATTACAACCGGTACGCGCTTATGGTGTGTGGCGCCCTTCAAACTTGTTGTAGACACTATAGTAGGTTAGAATTTCTATACAAAAAAAATTTGGGAGTTCCCGTGCGTGTTACAGGTCGGTTCCGCTTTGGAAACTAATCTTTAGGCTTTTCTTTACCTATGCCGAACCGGGGCTTTGCTGGAGTACTTACAAAAAAAAATGGCAACCGTTTCAAATTTTTTTCACTGGGCAAAATTTTGTTATTTTGTAATAATTCAAAAATGGTAAGAGCTACAAATAACTATTGTATGGAAGATATATGTTAAGCGTAAATTTCTGCATATGAATGTTATCAATAACTTTTTCATAATCTAATAGTTTGCGAGAAAAACGTAGCACAACATGGCAGTTTTTGCTGAAAACTCACAAATACGAAAGTATAAAGTAAGTAGTGAAGTTGGGGATTAAGAGTCACTTGCTGTGTGGGTAGACCATGCTACAATATCCTGCCTGATATTTAGTAACAAGCTTTCCGCCCAGTTTTACCCTTGATATATTTTGAAGTAAACAAGTTAATTTTATACAAATTTGCGTCCTCTGTTTTACCACTTTAGGTGATGAATTTTTTGGAATCCTTTCTTGATATTAATTAAGATTATTCAAATAACCTCTGTGCAAAATTTCAGGGTCCTAGGTCCAGTAGTATTGCCTGTGCGTGGTATACAATTTGTGTTGTGTGTTCTTTTTTGCTATCCTAACAGGACCTTGGGTCAGGACTATTAAAGAACAGCCTCAAGGGATTGCAAAAAAATAAAAATGTGGCAACTACGAACAAATTTAATATTTTTTTTACAAATTGTAAATCTATGCACAGGCAATACCACAGGACCTAGATTCTTGAAATTTTGCGCAGAGGTTATTTTGGTTGGAATTAACATCAAGAAAGGAATTTAAAAAAACATCTCCTAAGGTGGTAAAACTCAGGTGTAAATTGGCAAAAATTTGCTTATTTACTTGAAAATATATTGGCGGTAAAACCTCTGGACAGAAAGCTTGTTACTAAGTATCAGTCAGGATACCGTAGCAAGGTCTACCCACACAGTAAGTAATTCTTAATCCCCAACTTCACTACTTAATTCATATTTTAGATTTGGTGAGTTTTTAGAAAAAACTGCCATGTATTAAAGCGTTTTTTTCGCAAACTATTAGATTATAAAAAAAAATATTAGATCAAGGTTGTGCAGAAATTTATGTGTAACATTTCTTCTATACAATGTTCATTTATAGCACTTACCAGTTTTGAGTTACTACAAAATAACAAAATTTTGGCCAATAAAAAAAGTTTGAAATGGCTGCCATTTTTTTTTTGTAAGTATTCTAGCAAGGCCCCGGCTCGGAATAGCTAAAGAATAGCCTAAAGATTCGTTTCCAAGGCGGGGCCAAACTTTTACACGCGCGGGAACTCTCACTTAAGCGATCTTGCGTACTACTACTAACTGCATGCTGCCGGCTTTAGGGTGAGAATCCACCAGAGCTGTGCGAGTAAAATGTGTCGTACGAGGATGCGTAGCTGTGCTGTGGAAATGTGTAGGGGTTTCCACCGGAGCTGTGCGAGTAAAATGTGTCGTACGAGGATGCGTAGCGGAGCTGTCAAAATGCGCATTAATGTGCGGAGCGAGGATGCGTAGCGGAGCTGTAAAAATGCGCATTAATGTGCGGAGCGAGGATGCGTTGCGAAGCTTTCAACATCAGCCGTCTATTGACTGGCAGGGAATCTTCGCAAACCTCGCAACATATTCCTCGCAGCACATTTCTCGCAACGCATTCCTCGCAACGCATTCCTCGCAACACATTCCTCGCAACACATTTCTCGCTTATTTTGTATGTAGAATGGCCTCGCTTCGCTAAACCCGATTCCACCAGAGCTGAGCTGAGCGAGGCTAGGAAAATGAAGTGATTCTATTGGTGGATTTTTTCCTCGCTCACCGCTTAGCTACCTCGCACAGCTCTGGTGGATTCTCACCCTTAGAGTCGTAAACGTAGGTCCGGGAATGTTTGTTGAACGCGTAGTTGGCGAGGAAAACTGACACCAAGGTTCATCGGGACGTTGGACGACTCGATGTGAGAGAGACTTGTCGTGAACACTGCTCACCGCTTGCTGCCGGCTTCGGAGTCGTACACTTAGGTTCTCGAGTGCTTGTCGCGTAGTTGGTGAGGAAAACTGACACCAGGGTTTATCGGGTCGTTGGACGGCTCGATGTCCCACACGAAGTGAGACACTACTCACCGCTTGCTGCCGGCTTCGGAGTCGTACACGTAGGTCCTTAGGTAGGTGTTTGTTGAGCGCGTAGTTGGTGAGGAAAACTGACACCAGGGTTCATCCGGTCTTTGAACGACTCGATGTCTTACACTTATTGTGGACACTACTCACCGCTTGCTGCCTGCTTCCGAGTCGTACACGTAGGTCCTCGAGTGTTTGTTGAGTGCGTAGTTGGTGAGGAAAACTGACACCAGGGTTCATCGGGTCGTTGGAGAGAGAGACTTGTTGTGGACACTACTCACCGCTTGCTGCCGGCTTCGGAGTCGTACACGTAGGTCTTCGAGTGTTTGTTGAGCGCGTAGTTGGTGAGGAACACTGACACCAGGGTACATCGGGTCGTTGGACGACTCGAAGAGAAAGAGACTTGTTGTGAACACTACTCACCGCTTGCTGCCGGCTTCAGAATCGTACACGTAGGTCCGGGAGTGTTTGTTCAGCGCGTAGTTGGTGAGGAAAACTGACACCAGGGTTCATCGGGTCGTTGGACGACTCGAAGAGAAAGAGACTTGTTGTGGACACTACTCACCGCTTGCTGCCGGCTTCGGAGTCGTACACGTAGGTCCGCGAGTGTTTGTTGAGCGCGTAGTTGGTGAGGTGCATGAAAACGTTCGTAGTGTTGGTCACGTTCGGGTCCGCGTACCGTGACGTCGCGAACCTGGACGAAAAACGAAGAATAATCATTGAATAATTCATAAATAACACAATGCTGTGTAATACTTTAGCAAAAACCCTTTTATTTTGCAACCAAATCTTGGCTTTTGCGCAGTTAAAGCAAAAACGTCAAATGCAGTCAGATTTGTATTTGCAGGTAAGGCTTGTATCTGCAGGTAAGGCTTGTATCCGCAGGTAAGGCTTGTATCCGTAGGTAAGGCTTGTATCTGCAGGTAAGGCTTGTATCTGCAGGTAAGGCTTGTATCCGCAGGTAAGGCTTGTATCTGCTGGTAAGGCTTGTATCTGCTGGTAAGGCTTGTATCAGCCAGACTTACCTGACGAGTCCCTCGTTGTAGACGAAAATCCTGACCGAGGCTTGATCTGCTGGTAAGGCTTGTATCTGCCGGTAAGGCTTGTATCCACAAGTAAGGCTTGTATCTACCAGACTTACCTGACGAGTCCCTCGTTGTAGACGAATATCCTGAGCGGGTCGCAGGACGTGATCAGCGTGTATACGTGGATGTCGAACTTGTACCCGTCCACCAGGTAAGGCTTGTATCTGCAGGTAAGGCTTGTATCCGCTGGTAAGGCTTGTACCTGCCAGACTAATCTAAGGCCCTTCTTATAAAACTGACAATAGTAATTGTCAATGACAATTTAATATACATTGCGTCGTCGGCGAGCCGATTCGCTCTAAAAAACTGAACTATCCTTACAAGCTTCGCAATCTAAATTGTTCTAAGTTGTCAGCTTTATAAGACGGGCCCCTGACCAGTCTCTAGTTGTAGACGAATATCCGAAGTGAGGCTTGATCTGCTGGTAAGGCTTGTATCTGCTGGTAAGGCTTGTATCTGCTGGTAAGGCTTGTATCTACCAGACTTACCTGACGAGTCCCTCGTTGTAGACGAATATCCTGAGCGAAGCTTGATCTGCTAGTAAGGCTTCAGTGGCATTTAAACTAAGGTAGGCCGGAACAAAAAATGTACTAAATGAAGGTAGATTGATGTGAGAGTATGGATTTGTAAATGTCTGAAAGGAAAGCCGATGGGTATCAGCATGTATGGACCCTTCGCCACTGAAGGCTGGTATCTGTAGGTAAGGCTTGTATCTGCAGGTAAGACTTGTATCCGCAGGTAAGGCTTGTATCTGCTGGTAAGGCTTGTATCTGCTAGTAAGGCTTCTATCTGCCAGACTTACCTGACGAGTCCCTCGTTGTAGACGAATATCCTGAGCGGGTCGCAGGACGTGATCAGCGTGTACACGCGGATGTCGAACTTGTACCCGTCCACCAGGTAAGGCTTATCTGCAGGTAAGGCTTGTATCTGCCAGACTAATCTGGGACCCTTCTTATAAAGCTGACAATTGTAATTTTCAATGACAATTTAATATACATTGCGTCGTCGGCGAGCCGATTCGCTCCAAAGAATTGTATCTGCAGGTAAGGCTGTATCTGCAGGTAAAGCTTGTATCTGCAGGTAAGGCTTGTATCTACTGGTAAGTCTTGTATCTGCAGGTAAGGCTTGTATCTGTAGGTAAGGCTTGTATAGGCTGGTAATGCTTGTATCTACTGGTAAGGCTTCTACCTGCCAGACTTACCTGACGAGTCCCTCGTTGTAGACGAATATCCTAAGTGAGGCTTGATCTGCTGGTAAGGTTTATCTACAGTTAAGGCTCGTATCTGCCAGACTTACCTGACGAGTCCCTCGTTGTAGACGAATATCCTGAGCGGGTCGCAGGACGTGATCAGCGTGTATACGCGGATGTCGAACTTGTACCCGTCCACCAGGTAAGGCTTATCTACTGGTAAGGCTTGTATACGCAGGTAAGGCTTGTATCTACTGGTAAGGTTCGTATCTACTGGTAAGGCTTGTATCTGCTGGTAAGGCTTGTATCTTAGACTTACCTGACGAGTCCCTCGTTGTAGACGAATATCCTGAGCGGGTTTTGTATTCGTAGTAGGTAAGGCTTGTACCTGCTGGTAAGGCTTGTATCCGCAGGTAAGGCAGACTTACCTGACGAGTCCCTCGTTGTAGACGAATATCCTGAGCGGGTTTTGTATTCGTAGTAGGTAAGGCTTGTACCTGCTGGTAAGGCTTGTATCCGCAGGTAAGGCAGACTTACCTGACGAGTCCCTCGTTGTAGACGAATATCCTGAGCGGGTCGCAGGACGTGATCAGCGTGTATACGCGGATATCGAACTTGTACCCGTCCACCAGGTAAGGCTTCTATCTGCTGGTATGGCTTGTATATCTCCCAAACTTACCTTACAAGCCCCTATCCTGAGCAGGGCTTGTATTTGCAGGTAAGGCTTATATCCGCTGATAAGGCTTGTATCCGCAGGTAAGGCTTGTATCTGCAGGTAAGGCTTGTGTTTAGTTTCGTATCAAATGGGCGCGCGGCGCTGGCAACACTGTTCGTCTTTGTCTCGTCCTGTGGCCGTGCGCTCGCATCGTTGATGCGAATTTTAATTATAAATGGTGTAATTTAGTGTGCTTTCGGTTTTCTCGTGTGGTTTTCCCTGTTCGGTGGGGAAGTGAACCAAGTGGATTTTTGGTTCCGGCGCTTTGATTGAGAGTCACGCGACCGCCGGCAAAATATAACCTCACTTTTCGTTCGCTCGCGTCGTGGCTGCCGATAGCTACATATTTTTAATTGTTTTCTTGATTGGAGGCCAACGGGGCCGATTTCTCATTCGGAGAGAAATCTTTTAGTCATTTTGTGTTAAAAAACATTATTTGATGTCGAACTATGAACAATAGTGAACCCAAGTGCTTGTGAAAACTAAGCTGTGAATCTGCGACTGATTGACGGGACGGAGTGCCACACGAGCTGGTGTCCGGGTGCAGTAAGTCTAGTACCTAAATTCCAATCCAAAATGTCTTCCTCCAAAACCTGATACCTTTTTTCCTGTCAAAAACTAGACTTACAAGGAATCGGCGGCGTCATGGTTCGCACGGTAAGCAATTCGCTGCTAGGCCCTGTTTAAGTAGACTTTGGAAACAAGAATTTCTCGGCCGGAAACTTTCCGGAACAAAATTCTCTCATTAAATTTATTTTATTTAGCTATAGTAAAGAGCACTACGAATCGTAGTCAAATGTTGTTCGAGGCTGATCGACCATTTAGTTTTAGATTTTAAGATAACTTTAATTTGCTTCCACTGCGCTAAGATCAGCTTCGGAATCAAACATTTTTTGGTAGCAGAGCGTGGTTGCTTTATTGCAACATAGTTAGCCGTAATTTAGTATTAAGCGTGTTTTTTATATTACCCACATATTTTATTAATTTTGGAAAATATTGTTTCGGTTTTTTTTTGTGACTGTATTGTTTGCCTAGTGAACGGTACCTTATCGGTAAGGTCTAGACCAGTCAACTAACATTTATTTTGTGGTATTTGTTTATTGGTTTTCGTTTTATTAAGTCGAGTGTGTAAAAGTTGGTACCATGGCTCCTCGATCGCCAGGTATAAGGCTGCTATAAAGACAGAATTAAGGTGGTTTACTACCACAGCGGCAATGATCGGCCGCGAGGACCGGGAGGACGCGCTCTTGAAAGGTGCACTACAGGCAGATGAACGGGTTCGGGTTGTGTCGGAACACCTCACAGAGTGCCTCATGCTCCTTGAGGAAGCTCCTAACCCTGAAGATAAGGAGCTGGTTGAGGGCGATGTAAGCCAGTGCTTGGAGCTGGCACAGGACATTGCGCAGGCAGCTGCGGACATATCTAGGCGACGTGACGGAAAGGAAAAGCCATTCCGTGGTAAAGTGGGACAAGGATTACAGGTGCCTCTTCCGCCTGTTACGGTTCCAGTCTTTGCAGGCGATTACGCCGACTGGCCGGCGTTTGAGGACCTGTATAGCAGTGTGGTCCACACACGGACGGACATAACGCCGGCGTACAAGATGGCTCAGCTGATGTCTAGGCTACATGGAGAGCCTCATGAATTGCTGACGCATTTGGCTGTCTCGGATAGCAATTATGAGGTGGCGTGGAAGATCCTTACCGACCGGTATCGGAACAAGCGCCTGATTGTAGACAGGCTGTTAGACCAGTGGCTGTCAATACCAACCATAACGCGAGTACGGACCTCCGCGAGAAAATCTTCCACCCAGTCAGTGTCGCGGTCAGCGCACTAGAGCGACAGGGTTTGCCAGTGGCGGGCTACGGTTATATCTTGGTCCACACAGTGCTTCGCCGCCTGCCGAGCGTAATGGTCGCTCGATTCGAGTAGCTCCATGGGGGCAAGTCCTCGGACCACCTCCCGACCTACGAGGATCTGAAGTCGTTCCTCGAGGCCGAAAGCAGGCGAGTGGACGTCCAGGCTGGTGAAGCCTCGCAAGAGACCTCTGCCCCTCGCCACCCGGAACGGCCGGGTGCACCGGCGCGAGGAGGCAACAGTAGGCAACCCAGGCGGTACAACACTGCATTGGAATCAGGGTGTGCCTACTGCAGGAGACAGGCCACGGGGTGACAGCGTGTCAGGAGTTTGCTGCGCAGCGGTTCAGAGGAGACGGGGTGTGGCACAGCAGAGGCGTTGGTGTTTTCGGTGCCTGGGGCCGCATCAGGTGCGAGTGCCCTTCAAGCACCAACTGTAGGTACTGCCAGGGTGCACACCATCCGCTGCTCTGCATGAATCGCTCCGGAGGCGCCGGGGCAGCGCTGGATCGGATCAGCGAAGGAGCCTGCCCACCAAGGGAGAGCAACGCTCCCCACCCTCAAGGAGGAGCCCACCTCCGCATCGGTCACAGGGACAGGCAGGGGACGTCAACAGACGGAGCCCACTTACCCAGGACGTGGGGACGATCCCCACCACGGCAGCAGGTGCCGGATTGGGAAGAACGGCACAGGAACATGGCCAAGGACACCCATCCCAGGTACGGGATCAAACGGGCGGGTGTCAGGGGCACTAGGCAGCCACCAGGGTACATGCAGTATTCTGCGGGCTTGAGCCACCTGGTTGGGCCTCAAGACCCACGCATGCCTCCGCCTATGGCGTACCCGCGGCTACAGGCGCAACCTCGGTACGCGCGTTTGCCGTTGGGATGCTATGGAACTCCAGCCATGGCCTTTATGGGCAGACCTCCCTACCAGCAGGAGTGGGACCCATACACAGGTTTGGGTAGCGAGGGGATACCCCCGCGGGACGCGGCCTCACCGCGTTTAGATTCCCGCTAGGTAATCGCCGCCTACTCATCAGCTTCGGCTCCCCGTCCAATCACGGTACTTTTGCCAACGGCTAAGATTTGGGTATGGGGATACGGTGGCCGGACCATTCAAGTAAGAGCCCTACTGGATACAGGGGCTCAGGGATGTATTGTATCGAGTAAGCTGGTGAGTAGGCTAGGCCTAAATGTACAGCCAAGTGAGGATGAAGCTGTAGGCATCGGGGGCCTAAATGTGCCTGACATTCGGGGTCAGACGAACTTTGAGTTCGCATTAGGTAGCACATGTACAGGGGTCAGCTATCAAGTCTCAGCCGTGGTGCTGGATGAAGTGGTTGGGAAACTCCCTCAGGTTAGGTTACCACCAACGGTACGAGGGTTAACCACAGGGTTGGAGTTAGCTGATCCTGATTTTGATACTCCTGGTACGGTGGACGTACTTCTCGGGTCAGACGTCCTCGGGAGATTATGGTGCGGTAGGAAGAAGGTACTCCAGGAAGCTGGTTTGGTGGCCGTAGATACCACAGGGGTATGTTGTTTTCGGCCCAGTCTGGAGACCTCAGGACCTACCAGAAGGGATACGGTCCTCTATGGTAGTGTGCTGTCAGAGGTGCTGCAGAGGTTTTGGGAGTCTGAAGAGCCGCCCACGGCGGATAGACGGAAGCCAGAGGATGACGAGTGCGAGTTGTTCTATCAATACAACACTGCGAGATGCCCGTCAGGCAGATTCGTGACCAGGCTACCTTTTCTCCCAAACCGCCCCGCTTTAGGTAGTTCGCGACAGCTCGCGGAACGGAGACTACTCGGAATGGAGCGGAAGATGAGGCGAGACCCAGCACTTCGGCAGAAGTATATAGAATTCATGCGGGAATATATTCAATTGGGCCACATGTCGGTGTCCAGCCTGGATTGGAGGTGTGTCGAGCATTATTACATTCCACACCTGGCTGTCTTGAAGTCACCTGAGGCGAAAATACGGGTGGTGTTTGACGGTTCTGCTCCTACCTCGAATGGTGTGTCTGTGAACCAATGTTTGCACGCGGGTCCTAAATTGAACCGGGACATTGTGGACATTCTCACAGACTTTCGTTTGCACCAGGTAGCGTTCGTCGCAGACGTCAAAATGATGTTTCGCCAAACCATGATTCATCCGGATGACCGTCGGTATCAGCTGATTTTGTGGCGTGAGAGCCCAGATGAGCCGATGGTCACATACGAACTTAACACGGTGACGTATGGACTTAAGCCAAGTCCGTATTTGGCAGTACGTACGCTGCGAGTTGGCCGCACAGGAAAGGGTAAGATATCCTCGAGCCGCAGCAGTACTGGATCGCGACGTCTACGTGGACGATATCTGCACGGGTGCTGATAGCGTGGAGCAGGCGCTAATTCTACGAGACG
This sequence comes from Phthorimaea operculella, assembly GCA_024500475.1. NCBI lineage: Eukaryota > Metazoa > Arthropoda > Insecta > Lepidoptera > Gelechiidae > Phthorimaea > Phthorimaea operculella. The sequence goes on from JANFCV010000002.1 coordinate 13,759,743, forward strand.
AGCTGATCGCGATCATGGGTTCAGGAGGTTACGAGTTGCGGAAATGGTTGTCCAGTTGCCCAGAGCTCCTGGCTGGTTTGCCAGGCGAGTTCCATCAGGACCCGCACCTCTTTGAGAACCCGGACAATCCAAACACGTTGGGCATCCTCGGGGTGCAATATAGGCCAACGCATGACGTATTCACGTACAAGATCGAGCCCGACCTTTTGGAGAAAACTTGGACTAAGCGGTCGGTACTGTCGACAATCGCTAGAACGTTCGATCCTAACGGATGGATCGCCCCGGTTACGTTCATGGCGAAGTGCTTTTTACAAAGGTTGTGGCTAGCCAACTTAGGATGGGACGACCAACTCTCCGGAGAGTTGTTGAAGGATTGGCTCAAGTTTGTGACCACCTTACCAGGGATTGTGCACATCGCGATACCCCGCAAGTTAGTCCCATCGGTGGGATGTAAGGCTACCCTACATGGGTTTTGTGACGCCTCGGAGCGAGGGTACGCGGCAGCTGTATACCTTCGGACAGCAAGTAACTGTGCACGTGCGTCTGGTTATGGCCAAAAGTAAGGTGGCACCAGTCAGAACTAGATGGACCATCCCCAAATTGGAATTGGCAGGGGCAGCTCTTCTAGCGCGTTTGCTAAATCATGTAACCTGCAATCTGCGTGGTACCATCAACTTGGATGAAACGGTGTACGCGTGGACTGACAGTCGGATAGTTCTGTGCTGGTTGCAGACGTCGGTACATACACTTGAGGTTTTCGTAGCAAATCGGGTGTCACAGATTGTGGGGTCGGAAACTCCGTTAGTGTGGAGGCACGTACCGGGAGAATGGAACCCAGCGGACTGCGCTTCGCGCGGGTGCAGGGCACCTGATTTGGTGAGTCACCCACTGTGGTGGGGACCTCAATGGCTGACTGAGTCGCCGCAGGAATGGCCATTCAACGAGTGCAGGGCGCCGCTTGGGCCACCTGATCGAGGTTTGCGAGTGAACGTGGGGCAACTCGTACCGAAGCCTAACCCAGCTTTCTTGCTGGAACGGTATAGCTCCCTCGACAAACTTCTTGGGGTGACAGGTTGGATCAAACGGTTCGTGAACAACTGCAGGAAGCCTCAAGCAGAACGGAACTTTGCACCAGTCCTCTCGCCTGCGGAACGGAATGCGGCTCTATGCTCATTAGTTAGAGTCGTCCAGGCGGAACATTTCGAAGAGGAGGTCAGGCTGCTCAGGGATGGACGTGGAAAGCTGAAGGGAGGAATTGTGCGCCTCAACCCATTCCTGGATGAGCAAGGTATGCTCAGGGTTGGAGGCAGACTTCGGAACGCTAGCCTGCCCTTTTCGGCTCGGCATCCACTGTTACTTCCAAAAGGGGACCCTTAGTTGAGCTCTTAGTCAGGGATCGTCATGAGAAAAACTCGCACGCGGGCTGTAATGCGCTATTGGCCATTCTACAGCGCGAGTTTTGGATCTTATCGGGACGACGAACGGTACGTAGCGTTGTGTTTAGGTGCTTGCCTTGTTACCGCTTGAAGGCAGCCACAATGCAGCCACAGATGGGAGATCTTCCACCGGACCGGGTGACGGAGGCCTGGACGTTTGCAGGTGTGGGAACGGATTTCGCAGGCCCTTTCATGGTGAAGGCATCACGCCTGCGGAACGCAAAGTCTATCAAGGCGTACTTGTGCGTGTTCGTGTGCCTAGCCACCAAGGCCGTCCACTTGGAGCTCGTGGCCGACCTTTCTACGGAGGCCTTTTTGTCAGCGCTGGAGAGATTTACGTCGCGACGAGGGCGACCAGCGCTGATCAGGTCGGATTGTGGTACCAACTTTAAGGGTGCTGATCGGTGTATGAAAGAAATTGTAACGTTCTTACGGGAGAACGAAGAAGCCATCAGCACGGGCCTCTCCCGTCAGGGCATTGCCTGGGTGTTCGATCCACCAGCGTGCCCTCACTGGGGTGGTATTTTTGAAGCGGTTGTAAAGTCCGCTAAGACGCATTTGTTGCGCGTTGTAGGGTTAACAATTTTGACTTTCGAGGAGCTGGCGACCGTGTTTTGTAAAATTGAGGCTGTACTCAATTCGCGTCCTTTGTGTCAGCTCAGCTCAGACCCAAATGATTTAGAGGCCCTGACGCCAGGGCATTTCTTAATTGGCCGCCCACTTAACGCCTTGCCGGAATATCCCTATACGGAGGTGAATAGCAATCGTTTGTCGCGTTATCAGTTGTTGCAGCAAATGACTCAAAACTTTTGGAAGCGTTGGTCGCTTGAGTACTTGCACATTCTGCAGCAACGCCTTAAGTGGACGGACAGGACTGAACTCCCCTGCATTGGGGATCTCGTTCTGGTTAAGGATGCCAACCTACCGCCACTGCGTTGGCGCCGGGGGCGCATTCTCAACCTGTTTCCGGGTAGTGATGGCACTCCTCGAGTTGCAGAAGTTCAGGTGGGGGATTCAGTTCTTAAGCGAGCAGTAGCTACATTATCACGCCTGCCATGCATAGAGCGGACCGATGGGTCGGTCCGGGGCGGGTGAATGTTTAGTTTCGTATCAAATGGGCGCGCGGCGCTGGCAACACTGTTCGTCTTTGTCTCGTCCTGTGGCCGTGCGCTCGCATCGTTGATGCGAATTTTAATTATAAATGGTGTAATTTAGTGTGCTTTCGGTTTTCTCGTGTGGTTTTCCCTGTTCGGTGGGGAAGTGAACCAAGTGGATTTTTGGTTCCGGCGCTTTGATTGAGAGTCACGCGACCGCCGGCAAAATATAACCTCACTTTTCGTTCGCTCGCGTCGTGGCTGCCGATAGCTACATATTTTTAATTGTTTTCTTGATTGAGGCCAACGGGGCCGATTTCTCATTCGGAGAAATCTTTTAGTCATTTTGTGTTAAAAAACATTATTTGATGTCGAACTATGAACAATAGTGAACCCAAGTGCTTGTGAAAACTAAGCTGTGAATCTGCGACTGATTGACGGGACGGAGTGCCACACGAGCTGGTGTCCGGGTGCAGTAAGTCTAGTACCTAAATTCCAATCCAAAATGTCTTCCTCCAAAACCTGATACCTTTTTTCCTGTCAAAAACTAGACTTACAAGGAATCGGCGGCGTCATGGTTCGCACGGTAAGCAATTCGCTGCTAGGCCCTGTTTAAGTAGACTTTGGAAACAAGAATTTCTCGGCCGGAAACTTTCCGGAACAAAATTCTCTCATTAAATTTATTTTATTTAGCTATAGTAAAGAGCACTACGAATCGTAGTCAAATGTTGTTCCGAGGCTGATCGACCATTTAGTTTTAGATTTTAAGATAACTTTAATTTGCTTCCACTGCGCTAAGATCAGCTTCGGAATCAAACAGCTTGTATCCGCAGGTAAGGCTTGTATCCGCTGGTAAGGCTTATATCTGCAGGTAAGGCTTGTTTCTGCAGGTAAGGCTTGTATGTGCAGGTAAGGCTTGTCTCTGTAGGTAAGGCTTATATCTGCTGGTAAGGCGTATATCAGCCAGACTTACCTGACGAGTCCCTCGTTGTAGACGAAAATCCTGACCGAGGCTTGATCTGCTGGTAAGGCTTGTATCTGCCGGTAAGGCTTGTATCCACAAGTAAGGCTTGTATCTACCAGACTTACCTGACGAGTCCCTCGTTGTAGACGAATATCCTGAGCGGGTCGCAGGACGTGATCAGCGTGTATACGTGGATGTCGAACTTGTACCCGTCCACCAGGTAAGGCTTGTATCTGCAGGTAAGGCTTGTATCCGCAGGCATGTGGCTTGTATCTGCCAGACTAATCTGGGGCCCTTATAAAGCTGACAATTGTAATTTTCAATGACAATTGAATATACATTGCGTCGTCGGCGAGCCGATTCGCTCCAAAGAACTGAACTATCCTTACAAGCTTTGCAATCTAAATTGTTCTAAGTTGTCAGATTTATAAGACGGGCCTCTGACCAGTCTCTCGTTGTAGACGAATATCCTGAGCGAGGCTTAATCTGCTGGTAAGGCTTGTACCTGCTGGTAAGGCTTGTATCTGCTGGTAAGGCTTGTATCTACCAGACTTACCTGACGAGTCCCTCGTTGTAGACGAATATCCTGAGCGAAGCTTGATCTGCTAGTAAGGCTTCAGTGGCATTTAAACTAAGGTAGGCCGGAACAAAAAATGTACTAAATGAAGGTAGATTGATGTGAGAGTATGGATTTGTAAATGTCTGAAAGGAAAGCCGATGGGTATCAGCATGTATGGACCCTTCGCCACTGAAGGCTGGTATCTGTAGGTAAGGCTTGTATCTGCAGGTAAGACTTGTATCCGCAGGTAAGGCTTGTATCTGCTGGTAAGGCTTGTATCTGCTAGTAAGGCTTCTATCTGCCAGACTTACCTGACGAGTCCCTCGTTGTAGACGAATATCCTGAGCGGGTCGCAGGACGTGATCAGCGTGTACACGCGGATGTCGAACTTGTACCCGTCCACCAGGTAAGGCTTGTATCTGCTGGTAAGGCTTGTACCTGCTGGTAAGGCTTGTACCTGCTGGTAAGGCTTGTATCCGCAAGTAAGGCTTGTATCCGTAGGTAAGGCTTGTATCTGCTGGTAAGGCTTGTATCTGCTGGTAAGGCTTGTATCTCCCAGTAAGGCTTGTATCAGCCAGACTTACCTGACGAGTCCCTCGTTGTAGACGAATATCCTGAGCGGGTCGCAGGACGTGATCAGTGTGTACACGCGGATGTCGAACTTGTACCCGTCCACCAGGTAAGGCTTCGCTAGGTACACCTGGATAAAAAAAATATGTAAGCTGTATGTAAAAGAATAAATATCTGGAAATAGTTATAGAGTGGAACAGTCCATGAAACTGAACATCTTTCTCTAGATATTTAGGTCTAAATATGAAAAAGAATGAAAGTTTGGATTTGGATGAGAGGGCCATTATTTTATATTTCAACCTATGTAAAATATTTTTGAAAGATTGGATTTGGATGAGAGGGCCATTATTCTCATATTTCAATCTATGTTCTTTGGGGCAAGTTGTTCAGTTTTATGGACTGATTCGTCCCATATTTTTCTTGCATTTAAGTTTTTTACACTCTGTATTACCTACGAGAAGAATGAAGATCGTCTAGCCCAGCAGTATACGCGAAACCACCCGTTTTCCAAAGGGAGCCAGAAGCCTATGTTACTCAGCGATATTGTAGTGTTCAAATGGTGAAATGTAATCGGTCTTTTCGTTTCCGAGTTTATCGTATAGCATTGCGCTATTTTTCACTTTAATTTTCTTCAAATCTGTAAATAATTTTCTTATTCGACATATTTATTTACTACTATTGACAAAATGTCAACGTCTCACCTTTGACGGCCATCTCATAGAGCCGAGTAGTTCTCTACTAAAAAGTTATTGTACTATAGCCCACTACCTCTTTCTAATTTCTGACCTCCTGGTACTCGATTCTAAATTTATCTCGCGCTGGCACTCTTTCACTCCTCCCGGAAACGAGACCTCCGAGCCCTCCGAAGCCACCGGACTGCCCTCGTCGCCTGGACAAACCACTACATCATCAGGGCGACAAACCTCCACCATCAACACTGGCAACTTGCTGGAAGACTGGCCACTGACAAATCTCAAGGTTTTGAAATTCGAAATCAGAATGAAGACTGGAACATTCTCGAACACCTAGCAAGCATATAAAAGCCCCGTCAGCTGCCAACCTGACAGTTCTTGATCAGCCACTGAAGACTTCAGCAAATACTCACGAGTACAAATACTGACAAGAAAATCTAATACAGCAAGTCTGCAACTATGTCTGCCGAAGCGCATTACGTCGTGGTCTTCGCGCCGAAGACTCCAGTCCTCTGAACCAGTCCTCGGACTGCGCCCTACACTCCACGGGTGCCCAGCGAGTGCCAAGAGGATAACCTATGAGTGCCACGCGCTACCTTTTGAGGCCCTCTTCCGTTCTAGGAGGTCTTTTGATTATCTGTAGTTAATAAAAGCCCTCTCTTTTATTTACTATCTTTTCCTGCCACGGTTCCCCGCTGCTCGTGAGGGTACCAGGCTTGTTAGGGCGCCTACACACAGGACACTCTACCCACACCTACTCACTCACGCCCCCAGGGGCCACAGGCACTCGTGCTAGCGAGACCACTCCACCCTACCTAGCTACTAAGTTATACCTGCGGTTATCTCGGTTCCCTGAGTGCCGGTGCCTCTAGGAACTTGGGTAACACGACAATCGAAATACAAAAAACAAATCTTCCCTCTTTATAATATTAGTGTAGATAGTGTAGACAGAATCATGTTCCCATTATTATTCCTGAATTATTTATTTTATTTGAAAGACGGGAAAAATAGCATCTCATAGAAATATCATGATCTAAGTAAGATCATGAAGGTACAAATTAATGCCCATTCGCGTAGCTATTGTCTACGCGCTACGAAACTTTGCTATTTGTTGTAGCCAATTGCTACGAACTAATCATATAAACACTACAGTCGACAAGGCAAGTTGTTTTTTCGACTATAGTTCTAAATCTTTTGAGTAGTGCATCGTTTGTATCTTATGTTTACCTGGCATATAAGTTTGTCCGTGGGTTTGATATCTTTTAGTGACTTGGTGAGGTAGATTCCTCGCCCCTGGCTACCGCACTCCGGCTTGATGATGAATGTCTTGTTCTTTCGAGATTTGCTGTAGTTGAGGGCCTCGCCGAAGCTGAAATTATATTTCAGTTTTAGGCAACGTGTTACAAGTACTGTAGAATTATGTGCGCTTGCCAACAATACGGTGGTGTCAAACGATCTACCTACTCGAACACGCTAAATTTAACAAATCAAACTGAACAACTTTCCATAAGGACCAAAGTTCAAAGCCTCAAAAATGGACCTCCCACAGGTTTTTTTTTCAGGCTTTGAACTTTGGTCCTTAGGGAAAGGAAAGTTGTTCAGTTTGACCTGTTGATATAGCGGATCGTTTGGTATCACCTAATATTCCTCTTCGGCAGAGTTCTTTAGATTTTCATAAAACAAACGCGCAAAGGCATGCCATAGTACCAAAAAACAAGTGGCAATAGTAAATTATTCTCAAAATTGAACTTGGCATTTGAAATACTAATATAAGCAGCGAAAATCCATTTAAATTCTAAAAATACAAAAGGCCTGGCTTGCCAAGTTGTTTTTAGGTAATTTTATACCGGCTGTAAAACTGCAACGCGCTGCTAAATATAGTTCAGACATGCGATATAAGAGCCCTTTTACACAAGCGATTTTTTGCGGTGATTTCTCAGCGGAGCGTGATTGCAGCGAACTTACAGTGAAATCTCCGGTAAAAAAACCTTGTGTGAAAGGGGTCTAACTGGTTACTCACTCGGCGGGGAAACACCAAGTTTTCGGGAAGAAATTGTACTCTTTCGGGTATATTTTTTGCATTCTGTTCAAATTCCGTGCCAGTAAGTCCTTCCTGCAGAAATTAAAAACGGTTAGGCATTGAATTAAAAACTTTTAGGTTACTTGGCATAAGTAACTTTTTTAACGAAACAGGAAGAAGTTTTTAATAAAACTTTGCCACTGTCCTTGCTTAGCATAGCATAGTTCAACTCTCAAAGTGCCATTGTCTTTACAGCAATAAATAAAATTAAGTCTTCGATCCAGCAACCCATGGAATACGCAACCCTAAAAATGGCTAAAGTTTAATTAAAAAGGCTTGCAGTTGCAGGTTGCATCTTTCCTGGTGCATTACCGTGTTGCAGTGGAGTGGCGGCACGCCACGCCGCAATATTAATCAATGGAACATCTGCATTCGGGGTAATATAGATATAACGAGTCTAGGGTGGCAAAACTTTGCCGGCGGAAATAAAACTTTGCGTCGAGTCATTATTATGCAGCTGCAGATAGGTCTATAAAGACGGCAAGGTGCGGCATTCCGTGTTATGAACTTTACGATACGAAATGATGCATCTACGTAGGAAGTAATGTTTTACGTAGCGCGCGTTTATGTCTTTCGCTGGGGACACGGAGATAGCTACGAGTACGTACGTAGCGTCGTAGCAAACATTTTTTTATGATACGGATTTAGAAATTTTGGGTGAACGATTCAATTAAATTTTGAGGCGAATAAAACTCTGCAGTTCAAACCTGCAGATTTCTAGCATTCCTGGAAAGTGGTTGATCCGTTGGAACCGCTTCATCTCCTTGGCTTTCTCGACGTTGACGCTCATGTCGGTCCAGTAGAAGTTCCACGGGTCTTCCTTGCTCACCTCGCGCATCCCAAACGCGCTAGCCACGTTGCGGATTGACTTGTACGCGCAGTTGGTCAGGCAGATCGTGATCTCAGACCTGTTAGGTAACACACTAAATCAGAAACCTCACCTGCAGATCTCTAGCATTCCCGGGAAGTGGTTAATTCGCTGGAACCGCTTCATCTCCTTAGCGCGTTCCACGGAGACGCTCATGTCTGTCCAGTAGAAGTTCCAGGCGTCTTCCTCTGACGTCTCTCGCATGCCGAACGCGCTCGCCACCTTGCGGATCGACTCGTATCGGCAGTTCGTTAGACAGATTGAGATCTGGGATCTGTTAGATTACGATCGTCTTGCAAAACTTGCGAGGGAATGCCGGAGGAGCGTGATGCCACGGCCAGGCGCGCTATAGCGCCACTCCTCGCACTTTGCGTGGGTCAAAAGAGGCTTTAAATAAAACAATCACAGTTGAATAAAGAAAAAGTTGTGAAATTGAGGTGCCAAAAACACGAGAAGTTCCGAGTCGACGCGCAAAGTAGCAAGGAGGTGAGCGGTTTCCTGCAGTTAGGACATTTGTTGATTCTATAGCTTGCCTGACCGTGACTTCACGCCTCTCCCAGTTTGAGGATCACCGCATTATATCCACTTATGATTCAGTTACCTAAATAAGTAATATGATATGTTATTTATTAAATATATGGATCATACGTAACTAATATCGGGGCGCTGAACTTTAGACCAATCAAATTTGATGGGTGCCGTAGGTTTGAAGCTCGTGTGCCCCAACGCTGGGTACCATGGCGTTTTCATGTTGTAACTGGACAACAATGTTGGCGTTAATTTTGATTCAGTATCGAACCAATCACCAACCTATTGCAAGGAGATATCGACGCACAGTGACTAGGTAATTACAAAAGTTTTACTTTGGTATCGTCCTCAGTGACATTCTAGTTTTTTTGTTTAAGAGCCATAGAGAGGAAAGATCGGGTCACTTACTGCAGACTTACAGAGTCTCACCCTCGTAAAACTTTTAATCTAAGGATGAACGTCTGTCATTTTTTACGAAGCCACTAAATGGGGAATATTTTCTAAATATAAACCGACTAGAGAAAAAGGCGTGATTTTATGTAAGTATGTGCGTAGAAAAAAAAGCTACGCAACCTTCTACGTTTCTTTTTCTTGCGCGTCTCCATAGGAATGAACGGTGCCGTCCGGCTGGTGGGCTGGCTGGTCGCGTCATCTTCCGCCTCCATCTTCCCGTCGTACGACCGGATCATGGTCGCGAGGTGGTCTGCCGGTTCCTTAGGCTCTGGGGACCTCTCATCTGCCACAATCGTGACGTGATTTTAAGAAACTGGAGCCACGTTGCAGGTTATTGATTGAAAATTGTGATGGGAGCTAGTGGGATGAGGTTTTGCTGCGAGGATCGGTGCAAAAAAAGAGCGGTAGTGCCGTGGTTGAGAAGTAACTACTTATGCCTATAACATTAACGTACGTATCTGTCCAGTTTCTGTGTAGGTACCTGCCTACGCCTTATGCGGTGGCGGTGGGTGACTTAAAACTGATCTTGAGCAAGCTAAATATCACTACCAGCTGCACTGGATGAGTGATCAAGCCTTATGGCTTACTGTAGGGTAGGCTTATATCCAGCAGTGGACAATAATTTTTTAGAATTTGGCTTAATATTTTGAGTAATGAACGGTAAAGAATGGGATTATAAATGGTGGTGATTTCTTATGTGGGAGGGGAAAGCATGAACGCTTGGTGTAAGAGTACGAGTGAAAAACCATGACCTTCGGCCGTTTATAATCCCATTCTTTATTGAACCAGGTAGTATACTATGCCTACAATAGGAAAGAATAAGCGCAATACCTTGAGATCTATGATTTTTTCTTTTGTACGGCACTGTAAACACTTGTCTGGAACTGGGCTCGGAAGACTCTTGTTCCTCATCACGTAAGAAAGCGTCATCAAGCTCCGACTAAAAACAAAACTAGTTAGCGAAAGCATCAACATTACCTACATATTACTCACGTGATAATAAGCCAAGCATAAATACCTCCATTGGTTTTATTTATTTGTGTGTAACAATGATGTCTACTGATGTATGGTAGGCATCCTCAAGCATGAGACAAGAACGCAGCCTCACGTCGGAAACAACGTAAGGTCCAGTGCTAAAAAAATGTCACTTATACCTAAAACATAAACCAAATAGCGCAAAACAAAATAATTAAACTGCAAAAATAAACTCGAATAAGTAACTACACAAAAATGAACACGTACCAAACTTTATTTAGGGCTATTATCATTAAAATTTTGCGAGAGACATTATTGAAAACTGTTTTTTGTTTTTGTTTCATGTCAGTCAACGTGATGCAAGCCGTCTAGTAAAAATCAAACCTTCAAACAAAACTACAACCTTCTACTTCCGCTTTCAGGAAAAGACTTCCGGGAAAATCCGGAAAAAGGTTTCATTCTGAAAACATGTTCGGATACACCGCCTGTAAAAAAATGTCACGTTTAGATACTAGGATGGTATGAAATACTAGTTACAAACCTAGTATTTATTAAAATGGCAACACCGGTAACCATAGACAATATTTGCGTTCCAGTAGCAAGAATGCAAATAGTATGACAGCTAAAAACATGTAAAGTGAGAGCGAAGATACGATAACAAACAAGATAGAAAGAGATGCCACATAATGCGTTGAAAAGTGATTGCTCATTGAGCTCTTGGAACACAGACAAATAGAAAAACCTAGCCGTCAACGCAGTCGTCAAATTCCTATAGTGCTTGTACATATTTTCGCTTTTCCGCCAAGTACAGAGTCATCTAGGTTCGCTAAAATGGCAGAAAGCCAAGAGGAACCCAAAAAAATCACTATCACAGTAAAAACACCGAAGGAAAAACAACAAGTGGAGATCGAGGACGACGCCGACATCAAGAAAGTGAGTAGGGTGCCGCTCGAGACTCGCTCATGGCGTAATAACACAGATATTGCATACGCAGTCGGTGACGACACGGTTTTAATCTTTCGGCGACATGAATGTGATCGTGGTTTCAGTTGAAGGAAGTGCTGTCGCCGAAGTTCGGCGCGGAGCCGGAGCAGCTATGTCTCATCTTTGCGGGCAAGATCATGAACGACGGGGACACGCTCCGCCAGCACAACATCAAGGACGGGCTCACGGTGCACCTGGTGATCAAGACGCCGCCGCGCCCGGAGCCCGAGGGCGGCCCCAGGCGCCCGCCAGGTATGCTCCAAACATAACCACTCCACAACACAATCTGTCTGTCAAAATGAACTCTATTGCTCAATAATTACATCCTTACAAGTACACATCATAGGTGGTTTTTCCGTTTGTAAATACAGTAATCCATTTGGCACTGAATTCGTAAACAATTATCACTCTCAAATTACAATGATAGTTATTAATATTTGATTGATAACCTATGAATCCTGTGATATGAATTATTTGTTTCAGCGGTAGATATCTCTAAAATAAATGTTCTACAGTATTATTTGAAAAAAAAAGGAATGAAATATTTTAAATAGTTACAGTTATATCTAAACATTTATTTAGAATTTATTTTGAGCAGCTTATACTGCTCATACTATTATGATACTACACAAACATGTTTTACATAAATTGAAGCTTATTTCCTAACAAAACAACTATAATCTGATTAAGTATGTCTATAGTCTGCATAAATCCAATTGAAGTGATGTAAATTGTGACTCAGCATTGTGTTTAGAAACTAAATTATTGCTAATCATCATTACATATAAGAATTATATTACTAATTCAATATACTAAAATGGAGTATGGATACCAATGGGGCATTCCACAAAAACATCAGCTTTTTGTCGCTTAAGTGATGCTATGGTAGCACCTATGGATGTGTAGAACCTAAAGCTTTTAAGTGTACAATATCAATTCTGCATTTACAAATATTTCTTACACAGAAATACAAGAAATCAGGGCATAACATAAGCAACGTTTTTATGAAATGCCCCCGATATGGTCAGGGGTATGTTCAAGTTGTCATCTTTTATAGAACTTTTAAACCAGTCAGCTGTTAGTTTCGGAATTTCGTCATTTGGAACATGTAGATTCAGCAACATTATAGTATAAAAGAGCAACGAAACAGGACACCTTGAACATACCTCTGATAACAATAATTACTTTCAAAGATACAATAAGAAGAAGAGGTGTTGAACCTTTTTAGTAAAATTCTAAAGCCAGATGTTTAAAATAAATTTCACATGACAGCGGATATTGGTGCCACACCGTTTGGACTGAACTCACTGGGAGGACTGGGCGGCCTTGAGAGCCTCGGCTTGGGCCAGAGCACATTCATGGACTTGCAGGTGAGATATTTTAGTATTCAAAATATTTGTTTGATGAAAATATATTTCTACTTGTTTTGATGAGTATTGTTGTACATTTTTTTTGTAAAATAGAGGATTCTATGTACTAAGTTCAAGGATATTATATTGTAGACAGATCTAACTTTTGACATAGACTTGCAATGCAGTGATATTGGAAAAGAGACAGGGCGGCGGCAGTATGGGACTTGGGCTATGACGATACATCGAGAATGTTACAATATTTAGGTTCAATATCTTATCTATGCCTGCCTTTGTGTAAAACCTGCCCTTTTTCTCAAAACTGCCGGGTTAGATTTTTGTTTTCTATTAAGCAAGTATAGCTTATAGGTCACCTATTCTAACTAGAATGACCATGTTTGTATTAAGTCAAAGATATTTTTTTTCTCGAAATTGCCGCGTCATGTTTTTGTTTTCTCTCAAACATGTATTGTTAATAGGTCACCTATCTTAACTAAGGTGACCACGTTTGTATTGAATCAAAGGAAAAAAGTTAAGACTGTATTCTAATGAATAATGTTTTTGAGCTTTTTCTCGAAATTGCCGCGGCAGATTTTTATTTTATTGTAATCATGTATAAAGGATAGGTATCACGACAGAATAAGGGTGACCATGTTTGTAAAAAATCAAGGACTAAAAAAAATTTTATTTTCTCGATTCTCTTGGGACGTTTTTTTTTTTAATTCTTAATATTTAAAATGATGAGGTTAAATAGCATAACTACAGTGACCATGTTTGTATTGAATCAAAGGAACTCAAATTATGGCCATAGCCCAGTTTCGCCCAGCCGCCTTTGCTTCAAGCAACACAGCTGCCATCCTGTCAGGGAGTGGCTATACAAAGTATTTCCTCTCTGTCATGGCATGTGCCCATGGGGTATAGGCATTTTAACAATAACTTGTTGCCGTCAGATCCTTTCTTAGAATGAGTCTAGTCAAATGAGCTCCAATAAAAAGCCAAATTTTAGAGCAAAAAAATATCAATTTACAACAGAACCATATCACTTTTCATAGCTTGACAGCTTCACCTCTCCCCCTGCAGAAAAAGACAGAATTATTTGTATACAGGGTGTTAATTTAAATGCGTGCCATAGCTTTAGGGTAGGTTAAGTATCGACTATGAATGCTGTAAAAATATTGAAAAAAATCCCAATAAAAGCAAATTTTTTTTTTCGGAATTATTATTATATTATTTATTAGTAACAACTTTTTTAAAAAAATTCTATTTTTGACACTGTTGTTGTTTAACCTTCCTATACCCGCGCTTTGGTCTGTGAGACCGACAGAATATTTTTAAGAATTTATCTTATAACACAAAAACGATACCGAGTCGAGTCTTTTGCTAGCTGCCGGATTTGTGGGTAGTTTTATGTCAGTGGTCACCACGCGCTTGTAGGGAACTCACGTGTGCACATTCTAGGCGCCAATCGGTCCGTGAGACCGACGCGGGTAAAGGTGTAACATTTTGGGCAAGTATAAACTTTTATTTACATTGTTTACTCGTTTTTTCTTTCAGTTATTCATTGTGTCTTATATATAGTGTCGTATCTTAACCTATATTATTATTTTACAGTTTATATTCTACGCCAGAATGGAAGAATTGTTAGAAGAATACAGTTCTGCGCCCCCAGGACGTGGAGGCACCGGGCCAGCCACGCAAAGAGCCACCTACGGGTCCGTGGGATATGGTCGGCACCCCTCAGGGTTCACCTCAGGAGGAGAAGCCGGAGCAACGGGCTCCAAGACAAGAGAGCGCACGAGCAGCCGTCCTAAAAGAAAACAGAAAGGTCCTGATCAACGCAATCAGGACCCTTACTGAGGTCCAGGTCGCGCTCCGCACGGGGGCGGAAGCGACCTCAATCGTCGAAAAGAGCCTTCAGCGCCTGATCTCGTCATACGGCGGGGTCATGGCCGCCAGGGGCGAACTGGAGGCTCTGGGACCCAGATAGGCTGCTCAGGGTGGTGCTGTCCTGCATAGCCTGACGTGGCCTTTACCTGTCCGCATCCATTACTCCTCATCGAGTAGTTAGGATCGTTGACACAATCCCAGAAACGCCCGGCTACCGCTGCTTACTGAATATGACCTGCCTCGGGACCGCCTCGCGAGGAGGATGAGGCAGCCAACTACCGGACACGACTCTCCAGATGTAACGAGCCGCCGCTGGCTGATGGGACTAACTGGGCCTCCCCCAACGTGGAATCACCCGGCTGGTTCGACCTCGCCGCGGCGTAAAGTTTTTCCTGAACAACGGAACCAGACAATCATGTCGCTCACCAGAGTGACCACCCATCGCCCCACCTGTTGTCGCAGGTGGCGTCCGACACCACGTTAGAGTAGCCATTGCCACGTTCACGTCTCCCCGCCGGCCGCAAGCGGAAATTCGAGAAGAACAAACAAACGAAAAACGAGAAGAGACGAGAGAAAAACACGGTATAACTGTGCCACTTGCAAAAAATACTTTTGTTTCGAACATGCTATTATGGTATGTCCTGAATGTTATGGTGAGACTTAAAACTGTGTCAGTCTGTGATTTTCTAATAGTATCATAAGTTTTTTATGAAATTTAGAGGTTTATTTTTGTTTATTAGTCGAAAGAAATGTTTTGGTTCTGTTTTTGTAGTACATACGAAAAATCTCTGAGCGTTTTGTATAAAACGGATAGTCTAATAAGTAATTAAAAACATAGCGATTATATAATACATACTTTTTCATTATATC
Source organism: Phthorimaea operculella (assembly GCA_024500475.1). Classification (NCBI taxonomy): domain Eukaryota; kingdom Metazoa; phylum Arthropoda; class Insecta; order Lepidoptera; family Gelechiidae; genus Phthorimaea; species Phthorimaea operculella. The sequence goes on from JANFCV010000002.1 coordinate 13,775,052, forward strand.
CTTTACTTTTAATGTCCAACTTTATTTATATTGTCTTTCTTAGAAAAATCGTAAGAATTGAGGTTTTAAACTTTCGGTCTGTGAGACCGTGCGCGGGTATAGATGTCACAAATATTGGCGCGGGTATAGGAAGGTTAAAGTACTTTCGTCTAATCAATTTTGTGATTGGACAAATTTCGGCTGAGATATAGGCATTTGAATCAAATGTCATCCAAGTAAAAAAAAAATTTTGAAACTGGGATTTTTTTCAATATTTTTTACGGCATCGTTTATCGATACTAAACCTACCCTGAAGTTATGGCACGCATTTAAATTAACACCCTGTATAGTAAAATAGAAATTCGCAAAAGCAAGTCACAGTAATATGTGTACTTAGCGAATTGTATACTGAATGTTTATATTTCTGCAGGCGCGCATGCAGCAGGAGCTGCTGTCGAACCCCGACATGCTGCGTCAGGTGCTCGACAACCCGCTGGTCCAGCAGATGATGAACGACCCAGAAAACATGAGGACCCTGATCACCTCCAACCCGCAGATGCAAGACCTCATGTCTGTAAGTACTTTCCTTTTTAGCAATTTTGGTGTTGATTACCCGCTTATTTATTAACCATGGTACAGCATATATACCAGTAATTCTGAACCTTACTACCCTCAACTTAAAGTTCAAAACCTATGAAAAACGAGAGCAATAGGTTGGAATACATACATGGGGCTAAATTTGCATTGGGTGCGCCTGTTTTTACCATTAGTAGTTTATTTTATTTTATTTTTTATTGAAAGTGTGGGATAAATCCAATCAATTTACCTACAGTTGCCAAGAACTAACTCCAGATCAATACAGAATGAAACTCCATAGTGACTTGGTACACAACACACACTCTTTACTAACTTCTGAATGCTACATCATATAAAATACTATCTATTTCTATGAGAGAGAGGTTTATGTTACTTGCCCTACCTTGTCACAGTATGAGCGGCAGTTTGCCCCATGAATGCAACATCTTGCACTGTGCTCACCCACTCATGCAAAGATTGCCCATAAATGTGACCTATGTCCAGCTATGGACATGGACAGTTATGGCTTTTCCATATAATTCACTATATCTAAAAAGTATACCTAAATTGTTTAACAAAATCAATTTGTTTCGGCTTATTTTACAAGACAAACAATGTTCATTCAGAATAAAAGTCAATTACAAAAGAATACAGTAGAACTAATTAGGTCAAAAAGATTATAAGTATTGAACATAATCTATTCTCTAAGACTTTTCCAATTACGTACATTGTTCTAGAAACTAAAAAATGACTCACTCTTTGATATATTTCATTTTACTTTACTAGAAAGGTGAATGACACATACTTAGATTGTTTGAAACAATGCTATGTGGTGCAACATGTAAAACAGTCCAATAAAGGGCACCTACTTTATATACATTATGTGTAATGCCGGCTTAGACTAGCATCACCCTATTTCTTTCCCACGAGTTTCGTATGAAGCGACTAAGGGTCTTGAGGGTTCTTGTGAGTGATTACAATTTAAGGCGACTGGCTGGCAACCTCCCACTAAAGCGTTACACGGTTTTTCTGAAAATTTCCTCAAATATTTGTCAGACAGTATTCTTACGACTGTTAACGCTCTGGCTAGCCTACAAGGGATAAAGGCGTGATGTGTGTTTGTGTATGTATGTACTTTATTTAGCACTTTGAATATGATCTCAATCTTGGCTGCCATATCCACTGCATTTAAATAACTTATTGATTCCTAATTACGCCTTATCGTGCCAGCTTGGAATCTTATCACCCCTTTGTATGTCGTAAAAGGTGACTAAGGCATGACTAGAGAATAGGCAGCAGCATTTCTTGTAGAAAACCTTGCACTGCGCTCGCTACTCCGCCTGCCTAGTATGGTTAGTTTGGCAATCGTCCAGCACTCCAGCAGTGGACTAGTATGAATTAGGATTGAATTCCATATCTTTTCACGTAATTAATTAATCAATGAGTATGTGTACCTCGTACATAATAAAAAATCAATATTAACAAATGCATCAAGTTCAGTCAAGGTTATTGTCCTTGGCATGGTCAGTCAATATTATTGGTATAAAAAGAAAACTCTTTGTACTTACGATCAATCATTTTATTGCTTCAAGTGTTTTCAATCAGGACATCTTAATTTACCAGGCGACAGGGCTAGTGTGGGTGTAAATTAAACAATACTACATAGTATAAAATGAAGTTGCTTTTTGCCTCTGTCTGTCGTGAATTCACTAAAACCTCTTTAACTACGCAACTAATTTTGAAGCATTTTTTGTAATAGATAAATCAAGAGGAAGGTTTATATGCCGGGAAAATGCCCTTTTCCCGCGGAAAAATGATTTGCAGCGGGTGAAACCGCTAACGGGCCGCTAGTAAAGTAAAAAGTACAATAAATATTGGTTCAAAATTAGAAGAGCTTATAAAATATGAGCAGCAACGGTATCAAACTTTTTGATCAGAAAGCTTTATCAACAAGTGTTTATACTTTCATAAAACTTTTTGTAGGGGTAAGACGAAATTATGTTTTTCGTTTTCGCTTCCGGTTGCTTAAATCTTGGTTCGTTTTTACACGCCAGGGCTTCTTATTTCAAACAATAAAGTTGCGCACGAAATGACAAGATGCTAGGTGTAAGAGACAGCTCTCCAAATACTGATAAGCTGCATTTCAGACCATAAAACTGAACAACTTCCCATGAGAAAAAAAAACAGGATACGTAAAAATGTTTTTTACTTTCCTTAGTACCCAATCATGATTCTGTGTCCTGAAAACTAGATAAAAATTCTAAGGCAGTATCATTTCGTGCCTTTTGAAAAATTATATAAGCTAACAAACTCAGTTGACTCTGCGACCTAAAATTGGCCTCTGAAATGAGTTCTCGCCAATGACTCCTATCCTGCGCGAGAAATTATATATTTTTCTTGTAAATCTTGTTATATTTTCCACCGAAGGCAGGTATAATCAGCGACCTTCGACATCTGCACTGGCGACGCGTCTACTATCGGGCTACAGCAGCTTAATGTTATAGTATACTAGTGGCTCGTAAGCGGTTTAACCGCTTTCCCGAGGGAAAAAGACATTTTCCCGGGACGTGTTATAAATAAAAACCTTCATCTTGAATCACTCTACCTATTACAAGAAACGCATCAAAATCCGTGGTTTAGTACGAGTTAGCTAATTACACGACAAACAGACAAAAACCTCAAAAAGCGACTATTTATTGAATTTTCTTTTTTTTTTCAGCGCAACCCCGAGATTAGCCACATGCTGAACAACCCTGAACTGCTCCGGCAGACCATGGAGCTGGCACGGAACCCTGCCATGCTGCAGGAGCTGATGAGGAGCCACGACCGCGCGCTCTCCAACCTCGAGAGCATCCCTGGTGAGTCTCTACAGCATCAGACAACCCTGACCTGATAGCAGAAATGCAGGACTGTTGATAAGGAACAACTTTCCCCAAGGAACATAGGCCGAAATAAGAAAATAAAAATTTGGATCTTCCATACAAAATTGTCGATCAGCTGATTTGAGTAGCCATAGGAGGTCCATTATTTTCTTTTCATATTACAAACTATGTTCAATGAGGAAGGTTGTTCTTATCACAAGCCTGTCCTGCATTTTTACTTTCCGTCACTAGTAAAATTAAAAAGAAAATGACTGCAAATACCTTGATACTCATTGATATAATTGGTTGCAGGTGGTTACAACGCTCTACAGCGCATGTACCGCGACATACAGGAGCCGATGCTAAATGTAGCGAGCAGCATGGCCGGCAACCCCTTCAGCGGACTTGTGGACAACTCAGGTACGATATTTTGTTTTATTTGAATTTTATAACTTAGTAAAATCCAGCCAGTGTTTCATTGTAAATAGTTTCAGTTATGCCGAAGTAAGCAGTGTAAAAAGATATACACCACAGTAAAAAAATCTTTGATAAAAAATACCTAACCTTTAACAATAAGTTACTTTCCCTGTTTTGTACAAGCAATTGCCATAGCCTAGCTATCCTACATTAAAATTAAGAATGTTACATATGGCTTTAATTTGCATTTTGATGCGTGAAAATTTCTTAGACCAGAAGTGGTCATTTTCCTTATGTTTTCATATTTCTCCGAAATTTGTTCACTTCCATGAGTACCTTAACCTCCTTTTAGCTTTGTTTCTCTGTACCATTCGGTATAGTTTCTCATCGTCAGTTCATGTAATGTTGACTAACTTTCAGACGGCACGAACCCGCAGCAAGGCGCGGAGAACCGGCAGCCGCTGCCCAACCCCTGGCAGCGCGGGGGCGGCGCGGGGGCCGGGGCGGGGGGAGCCGGCACCGCCTCCACAGGGCCCGGCCTCATCAACACACCCGGCATGCAGGTAACCACATCACCCAGTCATACAGTTACATAAGCAAGCTATAGAGCGCGCCTACACCAAGTAAGTATTGGCTGGGCGCCCCGGCTTCAAGGAAACATCGCACCATTCACACAGACATCAACGCGCCGTCGTTTACGCGCAATGTCGATCCGGTTCGAATCGGCTAAGAGCGAGTGTCAAGTCAACAGCGTTTGGCGCAAGCGGATGGCAAAACTACGACTCGCAAGTGGCAATATTTATGTATAGTACATATCGACGGGTTCCGGGCTATTTGTATTAACCGCCATTTTTGAAACTTTACACCAGAGCAATTTAAAGTTTCGATTTTCAGAAAAAAAATCATAACTTTGGCAAATTGCATTATTTTTTCAAAGCAAACGAAATTTCTGTTTTGTTACAAATTATTTATAATCTGATTAATTTTTTTCTCTGATATTTCTATTTTTAACGAAATTAAATGTCGTTTAATACAAAATGGCCCAATTTTCACATTTTTTTGTTCCAGGCTAAATGACTTAACCGCCTAGGTTTATAAATTAATGTTCCAAGCTACTTGACTTAAGTGCCTAGGATTGCAAATAAAAGCTCTAAGCTAAGTGCTTTAACCAATGAGTTGGTCATATTTCACACCTAAGCTAATTGATTTAAATACCATTTCTTTAACTTATTAGTTTTTTTAAATTGTTTGTAATTATACTAAAATAATGAGATATGAAGAAATTGACGGTTAAAACATTAATAAATTTCAAGGCACATTGATATGATAGGCGGTTAGGTCAACTTTTTAATTATGCAAACTGCTTAGTTATAATAATTATAAATTCGGAAGTTACTTTGTCTGTCTTTATGTCTGTCTGTTACGCTTTCACGCCTTAACCACTGAACCGAAATTTGGCACAGAGATTGCTCGCACACCCAGAACGGACATAGGCTCAAATTCAAATTCAAATTCAAATTCAATAATTTATTTCTTAGTAGGAATTTACAAGATTCTCTTTAAGAAAGTCACATTCTAATTCAAACTTAAAAAAGAGAAAATTTCTAATGCAAAATTTTCTATTTTTTATAACAATTTGTGTTCCTACTCTAAACGCGGCACGGGCGGGATAAAAAAAATAAAAATAAAGGCACTGCCTCGGGGCTGGCCAGGCTAACCACACAGCATGTAACTTTATGCCTCAGTGATTGACAAGTAAATGGAATTACATTCTGTCAATATTTTAAAAAGGTGTTCCATACGTATAGTTAGCCGGACCCCCTGGACAGGAAAACCCCCCAAAAACCTGCCCAGAAGTGCACCTATTCTAAAGTTGACAATATTTTAGGCCCTATGCTACCCTATCTAAGCTAGAAAATAAATTAATAGTATAATAGTAATAGCCAAAAACGGCTCAACAAAATAAAAATAATATTACAGTAGATTATTCTAACTGTTTCGTCTTTAAAATAAAGGTACTTTAAATATACGAGAATTAAAATAACATAACAAAAAAGTAAATTTACAGTAAATGTAAAAAATACATGTCAAAAATTTAAGAATAATAAGTATGAAATGTCAAATTTAACCACTATACATGTCAATTTACATATCATAAAAGTTTAACCACTAAAATATAATGTCATGTTTATTTTTAAATAATGCCTATCTCTTGCATTGTGTTGGAGCAACTGTTGCTACTAACCAGACATCTTTGTCTTTCAGATAATGTTCAGTCTTGTAATACGCTTTCAAACATAAAGTATTCTTTATTTTAATTTTAAATTGCCTATCATTTAACTTTAAAATTTCCTCTGGATTTTATTATAGTAGCGTACACAGTTACCCATATATGATTTACTGATCTTACTTAATCTAGTTTGTGGCGGTACAATTTTATTTTTATTTCTTGTATTACGACAATGAATATCAGAGTTTCTTAAATAGGAACTGGAATTCTTACGTACATACATTATATTGTCAAATATGTACTGCGAAGGAAGCGTAAGAATGCCAATTTCCTTAAACAATTCTCGTAGGATTCATGACTTCGCAGTTTATATATTGCTCTTATAGCCCTTTTTTGTAACACAAAGATAGTTTCAATGTTAGCGGCTTGCCCCCATAACAATAATCCGTAGGACATTATGCTGTGAAAGTAACTAAAATACACAAGCCTGGCTGTAGCAACATCGGTCAATTGTCGAATTTTTCGAACAGCGTATGCCGCTGAGCTAAGTTTACTAGCCAGTGCTAGTATATGTGGATCCCATTGAACGGTTGCGTCGAGTGTAATCCCTAAGAAAACTGTTTCAGTTACATAATTAAGCTTTTCATTATTTAGAACAACATCGTGTTTAATACTTTTACATTAGGCAAAGAGAATTTAATACATTTAGTTTTTTAGAATTCAGCACTAAATTGTTTGACGTAAACCATTTATGAACCTGATCAAGTGCGCCATTTACTTCGTCAATATTTACAGCTTTTCTATCCACTTTAAATATTAAAGAAGTATCATCAGCAAAAGCACTATCTTGGCTAGATTCTGTACCATGAACGGCAAGTCGTTTATGTATACTAAAAATAGAAACGGCCCCAAAATTGATCCTTGCGGTACACCAATTCTGACGGCAGATCCTATCGACTTCACACCATTTATCTGCACTGTCTGCGTCCTATCTCCGAGATAAGATTGAACTAAATCAAGCGCTTTTCCTCTTATACCATAATGGTCCAGTTTCAGCAACAGTGTCTCATGATCAACGCAATCAAATGCCTTGGACAAATCGCAGAACACCCCTATGACATCCTGCGACTCCTCCCAAGCACCGTAAATAAGTTGTAGGAGGTTAACAGCAGCGTCGGTTGTCGAGCGCCCTTTCGTAAAACCGAATTGTTGATCATGTAGTAATTTATTTAAGTTGAAATGTAGGAGCATTTGATTAAGTACAATTTTCTCAAAACTTTACTCAAAACTGGTAGTACAGATACTGGCCTAAAGTTACTGGGATCCGTTTTATCTCCTGCTTTAAAAAGAGGTATTACTTTACTGTGCTTCATGAGATCAGGAAATACGCCATGATCAATGCAAGCATTAAATATACAGGCTAAGTATGGTGCTAATGTATCAATTAAAGAACTACATAGTCTTACTGACATGCCCCATAAATCCTCTGTAGTTTTTACTTTTATATCTTTAAAAGTTTTTAATATTACGTTCGCATTAATGTGCCTAAACTCAAATATATTAACACAAGTCTGAACATTGTTTTTAAGAAGATTTGACGCGATGATTGGCGAAGAGTTAAGTGACTCAGTAGTTTTGAATGGGATGTTACTGAAAAAAGTTTCAAACTCATTAGCTACATCAGCGTCTGCAGTAACAATGCCCTGACCAGTCATCAAAGAATGAGATTTTTCAATTGGTTTGTTTCGACCAGTCTCTGAATTGACAACTTTCCAAACAGTTTTAATAACATTTTCAGCAGAGTATATTTTATTTTTGGTGAAAATTGCTTTAGCTTGTATGCAAACATTTTTGAATATCTTAGAATATTTTTAACATGTTCAACAAAAGTTACACTATGATTATAAGACTTTTCGTCATACAGCTCAAATAACTTATTCCTACTTGTTCGAATCCCTACAGTTGCCCAGTCGCTGAATTTAAATTTAGGATTAATTGTTAATTTCTTTACCTTGAATTTGTCTTCAAATTCATCACGTATCGTTATAAAAAGCTTTGAATAAAAGTTATTTGGATTGTTAGTATCATAGTCTAGAACTGGTAGTTTTTCTGATAGTGCAGTATGGAGTTTGTCTACTTGGTTGGAGCTTATAATTCTTTTACTAATAACAATCTTTTCAACTTTAGGACGACATGGAAAAAGCACAGATTGTCCATTGTGGTCTGATTTACAACAATTTACTATTTCTTGGTCTGAATAGTCACAATCACAGTAGATATTGTCTAAACAAGATGCTGTGGTTGCAGTTATTCGAGTAGGTTCTTTAAATATGTTGTTTAGGTTAAATGACTTAAACAAACTGATAAATCGACTTCTAAAAGCAACATTTTCTAATAAATTTATATTGAAATCTCCACACACAATATGAAATTTATTCTTTGATTTTAATAATATCTTTAAAACATCTTCCATAATTAGTTCAAAACTCTCATAGTTACTATTTTTAGGGGGTCTGTATACGCACACTATAATATGTTTCTCCAACTCAATGCATGACAGTTCACACACACATTCAACCGAAAGTCCAACAATATCTTTTCGCTCTTTAGCTTTGATATTTTTATTAACAAGAATAAAAGTGCCTCCGCGAATAGTGGACTTTCGATTGAAGGCACTGACTATTTCATAATTTTCGTAATTTATGAGCATCTCATAGTCCTTCAACCAGTGTTCCGAAACGCATACTTTTGGTTCCACTCGAGGGTCTAGCTAGAGTACCTGATGTAGTCCACCAGATGCAATAACAGGAGCCTGGCTAAACTAAAGGAGGTAGAGATATGACTCCAAAGCAAAAGTTGTTTAGCTTGATAGGATGCTTCTGCTGGCGAATAGACATCAAAGGTTTGGAGTACCAGGTGCACCGACAGGAGCCCAGCTTAACTATAGTGGTATGCTTAACTATAGGAAATACAGCTATAACTCCAAGGCAAAATTTGTTCAGATTGACAGGGCACCTAACAGAAGCCGAGCTAAACTATAGGACAGCTATAAGTCCAAAGCAAAAGTTTTATAACTTAATGGGACGCTTCTGCCAACGAATAGACTTCGGAGGTTTTGAGTACCTGATGTAAACCACTAGGTGCATCAACAGGAGCCCAGGTAAACTAGAAATACAGTTATGACTCCAAGACAAAATATGCTCAGATTGACGGGACGCTTCTGCTAGTCAATAGATATCGAAGGTTTGGAGTACCTGATGTAGATCACCAGGAGCACCAACAGGAGCCCTGCTAAACTATAGGAGATACAGCTATAAGTCGAAAGCAAAAGTTGTTCAGATTGACCGGGCACTTCTGCTGGCTAAAAGACATCGAAAGTTCTGAGTAGGTACCTGACGTAGACCACCAGGTGCACCAACAGGAGCCCACTTAACTATAACAGATACTGCTATGACTCCAAAACAAAATCTGTTCTGATTGGCGGGGCGCTTCTGCTCGTCTATAGATATTAAAGGTTTGGAGTACCTGATGTAGATCACCAAAAGCACCAACAGGAGCCCTGCTAAACTATTAGGAGATACAGCTATAAGTCCAAAGCAAAAGTTGTTCAGATTGGCGGGGCACTTCTGCTGGCTAAAAGACATCGAAAGTTCTGAGTAGGTACTTAACGTAGACCACCAGGTGCACCAACAGGAGCCCACTTAACTATAACATATACTGCTATGACTCCAAAACAAAATCTGTTCTGATTGGCGGGGCGCTTCTGCTGGTCAATAGATATTAAAGGTTTGGAGTACCTGATGTAGATCACCAAGAGCACCAACAGGAGCCCTGCTAAACTATTAGGAGATACAGCTATTAGTCCAAAGCAAAAGTTGTTCAGATTGGCGGGCACTTCTGCTGGCTAAAAGTCATCGAAAGTTCTGAGTAGGTACCTGATGTAGACCACCAGGTGCACCAACAGGAGCCCACTTAACTATAGCAGATACTGCTATGACTCCAAAGCAAAATCTGTTCTGATTGGCAGGGCGCTTCTGCTGGTCAATAGATATTAAAGGTTTGGAGTACCTGATGTAGATCACCAGGAGCACCAATATGAACTCACCTGAAGCAAAAGCTTGATGTAGATCACCAGGAGCACCAATATGAACCCACCTGAAGCAAAAGCTGTTCATCTTGATGAGACGCTTCCGCTGCCGAATAGGTATCGAAGGTTAAGAGTACCTGATTTAGACTACCAGGTGCACCACCAAACGCTTAACTAAACTAAAACAGATACTGAAATGGCTTCAAAAGTTGTTGAGTTTAATGGAATGGAAGGCTTCTGGCAATGCAACTACTGTTATAGGAATGTGGTTCCAACAATAAACAACAGAACATTAACAGGATTTGAGAAATGTGGTTCCAGCCATAAATACATAATTAGCGTAATGGATTTAAATTTAAGAAACTGGTGTGGAATTAAGAATTTTTCAAAGGTATAAAGAACAAAACGAAACTAAGTTCGAGGGTACCAGCTAGTTATGAAATAAAAAAACAATTAAAATAACAAAAGTTTTAAGATATGATAAGACCGGCTCAAAATTTTAATTTTAAAAATATTATGTATCGCTAAACGGTGGAAACTGCAAACGTGTGTCAGTCATTCATCTCATTTACAGAACAAACAAGTATTCGAACTCACGCGTTTGATCGCGTTGGCGCCAAAATCAGTGTTTTAACCGACATATTAATAATCAAACCATACAAAATTTTAATTGTATTAACGTGGATAATATACTAAAATATGTTTTTGTTATAGCTGAAACGACAGCGCAAATCAACTGCAGACTAAGAAAAATAGGTTTAACCATCAGCTGTACATGTTTACTGTAGACATCATAAATAGTTCAAGCGACCGGTATACCATTAGCTACTACGAGCTAAATGGCTGAAGTGACAACATCTAGCATTTTAGGTACCAAAATTAATGTATGAACCAACACTGGACATAAATTTGACTATGAGGCTAATTGTATTAAGCGACAATGGATAAAAATTTAGCTAAGAGGCTAATTGTGTGAAGTGACATTTCTTTATATTTATAAGGTCAGGCTAAATGCTTGAACGTAAGCTGCATGTAAATTTTTGCTCCAGGAAAAAAGGTTTAAACGACTATCTGTTATTTAATAGTGAGCTTAAGTACACAAGTCTTGAATTTGACAATATTTTGTGTCGGTCCATACATTGCAGTACAAAATAGGCCCCAAAAATGCGGTTGTATTAAGCGACATTTTTATGCTCCGATTGTCACCTAACTGAGCTCAAACGACGCAGAAAAATTCGCTGATTCCAAATATGTATAAAAGTCTATATCGCAAAAAATGGCGGTTAATACAAATAGCCCGGAACCCGTCGATATGTTATTGATATAGTGTACGCATGATATAATGTAAGTAATGTACCAGAGTATGTTTGACCCAAGTACAGCATATTAAAAAATCAGAAAAGAAAGTAGCTACCCTAGAGTGTAGGCATAAATGATCTGATGAAAAGGCGAGCTGTCCTTCTGTAAATTCTCCATTTTGAGGCGCCTATCCAGTTATGAACTTTTGGCATGAGTAATGAACACAACTTCTCTCTCTATCAGTAGCAAAACGACAGTGACACACCTACATTTCTTCTACATTTAACGTAAGTTTCTCTATAGAACACTTCTTACGCTCGGCACTCTACGTATAGCTTGCTTATGTAGTGACATATGTAGTACTGTAAGACACGAACCCGCAACAAGGCGCGGGGAACCGGCAGCCGCTGCCCAACCCCTGGCAGCGCGGGGGCGGCGCGGGGGCCGGGGCGGGGGGAGCCGGCACCGCCTCCACAGGGCCCGGCCTCATCAACACACCCGGCATGCAGGTAACCACATCACCCAATCATACAGTTACATAAGCAAGCTATACAGCGCGCCTACACCAAGTAAGTATTGGCTGGGCGCCCCGGCTTCAAGGAAACATCGCAACACTCACACAGACATCCACACATCGCCGTTTACGCGCAATGTCGAACCGGTTCGAACCGGCTAATAGCGAATGGCAACAGCGTTTGGTGCGGGCGGACGGCACAATAGTTACTCGCAAGTGCCCATATTTATGTATAGTATGTTTAGTGTACGTATTATATTATGATAGTAATGTACCAAAGTATGTTTGACCCAGGTACTGCATATAAAAATATCAGAAAAGGAAGTAACAATCCTTGCTTGACTGTAGGTATAAATGATCGGAAGAAGGGGCGAGCTGTCCTTCTGTAAATTATCTATATTAGGGCGTCTATTCAGTTATAAACGGTTGGCATGAGTAATGGACCTCTACCATTAGTAGCAAAACGACAGTGACAACACTATTGAACATCTACATTTCTCCTACATTGACGTGAGTTTCTATAGAACTTTGCTCACGCTCGGCACTCTACGTATAGCTTGCTTATGTAGTTACTTATGTAGTACTGTAAGGTACGAACCCGCAACAAGGCGCGGAGAACCGGCAGCCGCTGCCCAACCCCTGGCAGCGCGGGGGGCGGGGCGGGGGGAGCCGGCACCGCCTCCACAGGGCCCGGCCTCATCAACACACCCGGCATGCAGGTAACGAAACCAGAAAAGGAAACGGCGCGCAGGCGCCTTTACTGGTGGCTCTCTCAGTTTTATAGTTCAACAACTTCTTACGTGACCTTGCTGCGAGGTAAACCGGGGAGACGGGGAAGCACCTCATTCTAATATGACAACTATAAAATCCATATGTCAGTTTATAATGCATTCACATGTTGAGGTTAAAAAACTACGGGCCAAAAAAAAGCTAGACAAGCGTTGAACAAGTGTTCAGCGTTTCTTTGTATGAAGTTTTATTTTAAAAACATGTTGAACACTTGTCTAACATTGTTGTGGTAAGGCCATACGCACCTGAACCATAAAATTGCATATTTTTCACATGAAACTAACTCTTTGGTAACACATTCGAAATATGACCTTCGTCATAAATAAAAAATGTTATTCTGTTTTCAGTCGCTACTGCAGCAGATGTCTGAGAATCCTCGTCTGGTGCAGTCCATGTTGTCCGCGCCATACACCAACTCCATGCTGCAAGCGCTGGCTGCCGACCCTGAGATGGCCTCGCAACTTATCAACCAGGTAAACAATCTACCTGATTTGTACTTACAGCCGTGTGCTGCCGTTATAGAATACCATCACCCCATATCTTTTTCGTGGGTGTCGTAAGCGATTTGAGAGCTGATGTGTATTGCAAAGTCTGCTGAATGACTCAAACTATTGTCAGACGTGGTGCAAATTGCTCTTTTTACAGCCGTTTTCGCTCCGGCCACCCTGCAAGGGATATAGCCGTGATATATGTATGTGCATCTGTACTGGTGATGTTTCTACTATTTGAGTAAGAGCGGCTCATTCTTAGCCTGCGAATTAACATTTATGCAAGTTTTCTAAAACTTGTATACCTAATATGGAAAGTGTTTTAAAATTTGGTGTTTTACTTTTTCTACTTTGAACATTTCTAGAGCAAAAATGGATAGTGCAGAAATTAGAATCAGTACATAGTATCATGGATTTTGATGCGATTTTTTGTAATAGATCGACTGCTTCAAGAGTAGGGTTTAAACACATGCCGGGAAAATACCTTATTCCCGCGGGAAAATGAGTTACAGCGAGTAAAACCGCTAACGGGTTATTAAACCACTGTACGTCCTATAACCATACTTAACATGAGAGTAGCAACTCATCTATACCTACAGCTACGATCGCACTACCTGTCCTTGCTCGTGATTGGTTGCTCCCACCTCCCCGCTCCTCACTCCGACAGCAGGGCGGGGCGAGTCGGCCCGCTTGGCTTCATTGGCGATTTTTCTGTGCTAACGCACGGTCGCGCTCCGAAAATAATTTTTTGAATTTCGCCAAAGTTTTATAATTCATAAATTATAAACTTTAATAAATTATTTTAATTTAACTATTTCAATTTCTTGTTATATGGCGTTTTCGAAAAATTATTTTCTTTTAAATTTTTAATAAATATCGGTTTTACACCGTTCGTTTTTTAAATATTATAATTATCTGTCCTTTTAAAAATGTAAATTCAGTGAGTGTACAAGATTGGGTAAGTCTTTTCTATTTTATTGAGCATGCACTTGAAAATCAAATTTCTGAAGGCGGTTTCCGTCGAACACTACTTTGCAACTATTATTATTTTTTATGACTGTTCATAATTTAGACCAAGCTCAGTCTAAAGTCCGTTTACGAGAGTAAATAAATTGTTCAGGAAGGCCGCCGAGCCAGTGAACTAAATAGATAACTATTTCAGGGAAGTAAGATCCCAATTAAATAAGCAAAGTGTGTTAAAGAAATTTGGTTGGTATCGAAGTAATAAATTCGTTCTCTTCTTTTGAGGACAATCAAATGAAAATCCAGTAATCATAGTGCCTTTCATAAGCCTTGAGTGACATGATATCAATATTTGCAACACAAAAAGCTGATCCGTTGAGCTAGTTATCTGTAAGTGATACATTTTGCCTCAGGGTATATTTTTAGTTATAATTATTATCCGTTCGAAATATTTGTAGATGTCCTCCGTGTACGCCACGGAGTGAAGTAAGGTCACTGATTGATTTATGGATTTTCATCAACAAATATATTATTTAATTTAAAAAACTTCAGTCTGTAATCAGACACGTGGTTTTTAAGTTTGTGTTTTGTTTGACACGTCGCAACGTGTTTGACGCTATAAACACGTGGTCCTCACTTTTCAAAATTGTTGATTTACATATTCAAAATCTACCTTCAAAGTTCTTTTCTTTGAGGTGTTTCTTTAAAATTAAAGAATTTCACTAAAAAGGGTGTCGCTGTGACCCCGTATAATGCAGTGAGAGTTTACGGCACACATAGTCCGTAGAACGTCCTACAAAATAGAACAAATTAAATCTCCGCAAGGATATTTTGTAAGGTATATACCTAATTTCATTCTATTGCAATGATAATTGATATAATATGGCTTGGCGAACTAGGCCATGTTCCCTTGTTTTTTATATGTTACCTCTGCGCAATGCAAGGTATACCCTATTTTATAACATCATTAGGAGTACGTTGGCCGTCAGCGCATGGCGAGCCCTTGACTCCTACATCCCCGCGCAGGGTTGTGCTTTTGATGTCATGCAGATTGCTCTCGCCTGCACTTGCAGGAGGGCCTTAATTTTCGTCCTAGTGCCTTTCGTATACGTGACGAACTGATATTTTGTAATGCGAGACAAATATCGCAAAAAATAGTGATAAATATATTGTTGCGTTTCGGTACTACATACTCCTCAAAAGGACGGGGTCATCGTGGACCCAAAAGTTTCGAAACGTACCTACATATTATTTAATACCTCGCGCAGAAAGAGTCGGCCAGCGCCTTTGATGAAACCCTGTGGCTGAAAATATAAACTGTACTGTATTAGGTATTACTCTTATACCTATCCCATATCAAACAGCCGAAAGTCGGCGCATGCACGATATATCTTATCTACAAAATAAAGGATTATCCTTTTACTAATTTCAAAGTATTCTATAAAAACAAATAGTACATCGTCAGGGCCTTGCCTCAGACGAAATTAACGAGTGTAACGAAGGGTAGTGTGTGTGATAGTGAATCTCGCAGGTTCGAATCCTGCATGTGGCATTTTATTAAGATAAGTATTCTAATTGAATACCTACCCAACACGGTTTTGTTTACAAAGTCCATAATCCGATGGACGCATCTGAGATTATTTTCAATGAAAGTTTCTTTGAAATGACTGTTACAATTTCTTGTAAAAGAAGTTTACATCTTAGCGTATGTAGAGGCATTCCAAGAAAATGTTTTGAGGCTTCTAATATTTCCGTGTAAGATATTTGATATTAACATAAAAGTTTTAAAAAATTTCACATACAGTAGCTTTGTATCATACAAAACATAAGCGTAAAATAGATGTTAAACGTCACGTAAGCGACAAGAAGTTGATGTTTTCGTGGAATGCCCCTGCGTAGCTTTGAGCTAGTTGGAAACACCTACGCAAGGAGATTGTCAATAAGGATATTACCATAACCTCAGGTTATGCTGAAGGCTGAAGTTCCGGCAGGTTAATGTCTTAAACAGTTTCACTTTGTGATCATTACAGTAGTGGCTCACTGGGCCCTGCAATAAGAAATAAGTTACAACATTGTTCTTGTAATGGAACGACCATTTATGCATTTCCCTTGCTCACTGTCATAGGTAGCAAGAAATCAGGCCTATGAAATAGTATTCTCTTACTACTGTGTCCCCTAAAAATATAATACGTTAATACTAAGGTCATGCTAAAGGATATCCCTTACGCTTGTCATTCGTTTACTTCTTTGAACTTTGGTCAAAGAGTGTCATGAAAGTACCTACTTCAAATAGGTACTTGCTGTATTTTTGGCAGCAATCAACCCCGTAGGGAAATATATACAATCTAAGCTCTCTGAAGAGTTAAGTTAAAATTTACATGTTTTAGCGAGATTTTAAGCAACATGAAAACAAACAAAAGTGGGGAGAGAAGGAGGCCGTATTGCAATGGCCTCATCTCAAAACGGATAAGTAAATAACTACCTACCTACCCATTCAATAAATGTCACACCTAAACTATGAAAAGTTTTTGCTTTTTCAATTTATCGAGAGAAAAGTGTGTGTTTGGGATACTGATTTATGTAATGAACCTAGGTGATTTACTTAATCCATCATGTTGCAAATTTATGACTACATTCTGTTGTAGATTCACAAGCTATGAAACATCAAAACTGGTGGTAAATTGTCTTAACAAGTCTAGCTAAGGTCTAGCTACTGAAAACTAGTAATGTCTACATGTCATATCATAACATAAGTTAGGTATACTTGAAGTACCTACCTCCTAGGTTGCCATGACCTTGGACATGATATACGTAATGTTACTTTAGAAAGTTTGCCTACCCCGCAAAGGTTTAGGCGTGATATATACGTATATGTATGTATCTAGGATGTTTTCATACTTACTACCATAGGTAGTAATACACTCAAAGTGTTATGATATGAATTACATGCTTATTACAGTTATTACGTAATGTGTCTAACCAACTGCACTAGAGATAAAAAGTTGTAAACCGATATCAAAATAACCATTTTACTTAATACCGCCTCGATCGGTATGATCAGGTATGAGTTTTTATTTTTATCTTGTGTGGTCATCTTGCTACCTACTCTATTTATTATGAATGAAGGCTTATGCGAAAAAAAAAAAAAAAAAAAAAAAACTACCTACAGTCTATGCGGGTACTTTTATGAAATAAACAACACTATAACACGTTTCAAAACTAATGATGTCAAATAGAGGGTACTTTCGCAAATTGACATCGTTTTGAGTCACGAGTAAAAGACTCCTGACTGCAGTGCATAAGGTGTTTTGAAACGTAAAGTGGTGAATGAATCTGTCAATTTTTAGACGCACGTAACTCAAAATATAATGCCGTTTGTTCCAATATATTTGCTCTGAAGGTCAGGCATTCGTGAAAGTACCTACCTATTAGGTTATTATGTCTATCAAGTATAATATTTTGCAAAACAGATAGCGGAAATGCCATTTCGACCTGCCTACGAAGGTACGATGGTAGTTTATAATTGTACAGATACATTGTGAACTAACGGTGACTGTTGCACTATGCGTACACAGGTGCACTCTGAGTGGGATATCAATCTATTACCAATTAAGAGATTTACAATGAGTTGTTTATGCTGACTACCTATGTCAGCAGGCAGATACCTACATTTTTGTTTTCCGCGGTAAGTGGGCTATGTTATATGTACGTTATACAGACAAGTTCATGCGCTTTTAATGAATTTTAACGGTTACTTGGGCTTTCCAAGGGACGGTCAGAGGTAGATAGTCTGTTATTAATAATAATTTTATTCACCTCGTTAGTTGTTCTAAGAAGATTATATCAATAGATTCATACAATGAAGTTTCTGTGACAGCCAGAGTGAATGTGTTTTTATGAAGCTTGACCGTTACTCCGACTAGACTAGACAAGGTTAGTTTTGATCATTATTTGCTAATCTTATAAATATTACGGTAAGCCCAAATTACGTATTAGAAAGTCATATGAGGATATGATTTTTGCAATTATTATTATATTAAGAAAGTTTATTTTATTGGAATTAAGGTATTTGATGGCCAGGTTTTCTATCTGCCATTGCCTAGTTAGGACAATGCATACCTTAAGATTTACCGTTGATCTTTAGTAAGGGATTCAGGTTACACTATTACATTACCTACAGCTTGAGCAATCAAGCACAATTAAAATATATCAGCTTTGTTTTTCTGTGTGTAATGGTTGCTGATTTACTTACTATCTAAGTACATAGGTAGTTAGAATGGAAGATTATATAAATATTACCTATTTTGCGTATCCTACCGCTAGCTTACGGTGGTTACCTTCCTCTTTTCTTTATTGTTGCGTTTTAAGAAAAAGGTACCTATTATATTTTTGTTGATTGTTTCGGAAAACTGCAATTGTGTTTCCGTGTAAGTACTAATTCACTATTTATTCACAATGGATTAGGTAATGTAAGTCTGTAATTTGTGAATTTGATTTCAGATACGAGGAAAACTTTTGAAAGGCATTATGTCATGTTTTAAATACTCTAGTATTTATCATTATTCTAATATGCTTGACTAGAATGCCATAATACAGTAAATTAGATTTGTAATAACATTTATATTTTAATAATTTACGCTTATTAATCGTCAAGAGTGAGCGTCTGGTATGACAGAATTTTGTATTTTGTATATCCTTAGATGATTGTTTAATTCATTAATATAGTGGACCAATATAACTGAATTCAACAGATTCTATATTATAAATTATTTAACAATATTTGAATTTTTTATAGTTTATCACATTGGCGATAGCTCCCACTCCTCCAGGCGATAGGAAACATGTCTCATGTTAAGTATGGTTATAGGACGTACAGTGGTTTAATGACAGCATTTTACCTACCAATAAAATGCTTATTAAACTACTTACCTCCTATAACCATACATTTTTAATTCTGCCTGGGATATTTTGTAAAAAATTAAAAATATTTTCTGCAAAATAATTATAATATTCTAATTAGAATATTATTGTGAGACGCAATGAAGCCAAGCGGGCCGACTCGCCCCGCCCTGCTGTCGGAGTGAGGAGCGGGGAGGTGGGAGCAACCAATCACGAGCAAGGACAGGTAGTGCGATCGTAGCTGTAGGTATAGATGAGTTGCTACTCTCATGTTAAGTATGGTTATAGGAGGTAAGTAGTTTAATAAGCATTTTATTGGTAGGTAAAATGCTGTCATTTTAATAAAAAAGTAATGAATATTAATGAATTTGGATGGATTGTGTAAAAGATTATATGAATCAAAAAGGTGTAAACGAAGATTTGACGGTCGATAAAAATGAATGGAAGAGAAAGACATGTTGCGCCGACCCCAAATAAGTTGGGATATGGGCAGGCAGATGAGATGATGACGATTGGTGACTTTCTTTTATTTTCTAACATTGTCCGTTCCAGAACCCGATGTTCGCTAACAACCCTCAATTGCAAGAGCAGATCCGCACTATGATGCCGCAAATGATCGCGCAGCTACAAAACCCTGACATGCAGCAGATGATGGCCAACCCTCAGGTGAGGAACAAATAGCCATAAGACACCCACTTTCTTTATAACTTCACCTCTTTTTTTCTCATATTTCAACCAATATTCCTTGGTAAACATTCCTTATATTATAACCAGCCAGTTACGAGTTTTCGCTATTGGTCACTAGTAAAATTTCACTATATACATAGCTAACAGTGGCGTAGAGTCCATACATGTCGATTCCCATTGGCTTCCCTTTCAGATATGATGTACAACTTCATACATCAATTTACTTTCATTTAGTACATTTTTTATCCTGCTTACCTTTGGGAAAATGTCACCGTTCACCATTAGGCAAATGTCTGAGGAGCGTTGATTTTGAGGAGCGTGTTCGCTCGAGCACGAGCATGCGTTGCCTCGGGTGAGGCACGTAATTTTTTGGTCGTTTGCTTCGCGGGGAAACAAGCAGCCTTTCTTGGTGTGGACGCGCCTATTGAGAAACGTGTCTTATCCCAGCCAGTTACGAGTTTTCGCTATTGGTCTCTAGTAAAATTTCACCCAATATAGCTAACCATGTTTGTTTTTCAGGCTCTGAACGCGCTGCTCCAAATCCAGCAAGGCATGGAGCAGCTGCGCACCGCCGCGCCCGGGCTCGTCAGCAACCTCGGCATGGGCGTCGGCGCAGCCACCGCGCCCCCCACCGTGCCCACCAACCCCCCCACCAACCCCGCCGCCAGGCAGCAGCACAACAGCGAGCTGTTCACACAGGTTGTACTCTATAATACCTAGTAGCCATAGTTACCTACACTATAATATCTAATCCTTAGACATACAGCGAAACCTTACACTATACTACCTTGAAGCCACTTTTAAGTAGCTACTTTCCCACTTTTAAGTCTCATAGCTGACACATTGACACAGATTGTACACTGCGATGCCTAGTGGCCTTTACTCAAACAGTTGTAACAACATAGTGACCCCAATATTTACTCAACCTCGGCATGGGCGTCGGCGCAGCCACCGCGCCGCCCACCGTGCCCACCAACCCCCCCACCAACCCCCCCACCAACCCCGCCGCCAGGCAGCAGCACAACAGCGAGCTGTTCACACAGGTTGTACACTAATTACCTGGTAGACATGGTAGAAAAACATTTAAACAGGTTCTACACTTCAGTACTCACTGACCTTGAAACAAAATATACTGACTTCAATACTAAAGCAACCTCGGCATGGGCGTCGGCGCAGCCACCGCGCCCCACCGTGCCCACCAACCCCCCCACCAACCCCGCCGCCAGGCAGCAGCACAACAGCGAGCTGTTCACACAGGTTGTACTCTATAATATCTAGTAGCCATAGTCTCACAATAAAAACATACAAACAGGTTCTACACTTCAGTACTCAGTGACCTTGAAACAATATATACTGACGTCAATACTAAAGCAACCTTGGCATGGGCGTCGGCGCAGCCACCGCGCCCCCCACCGTGCCCACCAACCCCCCCACCAACCCCGCCGCCAGGCAGCAGCACAACAGCGAGCTGTTCACACAGGTTGTACACTATAATATCTAGTAGCCATAGTCTCACAATAAAAACATACAAACAGGTTCTACACTTCAGTACTCAGTGACCTTAAAACAATATATACTGACTTCAATACTAAAGCAACCTCGGCATGGGCGTCGGCGCAGCCACCGCGCCGCCCACCGTGCCCACCAACCCCCCCACCAACCCCGCAGCGCGCCAGCAGCATAACAGCGAGCTGTTCACACAGGTTGTACACTAATATACCTACAGCTGCACCTTAGACATATAACGGACCACCTTACACTACACTGCAAAACAACTTACACTATACTGCCTTGTTGCCATTTTGCCACAGTTAACATACCAAAGCTACTTGCATTCACTATAATAGTGCCCTTTAGTCCCGCATTTGAAACATTCACACAGATTGTACACTAATACACCTAGTAGCCATAGTCTCACAATAAAAACATACAAACAGGTTCTACACTTCAGTACACAGTGACCTTGAAGCAATATATACTGACTTCAATACTAAAGCAACCTCGGCATGGGCGTCGGCGCAGCCACCGCGCCCCCCACCGTGCCCACCAACCCCCCCACCAACCCCGCGGCCAGGCAGCAGCACAACAGCGAGCTGTTCACACAGGTTGTACACTAATATACCTAGTAGCCATAGTTACCTACACTATAATATCTAGTCCTTAGACATACAGCGAAACATCTTACACTATATTTCCTTGAGGCCACTTTTAAGTAGCTACTTTCACTCTTTTAAGTCTCCTAGCTGACACATTCACACAGATTGTAAACTACGATGCCTAGTGGTCTTTTCTCGAACACTTGAAACAACATAGTGACCCCAATACATACTCAACCTCGGCATGGGCGTCGGCGCAGCCACCGCGCCGCCCACAGTACCCACCAACCCCCCCACCAACCCCGCCGTCAGGCAGCAGCACAACAGCGAGTTGTTCACACAGGTTGTACACTAATATACCTAGTTAAACATACAGCGAAACATTTAACATTGTTCTGCCATGTGGCTATTTTCGCACATTGAACATAACGTTACTACTTTCGTACACTATAATATTTTGTGTCCTTTAGTCCTGCAGTTGAAACATTCACACTGATTGTATAACACGACACCAAGAGGCCTTCACTTCCGCAATTAAACAGTTTAACCTACAAATCTTGAAATAGAATTTCTTTGGAACAATAGGTACCTATACTTCTTAAATGTAGGCATATTTATATTTTGATGAGTAATGGTTGTGCAAACATATGATGGCCAAGCAACCACCATATTTTAAAAAGAAAGCTTTCTCTATCCTTTCTTGGCTAGTCAATAGCCCTGAACAGTGATGTTAGCACTAACATAATAAGACATTTGATTTGTGGCTATGTGCGGGCGTCGCGCCGTATGCAGTGCGGATCTCGACGCCGTTACCCACCGCCTACATTCTAGATTAACCATTCAGTGAGTGCTTACAGGCCTCTATCTGTATTTTCATTGTATATTTGAGTCCTAAGAGTTGTATAAATTGGAAAGCATTTTGTAATATTCATTTAACTTTATTATTCATATAATTAGCCTTGCAATCGATTTTTGACCATATTTGTATTTATTTTAAACTTGACCACTAATTGTAATGAAGTACCTTATAAATGTAAAACTTTACTTATAATTTTACTTTGATTATTGCTCTTATAAATAAACCTATCAAATCCTAGAGTAATTATATCATATTCGATTCATTTCTTAGTTCACATTAACAATATGAAGAAGTAGTCGTAACTTTTTCCTTAAAGTTTGTCTCGTATCATAGCTATAATTATTTTGTATACGTTTGGATGGAAACATTTGTTTCGCGACTTTGTTCAGCACCAAGTTCCGCTTGTTCTGTCTGCGACAACGAGGAACAACGAGGAACAAGTCAAGTGACAAAATAGAGGCGATTTTTGTTTTTGATATAAATGTCGCCGCCATTTTGTTACGTAACCTATTTCTCCTTGTCGCCAAACACTCGTGAACTTATTGCTAAAAAAAACTCGCTATAAGCCGTTTCACAAAAGTATAAATGGCGTACCTCTTATTTGTCTCTCGCTTGCTCAATATTGCTGTCTATAGTCGCACACGTCTGTACGGTCAGCATAATTTACATCTCAATGTCGATGCGAAAAAATATACACTAATTTTACTTGAAATTATAGCTTTCCGCATGTAATAGTTGAATGTAAACACTGTAAACAGGGTTTCATTGATATTTTGGATCCATTTCGTAAAGCATCTAATCCTATAAATGGATAAAAAATTAAAAAGAAAACACGGACGTATAAACTAAACTTTGTGTGCTAACTGCAGCAGCGCTGTCAGTTGTCAAGCGTCGCCATGTATATTCCCCTTCTTTTGTGGAACGGATTATAAACAGGTGTTTCGAAATATAGACTCATCCTTAGCCTTTCGTATAAAACCTTGCCAGTTTCCTGTGTCACCAATCAATACTTTCTGTGTTTTATAGTTCATGACCCGCATGATGTCCGCGATGTCTGCCAACCAGAGCAACACGAACGCGCCGCCCGAGCAACGATACTCGCAACAACTTGAGCAACTCGCGGCCATGGGCTTCCTCAACAGGGAAGCTAACCTGCAGGGTATGTAGTTAACAGTTTTCTGTGTTTCCGCACCTAAATTTCCTAACGGAAAGGTACAGGCCGGGACAAAAAATCAAGACAGTTTGAACTTTAAAACTACAATCAATCAAGACAGTCTTTATTGACAGATCTTGATCTCGATTGATTGTACAGGCCGGATCCCGCCTGAACATAACATGCTTTGATTTTTGTTCCCGCCTGAACCGGACATGCCTTGATTTTTGTTCTGGCCTGAACATGACTTGATTTGATTTTTGTTCCCGCCTGAACCGGACATGCCTTGATTTTTGTTCCCGGATGAACATGACTTGCTTTGAATTTTGTACCCGCCTGAACATGACGTGCTTTGATTTTTGTTCCCGCCTGAACAGGACATGCCTTGATTTTTGTTCCCGCCTAAACATGCCTTGATATTTTGTTCCCGCCTGAACCTGCCTTGATATTTTGTTCCCGCGTGACCTTGCCTGGAGCAACTCGCGGCCATGGGCTTCCTCAACCGGGAAGCTAACCTGCAGGGTATGTATGTGACAGGTTGTCAGAGCAGAGCAACTCCATGGGCTTCCTCAACAGGGAAGCTAACCTGCAGGGTATGTATGTGACAGGTTGTCAGAGCAACTAGAACATGGGCTTCCTCAACAGGGAAGCTAACCTGCAGGGTATGTATGTGACAGGTTGTCAGAGCAACACATGGGCTTCCTCAACAGGGAAGCTAACCTGCAGGGTATGTATGTGACAGGTTGTCAGAGCAGAGCAACACATGGGCTTCCTCAACAGGAAGCTAACCTGCAGGGTATGTATGTGACAGGTTGTCAGAGCAGACAACACATGGGCTTCCTCAACAGGAAGCTAACCTGCAGGGTATGTATGTGACAGGTTGTCAGAGCAACACATGGGCTTCCTCAACAGGAAGCTAACCTGCAGGGTATGTATGTGACAGGTTGTCAGAGCAACACATGGGCTTCCTCAACAGGGAAGCTAACCTGCAGGGTATGTATGTGACAGGTTGTCAGAGCAGAGCAACACATGGGCTTCCTCAACAGGGAAGCTAACCTGCAGGGTATGTATGTGACAGGTTGTCAGAGCAACTCCATGGGCTTCCTCAACAGGGAAGCTAACCTGCAGGGTATGTATGTGACAGGTTGTCAGAGCAACACATGGGCTTCCTCAACAGGGAAGCTAACCTGCAGGGTATGTATGTGACAGGTTGTCAGAGCAGAGCAACACATGGGCTTCCTCAACAGGGAAGCTAACCTGCAGGGTATGTATGTGACAGGTTGTCAGAGCAGAGCAACACATGGGCTTCCTCAACAGGAAGCTAACCTGCAGGGTATGTATGTGACAGGTTGTCAGAGCAGAGCAACACATGGGCTTCCTCAACAGGGAAGCTAACCTGCAGGGTATGTATGTGACAGGTTGTCAGAGCAGAGCAACACATGGGCTTCCTCAACAGGGAAGCTAACCTGCAGGGTATGTATGTGACAGGTTGTCAGAGCAGAGCAACACATGGGCTTCCTCAACAGGAAGCTAACCTGCAGGGTATGTATGTGACAGGTTGTCAGAGCAACACATGGGCTTCCTCAACAGGAAGCTAACCTGCAGGGTATGTATGTGACAGGTTGTCAGAGCAACACATGGGCTTCCTCAACAGGAAGCTAACCTGCAGGGTATGTATGTGACAGGTTGTCAGAGCAACACATGGGCTTCCTCAACAGGGAAGCTAACCTGCAGGGTATGTATGTGACAGGTTGTCAGAGCAACACATGGGCTTCCTCAACAGGGAAGCTAACCTGCAGGGTATGTATGTGACAGGTTGTCAGAGCAACACATGGGCTTCCTCAACAGGAAGCTAACCTGCAGGGTATGTATGTGACAGGTTGTCAGAGCAACACATGGGCTTCCTCAACAGGGAAGCTAACCTGCAGGGTATGTATGTGACAGGTTGTCAGAGCAGAGCAACACATGGGCTTCCTCAACAGGGAAGCTAACCTGCAGGGTATGTATGTGACAGGTTGTCAGAGCAACACATGGGCTTCCTCAACAGGGAAGCTAACCTGCAGGGTATGTATGTGACAGGTTGTCAGAGCAACACATGGGCTTCCTCAACAGGGAAGCTAACCTGCAGGGTATGTATGTGACAGGTTGTCAGAGCAACACATGGGCTTCCTCAACAGGGAAGCTAACCTGCAGGGTATGTATGTGACAGGTTGTCAGAGCAGAGCAACACATGGGCTTCCTCAACAGGAAGCTAACCTGCAGGGTATGTATGTGACAGGTTGTCAGAGCAGAGCAACACATGGGCTTCCTCAACAGGAAGCTAACCTGCAGGGTATGTATGTGACAGGTTGTCAGAGCAGAGCACACATGGGCTTCCTCAACAGGAAGCTAACCTGCAGGGTATGTATGTGACAGGTTGTCAGAGCAGAGCAACACATGGGCTTCCTCAACAGGGAAGCTAACCTGCAGGGTATGTATGTGACAGGTTGTCAGAGCAGAGCAACACATGGGCTTCCTCAACAGGAAGCTAACCTGCAGGGTATGTATGTGACAGGTTGTCAGAGCAACACATGGGCTTCCTCAACAGGAAGCTAACCTGCAGGGTATGTATGTGACAGGTTGTCAGAGCAACACATGGGCTTCCTCAACAGGGAAGCTAACCTGCAGGGTATGTATGTGACAGGTTGTCAGAGCAACACATGGGCTTCCTCAACAGGGAAGCTAACCTGCAGGGTATGTATGTGACAGGTTGTCAGAGCAACACATGGGCTTCCTCAACAGGAAGCTAACCTGCAGGGTATGTATGTGACAGGTTGTCAGAGCAACACATGGGCTTCCTCAACAGGGAAGCTAACCTGCAGGGTATGTATGTGACAGGTTGTCAGAGCAACACATGGGCTTCCTCAACAGGGAAGCTAACCTGCAGGGTATGTATGTGACAGGTTGTCAGAGCAACACATGGGCTTCCTCAACAGGGAAGCTAACCTGCAGGGTATGTATGTGACAGGTTGTCAGACCAGAGCAACACATGGGCTTCCTCAACAGGGAAGCTAACCTGCAGGGTATGTATGTGACAGGTTGTCAGAGCAACACATGGGCTTCCTCAACAGGGAAGCTAACCTGCAGGGTATGTATGTGACAGGTTGTCAGAGCAACTCCATGGGCTTCCTCAACAGGGAAGCTAACCTGCAGGGTATGTATGTGACAGGTTGTCAGAGCAACTCCATGGGCTTCCTCAACAGGGAAGCTAACCTGCAGGGTATGTAGTTAACAGTTTGCTGTTTCCACACCTATATTTCCTAAAGAAAAGATACAGGTCGGAACAAAATATCAAGACAGTTTGAACTCTAAAACTACCACAAAAACTACAATCAATCAAGACAGTCTTGATTGACAGATCTTGATCTTGATTTAAGGCCGGATTCAAGGCAAAAACAAAAAATCAAGACATTTACTGTCTTGATTTTTTGTTCCGGTCTGTACCTACCTCCTACCTTGATCTTTGTTTCCGTCTGAACATGTTTTGATTTTTGTCCCCGCCTGAATTTGCCTTGATATTTGGTCCCGTGTGAACCTACCATGATATTTATTCCCGCAATTTTTATTGTTCCCGCCTGAACATGCCTTGATATTATGTTTCCATCTGAACCTGCATTAGTATTTTGGTTTACGCCTTAATCTGCCTTGATTATTGTTCCTGTCTGTACTTGCCCTGAACTTTTTCCCCCCTGAACCTGCCTCGATATTTTGTTCGTGCCTGAACCCGCTATATTACTTATTGTGAATGATGTAATGATTATTGTGATGAAATGTGATTTGTTTGTTTATTAATATTATGTACCTACTGTATGGATGTTAAATATCTGAAATAAATAAATTGAATTGAATATATTTTGTTCCCGTCTGAAGATGCCTTGATATTTGGTGCTCATCTGAACATGCTTTGTTTATTGTTTTCGCTTGACCTGCCATGATTTTTATTTCCGCTTAAACCTGCCTTATTTTTCTTTTATCCCTGAACATTCCTCGATTTTTCTTCCCACCCTAATCTTAAGCTGCTATAACAGCAAATTTAAAACCACGTATTACTCAACTCACTATAGGTGGAGATTTGTTATTAGTTCGATATCATGTATTATTCTGTGGCAATTGTTATATAAAACTGTTAATCTTCCAAATAAAATAAAATAAATTGTTTGTTTACAGCCCTGATCGCGACCTTTGGCGACGTGAATGCGGCGGTGGAGAGGCTACTGGCCCTCGGGCAGCTCTCCATGAGCTAACACATCAGCTGAGACTACACTACATACTCCTTACGCGCCGCCTGCCTACCCTACACCGCTACACCGGTATGCCGTCGAGTCACATAGGCGCATGCTCCACAGGCGAGACGGAGACGCTTGAAACCTTGATAAAGTGTATGAAACAGATGAGACGCCGTCGAATGGATGACAGCCGACGATCACTTGTCTGACAGATGTCATCTTACGTCTCACATCGCACGTCTCTTCTGTGGACATTGCGCCATAGATCACGGCGGTACTCGCTTTCATGTAAAAAATGTGCAGTTTTTATGGTTAATAGTTTAGTCATGATAGGAGATAATAATAGTGACTAAAACTGTCCATGATTTTTTATTTCGGTCTAACCTGCGAAATGATTAATCATAATAGTTGTAGACGTTATCTCCTGTCCTAATCTAAACCTATTAACTAAATATGACAGTTTTATTTTTGGTTTACGTGGAATCGAATTTGTATGAAAAACGTTACGCTCGCAAAATGTCGAGTAATATAATAATCAAATACACTTAACCAGCGCGTGAATACCTTGAGTATTTATTTTCTCTGCGTGGTTTATCAAATTATTCTCTTTTCATATTCAAGTCATACCTTAAAGGCTTATCACACTAACGGTTTGGGAGCGGATGCGCAGCAAATACGAGGCGCATGCGCCACGCGTCAGTGACGAATTCCGCTAGTGCGATAAGGTTCTTCAAGTTTATTTTCAAGTTTTGATTCGCACGTTTTGTTGTGGAGTGCAGCACTATGCCAGGTTGTGTGACATTTTGATACAGCGTGACATTTTGCGAACGTAAAATATTTCTTAAAACGGCTAAATAGAAAATATATAAGACTCGATAATAGTTATTACTTATCCAGCACTTAGTTGTCGATATACTCCTACCGAAATCTTGCAGTTATATTTAATATTGTATTTTTCTTTTGTATATTTAATAAGTTTTGTGCTTTAGTAACGTCGTGGTTGTGGGATGTTCGGTGTGTCAATTTTGTACACTTAACAAAAAGTTTGAGTTTGACAAACTTGTAATACTTTGAATATTTGCATATTTTCGGGACTAGACTAGAAAAATAAAGGTGTAGGCGAGCCCCAGGCAGCCCCAAAGAACATCCTATCGTCGGATTTGTATTTACGCCCTAAAATTCCTGACTGTGACTAACGTCAAAAAATATAATTGTATAAGTACTAGGTGTTTTCTTATAAATAAATAAAAAATGGGTTCATAGGGTCGCTTGTCGACCCGGTGTCCCACACGAAAAGAAGGAGAATAGAAAAACATAAAAATTCATTCCTTTAATTTAGATATTATGCAAAATTGTTGTTTTACCTTTTCATTTTCGTAAAAAGATAGAAAAGTCATTTCATTTTAGTTATCTAAATATGTGTAAAGAAATATATTCTACTACGTGTAATTTAATTTGTTTTTTATTATCGTGAAGTAATTTCGGTGATTGCGTAAAGCTACGCAGAAAATGGAGGTTTATGTAAATATGATTATTGCTTTCAAACAAAGAGTGTTAGCGATCGGGCGCATTGTGTCCAATTCGCAAATGGTGCAGTGGTACAGTTCGCAATCGGTCCAGTTCGCAATAAAAGTGTTTAGAATCATTACTATGATATTATACTAATAACTAAGAAGATGGATTATGATATAATGACCTGCAACGATGAAGGCTGACAATGATGGGTTCTCCACTATGCACCGCCTTTGATTCTAAAGACTGGACCGTTTCGACGCGCTGAACTATTTGCGAATTAGACACAATGCGCCTGACCGAATGTGAGGATCGCAATTTTAGGCAAATAAATTGTCTACATTTTTCTAGATGAGGTACTTGTTTACCTATTTTCATATGCTTGTATAGTTTTTATTACTATATTTTTAATAACTAAATTGTTTCTGTAATCGTCACAACATCACTGAAAACCTTTCTCGATACACTATGCCATTTATAGAATACTTTTCACTGTTATCTTATTAACTTGTTTGATTTTACTGAGAAAGGCGCGTCCTACGTTACTTCTGCAGATAAGTGTATGATTTTCATAAAATAATCGTATGCAATTTTCAACATGCTATAATACAGGACATCATCGACCTACCCATTTAATGTATCAGACTACTGTGGATTTCGTTACACTTTGTATGAAGTACTAGTATATTTTGAGCTTTCAATTAGGTAGGTTAATGTGCTAAAAATAGTTGTATTTACAAAATCTATTATCACGAACAGTAGACATTAAATCAAATTGAATCGTATGCCTTTCTCAGTAACACTATTAAAAATAAATCTTAAGTTGTGGTGGTAAACTATTATGAACATAGCTTTTGTTTGTAACCTATTTGTAGTGGTTTTGTAGTGAATTCATTTAAATTTAAGTTGTATAAAGTATGAAAGGGTACTGTTGCTCAGCGTTTAAAGAGTTGTTTTATGGTCCAGAATTCTTGATTGATTTTATTTGCCAAACTTTGAGACGTTCACTTAAAACCAAGTACTCACTATAAGAAAGAGTTTATAAATTATCGCAGTTTTCACGGCTCGAATTTTGGTTGATGACTTCAATTATACTTTGTATTTATTGATACTAATTTATGAACATTGAAAAACACTATTGTATAGAAAAATATTGCACTGTACAGTGCATACATAGGCCAATGAAATTTACTAAAGCTTTTATTTTTGGAGCTAATTGATGCCTAAGTAAAACTTGAAATAATTTTAGTTGAGGTGTCTAGTTTTCGGTGCAGAGCAGATAGGTATTTCAATTCGACTTATTTTTCTGAAGAAACACGCCCCGCAATGTTAAAATTGTAATGATTTGTACCTACGCGTGTTTTCTGTGATTTGTTCTAGACTGCTAGAAAGGTTTGAAATCGTATGAATCTGGATGTAAACAATATTATTATGTGACAGAATGCAATTATTATAATAAAGTTTAAAATACAAATGTATTGTGGTTTTATTTATACCTCAACATAAAGTAAGAAAAATAGTAATTTAACCAATAAAATGTCCCAGCAAAAACTTACACAAGTCGCATAACTTATCATTATGCATCAAATGAGGCTGACGGTGTATTAACTGCAAATGTTTAAGGTGTGAACCAGTCCATGAAACTAACAACTTTTCCCATAAAAACATAAGTAAATACAAAAATCAATTTTGTGCCTCATTTGTATGAGAAGTATTTTTTTTTCATACTTCGCCCTATGTACTTTGGGGAAAGTTGTTCAGTTTCATGGGCTGTTCTGTTCACCCATTAAAATATAGGCACGCAGTATATTTTTATACCCTGTACTTGGGTTCTTTATATAAATTACTAACACCGCTAGATTATATATAATATTTCCCGCTAAATTGCAATCTGTCGAAATATTGTAAGACATACACAAGGACCACAAATTTAACGTATCAATTTTCGTAAGATTCTATTATTGGTAAAATTGTTAATTCGCGTTCTGATTAGTCGAATGTCATGTTAATCGCGGCGCCGCCATGTTTACTTGACAGCTGATAGCCATTGGGTATCGAACAAGTATCGAACGTTAGTAAACAGCGTATAATTTTCTTACTTCCTAAGTTTATATGAGCAATTACACACGAAGTTATAAAAACAGAAAAAAAATCTGTTAGC
Organism: Phthorimaea operculella; assembly: GCA_024500475.1. NCBI lineage: Eukaryota > Metazoa > Arthropoda > Insecta > Lepidoptera > Gelechiidae > Phthorimaea > Phthorimaea operculella. The sequence continues at coordinate 13,806,887 of JANFCV010000002.1, forward strand.
TTACGTTCGAGAACCAATGAGATGGCAATCAGCTGTGAAACAAACATGGCGTCGCTGGCAACATGAGACTTGACCAATCAGAACGCGAGCTGCGTATAGTATCACACTTTTACGGTTTTAGTTCGTTAAATTGTAATCTACTGAAAAATTATACGTTGAATTGTAATACGTGTGAATGGGTTACAATATTTCGACATATTATAATTTAGCGAGATAGATTATAATCCAGCGTTGTTTGTAATTTTACGGTGACATATCCATCATTCTACTCATCACAACAGACTATAAAAATGAGTAAGGATTGGGAAATTAGGCAATACCACAAAACAAACACAATGTTATAAGAATTACATTTTTATTAAAAAAAAATATGATTCCAAAGCAAATATTGTTCATATCATTCGCATGCAGCTGGACTTTTTTAAACAACTTGAAAAGATAACATTACAATTGTATACAGGGGTCTAACTGCAAAGGCGCAAATATCTTAAATTACTGTGATTAAGTAAGAAAAAAAAGAAGCAGAACCTTTCATAGTAATTGATAGTGAACTTTGTATGCAAGGCGCATTTTTTACACATTTAAAAGTTTCTTGGAGGATAAGTTGTTTGTAATACGAGGTAAAATAAACTATCACGGATTAAAATATTTGCACCTTTACGGAGAGACATGTTTAGAAAGTATGATTGATTAGTAGGTAATGGAATATCATACATACATATTATACGTGAAGTATTTATGCGAGAATAAAACTTCAATTACAAGGAATAGATTTGTCATATAGGTACATTTCTTTTGCAAATTGTGAATTTGTGAACCTTGGACATGTTGCTTTTTAATTTATTAAATTTTGGAATTTAAGTGGTCCAAAGAAAAAGTCTAGTAATATTCCAGATTGGTAGCTAAGGATGTTTAGAATCTAGATTCTTTTCATTTACATAAACTGCTTAACTGCCTTTTATGAGACTACTGGATCGCACTTACTTACATACATTCAATATTATGATTTTATGTGCTATCTATTAATTCAAGTGATGTTCTAATTTTAGCTAGTTAGCGGACTGAAAAGGCACTTTACAAAATTTGATAGATACTTAAAAGTAGATATTGCAATGTGTTCCCTCTGTAAAATTATTAGAATAGGTAACCTTAGTGACATAAAAACGAAACAATTAATACATTTTTAAAATTACAGTTTCAAATTCCAGTACTGTATAACCCGTTCATTTAAGAAAGACACAAACAGTAATCTCGACATTTTGAGTCTCTTTTAAATCAACGAGTTATAGTGCATATTATTACCCATATAAATTCATAAGAAAATAAACAGCAGGTCATATCGTCTCTTTCATTCCATATGAAGCGAAAGATATGTTGATACAACGTCGCGCTAACTACAGTACGCGAATGAGTTCATGACCATGTTGAGGAATGCGGTAGTGCTGTGACTAATTCATGTTGATGTCGATATCGAGAATTGTTGCCGAACAGTTCAGTTCAGACTACTCATAGTTATTAGTTAATGGGTTGTTTTTCCTACAATATTGAGTAGGTAGGGTATCGTTGAATAGGTCTTTATAAACTAAGGGCAGGTTTCTTTAAAACAAAGTAACTAAAATGTATATGTCTCGAGACATTTGCTTATTAAAGGGGCCTTTATAGCCATAGTTTGTTCGAACTGTAACTTTTGTGAATAATATTAAAGAAGTATTTATGGTTTCTACACAAAACACAACACAACGACAAAATATCGACAACTTTGTGACACACTTTTTTCCCATCACTCGACTGCGGGCGAATGCGGGTAGTTAGGTAACGGCGGGGCGCGCCGCCCCCGCGCGCCTCCTCATTCCCCGATGGCAAAGAACTCATTCGCGTACTGTACATAACAAGTAAGTGCAAGTATGAACAAAATAATAAGAGAATAAATGCATTAGAAAGCGATGTGTTCTCACACACAACTTTGGCACTAACATCATGGAAACATGTAGTTATATAAAACACACTCCGTCTGCTTGCGAATGACGCTCGATCAAGTTTAAATGCACATTTTACTAAGGTCTCGGACGTGGACGAAAAAAGCTCATAAAAAAAGTGTAACTGATAAATAAAAAAATAAAGGAATATTATCGGCTATTCGACGGTGCTTTTTACAAACTAAATAGTACATTACTGATTCTGGTAACGATTTTATGTCATGATATTAGTTTCATACATGAAAATAAGAACTTGAATGCTTATTGGCTGCGCCCGGGGGTTGAACCCGGGACTGTAAGGTACCTTCTACTGCTCTACCAACTAAGCTTACAGAGTCTCGACTGCTACCACCAAACTGACTGCCAAAATTCTTTCGATTTCTTATTTTTGCATATGAAATTAATAGAGCACTATGAGTGCAAAAATCCTAATGATATTATTTTGATATAGAATCGTATCACTTTTATACGGGGACTGAAAGAAACTTCCAAATAAAATGTATGGGAGTGCACATACTACAACAGAATCACTGACACTACAAATGTAAAGGAACATAAGAAACAACTACACTTTTCCCGATATAAAAGAGTAATCTTAGTATGTACCATAATAAATATCTATCAATATATATTCTCGATCAACAAATATAATTTAATATAGGCAATAATATAATACGAATTTTTAAATCTATTAACATTATCACAATATGAGTTGCGACGACATTATGCCGTCTATTTATAAAATTATGGGTTCGTAACCTTTAAGTATTTACAAACGTCGCGATCTTATATCGTACAATTCGTCTTTTTAAGAAATAACTACGAGTCTTAACTCATAAGTACAAAAGAAGCCTCTAGGGTTCTAACCCTCTACCGACAGAGAGAGCTCCCCCCCCCATATTACACTGTACATAGTCATAGTTTAGTAGTCTGTACATAGTATAGTATAGTAGCACTCGAGGACCGTTTACAACATTAGAGAGTTACCTACATTAATCTCTCTTTGTGAAGTGGACGAAGTAAAGAGTTTTAGTCAATGTTACAAAACAGTCATATGTTAGAGCGAGAAACAAGTTGATCCTTTTTTATTTCTCACTCTAGCAAATAGCTTTTTTGAGCGACAGAAAAGGAAAATAAATCTGTTTAGAATGATGAAGGAAAATTAACTTAATGAAATTGACTTGTTATACCATCAACAAGTCAATTTAACATAAAACTGTATTAGTTTTCTATTTATTTCGTCCACAAAACAAAGCGATTCAAACTTCTCGTGTAAACTATCACTCTACATTGACACGGAACTTGACGTTACGCGAGTGCGCTGTGCCTCATAACTCCACGGAACCTAAGTCCTGCCTCGGCGCTCGGGGGGAGGGCGGGGTGTGCGGCGGTGACGGGGAAGGGGGGGAAGGGGAGACCGGGGGGGTAGACGGTCGCTGCTGGAACTTCCCCGGTAGCGACGCTAGGGCTGACACGGCCGCGTCCATGTGGGGTATCCGCTTCATGATCTTGCCGGAGGTGATGAGGCGCCCGAAGCCCTCCTGGTGGGCGAACGCGTAGCCCGACCGCACCGACCTGCTGGTGGAAAAGAAATTAAGACGGTTCAACGGGTGGAAGAATGAGACACAGAAGATACATAGGAAAAACATACATCGTGCTATTACAAAAAGTTCAACAATGTTCAAACCGTTTGATATCCGCAAAGATAAATAATTTAAACATAAATCATCTTTTGTAATAATATAAGACAGACAAGTTAGAAGGTTGAAATAGAATAAACAGTAGCAGAACGAATTCGTCCTTAGAATAATTCAAAATAATTAGATTCAATTTCGAAATTATGAAAGAAATAGAAAAGTTTACTATGTACTACTACTATTTACTATCCATAAAATTGAATTAAACGACAAGTTATGTAAAATTATAAAATGAAAAACTTACAAAACGCCATGATTTACATACAAGGTGTTCCAAAGGAAATACATTAAATTGGAGACGTTGTGTAGACCATTGTACTGAACAATTTCCATTATGGCACCAAGTTTGAATTCTTAAAAATTAAAAAGTTAAAATTTTCATACAAAATAAATGCCTACATTTACTACAACCATTATGTATTACCCCTTATCCAAGATTGCAACCTTGCAATTTTAACTTGTTGGATTTGAATCTTCGAAAAAGTTTGGAACATAGTTGTCTATGTCTTAAATTGAAACAAAAACTTTAGATAAAAGATCTCTTTATTGGTGTCAATTTTATTTTATTGCCGCCTCAAACTAAAAACTTCTTTTGACTTAGAGCACCCATAGAGACGCAAAGACAAAGGGCCAATCAGAAAACCCAGTAGAGTCTGTAGTGTCACTTGTGTCAGTTTTTGACGAACATGACATTTGACCTTTGTCTACGCCACAACTGTTGCCTTAGCAACTAAATGACCGCCAAAACCGTTGCCTTGGCAACAGTTGTGGCGGTAATTTCAAAGGTATTTCCAAGACAGCAACATAAAATAAATAAAGGTCATAATAAATAAAACTTCTTTCATAATGTGGCACTCAATTAAATGTAACAAATTTAAGTTGCTGATTACTTCTAAACGAAGAGTTTTCATAACTTGGCCCCATAATGAAAATTGTTCAGTTCGATGGCCTACACAACGTCTTCAATTTAATGTATTTACATTGGAACACCTTGTATATAAATTTTACAAGGTGGCAGAATCCTGATAGGATCCTCCCTTTTATTTAGTAAGCCAGATGATTTAGATATTACATGACATTTGAGCAAGATGTCAACAGTAATGTTGTCATTTTGGGTCCTTGTTTTGTGAACCAGCTTCTAATAGGAAATACTGACCGTCGCGCGCGTTTGGTGCTGGGCGTGCGTGGCGTCGGACACTACCACTCTGCACTACCGCCGTTTCACAATAGAAAGGGAATAGGTATAAAAGGCGGCGGTTCCATAAATGGGAGATAGAAAGTATGGACGCCTGGCGTATGTAAGAGCCTTAGCGCGAGTGAGAAAGCATGACCGCCAATGATCTCCAGCCGCCATTTATATTCCCTTTCTTTTGTGAAACGGGTAGTTTCTTTATTATCATTAACAGCATGGTATTATAAGATACTCCGCCTGGTATTCCATTCCGAGACTCGTGAACCACGTGACTAACACAAGCCTACGTCATCATGCTTGTGGGTTACCAAAATTACCCACTCTTATAATTATTTTTGCAAATCATATAAGAAACTGTAAACTAATTAATGTAACTGTAATTTAAGTGTTAATTTAAGTGTTATTGTAAAGTTCAAGTTAATACACACGTAAATCTAACTTATAAAATTATTAAGAAATATTTTTGCTCATTTTTCTGAGATTGAATTTACCCCATAACGTATTTTATTGAAATAAAGTGGCAATACTAGTGACGTAGGTTTGTGTTTCTCTGGGAATGTAAGACCATGTTTTATTAGACTATGATTAACAGTAGTACTGACCGTCTTGCGCGTTTGGTGCTGGGCGTGCGCGGCGCGGGCGCGGCTGCGCGGCGACGCATGGACGCGCGCAGCCGCTCCGCGAGCGTCGGCCGCGTCCACGAGCACGCCAGCCGCCAGGAAATCACCGGCACCATCAGGATCACCACCTGACAGGGAAGACAAAATAAATTAAAATACGAAAAGTTGAGATTAATTAGCGTCGGTCGGAACTTGAATCCGGAACCGTGGGGTACCATTAGGGATGCAAAGCGGTAAAATTACTTTAGTAAATTTCGGTAAAATACGATATTTTACGTAAAATATTATATTTTACGGGTACAATCTGTAGGGATATTTCGCCTACAAAAGGTGGGGCGGATTATGTTTTTGCATAATCTTGTAAAGGTATCAAGGACAAATAAAACCCCAAGTTTTCGACCTCGAGACTCCCAGGCTCCAGCCGCCATCTTGAATTGAAAGTTCTAAAAACAGGTTTTTTGCGAATAACTTGTTGACAATTGATTTTATGACAAAAGTATGTATGAAAAGAATGAAGAAAATATTATTTCCCAAATTTCATTCATACATGTATACTAGCTAATTCTAACAGATAAAAAGATATAGGCAAAAACAAACATATTTTTATTAAAAATTTAAGTACACCGCACGAAATGGGGGTAGAAAAAAATATGCGTGAATTTTTCTATTTTTTTGATATGTTACGTATTATGGTATATTTAATAAAATATGTGACGGGTGAACACTTTCTATGTCTGGTTTCGGAGATAATGGCGTTTATGTGGACGACTTCCCATCATAAAAATGGCAAAATTCGCCAGTTTTCAAATAAGTCGATTTTCTCACCTTTTTACAATAAAAAAAATGTTATTTATTACTTTTGAAATTTATTACCTAACAGATTGTTTCGCGACATTTTTTCTATACAAAGATATCCTGGCTGGCTTATGGTTTCTATGATATTTCGCACCTCGTCAATATTTTTGAGGAAAAAAATAGGTTAACTTGAGTTATTTTTGAATTGAGTCGAGATTTTTTTTTCATTCGGTAAACGACATGACAGTTACAAAAAAATTATGAAATAAAAAAACATTCTATGTCTACTGTTTTTGTTATTCAAATTAAAAGTATATTTTGCTAGTCGTCCATACATACATTCAAACTCATATACCATAAAAACTAGATAATATACAATGTTTTTTTTTTATTATTTTTTATTGACTGTCATGTCGTTTATCATAAACGCCATTATCTCCGAAACTCGACATAGAACGTGTTCATCCGTCACATATTTTTTTAAATACACCATAATAAGTAACTATTATTTCAGCCTATTGCAGTCCACTGCTGGACGTAGGCCTCCCCCAGGGAACGTCATAAGGCACGATCTCCCGTTTTTGCCATCCAGTCGCTACCAGCCGCCTTTTTTAAGTCATCTCCATCTGACCGGAGGGCGCCCAACGCTACGCTTGCCGAGGCGTGGCCTCCACTCGAGAACCCGCTCACTCCACCGTCCGTCAGTTCTACGACATATGTGGCCAGCCCACTGCCACTTCAGCTTGCTACACTTCCAGACTATGTCCGTCACTTTGGTCTTCTTTCGGATGGCCTCATTCCGGACTTTATCCATTATAGAAATACCAAGCATAGACCTTTCCATAGCTCTCTGAGTGACATGTAGCCGGTGGGCCAGTTTTACTGTCAAGTTCCACGTCTCGGCTCCGTAGGTCATGACTGGTAGGACGCATTGATCGAACACCTTGGTCTTGAGGCATTGTGGCAAAGATGATTCGAGGATGTGACGCAGCTTTCCAAATGCTACCCAGCCAAGCTGCACTGCAGTGATTTCAGCCTCAAAGTTGTCTCTTCCCATCTGCAAAGTTTGCCCAAGGTACACATATTTCTGGACCTTCGACGGAGACGGGCTCGGGGATTATGTGTTGATTGAACATGACCTTCGTCTTATCCAAGTTCATCCCAAGTCCAACACGTCTCGAGGCAGAGTTAAGACTAGATAGCATTTTTTGCAGATCCTGCAGCGATTCGGCCATTATGACTATGTCGTCGGCAAAGCGGAGATGCGTGAGATTTTTGCCGTTGACGTTGATGCCCAGTCCATCCCACTGTAGCGTTTTGAAGACATCCTCCAATGCGTTGGTGAAGAGTTTTGGGGATATAACGTCACCCTGTCTTACACCACGGAGCAGTTGGATGGGTCTTGTATTTATCTTTTTGTACTTGAACGGACATCGTAGCCATTTGATAAAGGCTTTTTAGCACCTCCACATACCGCCAGTCGACTTGACACCGCTGCAAGGACTCCAAAACAGCCCAGGTTTCGATAGAATCGAAGGCTTTTTCGTAGTCCACAAAAGCCGTACACAGTGGTTGATTGTACTCCTCTGTCTTCTGTATAACCTGCCTTACAGTATGGATGTGGTCCACGGTACTGAAGCCCTTACGAAACCTGGCCTGTTCCGGTGGCTGAAAGGCGTCAAATCTTGATGCCAGACGATTCGTGACGACTCTCAAGAACAGCTTATGGACGAGGCTCAGAAGTGTGATCGGCCTATAGTTTTTGAGAAGCGTTTTGTCTTCTTTTTTGAAAAACAATGCCACTACACCTCTGCTCCACGCCTTCGGGATTGTCCCATTGGCTATTACAGAGTTGAAAAGCCTTTTCAGCTCCTCGAGGACAGGTTTTCCACCGGCCTTAAGTAGCTCAGAGGCCACTCCGTCTTCCCCGGGAGCCTTCCCATTATAAGCTGTCTGAGAGCCACCCCGATTTCGTCTATATCTACGTCCGGGAGATCTTCTGTACAGTGGCGGGAGAGAGAACATATCAAAAAAATAGAAAAATTCACGCATATTTTTTTCTACCCCCATTTTGTGCGGTGTACTTAACTTTTTAATAAAAATATGTTTGTTTTTGCCTATAGCTTTTTACCTGTTAGACTTAGCTAGTATACATGTATGAATGAAATTTGGGAAATAATATTTTCTTTATTCTTTTCATACATACTTTTGTCATAAAATCAACTGTTAACAAGTTATTCGCAAAAAACCTGTTTTTAGAACTTTCAATTCAAGATGGCGGCTGGAGCCTGGGAGTTTCGAGGTCGAAAACTTGGGGTTTTATTTGTCCTTGATACCTTTACAAGATTATGCAAAAACATAATCCGCCCCACCTTTTGCGAATCAATGTTTGCTATAGGTTCCCCACAGAATGGCCTATGGGTAAAAAACGTATTAAACTACTGCTAAAAGATTCCGAGTCCGTGTAACAGATGGAGCCTACCAGTATACACCCATTCACCATACGGTATAGTACCAGGCCATATTTGACAGCTTTCGAACCCATACTAGAAAACATGTCGACAAAAAAACAAAATATTTTGTGTGATGCAATGTTGTGTAATGTGCGAAAGGGAGGCAATTATAGGTGAAATGTATTGCGCTGTCGCGGCTTTTACTAACTTTTTATATTGCAATAGCCCTGCAACACCATTCGTAAATAGCCGGTAATTTTACCGTAATTTATATAAATTACCGTAAAATACGCGCATTTTACCCGCGTTTTCGGTAAAATTACGTAATTTTGCAACCCTAGGTACCATCCCACGGGGAAATGACCGGCGCCTGGCTTACTCTAACCAAGTAAAAAGTTTAAATACTTTCTACTAGATGTCGCTAGACCGTCGTTTCGAGACGAGCATTAAAAGGCTGAAAGATTGGTTAGGGTCAGCCAGGTGCCGGTAGCTCAGTTGGCATAGCAGTGGGACGGTACCCCACAGTACCGGGTTCAAGGCCCAGTTCATGTAATTTTAAGATAAAATTTTGAACTCCCTACGCTCGCAATATTCGTGGCATTAGTATTCGCAAAGTGACTTCTAGTTCGCCTCGCTCGCAGTTTCTGTAATGTTGGTGTATCGTAGCATGGCGTGTCTGTTTCCTTCTTACGTAAAATGTTTAGCTTACTTGTAGTGTTGATTCAGGATAGCGTGACGTCTAATCCTGCCTTTTTAACGTGAAACACTTATCTAGCTTGCTTCGCTTGCAAGCATAGTGCTGTTGCCTTTGGGGCGACAAATAATACGACGAGCTTCTACACGACTCTTCTTTATTAAGAAGTATAGGAAACCCTTTAAGGGTTTCCTGGAGTAAGTCCAATAGTATAGCACTTATATACACTGTTAATAACACTGGAACTGGTAACTAACCTTTAGATGGGTTATTTATACGAAAATAGAATGTGAAAATAACGTGAAAATACAATAAGGGGGACCGATGCGTCCGACCCTAGAAAATTGAATGCGTCAAAAAAGCCATGAACGGTGACGTTTCGGTGCTGTGTTCCAAATTTAAGTTATAAAATGATTCGAAGTGGATTCGAAAAGGGGAGATGTGAGGGTTAGGGAGGATGTCAATGCAGAGTTTGCACTCTGCTACAGTGCGTTATAGTGGTGTATCTGTAATAAGTTGACTCGATGATGGGAAGCCGTGTAGGTATGGCTTTTGAATCGAATAAGTTTCTACCAGTTTTTGAGTCAAAAAATTATAAATTATTTACCGTAAGTACAGCAGTAAACCAGAACGTAGCCTGCGTGAGTGCTACGGTGAGCGAGCCGACGTAGCGTCCGCCTACGACGTAGTTGTAGAAGTAGTCTAACACGAAGTATGAAACCAGAGAGCCCCATATCGTGTGTGTGTGTGTGTGTGTGTGTGTGTGTGTGTGTGTGTGTGTGTGTGTGTGTGTGTGTGTGTGTGTGTGTGTGTGTGTGTGTGTGTGTGTGTGTGTGTGTGTGTGTGTGTGTGTGTGTTAGTTACTTACCGTCAGTACAGCAGTAAACCAGAACGTAGCCTGCGTGAGTGCTACGGTGAGCGAGCCGACGTAGCGTCCGCCTACGACGTAGTTGTAGAAGTAGTCTAACACGAAGTATGAAACCAGAGAGCCCCATATCGTGATGTGTGTGTGTGTGTGTGTGTGTGTGTGTGTGCGTGTTAGTTACTTACCGTTAGTACAGCAGTGAACCAGAACGTAGCCTGCGTGAGTGCTACGGTGAGCGAGCCGACGTAGCGTCCGCCTACGACGTAGTTGTAGAAGTAGTCCAACACGAAGTATGAAACCAGAGAGCCCCATATCGTGATGTGGTTGAACACCGTCCAGTACGACGTATCTAGCACTATCTAGAAAAGATACAACAAATAGTACATTACTCACAGGCCAAATCATCATCTTCCTGCCCTTACCCCAAATTTGTTAAAATACAAAATCTTGCAGCAAAAGGATTTAGCTATTTTTTATGACCGGCCGCCTGCCTGACGTCAACCATTGTAGGTGGTATCACGCCACCACGCGGTTGACCATAGTCGACTGATATTCAGCCGAGGTCAAGAACTCTACATCGCCTTTTACGAAACATCCTGAGTGGATTAGGGGTGGCAGTATCGACAGCCGCTATCAGACGGCAAAAAAGTATCAAATATTTATAGTCGAGTAGGAAGAAGCTAAAAGTGGAAAGAAACTATTGACCAGCTTTTTTAAATAATGATGCTAATTTCGAGCAAATGAGACCAAATTAAATTACATGTAATTTATAAAGTGTTCCAAAATATTGACAAAAAACTATACAGGTGTAAGGGACGGTGTAACGAAATCTTTGCAGGCGTGCTCAGACCATGAAACTGAACCACTTTCCCCATGGAACATAATGGTGATAAAGGAAAAAAAATTACGTCCCATACAAAGTCAGTCAGCTGATCGTGAATTTTGTTTACGCGATATTTTTTTTCCGCTACCAACATTGACTCCATAGTAAAATTTGTTTAATATCATAGTCTGACCGTCCCTTACACCCTGTATAAATAGATTATTTTTTACAAATAATGAAATGGTTACTCACTTGTGTTGTATTGTCAATAATTAATATAGTAGCTACTACACTTCCTAATAACATGTGATCTGATAATATCTTCCCATCTGGCGCCAGACCATCCTTGTAAGTACCTGAAACAAATGCACAATTTAATTAATGTACGAAACTAAAAATAAACGCTTAGGGACGTGTGAGTTATAGATCATTCACGATGAAGTGCCGTGCTCGCTTCAATAGCAATACGTGTGCTATTGTAATAAATAAAATAAATAATAAATATCCTGGACATTTCACACAGCGCCATCTAGCCCCAAACTAAGCAAAGCTTGTACTATGGGAACTAGATATCTGATATAAATACATATATACTTTTTTTTTTGTAAATACATACATATTATACATAGAAAACACCCAGACTAAACACAAATATTTGAAAATTGCTTCACAAACATATGTGTCGGTGGGGATCGAACCCACGACCCTCGGCGTGGCAGGCAGGGGTACTAACCACTACGCCACCGGGCCAGTCAATAATATGACTCATTTCATGTCTTTTTAGCATGAAATGTCGGGTCGCATTGCAAATTGTGTTAAGAATGGGGTAGTGTAGCGTCCCTTTCTTTATATAGCGGTCTAATGCTTGTTGTGACCTTCTGACTTGCTTGTGATGACGATCGAAGCTCCCAACAAAAGTGACACTTCAAGATATAAAATTATAAGTATAATTAATATTCCTAACTTTTTTAGTACTCACCATAATATGGTGTCGGCTTAGAATAGCATCACCCCATATCTTTCCCGTGTGGGTGTCGTAGGAAGCGATTAAGGGATTTGAGAGTTGATGTGTATTGCAATTTTAGGCGACAGGCTGACAACCCGTCACTATAGTGATACACGGTCTACTTTTTTGTCAGTCGTGGCGTAAATGGCTGTTTTTCACAACCATACGCTCTGCCTACCCCGCAAGGGATATAGGCGTGATATATGTAGTAAGTAAAAGTATTATTGGTGGAGCTTCGTATGGGTCTTTTTCTTCCAATAGATTAGCAGCAGGTGCCGTGTGGTGCCGGCAGAGTAGAATAGCACCACCCCCTCTCTTCCCGTGGGGGTCGTAAGAGGCGACCAAGGGATAACCCGACCCAAACAGCCAAGGCCAACCGTATGGTGGCGGTTAATCCACCACAAAATCATTCCCGAGGAGGGTTGACGTCTGGTAGGCGGCAGGTCGTAAAATTCAGCCAAATCCTTTTGCAACACGATTTTGTGTTCAACGAAACGTATTGCGCCGACCCCAAGTAATTGGGATAAGGGCAGGAAGATGATGAGATTGGCAGTTTCTTGCTTTTTCTAACGTTAAATGTAAAGCTTGCTACGTTCGCAATATGTGTAGTATTGGTGAAGACTATTCTTTTAAACGTAGTCTTATATCCGATAGTACTCTATAATAAATGAATGTTGCGATCACGATCTGAAGTTGCAAGTACTCGTACCGACCGTACGGTATCAAGAACAGCACGAGGCTGGTGAAGCACCCGTGCAGCGTGGACTTGATGAACTCCGTCTTGTTGAACAGCTGGCTCGTATGCCCGGGCGCGTACAGCTTCGGGAACTGGAGCGACTAGCGTCCGATACGTCCTGCTGTGCCTTAGAATAGCATCACCCCATCTTTGCCGTGGGTGTCGTAAGAAGCGACTAAGGTATTTGAGAGTTGATGTGTATAGATAGTGATATATGATAGTTATAGGCGACACCGCGACAGACTAACGACCTGTCGCTATGGGGATAAATGACTCGCTAAAGTTACAAGTACTCGTACTGACCGTACGGTATCAAGAACAGCACGAGGCTGGTGAAGCACCCGTGCAGCGTGGACTTGATGAACTCCGTCTTGTTGAACAGCTGGCTCGTATGCCCGGGCGCGTACAGCTTCGGGAACTGGAGCGACTAGCGTCCGATACGTCCTGCTCGAACACGCCGCCATACTACTCCAACATCCGATACTACTACAGCTTTCGAATACAGTACTTTTTCAATACCGTTTTTCTCGGAGGACGGAGACGGAGACGTGAGTCATAAAAAAAGTTATGCTTTATGCCACTTTTTATTACAAAGCAATAAAAGACGCTAGATGGCGCTAGTAGTTTTTTAAAACGCGGTAATGAAATGTTTTCTGCGATATGATAAAGGTGTTGGGTGCATAGTGTTCGCCACGCGGACACGTTCGCCTCGCGAAAACTTAGAACTTAAAAATGAAAAATGAAAACCGCCTACGGTACGGTAGTTGGTAGTAGTAGGTACCATGTGTGGGGTGTCGTTTGAAAGAGGAGCTCGAGCCGCGTTCGATGGTACAACACTTACGGCGATCGGTGGAAATCGCACCAGAGTCAGTCAGTCAGTCAGTAGGTAAGTGAGGCCAGCTTAAACTGGTCTCTCGTAGTGTTTGTATGAAAACACCAAGTGTGGGTGTCGATCGAGATTGTTCCCAGTTTGGTTACGTCCATTTTAGCTATGTACCTCGAAAAGTGGTCAAGAGCGAGTCGGACCGGACACACTTTTTTTTTTTATTCAACAAGTCCGTTTTTTATAATTTGATCAGTATGAGGACAGCATATATAACATAAATCAATAAAAATATCAGAGTGTTGCGGGACCGTAACGGTGTAATAATTAAAATCAAGTTCTCGGTAGTAGTTGAGATTGTTCCCAGTTTGGTTGGATGAAATTGTTCCTAGTTTGGTTGAATGTTATAAATCAAAAGTATAAGTACTGACCGTATGGTATCAAGAACAGCACGAGGCTGGTGAAGCAGCCGTGCAGCGTGGACTTGATGAACTCCGTCTTGTTGAACAGCTGGCTCGTATGCCCGGGCGCGTACAGCTTCGGGAACTGGAGCGACTAGCGTCCGATACGTCCTGCTCGAACACGCCGCCATACTACTCCAACATCCGATACTACTACAGCTTTCGAATACAGTACTTTTTCAATACCGTTTTTCTCGGAGGACGGAGACGGAGACGTGAGTCATAAAAAAAAGTTATGCTTTATGCCACTTTTTATTACAAAGCAATAAAAGACACTAGATGGCGCTAGTAGTTTTTTAAAACGCGGTAATGAAATGTTTTCTGCGATATGATAAAGGTGTTGGGTGCATAGTGTTCGCCACGCGGACACGTTCGCCTCGCGAAAACTTAGAACTTAAAAATTAAAAATTAGAACTGGAAAACCGCCTACGGTACGGTAGTGGGTAGTAGTAGGTACCATGTGTGGGGTGTCGTTTGAAAGAGGGACTCGAGCCGCGTTCGATGGTACAACACTTACGGCGATCGGTGGAAATCGCACCAGAGTCAGTCAGTCAGTCAGTAGGTAAGTGAGAAGTGTGGGTGTCGATCGAGATTGTTCCCAGTTTGGTTACGTCCATTTTAGCTATGTACCTCGAAAAGTGGTCAAGAGCGAGTCGGACCGGACACACTTTTTTTTTTTTTTGTTATTCAACAAGTCCGTTTTTTTATAATTTGAAAACCGCCTACGATACGGTAGTTGGTAGTAGTAGGTACCATGTGTGGGGTGTCGTTTGAAAGAGGGACTCGAGCCGCGTTCGATGGTACAACACTTACGGCGATCGGTGGAAATCGCACCAGAGTCAGTCAGTCAGTCAGTAGGTAAGTGAGGCCAGCTTAAACTGGTCTCTCGTAGTGTTTGTATGAAAACACCAAGTGTGGGTGTCGATCGAGATTGTTCCCAGTTTGGTAACGTCCATTTTAGGTATGTACCTCAAAAAGTGGTCAAGAGCGAGTCGGACTGGACACACTTTTTTTTTTTTGTTATTCAACAAGTCCGTTTTTTTATAATTTGACCAGTATGAGGACAGCATTTATAACATAAATCAATAAAAATATCAGAGTGTTGCGGGACCGTAACGGTGTAATAATTAAAATCAAGTTCTCGGTAGTAGTTGAGATTGTTCCTAGTTTGGTTGGATGAGATTGTTCCCAGTTTGGTCAGTTGAGATTTTTCCCAGTTTGGTTGGTTGAGATTGTTCCTAGTTTGGTTGGATGAAATTGTTCCTAGTTTGGTTGAATGTTATAAATCAAAAGTACTCGTACCGACCGTACGGTATCAAGAACAGCACGAGACTAGTGAAGCACCCGTGCAGCGTGGACTTGATGAACTCCGTCTTGTTGAACAGCTGGCTCGTATGCCCGGGCGCGTACAGCTTCGGGAACTGGAGCGACTAGCGTCCGATACGTCCTGCTGTGCCTTAGAATAGCATCACCCCATATCTTTCCCACGTCGTAAGAAGCGACTAAGGTATTTGAGAGTTGATGTGTATAGATAGTGTTATATGACAGTCATAGGCGACACCGCGACAGACTAACAACCTGTCGCTATGGGGATAAATGACTCGCTAAAGTTACAAGTATAAGTACTGACCGTACGGTATCAAGAACAGCACGAGACTAGTAAAGCACCCGTGCAGCGTAGACTTGATAAACTCCGTCTTGTTGAACAGCTGGCTCGTATGCCCGGGCGCGTACAGCTTCGGGAACTGGAGCGACTAGCGTCCGATACGTCCTGCTCGAACACGCCGCCATACTACTCCAACATCCGATACTACTACAGCTTTCGAATACAGTACTTTTTCAATACCGTTTTTCTCGGAGGACGGAGACGGAGACGTGAGTCATAAAAAAAAGTTATGCTTTATGCCACTTTTTATTACAAAGCAATAAAAGACACTAGATGGCGCTAGTAGTTTTTTAAAACGCGGTAATGAAATGTTTTCTGCGATATGATAAAGGTGTTGGGTGCATAGTGTTCGCCACGCGGACACGTTCGCCTCGCGAAAACTTAGAACTTAGAACTTAAAAATAAAAATTAGAACTGGAAAACCGCCTACGGTACGGTAGTGGGTAGTAGTAGGTACCATGTGTGGGGTGTCGTTTGAAAGAGGAGCTCGAGCCGCGTTCGATGGTACAACACTTACGGCGATCGGTGGAAATCGCACCAGAGTCAGTCAGTCAGCCAGTCAGTCAGTCAGTCAGTAGGTACGTGAGGCCAGCTTAAACTGGTCTCTCGTAGTGTTTGTATGAAAACACCAAGTGTGGGTGTCGATCGAGATTGTTCCCAGTTTGGTTACGTCCATTTTAGCTATGTACCTCGAAAAGTGGTCAAGAGCGAGTCGGACCGGACACACTTTTTTTTTTTTTGTTATTCAACAAGTCCGTTTTTTTATAATTTGACCAGTATGAGGACAGCATTTATAACATAAATCAAAAAATATCAGAGTGTTGCGGGACCGTAACGGTGTAATAATTAAAATCAAGTTCTCGGTAGTAGTTGAGATTGTTCCTAGTTTGGTTGGATGAGATTGTTCCCAGTTTGGTCAGTTGAGATTGTTCCCAGTTTGGTTGGTTGAGATTGTTCCTAGTTTGGTTGGATGAAATTGTTCCTAGTTTGGTTGAATGTTATAAATCAAAAGTACTCGTACTGACCGTATGGTATCAAGAACAGCACGAGGCTGGTGAAGCACCCGTGCAGCGTGGACTTGATGAACTCCGTCTTGTTGAACAGCTGGCTCGTATGCCCGGGCGCGTACAGCTTCGGGAACTGGAGCGACTAGCGTCCGATACGTCCTGCTCGAACACGCCCAGTGCTTGATAGTAGTCAAAGATCCTATTGTAGTCTATGATAGACTTAGAGTAGGTACATATAAGCAAGCTATAGAAAGTGCGTATCGCCCAGCGCCGTACTGTCAAACGTAAGCAGTTGTTCCTTCGTCAAATGTATAAGTAATGCACTAACTGGCGTTTTTAATAAAGAGGTTGTGTTCTTACTACTGCTATCCGTTCTTACTTTTTAGGCGCACTCTATAGCTTGCTAAGGTAACGCCTCTGATGTCTTTTTACCGTGTAATGTCGAATTCGCTGCGCTTCCATTATTTCTAGTATTTAGTAATGGTGTGGCGCTGTGTGGGTTCTCTCTTCAATTTAATAACATGACGCTAGCATTGTATATTGTATTAGAGACCCCTTTCTTTCAATATTAGTTTATGATATCTGTCATGTTTTGAAGTAACTTATACACTTGGCTTTTTAGTATGTACTGACCGTACGGTATCAAGAACAGCACGAGGCTGGTGAAGCACCCGTGCAGCGTGGACTTGATGAACTCCGTCTTGTTGAACAGCTGGCTCGTATGCCCGGGCGCGTACAGCTTCGGGAACTGGAGCGACTAGCGTCCGATACGTCCTGCTCGAACACGCCGCCATACTACTCCAACATCCGATACTACTACAGCTTTCGAATACAGTACTTTTTCAATACCGTTTTTCTCGGAGGACGGAGACGGAGACGTGAGTCATAAAAAAAGTTATGCTTTATGCCACTTTTTATTACAAAGCAACAAAAGACGCTAGATGGCGCTAGTAGTTTTTTAAAACGCGGTAATGAAATGTTTTCTGCGATATGATAAAGGTGTTGGGTGCATAGTGTTCGCCACGCGGACACGTTCGCCTCGCGAAAACTTAGAACTTAGAACTTAAAAATTAAAAATTAGAACTGGAAAACCGCCTACGGTACGGTAGTGGGTAGTAGTAGGTACCATGTGTGGGAAGTCGTTTGAAAGAGGGACTCGAGCCGCGTTCGATGGTACAACACTTACGGCGATCGGTGGAAATCGCACCAGAGTCAGTCAGTCAGTCAGTCAGTAGGTAAGTGAGGCCAGCTTAAACTGGTCTCTCGTAGTGTTTGTATGAAAACACCAAGTGTGGGTGTCGATCGAGATTGTTCCCAGTTTGGTTACGTCCATTTTAGCTATGTACCTCGAAAAGTGGTCAAGAGCAAGTCGGACCGGACACACTTTTTTTTTTTGTTATTCAACAAGTCAGTTTTTTTATAATTTGACCAGTATGAGGACAGCATAATATAACATAAATCAATAAAAATATCAGAGTGTTGCGGGACCGTAACGGTGTAATAATTAAAATCAAGTTCTCGGTAGTAGTTGAGATTGTTCCTAGTTTGGTTAGATGAGATTGTTCCCAGTTTGGTCAGTTGAGATTGTTCCCAGTTTGGTTGGTTGAGATTGTTCCCAGTTTGGTTGGATGAAATTGTTCCTAGTTTGGTTGAATGTTATAAATCAAAAGTACTCGTACTGACCGTACGGTATCAAGAACAGCACGAGGCTGGTGAAGCACCCGTGCAGCGTGGACTTGATGAACTCCGTCTTGTTGAACAGCTGGCTCGTATGCCCGGGCGCGTACAGCTTCGGGAACTGGAGCGACTAGCGTCCGATACGTCCTGCTCGAACACGCCGCCATACTACTCCAACATCCGATACTACTACAGCTTTCGAATACAGTACTTTTTCAATACCGTTTTTCTCGGAGGACGGAGACGGAGACGTGAGTCATAAAAAAAAGTTATGCTTTATGCCACTTTTTATTACAAAGCAACAAAAGACGCTAGATGGCGCTAGTAGTTTTTTAAAACGCGGTAATGAAATGTTTTCTGCGATATGATAAAGGTGTTGGGTGCATAGTGTTCGCCACGCGGACACGTTCGCCTCGCGAAAACTTAGAACTTAGAACTTAAAAATTAAAAATTAGAACTGGAAAACCGCCTACGGTACGGTAGTGGGTAGTAGTAGGTACCATGTGTGGGGTGTCGTTTGAAAGAGGGACTCGAGCCGCGTTCGATGGTACAACACTTACGGCGATCGGTGGAAATCGCACCAGAGTCAGTCAGTCAGTCAGTCAGTAGGTAAGTGAGGCCAGCTTAAACTGGTCTCTCGTAGTGTTTGTATGAAAACACCAAGTGTGGGTGTCGATCGAGATTGTTCCCAGTTTGGTTACGTCCATTTTAGCTATGTACCTCGAAAAGTGGTCAAGAGCGAGTCGGACCGGACACACTTTTTTTTTTTGTTATTCAACAAGTCCGTTTTTTTATAATTTGACCAGTATGAGGACAGCATTTATAACATAAATCAATAAAAATATCAGAGTGTTGCGGGACCGTAACGGTGTAATAATTAAAATCAAGTTCTCGGTAGTAGTTGAGATTGTTCCTAGTTTGGTTGGATGAGATTGTTCCCAGTTTGGTCAGTTGAGATTGTTCCCAGTTTGGTTGGTTGAGATTGTTCCTAGTTTGGTTGGATGAAATTGTTCCTAGTTTGGTTGAATGTTATAAATCAAAAGTACTCGTACCGACCGTACGGTATCAAGAACAGCACGAGACTGGTGAAGCACCCGTGCAGCGTGGACTTGATGAACTCCGTCTTGTTGAACAGCTGGCTCGTATGCCCGGGCGCGTACAGCTTCGGGAACTGCAGCGACTAGCGTCCGATACGTCCTGCTCTGTCGCCTTAGAATAGCATCACTCCATCTTTCCCGTGGGTGTCGTAAGAAGCGGCTAAGGTATTTGAGAGTTGATGTGTGTAGATAGTGTTATATGACAGTTATAGGCGACACCGCGACACATTAACAACCTGTCGCTATGGGGATAAATGACTCGCTAAAGTTACAGGTAAGCGTACTGACCGTACGGTATCAAGAACAGCACGAGGCTGGTGAAGCACCCGTGCAGCGTGGACTTGATGAACTCCGTCTTGTTGAACAGCTGGCTCGTATGCCCGGGCGCGTACAGCTTCGGGAACTGGAGCGACTAGCGTCCGACACGTCCTGCTGTGTCTTAGAATAGCATCACCCCATATCTTTCCCTCGTCGTAAGAAGCGACTAAGGTATTTGAGAGTTGATGTGTATAGATAGTGTCAAATGGCAGTTTTAGGCGACAGACTAACAACCCGTCACTATGGTGACAAATTACTCTGAAACTTTTGTCAGACGTGGTGTAAATTGTCTTTATTAAAACAGTTCACGCTCTGTCGACCCAGCAAGGGATACAGGCTTGATATATGTATGTATAAAATATAATCTGAAGTCACAAGTATAAGTACTGACCGCATGGAATCAAGAACAGCACGAGACTAGTGAAGCACCCGTGCAGCGTGGACTTGATGAACTCCGTCTTGTTGAACAGCTGGCTCGTATGCCCGGGCGCGTACAGCTTCGGGAACTGGAGCGACTAGCGTCCGATACGTCCTGCTGTGCCTTAGAATAGCATCACTCCATCTTTCCCGTGGTGACGTAAGAAGCGATTAACGTATTTGAGAGTTGATGTGTATAGATAGTGTTATATGACAGTTATAGGCGACACCGCGACAGACCAACAACCTTTCGCTATGGGGATAAATGACTCGCTAAAGTTACAAGTACTCGTACTGACCGTACGGTATCAAGAACAGCACGAGGCTGGTGAAGCACCCGTGCAGCGTGGACTTGATGAACTCCGTCTTGTTGAACAGCTGGCTCGTATGCCCGGGCGCGTACAGCTTCGGGAACTGGAGCGACTAGCGTCCGATACGTCCTGCTCGAACACGCCGCCATACTACTCCAACATCCGATACTACTACAGCTTTCGAATACAGTACTTTTTCAATACCGTTTTTCTCGGAGGACGGAGACGGAGACGTGAGTCATAAAAAAAAGTTATGCTTTATGCCACTTTTTATTACAAAGCAATAAAAGACGCTAGATGGCGCTAGTAGTTTTTTAAAACGCGGTAATGAAATGTTTTCTGCGATATGATAAAGGTGTTGGGTGCATAGTGTTCGCCACGCGGACACGTTCGCCTCGCGAAAACTTAGAAAACTTAAAACTTAAAAATTAAAAATTAGAAATGGAAAACCGCCTACGGTACGGTAGTGGGTAGTAGTAGGTAACATGTGTGGGGTGTCGTTTGAAAGAGGAGCTCGAGCCACGTTCGATGGTACAACACTTACGGCGATCGGTGGAAATCGCACCAGAGTCAGTCAGTCAGTCAGTAGGTAAGTGAGGCCAGCTTAAACTGGTCTCTCGTAGTGTTTGTATGAAAACGCCAAGTGTGGGTGTCGATCGAGATTGTTCCCAGTTTGGTTACGTCCATTTTAGCTATGTACCTCGAAAAGTGGTCAAGAGCGAGTCGGACCGGACACACTTTTTCTTTTTTTTTTTTGTTATTCAACAAGTCCGTTTTTTTATAATTTGTCCAGTATGAGGACAGCATTTATAACATAAATCAATAAAAATATCAGAGTGTTGCGGGACCGTATCGGTGTAATAATTAAAATCAAGTTCTCGGTAGTAGTTGAGATTGTTCCTAGTTTGGTTGGATGAGATTGTTCCCAGATTGGTCAGTTGAGATTGTTCCCAGTTTGGTTGGTTGAGATTGTTCCTAGTTTGGTTGGATGAAATTGTTCCTAGTTTGGGTGAATGTTATAAATCAAAAGTACTCGTACCGACCGTATGGTATCAAGAACAGCACGAGGCTGGTGAAGCACCCGTGCAGCGTGGACTTGATGAACTCCGTCTTGTTGAACAGCTGGCTCGTATGCCCGGGCGCGTACAGCTTCGGGAACTGGAGCGACTAGCGTCCGATACGTCCTGCTCGAACACGCCGCCATACTACTCCAACATCCGATACTACTACAGCTTTCGAATACAGTACTTTTTCAATACCGTTTTTCTCGGAGGACGGAGACGGAGACGTGAGTCATAAAAAAAAGTTATGCTTTATGCCACTTTTTATTACAAAGCAATAAAAGACGCTAGATGGCGCTAGTAGTTTTTTAAAACGCGGTAATGAAATGTTTTCTGCGATATGATAAAGGTGTTGGGTGCATAGTGTTCGCCACGCGGACACGTTCGCCTCGCGAAAACTTAGAAAACTTAAAACTTAAAAATTAAAAATTAGAAATGGATGTCCTCCTACGGTACGGTAGTGGGTAGTAGTAGGTAACATGTGTGTGGGGTGTCGTTTGAAAGAGGAGCTCGAGCCACGTTCGATGGTACAACACTTACGGCGATCGGTGGAAATCGCACCAGAGTCAGTCAGTCAGTCAGTAGGTAAGTGAGGCCAGCTTAAACTGGTCTCTCGTAGTGTTTGTATGAAAACACCAAGTGTGGGTGTCGATCGAGATTGTTCCCAGTTTGGTTACGTCCATTTTAGCTATGTACCTCGAAAAGTGGTCAAGAGCGAGTCGGACCGGACACACTTTTTCTTTTTTTTTTTTGTTATTCAACAAGTCCGTTTTTTTATAATTTGTCCAGTATGAGGACAGCATTTATAACATAAATCAATAAAAATATCAGAGTGTTGCGGGACCGTATCGGTGTAATAATTAAAATCAAGTTCTCGGTAGTAGTTGAGATTGTTCCTAGTTTGGTTGGATGAGATTGTTCCCAGTTTGGTCAGTTGAGATTGTTCCCAGTTTGGTTGGTTGAGATTGTTCCTAGTTTGGTTGGATGAAATTGTTCCTAGTTTGGTTGAATGTTATAAATCAAAAGTACTCGTACTGACCGTACGGTATCAAGAACAGCACGAGGCTGGTGAAGCACCCGTGCAGCGTGGACTTGATGAACTCCGTCTTGTTGAACAGCTGGCTCGTATGCCCGGGCGCGTACAGCTTCGGGAACTGGAGCGACTAGCCTAGCGTCCGATACGTCCTGTTCGAACACGCCCAAAGGAGGACATGGGCCTCCCAATTGGAAGGCATTGCTATACTTACCAAGTTTATTTCCCACCACTACCTAACTCACACTGCGTTACTACTAATTATAAACTGTTATAGTATTAGCACAAAATAGAGAGTTTACAGAAGGCACACTCGACCCTATTCAGGATTTTTGCGATTGTCATTTGTTACATAGCCAAGGTTGCTACTGTCAAAAACCTCAAAGCATAAAAACATGTAAACAGTAAAATCTGATCAAGAACGTAGGTATATGATTCTAAACCAATTTTAATCCAAGAGATATGATTTCGTGACAACCAACATCTTAGTTACCTTGACTTTCCTAAGATTCCGGCATTTTCAGTTAAAGTCAGTAAGCTTCAAAATCGTCGCTAGTACTGAATGAGCCATCTGTGTAGGCGTCCCACGCGTCGTTTCCCTAATTTGTGTACTTACCAAGTTTGTTGTATGGGGCGTCTTTCTTTCGATAGAAGTCTATGTCTATGATACATGTCGTGACCTGTCATGTTCTGAAGTAACTTATATACTGACCGTATGGTATCAAGAAAAGCACGAGGCTGGTGAAGCAGCCGTGCAGCGTGGACTTGATGAACTCCGTCTTGTTGAACAGCTGGCTCGTATGCCCGGGCGCGTACAGCTTCGGGAACTGGAGCGACTAGCGTCCGATACGTCCTGCTCGAACACGCCGCCATACTACTCCAACATCCGATACTACTACAGCTTTCGAATACAGTACTTTTTCAATACCGTTTTTCTCGGAGGACGGAGACGGAGACGTGAGTCATAAAAAAAAGTTATGCTTTATGCCACTTTTTATTACAAAGCAATAAAAGACGCTAGATGGCGCTAGTAGTTTTTTAAAACGCGGTAATGAAATGTTTTCTGCGATATGATAAAGGTGTTGGGTGCATAGTGTTCGCCACGCGGACACGTTCGCCTCGCGAAAACTTAGAACTTAGAACTTGAAAATTAGAACTGGAAACCGCCTACGGTACGGTAGTGGTAGTAGTAGGTACCATGTGTGGGGTGTCGTTTGAAAGAGGACTCGAGCCGCGTTCGATGGTACAACACTTACGGCGATCGGTGGAAATCGCACCAGAGTCAGTCAGTCAGTCAGTCAGTAGGTAAGTGAGGCCAGCTTAAACTGGTCTCTCGTAGTGTTTGTATGAAAACACCAAGTGTGGGTGTCGATCGAGATTGTTCCCAGTTGGTTACGTCCATTTTAGCTATGTACCTCGAAAAGTGGTCAAGAGAGAGTCGGACCGGACACACTTTTTTTTTTTGTTATTCAACAAGTCCGTTTTTTTATAATTTGACCAGTATGAGGACAGCATATATAACATAAATCAATAAAAATATCAGAGTGTTGCGGGACCGTAACGGTGTAATAATTAAAATCAAGTTCTCGGTAGTAGTTGAGATTGTTCCTAGTTTGGTTGGATGAGATTGTTCCCAGTTTGGTCAGTTGAGATTGTTCCCAGTTTGGTTGGTTGAGATTGTTCCTAGTTTGGTTGGATGAAATTGTTCCTAGTTTGGTTGAATGTTATAAATCAAAAGTACTCGTACTGACCGTATGGTATCAAGAACAGCACGAGGCTGGTGAAGCACCCGTGCAGCGTGGACTTGATGAACTCCGTCTTGTTGAACAGCTGGCTCGTATGCCCGGGCGCGTACAGCTTCGGGAACTGGAGCGACTAGCGTCCGATACATCCTGCTGTGCCTTAGAATAGCATCACCCCATCTTTCCCGGGGTGTCGTAAGAAGCGACTAAGGTATTTGAGAGTTGATGTGTGTAGATAGTGTTATATGACAGTCATAGGCGACACCGCGACAGACTAACAACTAAGGTATTTGAGAGTTGATGTGTATAGATAGTGTTATATGACAGTTATAGGCGACACAGACTAACAACCTGTCGCTATGGGGATAAATGACTCGCTAAAGTTACAAGTACTCGTACTGACCGTATGGTATCAAGAACAGCACGAGGCTAGTGAAGCACCCGTGCAGCGTGGACTTGATGAACTCCGTCTTGTTGAACAGCTGGCTCGTATGCCCGGGCGCGTACAGCTTCGGGAACTGGAGCGACTAGCCTAGCGTCCGATACGTCCTGTTCGAACACGCCCAAAGGGAGGACATGGGCCTCCCCCAATTGGAAGGCATTGCTATACTTACCAAGTTTATTTCCCACCACTACCTAACTCACACTGCGTTACTACTAATTATAAACTGTTATAGTATTAGCACAAAATAGAGAGTTTACAGAAGGCACACTCGACCCTATTCAGGATTTTTGCGATTGTCATTTGTTACATAGCCAAGGTTGCTACTGTCAAAAACCTCAAAGCATAAAAACATGTAAACAGCAAAATCTGATCAAGAACGTAGGTAATATGATTCTAAACCAATTTTAATCCAAGAGATATGACGTTTGTGACAACCAACATCTTAGTTACCTTGACTTTCCCTAAGATTCCGGCATTTTTCAGTTAAAGTCAGTAAGCTTCAAAATCGTCGCTAGTACTGAATGAGCCATCTGTGTAGGCGTCCCACGCGTCGTTTCCCTAATTTGTGTACTTACCAAGTTTGTTGTATGGGGCGTCTTTCTTTCGATAGAAGTCTATGTCTATGATACATGTCGTGACCTGTCATGTTCTGAAGTAACTTATATACTGACCGTACGGTATCAAGAAAAGCACGAGACTAGTGAAGCACCCGTGCAGCGTGGACTTGATGAACTCCGTCTTGTTGAACAGCTGGCTCGTATGCCCGGGCGCGTACAGCTTCGGGAACTGGAGCGACTAGCGTCCGATACGTCCTGCTCGAACACGCCGCCATACTACTCCAACATCCGATACTACTACAGCTTTCGAATACAGTACTTTTTCAATACCGTTTTTCTCGGAGGACGGAGACGGAGACGTGAGTCATAAAAAAAAGTTATGCTTTATGCCACTTTTTATTACAAAGCAATAAAAGACACTAGATGGCGCTAGTAGTTTTTTAAAACGCGGTAATGAAATGTTTTCTGCGATATGATAAAGGTGTTGGGTGCATAGTGTTCGCCACGCGGACACGTTCGCCTCGCGAAAACTTAGAACTTAGAACTTGAAAATTAGAACTGGAAAACCGCCTACGGTACGGTAGTGGGTAGTAGTAGGTACCATGTGTGGGGTGTCGTTTGAAAGAGGGACTCGAGCCGCGTTCGATGGTACAACACTTACGGCGATCGGTGGAAATCGCACCAGAATCAGTCAGTCAGTCAGTCAGTAGGTAAGTGAGGCCAGCTTAAACTGGTCTCTCGTAGTGTTTGTATGAAAACACCAAGTGTGGGTGTCGATCGAGATTGTTCCCAGTTTGGTTACGTCCATTTTAGCTATGTACCTCGAAAAGTGGTCAAGAGCGAGTCGGACCGGACACACTTTTTTTTTTTTTGTTATTCAACAAGTCCGTTTTTTTATAATTTGACCAGTATGAGGACAGCATTTATAACATAAATCAATAAAAATATCAGAGTGTTGCGGGACCGTAACGGTGTAATAATTAAAATCAAGTTCTCGGTAGTAGTTGAGATTGTTCCTAGTTTGGTTGGATGAGATTGTTCCCAGTTTGGTCAGTTGAGATTGTTCCCAGTTTGGTTGGTTGAGATTGTTCCTAGTTTGGTTGGATGAAATTGTTCCTAGTTTGGTTGAATGTTATAAATCAAAAGTACTCGTACTGACCGTATGGTATCAAGAACAGCACGAGGCTAGTGAAGCACCCGTGCAGCGTGGACTTGATGAACTCCGTCTTGTTGAACAGCTGGCTCGTATGCCCGGGCGCGTACAGCTTCGGGAACTGGAGCGACTAGCGTCCGATACATCCTGCTGTGCCTTAGAATAGCATCACCCCATCTTTCCCGGGGGTGTCGTAAGAAGCGACTAAGGTATTTGAGAGTTGATGTGTGTAGATAGTGTTATATGACAGTCATAGGCGACACCGCGACAGACTAACAACTAAGGTATTTGAGAGTTGATGTGTATAGATAGTGTTATATGACAGTTATAGGCGACACAGACTAACAACCTGTCGCTATGGGGATAAATGACTCGCTAAAGTTACAAGTACTCGTACTGACCGTATGGTATCAAGAACAGCACGAGGCTAGTGAAGCACCCGTGCAGCGTGGACTTGATGAACTCCGTCTTGTTGAACAGCTGGCTCGTATGCCCGGGCGCGTACAGCTTCGGGAACTGGAGCGACTAGCGTCCGATACGTCCTGCTCGAACACGCCGCCATACTACTCCAACATCCGATACTACTACAGCTTTCGAATACAGTACTTTTTCAATACCGTTTTTCTCGGAGGACGGAGACGGAGACGTGAGTCAAAAAAAAAAGTTATGCTTTATGCCACTTTTTATTACAAAGCAATAAAAGACGCTAGATGGCGCTAGTAGTTTTTTAAAACGCGGTAATGAAATGTTTTCTGCGATATGATAAAGTTGTTGGGTGCATAGTGTTCGCCACGCGGACACGTTCGCCTCGCGAAAACTTAGAACTTAGAACTTAAAAATTAAAAATTAGAACTGGAAAACCGCCTACGGTACGGTAGTTGGTAGTAGTAGGTACCATGTGTGGGGTGTCGTTTGAAAGAGGAGCTCGAGCCGCGTTCGATGGTACAACACTTACGGCGATCGGTGGAAATCGCACCAGAGTTAGTCAGTCAGTCAGTAGGTAAGTGAGGCCAGCTTAAACTGGTCTCTCGTAGTGTTTGTATGAAAACACCAAGTGTGGGTGTCGATCGAGATTGTTCCCAGTTTGGTTACGTCCATTTTAGCTATGTACCTCGAAAAGTGGTCAAGAGCGAGTCGGACAGGACACACTTTTTTTTTTTTTTGTTATTCAACAAGTCCGTTTTTTTATAATTTGACCAGTATGAGGACAGCATATATAACATAAATCAATAAAAATATCAGAGTGTTGCGGGACCGTAACGGTGTAATAATTAAAATGAAGTTCTCGGTAGTAGTTGAGATTGTTCCCAGTTTGGTTGGATGAAATTGTTCCCAGTTTGGTCAGTTGAGATTGTTCCCAGTTTGGTTGGTTGAGATTGTTCCTAGTTTGGTTGGATGAAATTGTTCCTAGTTTGGTTGAATGTTATAAATCAAAAGTACTCGTACTGACCGTACGGTATCAAGAACAGCACGAGGCTGGTGAAGCACCCGTGCAGCGTGGACTTGATGAACTCCGTCTTGTTGAACAGCTGGCTCGTATGCCCGGGCGCGTACAGCTTCGGGAACTGGAGCGACTAGCGTCCGATACGTCCTGCTCGAACACGCCGCCATACTACTCCAACATCCGATACTACTACAGCTTTCGAATACAGTACTTTTTCAATACCGTTTTTCTCGGAGGACGGAGACGGAGACGTGAGTCAAAAAAAAAAGTTATGCTTTATGCCACTTTTTATTACAAAGCAATAAAAGACGCTAGATGGCGCTAGTAGTTTTTTAAAACGCGGTAATGAAATGTTTTCTGCGATATGATAAAGGTGTCGGGTGCATAGTGTTCGCCACGCGGACACGTTCGCCTCGCGAAACTTAGAACTTAGAACTTAAAATTAAAAATTAGAACTGGAAAACCGCCTACGGTACGGTAGTGGGTAGTAGTAGGTACCATGTGTGGGGTGTCGTTTGAAAGAGGGACTCGAGCCGCGTTCGATGGTACAACACTTACGGCGATCGGTGGAAATCGCACCAGAGTCAGTCAGTCAGTCAGTCAGTAGGTAAGTGAGGCCAGCTTAAACTGGTCTCTCGTAGTGTTTGTATGAAAACACCAAGTGTGGGTGTCGATCGAGATTGTTCCCAGTTTGGTTACGTCCATTTTAGCTATGTACCTCGAAAAGTGGTCAAGAGCGAGTCGGACCGGACACACTTTTTTTTTTCTTTTTTTTGTTATTCAACAAGTCCGTTTTTTTATAATTTGACCAGTATGAGGACAGCATTTATAACATAAATCAATAAAAATATCAGAGTGTTGCGGGACCGTAACGGTGTAATAATTAAAATCAAGTTCTCGGTAGTAGTTGAGATTGTTCCTAGTTTGGTTGGATGAGATTGTTCCCAGTTTGGTCAGTTGAGATTGTTCCCAGTTTGGTTGGTTGAGATTGTTCCTAGTTTGGTTGGATGAAATTGTTCCTAGTTTGGTTGAATGTTATAAATCAAAAGTACTCGTACTGACCGTACGGTATCAAGAACAGCACGAGGCTAGTGAAGCACCCGTGCAGCGTGGACTTGATGAACTCCGTCTTGTTGAACAGCTGGCTCGTATGCCCGGGCGCGTACAGCTTCGGGAACTGGAGCGACTAGCGTCCGATACGTCCTGCTCGAACACGCCCAAAGGGACATGGGTCTCCCCCAATTGGGGGACATTGCCATACGTACCACAAAATAGAGAGTTTAGAGAAGGTTCACTCAACCCTATTCAGGATTTTTGCGATTGTCATTTGTTACATAGCCAGGGTTGCTACTGTCAAAAATCTCAAACTATAAGAATATTAGAAAAGTAAAATCTGATACAAAAACATTATATGAATCTGAGCGAAATTGAATCCAAGGAATATGATGTTCGTGGCAACCAACGTCTTAGTTATCTTGAATTGCCCTGAGATTCCGGTCATCTCCAATTAAATTCAGTAAGCGTCAAAATCGTCGCTAGTTCCGAGTGAGCCATCTATAAAAGCGCCCCGCGTGCTGTTTCCCTAATTTGTGTAGTCTATGATACATGTCGTGATCTGTCATGTTCTGAAGTAACTTATATACTTGGCTTTTTAGTATGTACTCACCATATGGTATCAAGAACAGCACGAGGCTGGTGAAGCACCCGTGCAGCGTGGACTTGATGAACTCCGTCTTGTTGAACAGCTGGCTCGTATGCCCGGGCGCGTACAGCTTCGGGAACTGGAGCGACGTCGCGTCAGATACGTCCTGCTCGAACACGCCCAAAGCCAGAACGGGAAGCGACGTGTAGAATAAGTTGTATACAGATATGAACATCTCGTCGAATACAGTCTGGAAGGAAAGAAAAGTAAAGGGTTATTACACCAATTTTGTGGGCTAATTGTACAATGTGTTACATTACAACAAATAAATCCGAAAGGGTGTTTTTTTTTTTTTACTGCTGGACTCTATGTTTTCCGGTCCCGGGACCGTCAAAACTACCCCTGACTATTTGGTGGGGAGCGAGGGCTCACCCGGATGTGTTTGGGTGGTTGTTCAAACAACCAGCCCAATCACGTCCTTGGGGCGAGACTGGGCTTACGAGTTGTTCTGGGAAGAACGAATCGGACTATGTCTACCGGGTATATGCCGGTAGTTGCCAAAGAAGGGCACAAATGAGGGACCTCCACGTCCCCGCCGGCGGGGACGGCGGTTGCTTGAAGAGCTTGTGGAGTGTGATCTACTCGCGTAGGCTGCAGGGAAGTAATTGGATGCTTTTACTATAAGGGGATTCTTATGATGGGCAGCGTTGTCGAAAAATCGACGGGACGCTTCTTTCATAAAGTCTTTTATGGTGGGGAGACCTTAGTCGATATGGAGGTTGGCGTTGCGCATGTACAGGGGAGCTCCAGTAGCCCTGCGCATGAACCGGTTTTGGATGACCTGCAGCATATTCAGATGCGAATGGAAGGTGTGAGCAAATGCTACGCTCGCGTAGGTCATGATTGGCCTGACGCAGGTGGTGTAGATTCTCACCTTATTTCTAAGGGAGAGTTTGCTCTTGATTCAGCATCGAATGTAATCTGCCCAAAACGAACGCCGCGCGGTTGCGTACTTTCATAATGTGGCTACGGAAACTTAGTCTGGAGTCGAGTGTGACTCCCAGGTATTTGGTCTCATTTACCCACGGGATGGTTGGCCGAAAAGCTTTACAGCTGGGAGTGACTGGTTTGGTCCCTATGAAAGTGCACTGCTGCACTTTTTCGGGGTTGACCTCGATTCTCCATTTACGGAACCAGCTCCGAGGAGTCTAGCGCGCTTTGGAGGATCTTGACTAGTTTGCCGTCGTTTTTGTGGGACGCATAGATGGCGGTATCGTCCGCGAACATGGCAAGGTGGGCGAGCGAAGAGGTTGGTCGGGGGATGTCGCTAGTGTATAGCGTGAAAAGTAGCGGGGATAGGACGGAGCCCTGGGGGACTCCTGCCCGTATGGAGTGAGGGGACGACAGAGTGCCTTCTACTCTGTAGCGAAAACTGCGATCCGACAGAAAGTTACGTACTATAAGCACGAGACGATCTGGCACACCGAGCCGATACAACTTGTATATCAGTCCGTTGTGCCAGACCTTGTCGAAGGCTTTCGCTACATCGAGGAAGATTGCTCCGGTGGGGGTCGGTTTAATCGAGTCATTTAGCTTTGAAGATATGTGTTCGACAATGCGGCCCGGTTTGTGAATGCCGATGACCGTTGCCTCTTTCCAGCTAGCTGGGACGGTGCAATTTGCCATGGCGGCATTCAGTATCATGGTGATAAGGTTGATCAGGTGGTCGGGGAGAATTTTAAGGACCCGGTTGGTGATGCCATCCGGGCCTGGGGCCTTTCTCGGTTTGAGTGCCTTAAGGGCGTTTCGCACCTCCATATCAGAGATAGCTCTGAGCGGGGGGCTAGTCGGGGGAAGGGAAGTGAGACGCGCGACTTCGGAGTCGACGGTCGAAATAAAAGTCTGGTCGCATGGGAGCGTGCTGGGGGCCGAAAGGGTGTGGAAAGGTCCGTTGCAAGGAGGCTATTAACAAAAAAATTGAGCCATGGTATCGTTTTTTTATTAATTTACACTTATTTTTTTATCATGGCATCAACATCAACCACATCACTAATTTTGACAGCTCAAAGTTTAAGTTAACTTACCGACGCGACGCAGCGCAGTTCAGTTTACATTGCTGGCTATTACTTATGTAGTTATGTGTCGTCATCAATACAAGAACCTCAAGTCAACTAGCAATGTATGCCGAAGCGGACTTTGTTTGCCAGGTAGTGTAGCACTGACCACACACTATTTCATGACTGATGATAATGAAAAATATTCTTTTTTTTTGTTAGTTATGTAACAGGTTGTATAATTGGGTAATTTTCAGACATTACGCCAAATTCCAGCAAATACGACTTTACTCTCATATAATATAAAATATTGAACTAGCCTGCACAAGGCCTGCACGCACTTGACTTATG
The DNA here is from genome assembly GCA_024500475.1 of Phthorimaea operculella. Taxonomy (NCBI): domain Eukaryota; kingdom Metazoa; phylum Arthropoda; class Insecta; order Lepidoptera; family Gelechiidae; genus Phthorimaea; species Phthorimaea operculella. The sequence goes on from JANFCV010000002.1 coordinate 13,839,003, forward strand.
ACGACCATCAAAGATCACGGACAAAAAGATACCTAAACCAGCACATGAAGTTGTTCCCACCCCACATTAAGTGTTAGCTTATAGCCGTTATCGTTACTTGTATTTATTTACTCACTTTAGCAATTGTTACATAACTCTGTACAACGGTGTGGGCTGTCGCTCTCCTTAATTCACTACTTTTGAAACAAAGCAATACCGACCTCTTTGGTTCTAGTAATGTGGAATTCAAAAATATTGCTACTGAATATCGTAATAAGATTTAGTTTATTTATATAATTTGTCTTATTATTTTATAAGTATTTAATGTTGTAGTGCTTTGGCGTACGCTGTTAACTATGATTTCATTAATTATTTAAATAAATTGAAATTGAAAAAGTAAATTGAAATAAACAAATAAGTAAAATATTTAGATATGAATTGTACACAAACCTGCGCACTGAACCCACAGAAGAACGCGAACCAGAAGTGGCACACAGTGAACGCGAAGTTCTTGTAGAAGAAGTACCGCAAGAACTTGCACATCCGGTAGTACGACCATCTCCCGTGGACCAGTAGCAGTCGTTGTAGGAGACAGAACTACTTTGGCTTTACCACAACAAAGTAAGATAAGTATTGAACGCAAATAAAATCTTACAAAACAAAGCGCTAAACACGTGTTCAACGCTCGTCTGACTTTTTGTGGCAAGGCCCCTTATGTTTTAGTATCAGATTATACATAAGCAAGCTATAGAGTGCCTGTATCGCTCTGGGCCGTTGTATCCAGCGTAAATGTTCAATAGATACGTTTAATTTAGGAGAAATATAAATGTATAATAGTGGTGTCAATTTAGTTTTGTTGTATAATAGTGGTGTCACTGCAGTTTTGTTGTATAATAGTGTTGTCACTGTAATTTTGTTGCATATTAGTGATGTCACTGTCATTTTGCTCTATAATAGTGTTGTCACTGTCATTTTGCTGTATAATAGCGTTGTCTCTGTAGTTTCGTTGTATAATAGTGGTGTGACTATAGTATTGTTGTATAATAATGTTGTCACAGTCATTTTGCTGTATTAAAGTGCTGTCACTATCGTTTTGCTACTAATGGACAGTCGCACATACCTAGTAAGGCACACTCTATAGCTTACTTATGTATACTCTAAGGTTGTAGTATAATGAATGTAGATTGCACCAACCTGCGCACTGAACCCACAGAAGAACGCGAACCAGAAGTGGCACACAGTGAACGCGAAGTTCTTGTAGAAGAAGTACCGCAAGAACTTGCACATCCGGTAGTACGACCATCTCCCGTGGACCAATAGCAGTCGTTGTAGGAGTAACTACTTATGTTTTAGTATTAGAGTATACATTAAGCAGGCTAAAGAGTGCCTGTATGATGGTGTCCTGTAGTTTTGCTGTATAATAGTGTTACGACTGTTGTTTTGCTGTATTATAGTGTTGTCACTGTAATTTTCTTGTGTAATAGTGGTGTGACTAAAGTTTATGTTCTAAAATAATGTTGTCAACAGTTGTTTTGCTGTATAATAGTGTTGTTACTGTCCTTTTGCTGTATAATAGTGGTGTCACTGAAGTTTTGTTGTATAATAGTAGTGGTGTGACTATAGTTATGTTGTAAAATAGTGTTGTCACTGTAGCTTTGTTGTATAATAGTGGTGTGACTATAGTATTGTTGTATAATAATGTTGTCACAGTAATTTTGCTGTATTATAGTGCTGTCAATATCGTTTTGCTACTAACGGACAGTCGCACATACCTATAGTAAGGCACACAGCACACTCTATAGGTTACTTAGTATACTCTAATGTAGTAGTATAATGTAGATTGCACCCACCTGCGCACTGAACCCGCAGAAGAACGCGAACCAGAAGTGGCACACAGTGAACGCGAAGTTCTTGTAGAAGAAGTATCTCAGGAACTTGCACATCCGGTAATACGACCACCTCCCGTGGACTAGAAGTAGTCGTTGCAGGAAGCGAAACTGCGCGATCGAGTAGTCGGACGCGAGGACGGCTTGCATGCCCTCCTGGCCGGATATACCGACGCCTATGTGGGCGGCTGGGGACAGAAAATAAAAAGGTAAATTAAAAACTTTTTGCACTAGTTCTACTAATACATTAATTTAAGTATTTAAATTATAATGCGACCGGTTTCGTTACACCATCTTCTACCTGAAGATGAAGATAACGAAATATGTAAAATACTAGAAAATTAGTAATTATAGACAGCAACCAGGATCGAGGGCTTCACGAGCTCTCCGAAATGCAATCAAGAAAATCAAATAAAGACATCAATTCAAAAATTATTTAGAAAGAAATACCTACAATCTTGTTCAATATTTTTATTCGAAGAGTCACGTCAAAACCACACGTCACGCAATAGCACTATCCCGCCATTTATAACAATTTTTCCTCTACCTTAAGGTTGTCTGGTAGAAATAGCTACTTAGCTATAAGACCGCCTACATTGTACTCTTTGTTTTATTTCTGTTTATCCATTTCATGTTTTATGTGCAATAAAGTATATTTATGTTATGTTGTTATGTTATGTTATGTTATGTTATGTTATGTTATGTTATGTTATGTTATGTTATGTTATGTTATGTTATGTTATGTTATGTTATGTTATGTTATGTTATGTTATGTTATGTTATGTTATGTTATGTTATGTTATGTTATGTTATGTTATGTTATGTTATGTTATGTTATGTTATGTTATGTTATGTTATGTTATGTTATGTTATGTTATGTTATGTTATGTTATGTTACGTCGTCGAATCAGCGCATCCAGCCAGACCCAGACTTAGTATTAATGTTTGCCCACCTTTGATCATGGAGACATCATTGGCCCCGTCCCCGATGGCCAGCGTGACGGCTTTCCTGCTCTTCTTGATCAGCTCCACCACCATCGCCTTCTGCAGCGGCGTCACGCGGCAGCAGATCACCGACCGGCACACGAGCACCACTTCTAGGAACCTGACAAGAAAATGAAGTTTGGAGTATGATCTTCGGTCCTATGGGAAACATTGTTCAGTTTCATGGTCTGAACACGTCTGTAAAGTTTTCACCGTCCCTTACACCCCGTATAAGCAAGCTATAGAGTGCGCCTAAAAAGATAGAACGGGTGGCAGTTGTAAGAACACAACCTCTTTTCCCATAAGTAGCAAAACGTCATATACAACACTATTGAACTTCTATAACTTCTCATACATTTGACGTCGGTGCGCTTATGGAAAAGCTACCACTACTCAGAGCCTCCATACATTTGAAATAAGGTAGCTTTTTCTGAAGCAAAACGCGAAATATGTCAATGAAAAACCTACCTGAATTCAGAAAATTGACGCCATTTTGAAATCGCCATGTCACATTGCTAGGACAAAGAAAATTCTAATTTCAAAATATCTTTTAATTTCAAGTACGAGTACCTATATCTTGTTCAAAGTCGTAAAGTGTCAAATAAGTACATAAAACATAATCGTGTATCTATACAATGACAAATAGGAAGAAGAAGTTTGATTCAAAGATAAAAGATAGTATAAAATCCCTTGGATAGCTCCGGTAGATTCATAGTTTTTCCGGCATACAAGAACTACGATGAAGTCATGTTCAAAATGTTATAATATATTTTTATTTTAGTGCATGTGAGTTTTTTTATTTGGTATGGTACCATCAGCAGAAGATCCTAACTATTTAAGGGATCAATTTGTACTAGTTTGTATGTTGCTACTTGTAATTTATAGAATAATCTTATACGGCTTTTTCATACAGGTACTAAAGTTACCCAGTATTGGCTGGTATACCAAGGTGCTGCAGATAGTACCTACCTACACTTCTTATCTAAAGGCGATGTGGCGCAGTGGTTAGTATGACTGCCTGCCACGCAGAAGGTTCCGGGTTCAATCATAAAGTTGATATTTATCACTTTGTGAATTTGTTCCCAGTCTGGTTAGGAGGGCATTGCAGGCTGAACCACCTGATTGTCCGGAAAGCAAGATGGTTCCGTGCTTTGGATGGGCACGTTATATGTCTTTGTCTATTATGGCGGTCGTTACACAACCATGTCAGAGGCCTGCTAATTGCAGGAGGCGATAGAAAAAACTCTGACACCAGGATTTATCGGGTCGTTGAACAACTCGGTTTCCCACACGAAGAGAGAGAGAGAGAGAGAGAATCTAGAGGTACAGTCATGCCAGGTTGAGTAAGATAATAGTGTTTTGCCTGATCTGAGCTGATAGTGAATCTATTGCTTAGACTTACAAAAAGGCTGTTTGTTAAAGGTTAGGTGTGAGGTCCGGGTTGGCGAGAAATGCTTGTAGAAGCTCGCTGCCGCGCACGTGCCGCGCAAATACCGCGCCTTATCGCGCTTTACCGTGCCTTACCACGCACATACAGCGGCTTTTCACGCCTTACCGCGCCGTATCGCGCCTGATTCTTGTTTGAGAGTCATTCAGAAAACTGTGTATCACCATAGTGACAGTTGTCTGTCGTCTAAAATTACAAAACACATCAACACTCAAATCCCTTTGTCGCTTCTTACTACACTCACGACAAAAGATATGGGGTGATGCTATTATCACACAGCTATTTAAATGCCGTGTGATACCGGCTAAGAATAGCATTACCCAATTTCTTTCTTTGGGTGTCGTAAGAAGCGACTAAAGGACTCGAGGGTTTGATGTGTATTGCAAATTTAAGCGCCAGACTGACAACCTGTTACTAATAGTGATACACGACAACGGCTAAAACGGCCCTCAAATATTCGTCAGACGTGATTCGTGTGCTGTGTGATGCCGGCTGTGCCTGCATAGCATCACCCCAGTTCTACTCGTGGGTGTCGTAAAAGTCGACTGAGGGTTAATAATCCAGGGAATGGGCAGCTGCGTTCCCTGTAAATATAACATCTTAGCACTGCGCTCGCCAATCCGCCTGCCAAGCGTGGTGAGTATGGCAATACCCCCCGATAGGGGGAGGCTCATGTCCACCAGTGGACTGTTGTGGCTGTTATGGTTGGTATGGTTGACGCTCTGCATGTCCCGCAAGGGATAAAGGCGTGATGTATGTATCTAAATATTAGAGCGATAGTAATGGATTGATCCATTTGGCTCAATCCATTACTAGTGGCATCGACTGTCCCGATGGCATAGTGGATAGTACCCCTGCCTTCTACGCCGAGGGTCGTGGGTTCGATTCCCACTGGACACAAATATTTGTAAAGTCAATTTTCAAATATTTGTGTTAAGTCTGGGTGTTTTCTATGTATAATATGTATTTATTTACAAAAAAAGTATATAAGTATTATATCAGTTGTCTAGTTCCCATAGTACAAGCTTTGCTTAGTTTGGGGCTAGATGGCGCTGTGTTCGTCCAGGGATATTTATTTATTATTTTACACAATCTAAGTATTGATACTTAGATTGTGTAAAAGTAGTCACGAGTGCTAATGAAGTTAACATTCGGTACCTGCCATTACCTTTACAGCCACAACAGTCCACTGCTGGACATGGGCCTCCCCCGTATTGGGGGGTATTGCCTTACTTACCACGCTTGGCAGGCGGATTGGCGAGCGCAGTGCAAGATGTTTAATTCACAGGGAACGCTGCTGTCCATTCACTGGATAATTATCCATTAGTCGCTTTTTACGACACCCACGGGTAGAATTGGGGTGATGTTATTCTAAGCCGGCATCACACGGCAACCTGCCATTAATGGGAGAAATATTCTTAACATCGTCACAAACGCTCTTTATTCGTGGTAACTCTATGTGTCTTATTTTCGATTATAAAATGTTGATAAACTCGTAATATCCTAATTCGTATCTTATAAGGATCTGAGTAGCGGTAGGTTAAAAACAGTTCAAATCCGGAATGACTCAAAGAAATTGCTACCGCTATTAAGATTGACAGCGATCTGAGTAGCGGTAGGTATTACATAAGCGCGACGTCGGTATCTATGGAGCAACTGCTTAGTTGTTTACGTTACGTTACGATAGTATGGCGCGGGGCGATACTCGCACTCTATAGCTTGTGACCACCCAGTGACTGAAGTGAAGTGGAACTTCTTCAACTTGCTACTACGCTTCCAAATTACGTCCACTACTTTGGTCTTCTGACACGATAAATACATCTTATTTGTTTCTTAATCTATTTTAGTGAGAAAGTAAATCGGGGAGGTTTTAAAGAAAGATCATCAAAAGTACCCTAAACCGACGAGCGTGCATGAAAAGATTGATGAATGTTAAAGAAGCGAAAGAGGTATGTCAGGATCGTAGCAAGGAAGGAAGTAGTATCTGCCTACCCCTCCGGAAAAGAAGCGTGATGTATGTATGTATGTAGAAAGTAAAAGCAGTCCTACTCACTTATCCTCCAGCTTCGGATGCAGGCAGTGCACGAGCGAGTGTCCGTTGATGACGATCGCGAATCCATTCGAGTCATCGTTCGTGTCGGCCTGATGCGAACCAGCCGTGTAAGGCGCGCCGTCCGCTATGTACTCATTGCTGTAAGAATAAGTCACTCCACACATGTATTATTTTATTACAAACTAGCTTATTTATAATCGGACTAAAACTTGACCACGGGATTGTGTTTTCCCGCAGTAGAAAATTGCAATGAGCTACTTATAAAAGAAGTATGTTGCTATTAAATCAGCTCACTAATGTTCGAGATATCATAGGTAGGTATTCGTAAAAAACCTGATGAATAAAATGAGTTCTTTACACTAATTCTGGGGCTAATAAATTACGAGTATTGATATTTAACAACTTTTATGCTGGCACTTTATTCAGTATCTTATTTAAGAATTCATTTATCTTTATTCGGTATCTTTTTTATGAACTTTGAGATTCTTCTCGAGAAATTGTAAAAGTGCAAATCAAAATTTTGAAAAATTATTTTAGTTAGACACAACATATTTTGCAACATAAGAAAGCGTATGACTAGGCCGAATGGCTATTGCGTTTGTATCGTGGCAATCAAATAGAATTTTAATATTTCTGATAAGCTTAACACTTATGCTAAAGCTTACACTAAAATGATTCTTTATGATGACTTAACTATAAGTTTAAATACTTCGGACTTCGAAATAAGGGGTGCATGAATATACTTTTTTAAATGAATGTTTTAAAATCCGATAAAATTTGTTTTTAATTTAGTTCAATCGCAAATTCTTTAGTATGTATTTTCATTCGGTCGGGCGCATTGCGTCCAATTCGCAAAAGTTCCAGTGATCCAGTACGCAAATGGCTAAGTCCTTAAAATCGAAGATGGTGCATACATCATTATCATGATGGGACTTCATCACATCTTAATCCACCGCCATCGTTACAGGTCGTCGATGGGGTCCCCCACCACAAATAAGGGAAACGACGTGCGGGGCGCCTTTACAGATGGCTTACTCAGTACTGGCGAAGATTTTGACTTTTAATTGAAATCTCAGAAAATGGTTGCCACGTATGTCATATATTTTGGATTAAAATTGGCTCAGAATCATATGACGTTCTTGGATCAGATTTTGCTATTTTTGATATTATTATACTGGAGATTTTTGTCAGTAGCAATCCTGGCTATGTAACAAGACGTGACAATCGCGAAAATCCTAAATAAGGTCGAGTGATCTTTCTGTAAACTCTCTATTTTGTGCCCCACTAAGCCTCCGATTTTAAAGACTATTTTGGAACTGGATCGTTTGGATACGCTGCACCATTTTCGAATTGGACGCAACGCCGTTTTCATTCATTTTCTACAACAGAGGATTGATATGAATTTGCGAGTGAACTACATATTATGTATTAGCAGGCCTGGCGCACTCCGCTGCGTAGGTATAGATTTACAAGTACGTGCGGCGACACCCGCGGGGAGGTTAATCAGTGGGTTGCCGCACGCCGCTCGTTACTCACGCGCTCCCACGTTGCCGCTCTTAATTCTTTCTTTGTACTAAATTTACGTAAATTACGCGAAAATGAGAATAAGAAAATACTGCATTGCTTATAATTGCTTGAATAATTCTAGTGATAAAAGCCTCAAGTTCCACAAGTTACCGCGTGACATCGAAAGGTAAGAAAATAGGTACCTACATAGATTCTAGCTATGTAATAAAATTATTATTTATTATCTAGGTACCTACTACCTACTAGGTCGTTGTGACCTGATGAACCCTGATGTCAGAGTTTTTGAACCTATCTGCCTTCCTCCTTTAAAATTCGAAAGTGACATCCCCACTGAGCGCGCTGACTGTGACCTTCAGGACGCGCCAGCGGCAGAAGAACTTTCGCGCGCAGCCATTCGGCTCATTTTTGCTTGCGCGCGCGATGAGTAGGCTAATATAAAAGTAGGTATCCAAAGCCGGCGCGAAGGAAATTGTACTTTATTATCGCGCGTAAAGATTTATATTTTTTGAATTGAATCGCTATGGCGGAGTGCGTCTTCTGTACCTGTACTATTATGTATTCTGTGGTATTAGGATGTAATGTGTATGAGTGTCTATAGGGTTTATTAGACTACCGGGAGTAACAGAAAGGGTATAACAAGCCAAAAGGAAGTCAAGGTACTCATGACACTGAACAACTTTCCCTATGGAACATGGGTCGAAATATGAAAAAAAAATTTGGACCTCCGATAGTAAATCAATCAGCTGATCAGCGATTTTGTATGGAAGGGCAAATTTTGTGGGGAAAGTTGTTCAGTTTTACGAGTACCTTAAACTCCTTTCGGCTTGTTATACCCTTTCTGTTACTCCCTGTATATTCCACGTTACCTTTTAGCTAGCTAGCTAAAAATGGCTCTGTCACTTGCGGTTATACAAGTTTAGTAAAAGATAGCAGATAATCATGGCTGATATATATAATTTTACGAATTTTACGCGACATTTTTTTACAAATTAACAATTATGATATAATAAGGGATCAAAAATATGGCGACTAAACATAGCAGGAAATATACTAAACAGAGCAAAACAATATCCTCACAGCGCATAATGTCATTTTGCTAACAGGACAATATGCGCTACGACGAAAATTGTAAGCAATTTTAAATTTACCTAAGTATCTCCTATCCCTTTCCAAACCTTTTTAACGGAAAGTGACAGCACTATTTTTAGTCAGCCATATTAGTCAATAACGTGGAATCGAGTCTTTTATCTAGGTGTCGGGTTAGACAGAGAGATTAACAGGTTAAAGAGAGAAAGAGCTCTCAGGTCGTGTACACACATAGACAAGTGCTGTGCCTGGTTTTTCGAAACAACAGGCTACAATCCTACAGGCGAAATTCGATGTACATTGCGTAACCGGTTAAATAATAGGATAATAATGGCTAACCGACTACGCAATGTACATCGAATTTCACCTGTAGAATTGTAGCTTGTAGTTTCGATGCATAGGCCACTGGAGACACACGGTGGAGTTAGTACCAAGGGTAAAGCGGATACACTTCAGTTTACACAGTTTTGACAAGATCGACTACTTTATACATTGTGTGGCCCACAACAGGGGTATTTTACATGGTGAAATCACCCATGAAACTCAACAACTTTTCCCGTGAAACACAGGTCGAAATATTTAAATAAATGGATCACCTGTACAAACTGACTTGGTTTGCCGGTACATTTTGTATGGGAGGTAATTTTTTTTTATACTTTGGCCTTTGTTTCTTCGGGAAAGTTGTACAGTTTCTTGTTTGATTTCATCCTGTAGAACCACACTGTAGAAAACCTAAAAGAATAATAAGATATCTATCTATGTATTTAGTTACTGTTTTTCCATTTAAGTAAAGATAAAGACGCCACGACAAAATTTTACTTGTAAAATCACGAACGATATAATTGTTTCTTCTCAATACAAAGGAACGCTAAATAGAGACATCCAGTAAGATGGAAATGATCTAAAAGCAGTACAGTTAGAATACAAAGCTAAATATACAACACCAAAAAGACAATTAGATAAATTCAACGAATATACTTTTTGCTTGATACTAATATAATAGCACAAGTACACACAACTATACACCACAGACAACAAATTATGTTTAATATTTCTTTGAAACCATTTGGTTTGTTTCAACTATACATCAGTAAAACTACAGACTTTGTAATTTAAGATCACTTACTCGGCATAAACTGACATAAGGCTGGCTTTGCTTAGGACACCATTTAATACGCGAAACTAGTTCTAATTTCGTTAAACGGTTGATAATACGGCACAAACTATAGATTGAGTGAATCGTGGATCGCCAATTGAAAGGTAACTTTTTATGTAAATAGGGTCATTGTGCCCGTTCGCGACCATGCGTCAGTTCGCGACCATTTTGAGGTCTGATCTCAGTAATATTGCAATAATAAGAGTTACATTTCACTCCTTGTAAAAAAGTGTGGCTTAAACAAGACAAGGATAACTGTAGAATCTACGCCTATTCAAATCTGTTCATTAAACCTCACCAATGTACCGCAAATAAATCATCAATTTTGCCAGTCGCTCTGCCCTCAAAAACACACCGAAAACCTATCCAAAAAATAGCGACCACGTGCCACTTCAAAAGTGAAATTTTCAGGTATTCGTCTAGTTTTTACAACTGTAACGGTTTTATGGTGTTGATACTTTAGTAAAGTATCTAATTTAACGATAATTTCGTGTTATTTTTAAGTAAATTTATGATTTATTAGATGGTCGCGAATGGGCACGCAATTTTTAGAAAAATGCTGGATAGCGACCGGCCGGTCGCTATCTAACACGATGCTTGAAAAAAAGTTAATTTTTTTCCAGGTTATCTTTTAACAAAGTTTTGATTCTTACAACATTAATCAATTCTTATAGACGTTTTTTATAGCGTAGTTAGTTTGCGACCGTCAAATTATGATTATTTGACCGATTTTGGAACAGTTATTTAGTTGAGTGGTCGCTATCTAGTACATGCTAAAAAACCATGTTTAGTTAGCGACCGCCTCAAAAATGTATGAAAAATAGACGGTCGCAATCAGACTCTAAATTTTTTTACGTTACTTAGCGACCACCACTTTTGCTCTTGCACTGTTTTGTTGGCCCTTTGATAGGTTTTTGTTACAAATGTCTTAACCTAGCCTATTATACCGCTACTCTTAGGCTCTTTGTCTTGGAACCCGCTATAACTCTGGAATCTCTATCTAACAAATAAAACAGTGTGGGACGCCGCGCGCCCCGCCAACAGCATCTCATGGACCCTGTTGGTTTTTAATATGGTTTCCGCGTTCTGAAGTAGACCTGTTTCAACTTCGTATTCGTTTCTTTTGGATCGTGCACAATGGACATATGTAAAGGGCACCAGCCGTACCCACTTGCCTTCCTCGAGCTGTGCCAGAAGTACAGGCAGAGTTTCTTTAGGCTGTCCTGGTCACGCCACCCCTAAATCTTCAATCAGAGCTATTTCGTAACGTCATAAATGCGGGGTGAGGTTCCAGTAAGTGCGGGTCAGCTGCGTGGAGATGCACGTCCTAGGCTCGGGGCCTGTGTGTCTTCTGTGTACTTTGAGTTGAGCATTCAAATTCCTCATTGTCCAGAGAATTCAGCCCAGTTTTTGTTGTGCAGCAAAGTGTTGACAGAGAGACTCCTTATAGCGTATTATAATTCGTTGGACTCTCTCAGGAGTTGGGTCTTGTAAAGCAGTTCGCCACAATAGGGCAGCAAGTTCTCGCTGCCTTTTTACTCACTTTGAGGCTTTGGAGACAACGAAGAAGCAGGAAGTTCTCACTTTTTACCGACCTCCACACAGTCCTTGCCTTAAGGGAGAAGGGTGCTGCCATGTAAAAGCAATGTTTTTGGATACAGGGGTATTTTATTTCACTTTGACTACCGCCGCGAACCCACCTGGTTACAACGATCACATTTACATTGCACCAGAACTTCCATGCCTTACTTAAAGCCCAGCACCATCACTTCTGCGCCATAAACCCATGCCTCCACGCTAGCGTAAAACTGGGCCTATAATTCTTTAGGGTAGCTTGCGTTGGCAGATTCTCGAGCTGTGTCATACATAATTGCTGGCAGTGGTTGAATCAGGCTGTGCTGCTCTCACATCCTTCAAAATTTCATGTTGGGTTGAGCAGTTGCATGACGTCATAGATACCCGTTTAAAAAAGGTAGGTAAAAAGATCTGCGTTTGGTGCACCCACACCAGTTTACCTAGCGCAAGTAGCCTGGGTAGTCATAGTCAGCTAGACCTGCAGACTATGAAGGCAATACAGTGGCCAATATAAAAACCCAAGGGTTCTAGAAAAATGGAAGAAGGCTAGAGGCTTGATGAGCTCCTGCGACGTGACTGACGAAGATACCTCCAATAGAGCGAAGTGATACCAACGGCTAGGTGATCGGCCGCGCGGTCTTCTTCCTTCTACTTTGCCCACCACAATCAACTTGTCGAGGCTATCTGGTTGACGACGAGCAATGTGTCCGAAATACCCCAGGATTCTTTGGTAGCATATTGTTGAGAGTCTAGTCTTTATGCGAGGCTGATCCAGTATAGACTTATTCGTTCTCTTGGCATTCCACGGTATGCGAAGCATCCTTCTCCAACACCACATCTCAAATGCGTCTATTTTCTTCCTGTCTATGGCCCTGATCGTCCAGGACTCCGAAGCATACAGAAATATAGAGAAAACCAGTGTCCGGACAAGTCTCATCTTAGTGCTATTGGAGACCTTCCGATTTTGCCAGATGCGAGTCAACTTGCTCATGGCAGTTTTGGCTATCTGCGTTCTTCTATTGATTTCTCGCTCACTTCCTCCTTGATCGGATATCAACGCTCCGAGATATACAAATTCACTGACAAATTCTACGTCCCAGAGTTCTCCAGTCCTTGAGAGTTGACCAGTTCTGTCGACAAGCATCACTTTCGTTTTCGACTGAATACAGGAGACCAGAAAGGACTCACCATAAGATGAAGAAAAGAGGATAGAGAGCTACGTTCTTATGTACTTCTGCTGTGTGTTTTTGGCCGACAAGAGTCTTTGTGCAATATTTATGGGTCGCTCTTGGTACATCGTGGGTCGTACTGTGTAAGTGAATCTGGAAGTTCCAAGACCAATACTTTGTAGCACCGTGAAGTAGCGACACCCGGAATTCCTACTAGCTTTTGCTAGGGATTTAAAGACCGTCGGTCTATGTGCTCTAGCGTCCGCGCATATCTAAAGGCCTGTCTCCTGAGCTCCCTTTGATGTTTGTCCACTAAAGCCCACCTCAACCGAGGGTGGAATTTCATACCCAGTTGCTGCGTAAGACAGATCCTGCTGGTCGAGTTTGCGGATGGAGCTGAACACCCCTAACATTGCGCGCTGGCGTGATTGGTACAGGCAAAGGTAGTGTTTATGAGCACCAAGGTATGAGGCATGGACAGTTCTGGTGCGGTGTGACCTTGAGAGCTAGAACCGGGCTGGGTCCTTGGCGGTTGCATCAATGAAGTAGAAATAGTTGATCCTCCTCAGTATCAGAAAATACGCATTAACCTAGCTAGGATCGATACAGTACAAATGCGCGCTGAAGACCAGTGAGGTCTTGATGCCTCTTCGGTTCACGCTGAGGCTTCGGAGACAACAAAACGTAATAAACAGCGTCGGCAAGGGTTGTGAGGCAGCAAAGTCAGCAGTAGTCATTGCTGTGACACCTGTTTGGCACTATGAAATATTGTTAATTTTTTAATCATGTCTAGATAGGTACTAGGTCACAACCTTAGGTGTAGATTTAAAAAGGATTGTTCAATATGTATGAGAAATGTGCAAAAGTAATTTCTTTTTATTAAATAATGGTTAATATGCCCATAATAACGATAGTAAAACGGGCGGTCGCTATCTGACGCACATGTGGTCGCTATCTGAAAAAAGCGGTCGCTATCTGACTCTTTGGGTACTTTTAGGTTCAAAATTATTTTTAAAATAAACTGTTACAGTATTTCGCTAATACTTCTCGAAAAGAATATCTTGATTATATCTGCTATGCTCACAAAAAAAATCAACCTTCAAATATGAAACCTTCATATTAATATCATGGTGCAAAGTTGGGAAGTCGACTAATCGGTCGCCAACGGGCGCAATGACCCTATGTTACGGCAAGTTTAGGACTACGGTTGTAATAAGCTGAAATTCTAAACTTTCAGCTGAAGATGGGTGGGTTAATAATAAGGAGAAACTTTTTCCAAAGAGTCAATGCAGATCGAAAAATATAAAATATTTTGAACTTTCATATATCAGCTTATCGTCAACTGAATAATATTTTATTGTAATTCGAGTTGCGTTCCTTACGGAAAAGTTGTTCTTTATAATTAGCCTATATTCAGTTACATTATCGGTCAGTCACTATTCACTATTTGAGGCGTCTAATTTCAAAACCCGCTAAAACGAGTTCTCATAAAATGTCGGTATTCAAAAAAAACCGTTAGACAGCGTATTTTCTGCTTTTAGGTATGAAAATGTAGCTAAATGTATAATTCTCATCTAATGATATTTAGTAAATGCTTTAAATTCCTTTAAATCTACTGATTTTTGGAGAAATAACAAAAAATATTTTCATTTCGGCGGCTTTTGCTGTGAACATTTTGTTTTAGCGGGTTTTGCAAAACACATGTTGTATTTTGGCGGCTTTTGATAAGAACATATTTTTGACATATTTCAAGAAGTGGATGGTACTCAACAATAAAACTTATTGTTGTGTTTGTAATTTATTCCATTGTTGTGAACCGTTAATGTAAACACAACAATATTTATTAGTAAGAAAAAAGAGACTTCTTTTACGAAAATATGTTTTTAATTTTATTATACTTATTTTCACTGGGATAAAAATAATCCAGTTTTTTTTGGCGTAGCCCTGGCACCTTAAATGCTAATAACCGAAAGTACATGAACAAAATAATTATTACACTCCTTTTTTTGGTTAGGCAGCCATGTAACAAACAAAACTTTGACCATGTGGCATAACACCATCATATACTGTTTATCAAGTCATTTGTACCGAAGTTTCTCTCACCGTTTTTCACGCTCCTTCGTGTACTTCCAGAAAGCTTCATTGCCGGGTCTTTTCCGCACGTCTTTGGGACTGTACTTATTAACAAATTGGGAGAAATCCTCCATAATTTTGTATTAAAAAACAGTAAATACTGCTCCAACTTATTAGCAGTTTTGAACAAATTGCCATACTATTTTGAAAGTCACGTGATCGGAATACTGCGCTGTCATTGGTCGAATTCATTTTAGTGGATTTGGAAACGCAAAGGGTGCATTTTAGCGGATATTGCAGCGCAAGTCCGACTTTGGAAGGAAGTTGTGTAGTAATGTACCGGGTTTGCTCAAGAATGATGGTAAGACTTGAAAGCCTGTAACAGCAGCATCATCATTTTGAGATCAAATACCAGTATTTCACAATAGTACGTTTTAGCGGGTTTTGAAATTAATGTCTGTACCAACCGAATAGCAAAGTCTACCTGGCATGATTTCACGCGTTATAATGTCAAAGGCATTACGCGTACATGTCTTATGTATTAGATTCGTGTCTTATTCAAAATGTAGTCAACATTGAAGAAGAAATTCATTTATCAATGGCGTTCCACGCATCACCCAAACAACCCTACAACCAAAAACTGGCAACTGAAGTATCCGCGAACACAGAGACAGTCACAGAGCGATGCATGAGGGAGGCTTGCGGGCTTGGTGATGTAACAAGTAGCTCTTTGTCTCTCTACCTGTGTGGTATTGTGTTATGTTCCCACCTAAATGTGACGACGGACACGGCCGGCGCGTTGAGGTTCACTTTGGCCGCGCGGCCGGGCGACGGACGCGGGACTGCGGTGCCGCCGTTTAGCGCTTCTGATGTGTTATGGGGCTTCGGTTCTGGGCCTGAGGATAGATAAAACACACCTCATCATACAAATCATAACTGATTATATAAATCGCCAACCCCCATAACACTCTACTGCTGTTTGTGAGCTATCCTTAACGAGATTTTTGGTATACTGTCTTGCACCAGGTTCAATAACCCGCTTGCATCGTGACGGTGAGCATAAACTACGGCCGCACGAATGAGATATATTTGAAAGCTATCAAAATCATTTTAGACCTCATGTATAACATTTATGTATAACATTCTGATGAAAATGTCTTATCGTATGGGAAGGGAAGGAAAGGGAAGGAAAGGGAAGGAAAGGGAAGGAAAGGGAAGGAAAGGGAAGGAAAGGGAAGGAAAGGGAAGGAAAGGGAAGGAAAGGGAAGGAAAGGGAAGGAAAGGGAAGGAAAGGGAAGGAAAGGAAAGGGAAGGAAAGGGAAGGAAAGGGAAGGAAAGGGAAGGAAAGGGAAGGAAAGGGAAGGAAAGGGAAGGAAAGGGAAGGAATGGGAAGGAAAGGGAAGGAAAGGGAAGGAAAGGGAAGGAAAGGGAAGGAAAGGGAAGGAAAGGGAAGGAAAGGGAAGGAAAGGGAAAGATACGGAAAGATAGTGAAAGAGGGAGAGATTACGTACCATGCGGCATAAACGTGTTGACCACTCGTATGCTGTCCTTGCACTTGGTGAGCTGTCTGTCCACGTCCTCGTGCCCCACTCCGTCTATCACGAACACTTCAGCCATGTCGTCGGTAAGCAGCTGACACGAGTACCCTATGTTTATTGCTGTTTCTGTAATTAATATAAACGAAGTGTCAATTAAACTTGTGGCTACACCTTAAACTTAAAGAATATCACGATATAGGGTGAAATTGAACTAGTGACCGATAGCGAAAACTCAGAACCAGTTGGTGATCTGGACCTCCCACAGTAACTCAAATCAGCCGACTGGCAATTTTGTATGGGACGCCAAACTTTTTTAAAATTTTCCACCTATGTTTCTTGGGGAAAGTTATTCCTATCACCAGCCGGTTTTGCGTTTTCGCTTTCGGTCACTAATTTTATCCAGTATAGAAAGTCAAACACTTACAAAGATTATGATTATGAATACACATTACAGTTACATAAGTAATCTATTCCAATTTCAATATTTCATTGTATAATATTAAGTCTGTCCCGCATATCATTAAATGTTATCTAGAAGCAAAATATACAACTGAACGAACCTTGTTTGTCTCCTGTTAACACCCACACTTTAATTCCAGCCATACTGAGATTTGCTATCGTTTCTGGCACTCCATCTTGTAACTTATCCTCTATCGCGGTCACACCTACAACAATACAACATTCATACGTAAGAATTTTAAGACAATAATTTTAGATGTTTGGATTTGTATTGTACTCTGTATCCCATTTATTTTAACCTAAAACGACGAGCTCGCTTCGCTTGCAATACTTGTTTTGTTCGATTAGCGCAGGTCCTAGGACCCCTACCAATAGTTTTTACCTAAAACAGCAAGCTCGCTTCACATGTTATGTCGGTATTACCCCAGAGTAGCGTCCCTCTCACTTATTTTGCCCTGAAACAACTCGCTCGCTTTGCTCGTAGGTAATACTTACCCATGAATACTACAATTATATCAATGACTAACTCACGTGCCCACACTGTGTGGGAGTTTACTGCCAAAATCGGCTACAATAGCCACCTACGGGCGCACCAGCGCCAACTTGATCAGGAGTAGAAGTGGTCGCCGTGGCCGAAATCAGCCGGAAAGAACATCATCATCACTTACCCATGAGTAGCAAGTGTGTTTCTATCTCCTCATAGATGGCGGCCCGTATTTAAAAACCATCCATTCATTATGTTGTACAATACGCTGTCGTGCATTATCCTGCAGTACATTGACTATCCTGCTGCACTCCTCTCAAGTATTTTGCCCTGAAACAACTCGCTCGCTTTGCTCGCTACACTTACCCATGAGTAGCAAGTCTGTTTCTATCTCCTCATAGATGGCATCCAGTTGCTCGTCGCGATCGTGCAACGCCAACGCGGCTTGCTGGTGCCGCCGCTTCCACTCTAAGAACCCTCGCTCCTCTAGAGGGCGCCACGCTAACGCTAGTGTCCTTAAGCCTTCACCGGCAAATTTCTGGAAGAAAATATAAACTTATTTAGTGTTTGTTCAATAAGTACTGCATAAAAATGATTTATACATTAGGATTGATTTTAATTATTAAAATTTATATCGAAATTCAATGGTTTTGACTACATAATTAATTGAAGCGGGTAAATAGGGCACGGTGTGTGCGCGGCATT
This sequence comes from Phthorimaea operculella, assembly GCA_024500475.1. Lineage (NCBI taxonomy): Eukaryota > Metazoa > Arthropoda > Insecta > Lepidoptera > Gelechiidae > Phthorimaea > Phthorimaea operculella. The sequence goes on from JANFCV010000002.1 coordinate 13,857,124, forward strand.
TGCTTAGATAGATAGAACTTGGCCGGCACACTGTCGTGCCCTTTGATAGTTTTATACGAGTCATCGCAGACCACCAATTTTGGACGGACTTTCTCGTCAGTATGCATGAAGTTGAAGAGTTGTTTGTTTTTAAATGAGAAAACCCCGCAAATAATATTGACTTAATATACAAATCAATTGTTCCGGGATCACAGCCTTAAATATGGGAATCCAGATACAAATAAAAACTGATTCATAGAAAAAAGCCATCCGAAATGGCAACATAATTGTTTGCGTTTTTTTCATATTACATGAACATGACATTTGAGCAGGTATCAACAATAATGTTGCCATCTCAGTTCCCTTCCTTCTATGAATCAGGTTATACTTACATTTAAATGCTCCTGCGTTCTTGATTTCACTTCGGGTTGACTTCCAGGTTTTAATCTCTCGTATATAACATTATCAGCACCTTTAGTATATAACCTAATTTCACCATCCTTCCTCAGTATCACGGACATTCTTTTCCTAACATTATTAAAATCTAATATACATAACAACTCGTACTCCTGAAACAATAAAAATATGTATTAGTTAGTATCGATCATATTTTATCAAAAACAAAGTTGAGGTAAGTATAAAATCATAAGTGATTGATCTGTGTTGATGATTAGGTCAATACATTTCGGGGAGTGTGCACAGTCTCTCCATGACCTGATACCTCCGTCACCATTCCATCTCCGGTGCACGAGACGCCGGTTGGGATTCCACCCTTATATCGTAGACATCCCGCAAATTCGCACAAAGCGCTTCGCTTCTACATTTTTAATACGAACTGCTAAAGAGTGGAACTCCCTGCCTGCGGATCTGTTTCCGGAACGTTTATAACCTGGGCCTTTTCAAGGCGAGAGTGAATAGGCATTATCTGGGCGAGCATGTTCCATCATCGTCTGCATCGTCACTTAACAACAGGTTAGATTGCGGACAAATGCTTACCCATTATTTATATTAAAAAAAAAATGTTTAACCTTTGAAAAACTCAGAAAGTTAAGAAAGGTCAAGCAGGTAATCAAGTTTATTAAAATGTTCCGTGTGGTGCCGGCTTAGAATAGCATCACCCCATATCTTTCCCGTGGGTGTCGTAAGAAGTGATTTAGGGATTGATATGTATTGCAATTTTAGGCGACGGCTGACAACCTGCCTCTATGGTGATAGACAGTCTTCTAAATGACTCTCAAACTTTTGTCAAGCGTAGTGTAAATGGCTATTTTTTACAGCCGTTTACGCTCTGCCTACCCCGAAAGGGATATGGGCGTGATATATGTAAATCCTTTAGACGCATAATGTACGATTCGCAAAACGTATACTCATCGCAGAATGTCGTTTTCGCACAATGACGCTTTCGCAATATGTCGCCTCCGCATAATGTCGATTTCGCAAAATGTCGCTTTCGCATAATGTCGCCTTTTGATATCATAGGGCAATATCGTTCAGTTGATCATTAGATACTAGGTTTCCGCCCCGCGGTTTAGCTGGCGTTTTTTTTATATCTACACTCATTTCGTTATGTTCGGATTACAAACTCGGAAGCAGTTGTATGATGACCTACTTTATGCAAGGTAATTTAAAAAAACTATAATGACACTGCTATCTGTTTATCATCATAATAGAGTAGATAACCCTTACAAATCCTATTACAGATTCGAAGGCAGTTAAAGTTGTTCAGGCTTAAAAGTGGTTCAGTTTCAAGGTTTTCTCAGTTCTGAAAGTTTAAAAGTACAGATTAGGAAGTTGTTCATTTTTTAAAAAGGTTTATTTTAGTAAGTTGTTCAGTTTTAAAAGTTCCTCCGTTTTGAAAAATGTTCACTTTGAAAGTTGTTCAGTTTTGTACGTTGACCAGTTTTAAAAGTTGTTCACTTTTAAAGGTTGTTCAGTTTTAAAAGTTATTTAGTCTTGAAAGTTGTTCAGTTTTTAAAGTTGCTCATTTTTGTAAGTTGTTCAATTTTGTAAGTTGTTCAGTTTGAAAAGTTGTTAAGTATGAAAATTGTTCAGTTTTGAAAGTTGTTCAGTTTTATAAGTTATATAACTTTTAAAGCACTCGCGATTACTTTCAAACATAATAATTACTTTAACGGGTCTTATCGCGATAGTTTTTTAGGTAAATAAGCGATTTACCTGGACACTCGACGTTTCAACTGGGTTGCACCAGTCGTGGTCGCGAGCAGACTGAAGTAGCAGCGAGTTGTCATCAGGGCGGTGGGCAACTAGATTTTCTGCTACCCACATATTGTCTTAATAATTTAAATTGTTTGTAAACATTACACATTAGGCCGGCACACAACACTCACAATGTCCGACGATCGGTCCGATAGTGAATCGCGCGTTTTTATTTTGTCTATTACCGGACTCCATGTTGTAGAAAATTTAAATCCGTCCTCCCGATTAAAATTATTGGGGTTCTTTTTGATTTCTATTGCCTCCCTCACCACTCTGGAGTAATAGTGACGTTCCACAGAGAGGACTTTTGGGGCATGAAGCTCGATCCAATGGTTGGCACCAGACGTCAATAGGTGTTCCGCGATTGCCGATTTATGCGTCTGTCGGTTTTTCACAGCTGCGATATGCTCCTTGACCCGTTCACTGATACTACGCTTGGTTTGGCCAATGTAAGACTTACCACAGCTGCATTGTACCTTATATACACCTGCATTTTGAAAAGGTATAACATCCTTCGGTGTGCGTAAAGAGTAAGATATTTTGGACAATGGAGTGAAGACAGTCTTAATCGAACCCTTACTCAACACTGTCCCAATTTTATCTGTTACCCCTTTTACATAGGGTAAATACGCTGGCTGTCTGTTCACCTCAGGTTGCTTCGCTTTCTTGTTTTTTATGCGACGTTGAACTCCCGTGTAGCCGTTCTGAACCAGTACTTTATGAACATGGTTCAATTCGTCGTCCAGATGTTCTGCGTCACACAAGTCGTAAGCCCTTTTCGTCAGTGTCGACACTACAGACTGTAGGTGACGCGGATGGTGATGAGAGGTCGCGTGTAGGTATCTATCTGTGTGTGTTGGCTTTCTGTATACAGCATGTGCAAGGGACCCATCTGATCTCACCATTACCTTGACATCTAAGAAGGCCAAAGTCCTGTCTCGTTCAACCTCACAGGTGAATTTGACTTTTGGGTGGATGGAGTTCAGGTAGTCGACATACTGCTTTACCGTGTCCATGTCTCCTTTTCGCAGCTGTGAAAAACCGACAGACGCATAAATCGGCAATCGCGGAACACCTATTGACGTCTGGTGCCAACCATTGGATCGAGCTTCATGCCCCAAAAGTCCTCTCTGTGGAACGTCACTATTACTCCAGAGTGGTGAGAGAGGCAATAGAAATCAAAAAGAACCCCAATAATTTTAATCGGGAGGACGGATTTAAATTTTCTACAACATGGAGTCCGGTAATAGACAAAATAAAAACGCGCGATTCACTATCGGACCGATCGTCGGACATTGTGAGTGTTGTGTGCCGGCCTAATGTGTAATGTTTACAAACAATTTAAATTATTAAGACAATATGTGGGTAGCAGAAAATCTAGTTGCCCACCGCCCTGATGACAACTCGCTGCTACTTCAGTCTGCTCGCGACCACGACTGGTGCAACCCAGTTGAAACGTCGAGTGTCCAGGTAAATCGCTTATTTACCTAAAAAACTATCGCGATAAGACCCGTTAAAGTAATTATTAAGTTTTATAAGTTGTTCAGTTTTAAAAGTTGTTCAGTTTTCATAGTTGTTAAGTTTCCAAAGTTGTTCAGTTTTGAAAGCTGTTCAGTTTTAAAAGGTGTTTTGTTTTGAAAGTTGTTCAGTTTTGAACGTTCTCGTATTGAATTTTACCTTCTTGTGTAAAGTGTGCCTAACTAGTTAGTTTTATACCTTTTTTTGGATGTAGTTAAAATAGTGTATGCAACTGCATATACTGGGTGTTACAAAACAACCAATAAAGCTGAAAGGAGGTCAAGGTACTCGTAAAACTGAACAACTTTCCCTAAGAAACATGGGTCGAAATATGAAAAAAAAATGTGGACCTCCCATACAGAATGAACTCCATTTCTATGGGAGTTTTTATGGGTTGTTTTGTAACACGTTGTAATTAGGCATTAGAATGCTCGTGTCTAACTATTATCACACGAGGCGCACCTCGGTCGCCTGATCACATCGTCTCCTACACCCTGTATAGCGAACGGCTACCGCGTTTCAGGAGACTGTATGGATTTATGTGGAGCGCACGCATGAAAATAGCAATCAGGCGCTAGAACTCAGGAGGTTAAGAAATTTTTAACAAAAATTCGAAGTCAGTTTCCACATAGCGCACAAAAATATTAATGCGCGAGTGAAACCGCGGGGCGGACGCCTAGTAATAATAATAGGGATGATCAACTGAACGATATAGCCCTATCATATCAAAAGGCGACATTATGCGAAAGCAACATTTTTACGAAAGCGACATTGTGCGAAAGCGACATTTTGTAGTGAGTATACATTTTGCGAATCGTACATTATGCGACTGAACCATGTAAATATGTAGGTAATTATGCCAACAGTTCTTCGATCTAGCGTTCGACCCATTATAAAAACCGTAGATATGAACCTACTACGAGTAGGTGATAGTTACTTACACCAGTGCAATATGATCCCATGAAGTTACTTGGGATGGGATGTTGCAGTAAAAAGTATTATGCGTACGCAATAAAACCTAGTGGGCTAACTCTAACTCAGCTACCCAAATAAGGGATTAACTGGATTTTCTAAGTATTGGTAAGAAAACCAGTATAAGTTGGTTTTTACGTAAATTTTGAATATTTTACCTAAGTAGAGTCAGACTCGAAACAGAGTATAGAAGGTATAATTAGTTTAGTTTCTTTCTTTTAAGACAACACAGCGGATATGATTGATGGATTAAACTAGTATTTATAAATTGGAATACTTATAGTAAAACAACATACAAAATCAAATCGTTAGCACAAATTAGGGAAACGGCGCGCAAGGGTACCGTTAGGCCCTATTTGCAACAGTACCGGTTCGCCAGAATCGCCACACATAAAGAGTATTCAAAATTTCAAAAGTCTTAGTCCCGCCCGATTCGCCACAAAACCTAACCAAACCATGACCAAACCAAACCAAGTAAACAAAAATCGGTTCTCCTCCAACGCCCCTCCCCTTCCCGCACACATCTCCTGCCTGCCGTCAAGCCATGCGCGTACCCCGCCCCGCGCAGCCTTCCCCGCCGCCGCCGGCCGCTCGCTCCAGTCGCCATTCTGATCTCAAGGTGAACGCACGCCCGATTCGCTCGCGACGCGACGCTTTCATTTTCACGACGCAAAAGTGTTCACATTTACACAAACGTAAGGTAAGTTATTTGTATTTAGTACGCTTGCATTGTTTTACTGTTTTGCTGGATCGTATAGGGCAAAAACGAAATTGTTTTACAATGAGTTATCTACGACCTAAACCAAACATGAATGTCCTGTGCCGGCCGGCGGGTAGGGGAAGCGGGGTATTTTTATCATCTTGAAACATTTTGCAAGTAATTTGGCAAAATATTACGGGGGAAAATTGTACCTACTTAATTAGGTAGGAATTATTCGTGTTCACGTACAACAACTACCTATGCGAGTACAATAAATACATACAAAATTTACCTAATGATAAAACTTAAGTTTATAAAATGTGCGTGCCGATAAAACTTAAAAAGGATTCCCGGTACGATAAAGGAACTTATATTGTGCAATAGCCCTTTATCTCCCCTCGATCAAGAAAGTTCCCGTTTAAAGATATAAGGGCTTTTACAATCCCTCAAGTAGTGGCACCATCTGTTGCCGAGTAGTCGAACTCCACCTCCAGTTCGTGATCTTTGATGCAATCTGTTTCAAAATTTTGGATTGCAATGTACTTACTTAAAACTTTTTTATTAGACAGACCAAACAGATAATTACCGCGAGTGAAACCGTGGGCGGAAAGCTAGTAATCTCTAACCTCGTTAGCTAATCATAAAATTGCAGGTCTATGCAAATTTTATTGTGATGAAGACTGAGAAAAAAAGAGGTTAGCCTTTCTGCAAAATTGATTAGGTAAATACACTCTTAAATGTACACTTTGTTCGCAGGTTGAAACATGGCATCTTCATCTAGAGACGAACCATCACATCCTCAAGATGATGAAAAGGACGATATCAATACTAAGATGAAAATAACACGGCATATAGTACACGCGTGTACGGTAGAGGGCATACACGGCGGCCTCTACAACGAAATTTCGGAACCTCTCAAAAGAACTAAATCCTACACAAAATGTCCTGATTACACGATTTACAAAGCTAAATCTGCTGTGCGAAAAGACAGACCATTCGCTGATTGGGATACGGAGCGCAAAGCAAAAAATATCAACTTCCATTTTTACGATCATTACAGAAAGTTATACATCACAAAACTATTAGGCAGACGACAAATACCAAATATTAGAACTTTCAGTGCGTATCTAAGATCTACTGTTGGCGTTGTAAAGTCTGAATTGAGAGAATGCGGCTTCACTTGGGTTAGAATACCAGGAACTAATAACAGCATGATTATTGAGAAACCCGAACATGTGAATAGAAGATTCGAGTATTTGTCAAAACTTTCACAGTACAGGACAGAAGGGAGGAATATCATATACGTCGACGAACGGAACATAAACGTTAACAACCTTCTGTCAGAACAATACGACATACGCCAAACAGGTTACTATGCGAACTATATGATAGTTGCTGCGAATAGAAGAGGGCCGATTCATATGTTTTTCTACAACGATCTAGACAACACAAAAACATTTTTACTTGAAATGTCTCAAAAACTTAAAGAACCGTCTGTTATAGTTATGGGTGAAAAACGGCACCATGAGAAGAATAATTGCCCATTGCCTACCCAGTTTAGCACGAAGAAAGAAATGTCTGATTTCCTGACCCGGAATGACGTGCCTCACGAGCCGGATATGCCGAAAGCGGAACTGTATTCCATCATACAGCGATGCAAGAGTAAGTGCGTGACAGAGATGTACTCTCTGGATCAGTTGTTGAGTGGGTTCGGACACGTGGTTCTGAGGAGACCTTATGGATCTCACGCTCTTCAGTTTTTTACGCCGTTTTGGAAGAAGGCTTGTCTAAGAATGATGCCCGGAAAGGGAAAAGTCTCGCAAACGACTATAAAGAAAGAAATTTTGGATATGATGAGAGATGTTTCTGTTGTTGAGTGGGGCAAAATGGAAGACGATTTGATTGAGACAGAATCTCGAATGTTTACTGAGGATTTGCAGGTGGAAGAGATTATTGACAAGATCATGATGATGGCGAAAGACGGGAATCTTCCAAAAAACTATAACAGCCAGTCTTTACTAGACGAGGAAGTTGATCATCATTTAGAAACCGTAATCGATTTAAGTTTGGAATGATTGTTATAATTAATAAAGATGATTTTAATAATACCTAGATATCTTATTTGCCTATTATTAGGAATAAGATAAGTATCGAATTGGTCAGACGTTCTTATTATTAAATATTGAACAAAAATATTTATTATTAATTATACTTCAGCCGCTGTTTCCTCCGATCTGAGTTTGGCCAGAATATGTAAGAAAGATAGTTTCGTGCTTCGCAGTTTCGCTATGAAAAGTTGATAACTCAGATGGCGGCCGTTACAAAATTTCGTCAGAGGCCTTCTAGTCGCGGGATAAGTACTACCTAACAGTATTCCCTGTGAAGGCTACTCCTGGCACTGCGCTCGCCCATCCATCGTATCAACCGCGGTGATCATAGCAATACCTACCCGAGGCCCATGCCCAGCATTAGACCACAAATTAGGGGAACTGCGCGCGCGGGGCGCCTAAACAGATGGCTCACTAAGTACTAGCGTCGATGTTGACGGTTACTGACTCTGAAAATAACCGGAATCTCAGGGGAAGTCAATGTAACTAAGAAGTTGGTTGCCACGTACGAGTACGACATGTTTCTTGGATTAAAATTGGTTCAGATTTATATGACGTTTTTGTATCAGATCTGTTTTGATATTATTTTACTTTGAGTTGTTGACAGTAGCAACCATAGACTGTAATGGCAGTTAATGTAATGTCAATCTATTTCCACAAAATAAATGGGACGAATTTTTTAAATACGACAGCGTAATTGTAGGTCTGTAAGTAATGATATTTTTAAGAGATTTGAAACATAGATTAAATCGATTATTTCTGAGTCGTTAGCGTACCATGTGTTTAGTTTAGGGTGACAGTTATGACAATGGTTAATAGAAAATATAAATAAACATTCAGTATATTTTTAAAAGTTGATGAGACAAAGGATGACCTATGCTGTGTAATAATGATTTTTATTTAATTCCAATGGTTTGGAAATAGCTGTGTGAACAAAAAGTTACTTTTACCACGTGACAGTTTGCGGAAGCTATTTAACTCGTTTTTACAAGTGCTACTTTTGTGAGGTTCATATAGAAATCCCTATACAATCATGCTTTGAAGATAAAATATGGCAATTATACCTAATGTTTCAAAAAATCCACCTGCAGGGAAATCCACTTCTTAGCCATTCGCATGATGACAGATGAAGCGCTGACTTATTTTCTAGGGAAACTAATTATATTGTATCGTTTTCACTCATTAATCCTAAGCGTATACCACGAGAGAAGTATGACTTGGGACGTCATGCGACGCTCCAACATTTTACGTGTTAATACGGGGTGTTAGGGACGGTGTAACGAAAACTTTGCAGGCGTGCTCAGACCATCAAACTGAACAACTTTTACTATGGAGCCAATGGTGGGAAACGAAAAAAAATTTCCGACCTCCCATACAAAATTCACGATCAGCTGACTAACTTTGTATGGGAGGTCGGAAATTTTTTTTCGTTTCCCACCATTGGCTCCATAGTAAAAGTTGTTCAGTTTGACGGTCTGGTCATGCCTGCAAAGTTTTCGTTACACCGTCCCTAACACCCTGTATAATATGTATGAATTAACTATGAAGCAGAAAAGATAAAGGCTACACTCGTGCGTGAGACGCGCGTATCATCGTAGACGGTGGGCGTTAAAGTTATCATCTTACGTCTCACGTCTCACGTGTGTTAGATAGTACCTTAGGTAAATCATCTCATCACAGACCAATCACTTAGAAACGAGTATATATAAGCAAGCTATAGAGTGCGCGTATCGGCCGGCGCCGTACTGTCAAAGCGTAAGCAGTTGCTCCCTTGATACAAACGTCAAATGTATGAAAGTTATAGAGGTTCAATAGTGTTGTCACTTGCGACAGAGAGGTTTTCTGCAGACTATTTCCGACCGTTCTTACTTTTTAGGCGCACTCTATAGCTTGCTTATATATGTCGCAGGAATGTAGCGAAATCCGGTTATTCGCGAAATCCCTAGGCCCTTCGCGAAGAGCCGGATAACTGCGAAATGCATCGATTTATTCGCACATTTCCCGGAAATCTGCGAATTCGTTATTTACATGGACATAAATCCAGGAAAACTGCGTATAAGGCTACGAAGCCGCCTACGCACCTGCTACGAAAGGTTCCATATGCAGCAAAGGTTCCATATGCTGATCAGGTGGTTCAGCCTGCAATTGCCTACTCATTCATATCAGCGGCCCACGGAACGCCCAGTGTCGTAAGGGTTCTTCGGGTGGTCATGACCATGACCAAGACCATGACCAAGACCAAGGCCATGACCATGACCATGACCATGACCATGACCATGAACATGACCATGAGCATGACCACGAGCATGAGCATGACCACGAGCATAAGCATGACCATGAGCATGAGCATGAGCATGGCCATGACCATGAGCATGAGCATGAGCATGGCCATGACCATGAGTATGAGCATGAGCATGAGCATGAGCATGAGCATGAGTATGAACATGAGCATGAGCATGACCATGAGCATGAGCATGAGCATGAGCATGAGCATGGCCATGAGCATGAGCATGACCATGAGCATGAGCATGAGCATGAGCATGGCCACGAGCATGAGCATGAGCATGACCATGAGCATGAGCATGAGCATGAGCATGGCCACGAGCATGAGCATGAGCATGACCATGAGCATGAGCATGAGCATGAGCATGACCATGAGCATGAGCATGAGCATGAGCATGAGCATGGCCATGAGCATGAGCATGACCATGAGCATGAGCATGAGCATGAGCATGGCCACGAGCATGAGCATGAGCATGACCATGACCATGAGCATGGCCACGAGCATGAGCATGACCATGACCATGAGCATGAACATGACCATGAGCATGACCACGAGCATGAGCATGACCACGAGCATAAGCATGACCATGAGCATGAGCATGAGCATGAGCATGGCCATGACCATGAGTATGAGCATGAGCATGAGCATGAGCATGAGCATGCGCATGACCATAAGCATGAGTATGACCATGAGCATGAGCATGAGCATGAGCATGAGCATGAGCATGAGCATGAGCATGAGCATGCGCATGACCATAAGCATGAGTATGACCATGAGCATGAGCATGAGCATGAGCATGAGCATGAGCATGGCCATGACCATGAGTATGAGCATGAGCATGAGCATGAGCATGAGCATGCGCATGACCATAAGCATGAGTATGACCATGAGCATGAGCATGAGCATGAGCATGAGCATGAGCATGGCCATGACCATGAGTATGAGCATGAGCATGAGCATGAGCATGCGCATGACCATAAGCATGAGTATGACCATGAGCATGAGCATGAGCATGAGCATGACCATGAGCATGAGCATGAGCATGACCATGAGCATGACCATGAGCATGAGCATGAGCATGACCATGAGCATGAGCATGAGCATGAGCATGAGCATGAGCATGAGCATGAGCATGACCATGAGCATGAGCATGAGCATGAGCATGAGCATGAGCATGAGCATGAGCATGAGCATGAGCATGACCATGAGCATGAGCATGAGCATGAGCATGAGCATGAGCATGGCCACGAGCATGAGCATGAGCATGAGCATGAGCATGAGCATGAGCATGGCCACGAGCATGAGCATGACCATGAGCATGAGCATGAGCATGGCCACGAGCATGAGCATGAGCACGGCCACGAGCATGAGCATGGCCACGAGCATGAGCATGAGCATGAGCATGAGCATGAGCATGAGCATGACCATGAGCATGAGCATGAGCATGAGCATGAGCATGAGCATGAGCATGACCATGAGCATGAGCATGAGCATGAGCATGGCCACGAGCATGAGCATAACCATGAGCATGAGCATGAGCATGACCATGACCATGAGCATGGCCACGAGCATGAGCATGAGCATGACCATGACCATGAGCATGAGCATGAGCATGAGCATGACCATGAGCATGGCCACGAGCATGAGCATGAGCATGACCATGACCATGAGCATGGCCACGAGCATGAGCATAACCATGAGCATGAGCATGACCATGAGCATGGCCACGAGCATGAGCTAAACCATGAGCATGAGCATGAGCATGAGCATGGCCACGAGCATGAGCATAACCATGAGCATGGCCACGAGCATTACCATGAGCATGGCCACGAGCATGAGCATGGCCAAGGCCAAGGCCGTTCCGTGGGCCGCTGACATGAATGAGTAGGCAATTGCAGGCTGAACCACCTGATCTCTGGAACCTTTGCTGCATATGGAACCTTTCGTAGCAGGTGCGTAGGCGGCTTCGTAGCCGCGTGTCGCCTTATACGCAGATTTCCTGGATGTATGTCCAAACAAATAACGAATTCGCAGATTTCCGGGAAATGTGCGAATAAATCGATGCATTTCGCAGTTATCCGGCTCTTCGCGAAGGGCCTAGGGATTTCGCGTATAACCGGATTTCGCTACATTCCTGCGACATATATACTCTATGCTTAGAAATAAATAAAGCGTTACACTGACCTCCTGCTTCCCCATAACTTCTATCGTAATACTATTAGGCGATCTCGCGCGGAACACAAAGCCGAAATTCCGCGCGGCCGACACCAGCGCCGACTCGTCCGGGGACTGCGCCTGTGGGGACAAACAACCAAAATAAAGATAAAGATAAAATATACTTTATCTACACTCAGTTCGTAATATTCGTTTTACAGAATCGAAAGTACGAACGTAATGAACTGCATTACGAATATACAGCCTTTAAAAAAAAACTTTCATACTACTGGCAGCTACATAAAGTAACTCGATTTCTAGTATTTGAAAAACAATTAAGGTGGATCGTTTTCCATACAAAATTTAAATGGAGTTACGTCTTTAAATGAGACTAAATTATGATTAAAAAACTTGATGGGAAGTCCCGTGCTTTTATAACATTTTCGCAAAATAAAACAAATAATTTTTTAACCATCAGATTTCTCTGTAAAAACCGTGTCGCCACTTAATGAACATAGATGGAGCTACTGCTGCAATAAACACGTTTAATTTTTTTGTGGAGAAAATACTTGATATTTTTTTACGTTAAGCAGTTTTGCGACATATTTACGTGTGCGTTCCTCATCTCACATAAAGATTTTTTGATAAAATTGTTGTTTAGCTCATGTGTAACTCGGTTGAAGTTCAGATTTTAGTTTGTATGACGTAACGATCCCCCTTAAACGAATTAACCCGCGTACCAAATTGTAATCTGTTCCAATTTGACACTGGCCATCAGTAAGTCGAATGAAAAAAAAAAACAAGTGTCACCTCCGGCGGGACGACACTTGAAATTATGGGGACTTATTTATTATTAAATCTTTGCTTCAAATCATTTTTCGAATTAAAATTCACCGATAAATGCTATTTAATTTTAAAAGTTCTTCAGTTTTTATGAGCCTCCATTTTAACGTTTAGTTAAAAAGTTACTTATGTACAAAAGTCGTTCAGTTGGTGGTTCAGTAGATAGGCTTGCAATCGCCATAGTGCAGTGCGGAGGTTTGAATTATTTTTCATAGTTTTTCTTGTAGAGTGTAGCTATAAAATAGTGTATGCAACTGCAAATAATTAGGCTTTAGAATGTTCCTGTCAAACTATTATCACACTCGGCTGCATCCTAAAGCCTCTCATTATTAGGCAGTTGCATAAACTACTATTATTGCACAAAAGCAAAGAATATTACTAAAATTATTATCCCTTGCAAGGTAGGCCGCGCGTTAACAGTCCTAGAATGTTCACATATGACAGATATTTGTGGGTTGTATAAGAACAATCGTGTGGCCTAAAATTGCAATACTCATCGATCCTCAAATCCCTAAGCCGTTTAGTGAGATTTTAAACGGGCAGAAAACCATGATAGTTTTTGACGAAAACGGAAGGGCTGTTTTACCTTTCCGATTATCTATTTACTGAACGAAATGATTGTATTCTTCCGTAAATAGCATGGTGTAAATAATAGCATAGATTCCATTTGTGTTTGAACAAAACATCTTATCCAGCCACAAATCTGAATTATTCATTGATGGACATTTGATCGTACGAATCCATCAACAAATCATTAGTATAAACCAGGAGGTTGATTGTTTTTGTATACTTTGATGCCGCTTCCCACATGATTTCGTGGGCGTCTTATTTATAAGATAACTACGGAACAGTGGCGTAGCTGGTGATACGTCTTCTCAATGACTGAAACTTTTGTCAGATGTGCTGTAAATGGCCGTTGACGCTCTGCCCACCCACCCCGCAAGGGATATATGCGTGATGTACTATGCATGTATGTACGTAAAATCTTTCAAGCAGCGTCAAACATAATTCCAGTGGATTTCGGAGCAAGACGCTTATTGGAGATGGCGCTAGAAGCGACTGCACTTGCGTATATTTCCAAACATTGACATGACAAATTTTGACGTATCCTATACAGTCTTAGGGGTGTGGTACAGTCGAGAATGGCGCAATTCAGGGCGTACGCTGCTCACTTATCTACTACGCTTAAAGTAAAGGGAACTTCGCACACCGATCGTCTGCATGGCCAAACCGCGCTATAGATTCATATTCATATATCTTTATTGCAGTTCACATGGTACATTGGGTCTTATTAGGTACATACAGTTCAGCACATGAAACCCTTTCTTAATTAGGGTATTGCAATAGTTGAGAGGGGCTTATCTAATTAATAATATAATTATTATAACAAACTTAATGAAACTTAAATACTACTAAAATAATACTATAATCTACTTAATTTTAAAGACTGGGTTTGTGAATCTAAAGTAGTAAAGCGTGCCTAACTAGTTTATTTTTCATTTAAGAAATCATTGATGCTGTAATAACATTTATTGACGAGTAGAGATTTTAGTTTTTGAATAAAAATATGATCTTTTGTTTCGGACTTTAATGTTTCTGGTAGTTTATTGTAAATTTTAACACCGGTAAAATATGTGCTTTTATGATATAGTGTCATCGACCATCGTAGTGGTAGGCAATCTAAGATTATTTTTATATCGTAAGTTGTGGGTGGTAAGACTATTTTTTGGGGTAAATTTATCTATATTTTTGCGAACAAATGTTGCCATTTCAAGTATGTAAAGCGAATGTAGAGTCAATATTTTGTGACTGATGAAATACGGCCTACAAATTTGTTGATTTCGTATGCGAAAAATTATTCGTATACATTTTTTTTGTTTAGTAAACAGCTCATGTACATCCGTACTGTTACCCCATAGAATTATGCCATATCGAAGCCAAGACTCTGCGTACGCATAATAGGCTGATAAGGCTGCTTCTACATTAGTATTGGTACGTACGGAATGTAATGCATAGGAAAATCTAGTTAATTTGGTTTTAATTTTTGAGATATGTTCTTTCCAGTTTAAATTATTGTCTATATTTATGCCTAATAAATTATGTGTTTTAATTCATTGCACGCGTTCAGTTCCCAGTATTGCTTCTCCACTATTGCAACATACCTGGTACTCTAGCCGGCCGTTCTTCTGCTCGGGCATGACCGTGTGGCACAGCGCGAGCAGACGGAAGAAGTCGTGGACCTCCCTGTCCCCTCGCTTCACGGCCTCCAGTAGCGAGCCGTCGAAGAACTTGAACTCCGGCTCGTACTCCGGGTTGAACGAGAAATCCAGCGGCTCTGTGCTCTGTGGGTTAGAGTTTGGTTTAGTATTTTGCAACTCGTGCAGACTAAAATGGAATCCCGAAATGAAAACATAATTGTTCGTGTTCTTATTAAAACGGCTACGTGCGCTGCGTCGCGCGGATTGTCTGCGCGGATTCGCTCACTATATCTGCACCGCTTGAAGTTGAGGGGAATGTTAACAATAATGTTGCAATTTCGGGATCCATTATCTATCTGCACTAGTTATTATATCGAATGGTAAGGCAGTCTTCATTAAACATGAATAATTTAATAGCATGATTAGAAATTGGAATAAGAATAAAAGTATGCTTGATGGAATAGCTCTTTAATTTACAAAACTTTTAATAGCGAAAAGCGAGCGCGTTACTTTAAATATAATGAAATTTGCAGGAATTATTTATTACAATTTTAACATTAACAAGTTTAAATAAAGATGGGATTCAAAAATAACATGATTCCAATGCAAAATAAATTACATTATGACATACATTTTTCATGTTGAATGAGGACTTTCTTCACATTCATGCTGTTATATCATGTTAATGGTGTTAAGAAGCGAACTACTAGTAACAAAAGACACGAGACATACAAATGCAAAGCTGTATACCCTGTGTATACCGCATGCAAGTTTCACATACAGACTAGTTTAATAAGAATAACATTACAAGACTAAATTTATAGTATTGGTTTTAGTGGATATTTTTATAATTCTGAAGTAATATGTTAACAAAATTGTGTAGGAAGTCGTGTATTTAAGTTTATCAGTATTCAACATTTTGTTCCGGAAGGATAATTTTATTTGAGAGAAAAAGAAAGACATTGTGATAGATAGATAACCCATCAAATAAAGTGCCAGTTTATACAATTTTACAAATGTGTTATAGTGTAGTGTAGATAAAGAGTAGGTACATAAATACGAAAAGAAAAAAATTTAGAGAAAATCTTGGCAAATTAACACATGCAAATGTTTCTTTTCGGTGCGAGCAGGAAAAATTTGCAAGTTTTCCAAAAGTTTTATATAACACGGGCAGTGTTTTTAAAAAAAATGTATTCTAATAACACATGTTTAAGCTTTTCAAAAGCACCGCCCTGGTCTCTTCTATCTCTTTTTATGTGGTACTACGGTGGATTTGCTAGCGATAGTACCAAAGAGTAGAAGAATGAACCCAAAAATGCATAGTTTCTCCCTTACTGTGTAATTTTGCCAAAATTTCTCGTCAATTTATACAAAGAGTGATCCTGGTTGAAGATTATACTTATACTTGTTAAAAATATTCTTAGTTTTGTTACTGCCCTGTTTAGTCGGATATCTTTAGAGAAACGTTAGCCTAATACCACTGAAAGCTACGAATGGATAGGAGCAAAAGATTCCTACGAAGTACGGACGACGATGCGACTTTTTTGAATAAAAAGTAAAAAAATATGTCTCATAAATATTGTTTTAGAATAGGTACATCGAATCTAAATTATAACTAGTTAAAAGAGGTGGAAAACTGGAAACTAAATGGTGCCACTCTCATATTATGTACCAATAACCAGCAAAACATTTGTGTCTTCCTATTGGCAAGTATTGACAAAATCGTGCCTGGCGTTATCTACAATAGCTTTGAGTTTTCCTCCCATTATTTACATCTTTAGGCACAGACATTTACAATTGTTTATAGGTGTTTTTGTAGGTCTTAGCCGGGCCTGGATAGTTGCCAAATGGGAACCATACCTACAGTACGCGAACGAGTTCATGACCATGTTGAGGAATGCGGTAGTGCTGTGACTAAATTCATGTGGATGTCGATATCGAGCGAGAACTGTTGCCGAACAATTTAGTTCAGACTACTCATAGTTATTAGTTAATGGGTTGTTCCGGGTGAATTCATTTATTTTTGACTAGCTGGTGCCCGCGAACTTCGTTTCGTTTCGTTCCTTACCTATACTACATCAGGTACTCCAGACCCTAGCTAGAGTGGTAAAATATATCCTATATGTTGACCCGACTAATAAGGTACTACGACACAAAATTTGGTTAAAATCCGTCCAGTACTTTTTGCGTGAAAGATGGACAAACAAACAGACAGACAAACAGACAAAAAAATTTTTTTTTCTTGTTTTGAGATCTGTATCATGAGCACAATTGGAAGTAAAAATCCATTTTTTAAACAATCCCATGTACAGAATTTGTTTCGTTTCTGTTTTATTATATGTATAGATTTTTTGTAACACTGTTGCAAGCATCATGATGATTGGTTAAGCGTTGGGCTACCAGAGGCAATTATATTATATCTTGGCCGATTTTTTAGAAGGCGAACGAAGATTACCAATTTTTGCTTCTGTTTCAATTCTAGTCAATGTCTTTTTAGAAAGCCCAGTATAATGGACCGCTCGATCCAAAGCGTTGTTAACTGAAAAAGCATAATAATAATAAGTTTGTTTTCTACACAAAACACAACACAAACGACGAAAAAATATCGATAACTTTGTGACGCATTTTTTTCCCATCACTCGACTGCGGGCGAATGCGGGTAGGTGGGTAAACGCGGGGCGCGCCGCCCCCGCGCGCCTCCTCATTCCCCGATGGTCAAGAACTCGATCGCGTACTGTATTTAGTCAATAAAGTCCGTACTCCGAACGAAACGTTGCTAGCTAGCATAGGTATACCAAAGAAGAAGGAAGGAAATGTACTACGTTGATTCGATTTTCCCTGTTTCGATCACCTACTCGTGAGGTAGAACAACGAATAAACGTAGCTATATAACCACGGAACAAATATTACAAGAGGACATCGCATGTTCTAGATAATATCTCAAGCAATTTATTAATACTCTACGTATTTTGTGTTAATTGTTCAACGGTTTAGCCTTTAAGTTTTGGCCGTTTACGTTGGCAAATCACTGATTACATATTCTGTAAAAGTTCATCGAATATATTTTCTTTAGTTTGGTATTTTATTATGTAAGAGCGTTATCCTCAAGCTATTTATTCCGAGCCAGCGTATAGCGGAAGGGGTGTGGTCCAAATGCTAGCGTGTTGCCGTACGGTGGAGTTAGTGGGGCGGCGCGCGCCGGGCGTGGATCTGCCTTGCTCGTGCTCCTGCTCGAGCAGCCGCGCTCGCGCAGCCGACCGGGACTCGCCGCTCGCGCCGCTCGTGCCGCTCGCCCGCACCGCCGCGCCCGCTCGCTGTGCCACGCCACCACATACGTCACACACGCGCCTACCACCCAAACTCATGCCCTAATCTTGTAATGGCTTTCGTGGCGGGTGCATTGAAAACTTTGAGCGTTTGATCGGTGTGAATGTCGAGTCGAAATCAAACAAAAGCAGAAAATAATATCATGATATAAAAGTAGGTTCGAAGTGCATCAATAACTGCGTTTTAAAACAGAATACCAACAGCCAAAACAAAATGTTCAGTCCACCCGTAGCAACTAAATTACCCTACCTAATCTACCCCATAGGTCAAGGTCACCATTCTATAGCCCAAGATCTGAACACCCAAACAAAGACGTGACGTCACTTGTATCGATTTCTCAAGAAATATGGAACTCTCGGCGACACGTAAATAATTAAAACGATATCAAGGACTGTCACCGGGTGCCAATTATTGGTGCTTATTTTGATATTAAAAATTCAAAAAGTGCTAAGTAGGCACCTTGGCAGTGGTGAATTCTCGAACAGAATAATAAGTCTTTAGAAATTAAAACTGATAATTCATACTAGGTCGTCATAATTATTTTAAACATTACATTTGTTATGGCGACGCATTCAATTATAGGTATAAGTGAAAGTAAATACTTATGTTTGACATAATAATAACAGTATAAACTTTTTGAAATAATTACCTACGTATAAATTGGTGCTTAAGAAAGGTATTTCATATTCGTATGCATGGTGTTGCAATGTATAATACAAAATGTAAGTGCTTCGGCGCCTTCATACTGTTCAAATCACCAAAATATCCTATCGATTTCTTATACAAAAGTTTGCCAAGTGTTCTGTTTACATGCAAAAATCATACATCTAAGTGATGGGTGGGTGGTAGTGTCGTGTGAAACCAAAACTTAACGAGTTTATAGAAAACACGGTGCATGAATAATAACAAAATCAGATGTGTGTGTGTGTCTGAACTATTATCCATGCACAAACTGGAAAACAAAACGGTCAGATGTCACACATTCAAACAGATTGCAGTGAGAAAAATATGTACCTTACGATATCTGGCGAATTATAAGTAGGTATCACAAGAATATCTTGATGTTGGAAGTTTGCCCTTTACAAAAACGAAGACAGCCACAGCCCTTTTATCGAGGTTGCACCAGATCCATGGCAATGGACATTCACAATAACATCATAAAAATCCCCAGAACCAAGAACAGATTTTTGAAGATTTTTGAATTGCGCTGAGAATTAAATTCGCGACTTTTGCGTAGCGCCATATCGGTCGTTGGAACGAAATGTGGCTAAAAAGGTACAGAGATTTTGAGATCAAAAACTAAATAAACCAAAAAAACGATCTCCAATTATCGTAAGGTACAATAACTCAAATCACACCGTCATACAAGGACCCCAAAGCGAGGACGTAACACTTCATCATTATCCTCGTAAGGCCCAGACATTTATGCATCATCTGGGCCTTACGAGGTTATCTGCATAAACAATGTCACTCGAAAACTCTCAAAACCTGTCGAGGCAAACTCAAACTCCATGCAAAACAAAATCGTGGGGTCTTTTGCGTGTCAACATTCAAGTATTTATAAGAGAAACGAGTAGTGCAATGACTATTGTGACTAAAATAATAATTCCTACTTTCTTTCAAAGCAAACTGTAGGGTTGAACTTGGAATGACGTAGTGTGGCTTTGCTGACCTCACTAATAATAACGAAAATTCTCTCCTTATAAATTTTAGTTACTGGACAATTCAATACTTTTTTCTGATCTCCTTTATATTTTTAATAAAATATAAGATTGTTAATTAGTATGTGCCTCAAGTTCTTATAAAGTATGAACCGAAATTTTACTTCAGAGAAAATATCTTAGCATTATTTTATTTTTCCATTTTTTTTTTTCTTTTTAACTAAGGTGCGAATGAGTATTTATTCAAAAGAACCTTTAGATAGTGTACTTCTAAAAAGTAATCAATAAAGTAGTAAAATTACTACGATTAACGCTACTCAGTTAATCCTATAAATACTGAAGTTTACTCGTGATGTTGACTAGTTGATGCCTACATGCATTTAAGGTGATTTCAAGAATTTTCTAAGGCAGTGCTTTTATCTACTGTCAATTACATAAAACTGGGTGTTCACAGATGTGTGTAAAAGGAAATCACTTGTAAATCAGGCCAAACTACTTATGACTATTACTTTGATTATTATTACTATCTACAAGTGCTTTATTTGTTATAGATAGTTATGTATGTATTATTTCAACGAATTAACTCTACTGTAAAATACATATATTTACTGCAGTAGAATTTGGACTAAATCAAGTGATGCCGCTTTTACACAACTACTGTTACAATACAAAGCTGTCTCGTTAATGCAAAAATCTCGCTATATCATATCAAAGAGACATAGAGGTCTGAAATTTCAGTGCAGCAAAGAACACACTATCTTTTATACCAAATCGAGTTTTGTAAGGAGTCTACAATTGAAATTATTATTTTATAACTGTGATGTAACTGACATTCCTATAGTACCTAATCTTAATGAACCTAGTTGGAAAAAAAAACTTTGAATCTTTAATTAAATCATCACATTATCGACGCTTTTTTCGAGAAAGCGTCGATAATATTAAGTTTTATCGGTCAATAGAATTTATATTTCTAATAATAATTAAAATATACTTACTCCTTCCTTAATAACAACTAATGACGAAGTTTTCATTTATGAATCTACTTGGAATTAAAAGTTTGAATCTTTGAATATCACAATATCACATTATTTCGTGACTTAGTGACTAAACTTTAGTCGGTCAAGCCTAGACACATTTGTCATCAACCTAAATCTACATACACCTATGTAAATCTACATACACC
This sequence comes from Phthorimaea operculella, assembly GCA_024500475.1. NCBI lineage: Eukaryota > Metazoa > Arthropoda > Insecta > Lepidoptera > Gelechiidae > Phthorimaea > Phthorimaea operculella. The sequence goes on from JANFCV010000002.1 coordinate 13,878,268, forward strand.
TATGTTTTGTATTCCAATAATCATCAAAATATACTTACTCCTTCCTTAATAACAACTAATGACGAAGTTTTCACAGAATACCAGTTTCATGGAACAATTATTGGTAATCCGACTTGTTAACAAAGAAACTTAACAGAATCAAAAACATTTTTATCTGTAGCAAAACCCTTATTTCGTAGAAATATTTGTAACTCATTTTTCTAGAATCATTAAATATTTTCTGGAATTCTTTGATCACGGCATAGCGAGACTGTTGTAACGAGATAACCTTTATAAAGACCCAGTTTTTTTTTAACAAGTTTTACTAGTAAATAAGTGCTACAACTTACATCATTAAGCTCTATGGTCTCGCCCGTATGTTCATCGACCACGTCTCCGTAGCATACGCCTGCTATAGAGCACTTGTTGAATGTCATTATGTTCTGCGTCAGAGTGCCCGTTTTGTCAGAGAATATGTACTGGATCTGACCTGGAATAGATAGAACATTGCTATAAGCGCTTTACGTTTTAGTTAAAATGCTGGTTGTTGAAATAACTCAGGGTTATCTTTTAATCAGCATATTTTTTTAAAACGCTACTGGTTATAATAAATGCCTCTAACTATAAAGCTATCTTGGAAATCGGGATAAAGGTCAGCTTTTTCGTTCATTTTTTCAGTAGGTTTCAACTTTCTACATTTTCTACGTTTTGTTACGGCCCCATCCTGCAAAGTTAGCTGTATTATACTGATTATAAAATAGCCCTGTATTTGGCATAATACCCTCGAGATAGACCCGGTGTAGTGATCAAAATGATGTCAAGTAAGTGAAACCCTCAGTCTGCAAAAGCACTTCACATGATAACCAACATTATCGAAGGTCAAGAAGAATAAAAGGGATCAACACTCTATAAAAAGCACTTAGCTAAAATAAATATTTATAAAAGAGGGCATATCTTTCGAATATCATTGAAAGATTTGGTCTATTTATAAAAGATCTATTATTGAATTATGTAGTTATCTAACTGGGATTCAGATATACATTTATTAGCTTCGGCCTACCTTCGATAAAATATCACACTTTGCCAATGCTGAATAGGGTATTTTATAATAACGTACCTAGCTCTTCATTCAAGGTGGTCGTCCTCGCTTTGGCTGCTGTCCCGGTCTTTTCATAGTACATCTTCTCGTCCCAGTTTATTTGGAAACTCTGCGCAAATCTTATGACCTGAAACAAAGAACAATTACATTTTACATTGTATATTCCATCTGCAGGAGGCGATGTACCTAACTATAGACGGACACGTATCAGGGAGAAAAACTCTATTCACACATAACAAATTATAAATAACACAATCATATCGTGTGGGACACTGATTTCATGAACAACCCGATGAGATGAACCCAGGCGCCAGAGTTTGTAAACCACCAACTAACTAGCTAGTTTCTCTTTGTTTCCATTCTGAATGATATAATTGATTGTGTAATTTAGTAGCCAGCTGGCTAGGTTTTGAAACGACTATCTAAGTAATCATAGACAGCAACCGGGACCTATGGCTTAACGTACCCTCCGAAGTAAGTAGCCCTGGTTATACCTAATATAATATTAAATTAGGGTGTTGAGTTGAGTGATCGTCAACAAGAAAGAGGTCATACACATCCTACTTTTGATTTCTTCTTCTTTTTCGAGTTGGACACCAAGTCATCCAACTGCAGACTTTTGACTAGTACCTATACTTTAACGATACTTTATTAAATATTTCCGATAGATCTTCTTAAAAAAAGAAACGGACTACGTCCATTGACTTAATTTAATAAGTAAGTAAAACACATAAAGCATGCAAAAAATAAATTTCAGTGTGTAATTTTGAATGGAAACAAAGAGAAAAATTAACTGCTTGCTATTAAAAATAATGTAGCCAGCACACATGAGCAAATTAAATACAAATTAACACTCGCGAGTGGCACACAATGGGTCTCTTTGTTTATAAACATAAGTATTCTTTGTGCTTGTTGTTTGACCTTCGCATTGTCCTTCAAAACAATAATGCTGAATGAACGTTGTTACTGACCGCCAATCTGTCAATAGTAGAGAAAACTATCGATACATAAATTGCCTTGCAGGGTATGCAGAGTTCGAGTTAATTAGAAGACTGTGTATCACTATAGCGACAGGTTGTCAGCCTGTCGCCTAAAATTGTAATACACATCAACTCTCAAATCCCTTAGTCGCTTCTTACGAAACGCGCGGGAACGATATGGGGGTGAATAATGGAAATGAACGAATCAGCGCTCACGGTTCAGCGCGCTGTTCAATCAAAGTAATCAGACTCCACTCGCATGGAAAGGTTCATATTCATAAGTACTTTGAGTCGATGTATTTTAGAATATCGATATTCCGGCAACACTAAATAATTGCTACAAACCACCGAAGCTATGTTAATAGGAAAACGCGATCAGAATGTGGCAAAGAACAAATCAGTTTTTACGATTCAGCGCGCTGTTCAATCAAAGTAATCAGACTCCGCTCGCGTGGAAGGGTTCATATTCATAAGCACTTGAGTCGAATCGATGTATTTTAGAATATCGAGATTTGAGCAAAACTAAATAATTGCTAAAAACTGTACCAAAGCTATGTTTATAGGAAAACGCGATCAGAATGTGGTAAAGAACGAATTCACGTTTCAGCGCTCTATTAAATCATAGTAATCCAGACTCCGCTGGCGTGGAAGGGTTCATGAGTACTTTGAGTCGATGTAAGTATTAAATATCGATATTTTGGCAAAATAATTGCTAGAAACCCTACTAAAGCTATATTTCTAGGAAACTTCGATCACAATGTGGCAATGAACCAATCTGTGCTCACGGCTCAGCCACAAAATAGAGAGTATACATACAGAAGGGTCACTCGACCCCATCTAGGATTTTCGCAATTGTCACTTGATATTTAACATAGCCAGGGTTACAACTGTAAAATATCTAAAAGTATAAGAATGTCAAAACAGCATTAACTGATACAAGAATGTCATATGATTCAGAGCCATAATAGACATAATGTAGTTACCTTGATTGAGTTCCCCTGAGATTCCAGTTAAAGTCAGTAAGCTTCGTCTAAATCTAAATCGTCGCTAGTGCTGTGTGAGCCATCTGTAAATACGCCCTGCGCGCCGTCTCCCTAATTCGTGGCTCAGCGCTCTGTTCAATCAAAGTAATCAGACTCCGCTGGCGTGGAAGGGCTCATATTCATAAGCACTTCGAGTCGATGTGTTTTAGAATTAATCAGAAATAATATTATTATAGAGAAAGCTTAGACAGCTTGAATCGTTTAGCCATTTAGATTTCGAGACGGGTAAATATATTACGATAACCTTCAACTGGATCTTAAATTTTAATGTAGCAAGCAAGGTAAATTATCCTTCGGAGGTTTACCAATGGTGGATCGATTATTCTCGGGGGACCATAAAAATTCAATTTGAATTTGGTTCATCGGGTCGTTAGACGACTCTGTGTCGAAAAGAAGAAAAAGACATTGTGACATTGTTCTCATGCATGTGACATTTCAGGCGTGTTTCGTTACACAACGGTCCTTCTATTCGGTTGAAGTCTAACACAAATGTTCATCGGTGTCCCACAGGACCTAAGTTTTTTTTTCTCTTACCTCGACAGACACATAGAGCGATATAGGCACGACAGTATTCATGACGATCGCGTACGAGAAGAACACCAGGAACGCGATGACAACCGCACCGGAGGCCGGCCCGGCTGGCACCAGCTGGTCCCACGGGAGGTACACTTGTACTAGACACCTTAGAGTATGCTTATAAGCAAGCTATAAAGCGCGCCTAAAAGTTACGGGAAGCAGTAATAAGAAACAAACTTTCTGTCCATCACTAGCAAAACGCCAGTGAAAACACTATTGAACCTCTATTACTTCTCATACTTTTGAAGTCTGTATCTATGGAGCAACTGCTAACGCTTTGACAGTACGGCGCGGGCCGATATGCGCACTCTATAGCTTGCTTATATACCTATACTCAATCGAGACACACATTTAGATATTATAGCTCACCTCGACAGACACATAGAGCGATATAGGCACGACAGTATTCATGAAGATCGCGTACGAGAAGAACACCAGGAACGCGATGACCACCGCACCGGAGGCCGGCTCGGCTGGCACCAGCTGGTCCCACGGGAGGTACACATGTACTAGACACCTTACAGTATAAATATAAGCAAGCTACAGAGTGCGCCTAAAAAGTTACGGGAAGCAGTAATATGAAACTACCTATCTGTCCATAAGTATCAAAACGCCAGTGACAACACTATTGAAACTAAAAATTCAGATACAATTGATGTCTGTATCTATGGAGCAACCGCTTTCGCTTTGACAGTACGGCGCGGGACGATATGCGCACTCTATAGCTTGATTATACCTATGTAGTCAATCTAGACACACTAAAATATAGTATAGCTCACCTCAACAGATACGTAGAGCGATATAGGCACGACAGTATTCATGACGATCGCGTACGAGAAGAACACCAGGAACGCGATGACCACCGCACCGGAGGCCGGCTCGGCTGGCACCAGCTGGTCCCACGGAAGGTACACTTGTACTAGACACCGTAGAGTATACATATAGGCAAGCTATAGAGTGCACCTAAAAAGTTACGGGAAGCAGTAAAAAGAAACAACCTCTCTGTCTATTAGTAGTAAAACGCCAGTGACAACACTATTGAACCTCCCTTACTTCTCATAAATTTGACCTCTGTATCTATGGAGCAACTGCTCACGCTTTGACAGTACGGCGCGGCCCGATATGCGCGCTCTATAGCTTGCTTATTTATAGTATACTCAATCTAGACACACATTTAGGTATCATAGCACTCAGATATAATAGTATAACTCACCTCGACAGATACATAGAGCGATATAGGCACGACAGTATTCATGACGATCGCGTACGAGAAGAACACCAGGAACGCGATGACCACCGCACCGATGGCCGGCTCGGCTGGCACCAGCTGGTCCCACGGGAGGTACACTTGTACTAGACACACTCAGATAATATCTAAGTTATACTATATTATAGTATAACTTACCTCGACAGACACATAGAGCGATATAGGCACGACAGTATTCATCACGATCGCGTACGAGAAGAACACCAGGAACGCGATGACCACCGCACCGGAGGCCGGCTCGGCTGGCACCAGCTGCTCCCACGGGAGGTGCACTTGTACTAGACACCTTAGAGTATACTTATAAGCAAGCTATAGAGTGCGCCTTAAAAGCTAAAACGAGAAGCATTAATAAGAAACTACTTCTCTGTCCGTCAGTAGCAAAACGCCAGTGACAACACTATTAAACCTCTATTACTTCTCATATTTTTGACGTTGGTATTCCCAAGCAAAAGCATTCCCAAGAAGGGTTGACGTCTGGTAGGCGGCCGGTCGTAAAGTTAAGCCAAATCCTTTGCAACACGATTCTGTGTTCAACAAAGCGTGTTGCACCCACCCCAAGTGATTGGGATAAGGGCAGGAAGATGATGATGACTTGTGACGTAGGTATGTATGGAACAACTGCTTACGCTTTGACAGTACGGCGCGGCCCGATATGCGCGCTCTATAGCTTGCTTATTTACATACTCAATCTAGACACACATTTAGCTCACTCAGATATAGTATATCTTACCTCGACAGATACATAGAGCGATATAGGCACGACAGTATTCATCACGATCGCGTACGAGAAGAACACCAGGAACGCGATGACAACCGCACCGGACGCCGACTCGGCTGGCACCAGCTGGTCCCACGGGAGGTACACTTATACTAGACTCACTATAGTATACATATAAGCAAGCTACAGAGTGCGCCTTAAAAGTTAGAACGGGAAGCAGTAATAAGAAACAACCTCTCTGTCCATCAAAACACTATTGGACCTCTTTTACTTCTCATACACTTCACGTAGGTATCTATGGAGCAACTGCTTAGATTTGACAGTACCTCGCGGCCTGATATACGCACTCTATTTAGCTTGCCTATTTATATACTGAATCTAGACACATATTTAGATATTATAGCTCACCTCGACAGACACATAGAGCGATATAGGCACGACAGTATTCATGACGATTGCATACGAGAAGAACACCAGGAACGCGATGACCACCGCACCGGAGGCCGGCTCGGCTGGCACCAGCTGGTCCCACGGGAGGTACACTTGGAAGTACCGCCCGATGACCCACTCCCACACGCCGCACGCGACCGTGCAGAATACGCACATTGACAGCAGGAAGAATACTATCTGTGGGACAAAGAGAACATTTGTTAGATAAATGAACAATTTTATTTAAATTTATATTTTTTATTTTAATACATTTAAGCCCATACAGAGGGTAACGACCTGGAAGGAGGTCAAGATACTCATTAAATTTAATAACTTTCCGTATGGAACGTAGGTCGAAAAAGAAAAAAATATTTACCATACAAAATCGCAGTTCAGCTGATTGAATTTTCCAGTTAAGAGAATACATTATAATTTATATAAGTCTCTAGATTAGTCAAATTAGAATATACTGTGTCAATAAAGGTTTAGTACACCTACTTTAAAAGAAAATTGTAGTGCCCTACCAGGGTTCACGCATGGAGCTATGTATATATTTAAGACCTTTATAAAACCCGTAAATACAATAAACGAATATGAAATATGATTTACCTAGGTCAATTTTTTTTTTTCATATCTCGACCCATGTTCCATGGAGAAAGTTGTACACTTTTATGAGTAGGTACCTTAACTTTCGGCTTGTTGTACCCTTTTTGTTAATCCCAGTATATATGTATACTAAGTAAAGTAGCCAGTTCCCTGCCGCTTATCTACCAGTGGTACAGCGATTGTACCAGTGATTTTGAACCCTAATACCCTCTCTTTAAGTTCTACGAAAAAGAAAATAATAGCTCCTGCTAAACCACACAACGGATTTCGTTGCGATTTTTTGAATAGGTAGAGTGATTCAAGATGAAAGGTCCAATATGAATTATACATGCTGGGAAAACGTCTTATTCCGACGGTAAAACAACTTACCAGTCCAATTGCTGACCTAAATAAATATTGGCTTTTAAACGATCTTTTAGCGTGTGGGTTTTATGAGACGTTTTACGAGATATTATACTGTCATTACTTTTACAGATAGGTAGTATTTGAAAGCTAAAGAGTCCTAATATTAAGAAAAAGCTGGCATTTACGAGTCTATAAATGCCACGGGTTAAATATTCCTAAAATTACACAAAACGAAGCTTATTACCTATCTACCCGACTTCACGTTAAGAAGCTTAGTAATTTCTTTGCTATTTTATTTTATTATTATTACTTTAGCCCAGTAAAATTAGAATCTCAAAGAAATTAATAAGGGTACTTGAAAGTAAGTCATTCATTATACGTAGGTAGCTTACATAAAGTTCAAGATACCTATCACCTTAAATTGATATTGTGGCAGAAGTTCATAATCTATCCAAAATCTATCATTTATACTGGGTTATTTTCTATCCATCAGTTATACTTATTAATCGGTTTGACATTATACTTACTAAGGTATCTGAAATAAATGTCGATACAAATTACACAGGTTACATAAAGTTCAGGAAATAATGGATATTGTAATAGCAGCATAACTGACGTCGTGGTAACAACTTTTATCTTTTCACGATCTATCAATCATACTTATGAAAGGACTAAGGGTCCCGCCCAGCGGTTTCACTCGCTGTTAACCGTTTTTCTGTGGGAATAAGAAGTTTTCCTGAAATTCTAAATACATACAAACCTTCCTCTTAAATCACTCAATCTACAAGGTTAGTTTAATTTCTGTAAAAATAGTTTGAGGGTGTGATCCCACTCGTGAAACCAGGGGCGGATCTAGGGTGTGGCTATAGGGGCGGGAGCCAGGGGCGCAGACCAAGGGGGGGCGCAAAACCAGACTTGCGCCTGCTACGGCGCGGGTTTGGAGTTCAAGCCTCGTAAGATTCGGGTTATTATTGAGAGCTAAGGGATAATCTTGCTTACCATAGGGCATAAATGGCGTTAAGGTGAAGCAATTATAATTATTTTCCTGTCTGTTTCATGAGAACAGAAAAAATATAAATAAATGTTAAATCTGGTCTCCGTGCCTTCCTTGGGCGCGGGCGCTACGACACGAAAACCTGCCAATCTGAGGGCGCCAATTCAAGTCAGCCAATACGTGCACAGAAGTTTCTCTCATACCTAATAATGAGGGCAATAATGTGCAGGTCTTTTTAAATTTATAAAAATTAAGTAGTTCTTTATCTTATTTTAAAAACGAGTTTATTACCGTAACAAATCGTTATTTCGAGACTGAATTTTGTAAGGCCAGTTGGATCCGGGAAAAATATTTAAGGGCAGCAAATCGTGCAAAAAAATATCTCACTGGTGAAAAGACTGAAATTGCAAAGGAACCCAATACAACTCTGACGCCCTCTTGAAACAATCTTAATGGTGTTTGTCGAGCGCGCTGCGTTCGCAATCGCAATAAGTTTTGTGTCAGTGTGATCACGCTGTCTTTTAGTGCTGCCACTACCACACCAGATTTAGTGTAAAAAGTCGAGCTTGCTTCGCTCGCAATACGTGTTGTGTCTTAGTGACGCCCCCTCTCGCAGTCCATTAGTGCTGCTACCATCACACCAGATTTAGCGTGAAAACTCGGGCTCGCTTCGCTCGCAATTAGTTTTGTGTCTCAATGACGCCTCCTCTCGCTGTCCATTAGTGCTGCCACCATCACATCAGATTTAACGAAAAAAGCCAGGCTCGCTTCGCTCGCAATTAATTCTGTGCCAGACTGACGCCCCCTCTTGCAGTCCATTAGTGCTGCTACCACCACACCAGATTTAGCGTAAAAAGTCGAGCTCGCTTCGCTCGCAATACGTTTTGAGTCTCAGTGACGCCCCCTCTCGCGGTTCATTAGTGCTGCCACCATCACACCAGATTTACCGTGAAAAGTCGATCTCGCTTCGCTCGCAATAAGTTAAGTGCAAGACCGACGCCCCCTTTCGCAGTCCATTGGTGCTGCTACCACCACATCAGATTTAGCGGGAAAAGTCGGGCTCGCTTCGCTCGCAATTCGTTATGTGTCAGACTGACGCGTCATCTCTTAGTCTATTAGTCCTGTAACACCACACCAGATTTAGTGCGAAAACTCATGCTCGCTTCGCTTGCAATACGATAGTGTGCCGCCCTACTAGATGTCTGTAAGTACGAAAATGTTGATCTAAAATCAACTCTGACAGAACCTACACTCATTTTTGTATAGATAACGTACCTACCTAACTGGTAGCATTAAAATGCCTCAAAGACTCCTCGGAAACCGAGGGCTTGGATCGCGCCTGCAAAGGGGGGCGCAAAGTTTGAGTCGAGCCAGGGGCGCTGGCTACCTCAGATCCGCCCCTGCGTGAAACTGAACAACTTCTCTTAGTATTTTATTTTTCAAAATAAACAGTAATAATGGGAGATATCCACACAAAAAATATCATGAAAATGTGCCACTTCATATTTAGTTGTTACTAAGAAACAAAAAACAGTTTCATGAGTGGAACATGCCCTGAAAACATTTTACTCAATCAAAAATCATCTCATAAAAAACACATCGAACGTTGCGTTGTTTCAAAGATCTAACTAAACATAGGGCTAAACAGGCATGATACGAGCGCCTTTGTTTCATACTATGTAACGACATGAACCACATTCTCTCCACACATACATTTCCATATACATAACAGCCTGTCGCGGCAACATCAAAGGGAAACCAATTTACTGTCGATACACCGATGCTCATTGTAGTTAACAGCGTCATTACATCCAAACCGTAATTGTGTGGTTTTACGGGTGATTTTATTGACGGATACGGCTTTGTAATTAAAAGGCAGTTTTGTAATTAATTTGTATGTTAAACAACGTTACTGATAAAAGTTAGTTTTGATATAATAGGTACGAATAATGGGACGTGTTTGAAAATCATTAGCCTATTTACAGGCGTGGTGTAGTAAAAGGGGACAAATTGTTTCCTGTGAATGCACTTCGAAATGTAGGTAGCAGCTTATTCTGAACTTGATCTTGACGGAGTTCTGCTACGCCGTAGCATCACGAGGTGCCGACGTAGCGACGTATCAATAAGCGTAACAATGTGCTACACACTTAGCCCTATAATAAGAAAACTAAGCAGCCTATCTTTCTATGCTGGTGCGCTTTTCTGGAGTTCTGCATAGCTTAATGGGCTTACGACTACTTCGAAGCACCTTAGGTGTTTCGTAGCCGCGTAGCAATGATCGTAGCTACATGCTACAATAATAGAATTAAGCAGCCTTTATATGCTGGCGTATTTAATCTTGGTCTTGCCAGAGTTCTGCATCAGTTTGCTGTCTACCATTAGCTATGCCGTAGCACCACGACGTGTTTCGTAGCAAGAATCGTAACTACTTGCTACACACTTACCCCTATAATAAGAAAATTAAGCAGCCTATCTATGCTGGTGCGTTTGAACTTGGTTTTGCCGGGATTCTGCATCAGTTTGGTGTCCTTCCCGGCTAAAACGACTACGCCGTAGCACCACGACGTGTTTCGTAGCAAGAATCGTAGCTATCTGCTACACACTTACCCCTATAATAAGAAAATTTAGCAGCCTATCTATGCTGGTGCGCTTGAACTTGGTTTTGCCGGAGTTCTGCATGAGTTTGGTGTCTTTCCCGGCGAAGACGACTACGCCGTAGCACCACGACGTGTTTCGTAGCAAGAATCGTAGCAACTCGCTACACACTTACCCCTTTAAAAACAAAACTAAGCAGCCTACCTACCTATGCGGGTGCGTTCTACACGACTACGGCGTAGTACCAACAGTTGTTTCGTAGCTCGTAGCCGCGTAGCTTGCTATTATTGTAGAGATCTGCTACACACTTACCCCTATAATAAGAAAATTAAGCAGCCTATCTATGCTGGTGCGCTTGAACTTGGTTTTGCCGGAGTTCTGCATCAGTTTGGTGTCCTTTCCGGCGAAAACGACTACACCGTAGCACCGCAACGTGTCTCGTAGCTACATGTTACACACTTAAGAAAATTAAGCAGCCTATCTATGCTGGTGCGCTTGAACTTGGTTTTGCCGGAGTTCTGCATCAAATTGGTATCCTTCCCGGCGAACACGACTACGCCGTAGCACCACGACGTGTTTCGTAGCACACTTACCCCTATAATAAGAAAATTAAGCAGCCTATCTATGCTGGTGCGTTTGAACTTGGTTTTGCCGGAGTTCTGCATCAGTTTTGTATCATTCCCGGCGAATACGACCACGCCGTAGCACCACAACGTGCTACATAGCAAGGACCGTAGCTTCTCGCTACACACTCACCAATATAATAAGAAAATTAAGCAGCCTATTTATACTGGTGCGCTTAATCTTGGTCTTGCCGGAGCCCTGAATCAGCTTGCTGTCTACCATTAGCTACGCCGTAGCACCACACGGGTGTCGTAGCACGTAGCTGCTTAGCTAGGTTTTATTTTGGAGGTTTGCAGCACACTTACCCCTATAATAAGAAAATTAAGCAGCCTATCTATGCTGGTGCGTTTGAACTTGGTTTTGCCGGGATTCTGCATCAGTTTGGTTGGTGTCCTTCCCGGCTAAAACGACTACGCCGTAGCACCACGACGTGTTTCGTAGCAAGAATCGTAGCTATCTGCTACACACTTACCCCTATAATAAGAAAATTTAGCAGCCTATCTATGCTGGTGCGCTTGAACTTGGTCTTTCCGGAGTTCTGCATCAGTTTGGTGTCCTTCCCGGCGAACACGACTACGCCGTAGCACCACGACATGTTTCGTAGCAAGGATCGTAGCTACGTGCTACACACTTACCCCTATAATAAGAAAATTAAGCAGCCTATCTATGCTGGTGCGCTTGAACTTGGTTTTGCCGGAGTTCTGCATGAGTTTGGTGTCCTTTCCGGCGAAGACGACTACGCCGTAGCACCACGACGTGTTTCGTAGCACGCAGCCTCGTAGCAAGATCTTGTCGTTGTCCAACGAGAAGTGTTGGTCGCGCCAGCTTAGTGTGCCTGTGGAAGAGAGAACCATGAGTTAGAATATAGCTAAGGAAGTTTTCGAACTGAGATTTTAAAAGATTGTCGATAAAGTACAATACGGGGAGTAACGGAAAGGGTATAACAAGCCGAAAGGAGGTCAAGGTACTCATGAAACTGCACAACTTTCCCCATGGAACATGAGTCGAAATATGAAAAAAAAATTGGATCTCCCATAGTAAATCAATCAGCTAATCGGCGATTTTGTATGAAAGGTCCAATTTTTTTTTTACATTTCGACCCATGTCCCATGGGGAAAGTTGTTTAGTTTCATGAGTACCTTGACCTGCTTTCGGTTTGTTATACCCTTTGTGTTACTCCCGGTATATTTGGCATCTAGGACAGCGAAGTGAAACGATGAAAATATAGCCACAAAACTTTTCACACGAGTAAGATTTGAACCTTCGTCTCTGACGAGGCCAGTCCGGCGTTAACTAAGCTAAAGTATGTCTACATAGTATTCGTACATTTAAAATACGAAAGAAAACAGTCCATCAAACTGACTACCATTTGAACTGATTTAAAATACACACACATACTTACACAAACTAGGCCTTTATTCTTTGTAGAGTAGGCACAACGTTAGCAGCCGTAAAAATACGGTACCTATCGTCACGTCTAACAAATTTTTGAGGGCCATTTCTAAGTCGGCATCACTGGGCAAAACTGATACATATTATCACGCCTTTATCTTTTGCGGGGTAAGCAGAGCGTAAACGGCTGTAAAAAACGGCCATTTACACGACGTCTGACAAGTTTGAGAGTCATTCAGTAGTCGTTTATCACTATACTGACAGGTTGCTAGCCTCCTACACATCAATTCAACTCAAGTCGCTTCTTACGACACCCACGGGAAAGATGACACAAAACGCAAATTATCCCCAAGTCAACGAAATACTTACTTATACTGTACTTGATTTATACAAATATATTTATACACCTTATCCTACTAATGATCACAAAGTATGTTTTAGGTATTTTAACCTTATTTCTAGACAAAGGCAATCGATTAAAGGCAATTTACCTAGTTCCAAATACCGCTTACCAACAGCCGACTGACCTTTTAAATCCTAATACCATCCGCCTTTACAACACTAAATGCTAATGAGCTTGTACTATTAACAGAAGCACGATTTACCCATAAAAGAAATCAACATTACTCCTTTCTGACACATTATTATTATTATTAGCCTTTTATTTCAGCCATTATAACACATTACATCAGCACAAATTGCCGTGTGGTGCCGGCAGAGTAGAATAGCACCATCCCCTCTCTTCCCGTGGGGGTCGTAAGAGGCGACCGAGGGATAAACCCGACCCAAACAGCCAGGGCCAACCGTATGGTGGCGGTTAATCCACCACAAAAGCATTCCCAAGGAGGGGTGACGTCTGGTAGGCGACCGGTCGTAAAATAAAGCCAAATCCTTTGCAACACGATTTTGTGTTCAACGAAACGTGTTGCGCCGACCCCAAGTAATTGGGATAAGGGCAGGAAGATGACATCAGCACAAATTAGGGAAACGGCGCGCGGGGCGCCTTTACAGATGGCTCACTCACTAATAGCGACGATTTTGACGCTTACTGACTTTAACTGGAAACAACTGAAATCTCAGGGGAACTTAACTAAGAAGATGGTTGGCCCGAATGTCTGTTGTTCTAAATAAAATTTTCTCAGAATCATATTTGTATCAGATAATACTGCTTTACTGATTTTTCATATTCTTATACTGTTAGATTGTTGACAGTAGCAACCCTGGCTATGTAACAAATGACAATCGCAAAAAACCTGAACAGGGTCAAGTGAACCTTCTGTAAGTAAACTCTCTATTTTCTGCTAATACTATCCACTTCGACAACACTAAAAGCTAATAAGCTGGTACTATTAGCAGAAGCGCGATCTACCCATAAAAGAAATCAACATTAATACTTTCTGATACATTACATCAGCCGGGTGGTGCCGGCTTAGAATAGTATTACCCCATATAATATCCTGTGGGTGTCGTAAGAAGCGACTAAAGGGTTTGAGAATCTATGTACGAGTATATTGCGAATTTTAGGCGAAAAGCTGTTAACCTGTATCTATGGTGGGATATCCCTTACAGGGTAGGCAGAGCGTAAACGGTTGTAGAAAACAGTTTACATTACGTATGACAAAAGTTTGAGTGTTACTCAGAAGACTGTGTATCACCATAGAGACAGGTTAATGTGTATCACCATAGATACAGGTTTGATTTATGTATTTATGTACAAGAAATATCGTTGCCTTAAATGGACAAGTCAACGTGCCACTAACAGTACTACTGAACGATTAACTTATTATCTAAAACATGCTAATCACCCGCTTAACGATGTGCTAATGTCTGACAACCTACTTGCGAAAATGACACACTAAAAAGCAAGGGCAAAAATTATATGAGGGCCACAGAAACAAGAGATAACAAGGTGTTATTTTAAGTTGAACCGGCTCGCAATTCAATAAATTTTCCCCGAAGAACATAGATAAAAAATACAATATTTTAGATCTCTCCCAAAAATTATTTCCCTCACATAGAAGTGATGTGTATTTTATGCATTTTTAATGGAAGGTAATCAGATTCATAAATGTGTCTAAAATATAACTCTCCAAACCTTCGATTTCTATTTGCCAGCAGATTAAACACAACTATCAAGCATATCAACCTCCTATAGATGCTAGATTTTCACACAATTTATAAGAAAAACCAACACAGGTTGATGTGCTGGTTTTTGTACATAGGAAATAAGTCACATAAATGTGAAATGGCGTGCACAAAATCAACGATAGAAAGAGACACCTATATTATACTGTCATATATAAATCATGTTGTGTGAAGTCTACATTCCAAGACAATGCATATTTTTTCGTAGTGTTATTCTACGTCCTACTACGGCTACGACTTACGTAATGTTAATAAGGCGTTGCCTAATGCGGCAAATCTTGTTTGCCAGAAGGTTAACAGCCTTGTTATTAAAGTCTAATGCCGCGGCACAGTACAGTTCAGTCAGGCATCGATATTATTAAGAGTACAGGCTAAAGCAGTAGCGAAACTTCATACATACGCACGACTCAGCTATGCGATATCTCACAGGTAATCGTCGGGCAAGAGTCCGGATGACCGCACCAAGGATACAAATGAATAGATGACTTTAGAGGTTTAGTATAAGATTCTACTTATATAATAACTTTAATTTTGGATAATAAAAGATAAAAAAGTATAGAAGGCGATTTTCCGCAGTAAAAAGAAGCAAAGAAGTTTCCTGGACGTGAAAGACTTTCTGTCTTTGTGTGTTTATAAGTTTAAAAATGGATTTGATATGACACTAAAATTTTATAAGATCCGAAAATTGCAACCTTTACGCCGGAACTGACATAGAAAGTTGACTTATCAAGCTGAGAGTATCCCTAGAAACAGGTCGAGTTTCGCTACTGCTTTAGCCTATTTATGTACTGTGGTCGCCGTAAATCCTCAACTTAGCGCGACTCAAATACCTACCTTCGTAGACTAGCAGAAATTAATTGATGAATAGTTGATATGTGTGAAACCTTAGGGCTTAGAGTTAGGTGAAGGTCAAGACGAACTGTTTGTAAACATAAGGGTATGTATAACCAAACCATACCCGGAATTAACCTCTGTCGCCTTAAACCGGAAGTAAAAAAAGGGTATTAGAAGCCGAAAGGAGGTGAAGGTACTCATGAACAACTTTCCCCATGCAACATGTGTCGAAGTATGAAAAAAAATCGGGCCTTCCATAGTAAATCAGTCAGCTGATCGGAGATTTTGAATGGGAGGTCCAATTTTTTTTTTCATATTGATCCATGTTCCATGTAGGTACGAGTGCTTATTCTTACGAGCAATGTTGAACGGGTTTTGAAATGTTGTTCAAATTCTTAGCCCCCACATGAATTACTTGCAAAATAAAGATATCTACTTTTTAACCGTGTTCAATACATAGTATAAAATGAAATCGCTTTTGCGTGTCTCTGTCTGTCTGTCTGTCGTGTAGTCCCTAGCTTAGTAAATACTTAGAGGATCTGTGGTAGAGGGTGTCTAGAAGGTAGATGCAATGTCGCTTCATTTCGTTTTCTCTTATGGGTGAAAAATATCTTTTTATCTTGGCGTCTTTTGATATTTTTCGGTCAAATGTCCTCTCCTTTTCGTCAACACTCAGCGTCTGACACGTTTTATTCTCAATACTTGGTATTAGGACAAGAATACTTGGTATTACGTTTGCCATGGACAGTGAAACAAAAGTAGCGCCCTTGGAAAACAGCTGATCATAAGAATTTCCTTTATTGGCATCGCCATAGTAAACTGGATTACTCGCCTAAGCTTAGATTTAAAAGTCAGGAAAATCGCCAGTCAAGGGCAAGAAATTGAATATATCAATCATAATATCAATTAATCATAAGGCCTAAAAAGCGATGGTGGGATGACCTCGACGAGTTCGAACCTACCTGGCCCCAATTATCAGCTAACCGGGAAGTCTGGAAGAAAAGAGGGGAGGACTTTGCCCAGCAATGGGACACTTTGGGCTAAAATAATAAAAAAACTAATAAAATATAGCACCTTTTCACCACATTGCTCCACAGTTATGCACGTAATAAATTACTTGCCATTTAACCATGACGACATTTATAACGCCACACAGCGGTGTTGTTTCGAAGCTAAGTATGGGTTTTCGCAAACACACAGTAATCCGTTTCGCAAGTCCGTGATAGGTAATATACTCGAGACGTTAAGCAATGCGTCACATCACATACAAATGATAGAATATATCGACAACATATGTATCACTACCAGTTGTGCAAGAAAGGAGATAGGATCTTTGTATTTACGCTCAAAAAAAGTACTCCGTTCATTGCTAATTTCCTATGAGTATGCATGCGAACCCGCCGCGGATTCAGCTAGTGTACAAATATGTAGACTTGTAGCCTGTAGTTTGATATTATAATAGTGACTAGGTGGCGAAATTGGGAGATCGTGCCTGACGGCATAGTACCCATCGGGAGGCGTAGGTCCAGCAGTGGACTGCTGTAGTCTGACTTATGTTTGTCTCTTCTGATTATCAATACTATAATTTAATAGCTAAAAACAACGCTAGAACAGGATTTCGCAACTTCGTATACAAAAGCTAGGGCTTTCATACTTAATCCATGGATTCAAATGAGCGCTTGACGCATGTTAATTATTCCCCGAAATTGCCCCAAAATAAGAGTATAATATACGGGGTGTAAGGGACGGTATTTTTTAATACATCTGCTTGTACTGCCATATGTTCCATGGGGAAAGTTGTTCAGTTTCATGGTCTGAGCACGCCGTTTTCGTTACACTCTCCCTTACACCCCGTGTATATGACGAATGAATGGGCTCTGATTGTAATGGCTTCACTGATAATTACTGGGCTATTATTGGCGGATCAACGTAAACCCAACGAAATCAATCACGTCATTGGCCAAAATAAAATTTAAGCTGACCATATTTTTATGTGTAAGTTTCCGCCGTGCAAATATTTCCCGTTTTTCTTGGGAATTACATGATTTTCCGCGATAGAAAGTAGCCTATGTCACTATTCAGCCTTTCAACTAGCTACACACAAAAAAACATGACGATTTTTTTTTGCGACGACGCGACTAGTGTAAAAGGACAAACAAACACACTTTCCCACTTTTGATATTAGTACAGTCTCTTACGCTAACTCATGAACAATTCTGTTTTAAAGGTTTCGATTGTCTTGTGACTAATATGGGCAAGCTGGACAAAACTATGTTGTACGATTGAATAAATGTTGCTCCACCTAGAAAAGTAACAATTATTGCTGTAAAATGTTACGGTCTGTAAAAAAATTAAACCTAAAATTTTTGGATTGTTCATGACTGAACGGGAGAGACTGTACCTATGGGATTGCTGATTTTACGACGAGTGCCGATGGTGTGAGTGAGATCACATCATCAGATGGTTAATGGATACTTAACGCTGTTTATGTTAGCAAATTTTATAACAGCTTCAACACCACAAATATCCAATAAAAACTATTTCCGTCCAGAGTGTAATTTTCCATGGCTGGCTATGTATCTAATTTGCCTTTTATACAGCTAGCTACAAGTTACTCGATAAAAAACCTAATATGCCATTTAAGCACAGGAGATTATTTTAATGGCTTAACTAGGATGGATGGATTAATGGCTGGATTAACTAGCGGCCCACCTAGCAGCTGCATCCGTTGCTAATCGTTTTCCCGTGGGAATAAAACGTTTTCCCCATATACCTCTATATTGTGCTGTGTGCATCAACCTCCTTTTGAATCAATAAACACAAGTGTGAAATCTGCTAGAATTTGATAATTGTGGTGTCCACGACAGAGAAACGCATAAAGCGACTTTATTTCCACTCTGTATTGAACACAGAACACTCCAAGACACGGGGTTTGATTTGATTTTTTAAACGATTCAATAAATCAAAAGAAAGGTAAATTTATATAAGTAATAACACATGCCGGAAAAACGTGTTGCAGCGGGTGAAACCGCGGACGTGTCGCTAGTCAACAGACATGGGAAAAGCTCTAAGATTCAAGTTTTTATACTAGCTGTTACTACATAAATTATATTAAAAGCTGATCTTTGAAGCACTAATAAATAAACTGCAGGTATTTTTATCTCCGATGCTTTTGACCTAGATACTATAAATAAAGATAAGAATGAACTCGAAAGTTCTAAGAAAAGACAGAACAGTGAGAATACAAAGTTTGTAAACAATGAGTGAAAGTTTGGTGATGAAATAGAACTTATTTTTAGTTCATTCAACCATAGATCTCATTACATTACTTGATCCAATCTTATCTAGGCTAAGCGGCAGAGAGAAGCTAAAATTCCAAAAGTTATTATTCAAAGAAAATGAGTAATATTCGGCGTCAGAGGTCTGCGGTTGTAATAGTCTGACTCCAGAGGTCATCGGGTCGTTGGACGACTCGGTGTCACAAGCGTAGAGAGAGAGAGAATGAGAAATATTTTAAGAATCCGGCCTTTAATCTAAAAAAAACTGATTTTACATTTTGATCACAGCCAGGCATGGCTTCGGAAAAAAGAAAAGGGTCTGGTAAGATTTTTTCTTTGTACAAAACTATTGCATGGCTTTACAAAACATTTGTCACCTCAGCGGCTCTTTGCTTCTAAACGCAGCCAATTTAAGACCAAAATACTTATTTTGGTCACTAGCTTATTCGCGATCGCACAAATAGTTCTAAGTTCAGAACTACGACACAGAGCTGGCGTAAAGTTGCAACTTGTTACAAACTTTATTAGGGTCTTATGTGAAAGCGTTCTCTGTACGAAATGGATAAAAGTATCATAATCATAAGTTTGAAATTTATTCTGATTCACTCTGGCATGGCTAAACAGGGTGTTTTTAAGCCAATATGTAGTGTAGTGACTCTCATAGTGACTACACTAGTAAGAAGGATGGTTACACACAAATGTTGACTTGTTTTACAGGGAGTAACAAAAAGGATATAACAAGCCGGTAGGTCAAGGTACTCATGAAACTGAACAACTTTCTCCATCAAAAACATAGGTCAGAATATGAAAAATATATTTGGACCTTTCATACAAAATCGCCGATCAGCTGATTGATTTACTATGGGCGACCCAATTTTTATTTTTGTAATTCGACCCATGTTCCATGTGGAAAGTTGTAAGTTTCATGAGTACCTTGACCTCTTTTCGGCTTGTTACTGTATAAAAACTGAACTGGAGTTTTCGATACTAAACCTGCATAGTAGTGTTTAGCAAAGCAACACTGTGTATAGCAAAGGTTCAGTACTGATTGACGTATTCTATGCTGAGCCGAGTTTGACACAAAATGAGTCGGTTGATTCAAGAATGAGTGAAGTGTAGTCGTAGTCGGTCTGAATGATGATGAGCGCTTCGCCGGACCATTAGGCTTACGAGCCGCGGATGATTGCCTCTCATAATGTAGTGTAAGAAGGATGGTGTTAATGTATTATAATTTAGTGGACTGCGAATGTAAATAGGTTTTGGTCAAGTAATAATTAGTGAATCAAACCACGATATTTATAACAGCTTGCGTTTTATTAGAAATTGGTCAAGCATCACTTTGTACTTACAGATGGAAGGAAACGAATTTTGACAACATGTCAGAAATACCAAAAATACCAACCTAACAATAAACAGGATGTTGGACGTACCAACATATTGCCCAGGGCAAACAAAAACATTAATAATTATTCATAATATAAGTTTAAGTTTTGACAACCCTAGACATTTGTAACAACCCTAGAAATCTTTTAACAAATAGCTGAAATTATGATGCTAAAGTTAAACAGCAAGTATAAATGAAAATACCTACTGATGCAATTCATAAAACAATATAAACTTGTTGTAGTTCATAAAACAAAAAATGCAATGGCCGACACACTTTCCTTGCACTAATGAAGACAAGATTAACTATAGTACTTTAGACAATTCTTGAAATAATAATGAAACAATTATTGTAACCTTACTTAGTTTGAACTTGAAATCAAAGCTCTAGGTACGTATAACATGTTAGCCTAGCCCTACGAAAATAAAAATAAATCTTGGGATCGGTATAAACCACATAGGCAAACAATTACAAATATATAGACAAGTAGGTAATTAACGAAACACCCTATAGGTACTTATGTGACATAGTCAGCTCACCACCAAGAAAACAAAAAACATTTTTACAGGAAATACCTCTACAAACATGGTGGCAAAAATTAGTAAACACCCCTTACCTATCTATTTCATGTGTTAAAAATTATATTATACTATTCTATAGGTAACACACAAACTTTATTTACAGAACGTTTATGAGTCCTACCATTAGCGGTTTTAACCTCTACTACTCTGACCCTATTATCAGGACCTGGAAAAGTTTGAATCACCCTGGCCATTGGCCAATATAAAGGTGCCAAATTATCATCCTTCAATATAACAAGAGATCCTACTTTTATATTTGTACATACATCTGTCCATTTGGGACGCGACTGCAAAGTATTTAAATAATTCCTACTCCATTCTTTCCAGAATGAATGCCTTAAGCTGTTACAAATCCTCCATGACTCTAATCTCGATATACGTGAGTTTTCCTGCTGAGGATAAGAATTTAAAGCGGAACCTATTAAAAAATGACCTGGCGTGATACAGGAAAAATCATTTACATCAGCCGACAGTGGCATAAGAGGTCTGCTGTTTAGGACAGCTTCTATCTGGCACACAAGAGTATTAAGTTCCTCATAAGTAAGAGAACGGGTCTGTAGAACTCTTTTTAAATGAAATTTCATACTTTTACTCCAGCCTCTGCTAAACCTGCAAAAGTAGGGGAGTAACAGGGCAAAAATGAAAATTAATACCCTTCTGTGTTGCAAAATCATACACTTGTTTCTGATGAGTTTCAGAATTCTGTAACTTATACAATTCATCTAGCTGAGTTTTGGCGCACTTAAAAGTAGACGCATTATCAGAATATATATCTGTAGGCATACCTCTACGAGAAATAAATCTAGTGAGACAAGCAAGAAAGGTTTCAGTTTTCAAATCTGAGGCCAGTTCGAGGTGAATGGCTTTTGTTACGAAACAAACAAACACACAAATGTATCCTTTTGTGATTATGGGCTTTCTTACTCTAGCGACCTTTAAATTGATAGGTCCTGCAAAGTCCATACCAATTTTTTTAAATATCCCACCACAAAAGTTTACTCTGTCCTTGGGAAATATGCCCATCAATTGCTTAGCTGATTCACCTTTCAGTCTGAAACATGTAATGCACTTATGTAAAACCTTTTTTATTTGTCTCATACCTTGTACAATCCAAAACTTTTGATTTATTGATGCCAATACGAGCCTAGGTCCAGCATGGAGATTTCTGACATGCTCATTTTCAATTATTAATTTAGTAACATACGATTCCGTAGGTAGAATTACCGGGTGCTTTTGTGAAAATGGAATGGCAGCAAAATGCAATCTTCCCCCTACACGAACCAAACCACTGGCATCAATAAATGGCATCAAAGGTTTCAAGTTACCTTTTGTAATGACATTGTTAGACTTTAAATCATTTATCTCATTTTTAAAGTATTTTTGTTGCTCTTGCTTGACAATAAGCATCAACGACCCATTTAATTCTTTAGTTGTTAAATAACACAACTTGTTTTGTCCTTTGACCTTAAATTATGTACAAAACGCAACACGTAAGCTAGGACTCTTTGCATTTTGTTTATGCTTGAATATTCAGGGAGCCCCAAGGATACATTTCGCTCATTATCGTTGCTAGATTGAGAACATACCATGATGTTGAGAGGCGCAGGCTCGTCCTTAGTTTCTGGCAAGACGCTGGGTACTGAATTGTACAATTCTGGCTTGTACTTACTGTCATGCAATGATTGTGGGCCACTCCACCATAGCGGATGCTTCTCCAACTCATCAGGCAGTACTCCTCTGCTGAGACAATCGGCGGGTTCTCTCCTGTATTAATGTAAGCCCATGTAAAGCTACCCGTGAGCTCAGAAATCAACTTCACTCTGTTAGCTACGTATACGTTTAGTTTAGTTAGTGGAGTTTTAATCCATGCTAATACAATTTGAGAATCGGGTGCAAAATCACTTCATCGATTTTCAATTTTAGTGTAATTGTATCATGGACTCTCGATACTAACTTGGCCAGTAAAACGGCTGCATTTAGCTCCATACGTGGAACAGTCAAGTCTTGCTTAATTGGATTGACTCGACTTTTTGAACATTGTAACGAAACCCTTACATTACCTGACTCATCGACCACTCGTAAATAAACACATGCACCGTACGCAGTGTTTTGTGCCGCATCTGCATAACCAATAATCTGTGCTGAAAATGTGTTGTGTAAGTTTGTGTATCGTGGTATAGGTATAGATTTCATTTTGAGCAAACTATTGTAAAATTTATGCCATGAAAGCAATAGTTCACCTTGAGGACTATCCTCCCAACCGATCTTGGTTAGCCATAGCTGCTGCATAATAACCTTCGCGCCTACTATAACTGGACCTGCCAAACCTAACGGGTCATAGAATTTACTTATGAAACTCAAAATCTCACGTTTTGTGGAAGGTGTGGCCTCGATTGGTTTAGGACTTGAAATTACAAAAGAATCATCCTTTGTATTGAAATTCAACCTAATGTTTTGAGTGAAAAATTATTTTTCTCTAGATCCAAGTCATCAAAATGATGCTTAGATTTAGGAATTTCTTGTAATAGCTCGGGTACATTGGAAAACCATTTGTGTAAATGAAAACCTCCTATTTCAAGAAGGCTGCAAAGCTGCCTTTTGGACTCTAGCAGTAACTCTGGGAGCTTTGCGACACGATGGCGTCATCGACATAAATACAGTTATTTATGATAAAAGCCGCCAAAGGAAACTGCTCTCCATACAAGATGGCAAGCTCCTTTAAACACCTTGTAGCAAGGAAGGACGAAGACTTCATACCAAAACTAACTGTATTTAATTGCATGCATTGTATCTTTTGGTCTGGGCTATCCCCAGAGAATGTTTTGCAATGGCCTGTATTTAGGATCTAAATTTATGCACCTAAACATGCTTCTGATATCAGTTATAAAAATATGCTCATCTACTCTAAACAAGAGCAAAATGTCAAAGAGCTCTTTTTGTGATATCGGGCCATTGTATAACAAATCATTCACTGAGACCTTTTATGAAGTTTTCATAGAAAAGTCCATCACTACCCTACACTTCGTGGTTTTCTATCAAGTTTTAATACAGGGTGGTGTGGTATGAAGCATACAGGGTCATTTTCAAGATCATATGAATCTATATCTACAAAAGTTCCATGCCCTTGTTCAATGTAATCATGAATAAAATCTTTGTAAAGACCAAACAAAAGGGTCTTTTTGAATCTAAGCTCTAAGTTATTAAATCTTTTCAGAGCTAGATATAACGAATCTCCAAGAGTCTCTTTTACGGATTCTAGTGGCAACTTTAAAGGCAATCCTACCTGAAACTTCTTGTTTTCTGTGTCTAATTTTACAGTATCACAAAACATCTTTTCGCAGGCCTCAAATTCGTTTAACTTCTCTGGAAAATACTCGGGAACTTTTTCTACCTGAAAAAAGTTATTTAAGTTTTCATTTAGAGTATGTAAAGTGTCGTCTTCCCTTAAGCAATGAAGTGTAATTGGTGAGTGTGCCTGGTGGTCAGTAGCAGAAGCAGGTAAGTCGCCGCCGACTACATGTCCGAAGAGGGTGTTTATCACGCGAAACAGAGGAAGCCCTTCATTATTCACATGTTGCTTGTTTAGGCTGCTCTGAAGCCATTCTGGGTCGTTGTGTAGCAATGTCTGAAAAGAACGTTAGCACCCAATAGAATGTGGATCTTGCTAGGCACATTAAATTTGTCATCAGCTAATACAAGGTTAGGTGGAAGCTCCAAATCCTCAATCTTGAAAGGAATTTGTGGCAACATAGTTGTAATTTCATCCATAATATTGCAGTGAACTTTCATTTTGAAATCGCGTGTAAGCGAATGAACTTGTACACTGACAGACTTGCATATGTTGCTTGTAGCGTTACCAACACCTGTAATTGTTTCAGTTACATCCTTGGGCTCCAACTGAAGCAGGTTTGCCAGCTCAGTTGTAATTAAAGATGCCTGGGAGCAACCGTCAAGCAAAGCCTTAACATGTACTTCAGTGCCGTTTTTAGCAAAAAGCTTCACTTTAACAGTTGGCAACAGTGTGTGCGGGTCATGTTTTTGTGATATTAAACTCACAGGAGGTTTTGTGTTAGATTGATGTAAGAGAGTATTGTGACCCTTTTCTTTACATTGGTCGCATGTGAAGTAGTAGTACCTACATTTATTTTTGTGTATATTCAGGCAAATCTTGCAAATCTCATGCTCTTCAACAAACTTGAGCCTTTCAGCAGCAGAAAGAAGCTTAAACTGCGCACATAGATAAAGTTTATGAGCAGAAGACTTACACATCAAGCAGGAGGTTGGCATCGGAGACTTCACCGCTGCATGAGATACCTTGGGTCGTTCGCCGCTCCACTGAATAGACTGCGCAGGCAAAGGTCTGTCCACATTTTCCAGTGCAAGGGCGCGGGTTTCTAGAAAGTCCAATAAATCAGATACTTTGGGCTCCTTATTTCTAGCTAATTGAAATTCCCTACTGCAAAGGTATCCAGCTTACGCGTGAGAATTGTCAACAGGATATCATCCCATTGATCGACCGGCTTGCCTAAATTCTTTAGTGCTGCTAATTGCTGCTTTACGACAGAAACAAATTGCCTTATATTCTGAGCAGTTGATTTTGTGATTGGTACAATATCTAACAAAGAGCAAATAAGTTCGTTTGTAATTTTGTACTCATTGCTGTACCTATCATTCAAGATTTTTCTTGCCTCTGTATAATTTTCACCTGTAATCGTCAAGTTTTTTACTAAATCTAGAGCCTCACCTTGTAGGTAGCTTCTTAAATAAAAGAACCTTTGTATATTATCAAGGCGCTCACTATTATGGATGAGACTATCGAACAATCCGATGAAAGTCTTGTAATCTGAATATTTGCCACTAAATGTGGGAATGGAAATGTGAGGCAACTTCGTTTGCATTGGCGCTGAGCAGGAATGTTTGGGCGCAGTTAATAATTCGTCCATCTTAGCACATGTTTTCAGGAAATTACTTTCTGTTGCTTCGAAATCTGCGTCTGACTTGGTTTCGTCTATAGCGCAGATCTCCAAGTTACAGTTTTCATACTTATCAAATGTGGACCTCAAACGTTCCTGCATACGCACAAGCTCAAACTTTGTGAACTCTTTAGAAGCAAACGAATTTACTAATTTAGTTATATTACCTTTTAGATTACCTCTTTTGCGAACAAGCGCTGAAATTACTTCGTTTTCAGCCATGTTGTTTACAATGCGATTACCTATATCACACACAACATAAATCACAAGCTGAATATGTAAACGAAAGCTGTAAATACACTTTTTGTACGCGCGTCACAAATTAATAATTATAGACTGCAAATATAAAATGCGTAAATGCGTAAAATATCAAACTGCAAAATAAAATACAAAAGTCTTTGAATACAATACAAAATAGAACCGTCAAAATTTTGCTCACGATGAAAACGACGTGACGTTGTCGACGAAAGTCAGATTCTGACCAATGGCGTCAGTGCAAGTATGTTAGTATAATTTGTAATGAGCTGAAAATGAAAAAGCGGAAACAAAATAATTCTGGTGGAATGCGTCAGTAGTATACTTGCACGGGGACTGGCTCACTGGCTCAGGTCGTCCCTAAAAAAAAGCTCGTCCAAAAAACCTGCGGGGAAAATTTTTCCGCACCTTGGAAAAAACTGTGTAATTTGCATACGATGACTTCTTTATTAACTGAAATGTCGTAAAATATTGTTTTTAACGCATAAATACCTCATGCATATAAAATTGTATATAATGTACAATGCATACAATTTATACACGAACTAAGTACTCTGAAAAGAAGTTGCATGACCCTGCATTCGGGCGCTTTGGTGTATAGAGTAATATTACCAACTCTGTACTTCCGCACGGCCATTGGTTACGACGCGTACATGGTGTGTTTATGCTACACTGCTGTATGTACATATACTACATACAATGCATATACATACAGTACATACAATGCACGTACTGAATGTG
This sequence comes from Phthorimaea operculella, assembly GCA_024500475.1. Lineage (NCBI taxonomy): Eukaryota > Metazoa > Arthropoda > Insecta > Lepidoptera > Gelechiidae > Phthorimaea > Phthorimaea operculella. The sequence goes on from JANFCV010000002.1 coordinate 13,905,106, forward strand.
TATTATCTCCATGTATGCCTCACGGGTCATGAAGCAAACGTTTTTAAGATTTATGTTGACATCTTATAAATGACAATTGCATTTTTGTTACGTAGGTTTTTATAAATCTCTAAATAATGGAGGTACCTTTGATAGATAATAATCTCTTGCTGCAGTTTTGGTGATTACGTTAAAAGCAAGGTCATTAATTTTTATAATCTTTTTCTTGTCAACATCAACATAATTTATATGGCAGGTGACTTTGTGCTGATTCCACGAGCTTAAGGAATTTTTAATCTATTTTTGCGTCCATGCGTGTAACGACTTGTCAGAATGTTTTTTTTTTTTTCCACGCACATTACGTAAATTTATGTGTCTAGACATTCTTCCTACTTTAAATTGACGTGGGTCGGATATCAATAGTAATTTATTACCGATTTTATTCATTCCTAGAATGCAACGCAATTAATTGTTTTCGGGTAACATTTCGATGCAGGTAGTGTTCCCACGTTATTTTTGTCAGTGCAGGTGTTGTGCGTTACCACATTCTTTAAAATTAATCCAAAAAAACTAAAGCAAGTTCAAACATGTTTATAGTCTGGAGATATATAAGCAGGCTTGTAGAAGGCCAATCACAGTCGTTGGTACGCTTCCACCAAATAATATTAGTGTTCCCTAAAAGTGAAAGTGTTTTGCAACTATACTTCAACATGCAGGTATGTAAATAATACTGTTCCATGTATTCAGTTTTTCAGAGAGAAACATAATTTTTCATGTCATAATTTCACTGTTTTACTTTTCTTTTAACCATGTTAAATAATTGTTTCTTTTACTTGCAACATAACTTCTTTCTCTCAGTTTTCATAAACTTATCTATCATATCTAATGTCTAATTTTGGTATGTTTTAAAATAACGTGTAACTACTTTTCTTTCAGCATACCACAGGTGATCCAGCTGATTATACGTTGAAGCATTATTACTATCCTATCGACGTGAGTGATGAAGAAACGAGTGCTAATAAAATTGCGCCTAAAAGAAAAAACAAAGATAAGGATAGCGCTAGCACTAACAGCATTGATTCTTTTTCGAAAATCCTAAAAGAAGAAGAAACAATCAACTTTCTCATCAAGTGTGGGCCAAACAACCAACGATGGAATGGCATATATCACAACGAATGAAGATGACAGTTCCCACGCAACGCACTTCATAAAATTGAAATTTACGACATTGCCAAAATTCCCAAAGACACGCCCCCGACTGAGCATTGGAAATATGCCAATGTTCGTGTGAAATATTGCGTTCATAGCGAGGACGACAAAAACTATCAACAGACCCGAGAAATCATATACAATATCACTAAACAGATCGCCACTAAAAGCGATTGCAAGAAATTTTTTGTCGATCACAAAAAATAAATAACGCATCTTGTCACTGTACCTGCCCGACCCGCCCCAAAACATCCTCCCACCCAAACTAAACGAATCTCTTGCTTTAAAATACGGTGAACCTACAACCTACAAACCATAACAACAACAATCACCATGGACAACAATACGCTCGTCGACGCCTGCATTGCAGTTGAAGAAGAAGAACAAGTAAACCAGCAGCTCTGCCAGCTGGTTGACAGGGTGGAATCGTCAATTTACTGTAAGTTATCTGCCATGTTTATTTTTGATATTTCTCATTGTTGGTTTCTCTTTTTTTTGTGATAAAGTAACCTTATAAGCTGAATTATTATTTGAAAATTATCATTTTTATTTGAATCGCTGTTCCAGTAGGACTTAAGTAAAAATGTTTCGTGAAATAATTTTATCTCTTTCGCAAGATGACATTAGCAAAATACCTAAATCAGTAATTCTAAATAAATTTCATAAATGCATCCATTTATGGTTCGTTTCAAATAAATTACCGAGCCATTTATTAAATGATGTTGACATTATTCCTTTTATACCCTTGTTACACGCACGACAATTTATCAAATTGTAGTGATGTGATCGAGGGTCTTTTGTTTAAAAGGATATTGTAGTTATTGCAAACAATCATGTTAGATTCCTGCAGGATACAATTGTAAAATGTTTTTTTTTACTCTGCACGACAGTCATTTAGCACTATTCCTTTATTCGTCATACTTTCTAACTAGATTTATTGTTTTGTCTTAGACAAACTGGAGGAAGAGGCCAATAAGCGGTGATTCTGATATACCATCGAAAGGTATAAGAATCAATCAAACGACCAACAACAATCGACTTCTTCTCAAGAGCCATCAACATCGAGGCAAGCCACGTCGTCGCGACCAAATCACAATTGTTCATCGCATCATGTAAGTGGTACTAAAGTTTATTGCACATCATGTGATATTTACTACTGTAAAAGTATTCGGCCGCGCATCTTAATTCATCATTCCATAAAAATAATTCTCTATGTATGCATCAACATCTCGGAAACGTGTCTCGTATTGATACTGCATTCAACAAACGTTTATTGACATACAGAATAACATCAACTTCAGATTTCACCGATTTAGTTTATGAGACCCCTGAATTATTTTTAGGAAGTGTATATGATACCATTAAACTTTTGATTAATAATTCAATTGATGATCATAAATGCATAAAAATTAATTTTGTTTTACATGCAGATTTTTTACAAGAAACAAAAGATCTTAAAAACACTTTCGACTTTCAAACATGTAATTACACATTTTGTATCGGTGATAACATTGACGATGTGTTTGAATTAATTAAATCAGAAATTTCGGAAAAAATATCTAATTTTGAGAGACGAGACAGTGGTTGGACCCTAGAAAAAATTAAACATATTGACATGAATGTTAATAAATTCAATCCATTGCGCGGTTCTTCGTACATTGATTTACCCACGGATATTAAAAATAAAAGGCTATTATTAACGTGAAAAATAACGATTATGAGTGTTTCAAATGGGCAGTTTTATCAGCGTTACATCCAGTGACGAAAATGCAGATCGAGTATCAAGTTACTCAAAGTGGCAAAATGAATTGAAATTTGACGGAATTTCATTTCCGGTAAAACTTAAAGACATAAGTAAATTTGAAAATTTAAATAACATTAGCGTAAATGTTTTCGGATTAGAATATGCCGAGGAAACTAAAAGAATAATGTTGTAGGTCCATTGCATTTTACAAAATGTAGAAAAGAAAGACACATCAACTTATTATATTACACAAAAATAACGTCAACGGACATTATATGTTTATTAAAAATTTATCTCGTTTAACAGTAGCACAAATAAATTCGGTACACTCTGCCATTTATACATGCGATGGCTGCCTCTTGCACTTCAACGCAGCTGAAAAATTAAATGTTCATCAGAAAACTGATTGTAACCACGTAGTGACTAATTTGCCCGATTCAAAGTGTAAAAAAAACCGATGGTTTGGTGAACCTATTCCAAACAATATAATTAGGTTCAAAAACTTTGAAAGAAAGTTTGAATGTCCTTTCGTGATTTATGCTGATTTTGAATCGTTCTTACAACCGATTCAAACGGTTGAACCGAATCCGAGTTATCCTTTACAACAAATATTCATAAACATGAAGCAAACAGTTTTGGATATTACTTAAAATGTTCATTCGATAAAAACTTGAGCAAGTACAGATCATATTCGGGTGAAAACTGTGCTCACGTGTTCATGAATTCTTTAAAAACGGAATTAAAAACAATTGCGAGATTGAATACTTATCACAAAGCTCCAAAACCGTTAACTACATCCCAGCAAACTGAGGTTGCGGAAAGTAGTGCATGTTTTATCTGTGAGAATGATTTATCAGGTGATACCACCATATTTCATAATCAATATACCGGTTCATTCCTAGGAGTTGCACATACTGTATGCTGCGAAAGTTACCGCACGCCTGATTATGTGCCGGTTATCATACACAACTTAAGTAATTACGATGCTCACTTCATTGTTCATGCGTTAAATCTTGAGGAAGGAAAATTGATATCATTCCTCAAAACAAAGAAAAATATATTTCATTTTCAAAGGAATTTATGATAGGAATAAGAAAATGACTTTAAGATTTTTAGATTCTTTTAAATTCATGGCCAGCAGTCTAGATAAGCTGGCTAATAACTTAAAATCAGATCAATTTCATGAATTAAAATCACTTTTCCCGACCCTGAAGATTTCAAGCTTTTAGTGAGGAAAGGGTTTACCCATATGAATACATTAAAAGTTTTAATGATCTCAAAATGACCTCACTACCCAGCAGAGAATATTTCTATAATTCTTTAACTGACACCCATATTTCAAATGCTGACTGGTCCCATGCAAATAAAGTTTGGGAACATTTTAAATGTAAAACTATGAAAGAATACGGACTTCTCTATTTAAAAATTGACGTGATCATCCTTTCAGATTGCTATGAAAATTTCAGAATTCTTTGTAGGAAAACGTATGACCTTGATCCCGTACATTACTTTACCGCACCCGGTTTGAGTTGGGATGCCATGTTAAAAACTACAAAAATAGATCTTGAACTACTGACTGATTTTGAAAAAGTTGCATTTGTCAAAGGGGTATTCGAGGGGAATTTCGCAATGCAGTAATAGACATTCAAAAGCAAATAACAAGTATTTTGTCAATTTTGACCCCGATAAACAATCATCATTTCTGACATATTTAGACGCTAATAATCTATATGGTTGGGCTATGTCTCAGTTTTTACCGACAGGTGGGTTTACATGGGTAGACCCAGAGAAGGTTGATTTTAACATACCTAACAATTCAGCATTTGGATTCATATTGGAAGTAGACTTAGAATACCCTGAAAATATTCACGATTCGCACTCGGATTTGCCATTTTGTCCTGAAAAACGATGTTCAGGCTGCTCAAAAATAGAAAAATTAATACCCAGCTTAGATAATAAAACGAAGTATATTATTCACTACCGTAATTTAAAACAAGCCATAGCACATGGTTTAAAATTAACAAAAATTCATCGCGTCCTAAAGTTTGAACAAAGTCCCTGGTTAAAAAAATATATAGACTTAAATACGGAAATGCGAGCAAAAGCAACATCTGATTTTGAGAAAGATTTTTTTAAGTTAATGAACAATTCTATTTATGGTAAAACTATGGAAAATGTTGAAAAAAGGGTAAATGTTAAATTAGTAACACACTGGGAAAATAAAGGTAAAATTCAAGGAGCACAATCTTTAGTAGCCAAACCAGAATTTCACAGTGTCTCAATCTTTTCTGAAAATTTAGTTGCTATACAATTAAATAAAACTAAAGTCCTATACAATAAACCACTATACCTAGGATTTTGTATTTTAGAAATATCAAAAACTTTAATGTACGAATTTCATTATGATTACATGAAAAATAAATTTAAGAATATCAAATTACTTTATACCGATACAGATAGTTTAGTTTATCAAATCTTTACAGATGATTTTTACTCCGATATTAAAAATGATTTGCAATCGAGGTTTGATACCTCTGATTATTCCCCAGATAATCAGTTTGGTTTTCGAGGATTAATAAGAAAAAATAGGTCTTTTCAAAGATGAACACAACGGTCAAATATTTAAAGAATTTGTTGGTCTTAGATCAAAAATGTATGCTATGGATGTTCAAAATAACTTTATAGCAAAAGCAAAGGGAGTTAACAAATCAGTCACACAAAAATTTACATTAGAGAATTACAAAAACTGTTTAGAAAACAAAACAACAGAAACTTACGCAATGCTTCGTTTCAAATCAATAAAACATGTTATTTATACACAAAAACATAACAAAATTTCACTGTCATTTAATGATACAAAAAGGTTTCTCATACCAAATTCAACCAATACATTAGCATGGGGCCACTACAGTTTGAGAAATAGTACATAGATTAATTTATATTTTTATTTATTGGTGTGCAGTAGATATTGGTACCACTTTATCAGTTAATTATTTGATCGTTCAAATGTATTTGTACATAAAGCTCTTTTTAGTTTTATGTAAATGAAATTAAATTTATTTTATTTCATGATGATGATATTTTCTTTTTTTGAAAAACACTGAAAAAAAAGAGTTATTTGAATTGTATATAAGTTTGTAAATAAGCTATTTTAATATTGTAAAAAATAAAATAAAAAATTATGTGTATTAATTATATAAATTTAAGTTTAATTTTAGTTAGTATGTGAGTTCTTAAATGCTAGAAGTTTCTTCGCTTGCTTCTTCTTCTACAGCATTAAAAAATTTCTGAAGCAAGCATATTTTTTCTAGAATAAAAATAAATAAATGAAATTTTCATTGATTAATTATGAATTTCAATTAAATCCTCACCATTTTCTATATTTAACACTAAAAGTAAAAAGTAGTTTCATTGTGCTTACACTTTAAAAAAATAACCCTTCCTGAACAGACGTGTAGTAAACATTAAGTTAATTCGGTAAAAATATGTATCATTTTTACACCTTCACTTCTATAGTTGCAGGACCTAGTGGATGTGGGAAATCTAATTTTGTTACTAATTTCTTAAAGTATTACAAAGAAATATGTAATGTAGAATTTTCAAGAATAATGTGGTGTTACGACGAAATGCAACCTTTATATAATTTAGACAATGTAGAATACGTTCAAGGAATTCCCGATTTAAACATGTTTGATGGAAAACAACCTGAATTGTTAATAATTGATGACTTGATGAGAGAATCAGATGGACGTATTGTTGATATTTTTACAAAGGTAGTCACCACAGAAATATTAGTGTATTTTACATTACTCAAAATTTATTTCATCAGGGTAAAGGACAACGAGATATATCACTGAACTCAAATTATATTATTTATTTTAAAATCCTCGAGATAGAACTCAGATACGTTATTTAAGTCGTCAACTTTCACCGAGAATTCTAAATTTGTTGAAGATGCTTACAAAGATGCTACAAAAGAACCCCATGGTTATTTGATGATAGATTTGAAGCAAAATACAAATGATATGTATAGATTCAAAACAAATATATTTCCTAACGAATATACTTTTGTTACATTCCTAAAAGAAAGGCTATAAATACAATAGTTTGCATTCAAAGCTACCATTTATGAAAAATGAAGCGAAGTGTTAAGACACATGCAGATTTTTTACGAGCATTGCATTTACTTAAACCGAAATTTCGAAAAGCGTTACTAAAAGTATGCAACGAAGAAGAAATTAATTGTATTTGTGAATGCATTTATAATGTTTTACAAGGTGTAATTCCTTTACCTGAGAAGGATAAGAACAAGTTGAACAAGTATAAGAATGTTCTACGAAAGTTAATAACGAAAGGCAAAAATAAAGTCAGGAGGAATATTATCATACAAAAGGAGGAGCTTTCTTACCTATTATTCTCGGCAGTGTTCTCAGTGCATTATTAGGATCAATTTTAAACAAGTCAAACAATGGATAACGCTACAAAAATGATACTTATTGAACCTGAAGTCATAGAAAAGTTAAAAAATAATAATGAAAATAATTCTAGTTCTAGTAATTTGTCACGCCTTGATGAAGAAATGCATAAAGTATTAAAAACTAAAATAGACGATAGAGAAAAGTGGGCACTTTATTTACAAACGCTACAAAGATATTTGTATTTTATCAACAAGGACCGAAAACCTATACAGATTCCTATTGTGTCTCATAACGAGAGCGAAAATGTTATAAAAGAACCAGTTGAGGCAGAAAAAAAGCTCAGATTCTGCTGAGGTTTCTTCTAAGAGTAACGAAACGGGTACTTATTCTAAATCTTATTTACTTCAGTCATTACCAAAATCATATAAAAGTAAAGGTGAACTTTTAATAGACTTACTTTTGCAAAACAAAGACAAAATATTTTGGAATGACAATGGAACCGTTTTTATTAATAACAAAGAAGTTAAACAAAGTAATATCGTCGATCTTCTAGGGGACGTTATCAGACCACTCAAAAACAGTTCGCCTCATGGTTGGGCAGAATTTGCACTTACGCTTAAGGATTTGAGTGTACCCATAAGTTACATAGGCAATAAAAGAAGAGCTACGTTTATTAACATATTATCAAATAGTCCGTCATCTAAAAACAAAGATATTTCGAGAGATAATAGTAGTACACCTGATTTTTATTCTACTCCCCATGCATCCAAAACAAACAGTCAAGAAATAACCAAAAGAAAAATCAATTGGCAGAAATGGACCCCCTACTAGAAATTAATGACATTTATTATGATGTATCCCATCCAGCAGGATACAGTAGTTTAAATAAATTATCAGACGCTATGAAAAATAAAATGACAAAAGAAGAAGTACACGACTGGTTGGCGTCTCAAGAAACTTACACTTTACATAAACCAGTTCACCGAAGGTTCCCCGAGAAATAAGTACATCTTATCAAATTTTAATGAACTTTGGCAAGCCGATTTGAGTGATTTAAGATCGTATAGTGAATATAATGATGGTTATAAGTATATATTGTGTGTAATTGATGTATTTAGTAAATATGCATATGCAAGAGCAATTAAGCAAAAAAGTTCAGATTCAATAAAACCTGCTTTTATAGAAATTTTTTTAGAAGCCAAAGCTACTCCAAGACATTTGCAGTCTGATAAAGGTACAGAATTTATATCTAAACCCGTGCAGCAATTCTTAAGGAGTAAAAATATTAATTATTACACTACAAATAATCCTGATATTAAGGCTAGTATAGTGGAAAGATTTCAACGTACTTTAAAAATGAAAATGTGGAGATATTTCACTCATAACAATACCTACCGCTACATAGATATTCTTCAAGACTTGCTTTATTCTTATAATCACAGTTATCACAGAAGCATTAAAATGCGTCCTTGTGATGTAAACTTTAATAACATTATGACCGTATGGCGAAATTTGTATGAAAAAAAAGAATGTGATAAAATTATTTCTTCTAAAAAAAACAAATTTCAGGTAGGTGATCACGTAAGAATAACAAAGTATAAACACATTTTTCAAAAGGATATGAAACCAACTGGAGTGATGAAATATTTATTGTTGATTCTGTTATTGACAGATCACCATTTGTAGTTTATACTCTAAAAGATTTACAAAATGAAAAAATTTCTGGTACTTTCTACGAAAAGGAATTACAAAAGGTTTCATATAGCCCCACAACTAAATTCAAAATAGATAAAATACTACGTTCACGTTATTCCGGTCGCAGAAAGGAGTTACTCGTGAAGTGGAAAGGATATCCAAATAAATTTAACACTTGGATATTAGCTTCAAATTTAGAAAAGCCATGAATTATACCGACAGCTTTTATTTAACCCTTCCAAGTAATAGTTCTTCTTCATATTATCCGGATAACAAAACTACAAACTATTCAACTAAATTACCGAAACCTATTAAATTAGAAGGACATTGGACAGTAGGAGTAGTAGAATTTATATATCCTTGCACTATATTTACAGTTCAAAATAATAATAACTTAATTTATATAACTAAAAGAATGAAAGTTGCCAATGAATCTGAACCGTCAGTAGTCACATATAAAAATCACATAGCAGCTTCTTGCTACGAAGATATTGAAGATGTTCTATTAGCAATAAATTTGAGAGAAAAACTCAAAATGCAATATGATAAAAGATCAAAGTATGTGACGCTTGCTGGTGATATTAATCATATAATATCTTTGAAATTTTCACCACAATTAAGTCTTCAACTTGGTTTTGATCCAGATACAAACGTTGTAACCAAAAAAACTAGTAAATTTCCAGCTAATCTATATCTAGGATTACCATCTCAACTATACATCTATTGTGACATTGTTGAACCGCAAATAGTTGGAGATGTGATGTGTCCTTTATTAAGGATAGTTTCACTCGATCCCGCAAAATATGTAAAAGGATCGAATAAAATGCATGTTTTTTTCACCACCTCACTATGTACCTGTGTTGCGTAGGGAATTTGATACCATAGAAATAGATATAAGAACGGACACAGGTGAAAATATACCATTTCAATTTGGAACGAGCTGTGTTAAACTACATTTTCAACGTAGACACGATCATGTATTCGAAACATTCAAATAGTGTCTGTCCGTATCAACATTATTATAGTAATCAAGCTGGGACTGGTATTGGTGTAATTTACAAAGGTGTTGCGCATCAACGAGGTCATGGAATTGGAAGTTTTTTAGGAGGCTTGTTTAGATCAGTTTTACCTCTTCTTAGCAGTGGGGCTAAAGCAGTTGGTAAAGAAGCTTTAAATGCGGGAGTAGGTATTTTATCAGACATGGTTAAGTCAAAACCCATAGAAGAGTCAATAAACCATCGTTTTCAAGATGCTACAACTAATTTAAAAAAGAAAAGCTGATGGAAAAATAAGTAAAATCATGAAAGGATCAGGGTATAAAAATAAGAAACAAAACATACGTAGTCTCATTCAATCCCAGCATTTGAAAGAAAACATATAAAAAGTAAAAAGAATAAAGGTTTCAAAGATATTTTTACAAAGAATTCAAAAGTTAAAGCTTAAAATGGCATTCCTTCATAACCATTCATGTGAATGTGCTAAGTCAGAATTAGACTTATTTGCTTTACCATCTACGCAAACTAGCATAGAACAAGGACAGTGGATTCACTACAAACCAATTTCTTCGCTTAGTGATGATGGACCTTTGGAATTTCACGTACCTGGATCTGGTGACGATTATATTGACTTGTCACATACATTGCTTCATATTAAGGCTAAAATAATTAATGATAATGCAATTACTGACACCGTTTCTTTAGCACCTGTAAATAATTGGCTCCATTCTTTATTTAGTCAGTTAGATGTTTATCTTAATCAAAAGCTTGTTTCTCCTCCAAACAATACTTATGGATATCGGTCCTATATTGAAACACTGCTGAATTATGCCCCACCTGCGAAACAGTCACACCTAACGTGTTGCATGTGGTATGAAGATACTGCTGGAAAAATGAATAACACTGATGAAAAAAATGAAGGCTTTGTATCTAGACAAAACCTAGTAAAGGAAAAAAAGGAGGTGGAAATGATTGGACATTTACACGGAGATATTTTCAATCAAGAAAAGTTTTTGATAAATGGCGTTGAGATGAGTATTAAATTAGTTCGATCGAGAGAATCATTTAATCTCATGGCTTCTACAAATGATTTGAAAGTAAAAGTTTCTATCACCGATGCGACACTTATGATTCGTAAAGCACGTATCAACCCCAGCGTGTTAATAGCTCATCAGAAGGTTTTAGCTACCACAACTGCAAAATATCCCATTACTCGAGCTGAAGTTAAGGTTTTAACAATACCGACCGGTGTGCAGGGTAAAACACTAGATAACATTTTCTAGGTCAAATTCCTAAACGGTGTGTTATAGGCTTCGTTGACAACGCTGCATTTAATGGTTCATTCACGAAAAATCCGTATGATTTTAATAATTTTGGAATAAATACATTTAGTTTGTACATTGACGGTACGCAAATTCCTTCCAAAGCTTTACAGCCAGATTTTACTAAAGGAAGTTATACATCTATGTATCATACGCTTTTTTCTGGAACTGGCATTCATTTCATGAATGAAGGAAATGGCATCAACTTGAGTAGCTACCTAATGGTTATTGTTTAGTTGCATTTGATCTAACACCTGATTTGTCTGCAAACTCTACTGCACACTGGAATTTAATTAAACATGGTAGTGTAAGATTAGAAGTAAGGTTTGACGCTCCTTTGGCTCAAACAATAAACTGTATTGTATATGCTGAATTTGATAACTTAATAGAAATTGATAGGAATAGAAATGTTAATGTAGACTACAGTAGTTGAAAAATATATATATATATCTATAAAGAAAATTGTCCTATTCATAATTGATTCATTTATTATTAAAAACACACGTAGAGTAGAAAAAAAAAAATGAATACACTTGAAATCAGTAAGCATTTAAATAAAATCCATCATTCTTTTAAAGCTAATGTATTTGCTGCTAATCAATTACCGATCCATATGACACTGCCCATTTATTTGATTAGTAACTTAGATCCTGACACAAAGTCTGGCTCACATTGGATAGCAATTTACATATCTGAGAAAGGGGTTGGTGAATACTTCGATACTTTTGGTCGCAAGCCTGGAGGATTTCATTTAAGCTTTTAAAAGAAATTCGAACAGATGGGTTGCTAACAATAAAGTTATTCAAAGCGTTTTTCGTCTCTATGTGGAGAATATTGTCTTGTGTACTTATTTTTAAGATATCGAGATGTATGTTTAAAAGATTTTGTAAACATTTTTACCGAAAATACAATTTACAATGATATTGTCCTAAATGATATGTTTAAATCTTTATTTTGAATGTGTACTAAATAAACAAAATATATAAATGAAATGGTTTTTTTATTTGTACTATTTTAGTGATGTAAAATGAAACAAAAGAAAAATAGTAAAATATATATTTTTTTATTATTTCTATAAGTCTCTTATTTGAAATCAGAACATTTTTCATCAAAAGAACATCGAGGACTATACACACTAGTTGTTAAAGAGTAGTCGTCGTATTCGCAGTCATCATCATCTTGTTCATATAAATATGAAGATTCATTTGGAGCATGTGATTGCAATATAAAATCTTGCCAGGCTAATCCTCTTGTATCAAATTCGTCCAAAGTGTATCCATTTGAATGTACTTGATCTGCAACTTCTTCAACATGGTCAACCAGCTGGCAGAGCAGATCTTCTTCCTGTAAATGGTTTCCGGCTCCAAGAGGACTGTACACGCTAGTTGTAATAGAATAGGCGTCGTCTTCACTGTTATCATCATCTTCTTCATAAGGTTCATTTGCTGCATACGATTGCAATGTAAAATCTTGCCAGGGTAATTCTCGTGTAGCACTTTCATCCAAAGTGTAATGTGAATGTATTTGAACTGCATTTTCTTCAACGTTGTCAACCAGCTGGCAGAGCTGCTGGTTTACTTGTTCTTCTTCTTCAACTGCAATGCAGGCGTCGACGAGCGTATTGTTGTCCATGGTGATTGTTGTTGTTATGGTTTGTCGGTTGTAGGTTCACCGTATTTTAAAGCAAGAGATTCGTTTGGTTTGGGTGGGAGGATGTTTTGGGGCGGGTCGGGCAGGTACAGTGACAAGATGCGTTATTTATTTTTTGTGATCGACAAAAAATTTCTTGCAATCGCTTTTAGTGGCGATCTGTTTAGTGATATTGTATATGATTTCTCGGGTCTGTTGATAGTTTTTGTCGTCCTCGCTATGAACGCAATATTTCACACGAACATTGGCATATTTCAATGCTCAGTCGGGGCGTGTCTTTGGGAATTTTGGCAATGTCGTAAATTTCAATTTTATGAAGTGCGTTGCGTGGGAACTGTCATCTTCATTCGTTGTGATATATGCCATTCCATCGTTGGTTGTTTGGCCCACACTTGATGAGAAAGTTGATTGTTTCTTCTTCTTTTTAGGATTTTCGAAAAAAGAATCAATGCTGTTAGTGCTAGCGCTATCCTTATCTTTGTTTTTTCTTTTAGGCGCAATTTTATTAGCACTCGTTTCTTCATCACTCACGTCGATAGGATAGTAATAATGCTTCAACGTATAATCAGCTGGATCACCTGTGGTATGCTGAAAGAAAAGTAGTTACACGTTATTTTAAAACATACCAAAATTAGACATTAGATATGATAGATAAGTTTATGAAAACTGAGAGAAAGAAGTTATGTTGCAAGTAAAAGAAACAATTATTTAACATGGTTAAAAGAAAAAGTAAAACAGTGAAATTATGACATGAAAAATTATGTTTCTCTCTGAAAAACTGAATACATGGAACAGTATTATTTACATACCTGCATGTTGAAGTATAGTTGCAAAAACACTTTCACTTTTAGGGAACACTAATATTATTTGGTGGAAGCGTACCAACGACTGTGATTGGCCTTCTACAAGCCTGCTTATATATCTCCAGACTATAAACATGTTTGAACTTGCTTTAGTTTTTTTTGGATTAATTTTAAAGAATGTGGTAACGCACAACACCTGCACTGACAAAAAAATAACGTGGGAACACTACCTGCATCGAAATGTTACCCGAAAACAATTAATTGCGTTGCATTCTAGGAATGAATAAAATCGGTAATAAATTACTATTGATATCCGACCCACGTCAATTTAAAGTAGGAAGAATGTCTAGACACATAAATTTACGTAATGTGCGTGGAAAAAAAAAAAAACATTCTGACAAGTCGTTACACGCATGGACGCAAAAAATAGATTAAAAATTCCTTAAGCTCGTGGGAATCAGCACAAAGTCACCTGCCATATAAATTATGTTGATGTTGACAAGAAAAAGATTATAAAAATTAATGACCTTGCTTTTAACGTAATCACCAAAACTGCAGCAAGAGATTATTATCTATCAAAGGTACCTCCATTATTTAGGAGATTTATAAAAAAAAACCTACGTAACAAAAATGCAATTGTCATTTATAAGATGTCAACATAAATCTTAAAAACGTTTGCTTCATGACCCGTGAGGCATACATGGAGATAATACACATTCAGTACGTGCATTGTATGTACTGTATGTATATGCATTGTATGTAGTATATGTACATACAGCAGTGTAGCATAAACACACCATGTACGCGTCGTAACCAATGGCCGTGCGGAAGTACAGAGTTGGTAATATTACTCTATACACCAAAGCGCCCGAATGCAGGGTCATGCAACTTCTTTTCAGAGTACTTAGTTCGTGTATAAATTGTATGCATTGTACATTATATACAATTTTATATGCATGAGGTATTTATGCGTTAAAAACAATATTTTACGACATTTCAGTTAATAAAGAAGTCATCGTATGCAAATTACACAGTTTTTTCCAAGGTGCGGAAAAATTTTCCCCGCAGGTTTTTTGGACGAGCTTTTTTTTAGGGACGACCTGAGCCAGTGAGCCAGTCCCCGTGCAAGTATACTACTTGCGTCAATATACTGCAAAATTCCACCTTGTTTACCACCACTTAGCTCTTGTAGCTTGCTTCCATGGAATGTATGTACTATGAGATTGCGTAATAATTTTAAATGACTGCAAAATCTCGATGAAAAAGTAATATGTAAACTTGACCAATACACGCTGAATGTTATTTTCTGTACTGCACTTTCATGTTCACTCCACAAGTCTATAATTATGTAATATGTAGTAGAGTCCACACTGTCTTTGCTACGAAATTTTGCTACGAACAAAGATGGCTACGAAAATGCAACACTCGCGAATATTTTCACTATTTTTACGGTTTGACGGACCATTATGTTAATGTATTATATATTAGTGGACTGCGGATTTAATCATAGGTTTTGGTCAAGTAATAATTAGTGAATCAAACCACGATATTTATAACAGCTTGCGTTTTATTAGAAATTGGTCAAGCATCACTTTGTACTTACAGATGGAAGGAAACGAATTTTGACAACATGTCAGAAATACCAAAAATACCAACCTAACAATAAACAGGATGTTGGACGTACCAACAGATGGTTACACACAAATGTTGACTTGTTTTATAAAGACTGGACTGGACTTATCGATACTAAACCTACCCTTCAGCTATGGCATTTAAATTAACACCGTGTATAGCAAAGGTTTAGTATTGACCTACTAAGCTATGGCATTTAAATTAACACCGTGTATAGCAAAGGTTTAGTACTGATTGACGTATTCCAAGCTCAGCTGAGTTGACACAAAATGAGTCAGTTGACTCAAGAATGAGTGAAGTGTAGTCGTTGTCGGTCTGAATAATGACGAGAGCGGTCGCTGGATCATCAGGCTTACGAGCCACGGATGATTGCCTCTCATAATGTAGTGTAAGAAGGATGGTTACACACAAATGTTGACTTGTTTTATGAAAACTGGACGGGTACATATTGAATAAATTTGTGTTTACCCATTTGAACCCCACGATTTGTTTAGTTTTTCATCTATATTTAGAATTTTTAAAGTACTGTAATTAAAGTTCAAAATCGACGGCACTCTGGCGAATCGGTAGTGAGAGCCGAAGGGCTAAGAATTGATCAAGTGTTTTTATTGCATTCTGCAGTTCTGTCAGTCTTTTCGTTCTCCTAGCATGAACTGGCGACTTATCAGAATGTGCCTGTCTACTACAAAGTACAGTCAGCTTCAAACTTATTGAGGAAGTCGTTGATACATTCCAGATTGTGCTTCTACAGAGTACAGTTACCTTCAAACTTATTAAGTAGGTTGTTGGGCGTCTCGCAGACGATCTCTCCGTCGAAGGCGCCGAGTTGTGCGTCTTCCTGCCCCATCGCGACCGTCTCGTACAGACACAGGTTACATTGCAGATTGTGCTACTACACAGTTACCTTCAAACTTATTGAGTAGGTTGTTGGGCGTCTCGCAGACGATCTCTCCGTCGAAGGCGCCGAGTTGTGCGTCGTCCTGCCCCATCGCCGCAGTCTCTATCAGACACTGGCGACATTGCAGATTGTGCTACTACACAGTTACCTTCAAACTTATTGAGTAGGTTGTTGGGCGTCTCGCAGACGATTTCTCCGTCGAAGGCGCCGAGTTGTGCGTCGTCCTGCCCCATCGCTGCCGTCTCCAGCAGACACTGGCGACATTTCAGATTCGTCTCTCTGCAACAAAGAATTCAAAGAATTAGATAAGCCCAATAACAATGTGTTTCATTTGACCAACAAAAGGAGGAGGAAGGAAGATATTCGAAGGACTAAGTTATGTATTGCTTATGCGCAAAAGTCACTTAATTATGGCATCATAACATCATAACAGCCACAATAAAGTCCACTGCTGAACATGGGCCTCCCCCTATTAGGGGGGCTTTGCCAGATGTTGCAATGCGATTGTGAAATTCATCCAGGGATTGAACCCCTGGATGAATTTATCCCTTAGTCGCCTCTTACGACACCGACGGGAAAGATATGGGGTGATGCTATTCTAAGCCGGCACCACACGGCATGTCATTACATTATATCAGTCTTTCTTCATAATAGTAGGCAGGTAAGCGTCCTCAACTATGCACATTTAGCAGTAAAATCACTAGCCCAGTTATGATCTGTAAGAAGTATCTTCATACCGATTTTCATCTTTCTAGCTCGATATGCAAAGCTGAGACCCTTTTTTACGCCTACCTCTTCGCTATTGGCCTCATTCACATCTTGTGCAATTTCACCCGGACATCACGTACTTTTAATTAGCAGTAACGTATACGAACATTACGAACGTATAGCATACCTTAGCCGACCAAACAATGGGCAATGACATTACATCACTCTTTGACGAAACGACTAATTTAGTAGGGTGACGTCATGTCAGATCTACGAGTTCATTTTCAAAGCCATGTCCACCATGTCAAGGATAATGTGAAGATTTATAATGTTCTCGGAAACTCAAGGAACAAAACTAGTGTACTTCACGTAATACAAAGAACATAGTGTTCACTTTAAAAGGCGTCAATCGTGAACCGTGAGACACATATTCCATACTGATATCACAAAAAGAGGACTGCAGTCAAAAATTAAGTGTAAGTAGATGCTTTGCTGCCGTGTTGTGCCGGCTTAGAATAGCATCAACCCGTCTCTACCCGTGGGTTTCGTAAAAGGTGACTAAGGGACGAATCCAGGTAATGGGCAGCATCGTTCCCTGTGAATATCTACAACACCTTGCACTGCGCTCGCCAATCCGCCTGCCAAGCGTGGTGAGTCCGGCAATACCCCCCCCAATTGGTGGGGACCCATGCCCAGCAGTGGACTGTTGTGGTTGAAGTAGTAGTAGTAGATGCTTTGCTTGGTAGATTGTCGAATAGGTACAGCGTTTCTGATAATCTTGTTTTAATATTATATCAGCGCTTTCTCATTTGAGCAAGCTTTAAAACCGATTAATTGAGACTGATCCTATTTTTCTTGTCCTTTGAGAAACACGGCTGCCATCTTGAAACTAGGCAAACAATTCGAGACACTTATAAATTTTTAAGTGGTACCTATCAATACAATTGAGCTAGATATATCAATCAATTGTAGACTACTAAAAGAAGTCAACTGGAACGACCTTAAACTCTGACTATGTTTAGAACTGATTGATCATACTCACAATTATAAACTCTACGTACATATATCACGCCTATATCAATTGCGGGGATGGCAGAGCGTAAACGTCTTTCTTTTCTTCTAAAAGTTTGAGAGTCATTCAGCAGACTGTGTATCATTACAGTCCTTAGTCGCTTCTTACGACACCCACAGGAAAGATATGGTTTGATGCTATTCTTAGCCGGCACCACAAGGCACAATATTATAAAGTCAACAATAATAAACTAATGTTGATGACAGTCACGGATCGGAAAGTGCAGCATGGGACGACCGGAACAACGACCATGTACCTAAGAGTAGCGGGTTGCGGGTTTCGAGTCGCAAGCAGTGTGGCGTACCAATGTCTTACAGTCCCATACATTACAACCAGTACGCACGTAATGACATGCACACATACGAGCTGCATTGCATAAGCCGGCAGTATGCTGTCGCCATAAGATGCAGTCAACCGAAATCGCGATAAATGAAGGGGGAGGCGTAGGCATATCCTGCTATGGACGTCTAATATCACATCAAAGCTTAAAATTAAGCGCGGGCGCCTTTTCAGATGGCTCAGTACTAGCGACCATTTTCAAGCTTACTGACTTTAACTGAAAATAACTGGAATCTCAGTTGTCACAAACGTCATATTTCGTGGATTAAAATTAGCCCAGAATCATATGACGTTCTTGTATCAGATTTTGCTGTTTTAATATTCTTATACTTTGCTATTTTTGACAGTAGCAAGTCTGGTTATGTAACAATTGACAATCGCGAAAATCCTAAATAGGGTCGAGTGAACCTTCTGTAAACTCTGTATTTTGTGTCACAGCTTCGTTATAATATAAAGTTTAATATTTTCGTTTTTAAATTAAACTTCTCTTCCTAGGATTATTAGTATGCAAATCAGGAAAAGCGTTCTTGGAATAAATAAGCAAGTTACGTTGCATAATATCTTGTTACACGAGCGTAAAATTTTATGAAAACTGAAGTGAAACTACGCTTTCCATACGTTGAAATAATAATGTTGATATGAAAATGCATACTTATAAAGTTAGATTACAACTATTGAATGAACCTCCTTTACAACAACACACTGTGTGGTAGCAGCTAAGAATACTGCAACCCGTAGTCCACTCAGGGTGTTTCGTAAAAGGCGACGTAGAGTTATTGACCTCGGCTGAATATCTTTCGTTCGACTATGGTCAAACGCATCGTGGCGGTGATACTAGCTTAAATAAATAGCATTCCGGCCGGTCGTAAAACATAGCCAAAGCCTTTTGCTGCATGATTTTTTGTTCTAACAAAACATGTTGCGCTGACCCAAATTGATTTGGGATTAGGGCAGGAAGATGATATATGAACCTCAATGGAAAGTTAAAGGAAGAAGACTGCCTAATGCCTATACCTCCGGGAAACAGACATGATTATGTACGTATGTATGTAGACCAAGGCTGTTTTATGGGTTCACAAAGTAAGTATATCCATAGCCGCCATGAAGCGTATTAGATCTTTAAGCATTATAGCGTGAGTCAAGCACTAACATAATAACACACATAAGAAGTCTCGTACTGGTTTATTTGTGTAGCGTTTGCTTCAAAGTAATGCCGCTTATGAACGAGGGGCATTGTGCAGTACTGCTGCGCTTGCGTTTGATGTTGATACAAGATTGTAGGGGACTTGGTTATGAAGGACGATGGTTGAGTTAATAAATACATAAAGCACGCCTTTGTCCCCTGCAAGGTAGGCACAGCATCAACAGTCCTAAATACATGGTCTTCATTCCTGTGTATGGCAAATATTTGAGGGCCATTTCAAAATTAAAAAATAAATCTCTCTAATGAGAGGCTGTATAAGCCTGTCGCCTAAAGTTGTAATACACATTTGTATGTATGGGAAGTGTTTTCTATCTATAAGTTAATTAGGTAGGTCGACACGGTGTCACGCAACTCATGCATGCCAGAAGTACATACATACATATATATATCACGCCTTTATCCCTTGCGGGGTAGGCAGAGCGTCAACGGCCGTAAAAGTACGGTCGTTATCGCCTCGTCTGACACATATTTGAGGGCCGTTTTAGCTATTGTCGTGTATCGCTATAGTGACAGGTTGTCAGCCTGTCGCCTAAAATTGCAATACACATGATACCCTAGAGTCCTTTAGTCGCTTCTTACGACACCCACAGGAAAGAAATGGGGTGATGCTATTCTAAGCCGGCATCACACGGCATGCCAGAAGAAGTTGTAATATTAGAATAATAGCAATAAAATGCAACATTATTTGACCACTATATGAGTGAAAAGACACTTTTTTCTACGACAGACTTAGTAAAATTCCTTGCAGAATTTTGCTATAGTCAAGAAAACCACTCGCTGCATCCGCAGCCGTATGGCGCTCTCTTTTTCACTAATGTTTACCACCAAGTGGGAAAGGGAGCGTCATACGACCGTCATTGCTCGGCGAATGCAGTGAGTGGTCTTCTCAACTATAATGAAAAATAACTGGCGTCTAGCACCGCATAGAGACAGATCAACATAAATAATATATCGCTAGAAATATATGTATGGACTAATCTGTTACAGTACTATTAATCAGCTTAGCCGAGTTCGTATTATCTTTCGCTTGCTGTGACTTCATGGAAGCTTCGGCACGTAGATCATTAGTTGTAGTACGTTCTTGACATGGTTCAACAGAGATAAACCTTTTACTAATGAGATTGTATTCACATGAAAGATCCGCCGCTACGCGATCTGTAGAAACTATTATTTGATGAATACAAACAGATTTAAGCTTTTTATTTTAAGATTGTTACTGCTGCGCCAGTGTTATGAAACTAAACCCTAGAAGTTGATTTATTTTGGTTGGTAAATGTTTAATAAGTTCAGTTACAACTTAAGAAACTAAGCCAGTTTGTCTACGTTTTTAGTTCTAGCTAGATTGACTCTCCTCTTGAAGGATTATTTCCTCCACGTCCAAGCCAAACGATCGACACGAGAAGAAGAAGATAGCATAACCCCCGCCCGCATATAATTACGTCCCTGCTTTGATTTATCTCACTTTCCCGTGCCCCAAGGTTGCCTGGCAGACATTGCTGCTTAGCAAAAAGTTGTGCTTCCAGAATAATAAATTTATAAAACACTTCACGTGTTAGGTATACAAATTAAGAAAAATTACATAATTTAATCGTTGGGAATTAGTTGTAAAACTATCCTGTTATATGGAGCCCTACCACGCGTTAGTGGTCAAGATACACTTGCTTGCGCAAGATACAATGCGCGGACTTGGAGTAAGCCGCTGTAGCCCAGTTGGTAGAGGCGTCGCCAGTACAGATAGCGAAGGTCACTGGTTCAAATCCAACCTGCGGTGAAAATTTTGCAAGTTTTCCTAAGTTGATCCTACCTAAATTTTACTCCCTTTTAGTAACTAAGTCTTGTAACTCACCCGTCCAGCTCGGCGGTCTCGATGTAGCAGAGGCCGTTGGGCTCCGAGCTGCTCAGCAGCAGGATGTCCGCCGCGACGAACTGGTCGTTCTCCAGCCGGATCACGTCTCCTGAACAGACGCTATAGAGTAGCACAAGCCTAGATGTAGCAGGACTGGTCGTCAAACAGCCGGATCACGTCTCCTGAACAGACGCTATAACAAGAGTAGCACAAGCCTAGATGTAGCAGGACTGGTCGTCAAACAGCCGGATCAGGTCTCCTGAACAGACGCTATAACAAGAGTAGCACAAGCCTAGATGTAGCAGGACTGGTCGTCAAACAGCCGGATCACGTCTCCTGAACAGACGCTATAACAAGAGTAGCACAAGCCTAGATGTAGCAGGACTGGTCGTTCTCCAGCCGGATCAGGTCTCCTGAACAGACGCTATAACAATAGTAGCTCAAGCCTAGATGTAGCAGGACTGGTCGTTCTCCAGCCGGATCAGGTCTCCTGAACAGACGCTATAGAGTAGCACAAGCCTAGATGTAGCAGGACTGGTCGTCAAACAGCCGGATCACGTCTCCTGAACAGACGCTATAACAAGAGTAGCACAAGCCTAGATGTAGCAGGACTGGTCGTCAAACAGCCGGATCACGTCTCCTGAACAGACGCTATAACAAGAGTAGCACAAGCCTAGATGTAGCAGGACTGGTCGTTCTCCAGCCGGATCACGTCTCCTGAACAGACGCTATAGAGTAGCACAAGCCTAGATGTAGCAGGACTGGTCGTCAAACAGCCGGATCACGTCTCCTGAACAGACGCTATAACAAGAGTAGCGCAAGCCTAGATGTAGCAGGACTGGTCGTCAAACAGCCGGATCACGTCTCCTGAACAGACGCTATAACAAGAGTAGCACAAGCCTAGATGTAGCAGGACTGGTCGTTCTCCAGCCGGATCAGGTCTCCTGAACAGACGCTATAACAATAGTAGCTCAAGCCTAGATGTAGCAGGACTGGTCGTTCTCCAGCCGGATCAGGTCTCCTGAACAGACGCTATAGAGTAGCACAAGCCTAGATGTAGCAGGACTGGTCGTCAAACAGCCGGATCACGTCTCCTGAACAGACGCTATAACAAGAGTAGCGCAAGCCTAGATGTAGCAGGACTGGTCGTCAAACAGCCGGATCACGTCTCCTGAACAGACGCTATAACAAGAGTAGCACAAGCCTAGATGTAGCAGGACTGGTCGTTCTCCAGCCGGATCAGGTCTCCTGAACAGACGCTATAACAATAGTAGCTCAAGCCTAGATGTAGCAGGACTGGTCGTTCTCCAGCCGGATCAGGTCTCCTGAACAGACGCTATAGAGTAGCACAAGCCTAGATGTAGCAGGACTGGTCGTCAAACAGCCGGATCACGTCTCCTGAACAGACGCTATAACAAGAGTAGCACAAGCCTAGATGTAGCAGGACTGGTCGTTCTCCAGCCGGATCACGTCTCCTGAACAGACGCTATAACAAGAGTAGCACAAGCCTAGATGTAGCAGGACTGGTCGTTCTCCAGCCGGATCACGTCTCCTGAACAGACGCTAACAACTAGAGTAGCACAAGCCTCACCCGTCCAGCTCGGCGGTCTCGATGTAGCAGAGGCCGTTGGGCTCCGAGCTGCTCAGCAGCAGGATGTCAGCCGCGACGAACTGGTCGTTCTCCAGCCGGATCACGTCTCCTGAACAGACGCTATAACAAGAGTAGCGCAAGCCTAGATGTAGCAGGACTGGTCGTTCTCCAGCCGGATCACGTCTCCTGAACAGACGCTATAACAAGAGTAGCGCAAGCCTAGATGTAGCAGGACTGGTCGTCAAACAGCCGGATCACGTCTCCTGAACAGACGCTATAACAAGAGTAGCACAAGCCTAGATGTAGCAGGACTGGTCGTTCTCCAGCCGGATCAGGTCTCCTGAACAGACGCTATAACAATAGTAGCTCAAGCCTAGATGTAGCAGGACTGGTCGTTCTCCAGCCGGATCAGGTCTCCTGAACAGACGCTATAGAGTAGCACAAGCCTAGATGTAGCAGGACTGGTCGTCAAACAGCCGGATCACGTCTCCTGAACAGACGCTATAACAAGAGTAGCACAAGCCTAGATGTAGCAGGACTGGTCGTCAAACAGCCGGATCACGTCTCCTGAACAGACGCTATAACAAGAGTAGCACAAGCCTAGATGTAGCAGGACTGGTCGTCAAACAGCCGGATCACGTCTCCTGAACAGACGCTATAACAAGAGTAGCACAAGCCTAGATGTAGCAGGACTGGTCGTTCTCCAGCCGGATCAGGTCTCCTGAACAGACGCTATAACAATAGTAGCTCAAGCCTAGATGTAGCAGGACTGGTCGTTCTCCAGCCGGATCAGGTCTCCTGAACAGACGCTATAGAGTAGCACAAGCCTAGATGTAGCAGGACTGGTCGTCAAACAGCCGGATCACGTCTCCTGAACAGACGCTATAACAAGAGTAGCGCAAGCCTAGATGTAGCAGGACTGGTCGTCAAACAGCCGGATCACGTCTCCTGAACAGACGCTATAACAAGAGTAGCACAAGCCTAGATGTAGCAGGACTGGTCGTTCTCCAGCCGGATCAGGTCTCCTGAACAGACGCTATAACAATAGTAGCTCAAGCCTAGATGTAGCAGGACTGGTCGTTCTCCAGCCGGATCAGGTCTCCTGAACAGACGCTATAGAGTAGCACAAGCCTAGATGTAGCAGGACTGGTCGTCAAACAGCCGGATCACGTCTCCTGAACAGACGCTATAACAAGAGTAGCACAAGCCTAGATGTAGCAGGACTGGTCGTTCTCCAGCCGGATCAGGTCTCCTGAACAGACGCTATAACAAGAGTAGCGCAAGCCTAGATGTAGCAGGACTGGTCGTCAAACAGCCGGATCACGTCTCCTGAACAGACGCTATAACAAGAGTAGCACAAGCCTAGATGTAGCAGGACTGGTCGTTCTCCAGCCGGATCAGGTCTCCTGAACAGACGCTATAACAATAGTAGCTCAAGCCTAGATGTAGCAGGACTGGTCGTTCTCCAGCCGGATCAGGTCTCCTGAACAGACGCTATAGAGTAGCACAAGCCTAGATGTAGCAGGACTGGTCGTCAAACAGCCGGATCACGTCTCCTGAACAGACGCTATAACAAGAGTAGCACAAGCCTAGATGTAGCAGGACTGGTCGTCAAACAGCCGGATCACGTCTCCTGAACAGACGCTATAACAAGAGTAGCACAAGCCTAGATGTAGCAGGACTGGTCGTTCTCCAGCCGGATCACGTCTCCTGAACAGACGCTATAACAAGAGTAGCACAAGCCTAGATGTAGCAGGACTGGTCGTTCTCCAGCCGGATCACGTCTCCTGAACAGACGCTAACAACTAGAGTAGCACAAGCCTCACCCGTCCAGCTCGGCGGTCTCGATGTAGCAGAGGCCGTTGGGCTCCGAGCTGCTCAGCAGCAGGATGTCCGCCGCGACGAACTGGTCGTTCTCCAGCCGGATCACGTCGCCCACTTGGACAGACGCCCACTTCTCCTCGACGAGCTTCCCATTGCGCAGGGTCTTCGCGCGCCTGTGGTTCACTTGCGAGTCGTTTTGGTGGCGTTGCTGCAACAAACAAGTTGGGTTTAGTATGAATGGCGTTTTGCTACTGATGGACAGAGAGGTTAAGTTCGTACTACAACCGAGTAGGGCGCACTCGATAGCACGCTTACACTCTAAAGGTCTCAAGCCCATTTGCCGAGCACATTGTGTAAGGTATTGTTGATATGCACGGGAGATAAAATGGTGCTGCACATTCGCTAGATTCACATTAGTCACCATATACGACACCCAAGGGTGGAATTGATGATCTTCCAAACCGGCATACATTGGCCTCATACGTCGTGTAGTGTCTGAGGCAAGACTTTTCATGGCTATACCGGGAGTAACGGAAAGGGTATAACAAGCCGAAAGGAGGTCAAGGTACTCATAAAACTGAACAACTTTCCCCATGGAACATGGGTCGAAATATGAAAAAAAAAATTGGACCTCCCATAGTAAACCAATCAGCTGATCGGCGATTTTGTATGGGAGGAGGTCCAAATTTTTTTTGCATATTTCGACCCATGTTCCATGGGGAAAGTTGTTCAGTTTCATGAGTACCTTGACCTCCTTCCGGCTTGTTATACCCTTTCCGTTACTCCCTGTATAAGCCGATACGTCAGCGGCATGACTTTCCGCATGCTCTACAAGTGAAGGTGGAATTAGAGACTGGCATATGTATGATCGATTAAAATGTCGTTTCTGCCTTTTGTTGGCGAGACCAGAGAACCAGGCACCATCGTGAATTTTAAGCCTACCAAACACACGCTTTCGTCATACATCCCCATCATTGGCAAGCTTCACGCAGCTTTTATGGTCGATACGCACCCATGTCCCGCTTGACGCAATCTTGGAAACGTAGCATCGTTCCTGCTTTGCGCAATATTTAAAACGTAGTATCGGTCTTCCAAATCCTCTTTTAGCGTTAGCTACGGCGCCAAGCAGGACACGCCGCGGTAAACGCAAAGGTTCCATGCAGTTAACCGGCATCACACGATAAGCAACCAACTTAACCGCAAATTTTATTTATCCATCTTCAGCGTAGGCGAATAATCGTGACTTCAATATTTACGAAAGCAATTTTTGTTCTTCAATCAAAATAAGTTAATGTTGTCGTAAGTTGTTGATTCCAATAAGATCGTAACTAGATAGATACCTAAGTCTAGATAACTTGACAATAATATTTACAAATTTGTTCAGATGCTTATTATCGAGTAGGTTAGGTAAGTCAATTTTACATAATAAAGTCAAATAGATCATCCGCTACTATCCAATCGCAGTTATCCAATAGCATTAAATTACTCTGTAGGCGCTAGTTTTGAAGATACCTTAAATAGAAGGCCTCCAAACCTAAATTACAATAATCCAGCCTAGTTTATGAGCTATTTTTGGTGTCTAGGAGACCGTAAAGGGATTTTCGACAATATCAAAACTATACAGCGTAATTCATGATTAATAAGGTCTAGGTACAAATAATCATCAATCGGTCTACGGTGGACACGGAACTTCTTATCGGAGGATACTGCATGCAATACTCACCATGTACGCTTGCCACGCGGGTTGGCGAGCGCAGTGCAATGTGTTGCATTCATTAGGAACGCTGCAGCTTATTACCTGGATTCATACCTTAGTCGATTTTTACGATACCCTCGGATAGAAATGGGGTGGTGTGCTGATATTCTAAGTCGGCATTATTCATACGCACATTTTGTGCACAGAGGACAAGTTATATATAAGTAAACCTAAAATATTCTGAATTGCGAAAACAGGAGATCGTGTCTTGTGACGTACCCCGGGGAAGGCCTACGTCCAGCATTAAACTGCTACGGGGTTTTTTTTCTCTTCGTGTGGGACACCTAGTCCTCCAACGACCCGATGAACTCTGGTGCCAGACTTTTACAACCGCCTACTGCAAATAGCAGGCCTCTGACATGGTTTTGTATCGCCCGTCATCTAAGTTATGATTATAGATAATAGACAGCAACCGGGACCGACGGCTTAACGTGCCCATTGAAGCACGGAACCATCTTTCTTTGGACTGTGTTGATGTGATAAAATAAATAGTCAAGACAATCAGATGTGGTTGTTTGAAAGGACTTGGGTGGGGGAGCTGAAAGAATCTTTTTGCAACGGCAAATCATATTATCCTCACGGAAACGCCTATAATATAAATTGACATTGAGACTCTTGAGAAATAGCTTTAGCCAACAGATTCTTTTATCATAGTTCAAGGTTAAATTCTATTTCTAGCCTCTAAATAACAATCCAGCAAGAGCTTAGTAAATATTTAGTACTAGCTTTCTAACTATGCTAATAAATAACTTGGCGTATGAAAGTTTACTAGTACCAAGTTTCGAGAAAAAGTAAAGTACCTAGGTATTGTTTAGAATTAAAAAACTTTCTTTAAATTCAGTTTTTTTTTAAATAGTTGATAAAATTCGACAAAATTTAAAAGAGTAGCTGATAATACTTGTTCTTCTTTGAGTGGGACTCCGAGTCGGCAAAAGACCAAATGAGAATACTCTAAGGAGTATTAATAAGTGCGCCACACAACGGGTCCGTATGCGTGACGCGTAAGTAGTCACGACGTCGTCATTACGCGCGTGTTTACGCGCACGCATACGCAGGCAGTGTGCGGCCTATCATACAATCCCATATGATACAACGTCATCTCTACGCGCGTAATGCACGTCAAGCCTACGGGCCCGGTGTGTGGCGCCCTTACAATTATTAGGTCAAAGGTAGAAGAAAAATAAATTTCGTAGAGTAAGTATTTTGTATTATGACGACACCTTGAAATATTTGCCGTAATTTTATATGGTCGTGGAACCCGGTCGGTATTATAATATCGCTTCTGCGGTTCGCTGCTAAATGGAAAAACCGTCAACTGCCGTCAAGCGATCATTAGACCAGACTGGATTACCTAGTCTTATTAAAGCTGGCGGTGACTAGATGACCCTAATGGTATTATAGCAGACTGTTTCTCATTTAGGTACATCGAATCTGGGTTGAACACGTTTTGGCTATGTTTATACTACAGTTTTGTTTTTTGCATTACGATTTCGGAAAATTTGCGGCTATATTTGGGACTATAATATGGGAAAAGGCAAATTTTTTATGAAAGCTTGCAGAATTTCCCGCCACAGGGAGGATTTAAACCTGCGACTTGCGCTATCAGTACTAGCGATGCCTTTACCAACCGGGCTACCGCAGCCTTGGCTCACGTGCGACATGGCTCCATTTACCAGGGATAGTAAGAAGCAAGGCAGGCCTTAAAGTAATGTGCCTTGGGGAAAGTTGTTCCTTATCACCAGCCAGTTCTGAGTTTTAGCTATCTAGTAAAATTTCACCCTATATATCTCTTCTTTCCTGAATTCTAAACCATGATGACTACTTTTTTTATCTGAACGCTTCATTGCATGGCTAGATACTAGATAGAATATTCCAGTGAAATGGAGCGTCCCTAGGGAGTCTAGACTAGACTATCTGCTTAAATTGCTCCTAATGGCCGTATGGTGTAACAGCCAGCGGATCTCATTTACATAGAATCTGGATGGAGCGCATTCTTGCCGAGTAAGTATATGAAAGGTAGGGATGCTAAAAATACCTACCTATAGAATAGAGATATCTCTCAAATAAACTAGACTTTGTTAATTTTATGCGGTAATAGGTATGTCGATGAAAATAGGCACTGTGGCACAATAGGTGTATGCTTCTTTTTACAATAGCTGTAATGTAATGCGCTAACCCCGTTGCCCCCGGCCACAATGCCCCCGTATCGAAAAAAAGGCACTTGATGAAGTACTGTTAAAATCAAAAGTGTTATTCCAATACATACCAAGATATATCTACACACAGTAGGTGTAACGAAAATAAAATCAATATGGAATAGGTTTCAGTATTAAATAAAAAAAAGAGTAAAATCATAACATTCGTATATTGTTTATATTAGTAGTAATTTTTGATGTAGGTATAATAATTTATTTATTTATTTATTAATCTTTATTGCACAGAAAGTACAAAGGGCGGGCCTAATGCCACGCGGCATTCTCTACCGGCCAAGCAAAAGGTAAACTGAGAGAGTCAAAGCGGGTGCACTGATATAAAAAAAAAAACATGAAATCAGGTTAAAAAAGTAACATAATACATTAATAATATATACGAAAAATAACAATATATACCTACATAAAAATTAAGACAAAATAGAACCTTACTTTGTTACATAAACTTGATATAAAATATACTATAATATATATTTTAATACAAATAAATAAATAAATATGATATACCTCAGACTAAAAACAAACAGAAAATAGTAAGACGTAATGCAATCAACGCCATCTACCAAAGAAACAAAGAAAGAGAGTGACAGAAAATTAGGTTAGATGGCGGGGGTGATACGATACGAATTTCGTTTGACATGTCTCGGGAAAGAAAAAAAAAAAACTTGAGTGAAGTGAGTGAAATATCATCAAAGACAAACTGACATCTGGAAAAAGAAAAATAAGTGTGGAAAAAAATTAGCTTCGACTGTGTTCACCATGTTCATTATTGAGAACTTTGAGAAGTTGTGTGTAGTAATCATACACCAGCCTTTTGAAAGCTCTCCGATCAGCAGCCTTCCTGATTTCAACAGGCAGAGAATCCCAAAGTCGGACTGACGCTACAGTGAAAGAATTGTTATAGAAAGCTGTTTTACAAACGCGTGATGCAAGTTCGAGGGTATTTGAGGAACGAGTCACTCGAGCGTGATCAAATAATGTTATTCAACTACCATTTTTAGGATAAAAAATTACTATTAAATAAAAATATAAAAACGAAACAAAGTAAGTAATTGACTATAACAATTTTTAATCACAGGTTTCGCTTATTCATATTAAGTCAGCACTTTAATCACATATAGCATAACTGTCTTAATACATTTTTTTAGCAATCTCTGCTAAAATCGTGTTGTTGGATGACTCTTTGTTTCATTCAAAAAGGTGATTGCTAATATTATAAGTCCAGACATTATTTAAAATAGGTAAATAAATGCATAACACTTTTATATTCAACAGTACTTCTTATTTTTTTCGAATCAGGGGCATTGTGGCCGGGGGCATTGAGGTTAGGGGGCATAACGGCCAGAGCCTGTAATTAACATATTTTCTTCGATATAATACTTGCCTATAGGACTAGGTATTGTACATAATTGTCAACAGTTTTAAAATTCTAAAAGAACTTAGGCAGTTTATTAGTACTAGGTAAAGTAATACACATTTGCTTATAGAGGTAACTATTCGCGGACATTGTGACAAAGTTACAGTCAACGGTTACAGATATCATAAAACCAACATAGGTTGAAGAATAGATAAGCAAAACTCATTGTATTGTTACAAGACATTTATCGTCCGTCCTACAATATGGGTGTGACTTTACTCATGCTATGTATGGCGTGTTTCTTAGTATGCGAACCTAAAGGACATCATCATCATCACATCATGTCATCATACCAGCCTATGCGAGACATAGGCCTCCGACAGGGCACGCACGCCACAAAGGCTCGATCGTTTCGCCATCCAGTCCCTCTCTATGTCATCGGTCCATCTGGCTGAGGACCACGCTTGCCGAATTGTAGCCACTTCTTCTTCTACTTCGAGTGGGACATCAAGTCGTCCTACGACCCGATGAACCCTGGCGTAAGAGTTTTTCAATCCCCTATTACAAGTAGCAGGCCTCTGATATGGTTGTGTAACAACCGCCGTCTGAAGACAGCAACCGGGACCGACGGCTTAACGTGCCCATCCGAAGCACGGAACCATGTAGTAGTAGTAGTAGTAGTAGTATAGCCACCAATCGAGAGGGGTATGAGAATTTAGTACAATTCTTTTTACCCGACTGCCTCAGTATGGATTATGTTTTCGAGAGTATGTATGTGGACAACAAAGGAGACAGGGCGGCGGTAGTATGGGACTTGGGCTATGACGATATATCGAGAATGTTACGATATTTAGATTTCGATATATTATCTACGCCTTCGTGTAAAACCGCATCAAAATCAGTTCAGTGAGTTTTGAGAAAATCACTTGCCAAATATTGTGTTCTTCATGGATATTTTGTGCATATAGCGAGCTATCATTTTTTGAACTATCATGGCTGATTTTTATTTTCTTAACACATTGTTTAGGCTGCTCGCCCACGTCAGACTTTTTGTAGGACCGATAATCGCTCAGATTTTTCCTCCGATTCTTATGTCCGATTTTGTGACCGACTCAAAGCACACGTCCGTCTTTTTGACTGTTGTTAGTAGCACGTCTAGGGATTGCAATCCCGCAATGCGGGATCCGCAATCCCGCGGGATCTCGCGCTATTTTTAGCCTTGCGGGACCCCCACCTTCAAAAGGCGGATCCGCGGATCCGGCACATTGAAAACCCACGCCAAAAAATATAATAACTTTTGCTTTTGAATGGCGAAATCTCGACGTTCATTTCCAATGAATATGTCCTAACTATGAAAACATTCTAAATTATTTGCATATTTACAATCTGTCGAAATATTGTAAGACATACATACACTCGGATCACCATTTAACGTATCAATTTTCGAAATATTATAATATTATGCAGTAAAACGGTAAAATTGTCAACTCGCGTTCTGATTGGTCAAATGTCATGTACATCGCGCCGCCATGTTTATTTGACAGCTGATCGCCATATCGACGGGTATCTAACAAGTATCGAACCTAAGCAAACAGTGCTTATGAGATTATTTTCTTATTTCTTATGAGCAATTTTCAATACGGAGTTATAAAAACAGAAGAAAAAACTGTTAGTTTACGTTCGAGAACCAACGAGATGGCAATTAGCTGTTAAACAAACATGGCGTCGCTGGCAACATGAGACTTGACTTAACCAATCAGAACGCGAGCAGCGTATCGTATCACAGTTTTACGGTTTTGGTTCGTTATATTGTAATCTAATGAAAAATTATATGAGTGAATGCGTTACAATATTCTGACATATTATAATTTAGCGAGATAGATTAAAATCCAGCGTTGTTTGTAATTTTACGGTGACATTGTATTTTGGTATGTAATTCAACTTGCGGATTTCCATTGCAAAATACAATTTTGAAACTACCGAAGTCGGGTAACTATTTTTAACCACTTCAACTTACCTATCCTTTCTTCTTTTTAATTCGTCTTCTTGTCAAGCAACTGTAAAAGTTTTGATACTGAAAAGATTTTATTATGAAACTAATCTGAATTTGCAAAAGAGTCTTTACTAGAAAATAATAATTTGAAATATGTTGATGCTGCATATTGATGTGTACGAGAAATGCGACTCTCGAGATATGCCCTTCCCTAGCAAGTTCATGCGGCCGACTGTCGGTGAGTAGTGTGCGTTTACGCATACATTTCAGAGTGTTCCATTTTTCACCGACAATCGGATCGGTCGAGATTCACCGATTTTATTTCTCACCGTCTATTTGTAGGATGTGGGCGTTACACCATTGCAATCAATACGTTCCATTTTTCTCCTACAAAAAAACGGACACCGATTATCGGACGTGGGCGAGTAGCCTTAACGAAAAAATAACATATACTAAGTAGGGTGACCACGTTACACTTGACACCAAGGAATGCCAGATTTGAGATATATTTTTCTTATTGAACATGTACAGATTACAGGTCACATATCGTGACTAGGTAATCACATTTCTATTGAATCAAGGAAAAAAAATATTTTAAAAATACTCGGAACTGCCGGGTCAGATTTTTATTTTCTCTTAAGCATTTATAGATAAGAGGTCACCTATTTTTTCTAAAGTGACCACATTTGTATTGAATGAAAGCAAATATATTATTCTAGGATCAGATATTTTATTTTTTCTTAAACGTGTATAGTTAAGAGGTTACCTATCCTTACAAGGCTGACCACGTTTGTATTGCATCAGAAAAAGTAATATATTTTTTTCTCAGAAATGCCGGGTTAGATTTTCATTTTCTCTTAAACATGTATAGATAAGAAGTCACTTATCTTAACTTAGTATTGAATCAAAGAAAAAAATATTTTTATGTTTTTCTCAAAACTGCCGTGTTAGACTCTTATTTTCTCTTATACTGGGTGTTACAAAACAACCAATAAAGCTGAAAGGAGGTCAAGGTACTCATGAAACTGAACAACTTTCCCCATGGAACATGGGTCGAAATATGTAAAAAAAAATTGGACCTCCCATACAAAATGAACTCAATTTGTATGAGAGTTTTTATGGATTGTTTTGTAACACGTTGTACATGTATAGCTAATAGGTCACCTATCTTAGGCAGGGTGACCACGTTTGTATCGAGTCAATGAAAAAATATTCTTATTTATTTTTCTTAAAGCTGCTGGAAAAGAATATGTATAGCAAATAAGTCACTTATTTTAACTAGGGTGACCACATTTGTATTGAATCAAAGACAAAATATTTTCGTTTTATTTTCTCAAAGCCGGGTTAGATTTTTGTTTTCTTCTTAAAATGTATAGCTAATAAGTCACTTATCTTAACTAGGGTGACCACGTTTATATTGAATCAAAGACAAAATATTTTTTTTTTTCTCAAAACTGCCGGGTTAGATTTTTGTTTTCTGTTTAACATATATAGCTAATAGGTCACTTATCTTAACTAGGGTGACCACGTTTGTATTGAATCAAAGACAAAATATTTTTATATTTTTTCTCAAAACTGCCGGGTTCGATTTTTGTTTTCTCTTAAACATGTATAGCTAATAGGTCACCTATTTTAACTAGGGTGACCACGTTTGTATTGAATCAAAGACAAAATATATTTTTTTTTTTTCTCAAAACTGCCGAGTTAGATTTTTGTTTTCTGTTTAACATATATAGCTAATAGGCCACTTATCTTAACTAGGGTGACCACGTTTGTATTGAATCAAAGACAAAATATTATTATATTTTTTCTCAAAACTGCCGGGTTAGATTTTTGTATTCTTTTTAAAATGTATAGTTAATAGGTCACTTATCTTAACTAGGGTGACACGTTTGTATTGAATCAAAGACAAAATATTTTTATATTTTTTCTCAAAACTGCCGGGTTAGATTTTTGTATTTTCTTTAACATGTCTAGCTAATAGGTCACTTATCTTAACTAGGGTGACCACGTTTGTATTGAATCAAAGACAAAATATTTTTATATTTTTTTCTCAAAACTGCCGGGTTCGATTTTTGTTTTCTTTTAAACATGTATAGCTAATAGGTCACCTATCTTAACTAGGGTGACCACGTTTGTATTGAATCAAAGGAAAAAAAGTTAAGCCGTATTTCAATAAAAAATGATTTTGAGCTTTTTCTCGAAATTGTCACGGCAGATTTTTATTTTTTCTCGTAATTATGTATAAAGGAAAAGTAACACGTCAGATTTAGGGTGACCATGTTTGTATTAAATCAAGGACTAAAAAAAAATTTTTTTTCTCGTCTCTCCCGGGACGGTTTTTTTTTTAAGTTCTCAGTTTTTTTAACGATGAGGTTACATAACATATGTACAGTAACCACGTTTGTATTGAATTAAAGGAACTCAAATTATGGCCATAGCCCAAGTTCGCCCAGTCGCCTTTCTTTTTCACGGTCTACAGCCCAAATGGATTAGAGGATTTTGACAAATGAGGTCTTGTTAGATTCGTCTCAACAGCAGCGCGAGCGACACAGGCTATAAAAAAAATTCACAAATTGAGAATGGCGGATTTTAAACACATAGGTATATAACTTTGAAATAACGGCAGTCTTGCTTTAATAAGATACTCCGAGAGTCACACTATTTAAAATGACGAATCAAATATTGGACAAAAGATATAAATCGCATGTAGGTACTAACCGCTCGTATTTATGTCAAGGTCATCTATTGAACTAACAGAATTCGACGGCACGAATTTTATATAGCGTTTGCCAAACTTTGCCATGGGAATCCCCAAATGTAATAGGAATGGTAAGACATTAATTTATCTTCAGTTTCAAATTTCAAATCAGTTGGGGTCGCGCAACATGTTTTGTTAGAACACAAAATCATGAAGCAAAAGGATTTTATTATGTTTTATGACCGGCCGCCTGCCTGACGTCAACCCTCTTTGGGAATGCTATTGTAGGTGGTATCACCGCCACCATGCGGTTGTCCATAGTCGACAGATATTCAGCCAAGGTCAAAAACTCTACATCGCCTTTTACGAAACCCCCTGAGTGGACTAGGGGTGGCAGTATTCTTAGCCGCTACCACACTAATATCTGAAAGACATTGATTGACCTTACAAAAACTATACGTACGAATTCTTCGAAGTAAAATCAAAATACAGGTCTGTTATTGCTTTGACCAGTTCTTTGATCAAATAACAAAGAGAATGTGCTTTATTTATATAACTGTCGGAAGGAGTTCGACGAAACAACTGGAATTAACTGAACCACACGTGCCTGTAAAAATATTCTGGAAAGAACTAGGAACATTACAATTCAGGTAGAGTACTATTTCAGTGAAAAGTACTAATTCAGGTATAGGCTGAATCCCACCCAAAACATAAATGTGAAAGGCTGCCAAGTTCGACAATATTGGAATGCTTCGCCTATAAAAGAAGTGAGATCTAAATAAGTACCAAGTTCCATACACAGACCTCAGTTAAAAATAGTTACAGGAATGCACACTTGATTTTCCGCAGTTTGGAAAGTAGATTCTGAATAAATATCATATTAATACCTAAAATTCTAATACTTACAAAAACGCAAACCTGTTTTTTCAGCAGTTTCCTTTCCTACTTTTTAATGATATAACTTGGCAAGTTTTCACACACTTTGTTATTTATAAACCTACAAAACGCAATGAGTCAAGTATATAATTTTCTATTAAAACTTGCCAAGTTATATCATTAAAAAGTAGGAAAGGAAACTGCTGAAAAACAGGTTTGCGTTTTGTAAGTATTAGAATTTTAGGTATTAATATGATATTTATTCAGAATCTACTTTCCAAACTGCGGAAAATCAAGTGTGCATTCCTGTAACTATTTTTAACTGAGGTCTGTGTATGGAACTTGGTACTTATTTAGATCTCACTTCTTTATAGGCGAAGCATTCCAATATTGTCGAACTTGGCAGCCTTTCACATTTATGTTTTGGGTGGGATTTCATTTATTTTGTAAGGTTTTCGGTCGGTTGCAATTTTAGGTCGGTACGACCATTGGAAGATATAGATAATTTTTTGTATTAGTTCCTTAGGGGTATGAATTTACACCTTCATTATTTTTAAAACCGACTCACACTTGGCCATTTTCAGATTTTTTCCTTTACCTTGACCTAAAGACCTACCCCTATGCCAAATTTCAAGTCAATACGACCACTGGAAGTGGTCTAGGTTTTTGATGAGTGAGTGAGTCAGTCAGTCAGTGAGTGTATAGTAAAAATAGCGATTTTCTGACGTCAATATCTCAAGACCTACAATAGGTACATTAATGAAATTTTGTATTTTAGATGAGTAAGTAGATCTCAACAGATACTAGAAATTTCATATGCGTAGATAAAATAGATTTTGAGTTATAGGTGGGTCGAACTTGGCCCGAAATGGTTCGTGTAATATAACCCACGGCCGGTGTGTCGCTCGAACTTGGCGGACACACTGCCGTGTGTCTAGATATCTTGATCTTCCTCGTTGATTCGACTATCTAATTTATAAAAATCCTAAACCTAAATTATGTATGAGACTAGATTGGCCTGAGGGATGAGAGAATGCCAAAGTTCTACAATGTAGTCAGCATGGCTACTAGTAGAAGCCGATGGAGACAATTCGTCCGTTCAAGACTTAACCACCATGACCACGGAGGACCGACCAGAGAGAGAGAGAGAGAAAGCTCTGCCTAGCCCGCAAGGAAATAAGGCGAGTTGTATGTATGTATGTAATATTACTGGTTAAGACAATGCTGATCCCGCAAATGGGTTTGGTTGAAATGTTGTTGATAGTAAATAAATGCCTACAACTACAACGCTATTATACTGTTCACTGGCATCTGTCATACCTTGATGATTGTACCATTTTTTACCCGACTGCTTCAAGGGTTATGTTTTTCGAGAGAATGTATGTATGTATGTGGACAAAAAAAACTTTTTACGAGTCAGCCCAAACGGATAGTTGGATTTTGACATATGAGGTGTCGTTAGATTCGCAGCATCGCGAGTTACACTGGCTATACTAAAAATTCATATTTTCAAGATGGCGGATTTTTATCGCAAAATACAACTTTGAAACTACCGCTGTCGGGTTTTTGTGTTTTAATACATCAGCTTGTTGTCACTAGCCATTAATTTTGAACGGCCTTGATTCTCGATATAAACCAGCAATGAATGATACAGGTCATACGTTCACGTTGTTATGCTGCAATACATAAATGAGTCCTCTGTTGAGGTTGATATCAAAGACATGTAGGTTACAAATTGACGTTATCAGGCTGGGCACAAAATAGAGAATTTACAGTAGCACAGTTCGCCCCTTTTATTATTCTTTTATACCTTCACTATACACATGGCACGTGGCAACACTGTGCACGTGAGTTTACTGCCAAAATCGGCTACAATAGCCACCTGCGGGCGCATCAGCGCCGACTTGATCAGGAGTAGAAGTGGTCGCCATGGCCGAAACCGGCCGGAGAGATCATCATCATCATCATCATACACACACAAAAATATTTGCACTGAGTCGCATTTTGCCGTCCGCCCGCCCGCACCGAACGTTGAACTGTTGACATTTGATTACTGTGGTCTAAGCGACGGAGAGCGCAATTTTGTACAGAAAATGATTAAAAAGTCACTAAGAGAATAACCCGAGATAGGCACTGCTATGCATTCTTTAAATATGGCACTTTTCCTTTTTGGCACACATTATAGCCATAACTTAACTTTCTGAACAAAGTTTCAGGCATTTAAACTGCCTATTTTGATAAAATATATCCATCAGTCATATATGGTAAACCAATACGATAAATCAAATCAGTTACACAACTGACTAATAGTTATAAGTGCATAAGATTAATTGCATCGTTCTTGTCACCATTATCTAGTTTATTGCGAACTAGACATTTCCAGTTAATAATTTTCCGCTTATCAACAAAGTTAAGCAGTAGCAAGCAGTTGGGATCAAAACACCAAGGTACGCGTAAATTTTTTTTACAGGACAAAGGATATGCTTAGTCTATAGTCATAGTATACATATTTATACAGGGTGAAAGGAAATTCGATACATTCCCTGGAGGAGGTAAAACGGGAGGAAATTTCCAACATATTTCCTCAAGGGAATTAATCAAGTAACCTTTATTTGTATATTTGTTTCATAGCATAGACTGGCATAGGCTACTGTCTAAAATCGCGTATAATCTCGTGTAAATGAATAATGCATAGGTACTTGAGTCCAAACATTGAAATTCAAATGTCTGGAAAAATACAAACAGAATTGAGGTTGAGAGACTTGAGAGCTTTTATTTTTATCTTAATTCGGGATTAATATTTCATAGGCTCATTCTGACATCGTTTGTAATCATTTTGAGAAACGAGTACTACCTACCTATTCTGTCTAGGTATCTATTCTATAGGATGTAAAAAATAATCTGCAAATATTTTAAGGGGTGAACACGTTTATGAAACTGAACAACTTTCCCCAAGGAACTTAGGTCAAAATATGAAAAACAACATAAATAACCAAAAGATTGCGACTTGCAAAAAGAACATCATATAAGTATGCAAGTTGCCAGTGTTGAAAGTTGTCGTTGAAAAGGGTAATTTATGGACTCGACTCCTACCTAATACAGTAAACTCCACATAGCATCACGTGGTTCGCACGACAGAAAAATATACGGGGTCGAACGGACATCCATCAGTCTACGACTACGACACCTCGACATACTTTATTGGCATACAGTTTATTATGTAAAACCGTTCAGTAGTGAGT
Organism: Phthorimaea operculella; assembly: GCA_024500475.1. Classification (NCBI taxonomy): domain Eukaryota; kingdom Metazoa; phylum Arthropoda; class Insecta; order Lepidoptera; family Gelechiidae; genus Phthorimaea; species Phthorimaea operculella. The sequence goes on from JANFCV010000002.1 coordinate 13,944,170, forward strand.
ATCATTTTTACAGGTTTTCAGTATACCATACATACATATCACACATACACCCTTGCGGGGTAGGCAGAGCGTGAATGGCTGTACAAAACGGCTATTTACATCACGCCGACAACAGGTTGAGAGTTATTCAGAAGACTGTGTATCACAATAGTGAAAGGTTGTCAACCTGTCACCTAAAATTTGCATTACACATCAACTCTCAAATCCCTCAGTCGTTTCTTACGACACTCACGGGAAAGATATTATTATGGGGTGATGCTATTCTAAGCTGACATTCGATAACGCCATACGCCATTTGAAAATGTCGTTGAGAAGGTTAATTTATCGGCTCGACGCCTATCTAATAGAGTAAACTCCACATAGCATCACGTGGTTCGCCCGACAAAAAAATATACCTACGGGGACGAACGGACATCCATCAGTCTACGACTACGACACCTCGACATACTTTATTGGCATACAGTTTATTATGTAAAACCGATCAGTTGTGAGAATCATTTCAGAATACCATACATACATATCACGCATTCACCCTTGCGGGGTAGGCAGAGCATAAACGGCTGTAAAACGGCCAATTACACCATGCCTGACAAATTCAGAAGTCATTCAGAAGACTGTGTATCACAATAGTGACAGGTTGTCAGCCTGTCGCCTAAAATAGCAAGACACATCAACTCTCAAATCCCTCAGTCGCTTCTTGCGACACTCACGGGAAAGATATGGGGTGATGCTATTCTAAGCTGGCACCACAATAGTAGTACCAGTGTTGAAAATGTCGTTGAAAAGGGTAATTTATCGACTCGACGCCTATCTAATAGAGTAAATTCCACATAGCATCACGTGGTTCGCCCGAGAGAAAAATATACGGGGACGAACGGACATCCATCAGTCTACGACTACGACACCTCGACATACTTTATTGGTATACAGTTTATTATGTAAAACCGTTCAGTGGTAAGAACATTTATCTAACAGGTTAAATAAAGGTCTAATACCATACATACATATCACGCCTACACCCTGCGGGGTATGCAGAGCGTAAACGGCTGTAAAAACGTCCATTTACACTACGCCTGACAAAAGTTTGAGAGTCATTCAGAAGGCTGCGTAACACAATATTAACAGGTTGTCAGCCTGTCACCTAAAATTGCATTACACAACAACTCTTAAATCCCTCAGTCTTTCATACGACAATAACGGGTGATCCTAATATTCTAAGCTGGCACCACCCACAACAGTAACACCAGTGTTGAAAGATGTCATTGAAAAGGGTAATTTATCGGCTCGACGCCTATCTAATATGGTAAACTCCACATAGCATCACGTGGATCGCACGATAAATATACGGAGACGAACGGACATCCATCAGTCTACGACTACGACACCTCGACATACTTTATTGGTATACAGTTTATTATGCAAAACCGTTCAATAGTGAGAACATTTATCTAACAGGTTAAATAAAGGTCTAATACCATATCTACATACACATCCCGCCTACACCCTGCGGCTCGGCCCTGCGGGGTTGCAGAGTGTAAACGGCTTTAAAACGGCCATTTACACCACGCCTGACAACAGTTTGAGAGTCATTCAGAAGACTGAGTACCATTATAGTGACAGATTGTCAGCCTGTCGCCTAAACTTGAAATACACATCCCTTAGTCGTCTCATACGACACCCACTGGAAAGATATGGGGTAGTGTTTCGGTATTCCTCTAGTTGCAAGGTTTTCTGTCTCTTTTTCCGAGCATTATTTTTTGGTTTCTTGTTATGTTGCCTGCAATTATGCCGAATAGTCTTTTTCTTTCTTTCTTGCTATTATAAGCTGGCACCACAATAGTAACACCAGTGTTGAAAATGTCGTTTAAAAGGGTAATTTATCAGTAAACTCCACATAGCATCACGTGGTTCCCGCGATAGAAACATATACGGGAACGAGCGGAAATCGATCAGTCTACGATACATCGACATTTTGGCGCGCCAGTTATTAGGTAGATACATAGTTTGCAATAGGTCACACCTTTATCAACGTCTACATTAAATTCCTCATAGTAACCGCGTGGATAACGCAAGATGTCGATACGGCGCGGCGACCAGACCAAAGGACTTCGATCAATCTATATGATACATCGACACATCTTATTGACGGCCGTCGTCTTAGTGCAGCTTCCTGCGAAGCAGAAGGTTCCGTTCCGGGTTCGTTTCCTGTTGGGACTTTCTCAAAGTTGATATTTATCACTTCGTGAATTTGTTTTGTCTGGTTAACATATTGCTGGCCGAACCACCTGATGGTCTGAAAAGACGGTTCCGTGCTTCGGAGGGCACGTTAAGCTGTCGGCCCCGATTGCTGTCTATGAATAATAGATTACTTAACGTAACAGATCGGCGACGAACGCATATCGATTAGTCTATGATACATCGACACATCTAGTTGGAATGCGGTTCTTTCCCTATTCTGGTTTATTATGTAAAGTGTCGTCGTCAAATTGTTGCTAACAGGTATTCATGGTCAAATAGAGTTTGGCGCGTCAGCCAATACCTACATAATATAGAGACTGTTGAACCGCTTTCAGCCACCTTTTGTACATTTGATAGCTTTTGCCGCAGTTGAAAAGCGCTAAGGCGTCGATTTTGCAAAGAAATCATAACATTAATTCGATTATGTCGGTCAGAACTGACCCAATTTCCGACAGATTCTGAACGTCGCGTAAACAGACTAATCTTCTGATAGCGTTTGTAAGCTTTATGAACAGAGCTCAGGCCTAAATGCAAACATTCAGCCACAAAACGATGACCAAGTCCAAAATTTGGCAATATCACCACTTGGGTGGCTTTTACGGGCAAAATACCCATGATTCAGATAAAATCTAACTTTTTTCAGGCGATCCAAAGTCACAGTAAACAATTAAAAAAACAAAAGTTTTAAGATAAGCTAAGACAAGCTCTAAATTTGAATGTTGAAAATGTTATGAATCGTTAAAGGGCGCAAACTGCAAACGAGTCTCAGTCATTCATCTCATATACAGAACAAACAGGTGGGGTTCCAATTTTGAATTATGAATTTTTTTATACACCCTGAAAAGACAAAACTGCCAGCTACACAGTCATATAGTTTTTTTAATGCGAACAATACTTTTTGGTGTCTAATTCGGCCAAAAACAAGAAAAACTGTGGTGTTTCGATTTTTTTGATGGGAAGTGTATTACTTTGAAATTACCGCAGTCGAGTTATTTTTTTAAATAATTATTTTGTTTTTGTTAAGCCAGGTAAACAGACAGCTGTGAGAGATATTTTATTGTTCCAGATTACGTGAGAAACAGAACACGTCTACAGCTGTACTTGATTGAAGATTGACATAATAACTTAGTAAGCAAGCAACTTAGTAAGCAAGCAATTTTCTCAAGTAATTTTATACTTGCCAAGAAACTGGTCTAGAAGTGTCATGTAGCACATTGTGTAGGCCGGTAGATAGTAGCTTAGTTTTAAGAGTAATTTAATGCTTTCATGTTCTAAGCTATCATATTCCAAATGGCGGCGTAGGAAGGTAGATAATTTGTTTACCTGTGAACCTTTTATCGTATTCGTACCTTGACCTATTTTAACGAGTAATTTTAAGGTCTATATTTTTAGATATCTCTTAGATATCCAAAGGTCCTTGATTTGAAAAGAAACCAGAAAGAAAACGGTAACCACCGATCTATCGACTTAAAATTGACATTGATGGATAGAAATCTGTCGCTGAGATCTTTCTATTCATTTCGCTGGTAAAGCTTAATCAAAGATATAAGCTAGAATAACATCTGTAGCAGAATATAATAGCACCCCGATGAGCGAGATGGCAGTAGTGATGGGGTGAGAGAGGAGATCGCTGGTATCGAACACCAGGAGCACAGCAACTACAAGAGGATCTACTTACACAGTATCTACAAGTTGATACATCATCTACTTACAAAGTCGTCGTAGGCGTCTTTAACAGCTGTCAGTGCGAGCACCCCGATGAGCGGGATGGCAGTAGTGATGGGGGTGAGAGAGGAGATCGCTGGGATCGAACACCAGGAGCACAGCAACTACAAGCGGATCTACTTACAAAGTCGTCGTAGGCGTCTTTGACGGCTGTCAGCGCGAGCACCCCGATGAGCGGGATGGCAGTAGTGATGGAGGTGAGAGAGGAGATCGCTGGTATCGAACACCAGGAGCACAGCAACTACAAGCTAATCTACTTACAAAGTCGTCGTAGGCGTCTTTGACAGCTGTCCTACGGGATGGCAGTAGTGATGGGGGTGAGAGAGAGATCGCTGGTATCGAACACCAGGAGCACAGCAACTACAAGTTGAGTACATCATCTACTTACAAAGTCGTCGTAGGCGTCTTTGACGGCTGTCAGCGCGAGCACCCCGATGAGCGGGATGGCAGTAGTGATGGGGGTGAGAGAGGAGATCGCTGGTATCGAACACCAGGAGCACAGCAACTACAAGCTAATCTACTTACAAAGTCGTCGTAGGCGTCTTTGACAGCTGTCCTACGGGATGGCAGTAGTGATGGGGGTGAGAGAGGAGATCGCTGGTATCGAACACCAGGAGCACAGCAACTACAAGTTGAGTACATCATCTACTTACAAAGTCGTCGTAGGCGTCTTTGACGGCTGTCAGCGCGAGCACCCCGATGAGCGGGATGGCAGTAGTGATGGGGGTGAGAGAGGAGATCGCTGGTATCGAACACCAGGAGCACAGCAACTACAAGCTGATCTACTTACAAAGTCGTCATAGGCGTCTTTGACGGCTGTCAGCGCGAGCACCCCGATGAGCGGGATGGCTGTAGTGATGGGGGTGAGAGAGGAGATCGCCGGTATCAACTGGAGCACCAGGAGACACAGGAAGTAGAAGTTGGCCAGCCGCTGGAACTGCTCGAGCAGATTCAGCGGCAGGAATGTTATAATCGAGTACTTCGATGTCTTGATGTAGTTGTTCTGGAACAAAAGATGGAATAAGATTAATTTAATACATTACACGATGAAGGGATTTATGTAAGAAGGGATGTTAGAGATTTGATGAGAATTATATAGAATTTCTCAAATGAATGAAGGCGCTCGCAGTAAGACAACCAATATCTGTATGGAAACAATTATCTCTGCCTACGTAACCAATTGTACATAACCTGTACGTACTTTGATTACTTATTTGTCTTAAATAACGTTCATTGGATTGACCGTCGACTTGGCAGTCCACACGACATCAGAAGAAGCTTGTATAAAGACACATAATTCGAAGAGTTTTAGATCCATGGAATGGAAATTTTGGTTTAAAAGTTAACCTAGACAGAGTAAGATGAATTCGTCACAAAATCTAAATAGCTATCCTCGTAAGTGACGAGGACGACCTTAATAGCGTTCTAATGACGCCTCATTCATCAAAATCTGTCAATCGGAAGTTAGGAAGTAATCTGATTTGATGACAAGATGCCTATAAAGTGGCACAGTAAAAGTTCATCGGGTCGTTCGTTGACTCGACATCCCATAATATGATAATAATAAGGACTATCTATTTATCTAGGTAGGATGTGAGTCTAGCTGTCAGAGGTCGCTACACTACTAATAATAACTTTTGCCGGTCTAGATGAGATAAAAAATATTGCAAAAAATATTTCGGGGAAGTCCCGAGATGCCTGCAGGAGGTGTATTTTTTTATCAGGCATTCTAATTTTAGACCGCTACCACAGTAATATATGTAACAGTAAAGAAACTCAAACCGTTTCTGTTGAATCGCAAGGGTTGTCAGTTTCGGTTATAATTATATGAAATTGAAATAACTTTTAAAACCATTCACCGTTTATAAACTGTATTATCCCTGTGAGTAACAAAGGCTACTTCTTACTATGGGAAAACACCTTATTCTCTTCCCATGACCATTTGGAGAACATTTTGCTCGGGTGAGACGGCGTCGTGCGTCTGTTTCGAGCGTTTGTATAAAGTTTCCTCACTGTGAATCCATACATCTACTGTGCCGGTAGTCGTACACCGCGTTGTATTGCATGATTCCATTTATGCATACCGTTTACACCAGAGAACATTCACACGTACCTTGATACGTGTGGTTAGATCACACGTTGCAGTTAGGCGCATACAACTAGTGTTCAATTAGGCTATCTTTACAACTTGGCATCAATAATTATGGAACAAACCTGCCAACTAATTTTGTATACCTAGAATAGATCAATCTTGTAAAAGAAATCATTTTTACCGTCAAATGAAATCCTAGTAAACTTTGCAGTTAGAAAGACATAGCCTATCTATTTAAAGCAGTTCATGCTAATTAAGTCAAATCAGTCTTATTTATATTGTTGGCAAAAATAAAGTAAGCTACGAACTTTGATGGAGTACCCCGCAGAAACCGACAAAGTTTACTATACAAATAATCAGATTTGTCAATGGAAGCTACGAATTTTCCAATACAAAGAACAGAAATAACTGTTTACTTTCCAAACTACGTAAGTCTATTCGTAATATTATTATCAATGGATTTAGTATTAATAGATAAAAATAATAGGCCCATAATAATTACTTTAACGGGTCTTATCGCGATAGTTTTTTAGGTAAATAAGCGATTTACCTGGAAACTCGACGTTTCGACTGGGTTTCACCAGTCGTGGTCGCGAGCAGACTGAAGTAGCAGCGAGTTGTCATCAGGGCGGTGGGAAACTAGATTTTCTGCTACCCACATATTGTCTTAATAATTTAAATTGTTTGTAAACATTACACATTAGGCCGGCACACAACACTCACAATGTCCGACGATCGGTCCGATGGTGAATCGCGCGTTTTTATTTTGTCTATTACCGGACTCCATGTTTGTTGTAGACAATTTAAACCCGTCCTCCCGATTGAAATTATTGGGGTTCTTTTTGATCTCTATTGCCTCCCTCACCACTCTGGAGTAATAGTGACGTTCCACAGATAGGACTTTTGGGGCATGAAGCTCGATCCAATGGTTGGCACTAGATGACAATAGGTGTTCCGCGATTGCCGATTTATGCGTCTGTCGGTTTTTCACAGCTGCGATATGCTCCTTGACCCGTTCACTGATACCGTTCACTAATGTGTAATGTTTACAAACAATTTAAATTATTAAGACAATATGTGGGTAGCAGAAAATCTAGTTTCCCACCGCCCTGATGACAACTCGCTCTGCTCGCGACCACGACTGGTGAAACCCAGTCGAAACGTCGAGTTTCCAGGTAAATCGCTTATTTACCTAAAAAACTATCGCGATAAGACCCGTTAAAGTAATTATTATGTGTGAAAGTAATCGCGAGTCCTTTAAAAGTTATAAAAATAATAGGTTTATCATTATCAAACTATTTACTTATTTTAAAAGTGCAGGTGCGTGCCATGGGTGCGTGCGACTTACATAGTTTGTAAGTCAACAACTAACACTTCTGTATCGTGTAGGTAGGTACAGTGTATTTAAAAGCAAAAAAAAGAAAGGTTGGCACCAAAAATATAAAAATACTACACTTCATTTCGGGTGGCTAAACACGAAAGGTCAAAAGGTATTTAACGGTGCGCTCAATGGTATTTTTCCAAAGAAATCGTATGAAACCTTCATCGCGGACAATAATTATAGGATGTGTTAAGTATCGTTTAATGATTAGCTATCTAAATAAGAACATAGTAGGTCAAGGCTTCTAGCTTATTCAATGGTCCGTCCAATGAATCGCTCTGAGAGGGGTCTACGGTACGTGAGTAGTAAAGTAAGGTTGATGAAGGTTAAAGAGATTTCACTTTCTTCCCCTACCCCCACTCCCGATATCCTTACAGTGTTTAGGGGTTTTAGTATGTTTATCACCTTCTTCTTCTTCTTTTCAAATGGGACACCGAATCAACGAACGCCCGGAAAATCTTACGTTACTGCAATGGACTATCTAAGGGCAGGTTGGGGTTTGTGACTCTGTAATCTTACACCACCCACATTCCTCAACAATGTAAAACGGGTAACACGGATGTGACACGGGGCTGTTTGCTATTCAGCGACGGATCCGGATATCCGGCAAATTCCAGCCCCGGACGCACTTCCCACTGTTTCCACTTGTCGTAGCTGAACTGTATCTGTACATACAATCGAAGCATACAGCTTAGGGTGGTTCAAGAGTGCGCAAGTTCTACATGGGTTGTATTAGTAAAAAAACTACAAAGTCACAAATTAACAGTCGTAGAGCAAGCGTAGACCCTGCATATGTAAACCAGCTCAGGCTCCACTTAATATATGTAGATCCTTTTAATCATCAAAGCAGTAGCAATTTAAATTCGGGTTAACCACACAGCCAAGTCCTTACCTGTTTGCTACGACTCTACGAAGTACAACTATCGTAAACATTTTATATCGCACCATTTTCTTGCTACGACGGCGTTATTAAAAAAGGGTTATGAAGTTATACAGTAGGGTTTTCACGGAAATTACTAGAATAAAGACGTATTTTCTAATTAACATTCTACCAGAACTTACATTTATATATTATCAACTATTTTCAGTTAGAAATCAACAACAGCAATTGAAGGACCCAGTTGCAAAAGTCCCTAAGTCCCAAAAAAGCGTTTTACAATACGAAGGAAAAAGTCCTATATAGGACTTTTGCCACAGACAAGCCTATCTATAAAAAATGCGCCACAGAGGAGTGGATAAACTACATATACTATTACTAGTATATGTACATGTATATCGCACATTGAACATCGTAACGGAAGTTGTTGATACGTGATAGGTACTATGGACTGCATTTGCGATGTAGATATTTGTGCATAGATAGATATGAAGGCTTTGCAGACATTTGCAACTGAACAACTTCTACTAAGTGAGTGGGTATGTATGTTGGTAAACGAGAAAAATAAATCGACCTACCATACAAAGTTCCCGATCAGCTGATCTCTATGTCAATACAATTACACGATTTTAGTTGAGTTTCCCAACAAAGGCTCAATAGTAAGTGCCATATCATACTAGCGGATTGGAAGCGGCTGATATGATACTGCTCTAAAAGTTGTTCAGGTTCATGTCAGCTCAAGTCTTCAAAGTTTTTGGTAGGTACACCGTCCAGTACAGTGTTTACACCCGATATAACCATACCATAACAGCCACGACAGTCCACTGCTGGACATGGGCCTTCCCCTATCGGGGGGTATTGCCATACTCACCACGCTTGGCAGGCGGATTGGCGAGCGCAGTGCCAAGATGTTACTTTTACAGGGAACACTGCTGCCCATTCCCTGGATGAATATCCCTTAGTCGCTTTTTACGACACCCACGGGTAGAATTGGGGTGATGCTATTCTAAGCCGTCATCACACGGCTATCACCCGATATAATGGCACGGCAATTACTGAATGAAATGCAATGTTGTCTAACAATTGTATCGTCGGCTGTCGTGTTCAAATTACACCACCTATTCCGTGTATAGTGCTGCGTTTGTATGTTATTATGTAGTATTTGCACTATTAACGAGTAAACAAAAACTGGGACATAAAATGTATTATACCAACAAAAAAAAATGCAGGTTATTGACTTGTTTTTACCTGACTGCCTCGGGAAGGTTATGTTTTTCGAGAGTATGTATGTATCCAGAAATTTATTTTCTGGGACCAGATACAGCCCAAACGGCTGGGCAGATCAGCAGCGTGAGTGACACTGGCTATTTTAAAAATTCATAGGTAAATAAATACAAGATTGCGGATTTTTATCGCAAAATAAAACTTTGAAATTGCCGCAGTCGAGTTTTTGTTTTTTATTACATCTGCTTGTTTTATTCACATTTCGCTCGCATGCAAATACACAAATGCGAAAATTATACGAAACGCTTCACGCCTCTTTTGAGTCAAATCGTGTACTTTGCAAATGAATAAAATTTAAAGCTCAGGATGAATACAAGCTGAAATCTACTGTGCGATGTACATATACAGGGTGTTAATTAAATAGCGTGCGACACCTTAATAGCGGGTTCAGAATCGATAAAAGAATCATTAACATAAAAAAAACGTAGTTATTTTTATTAGTCGAACTTCGGAAATATTAATAATGCCCTATGCAAGATCTTTTTGTCCTCATCGAAAAAATCTAAAGATTCTCCTAATTTTGACTCATTCTAATAATTTTGAATAGATATTTTTACGAATACCTTTACCGATACTGAGCCCACCCCCAAGCGTTGCTTGGTTTTTTTGTGTGAATGGCACATAGATAAAAACACCCTGTATATTAAAATATTATAAGGTGAAAAAAATCAACTGCAAATATTTAAAGGGGTGAACCAGCCCATGAAACTGAACAACTTTCCCCAGGGAACATAGGTCAAAAATGAAAAAAAGTACGCCGTAATATATTAGCACAGTTGATTTATTTACATCCTGTATATGTAATAGAGTGGAAAATGCTATACTTACAGCGTAGCGGAACTGCGCGTTGTACTCTCTGTTGTTCGCTTTGATTCTCCGTTCATTCTCTGTAACAATCACAACAATAATGTTAGTTAAGTCTTTCAGTTAGTCCAACTAGGTAAAATTTTTAGGGGATCAACTGAGGGCGAACGCTGTGTCGTTAAGCCTTTCGGTCCATGTCCAGTTTTCATAATGTCCAATTACAAAACGTCCACTTTGCATCCGAAGAGCCCTTACGACCAAATGTGCAAGTAATCAGCTCACTACTTCGTAAAGTAAAACTTTTGGTAGTCGAATTTTTCTTTCGTTTCTGGCTGGCTGGACCCATTTGTTTGGTGAAAGTTGTTCGATTTCATGATCTGAACTCACCCCGCAATTTTGCTAATTGTAGTTTTTGCAATTGTAATTTTGCAAACTGGACATTTCATGAACAGGACATTTTGCGTACTGGACATTTTTCAAAATGGACATTATGCACCGAACGGGAAATTTGCACGCCCTCGTGGACAAAACACGCGACGCAGCGATAGCCCTGAATATTTAATCGTTTGAGTCATTCTTTGTAGGAAATAAGTTTAAATAATTAATCCGTTAGTCTTGTCTTGACGGCTCTTTCTACAGGAGTAAATCTAACAAACCTAATCATCATCTTCCTACCCTTATCCCACATCAGTTGCGTTCGGCGCAACCTACAAAATCATGTAGCAAAATGATTGGACTATAGGATTTATGACCGGCCGCCTGCCTGACGTCTTTGGAAATACTATTGTATGTGGTATCACCGCCACCATGCGGTTGACCATAGTCGACGGATATTCAGCCGAGGTCAAAAACTCTACGTCGTCGTCTTTTATGAAACACCCTGATTGGGCCAGGGGTGGCAGTATTCTTAGCCGCTACCATACAGCAACTAATCTACCTAATCTAACACTTTTCAGGAAAATAATCATGAATAAATACCATAGATTTTATCCGGGTGTACACACTGCCGAGCCCCATGTAACTTAAATTTCAAACATCTGTATCTTCGATTGAGACCGTATTTTCTTCTAACTGAAAATTTAAATTATTTACTTAGTATATTAGTAGGTATTTAAATTACTCTGTAGTATGATGACTTGGCTACTATAAGGACCAGTCTCATTTCTGAAACATACATGTAAGGCTATGTATTTCTCCTTTTGCGATTAACAATTTCAATTCTATAAGTACAAGCTATTGAATGGTGAATGATAAATGTGTTGAATGTATAGAATGTGTTATTATTACATTATTGTCGTCATGGATCATTACGGCACATAATTTATTTCACATCATAATAGTGTTTTAAGTGGTATTTAGCACCAAGTCAGTTATGCAACAGTTTTCATGATAATTGTTACAAATTATGGTAAACTTTTGTAACTAACAGTTGCTGTCGTTTTATCTATGTTAAGCACCACTACCTGCGTAAGTTATGTAACTATGTTTCTAGGTCGTACGCAAAACAGGTATTTTCAAAACGGGCATAGGTACTGAACACGAAAACGATTACTGAAATGTTTGTTTCAAGAGGTGGACCAGTCTCCTAAACTGAACAATATTCCCGAGGAACTGAAAACGAATAGCTATTTAAAACAGTATATTAGAGTATTTTACAAATATTTTTGTCGTACGCGATGTAAAAGGCCGTTTTTACCGCCGCGCTGTGGCAACCCCGCGAGGGATATAGGCGTGATATATGTATGAATGTATGCATGTTTGTATTTTACTTTACTCGTCGAACGAGCTACTTTTAAAACGATAATTTGTATGAAATAGAAGGTGTCAAAATATAAATAGGTGTTAAATAGTTTTTCTGTTACATAATTCTACATTCTGTAGAACATTTACTAAGATGGGCCCACGTACAGTCAAGCTAACGTCTGTACACGGTTTAAGAACGGTCCACAGTTCAAACCATCTAACCCATGCTTAGCTTGACTGTACTACCGATCGGGGCCGGAAGGAAAGTTATTGGGCTTCCCCGCGTACACTTGCACCGAACGTGCACTATGAATCTATCGGTACAACAGTGGATCCATTATTCTATTAGCTCAGTTATTGTTGACTCGTGCCACAAGCACTCCTGTCCGATTATCTATACCGGTCAGGCAACATTGTTCGATTGTTGGTATAATGAAACAGGCGATTTTAAACAGTCTAGATATCAACTTATTTACTCATTGTGTAAACTACATAAGTTTCAAGTACCTAATGAAAGTAAAAAGTGGCAGATTAACACGCTATTATATAAAACTGCAAAACCTCCCGATTAGTGGAGGCCCATGTCCAGCAGTGGACTGTTGTGGCTGTAAGAACTGCGACGAATAGTGACTGGGTGGCGAAAACGGAAAATCGTACTTACTCTAGAGGAGGCTTACATTCAGCAATGGACTTTTATATGCTGAAGTGATAATGTTAAGAAGCTGCACAACTTTTCATGAGAAACAAAAACGATTTTCAGTGCTATAAAAAACTTTTGAACCTTCTTTTCAAGTTTACATCACGACCATATTCCACGACAAAGCAAAAGGCCAACGAAATAAAATAATAACGACACAACATTATCTTCGAGGTAATAAAACTGAGATTTAGCGCTCGGTCGAGCACCAGCCATGAAAACTACCTCGTACAAAGTGTGTCGACTCCCATGAGTTTGGTGCGATGTTTATGAGATAGGACATCTCAATGCTCTGAGACGGTGCAATGTCAAGAGTAATACACTTGTAATACATGATTGACCGAGATTCCTCGGTTTTTAACAGATGGTGTTGTTTGTTTAAAAAACTTTCAAAAAGAGGACAGGCAAAGACTTTTGGAAAATTAAACATCTAGATCGATTTATCGCTCTAAAAACCCCGATTTAAGAAATTTCGTGAAAATCGTTAGGAACGTTTCCGATATCCCGATTATTTTTGCTCGTTTAAAGGTATAAGATTACTACAGTGTGATGGAACTTTCCACATACCTACATACATACCCACTGACGAAAACATAACCCTCCTTCTTCTTCTTATCGTATCAATGTTATCTTTCTCAATTTTATTCGTACAATAAATTTCCTTCTGAAGCAGTCGGATACTAAAAAAATAACATCACAACATTATCTTCGAGGTAATAAAACTGAGATTTAGCGCTCGGTCGAGCACCAGCCATGAAAACTACCTCGTACAAAGTGTGTCAAATCTCATGGGGTTGCTGCGATGTTTATGAGATAGGACATCTCAGTGCCCTGAGACTGTGCAATGTCAAGTGCAACTATGTTTTCAGAGAATTAGATCCCACCCAAAACATAAATGTGAAAGGCTGCCAAGTTCGATAATATTGGAATGCTTCGCCTATAAAAGAAGTGAGATCTTAATAAGTACCAAGTTCCATACACAGACCTACGTTAAAAATAGTTACAGGAATGCACACTTGATTTTTCGCAGTTTGGAAATAAGAATCTACTTTCTTTTACAGCTTCATTATTTTTAAAACCGACTCACACTTGGCCATTTTAAGATTTTTTCCTTTACCTTGACCTAAAGACCTACCTCCATGCCAAATTTCAAGTCGATACGACCATTGGAAGTGGTCTAGGTTTTTGATGAGTGAGTGAGTGAGTGAGTGAGTGAGTCAGTGAGTGTATAGTAAAAATAGCGATTTTCTGACGTCAATATCTCAAGACCTACAATAGGTACATTAATGAAATTTTGTATTTTAGATAAGTAAGTAGATCTCGACAGATACTAGAAATTTCATATGCGTAGATAAATTAGATTTTGAGTTATAGGTCGGTCAAACTTGGCCCGAAATGGTTCGTGTAATATAACCCACGGCCGGTGTGTCGCTTTTTTTGCTCGAACTTGGCGGACACACTGCCGTGTGTCTAGATAGAAGTGATTCTTGTAAAATTATACTTTCACGCATCCATTGTCAGATAAAGGCATCCTGGTCCTCTACAGCGAAAAGATTTTAATTAATTAGTTACTAATTCATCCCCAAGAAGTAGATACATAACATAATACGCGCTCAAATCAGAATCAGATCAAGCCAAACAAACAAAGTCTATTTCAAAACGCTCATGCTACTCAACAAGGTCAAAGCCACTATGCGGTTACGCACTTTATGTTTCTACCGCTCAGTTCAACTCAAACTAAACGCTTTACTTGGTTTGGTAATACCACGTAATAAGATAAAAGTACAAGTGCCCTTAAGAGACGCCTCCCCGACCAAACTTCTTGAAGGGTAAGGGTAACTCATACTAGTGTTGCCATACGATAGTGGACTATCGATAGACATGCAGCAATACTATAGAAGGTATCGTTTCTCAAGATTGAAAAACTATCGATATTGATTGTTTTTCAATCTCGGTATCTATAATATTGCACCCTTAGAGTATACATAAGCAAGCTATAGAGTGCGCATAAGGCCGCGCGGCGTACTTTCAAAGCGTAAGCAGTTGCCCCATAGAAACATACGTCAAATGTATGAGAAGTCATAGAGGTTCAATAGTGCTGTCACTGACGTTTTGCTACTGATAGACAGAGAGGTTATGCCCAGAATACTGCCAACAGTTCTAACTTTTTAGGCGCACTCTATATTGCACCTGTCGATAGTATTGCTACAGTTTGAACTATACAACGTGTTACAAACAACCAATAAAGCTCCCATACATTTTCATATTTCGACCGAAGTTTGATTGGCCTATCCCTTTTGTAGGGGGTTTCGGATGGAGATTTATCTATAGCAGTATTAGAGCATCGATAGTTCGGCATCACTAACTCCTACGCTTCCACTTGAAAGCAATAAGCATAAATTTGAATACACACTTCAACCTCTTAAAGAGTATAAACTGTATAAGCCCAGGAAGTCGTTAAAGGCGCACGAAGAGACTGAATAATGGAAGATAGTGTCTAGAACGTGGCCTGTCACTATTCGAAGGGATAAACGGTCCATTGGAGATTGTCGTGGTACAGTTGTTACGGTTTGTACTAAAGGAGGTCAGCTACTCGTAAAACTGATCAACTTTCCTTAAGGAACATGAAACGAAATATGAATAAAATATAGGGCCTCCCATAGGTAGTGAATCAATCAGCTGATCGGCGATTTTGTATGGTAGGTACATTTTTTTTTCTTCATATGAACTAAGTTCCGTGGGGAAAGATGTTCTGTTTCATGAGTACCTTGCAGTGGCGAAGGGTGGCATTTTAACGAAGGTAGACCGGGGCAAAAAAATATTGGGGCCCCCCATAGTGAATCAATCAGCTGATCGGCGGTTTTATATGGGAAGGTCCGAATTGTTTTTTCATATTTCGAACCAAGTTCCATGGGGAAAGATGTTTAGTTTCATGAGTACCTTGACCTCCTTTTGACTTGTTATACCCTTTTTGATACTCCCTGTGTAGAATAGGTACTATCGAAAAGTCTGAATAATGGACGAAAGTGTCTGGAACGTGGCCTGTCACTATTCGAGGGGATAAACCCGATAAACGGTCCAAGAATATTCATTAATATCGGGCCACTGCAATGAGTCCTTTATGACAGCTGTCAGTTCCATACTAAAAGAATTGTCAACAAAGGAAAACAGACCGTATGTCAAATCATTAACATGAATTTAACAGCTGTGAAAAAGGACTTATTGGAGTGGCCCGAGATTAATAAATGTTCTTGGCAGTATAATGAAGAACACAAGCAGATGTATTAAAAAACGAAACCCCGAATGCGGTAATTTTAAAGTTATATTATGCGTTAAAAATCCGCCATTTTGAATTTATGACATTTTATTATAGTCAGTGCCACTCAAGCTGCTGAGACGAATCTAACGACACCTCATTAATCTCATTATCATTATGTATGTCCTGAACCAGATCCGCCCAGCCGTTTGGGCTGTACTGTGTGAAAAATAACTTCTTGTATTCTCGAAAAACTTAACTTCTTGTACTCTCGAAAAACTTAACCCACCTTCTGAGGCAGTCGGGTAAAAATGTCTAGAACGTGGCCTGTCACTATTCGAAGGGATAAACGGTCCATTAGAGCTTGACGTTCTACAGTTGCCTAATGAATATTCTTGGCAGTATAATGAAGAACAAAATAATTGTTTATTTTATGCGTTTAAACTAAAGAAAAAGTAAAGTATTGGCAGTTTTCAATGACTGCAGGTGGTGATTGTAATAACAATATAGCGGTTCTTCACATTATGATTTTTAGACACATTTCTATGCTTTAAAAGAATTCTGACACACCTACAGAACGCGCGAGGGCATGGCCAGGCCATCCTAAATATGAGCCTCCTTGTCGCACATGTCAGTACTGCAGATAGTATGACAAGGTGGCGCATATTTCAGGCGTTTTTTTTAAATTCCTCGTGACATATGTAGCAAATTGAATAACTCACCTTGTTTGATTTGATACATAGTCTTCTGAATGACTCTGACTGTTTTTTTACAGAAGTTTACGCTCTGCCTACCTCTCAAGGAATATAGGCGTGATATATGTATCTATGTATGTACCTTATTTATTCTGGGATCTAAGCATCAAACGTAATCAAAACATCTAGTTGTAAAATATTGCTAAGTCACGCAAGATTAAGCGCTTCAATTGAAAAGCAAACAAGACATAAACTCCAACATAAGGGAAATAATCTCTTTGTTTACTGGGTAATCGTTTCATCTCTTACAGTACAGTCGTTCGAACAGGCCATATTTGACAGCAGTCAAAACCATATTAATTTTATAACTTAAGGTACTGTAGAGAACCACGTCGTTCGACATAAAAATTGAAAATGTTTATCTTGCTAAAACATTAAATATTTGACCCATTTGACCGATCGAACCCTAATTTTGGTTTTATATTCCGTGTTGGAGTAAGGAACTTCTTTATGAAGACTTCATGTCAAAGTATAAGGCGACAAATGTTGTAGGCGGCATAGAAAATTGAAATGTGTGTGACGTTTTTGGTTTGAAAGTTTTTCTGACAGTTTTAGAACAGGAAAGATGGAGTCAAATTTTGGATGTGTTGAAGGAAGGAGCAAAATGGAGCTACAGAAAAAAAACGTGTTTTCAGTGCTCAACAAAGTCAAAAAAAATGGTGAAAACTGCTAAACTGGAGGTGCTCCACCTGCCTGGGAGCATTGTGAAATTCTATTTTAAAGATAAGTATTTTTTTTTATATCTAGGAAAGATAGAATGGAGTAATATCTTCTATTGCAGATCGCTGCTAGGGTGCTCCTATAAAGTGACCAATCTCATTTGGATTTGTAGGGCAGAGATCGAACAAAGGGTGGTATGAAATTGGAATACGTGAATTTGACAAAAAATTTGTTTATTGTAACTTTCTAGAATTATGTTTTTATCTATATTATATAAGAAATACTAATATTGTTCGTATTTTTCAGAGTAAAGGAAGAAGTAAAAAATGTCTTGTAACAATGAAAAATCGTCCTGTATATAGAACTGGATTATGATGGGGCAACTACTTTGAGAATGCCAGGTTTGAGATCCAAACCTGCAGACGTAAGTGTTTACTTACCATTTGTATCAAATAAGCGTGAAGGAAATTCCAAAATTAATGCTTAGGCAAAGTGATCGTAAAGTTATGTGTTACGCGAATCTATCGTTTTGCGATTTATCATTGCGCGAGTGACATCCCGTGTGTCTAACATTTTGCGATTTATTATTGCGCGAGTGACATCCCGGGTGTCTAATATTTTGCGATTTATTATTGCGCGAGTGACATCCCGTGTGTCTAACATTTTGCGATTTATTATTGCGCGAGTGACATCCCGCGTGTCTAACATTTTGCGATTTATTATTGCGCGAGTGACATCCCGCGTGTTTAACGTTTTGCGAAATTATTATTGTGCGAGTGACAATCCGCGTGTACATCATTTTGCGATTTATTATTGCGCGAGTGACATCCCGTGTGTCTAACGTTTTGCGAAATTATTATTGTGCAAGTGACATTCTGCGTGTGTAATGTTTTGTGAATTCATTATTGTGCGAGTGACATACAACTAGTGTAACGTTGTGTTAATTTATTATCGTACGTGTAACGTCCTGTGAACCCTTTGGTTTTCGTGTCATATTCCGCAGGAGCAACGGTTCCCGAACCTAACGTTGAGCTGGAGATATCGTGCAAGTGTAGTGTTGTGTTATTTAAGATTGAGAAACTAAAGTGTTCTACTTAGATTTTACTTTTGAGTGGTTTCCTTTGTGTGATATTACAACCTAGTTATTTAGCTAAGGTTCCAAGGGTTTTCAAGTTTGACACTTAACATAGAATATTTCAAGGGTTTTCAAGTTTGACACTTAACATAGAATTTTTCAAGGGTTTTCAAGTTTGACACTTAACATAGAATTTTTCAAGGGTTTTCAAGTTTGACATTTAACATAGAATTTTTCAAGGGTTTTCTAGTTTGACACTTAACATAGAATATTTCAAGGGTTTTCAAGTTTGACACTCAACATAGAATATTTCAAGGGTTCTCAAGTTTAACACTTAACATAGAATATTTCAAGGGTCTTCAAGTTTGACACTTAACATAGAATATTTCAAGAGATCACAAGTTTGACACTTAAGTTAAAATATTTTGAAATATTTCAAATTTTGACACTTTTATTCTTTCTTTAATAAATTATCTTTGACACTTTGACATTCAGATGTCTAGTTTTATTTACAATTCTTTTATTTCAAATTTGAAAATTTGCGTCAACTCGGCCTTTTGACATCAAGCAATTATATCATTCTTTGAAAGTGAGTGCAACAATATACTCGTGTTTTATAAGAGTGAATTAAAAGAGGAAAATGTAAGTATAAATTCTTTTAATTTATTTTTGAATTATGATTTCAATTTTATTTATATTTAGATTAGATAATAATCCAACGTTGAGATTTCCTTTTCTAAATTGGAACTGGGAATATTTTGATAAAATCGGAAAGAAAGGAAAGGAGTGAACGTTTTCAACCTTATATCTTTTATCTAGGAGACTCATGGATGCTGATATATGAACGTTTTCTGTGAATGGATATGGATGAAGGACAGTCACAACATACTTACTTCAATGCCAAGATCTTCTTACTCTTCAGCTAGGAATGCCTTTGTAAATTAAAGATTTAATTATTCCAATCGTTACAACCTTTTTTATAACACTAATATATCTTAAATCGGATTAATCTTCCAAATTATAATAAAAATTATTTTAACAAATTTTAAAAGGGGGACTGTCGAATTTTCTAATTTAATTTAAATATTAAATTTTATTAACCTGTGTATGTATGCTGTGAAGTGCCACCGCGCGTACAGAGGTTGATTTGAACTGTAGAGTAAGCGCTACACTCTATACCTGTTCTCGGACTAGGGGTGTGAGGTAATGCTAGTTGCCACAACACCTAGTATTACAAGATCTACTTCTAAGTTCCTGGGTTGGTATTGCAAGCATAATTTACTATACATGGTCTAGTCCAGACTACCCCGCGTTGAGGTGCGTAGCTTTCCGGCCCTGGTGCCTTAGAGGAAAGCTTCCATACCTCAACAAAGACACACAACACGAAGGGTTTGGCCACCCACCCATTATTCTACAGTTCACCTTCTGGGTTTCTTGTAAAGATTGTCCCCAAAATACTTTTCGGCCTTAGGGTACGCGGATGCTCAGTCTTTTGACTTTGAGCTAGTTAGGTAGGCTTAGATAGGTAGGAATCCGGGTTGGTTGGCCACGGGACTATCCCGGGGTTGCCATGGACCAGGTCTCTCCGGACCTGGTTCCCCAACCTAGACCCCTTTTAACTTGCTTCCTAGTGGAGCGCAATTAACTTCGTTAGTTTCTATAATATTAGGAGTATTTGATCTTTTGGCTTTCTTCTTCAATATGCAGAGCGTCGTGTAATTCAAAATTCTTCGGTCGTTTAGGAAAGTCGTATGAGTGCGTCTTGGCCCCTTTCGGACGGGTGTGTAGGATGGATGGGAGCCCCGTATTCTTGTAGTTTTTTTTTTGTATTTAAACTTAAATGTTTCCTCTCTATACATCTCAAGCAAAACACTGCTCCACTTCGTAAGAACTAACAAGTCACTACTTTAACGCAATGTATTCCTAACCCAATAGACGATCACACTTAATATTGGCCATCTTCAATTCTAAGTAAACAGTCTAACTGTTTTACTAAACTTATAAGGACCTCCAGAGGACAGGTTACTTTCAATGGCGCCATAGTGACCAGGATATCGGAGTCGCAAGTGAGCGGTGTATTTTTGAGATGTTGGGAGAAAACAATAAGAAAAATCAGTTAGTTATAGTGTATAGGTCTTGATGCTAGCTTTTTGTTTGTTACAGAACAAATATTAAATATTTTGATATAAATTTGATAAAATTTATATCCATGAGGAAATACAAAATCCTATTAGAAGGAAATATTGCTTCTGGGAAATCTTCATTATTAGATGGCCTAGCATTACAAAAGGATATTACTGTTTTGAAAGAGCCTATTGAAAAATGGCAAGATGTTGGAGGGGTCAATCTATTTAAAGCATTTTCGGAAGATAGGGAGCGATGGAGTTATACTTTCCAAAATTATGTGTTCCTAACATTATTAGAGAACCACCGGGAACCTATAACTACTAAATATAGGATCATGGAGCGAAGTATTTTTTCTGCGAAGAATTGTTTCATTAAAACACTCATTCAAGAAGGATATTTGAACGATGTTGAGAAAACAATATTAGACTATTGGTATGACTTTATATGTGAAAAGGCTTGGGTTCAAGAAGACTTGATAGTCTATCTTAGAACCACTCCAGAGATAGCTTTACAGAGAGTCTCATCAAGGAAAAGAGAAGGCGAAAATTCACTAACCTTGTCTTATCTAAAACAAATACACGAAAGTCATGAAGCATGGTTACTAGAAGGAAGAATGAATGGAGAAATCAATAATACAGAAGTAAAAATAATAGATGGGAATCAAAATGAAACTGAAGTTCTAAAAGATTTTTCAAGATTTTAGAAACATTGGAAGATCCTAAAGAAAATATTAGATTTTAATATGGAAGGTTGAATTTTTTTAATTTTGTTGCAGTCAATTCGATAAAAGGAAATCATAGGCATGCCAAAAGAATTACAAGGAATGTCGTCGGTAGACGGGGAGAAGGACAACGTGAGCAAGAAGATCAGATTGAAATGGTAGACCTTCCACAACAACCAGAGATTCAAGATGAACAGGCAGAGGGTTCTCAACAAATGATTGAACACCAAGTAGAGGGACCTCAAGGACAGACAGGCGGGTCACAACAAACTGATGGATTATCCCAGGAGGGCATTCTCCAAGGACGGACAGAAACATCTCAACGTGCTGTCGTGAAAACCAATAGAGGAGGAATTTATTCCAATTGATGCGGACTACTATTGGTCGTTTGTCGCACAAGATAAGCGAGCTCGAACGCAAGATTAATGAGGAGAAAGAAAACCAAGAAACTTCCAGGAGCACCGTGGAACCTGTAACTGTTTATCATGCGACTGAAGCAAAACTAGAAAGACCGAAATACCCCGGAAAAGCGAATATGCATCCGGTAACGTTCATCGAAGACCTCTTTGCCTATTTGAATAGAATTTCAAGAAAAGACCAGGTGATTGAAGAGATTATAGCTTGTCTGGAAGGGGAAGTCCGTAAATGGGCAAGGATTTATAAGGACAGGTGGATGAATGAAGAAGACTTCAAAGGGATTTTCTTGAGTCATTTTGGTCTGAAACAGAACAAAATCAACTTCGCCGGTCAATAGTCTGTGGCACTTGGAGTGAGAAGAGAGAACCTTCAATGATGAGTTATTTCATAAATCTGGCGAGTCAAGCAAAAATGTTGGCAAGGAATATCCCTGAGGATCAATTGGTGGCTGATCTAATGAATCATTTCCCGATAGAGGTACAATATGTCTGGAGACAGAAGAAGTCAGGGAAAATTATACAAGCAGCTGAGTTTCTTAGAGAACTTGATGATGTGGGACGTCAATGCAAGACCCATGTGGAGGTTTCGAATCATCCCCAAGGAGGATTAAAGCGTGTTGCAAGTACAGTTCAAAACAAGACTCAACCAGGAGTCAAGAGAACGAAAACATTGAATCATATTATGACTCAGAATGAGGGTGAGCTGGAGATGGAACCCGAACCTGATTGTATAGATTTAAACTAGATGCGGCTGGATCTTTGGCCTCGAGTCAGCTGGAATTGGGGAGGCAATAAAGAATACTTTGCAGTAAATTATCTCATTAAGAATGGATGGAAGCCTGGAGATGGATTGGGAAGATCAAGACAAGGAAGGCGTCACCCTGTTGAAAATAAAAATTATAGAGTAGGAAATGATAGGCGTGGCCTTGGATATTTAGAATTAAATGAGATAATAAGACCTTATATTGAGTTAAAAAAATTTCATAAAGGGAAATGATAATAATTATCTAAGTGTTTTCAATATAAACAACTCGTTATTTACAGATGAATTAGAGGTAGATCAAAGCTTTATCACACGAGAGAATATTAGGATTACAGCCGAAATAGAGGTGAAATTTCTGGGGGAGGTCTTTGTGGTGTTAGTAGACACGGGTAGCGAAATAACTTGTATAGCTGAGGATTTCTTTTTCAAACTGAATTCAATTCAAAACTTGGCCAAGCTCCCAATAAAGCCTTTATTTATAAAAGGGGCAGTAGGACAGAAAAGCTTAAAAATAAATTTCTTAACTAGTATAACCTTGGAGATTAAGGGTTGTGAATTTGAGATCGGATTATTAGTTATTCCCAAATTGGCTAAAAATATGATCCTTGGGTTTGATTGGTTAATAGCAAATGAGGCTAAGATTGATTTAGGTGATCCGAAGGCGCTAATCTTAAACACAGGGGGGAGGTAACAAGGTTGTTGTACCATTTTTAGAGAAGGTGTACGAGGATTCTCCAGGAGTGAATCTTCAGAAAGAAGTACTTCAAAAGGAAACTAAAACAATTGAGTCAAATAGCTATAGAAAGAAAGTTAAATTGGGAATGGAAATCTCGTCTAAACAAAAACTTTCTTTGTTTAAACTTTTGGAGAAACACAAAGCGGTGTTTTCACAAAAATTAGGAAGGGCGAATTGTTACGTTCATGAGATTAAAATGGAAACAACAACACCAAAGATTAATAGAACTTATCCAATTCCTTATGCTTATAGATCAAAGGTCGAGGATAAAATTAACGAAATGATTGAAATGGGAATTATTTCAAGAGCATCAACTCCTTATTGTAGTCCGCTAACCTTTGCTATAAAACCTGATGGTTCAGTTCGTATTCTTCTAGATGCAAGGGAAATAAATAAATTCATGGTTGCAGAGTCGGAAGCACCACCACTTCAGATAGATGTTTTGAATGCTTTCCATGGGGTGAAATTTATTACGATTTTAGATTTAAATAACGCGTATTTTCAAATTCCCATTTCGGAAAATAGTAAGAGGTACACAGGATTTACAGTAAATGGGAAATCTTATGTTTATAACGTATTACCCCAAGGTTTGAAAACTTCGGTTGGAAGTTTTAGCAGGGCCATGGATAAAATTCTAGGGATAGAAGTTAGAGAATTTTGCGTAAATTATCTTGATGATCTGGCTATTCTGACAGCAGGGACTTGGGTTGAACACCTTCATCATATAGACGAGGTTTTAAATCGGTTAGAAATGGCTGGTATGACCTGTAACATAGAAAAATGTAAATTTGTTTGTGAAGAAGTTAAAATGTTAGGACATATAGTCTCAATAGATGGGATTAGGACTGACCCGGCTAAAGTCGAAGCGATCCAAGAGTTCCCAGAACCTAAGAAAGTTAAACAACTAAGAGCCTTTTTGGGGTTATGTAATTACTATCGGAGGTTTATTCCTAACTATAGCCTTTTGACGATTCCTCTTAATAATCTTTTACGTAAGGAACAAAGATGGAAATGGGGTAAAGAGGAACAATCGGCAATGGATGAGTTGAAGAAGGAATTCTTGTCAACTATTTTACTACACCATCCAGATCAAAACAGAGAATATTATTTACAAGTGGATAGTTCGGGAATAGGGATTGGAGGAGTGCTATATCAAATTGATGATGAGGGAAATATGAAGATCCTTGGGTTTTGTAGTAGAGCTTTACGTGGACCGGAGTTGAGGTGGACTGTTACTGAACAGGAACTGTGGGCTATAATTTACAATTTGAAAAAGTTTGAGACATATTTAAGGGGAGTACCGATAATTATTAAGACCGATCATAGACCATTAATATTTATTAAAAATGTTAAATTGTTTAATGCCCGTGTAACTAGATGGATCTTGTTTTAGAACAGTTCAATTATAAAATCGAACATATTAAAGGGACGGAAAATATAGTACCGGATATACTTTCGAGGTATCCTGTTGGGGGAGTTATTCAGGAAGAAAAGGTGAAATGCCCAAATATTATGTATATGGGAGTTTCTTCAAGCCGGTCTTTAAATGAGAAATTAGAACGCTTGAATGAATATCAAATGATGGATAATATTATTATGAATATTAGACAACGAGTTTTAGAATTGAATGGTTTGGGGGAGGACCGATTGGGTAGAATCGCATCCAGATGCTCTTTGATTAATGGAATTCTATACTATGACCCACCTAATGTTGATCGTCAAGTGATTTTCTTACCGGAAATTTTACGGGAGGAAACCTGTAAACAAGTACATATTGAGATGGGACATTTGGGAGTTTATAAAACTTATCATTACATTCGGCAACGGTTTTATTGGATTGGGATGAAAACAACAGTTAGATCTGTTATTCGGAAATGCAGAGTTTGCCAATTATCGAAGGATGATCCTATTAAATATGTTGGACCTTGTAATTCGATTGTTACAGAAGGGATAGGAGATCTTGTAATGGGAGACCTGTACGGACCATTACCTAGAGCTCAATCAAGATATTCTTATATTTTTGTATTACAAGATTCATTTAGCAAATACATTAAATTGTATGGTTTAAGCAGGGCTACTTCTAGAGCGGTTTTAAAGAAATTAAAAGAGTTTGTTAGAATCATCAAGCCCAAAATAGTTATGACAGATAATGGAAGACAATTTATTAGTATGATATGGAGAACTGGATTAAGAGAATTGGGAATTCGTGCACTTTATACTTCGATTAGGAATCCGAGACCCAATACTACAGAAAGGGTGAATAAGGAGTTATCCAAATACTTTCGTATTTTTTGTCATCATAATCATAAAGGATGGTACAAGATTTTGGGAGATGTTGAAGAGCTATATAACAACACTTATCACAATTCGACAAAATATTCCCCAAAGGAAATAGTTTTCGGGAGTTCGGCCAGGTTAACCATTGATCGGGTTTTGCCTCATTTTGAAAATACTAGGGATGTTGAGACTATTAGAGAAGAGGTTAAGGAAAATTTAAGGCAGGCAGGACAAATTAGAAGGGAATTTTATAATAAGACACACCGATTGATAGAATTTCAAGTGGGAGATTTAGTGAAAATTCGAAAATTAAATAAATCAGATACTAGGAAATCTTTATTCAAAAAGTTTAAACTTAGATTCGAAGGTCCCTATAGAGTTTTAATTAGGAAGCCTGGAAATATTTATGTTTTAGTTGATCCAGATAGATTAACAGTTCGAGGAACTTTTAGTGCGATACATTCATCTCGATATTATGTTTAGAGAAACCCATTTAGCATTGTCAATGATTGAGATAAATATTTAATATTTGTTAATTTTCTAATTATAATTAAAGTTTTAAATTTTTTCTCCTCTTTTATTTTTATGATAAACGACTAGCTCTCTTTGAGGTATAAGATTTTGAATCTATGGGTATAGAACCAAAATCTGGGGGAGGATTGTAGAGAACCACGTCGTTCGACATAAAAATTGAAAATGTTTATCTTGCTAAAACATTAAATATTTGACCCATTTGACCGATCGAACCCTAATTTTGGTTTTATATTCCGTGTTGGAGTAAGGAACTTCTTTATGAAGACTTCATGTCAAAGTATAAGGCGACAAATGTTGTAGGCGGCATAGAAAATTGAAATGTGTGTGACGTTTTTGGTTTGAAAGTTTTTCTGACAGTTTTAGAACAGGAAAGATGGAGTCAAATTTTGGATGTGTTGAAGGAAGGAGCAAAATGGAGCTACAGAAAAAAAACGTGTTTTCAGTGCTCAACAAAGTCAAAAAAATGGGAAAACTGCTAAACTGGAGGTGCTCCACCTGCCTGGGAGCATTGTGAAATTCTATTTTAAAGATAAGTATTTTTTTTTATATCTAGGAAAGATAGAATGGAGTAATATCTTCTATTGCAGATCGCTGCTAGGGTGCTCCTATAAAGTGACCAATCTCATTTGGATTTGTAGGGCAGAGATCGAACAAAGGGTGGTATGAAATTGGAATACGTGAATTTGACAAAAAAATTTGTTTATTGTAACTTTCTAGAATTATGTTTTTATCTATATTATATAAGAAATACTAATATTGTTCGTATTTTTCAGAGTAAAGGAAGAAGTAAAAAAATGTCTTGTAACAATGAAAAATCGTCCTGTATATAGAACTGGATTATGATGGGGCAACTACTTTGAGAATGCCAGGTTTGAGATCCAAACCTGCAGACGTAAGTGTTTACTTACCATTTGTATCAAATAAGCGTGAAGGAAATTCCAAAATTAATGCTTAGGCAAAGTGATCGTAAAGTTATGTGTTACGCGAATCTATCGTTTTGCGATTTATTATTGCGCGAGTGACATCCCGTGTGTCTAACATTTTGCGATTTATTATTGCGCGAGTGACATCCCGGGTGTCTAATATTTTGCGATTTATTATTGCGC
Organism: Phthorimaea operculella; assembly: GCA_024500475.1. Lineage (NCBI taxonomy): Eukaryota > Metazoa > Arthropoda > Insecta > Lepidoptera > Gelechiidae > Phthorimaea > Phthorimaea operculella. The sequence goes on from JANFCV010000002.1 coordinate 13,971,437, forward strand.
GAGTGACATCCCGTGTGTCTAACATTTTGCGATTTATTATTGCGCGAGTGACATCCCGCGTGTCTAACATTTTGCGATTTATTATTGCGCGAGTGACATCCCGCGTGTTTAACGTTTTGCGAAATTATTATTGTGCGAGTGACAATCCGCGTGTACATCATTTTGCGATTTATTATTGCGCGAGTGACATCCCGTGTGTCTAACGTTTTGCGAAATTATTATTGTGCAAGTGACATTCTGCGTGTGTAATGTTTTGTGAATTCATTATTGTGCGAGTGACATACAACTAGTGTAACGTTGTGTTAATTTATTATCGTACGTGTAACGTCCTGTGAACCCTTTGGTTTTCGTGTCATATTCCGCAGGAGCAACGGTTCCCGAACCTAACGTTGAGCTGGAGATATCGTGCAAGTGTAGTGTTGTGTTATTTAAGATTGAGAAACTAAAGTGTTCTACTTAGATTTTACTTTTGAGTGGTTTCCCTTTTGTGTGATATTACAACCTAGTTATTTAGCTAAGGTTCCAAGGGTTTTCAAGTTTGACACTTAACATAGAATATTTCAAGGGTTTTCAAGTTTGACACTTAACATAGAATTTTTCAAGGGTTTTCAAGTTTGACACTTAACATAGAATTTTTCAAGGGTTTTCAAGTTTGACATTTAACATAGAATTTTTCAAGGGTTTTCTAGTTTGACACTTAACATAGAATATTTCAAGGGTTTTCAAGTTTGACACTCAACATAGAATATTTCAAGGGTTCTCAAGTTTAACACTTAACATAGAATATTTCAAGGGTCTTCAAGTTTGACACTTAACATAGAATATTTCAAGAGATCACAAGTTTGACACTTAAGTTAAAATATTTTGAAATATTTCAAATTTTGACACTTTTATTCTTTCTTTAATAAATTATCTTTGACACTTTGACATTCAGATGTCTAGTTTTATTTATAATTCTTTTATTTCAAATTTGAAAATTTGCGTCAACTCGGCCTTTTGACATCAAGCAATTATATCATTCTTTGAAAGTGAGTGCAACAATATACTCGTGTTTTATAGGAGTGAATTAAAAGAGGAAAAATGTAAGTATAAATTCTTTTAATTTATTTTTGAATTATGATTTCAATTTTATTTATATTTAGATTAGATAATAATCCAACGTTGAGATTTCCTTTTCTAAATTGGAACTGGGAATATTTTGATAAAATCGGAAAGAAAGGAAAGGAGTGAACGTTTTCAACCTTATATCTTTTATCTAGGAGACTCATGGATGCTGATATATGAACGTTTTCTGTGAATGGATATGGATGAAGGACAGTCACAACATACTTACTTCAATGCCAAGATCTTCTTACTCTTCAGCTAGGAATGCCTTTGTAAATTAAAGATTTAATTATTCCAATCGTTACAACCTTTTTTATAACACTAATATATCTTAAATCGGATTAATCTTCCAAATTATAATAAAAATTATTTTAACAAATTTTAAAAGGGGGACTGTCGAATTTTCTAATTTAATTTAAATATTAAATTTTATTAACCTGTGTATGTATGCTGTGAAGTGCCACCGCGCGTACAGAGGTTGATTTGAACTGTAGAGTAAGCGCTACACTCTATACCTGTTCTCGGACTAGGGGTGTGAGGTAATGCTAGTTGCCACAACACCTAGTATTACAAGATCTACTTCTAAGTTCCTGGGTTGGTATTGCAAGCATAATTTACTATACATGGTCTAGTCCAGACTACCCCGCGTTGAGGTGCGTAGCTTTCCGGCCCTGGTGCCTTAGAGGAAAGCTTCCATACCTCAACAAAGACACACAACACGAAGGGTTTGGCCACCCACCCATTATTCTACAGTTCACCTTCTGGGTTTCTTGTAAAAGATTGTCCCCAAAATACTTTTCGGCCTTAGGGTACGCGGATGCTCAGTCTTTTGACTTTGAGCTAGTTAGGTAGGCTTAGATAGGTAGGAATCCGGGTTGGTTGGCCACGGGGACTATCCCCGGGGTTGCCATGGACCAGGTCTCTCCGGACCTGGTTCCCCAACCTAGACCCCTTTTAACTTGCTTCCTAGTGGAGCGCAATTAACTTCGTTAGTTTCTATAATATTAGGAGTATTTGATCTTTTGGCTTTCTTCTTCAATATGCAGAGCGTCGTGTAATTCAAAATTCTTCGGTCGTTTAGGAAAGTCGTATGAGTGCGTCTTGGCCCCTTTCGGACGGGTGTGTAGGATGGATGGGAGCCCCGTATTCTTGTAGTTTTTTTTTTGTATTTAAACTTAAATGTTTCCTCTCTATACATCTCAAGCAAAACACTGCTCCACTTCGTAAGAACTAACAAGTCACTACTTTAACGCAATGTATTCCTAACCCAATAGACGATCACACTTAATATTGGCCATCTTCAATTCTAAGTAAACAGTCTAACTGTTTTACTAAACTTATAAGGACCTCCAGAGGACAGGTTCCTTTCAGTACCTATGTTTTTCATTGTTAACATGTCTTCTAGTATGGGTATGACCTATTCGAACGTACGTATTGTAGGTGCAAGCTCCACAGAGGAGACGTGCGTCTTGCTTGTCTTGACGCGTAGGATGGCATATGTCAGACAAGGGATCGTCAGCCGTTATCGATTCGACGCGCGTCTCACGTGTGTAGCTTTGTATCTTCTGTTTCATACATGGAAACGGTTTCAAGCGTAACGATGTCACAAGCCTCACGTCTCCTCTGTGGAGCTTGCACCTAAAGGGAATAATCTCTTTGTTTGCTGGGTAATCGTTTTCATCTCTTATTCAGACAAAGTAGGTATTTAGGTATTCTCAAGAAGGGTTCAGCTGCAAATGGAATGAGTCGTGAGACGCTTTTCAGTTGAAAATTTCCATTAACTCGAATGGAGGACACGACGCGTCGCGTTAACTGAGCGCCGATGACAGCCGATGTGGCGCAGTGGTTAGTATGCCTGCCTGCCACGCAAAGGTTCCGGGTTCAATTCCCGGTGGGGTCACTCACAAAGTTGATATGTATCACTTTGTAAATTTGTTCCCAGTCTGGTAAGGACATTGCAGGCTGAACCACCTGATTGTCCGCAAGTAAGATGGTTCCGTGCTTCGGATGGGCACGTTAAGCCGTCGTCGGTCCCGGTTGCTGTCTATGATGGCGGTCGTTACACAACCATGTCAGAGGCCTGCTACTGGCAGTAGGCGGTTGAAAAACTCTGACACCAGGGTCCAACGGGTCGTTGAACGACTCGGTGTCCCACACGAAAAGAGAGTGACTTTGTCAACTAAGTTAAGTTGACATTAATTCTATTGTATTTTTATTATTGAATTGACATCTTATGTATTGATCAGACATGTTTTTGTATTGTTTAATTTGCTGCACGCATTGGTTTAACTGTAAGTGTAGAAAATAAAGTGTCTTAATAAATAATAAATAAATATAATCTCGCGTTTGTTGATTGGGTAATCGTTTTCGTCTCTTATTCAGACAAAGTACGTATTTAGGTATTCTCAAGAAGGGTTCAGCTGCAAATGGAATGAGTCACCGTGAGACGGTTTTCAGACGAAATTTTCCATTAACTCGAACTTTTTAACTAAGCTCCTTCCTAGATACCAATGATATCCTTTTTAGCTGCTTCTATGGGCTAGTCGTTAGAACCTCAGATTGTACGAGCTACGGGTTCGATATCCAGTTCTATCAGGTCACTTTGTCAGATAAGGTTAATCTCGCGTTTGTTGACTGGATAATGGAGGTATTCTGGTTAATCGCTTCATCTCTTATTCAGACAAAGTAGGTATTTAGGTATTCTCAAGAAGGGTTCAGCTGCAAATGGAATGAGTCACCGTGAGACGCTTTTCAGAGGAAATTTTGCGTCTACCAATGAAATTTTATTTAGCTGCTTGTATGGGCTAGTAGTTAGAGCCTCAGATTGCAAGAGCTACAGGTTCGATATCCAATTCTATCAGGTAATTTTGTCAGATCAGGTTTATCTCGTGTTTTTTGATTGGGTAATCGTTTTCATCTCTTATTCAGACAAAGTAGGTATTTAGGTATTCCCAAGAAGGGTTCAGCTGCAAAATGGAATGAGTCACCGTGAGACGCTTTTCAGAGGAAATTTTCCATTAACTCGAACTTTTTAACTGAGCTCCTACCAATAAAATCCTATTTAGCTGCTTCTATGGGCTAGTCATTAGAGCCTCAGATTGCAAGAGCTACGGGTTCGATATCCAGTTCTATGAGGTCACTTTATCAGATTACTTTAATCTCGCATTTGTTGATTGGGTAGTCGTTTCATCTCTTATTCAGACAAAGTAGGTATTTAGGTATTCTCAAGAAGGGTTCAGCTACAAATGGAATGAGTCACCGTGAGACGCTTGTCAGACGAAATTTTCCATTAACTCGAAACGACGCGTCGCGTTAACTGGGCGCCTACCAATGAAATTTACTTTAGCTGCCTTTGAGGTCTAGTCGCCGTGTGATGCCGGCTCAGAATAGCATCACCCCAATTCTACCCAAAGGTGTCGTAAAAAGCGACTAAGGGATAATCATCCAGGGAATAGGCAGCAGCGCTCCTTGTCAATTCAACATCTTGCACTGCGCTCGCCAATCCGCCTGCCAAGCGTGGCGAGTATGGCAATACCCCCCGATAGGGGAGACCCATGTCCAGCAGTGGACTGTTGTGGCTGTTATGGTTATGGTTATGGAGGTCAAGTTGTTTGAGCCTCAGATCGCAAGAGCTACGGGTTCGATATCCAGTTCTATCAGGTCACTTTGTCAGAAATATAATCTCGCGTTTGTTGATTGGGTAATCGATTTTATCTCTTACTCAGACAAAGTAGGTATTTAGGTATTCTCAAGAAGGGTTCAGCTGCAAATGGAATGAGTCACCGTGAGACGCTTGTCAGACGAAATTTTCCATTAACTCGAACTTTTTAACTAAGCTCCTTCCTACCAATGAAATCCTTTTTAGCTGCTTCTATGGGCTAGTCGTTTGAGCCTCAGATTGCAAGAGCTTCGGGTTCGATATCCAGTTCTATCAGGTAACTTTGTCAGATCAGGTTGATCTCGCGTTTGTTGATTGGGTAATAAATTTCATGTCTTATTTAGACAAAGTAGGTATTTAGATATTCTCAAGAAGGGTTCAGCTGCAAATGAAATGAGTCATTCTGAAACGCTTTTCAGAGGAAACTTTCCATTAACTCTAAAGTCGTTTGAGCCTCAGGTTCAAAGTGCAGAGTAAACAGGTTCAACATCCATGACTATCTGGCAGGTGTCGCTTTGTTAGATAAAGTTATTCTCGCGTTTGTTAAAATTTGGGTAATCGTTTTCATGTCTTATTCAGACAAAGTAGGTATTTAGGTATTCTCAAGAAGGGTTCAGCTGCAAATTGAATGAGTCACCGTGAGACGCTTTTCAGAGGAAATTTCCCATTAACTCGAAACGACGCGTCGCGTTAACTGAGCGCCTACCAATGAAATTCACTTTTAAGAGCTAGTCGTCTTAGCCTCAGATTGCAAGAGCTACGTGTTCGATTGTCATGACTATCAGGTGTCAATTTGTAAGATAAATTAGGTTTACTTTGATTTTTAGTAAATCTTTTCTTGTGTTATCCGTCCGAATACAGAGACCTTAAGTGGTTGTTAACATATAACATCTCTTGCTTATGTTTATTTGCAAAGCCTGATAGATGATGATAGCATTGTCATAGATCCAATATACAATACACAATCTTGATAGCAAATAACCAATATCCAATACAAAAGAATACTGATTTAAAATTCAGTCTTTTCCTTGACATTCGACTGCTTCGAGTGCAGTTTGATTTCAATTGTTCTTTTCATTTAAATTCATAGCATTAAGTGATTGTATTTGGTAATCTGCGCATGAGATTCGTCAGACCGAAGATATGCAAACTCAAATTTGATATTTTGCTACTAAAACACGATTTTGATCAAGTACTCTAGAAAAATTAAGTTATAAATTATAACAGCTTTCAAAACGACGTCTTTTTTATCTCTTCGGAAATAAGTAGGTTGATCGTTAAAGAAATTCCATAATATCAGACGATTGTTATGCCGATTCTAAATGTGATAAAAGATGGGCGATAATGAGCGTCAACAAAGCCAGTCAAGGGACCACGGCCAAGGGAAGGGACTGCCCTTTGAGGGTAAAGAAATACTCAAAAAACGGTCCAACACTCAAACGTATATTACAATACACTGCAGACTATGCCCAATTCGATATACATCGCTGGCATTCTTATATGTATACAGCAATCAGCAACGTACTACATGGGCCCGATAGACGCCTAATATACCTATCTAAGCAAATAATTCTGCCGACTTGGCTCGATTCAGGATGTATTGCTGGTAGTCTTATGTTAATTGCAACATCCACAAAGCCCCAATAGACGCCTAATATTTCCAGGTATATTATCCGTCTATTGGGCATATAATTCTGCAAGGTAAGGGGCCGTGGCAGTAAGATACGTGCATGCTCATTTGCCAGGGGCCAAAAAAAATGTTTCTCAGTTGAGTGTCGATGGCATGTCAGTTGGACGGTTTTGGTAGTTTCGCATTATGCTAACAATTTTTAGTATAAGTATCACAGTGGCAATAGAATGACATTTGAGTGTCGCTGGCATTATAATGGCAAAAAATTAGCATACTTGGAGCCCGGGTCGCGTTATCCAATCACCAATGACTGATCTATGAGCGAGATCTACATCGTGATATCGTGAATATGGATCTGATGTCTTGCCAGACAGTATACGCCCTTAGTGCAGCTTCTATCTATCTGCTGGCTGGATGATTGTTGGTTTATTATAATGAATGACGACCATATAATAACCATCAATGTATAACGAATCAGCTCCTTATGGTAGGGTATTGTGATAGCTGCGACTTCATTACAATTTGAATTTTTGCTCTTTATGTGTTTGATGTATTGAAGAGTTTCTTCACAAAATAACACCGATCAAAGACATTTTTGAATCGAGTTATTAAAGCTGGCGTTTCACAATAAGATACAGAGATCAAACCATATTATAATTATGATGTTTCAATACAATTAAAGATTTAACCGGAAGTATGAAAACGAACTAAATAAATGCAACCACTCTTTACTCTGTCACATTCCAGTGTGACGAGAAGATATTCAAGTTCTTCATCAATCTTATGGTACCTCACTGATACAATAACGGCCCAAACAGATATTGGTAGAACCCATCAAATACTCTTAGGTATATCTGTCCCCTAAGGTTGTCGAATACTCTTATATCTGTCTCATAGGGTTGTCGCCTGAGTGAATGTCATGGTGTGCGGGGTAGGCTGGACATGTCCCTGAAACCGTTATTGGTCGTAACCTTAGAGTATAGAATCTATAGAGTGCGCATATCACCACGAGCCGTACTGTAAAGCGTAAGCAGTTGCTCCCTAGATACAGACGTCAAATGTGTGAGAAGTTATAGAGGTTCAATAGTGCTGTCACTGGCGTTTTGCTACTGACCAGACAGAGAGGTTGTGTGCAGACTACTGCAAACCGTTCTAACTTTTTAGGCGCACTCCATAGATTGCTTATATTATATACCTACTCTAGGGTCGTAACGTAAAGGAGAGGAGATCGATCGGCGTCTCGCCGGCGCCGTCGGCTCACCGACTTTAATTCAGATCCAGTCTGGCTTCCATTGTTGAATGGGATTGGTGCAGGCTTCCTTGTCAAGCTTGAGACTTGAATTTGCTACTTGACAGGGTCGTAAATAAAATACAAAAGTTGTATGCTTAAAAATATTGTCCAATAATACAACCGACTTCATTCTTTTACACAATATTCAAAGTTAGAAACACAAAATTTGAAAGTTATTGTTTTGAATCCATCCAAAATATCATTTTTAATCGTCTTAAAAAGTCTCTCATTTGACCTGACAGTTAAAGAGCGGATTGTCTCGGACTTTCGCATATCGAATTCATGAATTAAATAGCAAAACATGTCATTCATTTGAGCTTTTTGAACAGGGTAAAAGATTGTGTAGGTAATTTAAATCCAGGCTTTCATAATCACTTAATTTTACCTTAACTTAACTTACACTTAATCTTAGGGTTATGTTTTTCGAGAGTATGTAGATATGTATGTAGACAAGAAATTCGTTTTCACGGGCTACAGCCCAAGATACTTGGCGGATCTTGACATGTGAGGTGTCATTAGATTCGTCTGAGCAGTGCGAGTGACACTGGCTATACTAAAAATTCATTCATTCACATTCAAGCAGGCGGATTTTTATCGAAAAATACAGCTTTAAAATTACCGTGTGATGCCGGCTTAGAATAGCATCACCCCATTTCTGTGGGTGTCGTAAGAAGCGACTAAAGGACTCGAGGGTATCATGTGTATTGCAATTTTAGGCGACAGGCTGACAACCTGTCACTATAGCGATACACGACAATAGCTAAAACGGCCCTCAAATATGTGTCAGACGTGGCGATAACGACTGTACTTTTACGGCCGTTGACGCTCTGCCTACCCCGCAAGGGATAAAGGCGTGATATATGTATGTATGTATGTAAAATTACCGCAGTTGGGTTTTTGTTTTTTGATACATCTGCTTGTTAGTTTAATACGTTTCACACAACACGTGTCTAATAGATCATTTGATAGGATTCATAAGACGTTAAATCTACGGTTCTGCCTACCTACCAAAACACCGTTTAGGATTAACTCAAGAAGCCCCAGTATATCGGGTCTTATTGAAATAAATGGTGTGATAAAACCTGAAGGAACTTCAAATATTAAGCCAAACTTTTGCTTTTGTACCTACAGTAAGTATGAAAATGTATGATGATTTGTTTAATAAAGCCAAGTTAAACTTGGTTATTTAAATTAAAGATATCTGAGTCATGGTCATGTAATAGAATTCAGAGTCGTAGATAGAAATTAGATAACAGTTTCTCAGAAAATCAGGCAAATCAAAAATGAAAGTGCCTTTAGAGTGTTTCAGGTACTCCGAGCAATTTACTCTACATTCGATAAGGATTTGATAATGTGGGCAGGCCCCAGCCAAAAGCCTAATGCAGGGAGAGCAAACGAAATTTTAAAGCGAAAAGGAGAGAAGCTCGGCTACCGTCCAACCTTTGCCAATTAGAGATAACAGATACAAAATAAAACGAAATGAGTTCACGTAACAAAGTGAAATACCCAAAATGTTCGCTGTTACGTAATGTAATAGTGAAAAGTAAGCCGCGGTAAGTAATGCCGTGTAGTGCCGGCTAAGAATAGCATCACCCCAATTCTACCCGTGGGTAAGTATCGTAAAAAGCGGCTAAGCGATAATCATACAGGGAATGGGCAGCAGTGTTTCCAGAGAATACATGTTGAGTCTGCTAAGCGTGGTAATAAAGGTGAGATGGCTATCCCCCAAATAGGGGAGGCCCATTATCAGATTGTCCAGCGGTGGACTATCGTAGCCGTTAAAAATAGTCGTGAAGAAGATGCCGGCTTAGAATAGTATCACCCCATGTCTTTCCCGAGGGTGGTTGCATGGGTGTCGTAAAAAGCGACTAAGGGTTTTGAGAGTTTATGTGTATTGCAATTTTAGGGGACAGTCTATCAAACTGTCACTATGGTGATACAGTCTTTTGAATGACTCTCAAACTTTTGTCAGAGGTGGTGTAAATGGCGTTTACGCTCTGCTTTTCCCACAAGGTATACCTACCTATAGGCGTGATAAATGTATGAAGTTAGTCGAAGAAATTTTTAAAGCATACGGAATTCTAAACTAAAATAAAGAGAATCGATAATGGTTAGGTAGGCGACGACAAGTGCAAAAAAGATGAGACGCGTTGCAGATGTTTCGGCAAAGAGCTAGGTTGCTAAATGCGGTTTTTTGGTTGAGTGCTAAGTAGACAAGAGTTGGTTCTAAAACGTACTGCTTTTTCTTATGTTACCTACGTAGGGTCATTGTGCCCGTTCGCGACCATGCGTCATTTCGCGACCATTTTCAGGTCTGATCTCAGTAATATTGCAATAATAAGAGTTATATTTAACTCCTTGTAAAAAAGTGTGGCATAAACAAGACAAGGATAACTGTAGAATCTACGCCTATTCAAATCTGTTCATTAAACCTCACCAATGTACCGCAAATAAATCATCCATTTTGCCAGTCGCTCTGCCCTCGAAAACACACCGAAAACCTATCCAAAAAATAGCGACCACGTGCCACTTCAAAAGTGAAATTTTCAGGTATTCGTCTAGTTTTTACAACTATAACGGTTTTATGGTATTGATACTTTAGTACAGTATCTAATTTAACGATAATTTCGTGTTATTTTTAAGTAAATTTATGATTTATTAGATGGTCGCGAATGGGCACGCAATTTTTAGAAAAATTCTGGATAGCGACCGGCCGGTCGCTATCTAACACGATGCTTGAAAAATTTTTTATTTTTTTCCAGGTTATCTTTTAGCAAAGTTTTGATTCTTACAACATTAATCAGTTCTTATAGACGTTTTTTATAGCGTAGTTAGTTTGCGACCGTCAAATTATGATTATTTGACCGATTTTGGAACAGTTATTTAGTTGAGTGGTCGCTAACTAGTACATGCTAAAAAACATGTTTAGTTAGCGACCGCCTCAAAAATGTATGAAAAATAGACGGTCGCAATCAGACTCTAAATTTTTTTTACGTTACTTAGCGACCACCACTTTTGCTCTTGCACTGTTTTGTTGGCCCTTTGATAGGTTTTTGTTACAAATATCTTTAACTAGTCTTTTATATAACTGCTGCTCTTAGACTCTTCGTCTCGGAACGCGCTATAACTTTGGAATCTCTATCTAACAAATAAAACAGTATGGGACGCCGCGCGCCCCGCCAACAGCATCTCATGGACCCTGTTGGCTTTTAATATAGTTTCCGCGTTCTGAAGTAGAGGACCTGTTTCAACTTCGTATTCGTTTCTGTTGGATCGTGCACAATGGACATATGTAAAGAGCACTAGCCGTACCCACTTGCCTTCCTCGAGCTGTGCCAGAAGTACAGGCAGAGTTTCTTTGGGCTGTCCTGGTCAATACACACCACCCCTAAATCGTCACTCTTCAATCAGAGCTATTTCGTAACGTCATAAATGCCTGGGGTGAGGTTCCAGTACGTGCGGGTCAGCTGCGTAGAGAAGATGCACGTCCTAGGCTCGGGGCCTGGGTGACTTCTGTGCACTTTGAGCTGAGCATTCAAATTCCTCATTGTCCAGAGAATTCAGCCCAGTTTTTGTTGTGCAGCAAAGTGTTGGCAGAGAGACTCCTTATAGCGTATAATAATAATTCGTTGGACTCTCTCAGGAGTTGGGTCTTGTAAAGTAGTACGCCACAATAGGGCAGCAAGTTTCGCTGCTTTTTTACTCACTTTGAGGCTTTGGAGACAACGAAGAAGCAGGAAGTTCTCACTATTTACTGACCTCCACACAGTCCTTGCCTTAAGGGAGAAGGGTGCTGCCATGTAAAAGCAATGTTTTTGGATACAGGGGTATTTTATTTCACACTGGCTACCGCCGCGAACCCACCTGATTACAACGATCACATTTACATTGCACCAGAACTTCCATGCCTTACTTAAAGCCCAGCACCATCACTTCTGCGCCATACACCCATGCCTTCACGCTAGCGTAAAACTGAGCCTATAATTCTTCAGGGTAGCTTGCGTTGGCAGATTCTCGAGCTGTGTCATACATAATTGCTGGCAGTGGTTGAATCAGGCTGTGCTGCTCTCACATCCTTCAAATTTCATGTTAGGTTGAGCAGTTGCATGACATCATAGATACCCGTTTAAAAAAGGTAGGTGAAAAAGATCTGCGTTTGTTGCACCCACACCAGTTTACCTGGCGCAAGTAGCCTGGGTAGTCATAGTCAGCTAGGCCTGCAGACTATGAAGGCAATACAGTGGCCAATATAAACCCCCGAGGGTTCTAGAAAAATGGAAGAAGGCTAGAGGCTTGATGAGCTCCTGCGACGTGACTGACGAAGATACCTCCAACAGAGCGAAGTGAATACAGGAGACCAGAAAGGACTCACCATAAGATGAAGAAAATAATAGCCAAGGATAGAGAGCTACGTTCTTATGTACTTCTGCTGTGTGTTGTTGGCCGACAAGAGTCTTTGTGCAATATTTATGGGTCGCTCTTGGTACATCGTGGGTCGTACTGTGTAAGTGAATCAGGAAGTTCCAAGACCGATACTTTGTAGCACCGTGAAGTAGCGACACCCGGAATTCCTACTAGCTTTTGCTAGGGACTCGTAGACCGTCGATCTATGTGCTCTAGCGTCCGCGCATATCTAAAGGCCTGACTCCTGAGCTCTCTTCGATGTTTGTCCACTAAAGCCCACCTCAACCGAGGGTGGAATTTCATGCCCAGTTGCTGCGTAAGACAGATCCTGCTGGTCGAGTTTACGGATGGAGCTGAACACCCCTAACATTGCGCGCTGGCGTGATTAGTACAGGCAAAGGTAGTGTTTATGAGCACCAAGGTATGAGGCATGGACAGTTCTGGTGCGGTGTGACCTTGAGAGCTAGAACCGGGCTGGGTCCTTGGCGGTTGCATCAATGAAGTAGAAATAGGTGATCCTACTCAGTATCAGAAAATACGCATTAACCTAGCTAGGATCGGTACCGTACAAATGCGCGCTGAAGACCAGCGAGGTCTTGATGCCTCTTCGGTTCACGCTGAGGCTTCGGAGACAACAAAACGTAATAAACAGCGTCGGCAAGGGTTGTGAGGCAGCAAAGTCAGCAGTCGTCATTGCTGTGACACCTGTTTGGCACTATGAAATATTGTTAATTTTTTAATCATGTCTAGATAGGTACTAGGTCAAAACTTTAGGTGTAGATTTAAAAAGGATTGTTCAATAAGTATAAGAAATGTGCAAAAGTAATTTCTTTTTATTAAATAATGGTTAATATGCCCATAATAACGATATTAAAACGGGCGGTCGCTATCTGACGCACACGTGGTCGCTATCTGAAAAAAGCGGTCGCTATCTGACTCTTTGGGTACTTTTCGGTTCTAAATTATTTTTAAAATAAACTGTTACAGTATTTCGCAAATACTTCTCGAAAAGAATATCTTGATTATATCTGCTATGCTCACAAAAAAAATCAACCTTCAAATATGAAACCTTCATATTAATATCATAGTGCAAAGTTGGGAAGGCGACTAATCGGTCGCCAACGGGCGCAATGACCCTACCTTATATTTTTCTTCAGTTAGAAATACAGTCATTTAGGAACTGTTTATCCAAATTGGTTTAAATATTTAGGTGTATTTTTTCCTTTGCTACTCGTAGCACACTTTAGGTACTTGAGTTTTATTGTTTTTACATACAAAATTAAAATGACAGACAATCTTCTAGATTTCACTTCATGGCGTTGTTTTTATAACATAAATAAAAATAAAAAATATATAACATTTTATAACATACCTAAGCTTAATAGAGTCATCAATATAGGGTGAAATTTTACTAGTGACCGATAGCGAAAACTCAGACCCGGCTGATGATAAGAAACAACTTTCCCCAAGGGACATAGGTAGAAATATGAAAAGATAAATTTTGACCTCCCATAGTAACTCAAATCAGCTGATCGGCAATTTCGTATGGGGATTCTGTTATGTTCTTTCTCACCTATGGGGTTGTTATGTTTAGAAATCTTTACTGTGGGTTTGCCATTTCAAAAGCAAAATGTCTCTCTCTTTGTGAAATTCAAAAAGAAACCACTTTACAGTTTCGTTGTTTGCAACTTAGAATAGCATCACCCCTTGGGGATTTGAAGGTTGACGTGTATTGCAGTTATAGGCTACAGGCTGACCACTTGTCACTATCGTGATACACACACAGTCTTCTAAATCACTCTCAAACTTTTGTCAGACGTGGTGTAAATGGCTGGTTTTTACAACCGCCGTTTACGCTCTGCCTACCCCGCAAGGGATATAGCCGTGATATATGTATGTTACAGTTTTCATATTAACAAAGGTAAGTTACATCAGCAGCTGCTCTTTCCCACAGCATAACCTACAATTTATAGTACATCTTACAAATTACGGGTTTGCCCCTTTATGTAACTTGTCTCACACATAATAACAGTGTAGTTCCAAGGCGTGTATGTACTCCAAGGTCGTTCAGGACAAGGAAAGAAGGTCACATAGAAATCAATAACATGAGCAATCCTGACCCAATCCAAACTTGTTGCTTTGTGTTTGATCTACCAAGTTTTGGAGTGTCCTTCAATGGTTTTGTGAAGAAACTGTATAAGGATGGTGAATTTGGAAAGTAGGTTATCATCATCTTGCTGCCTTTAAGTATAGATACCAAATTAGTTGGGGTCTGCGCAACATGTTTTGTTAGAACACAAAATCATGTAGCAGAGCTATGTTTTATACCCACCTATGCCTGACGTCAACAGTCCTTGGTAATGCTATTGTAGGTAGTATCACAGCCACCATGCGGTTGACTATAGTCGACAGATATTCAGCCGAGGTCAAAAACTCTACGTCGCTTTTTATGAAACCCTCTGAGTAGACTAGGGGTGGCGGTATTCTTGGCCACTACCACACGATATATTGTTAAAGAGGTAGGTACTTGGTATAAAAGATGTTGCTGACTGTACATACTCTATTCACCGAAGCTAGTTAGTATGAAAGTTATAATTTCAAACAATTTTTCATTTGTTCCTTTTACATAACGCAAAATCGCGCTCGAGATAACGCTCGAACAATATTCGAATTCATAATAATAGTATCTGAAACTGTGGTTTAAAAGAAACTACATATAAGTACTTATTACACAATCGGCGAGAATCCCTTATCGATTGACCGATAGTACATTTTATCTCGATTAAACAAGTAACTAACCTACCTAATATCAAAATGCCTATCCAAATGACGCTAGACAGCCCATGTGGCGCAGTGGTTAGTATGACTGCCTGCCGCGCAGAAGGTTCCGGTTTCAATTCCCGGTGGGTTCACTCACAAAGTTGATATCACTTTGTGAATTTGTTCCCAGTCTGGTTAGGACATTGCAGGCTGAACCACCTGATTGTCCAAAAAGCAAGATGGTTCCGTGCTTCGGATGGGCACGTTAAGCCGTCGGTCCCGGTTGCTGTCTATGATGGCGGTCGTTACACAAGACCATGTCAGAGGCCCGTTACTTGCAGTAGGCGATTGAAAAACTCTGACACCAGGGCTCATCGGGTCGTTGAATGACTCGGTGTCCCACATGAAGAGAGAAATAATGGCGCTATAATTAACCAACTATTCGACACAGATGCTAAAATTAGCATCACCGTGTAGAGTGATTGGGTGAACGAACAATGGCCAGTCGCCCTTGGCTGCTCATTCGTATAATTCGGTGTACAGTGTACCTAATGGCTAATGGCCGGAATACCAAAACTGCTATTTTCAACGTATACCGTAATGTTTAACCTGGTTCATAGAAGATCGGGACACGAAATGGCAACATTATAGTTTGCGTCTTTTTCATTTGAGCAAGATGTCAACAATAATGTTGCCTTTTCGGGTCCCCTGAATCAGGTAGTACACTTGTAAACGGGAGATATCTACGCCAAAGCAGACAAGACTGGATAAAGCTTAGAGTATACATAAGCAAGCTATAGAGTGCGTGTATCGTTCCGGCCCATTGTGCTGAGCGTAAGCAAAGTTCTATAGATACTAACGTAAAATGTAGGAGGAGTAAACGTAGATGTGAAATACCTAGTATCGTGACTATACCTAGAACGTGCTGTCCGTTCATACCCAGTAAAACACACTCTACAGCTTGCTTATGCCATTATCGCTAAGGGATAAACCGTCGATGGGCGTGTGGAATGCATTTAATTGAATTTAGCTCGAAGGAAAACATTGGCGACAATCAATAACAACAGAGCGGGCCGCAGCGTAGCGAGAAGTGACGCGCGGCCGTTGACCGCAGCGAGCGGGGGCGCGCCGACTGCGACCTTGCCTACGCTTTACAACACTATCATCCACATACGCAGCTACTTCTCTTTATAGTCCAACCATACTATCATCCACATAGGTAGCAGTCTGATCTTGCTTCTGAAGCACCTAACAATACTAATTCGATCGCGCTTTTCGCCAGCATTCCTAGTTTTTCCGCGCACCGCACGAATGCATCGTTATGCAAACCGGCGATGCAGTCACGCTCCGGCGATATCACAGCCGCATTCGGTGCACGATGACGCAAAACGTCACCTGGTCGGGCGGGGGAAACGGAAATTCAATAAACGGTTTCGCAGTGGTACGGAAACAAGTGGTACAGACCGCAAGGGACGAAGGTGCGGAAGCGATGGCTGTGTGGGGGTCGTCGGTTCGGTCGTGGCGGAGGCGGCGGCGCGGCCTGGTCGCGGTCGCGCCGCACCAGCTTGCCGAGGAGCTCTAGCAGCGAGAGGCGCAGCGGCCGCGGCGGCGCGCGCTCGCCGTCGGCGCCCAGCACCTCCAGCTCGACGGCCTCGGAGCGCGCGCACATCCGCGCCGCTACCGCCGCGCCATGCCGCGCGCCCTGCCCGGCCACCGTGCACTCTGATCACCGCACACGCGTTGCGCGAGCCGACGCGCGCTCCGGCCCGTCGCGGGGCCAACACTCCCGCCGCCGCGCGCCGCCCGCGAGCTGCGCCGCGCCGGTAAAAGGCGCGCGCATCGCTCGATCAACGCCGTTACATTACACGGTGTTGCCCTCTCTTTACAATGTTTACAACGATTCACGAACTACCACTTTCTTGGTAGAAAACGTAAAGCCAATCACATTGTCCCTTTTAAGACTCCAGAGAGCAACTGTTAAACAATGCCCTTGTAGGATATTGTCCAGAACAACCTTTATTTCAACTCAAAGTTTCTATCTACATTTCGCTTTAGCATTAAGGAAGAAGAGGAACGCCTAAAAAAGTTTAGATAGATTGTGTAAGAGATGATATGAATCAAACCTTTACACCTTGTAAACGAAGATTTGAGAAAGACATGTTGCACCGACCCTA
This sequence comes from Phthorimaea operculella, assembly GCA_024500475.1. Taxonomy (NCBI): domain Eukaryota; kingdom Metazoa; phylum Arthropoda; class Insecta; order Lepidoptera; family Gelechiidae; genus Phthorimaea; species Phthorimaea operculella. The sequence continues at coordinate 13,988,458 of JANFCV010000002.1, forward strand.
AATAAATTGGGATAAAGGCAGGCAGATGATGATTATGGAATGCGATGACGTGCATAACTAACAAGACAGTAAATTGTACTTGGCAATATAAACAAGATTATTACAGAGATATAGCTTCTAATAAAGATTAATGAGACCTATTACGTACTTAACCACGTCAATGTGTTGAACCATTAGCTGGGTTTTTCCGGCACTGATAAGCCGATCTCAATTTTCATTACATGTGTTAAAGATGATTATCATGTCTATTGAAGTTGTCTATGTCTAACTACCTGAATACCAAATTTTAAAACACTTCTCGTGTTAGGAAAACAATTTTTGGAAAACTTCCAAAATTTTCACCGCAGGCAGGATTTGAACCTGCGACCTTCGGCATCAGTACTGCCGACGCCCTAACCAACTGGGCTACCGCGGTCTAACTACCTATTTACCACAGATTTAGAAACTAGTACCACAGATTTAGTTTCTAAATCTGTGCTATTTACGCTAAAAGGGTGATTACATCCCTTTTAGAGTGTAACTTAATGTTACTTATTTTGGAAAACTTGTAAATTTTACCACTACTGGCAGGGGTCTGACCCTACGACCTTCGGCATCTGTACTGCAGACGCCACTACCAAGTAGGCTACCGCAACTAAATCTCAGCCTGAGAAATAGTTCATGTGTATCTTGGTCACTAACGCGTGGCTGGGTTCCATCTACCGGGATAGTCTGTAATGTAACTGGACAATTTTCCTTTACTTCTTTGCATACAAAGTCAGTCAGCCTGCTGAAGTTGAATAGTAAGGTCGATATAGTATTGTCAGCGTATCGCTTATTTAGTTTCATGGCATGATCACGCCTGTAAATTTTCAGTACACTGTCGGACATCCGGATCCGGTACATAGTGTACCAGCCCGTACTTTGCAAAGAAATTAGATTTAATCTTTTGCCACTGGAAAGCTAAGAGTTTGCTGTGTTTACCACGGAAAAACTTTTTATTTCTAAGGAAAACTCTAGCACTTGAGCGCAGACAGGCTTTTCCTGGTAAATACTGCAGTCAACCGCATTTATTCACCACTCCACTGCTGGACATAGGCATTTCTCTTTTTGGGGGTATTTGCCGTGAGCTAGTGAGCACAGTGCAGCATGTCTATGATGTCTATGATGGCGGTCATTACACAACCATATCAGACTTAACTTAACTTGCAGTAAGCGGTTGATAAACTCTGACACCAGGGTTCATCGGGTCGCTGGACGACTTGGCGTCCCACTCGAAGAAGAAGAAGATGTTGTATTCATGCTGCCGCGTTCAAGGACGATTGTATCTATCCCATTAAAATAATGCTCTATTCTAAGCCAATTTCACACGGCACCTTACTGCTAAGGACTTGCAATTAATCATCGTATCTGTCAGCGCACTATTGTTTTCACTCCTTTAAGTTATTGCTATGTAAATACAGTCGGTTTGAAAGTGTAAACTCACTCCCAGACTGCTGTTGACCGTACGCTAAGGAAGTTCCATAACTATGCAGTTTATACTACACTTTAAACTATAAATAGTTCGCTACAACACGCGACGCCGCCACAAGGCTTTACTTGAGTGACGTCCGCCAGATTAGCACGAATCTGAAAACGGTAGCAAGTTTTAGGGGCCCGTATCAAGAGGTCAAATCACTGGCGGAGAAGAATGGAAATTACTCCACTGACCAGTCTCTTAAGTTGAAGAAGACCTCAACGGGAAAAAAGTACTTAGTCTTAGTTGTTTCTGTCTGTCTTTATCGTGAGAACACGTGAAGATGAAGATAATATAGATTTTAATATCATAACCAAGTACCTACTCTGCTGTCCACAGCCCATTGATATTGTAAAAATATCAAACTTTTACGTAAGGTACCGATAAAAAGATACGGTTATAATATATGCTGCAAAATATGCGTGTTTCGACCCTCTCAAGGGAATCATAATTCATAGGGTACTTCCCGTAGACCTTGGACTATAAAGTTTGGCAATAACTTCGTATTGTAGTACCTACAAAAAAAATGAAGAATTTAAAAAATAAAGTTTGTAAAGAGGCCCGGAATAAACCTTTTACAATTAAGGCTATTAGGTCAAGTGTGGTATCATTATGAAAGGGGTTGTTGCGTTTATTAAAGAACCCTCGTTAAACGAGTCCGACTCGCACTCGTCAAGATTTTTATTTTATTTTAGCTAGAATATTTTCCACGGTCAATGTACGACTAATTTATGGATAAAAATATCCCTAACTCTTTAACGCAAAGAGAAATGTCTTTAGAACCAATTTTGTGTATCTAACACTAGCTGCCCGTCAGCGGTTTCACCCGCTGCAACCAATCTTTTGCTAATCAAAAATCCCTGAAACACGTACTCAATTTTTTTAGCTGTTTGATCTAATTGCAAGTTTTGAAACAGATCGCATTTAAAAATCATGATTTTCCATACAAACTTTTAACCCCCTTTTTTACTACCCCTTTAGAGGTCGAAAACCGAAAACCCGGAAACACGTATTTAATTTTTTTAGCTTTTGCATTTAATCGCAAATTTTGAAACAGATCGCAATTTAAAAATATTGATTTTCCATACAACTTTTAACCCCTTTTTTACCCCTTTGCGGGTTAAACTTCGAAAATCCCTCAAAACACGTGTTTAATTATTTTAGCTCTTTGATCTAATCACAAATTTTGAAACAGATCGCATTTAAAAATAATGACTTTCCATACAAACTTTTAACCCCTTTTTTACCCCTTACGGGGTTAAAATTTGGGGTAAAGAATATTTAAAAACCTGCCCCTAAACTTACTCTATATATAAAAAAAAAAACGGCCAAGAGCGTGTCAGACACGCCCACTAATAGGGTTTCGTAGTCAACGTTTAAATATCAGGTTTTTCAGCATTACAAACTTAATTTTGTTGCTGGTTTGTTAGCAGCAGTATGATGACCAACCGCAAATAGAAAAACTCAATTTTTCCTGAAACCTTTAAGGGTACGATATCCGTTATAGTTTTCATTGTAACTTCAGATTGTAAGCTATATTCCATATTTATTTCAAATTTTTAGCGTTTATACTTTAGAAGTTACAGCTGGAACAAATTATGGGCCAAAAACGCCCTTTTTAAAAGCAAATATCTCGTGACAGAAACATTTTAGAGAATTTGTTTCAAAGAAACCTCACCTTTATTTTAAAAGACCTATTCAACGATACCCTACTCAATATTACAGAAGAAAAAAAAATTTTTTGCCCCCCTTTCACTTGTATGGGAGGGGGTCCAAAAAACATTTTAAATATTTTTTTCTTAACATTTCTATATTTGGGTCAACACGATCTATCTTCACACCAAATTTGATGTCAATAGCTCGAAAACTGACGAAGATATGAGGGCGCGGCATACAGACAGACAGACAGACAGACAGACAGACAGACAGACAGACAGACAGACAGACAGACAGACAGACAGACAGACAGACAGACAGACAGACAGACATGACGAAACTATAAGGGTTTCTAGTAGACTACGAAACCCTAAAAAACACATCAAAATCCGTTGAGGGGTTTAAAGATATAAGGAAACATACATACAGACACGGGAAGGGACTTTACTTTATACTATGTAATGATTTCTTGTCATTAAAAGATGAAGGTTATACCGGGAGTAACGGAAAGGGTATGACAAGCCGAAAGGAGGTCAAGGTACTCCTAAAACTGAACAACTTTCCCCATGGAACATGGGTCGAACGTTGAAAAAAAAATTTAGACCTGCCATAGTAAATCAATTAGCTGATTGGCAATTTTGTATGGGAGGTTCAAATTTTTTTTTTCATATTTCGACCTATGTTCCATGGGGAAAGTTGTTCAGTTCCATGAGTACCTTGACCTCCTTTCGGCTTGTTATACCCTTTCTGTTACTCCCTGTATATATTATTTACCCAAAATAAAAACATTTTCAGAGCCTTTTTATATTCTTGCAAAGAAAATCCGTTTCTTAGAAACTTTTAAGAGGTTTATCGCACCTTTGCTCAAAATTCAGCAAATAACGTTCTCCGTGGATTTTACAAGGTTTCGCTTTGATTTATTGGAATTGGAAGTTAAGCTGTATAAAGTATAAGACCATGGTATTTTATTACTTTATTTATTTTCTCCTTTCATTTTATTGAGACACTTTTATTATTCAATCGTATTACTCACATACAAAGGAAAATACGTATGCCTTTTTAAAAGCTTTTATTTAACTTGTATAACATTGAATAAAACGAGGTAGAAACTGGAGAACTAATGGCGCTACTCTCGAGTGTGCCTTTTTTCTGTGATTGGTCGAAAATATGTCATTTTCTGTGATTGGTCGAAAATATGTCAATGTCAAAGTTTTGTTACTTCTGATTGGTTGTCGTTACGTCAGTTAAGTACAGTTGCGCCAGCTGTCATCTGCAATAAGCTTGAGTTTTCACCTAATTTCTTGAGTAGGTAATCTCTCTCTTTCTTCATATAGCATACGAAGTAATGAACCTTTTTTCGTAACTTTATTAACTCTGTGGTGGATGTTATAGTCTGATTGAAATGATAAAGATTTCTTACAGCTTTATTAAATTTCTTGTTGTGTAGATGAAATATTAAAATATGCAGCAGCAAATCTAAATAAAATGTTAGTTAGTAGTAGCGAAGTGAACATCCACTTTTCTAGTAGTTGCATCAACGGTTTTATTTCCGGTAAAGGAAATTGACATCCGATGGCACGATGTAACCCTAAATCCCGAATCCTTAGGGCTGGTAACCATACGCGGGTTCTACGCGTGGTCTACGCGTATTAGAAGAAGGCGAGTGACTACGTACTAACACGTGCAACGCACGTTTCATCTTCTTTTTGGAGTGAGACGCCAAGTAAGACCCGATAAACCCTAGTGTCCAGAGTTTTCAACCGCCTACGGCAAGTAACAGGCCTCTGACATGTTTGTGTAAAGACCACCGTATAAGCAAAGAATACTAACTATAGCTAACCGCTGTATAAGTGATCATAGACAGCAACCTGGACCGACGACTTAACGCCCCCTCCGAAGCACGGAACCATCTTGCTTTTCGGACCAACAGGTGGTTCAGCCTGCACTGTCCTAACCAGACTGGGAACAAATTCACTTTTAAAGTAATAGATATCAACTTTATGAGTGACCCCACTGGGAATTGAGCCCGAAACCCTCTGCATCGCAGGCAGTCATACTAACCACTGCGCCACATCGGCCTGCGTTTGTATAATCCCCTTACGCGTTTATTTTATGTAAGTAAATCTAGGAGATTGATTCTAGGAGATCGTATAATACGATTCCATGCAAAAGAAAAGAAAATTAATACAATTTTTATAGGTTTCTTAATACCTATTCACGCTCCCAAATGAATGGCATTAAATGAAGGAATACCTAGAAGTGTTTTGCGAATGTTCAGTTTATGGACTAGTTTTACCCTAGAAATATGTAAGCTACCTATTCTTACGCTTTTCAAACACCAAATAAACTAATAAGATTTAACTAAGTATTCGATACTTTATCACTTCAAAATCTTTTGCATGTGATTTTACATTTGACTTTCGGTTTGTTTTAATAAGATTCTTGTTATATTGCGTGTTTATGAGAACTCCTAGCTTATTCAAAGGTCAGTCGAAGGTCAACTTATGTTCACATTCTCAATATGAAGTACCGGTGTCTTATTATCGTTGTAACGTCGGTAAGCTGGTGCTGAATAAATGAGGGTGCTATTATAAGCAAGGTCGCGGGATATCCCAAGGCGACAAAGAAATTATCCACTGCAGGGGCGGAATTTTCAAGTATTAATGTAGAGCACAGAGTGGATTAGTTTAGTCGAATCTAGCTAAAGAGGAGGTAATTAATAGTCAAAATACTTTGACCACCCAATGTTACGATCTAGGGATAATGTATGGCACCAAAAGTTTCAACCAGAAAAGTATAAATAAGCAAGCAATAGTGCGCCTTTACCACTTCAGTCTGTTGTGCCAGACGTAAGCAAAAGTTTTATAGAAGAAGCGGTAGTAAAAAGTTGCATAGATATAGTACGAGCATAGCGCGCGCTTTTCTTGCGCGTTCTATTCTCATCCGTTTCACCGTGCATCATATACATAAAATGCACGCTAAAAAGCTTGCTTATGTATACTTTCCGAGCCTCGCATGTACAAACCACTGCCGAGGTCGATACCACGTCCTTGGGGACACGTGTCCCATAAATACACCTTAGCCTAGGCCTCGTTTCAGTACTCACCTTGCCCATGTGTTCTCGCCGAGGATTTTCCCATGTCGCCCGCACCATCTACACTCATGTACACACACTCGCGTCACTATATCACTACACTGTGCGCTTATATTGATAGGATTATAAAATAGGGGTATAAAAAGTTAAGACGTTATATCGAAGGGCACTTTGGGTTGGGGCAGGGTCTCCTAGGGGGATGGTGGTGGCTCGGTGAGGGGGGAGGCGGCCCAAGTGGCACCCTCGGCATCCTGTGAGCCAAGCCACTTCGCCTTCCTGCAACAAAACAAATGAGACATGAGTTTATTGACGGCTTTCAGGTTTCAGTCTGGAAGTTTCTATACAGGATGTAAAAAAAAATACTTGAAATATTTTAAGGGGTGAATCCACAGTGAATCAGTCTATGAAACTGAAGTAATTTTAAGGAACAGGTCGAAATACGAAAAAAGAAAATGTGTTTCCGTACAAACAAAGCTTTTATTGCACCTGCCCTGTTTTTTCCACATACCCTTAGGTAGACTGGGAGATAACGCCCTTGGCGTTAAGTCCGCCATTGTACAGATGTGCATAAAGTTAAATAAATAAATAAATAAAACTGACCCGACCGGCCAATACATTTGTATGGGAGGTCCGCGGTACTTTAACCTAACATAATTATGTTATAAATTAAAGAATAGAGCTGTCTATTGCAAAAAGTAGAAATTTAAATGCTGAAACTTTTGATAAAACATTTTGATGACGTATAAGTTAATTTTAGCATTTGTGAATAAAATTATGGTAAGTCTTTATATCGATTCATTGAAATAATGAAGACATTAGACTTATTATTTCTGCCAATGGGCACAATATTTTCCTTGTATATTTCAAACACAAATACGAGTAGGTAATTTGTATAGAATTATAGTTGACATCCATGGCAACGTTGCAAACAACACAATGAAATAATGTTCAGTAATTCCAAGTAAATAATATAATGAACTGTTGAAGGTTCGAGTATTTTGTAAGCCCATTTACATGATATAGATATGACAGTGTTTTCATTGAATGAGGTTATTTATTCTATGTTTGTTTGTAACCAGAATCGCAAAATATTTTGTTTGTTTTATATTTCCTGTTACGCCTTCTGAGTAGGTATGTGAGCAAATAATTAGAAGTGTATGTAAGGGACTGTCATCGTCTCAAAGACTACTCAATTCAATTATTATCATTTGAAGCCCTCTGAAATTCTTTTCAGTACCTAGCCTTTCAACTATTTTTAATGATCAGCGCATTTATATGAGTCCTTAGTATGGATCACATGAATAAACAGTTTATTACAAAGAGTACTACTTGTGCAGTCGGTTAGATTTTTAATTCACAGACCAAATTAGAACTAGTCATTGAATACCTACTCACACAGGCTACACTACAAGCTACTACGACAATAAATAAACTACAAAACCTCAGACCTTAATTAAATGGAGACTTTGTAAATCTAATGAATAGAATAAATACACCCTGCCTGAAATTAGCTAAAAGGTTTACCTAACCTTTGCAAGTAGGTAGACTCCTTCACTGTCCGAGCTACCCAGTTGTGGAACAAACTTCCTAAATCTGTACAAGAATGTACCACTATCGCTACTTTTAAAACAAAATTAAAAGAGCACTATTTATCTCAGTTATATATAACAATTTTATTTATGTACAAACTATATTATTTAATCGTTTATCGTATTATTTTATATATTAGTTTATATTATTATTTTATATGTGTATTCGAATTTAATTAGTAGGTATATATTTTTGCAACATGTTTCTGATTTATTTATTTATCTTATTGTGTTTTATTTGGAAATTGTTCATATATATATTTTCTTTCCAATGCTCCCGTATACTCTTCGTTTTTCATCCACGCTAGGTTGGCTGGAAGAAATCTCTTATAGAGATAAGCTCGCCTTTGTTTTTCAATTGTATGTTTAATTGTATTTTAAATAGTGAACAATAAAGAATTTAATAGATGAAGGTATCAATACATAGTACAAAATGAAGTCGCTTTTTGCTTCCTCGGTTTGTCTGTTTGAATTGAATTTGAACTGATTTTGCTGTTGTTATTTTGTAATCATTTTACAATTATTTTGTCGTGTGATACCGGTTTAGAATAGCATAACCAATTCTGCCCGTGGGTGTCGTAAGTCCTCTTGACGCATAATGTCCGATTCGCATAATGTCCGACATATCGTAATTGTAACGACGACTGAAATATATTCTTCGAGGGAATGGGCAACAGTAAATGCAACATCTTGCACTGCGCTCACCAAACCGCCTGCCAAGCCTGGTGAGTATGATAGGTAATACCCCCTGACAGGCATGACTAGCATGGAAAGGCTGTTATGGATATGTAGGAAACCAATTAGCAGCTGGTGCTACCTCTGGGCGGGCCGATAGTGTAAATATGGTATAAGCTAAGCAGGTTACATAACAAAGAGTTCAAATAGGAAATTAAAGGTTCACTGATCCGCATAAATAATTAAACTCCCCTAGGATCAATTCTAGCACGTAAAAAAATCTTGTAGAAAAATATTTCAGGATTTGAACCTGCGACCTAGTAGTGCTAAAAAGATAAAAAACGCAAAAAAATACGCTACCAACAGAATTTATCAGGTTCATAGTCAAGTCGCCGTGTGATGTCGGCTTAGAATAGCATCACCCGTGTGATGTCGGCTTAGAAAAGCATCACCCCATTTCTAACCGCGGGTGTCGTAAAAAGCGACTAAGGGATAAATATCCAGGGAATGGGCAGCAGCGTTCCCTGTGAATTTAAACATCTTGCACTGCGCTCGCCAATCCGCCTGCCAAGCGTGGTGAGTATGGCAATACCCCCCAATACGGGGGAGGCCCATTATCAGCAGTGGACTGTTGTGGCTGTAAAGGTAAAGTAAGGATAGTCAAGTCGGTATCCTGTACGAAAATAAGATGTTATTGTTCTTCAAACCACAACCGTATAAAAAAGCACCGGTTTAGCTGCAGCTTATTAAAATCTTATAGCTTTACAAGCTCTTAAATAGAACTTCCAAGCTGATTAAAAGTTAATAGTTTTACAGGCTCTTAAAATAGCATCCCCTCTGAACTATCCTATTCAGGTAGCTCTCTCTCTTCGTATGGGACACCGAGTAGTTCAACGACCCGATGAACCCTGGTGTCAGAGTTTTTCAACCGCCTACTGCAAGTAGCAGGCCTCTGACATGGTTGTGTAACGACCGCTGTCATAGACAGCAACCGGGACCGACGGCTTACCGTGCCCATCCGAAGCACGAAACCATCTTACTTGCGGACAATCAGGTGGTTCAGCCTGCAATGTCCTAACCAGACTGGGGACAAATTCACAAAGTGATAAATATCAACTTTGTGAGTGACCCCACCGGGAATTGAACCCGGAACCTTTGCGTGGCAGGCAGGCATACTAACCACTGTGCCACATCGGCTGTCGATCAGGTAGCTGAAATTGTGGGTAATCGATTGCAAGACGATACTGCTCGACTGCTAAGAAGCCTTTTTCTTTGTTCGAAATGGCGAACTTTGATTAATGATAATGATGTTTATTAGATAGTTACAATGAGCGTGATTGCCGGGTAAAGCGATAATTTATTTTTCTTTTGTAGTAGGCGTTTGTAAAACTATGATACCAGGATTCATTGAATCGTTAGCGACTCGGAGTCCCACACGAAGAAAGAGAGAGAGATTATGTTTTTTTTTTCATAGTTCGATCTTATTCCTTGAAGGAAGTTTCGACCATTTGAAACATTTGGTCAATTTTGACGCCTATATATTCTCAAATTGTTGTTTCAAATATCATCAAAAGCGTGTTCTTAAT